>CM040121.1:354228156-355609637 GCA_022559845.1 Amorphophallus konjac
GAACGGACTCGAGCTGGGATGACCAAAACAACGTAAAAACGTGTACGGCCACCTCAACAACTCGAAAAAGTCAACAGCAACCCGAGCAAATGACAAAAAACCAAGCGATAAGGAATCGCAAACCCAATGCCAGCAATTCCAACCAAGAAGGGAAAAACTAACAGGGAAACACTAAGGAACTCACAAATAGCAGGAAAAGATCACTACTGAGGCTAAGAACCTCTAATCAACAACATCAAATGATCTACAAATTCAGATAACATAAAACACAACGAAGACTACTCACGTGGCTGTCGACACTGACAGTGACAAGCCACTTAGCCCTCACAGAGAAAATAAACCTCTAAGAAAATCACTGGCGACAAAACGATTAAACCACGCTAGCGTAGGATCCACCCATGAATCTAGCTAACGTCCACCTCATCCATCATTCCATCACGTTCTAACCCATTCCGTCGCGTCTCTACCTCGGTCAACTCGACACGGTCGTGCGCCCCGCGTTGAGAGAAACAGAGGAAAAGAGAAACGAGGATAAAGTAGAACGAGAGAAATGAAAAGGATAGGAGAGGAGAAAACCAAAATCACACGGATAGAATTATCACAATGAACAATTAAGGAATAACTAAATCACATACAATTCAAATAAGTGAGACAATTAAAACACAAGTTAACTGATCGAGAAGCAGAATCGCACCTTCCACAACGTAAGACGTCACTACTCAGCACGGGGAAGCTGAGATGACGAAAGATCTTGCTGAGGCTGCGACGACAAAGGTTGGACCTGGAACTGCTGCGGCTGGGTAATCCGCGAGAACTGCACCGGTCTCGACCTAAAAGGGCAATCTCGAACAACCTGACCCGGCTGGTCACATCGAAAGCAAACAACGGGCTGAGAGCACGGCTGGCCCTTATGATGACCACCGCATCTCCGGCACGTCCACGGCTGACTAACGGCAGACCCCCGAAGCTGTTGAGAAAAAGGTACTGACGACGGAACAACACTGGCAGAAGGCTACTGGGCGAGCCACTTCTCACGCTCCCCCGACTTGCTCCGGGTATTCATGGATGGAGATGTACCACGATCAACCGGCACAAGAGATGGAGCCTTTGACACACCCGACTGCCCGACCTGTTGATCCTTAGATGCCCGAATCTTCTTAGACTTCTTGTATCGGAATCTCTTGCTTTTAGACTTAGAGGAAGAAGCAACTTCGGTAGCAGGAATAACGGAAGGGACTCCGGGTACTCTCGGCAAATAGACCTGCTGGAACTGTCCCGACGGCTGAGGGACAAAGTAACACTGCACACCAGGCACACCAGGCTGAGTAGACTCGGCCTGAGTACACCCTTGAGGTCTCACTTGCCCCTCACCAGACGGCGTTCCAACTTGATCACCCGATAAACCTTCCACCACTTGAGCAGGAGTTGCAGGAGCTTGACCAGGCACAGGTGCATAAACCAACACGACAACCACTGGAGGAGAAGTACCACTTCCCGCCCCGGAAACACGCGCCTTCTTACGACGTGCCATCAAACCCTAGGAAGCACATAACGACAGAAATCATATCAGCAATCACGGAAAACATCCTAAGCCAGCAATAGACGATGCAGATGGACTTGCTCTGGACAGACGCTATGCAATTTCAATTTCTTATACAAACTCTCAACACAGCTCTGATACCAACTGTGACGACCCAGACCTCCGGATATCGATATACCGATATACCGATAACATCGATACACCGATACCAAGAACTGGGGAAGCCACCCAAGAGGCTGATGAGGCCCCTGAAGGGTTAGTGAAGTTTGTCGAGGAGTTGTATAACAAATTAGAATTTCAACGCGCAATATTAGTTAAACAACAATTACAATTAAGTGCGGAAGCAAAATAAACTATCAGAATGATAAAATATATACAATAGTCCAGATTTACGACAGCAACAAGTCCAAACTGACAGGAAAGAGAGTCCAACTGTACAACTACACGGGGCATACCCCAGTCAAAAGTACAAAAGACCACCCGACTACTGCTGGCACACTACTAGCTGCCGACAAAACCACTCGAAGCTCCAGGAGACGGCGGATGTGGCTCACCTGAAAGGTAGGAAGGGTGAGTCACAGCCAGACTCAGTAGGGGTCACGCGGATCCCTACCTCGCAACTAAACACGCAGGCATACAAATATAACAGCAGTTAAAGCAAGCATTTAAAGCAATAAACATGCAATTGGCATAAATCGAACACATTTATAGTAAAGCTGTAAAACCTATCTAAGCAGTTTAAACAGCTAACTACATGCCAATTAAATATAGGTATAAGCGTCAGGAGCTACATCTACCAATAGAAAGAAAAGCTCAATTAACCCGGAGATAGGAAAAAGAAGAGACCACAAGAAGTGAGAGACCAAATGCGTCCACTGACGGCTTACATTGCATCTCAGGCAACTCGCATGGCTAGTGTCTCCAAGCGAGAGGCGTAACAATACCAGACCGAACCGAGTAACTAGTCAGAGTGACACTCGTCAGTGTCAGTCCAAGCCTCTGACCACGTGTGCACACACTGGCTCGTGCCGAAGCCAGGCTCTCCAGCTAGTTTTCCCTCTTAGTAGGACGCTACTATTGGCCGAGGGCCCACGGTGACTAGCTTAAAAACCGTGTAACGGGAACGACCCTGTCCACCTTTCCCAGTTGGGCCGACACTCCAAGTCGGAGGGCTACGACTAGTGGCTCCATCACAAGGAAAGAGAGAGCTGCTCTATTGGGATCTAAAATAATGCCACAGTTTCTATAAAATAAGTTAAACATGGCGTATATGCAACATGGAATGCATAATTAATAGGCTGGCAACATAAAGAAACAGACGGGCAAGTGGCGGTCGAAGACCCACGCGCCACTAGAAAGCGACGGTCGGGGACTGGCGCGTTACATCGCGAACGACGCGCTGGTCTCCGTCCGTTACTTCCACCCAAGTTCCAGCTCAAGAGACCCAAAGGGTAATGTAACCGTAGGGGCCCCGCGCGTTGCTTCCAAGCAGCGCGGTGGGTCACCGCCGTTACATCCACCCGAGTTCCAACTCAAAAGCCTTAAAGGGGAGAGTGACGGTGGGGGTCCTAGGCGTTGCTTCAAAGCGACGCACGGGAGCTCCGCCGTTACTTTCACCCGAGGCCAAAAACCAACGTGCTGCGTTTAAAACCGTTCGCAGGCGAAGCGGCGCCCCAACCCCGGCGCGTCAGACCGAAACGACGGCCGGCCGACTAGCCGTCGGGCGCACCGCCTGACCGGGTCAACACAAACCAACGAGAAAACAACGGTCGGGAGCCCCGCCGTTACTCTCAATGTAACGCCCCATCGACTGGCCGTTATATTGAAGTAATGCGTCCCCAAAGGACCGTTAGGGATGTGACGGTTCCTGGCAGGACCGTCACATCACCTGGGTCGCGGACAGGTTATATTTAAAAACCGATTCCCTCCCGGACGATCTGAATCGCCGGGTAACGACGTAAAACCTGTTAACCTGTCAAACCACGCAGTTTATACAACATTCAATCACTAATCATGTCATTAAAATTGAAAGACGTTGGCCATGGAATCAATTTCATGAATTTAGGGTTAAATAACACTAAATTATATTAACATGGAAAATTGCATAAAAATCAAGAAAACTGGCGTCGAACCACGGCGCATTTGGTATCAACGGGTCCCTAGCGAGGAGAGGATTCCATCCCCCTACCTTTAACGCGGTGGGAACACCGATTCGGTGCCAAACGGTCGACGAGGGCCACATCGTCCACACGGCGCCAAGCGACACCACACTCCACTGATCGAGGGAAGAAGGGCGTCACCGCGATCCACGCGAAACGACCTTCCCGACGGTACCTCCCTTGCCTCGATCAGCAGCCGTCTGGGCTAAAACCGAGCGAGAGAGAGATTTCGAGAAATTAGGCCTAAAATAACCCAAAAAGGGGTTTGCACGGAAAATGATGAAAATGACAGCGGATGGCTACGCATGTGGCGTCAATGGGCTCCTGGCAAGACGAGGAGTCCATTTCCCTACCTCGATTGCGACGAAACACGTAAATCGGTGCAGATCGGGCGACGGAAGCCACGCCGTCCTCTCGCTCCCACATGTCTCCAAGCTCCACGGATCGAGACGAGGTTAGCGTGAAAACATCCCTCGTGTCGAGCCGGTTCCAACGGTGTCTCCCACGCCTCGATCGGACCCCACCCGGGCCAAATCCGGGAGAGAAAGGGAGAGGGGAGAAAGAGAACGTGTGAGGGAGAGAGAGAGAAAAAGAGAGAGAGAGAGAGAAAAAGAGGGGGGAGAGAGAGAGGCGTGCGTGAGTTTTTAAAAAAACCGATTTTTCTATTTTTTTTGTAAAAATTCCTCAAATTGCACTTTAACCTCTCAAAGAACCAAAATCGTTAATATGCCCCTAAATTTTCCATAATTCTTTAACTAATTCGAATAAATGCCTAACCAAGGCCTAAAAATCCGCAAAAATAGTCGAAACGATCCTCACGAAGAGTACACTGCCACTGTATTGTCCACGAGCTAATAAGCTGAGAGGTAAACTCACCATAGGGTTCTGTAGATTATACAAGAATAAAACTACACGGTTCATAAGACCTCAACTCGGGAGATACAAAAGCAATGCAAAACTCTCCAAAAAGAATCCGAAAAACTTACTAAAGATCCAGGATATTACAAGTAGGCTGCCCTCTCTCTACCTTCTTCTTCTACTTGTGTAAGGGCAGCTCCTATTGAGTCATCCAAGATAGATATATAAAGAACTAGTGGTTTGCCTGGAGTAGGTGACCTCAGGACAGGAGGATAGGCTAGATAGTCCTTTAGTCCGTCAACGGCCTCCTGACAATTGTCATCCTAATGAAATTTGATTCCCGGCTTAGTGAGATCGTAGAATGGCCTACACCTTTGGGAATGATGGGAGACAAATCGACGAATAAATTGTAACCTCCCGATCAAACTTCGAACCTCTTTCAAATTTCTAGGAGGTGGCATAAATCCAAGTAGCTTGTCCGATGAAACACCAAGCATGCACTTCTTGGGGTTCATCTTCAATTGGTACTCCTGTGCTCTTTGTAGAACTTTGGCTAGAACCCCGAAATACCTAGCCCTAGTCCTTGATTTCACTACAAAGTCATCAACATAAACTTCTATATAAATGTGAATCATGTCACGGAAAATTACCATCATAGCCCTTTCGTGGGTGGCTTCAGCATTCGTAAGTTTTAACGGCATGACCACATAATAATAAGTTCTCGAAGGTGTAGTAAAGGAAGTCTTCTCTTGATCCTCTTTAGCCAAACGAATTTGATTATAACTTGAGAAGTCATCCACAAATGAAAGAGTCTCATATCCAGTCATATTATCAATTAGCACTTCTATATGAGGCAAGGGGAAATCATCTTTCGGACACGCGTTGTTAAGATCCCAGAAATCTATACAAATTCTTACCCTTCCATCTTTTTTCATAACCGGGACATTGTTAGCCACCTAATTGGGATAGAGGACAACTCTAATAAATCTAGCTTTATGGAGTTTATCGACCTCTTCTTTCATCTTTAGAGCCATCTGAAGGTGGACACGCCTTAACCGTTGTTTTACTGGGACAAAACCTGGCTTTAGTGTTAAGCGATGTTCAACTAGCGCGGGATCCAGACTTGGCATATCCTCATAACTCCATGTGAATGCATCATTGTATTCTTAGAGAATCTTAATAAGTGCCTCTTCTTCAGATGGTGACAAATTTTTACTTATGAGGACCATCCTAGGGTTTTCCTCAGTTCCTAAGTTGAACTCCTTAGTAGGTTCTTCTACTGAGCCTGATAGCTCATCAAATCTCTTCATTCCACTAGCGAAGGCGTCAGCCTCATTCTCGTATTTGTCATATTCCTCATCTCCTTCTTTAATAGGGTCTTCATCATTCATAATCTCATAAACTCGGAACCTTCATCAAAGGAGCATACTTCCTCACACTCTAAGTCCAGCAAGAGGATTGGGTCTTCCAATAACTAGGGATTTTCCAAACATGCCCTGCATTTCCTAGCTAGATATATCAAGGATATGCGGGGGATCTGCTTACCCTTGGCTTTTCTATTAGCTACTACTCCTAGACTCTGACTACTTAAGCTTGACGAACTACCCAGATCACTAGACCCTAAAGGAAATGAAGAAGAAAGAGGTGAAGAGGAAGAAGATATAGATGAAGAGCCCTTAGAGGAGGGAGCAAGGAGGTCCACAAACGGACCTTGGATGAGCGGCCCTTGGGTCGAGGCACGCTCAAGAGCAAAATAGGAGGTTTCCTCAAAAGAAATAGAAGTGGAGAATTCAAGGGTTTGGAAATTGATTTTTTTTTTCATTTTTAAGTATTGCGAAGCAATGGGAGGGAGGAGAAGGATATGAAGGTGAGATTGAGAGTTGGGAGAATTGATGAAGAAAAGATTGCTCGAGTGGAGGAGGTGAGATGGAGAGGCTGGAGAATTGAATAAGAAAGGATTGCTCGAGTGGAGGTGAGATAGGAAGTTGGAATAATTGATTATAAGTAGGTGGCTAGAAGAAATCGTAAGGAGGAGAAATCAGAACCGCAGGTGGCCTCGATATGTCATGGATGAGGAATTTGGACCATACCGGTGTCAGCAACACAGGATGAATGGCCTGAACACCCAAAACCTATGGTTTCCGGCGTTTTCTTTCTTTCCCTTTTCATTCGCGTATCGATCAACCATTTGGCTAACTGGTAGTCAACTGACTGATTGACGACGCGGGCGTGCCAGTCACATGAGTGACAATTTTATTGTGCGCTCATTCTGACCCATATCGGGCGAATGTGAGGTTCGGTCGGGACCAGCAGTCCGCCATACCATAAAGGTTATGGCGTTAATTACATCCCCCACGAGGAGGGAACACCTTTGATTAATTGCCGAGATAGCGGGCCGTCGAAGCCGGATTAAAAAGAACTACATGATGATTATAGCAATGACAGGCAGGATGCACATATTTATCGTATAGCAGATGTATAGTTCATGGAATTATGGACCCTCGGTACGTGGCGGAGGATGTAGGTCCGAAGACCACCATCGCGCATGACGAAGACTTCCGGCCGGACGTAACCCGGTCTTCTGTCGATGCCATTTGATATACCCGAGGATCTATGCATGCATGCACACAAGACATCCACACCTAGATTACACATGAAGATAGTGTTATGAAACGGAGGCGATCAGCCGCATTTACTACCCTTCACTGAGAGGAGGAAGAACGGCGCAAGTGTAATAGCGAAAGCAAAACGCTTAACGGATATGACAATGAATACAATAATAATATGATCCGGGCTCGCTTGGCCATCCTTTTTATTCACCAATTACGACTTATTGACGTCGCTCCCGAAAGATGAGATTTACCCGGGGTGAATGAATCACTAGAGTAGCATGACGCTTCAAAACCGGCGTGACTACAAGTGTATAAGAATCCTTACACGGCGCGGTCACGCGTAGGTGTAGTGGTTAATACGGCGCGGTCACCATGCGCATTGAAACGGCGCGCAAGGGCCTTGGGGCGCTCCGGTTTAGGGCGCGCCGGAAAGGCGCAAAGGAAAATTTATTGGAAATGAGTGTGGCCTTATTCCGGCGCGGGGGGGGTACCGCACCGGGTTAGGGCGCACCGGGAGGTACCGCGCCGTTTTAACGTTAGTTTTGGACATTGTTGAGTTTGTTAAGCCCACGCAGGGGATCTTGAGGCCATTGAGGGCCAGTTCTTTATTAAGTTGAAGTTCTGAGCCCTCTGAAGATGAAGACTAAACCAGTGCGAGGTTCATACTCGAGCACTGAGTTGATTAAATTTAGAACGATCACTTCATTAACCTAATTTAGTTGGAATCTATCTAAAATTTGACAGCATCTCCCCTGAACAAGAAGAGTTGCAGGGGAGAATCGGGGTCACACTCACTGGTGGAGCAAGCCCCTAAATCACCGGTCTACACGAAGGCAGCCAGCATACCCTACTGGATAGGATACCCCGAGGACAAGCCTGCTAGGGGCACCAAAGCTCATTAAGGGAAGAGACAGAGGGACGAAGTCACTGATGATGGGAACGATGCCCCGAGGGCTAGCCTGCGAGGGGTGGAGAACCCATAGTCGGTGATTCATCCCATGGAGGGATTGACCATTTGGAGAGTGGGACTCTGAGGGCTAGCCTACAAGGAGCACACCTCCCCTGGTCTCGATCGGGTCCTGATCTATTGGGGTTGAGTTCGTTGAACCTGGATCCCCGTCATTAGTAGCCATGGCTTCGAGAAAGCGCCTACCACGGAGAGGTAGAGCCCTCAGTCGCCCAGCAATTGCAGGAAATAACAGGGGAATGTCCCCCTCCCCGGGTGATCAAAACGACGAGGAAACCTCGGAACGATGCAGATGACCATGAAGAACAAGTGATAAGGGCATAAGTTAGACAGGCACGCAGCAGGGGCATATGCTCGAACAGCTAGAAAGCAATGTTCAGGGAGGTAAACCCTATATGGAGCGGCCAGAGACACGCGCAGAGGCACGGCTCCCTCCGAGAAGAAAAAGAGGTGCAAAGACCCTTGAATCAAGCATAACAAAAAAAATGAATCAAAGAAAAGCCCCCGGGGAGGGGTGTTTCTATAGCCCACGACGAGTCGGGGCACGATGCAACCTTCGGAGAAACCAAGGTTAGAGTGATGCAGAGAAGAACTCAGACAGACGTATTAGCATAGATAGAGAAAGAGAGGGGAGGATCATTCATCCGATTCATTGATTTAAGCATTCACACGCACGCACATACGTTGCCATTCCAAAAAAAATGGGAAGGGTTTAACATTTACATAGCGAGAGTACAGCCCCGGCACCATCACTTGATCACCGTTCACCGACAACAGAGACAGAAGACATTCACGGTGCGATAACGGAGGAAGAAAATCAGAAGGGATTGCGTAGAGGGGGGAGGAGAATCGACTCATTTCATTGTCGCTCCTCCCCCCCTCGCTTACATTCGATGGATAGGAGTTTTGAGGAAGAAAACTACGGAAAGCAGGAGAAGATCAACGCCCGCGCCCACCTGTTCTTGAAACAGAGTATCGCAGCCGAAGAAGATGGCCGGCAGTCACTGCTCCCGAGAAACCTTCACTCTCTGTACCTCAAGCGAAAAAGGAAGCCCTCTCCTCCCTCTTCTTTTTTCTTCTTCGGATTCTTTTTTGATCTCCCTCTCCGGCCTCTCGAAAATGATCAGAGGGCTGAAAGCCGATCCCCCAAAAAAAACAATCAGCCACCACTTGTTGTCTCGAACTGCCATATATATAGGGGGTGAGTTCGAGTCTTCATTCGGCGTGAGATCAGTGCGCCGGTTTAACATTTCAATAACTAGCGCGCCGGGCTCGAGGGGTGCCGGTTTAACGGGTGCGCCATATAAGGGCGCGCCGTATTAGCATTTCCCGCGCGTTGCAGGTTAGCCGATGAACCCGGGGATGATTCCGGGAGTCACCGTGGACGTGTACCTTGCCGATGCTTGCTGCAGCCTCAACGAGACATCTTATCGGAGCTCCTAAGTTGGCGTACGGCCATTTTCGAGGTTCCAAATAGCTTTATCTTGATCGTACGGGCTTTCTACCGACACGGCCTTCGGCTCTATGATCCATGCTGTTAGTCCGGCCTGGCTCGTACTCAGAGCTCTCTAGGAGGTTGGATAGCCGGGAGATAGTTCCGCCTGAGCCGGGCGATCATTCGGCCACTAAATGGCCCACCTTGGCAGGGCCGTACCCGTGCCGGGTGATCGGGATCTTCTGCCGTCAGAGCTTTCGGTCCTCCGTCTCGGAGAGCCAGGGGAACTCCTTCATCTTCGGGAGAACCTCTTCATATGGTGGGGGCACCAACGGATAGACCGTCATCCTTGATCGGACAACGGGTGTAGTGTATGCGGCATGACAAAGTCGATGCCGGTTCATTGGGCAGGCTTGGTCGCACTGCCGGTTGGTTGACGATTTTGTCTCGGCTCTCCTGAGGTGAAGTCCCCGTGTCCACACGGAGTGACTCGAGGCTCTGTCAGCTTGAGAAGTCTTCAATATGTTGATCTTTATCGGCTTCCGTACTTCGGTGGGCCAGGTCATTTGTCCTTATAACTTGGTCACCGATAATCATATTTTGAGTGCCAACAAATGCCCCCCAGACGTGGGTGTTGTGAGCAAGGCACGAGTGCAGCAAGGCCGACGGATGAATTTCATCCGGACTGACCCCTTCCTTGATTAGCGGGCGCCTGGGATGGCCCTTAATTCGGCACGGGCATTGACCCGGCACCATTTTGATGTTAGTACGGCGCGGCCTGTGACCCTTGGGCTTTTAATCCGGCGCGGCCGTTGGCTTCCCGCTTTGACCCGGCGCGCCTTTTACCGCCGCGCCTTTTGCTTAAAGGGCTGTTAATCCGGCGCGCTAAATAGCGCGCCGGTTTAACGGAGGGGCCCCCCCTCCATATAAGGCTTTCGCCTTTGTTTTTTTCTTCTTCATCCCTCATTTGCATAAACTTTTTCTCTCTCTTCCCTCTCTTCCCTTTCTCCGGCGCCGAGAGCGGCGATTTTCCTTCGGGTGAGTGGAGATGTTGTCCATTTGGGTTTCAAAACCCTTTCTTTGGGCCCCGGGAGGCTTCTAGCAGGGCTTGCCCTCGGAGCTGTTTCCCCGGGTGTTCCTCTGGCCTCGGTGTAATACCGATGGCTGCCTTTTAGGGACCGTTCCTCAGTGGACGCGTTCCCGCTTTTCTTCGGCAATTCCCTGTGCTGGGGAGACTCTGCCGAAATTTTGTCAGAAGTTCGCCTTTGATTAGCCATTTTCTGACTTTGTTTTTTATTTGGTATGCCTCTTTTGCAGCTATCATGGCATCCAGTTCTTCTTCTCGTGCCGCAGTGACATGGGAGAACGTCAATTCCCTTGACTGGGGGCACGGCCAGGTGGCCATAGTTGCGGAGTCTTCGGATTCAGAGACGGACACTGTAGACACCGGTCGTCTCCTTATTCTCGGGGGTGACTCTTTTCATTATGATAGAGAGGGCGTGACCAGAAAGGATTATCCCAAGGACAAGCACCTGATGTCCCTTCTTCAGCGCTTCAACCTTCAGGGGAAGCGGGATGTGTTCGCCATCCGGAAGGTCGAGCAGGCCGGGAGGCAGTTGACCAGCTGGCGGCCATATCATTGGAGCGGGCTGAAAACAAGACGGCCCTTATTTCTCTGCAAGAGACCGCGGTGAGGGCGAGGGACGAAGCCAACGCCTCTTTACAATGCCGGAGCTCCCTGACGGCCCGGATGACGGCATTGCGGGCCGAACTTTCCAGGATAGAGGCTGAACTTGAAGAAGTAGATCGCCTGGGGGTCCAAAAGGTTGAGGATGCTGAAATGGCTGAAGGACAAGCTGCTTCCTTGAAGATGAAGCTATCCGAGCTGGAGGCCACCGAGTTCAAATTGCAAGAACTGATCCGTCATCCCTCCCTGGGTATTCCTGTGCTGGAGGACATCTTCCGACGCCCTTTGCCGTAGTCTCTTTTCTTTATGTGCTCCCTTTTAATGCACCTTATGTATTCCAGGGCATGGCCCATGTAATCATGTGCCTTTACTTTATAGTAATGAAAAATCTCCATCCCGATTTTGAATGAAGACTCCATCTTGTCATTGTTTTTTTTTCTTTTCATTTGCCCATTGATTCTAGTCCGAGTGTATGAGTCACTAGGGCAGGAGAGCGCTCACGCCTTCAGGGAAGGGGTGAGGTGTTCACTCCACCGCATCGCGACTTTCTCTCAAGACTAGAAACTGCTTATGCCGGCCGAGAGTTCGGGGGACTCAGGAGGGCATAGTGAAACTGACGGATAAACGGTCATGCCGAGAACGGCCAGAACCGAGAACGGGTAGCGACCGGTCTTGCCGATGGTGACAAGGGTCAAAAAGGGTAGACGGTCTTGCCGATGGTGACAAAAAACCAGCTGGGTAGCGACCGATCTTACCGATGGTGACAAGGGTCGAAAGAGGTAGACGGTCTTGCCGATGGTGACAAGAATCGGATAGGTAGCGACCGATCTTGCCGATGGTGACAAGGGTCGAAAGGGGTAGACGGTCTTGCCGATGGTGACAAGAACCGGATAGGTAGCGACCGATCTTGCCGATGGTGACAAGGGTCGAAAGGGGTAGACGGTCTTGCCGATGGTGACAAGAATCGGATAGGTAGCGACCGATCTCGCCGATGGTGACAAGGGTCGAAAGGGGTAGACGGTCTTGCCGATGGTGACAAGAACCGGATAGGTAGCGACCGATCTTGCCGATGGTGACAAGGGTCGAAAGGGGTAGACGGCCTTACCGATGGTGACAAGAACCGGATAGGTAGCGACCGATCTTGCCGATGGTGACAAGGGTCGAAAGGGGTAGATGGTCTTGCCGATGGTGACAAGAACTGGATAGGTAGCGACCGATCTCGCCGATGGTGACAAGGGTCGAAAGGGGTAGATGGTCTTGCCGATGGTGACAAGAACCGGATAGGTAGCGACCGATCTTGTCGATGGTGACAAGGGTCGAAAGGGGTATAGACACTAGACGTGTATAAGTGGGATATCGGATGAAGACCCTCGCCCCGACCTCGGAAATGGCCTTTGGATGACGGATGGTTCATCACTATTCACCATTCATTTTTATTCACATTACTGACCTAAGCGCCCTTTCGGGTTTTCGCCGAAGTCAGCCCCCTCTTGCTTTTGCCCGCGCGCCCTTTCGGGTTTTCACGCGGCGGGGTACCCGATTTTGCCTGCGACGCCCTTTCGGGTTTTCGCCACAGCTGGGTTATAGCCATTTTTGCACTTGACCTGATATAGGAGCAAGTCTGGCGGGGTATCTTTATTTTTAACCCCAATTTCGTTTCCTTCTTTTTTCTTTTTTTTTATTTTTGAATTCGAGATTCAGAAGAACTGGACCGCGGGAATGCTGACCGTCCTTGTCGATGAGGACAAGGGTTGGTCTTAGGTTTATCTCGTCGACACTGGTTAAATGTCGAAGCAAGGACGTGGCTTATTAACAAGGATGTAGGATCCAAGTTCAAGAGTAGAGATCGACCGTTCTCGCCGATGATGGCGAGAGTCGAAAAGGGTTTATTCGTCGGCGCATGCTACTGCCGAAACAAGGATGGGGTTGTCAACAGGGACGTAAGGTCCAAGTTGAGGGTAGAGATCGACCGATCTCGTCGAGGATGACGGGGGTCGAAAAGGATTTGTTCGTCGGCATATATCACTGCCGAAACAAGGATGGGGTTTGTCAACAGGGACGTAGGGTCCAAGTTGAGGGTAGAGATCGACCGATCTCGTCGAGGATGACGGGGGTCGAAAAGGATTTGTTCGTCGGCATATATCACTTCCAAAACAAGGATGGGGTTTGTCAACAAGGACGTAGGGTCCAAGTTGAGGGTAGAGATCGACCGATCTCGCCGATGATGACGAGGGTCGAAAAGGAATTGTTAAAGGATTTCCGGTGGGACTTTGATGACTGTCCCTTTCGGAGTTTTATTGGGTGGAGAATAGGAGAGGCATTTGGAAAATTATCACTTTACCGACTCAGGCACCCTTTCGGGTTTTCGCCGAAGCCAGCCCCCTCTTGCTTTTGCCCACGCGCCCTTTCGGGATTTCACGTGGCGGGGTACCCGATTTTGCCTGCGACGCCCTTTCGGGTTTTCGACACAGCTGGGTTACGGCCATTTTTGCACTTGTCCCGACATGGGAGCAAGTCCGGCGGGGTATCTCTATTTTTAACCCCATTTTTATTTTGACTTCTTTCTTTTCTTCCTTTTTTTTTATTCGGAATGCGAGCCGAGAGAGGGTAGCTTGATCAGGGTGAAATGCCGCTAACCAAGGAAAGGTAGCTTGATTAAGGCGGAGAGCCGCTAGCCAAGGAGAGGGTAGCTCGATCAGGGCAGAGTGCCACTGACCGATGAAAAGTAGTTTGATCAGGGCGGAGTGCCGCTAACCAAGGAAAAGTAGCTCGATTAGGGCGGAATGCCGCTAACCAAGGAAAAGTAGCTTGATTAGGGCGGAATGCTGCTAATCAAGGAGAAGTAGCTCGATTAGGGCGGAGTGCCACTGAACCAAGGGAGAATGTAGCTCGGTTAAGGCGGAGTGCCATTAAACCAAGGAGAAGGTAGCTCGGTTAGGGCGGAGTGCCACTGAACCAAGGGAGAAGGTGGCTCGGTTAAGGCGGAGTGCCATTAAACCAAGGAGAAGGTAGCTCGGTTAGGGCGGAGTGCCACTGAACCAAGGGAGAAGGTGGCTCGGTTAAGGTGGAGTGCCACTAAACCAAGGAGAAGTAGCTTGATTAGGGCGGAATGCCGCTAACCAAGGAAAAGCAGCTCGATTAGGTGGGAATGTCGCTAATCAAGGAAAAGTAGCTCGATTAGGGCAGAATGCCGCTAACCAAGGAAAGGGTAGCTTGGTTAGGGCGGAGTGCCACTAGACCAAGGAAAGGGTAGCTTGGTTAGGGCGAAATGCCGCTAACCAAGGGGAAGGTAGCTCGGTTAGGGCGGAATGCCGCTAACTAAGGGGAAGGTAGCTCGGTTAGGGCGGAGTGCCACTAGACCAATGAAAGGGTAGCTCGGTTAGGGCGGAGTGCCACTAAACCAAGGAGAAGTAGCTTGATTAGGGTGGAATGCCACTAACCAAGGAAAAGCAGCTCGATGAGGTGGGAATGTCGCTAATCAAGGAAAAGTAGCTCGATTAGGGCGGAATGCCGCTAACCAAGGAAAGGGTAGGTTGGTTAGGGCGGAGTGCCACTAGACCAAGGAAAGGGTAGCTCGGTTAGGGCGGAATGCCGCTAACCAAGGGGAAGGTAGCTCGGTTAGGGCGGAGTGCCACTAGACCAAGGAAAGGGTAGCTCGATTAGGGCGGAATGCCGCTAACCAAGGAAAGGGTGTTCCGACAGATCACTCGGGGTGTGTCGGATGCGCCGCATGATACAGCTTAATGTGTTTTCCGTTGAGGGGAGAGAACTGGATGACTCCTTTGTGGTCTACATGGACGTAGGCACCCCCTTCATATACTCGGCGGATGATATACAGTCTGACCCAGTTTTTGACCAGCTTCCCTTTGGGGTTAGAGGCCATCACTTCTCTTCTTTTGACCATCACCAGGTCTCCTTTCTTGAACTCTCGACCCTTGACTAACTTGTCAAAAGCGCGGGCCATGCGAGCTTGGTAGAGTTGGATGTTTTGTTGCGCTCGGAGGCGTTTTCCTTCGAGCTCAGCGAGCTCTTCCGATCTTATTTCTGCATTGGTCTGCTCACCACTGACTAATCCGTGCTGGATGGCAACTCGCAATGAAGGAACTTCAAGTTCAATCGGCACTACAGCTTCCGACCCATAGACAAGGGAGAAAGGTGAACAGCCGGTTGGGGTCTTGTAGATAGTACGATAAGCCCAAAGTGCTTCGTACATCCTTTCTTCCCAATCCTTTTTGTTAGACTTGATAGTCTTTGCCAATAGTGTGCACAAGGTCTTGTTAAAGGCCTCTGCCAGTCCATTGGCTTGAGGGTTGTAGGGGGACGATGTCCTCCAGTCAATTTTATATTTGTCGGCTAGCCAGTAAACCTTCTGATTTCTGAAATGGCTGCCATTATCAGAGATGATTCGGCTGGGGATCCCGAACCGGAATATTACATTCTGCCGGAAGAATCTTGCAACTAGTTCTCCGGTCACATCTCTTAGTGCTACTGCCTCCGCCCATATGGAGAAATAGTCCGTAGCTGCTAAGATGTATCTGCATCCTGATGAAGATGCTGGTAGTGGCCCTACCACGTCCGTGCCCCACTGAGCAAACGGCCAACTTGGCAGAGTGGGATGCAGTGGCACTGGAGGTCTCCTCGCCACATTAGCATGTTCTTGGCATTTCTGACAAGTTTGGCAAACTTGCAGCAATCATCAAATATAGTGGGCCAATAATAACCCAGCTTCTTTATCTCAATTTTCATTTTCGGGCCAGCCTGGTGTGCTCCAGCTGATCCTGCATGAACTTCTTGCATCACCCATCCCGCCTCTGCTGAAGACAAGCAACGGAGTAGGACTTTCCTTCGGGCATCTGCCATAATTTGGAACAAGGTCCCGCTTCTCATCTCGTAAGAATCCTTGATCCTCAGGAGCTTCATTCTCTGTTCCTTTTCTTTTGGAAGTTGTTGGTGTTGAAACCAGCGTAGGAGATGCTCTCGCCAGTCGGGCTGCAGAACCCCTTCGATGACTGCTACTTCCATCTCTTGTTCGTCGGCCAGAACCTCTGTTACGCTGGGGACCTGTCGGCGGTTGATCACTGTTATATTCAGGCTTGTGTCTGGCGGGACCGCCAATGAACTGGCTAGCTTAGCGAGGGCGTCTGCCTGAGCATTCTGGCCTCGATTGATGTGCTTGATGCTGATGAAGTAAAATCTTGACATCAGGCGAGTTGCCAACTGGTGATGGGGGAGGAGCTCTTGCTTTCGCACCTCGAACTCTCCTTCCAGCTGTTTTATAACTAGCATGGAGTCTCCGAATGCTTCCAGCATCTGAATTCCCATGGACAGAGCAATCTGCAACCCGATTATCAGGGCTTCATATTCTGCTTCATTGTTTGTGCATTGTTTGTTTATGGAGCAGGAAGTATGCACCACTTCTCCTTCTGGGGACTTCAAGACTATGCCTGCTCCTGCTCTGACCCTGGATGACCCGGTAGCAGAGGTGTCAATTCTGGAAGCGCCATCAAAGTATAGCTACCATGAGGAAGGCTGTACTTGGGCGGCTTCTAGGGTCTCATCCTCGGGAAGTTCCGGTTCCCACGGGCTTTCCCCGGGCACTGGGTGCTCAGCGAAGAAGTCTGCAATAGCTTGACCTTTGATGGCCTTGCGCGGTACGTAGGAGACATCAAACTCCATAAGGATTACCGCCCACTTGCCCAGGCAGCATTTGAGTGCCGGCTGGGACATAATATATTTCAGGGGATCCTCCTTGGACACCAAGCTGATTTCATGCGACAACATATAATGCCGGAGCTTTTTGACTGCGAAGACTAGTGCCAGGCAGATCTTCTCAATATAAGTATATTTCTCTTCAGTCTTGACCAGTCTCCGACTGAGGTAATAGAGGGCTTGTTCTTTCCCTTCTTCATTATTCTGGGCTAGCATTGCCCCCAGAGAATTGTGTGTAGCTGCTATATACAGTATCAACGGCCGTCCTTTCACCGGTGCCCCCAATACTGGAGGAGTCTTCAGATAGTCTTTTAGCTTGTCAAAGGCTGTCTGGCAATCTTCATCCCAATAAAAGGGAACATCTTTCATCATCAACTTGTGAAAAGGCTGGCATCGCCCTGACAAATTGGAAATGAACCGTCGGATATAAGCCAGGCGGCCCTGTAGTGACCTCAGCTCGGAGATGTTCCTAGGTGGAGGTAACTCCTGAATCGCCTTGATCTTTGCGGGGTCTATTTCGATTCCCCGATATCGGACGATGAAGCCCAAGAATTTTCCGCTCGACACTCCGAACGCACATTTCATAGGGTTCATTTTTAGCTCATGCTGCCTCAGCCTCTGAAAAACAATCCGGAGGTCTTGCAGATGATCTTCTTTTCTTCTGGTTTTGACCACCAGATCATCTATGTAGCACTCGACCTTGTGGTAGAGCAATTCATCAAAAATTTTGGTCATTACGCGCTGATAGGTTGCGCCGGCATTCTTCAGTCTGAATGGCATTCTCTTGTAATGATAAATGCCTTTAGGAGTTCGGAAAGTAGTATGGACCCGATCATGCTCCGCAATCCAAATCTGATTGTAGCCAGAAGACCCATCCATGAATGACAGGGCTTCATGTCCGGTTGTAGCATCAATCATGACCTCGGTTATTGGTACCGGAAAATCATCTTTGGGGCAGACTTTATTTAGATCTCGGAAGTCAACACAAATCCGGATCTGTCCATTCTTCTTTTTCACGGGGATGATATTCGCCAGCCATGTGGTGTACTGATTTTCTTCAACAAATCCCACATCAATGAGCTTGTCAACTTCAGCACAGATTCGGGTGATGAGCTCCGGCCTCATACGCCGCGGTGGTTGCTTCACCGGCTCGGCTTCAGGGCTGATTGCTAGCTCGTGTTGTGAGACAGCGGGGCTTAGACCTGGCATCTCTTTATAAGTCTAGGCGAAGCAATCCCGGTATTCTAGCAGTAGTTGAATGTACAGCTCCCGTTCTTCTGGGGATAGTTGGGCACTGAGGAAGGTAGGCCTAGGGTCCTTCTCATTTCCCAGGTTGACTTCTATCAGTTCATCGACTGTGGCTTGGCCTCCGTCTTCTATCTCTGGAGGTGCCGGTTGGAGGTCAACGAAGTCTGGAATACCATCTCGAGGGTCGAGTACTTTGACTTCCTTGTCAGACACCGTCAGAGCTTCCTAAGGTTTCTTGATCTCTTGTGCTAGCGGCTGGGTGGATTGTTCTATTAGCAGATCCATTGCCGTTGCAGCTTCCAAGGACGAAAGAGCAGCCTTGGTGTTTGCAGATGAGATTACAGCCATGACAGGCTGGTAACCGTTCACTGCCCGGCTCAGACAGCATGCTGATTTTGTAGCAGAAGTTGAGGAAGTTTCACCTTCTGGGACAGTTGTATCTTCCGCAGAAGTGGCTTTTTCTTCTCTGGTAGCTGGCTCCCCTTGATTGGAGTTGACCAAGGCCTCCCTGATTAGCAAAAAGGGTGTTGAAGTTGTCATTAGTAGGACCCCTGTAGAGGGAGAGACCCCTACTTCTTGAATGTCTTCGGCTTCGCTGGTGCTAGCCGTATCAAATTCGGCTTGAAAGGCCGCTTCTTCAGGGTGAACCTGCTCCCAGCATCGGCAAGGGGCCGAGGTTTCTGCTTCTTGATTTCGGGATTGAACGAGTTCAAGATATTCAGCTTCCGCCAGATACTCATCAAAGGTTGCCCTCAGAGGGCTATCTTCAGTAGGATAGAAGGCAGAGATAGTATCCACCTCGTACCGCCCACTGTAATAGTAGTCTTCTAGGGTGAAGCCCAGACCCGGATGTTGAGAGACACGTCTCATTTCTTTATTCAGATTTGCAGGATACCACATCTTCTGGAAAGCTTCCTTGCGTTTTTGAGATTGATCGGGAGGGATGTGTTGCTTTTGAAACATCCTGGCCATCCGATCAGTGGTAAATGCCAGGCCCTGAACAGGAACCAGGGGGTTGGCTAAATCCTCAGGGAAGCTACAGTCTGTGTCCTCCTGAGTGGGATGCTCCTCAGCCGTATAGAACAAGCTACTGGGCCCATATTCTTGTGTCACCTCCCAGGCTTTGAAAGGTTCGACAGTGGGATCATTGAGGCCGGAGACTGGCTTGGTGAGGCCGGCCGGGACTCCGATGCGGTCGTGCTGTCGATCAACATGCACTTCCTTAACTTTGGGGTATAATGCTGGGGGTGTCACCCTGCCGACATTTCCAGAAGCCATGATGTGGGAAACCACCTTCGGCTTGACATATCCGCGCGGCGGTGGTGGATACCAACCGTCACCCGATTTGTTCTTCGATGCCCCTACGGGGGCTCCATCTTCAGAAACCTTCCGGGGAGACCCCGTATATAGGTTGGCGTCCGCCAAGTGACATTCAAACACCTCGAAGATGTCAGCAAATATCCTCTCCTCCTTCCCCTGGAGGCTATATTTGATACATTGGCGGAGCGTGGAGGGCACCACCATATTTTCATGCAGCCATGGGCGGCCGAGCAGTGCTTTGTAGGAGGTGCGAGAGTCAATGATATGAAACTGCACCGTTGTAGTGAAATCTGCCAGGGCCAGTGTGAACTCTGCCACTCCCATAGATACTTCACACTTTTGGTTGAAGCCAGCGATACGCATATCCCCAACTTTCTCGAGATGCACATTAAAGTGGTACCTCTCGTATATTCTATATGGCAGGATGTTGACTGCTGCACCAGGATCGACCAGAATCCAGTTCAGTTCTCTTCCGTTCAGGTGCCCTTTCATATATAGCGGCCTGTTGTGACTGGCAGTAGGCAGTAGCATGTCTTCTGGAGAGAAGGTCATACTGGCTTCTGGTATAGCCTCAGCTACGCAGGCTTCAAAATGAGCAGGCGTCTACAGAGCAGTGATGATCGTCTGTCGAGTTTCTTCACTCAAGGAGAGAATTTCCCAGATCGTAAATCGAGCACGGAGCTTCTTGAGCAACTTCATTATTCGGCTTCCAGCCCGGACATTGGAGAGCTTCATCTCTTCAGCCCATCTGGGCTTGGAAAGGTTTTGATTCATGGTCCCTGACGGACCTGCTTCACCTTCCTCGGACTCGGCACCCTCTTGACTGGCATCGGCTGTCGGGTCTTCTTTATTAGCTGCTGTAGGGCAAGCCCCATCTGCATTTGCATCCTCAATAGATTGCGCTGGCTGCGGGTGAATGACCCCGGGTGTAGGGTTAGCCTCCTGACAAGGCTACTTCCCCTTTGACATCTTCATGAATTCAAGGAATGAAGGGACTGTCTTGCCCCCAGTCTTGTTGTATAGACCTGACGGAGGAGGGATTTGGGCTCCCTTAACTTCCGACGGAGGTGTCTTGTAGGGTTGCTCCCCTCTGAACATAATGTTGTGATTGGGTGGCGGCTGGCGCCCCCATTTCCGACCTGACCGAGTGGCATGTGCAGCAGTTGCGGCCTCAGCTTTGCCTCCCCCAGCATGGGGTGTGAAGCAAATTTCTTCTTCTTCCTCTTCTCCGGGCAGGTTGAAGAGTGCTGACAGGGTATTGCAGAAGACGACCTGTGTTTTATGGGCCCCAGCGGCCTTTCTTTTCTTTTTCTTTTACTTTTTATTCTTTTTGGTTTCTGCAGGTGCTTGCCCCCAGAACAGGTTGCTCTCTTGAGGTGGTGCTACTTCAGCTTCCTCCCTTTGCTTGAGTGAGAGTTGCTCCAGCTCTTGCCATGGGACGTGGTCCCGTACCAGCAGAGGTTTCAGTTCATGCTACACATATTCATCCAGCCCTTCAATTAGGTGTTGCAGTCGAAGGACTCCAGGATTGGTTTCCTTGATTACTGGCAGCGGAGTTTGTCTCCTCCTGTTAGGTGTATGTATTCTGACAGCTGTAGGTGGAGTGACCCATACGGGTGCTACCACTGGCGGAGCAGGCCGGGGTGTAATGCCACGGATATGTGCCCCCTCTTTTGGGCGGGGTGCCTTCTTCTTCTTGTGCTTCACAGGGATTTGCTACCACCCCTGCTGCTCCTTCACGGGCTCCAGGAAATGGATTTCGTAGGTGCTCCGTGTGCTTGCTTCAGAGATCTCCTCAGGTAATGCCTGGTAGAGTGAGATCATGTTGACTGCTGCCCTCCTAAAAGGGGCTTCATGTGGCTGAGGAGGGTCTACTTTGTACTCTCCCAGCTCTATCTCATTTTTCTTCACCATCCCTTCGATGACGTCTTTGAAAACATAGCAGTCTTCGATTGGATGTCCCAACATCTGGTGGTAGGGGTAGAATCTTGGACTGTCTTTTCTTTTTAGGTCCTCCGACCTCCTTGGTTCAGGTAGAGTGACCATGTTGTATTCTGTTACCCAGTCGAACAGGACTCGGGTCTTGTCTTTTGGAAAGGAATAAGCTTTCTTCATTTTGTCCCTCAGCGAAGGACCTTCTTTATCATCTGGAGCTTTCGCAGGTTGCGGGGGAGCCGCTTTCTTGCCTTTCTCCTTCTGTTGCTCGAACACCTTGATATCAAGCGCATTCGCTTCTTTAGGTGTGGGGCGCCGTTCCGTCGCCTTGCCTTTCTGGGCTATGCTGGCAGTTGACGTCGGGACAAGCTTGGCTAGAAAAGCTTCCACCTCAGCTACCACATTATTCAGCCGGTCGAACGACCGTATTTCCATACCAATCATCTTTTCCAGGACCTCCCTCCTGAGGTTTTGTTTACATATTTGCACAGCGTCCTCCTGATGCGGGGGCCGCTTACATCTCATTCCGAGGTTCCTCCACCTCTTGATGTAGTCAAGGGCTGTCTCATCTGCCCTTTGTTTTGTTGAATAGAGCTCGGCCACTGTGACCTCCCTCTCTGTGACATGGAATCTTTCTCTGAACTTCCTTTGCATATCTGACCAGTCATTAATTGACCCGGCCGAGAGACTGGAATACCATTCGAAAGCGAGCCCCGTCAGCGAGGACCCGAAGAATTTCAGTAGGTATGACTCGTCGGTGGCCAGATCACCCATAACGGTCATATAATATGCAATATGCTCTTTTGGGGAACCTTTCCCGTTGAATTTGTCAAATTTGGGCGGCTTGTTGACTCCCGAGGGAAGTCGCTTAGCCGCATGGTGTTGCGGGTAGGGCACCCGATAGGCATCGAATGCGACGTAGTCGCCTTCACTTTTCTCTGCGAGCTTCAGCTCGATCATCCTTTCCACCATCATCCGGTTCACGACCGTGGGGTCAACCGGTTCTGGATAGAAGTGTGCTGGCTGCAGGTATGGGGTGACCAGGGTGGTCGCCTGTGGAGGATGCAGCAGCGGGGGTGTTGGGTGCACCTGAGGAAGCACCGGAGGTAGCAGCGGCTGAGGCTGTGGTGGCCGCTGTTGTGCTGTCGTCACGGTTGGTTCTGACGGCTGTGGTAGTGTATAAAGTGGCGGAGGGTTGTCTCGACGAGCCGCTCCCCGGGATGATTCACCCTGGATTTCGGGTGGTTTAGAGGCCGATGAGTGTTCAGTTTTCTCCATCAGCTGTTTCTTCAGGGAATCTATTTCCCGTTGATATTTTTGCAGCAGCATCAAGACTGATGGATCTATAGTGGTGGGGACACCTTCTGTTGTCTCCCCGGACGTACCCTCAGGCAGGATGTCGAGGAGTACGTCGTCTTCTTCTTCCGTCGTCACCACATTAGCGGTCAAGACGGGGGCTTTATCATCCCAGTGGAGGTAGACCTGGGGCTGTTTCTCTTTCATCATTGTCAGAAGCCCTCTTGCTGCTTCTGTCCTGCGGGTAGTTGGCCCCGGCCGTACGGCCAATTGAGCCAGTTCTTGGGGGTCTTCAGGAAGCTCCCCATATCGGCTGGGTACACCAGCCATGTTGCAAGTGAAAACCTGCATCCTTCTTCTTTGTCAATGGACCCTCCGCCTTGCTTGTTGCGGAAAGATCAGTCTCTCGAACACGGAAACCCTTCTTCTTTCTTCCCGCTCGGGGAAGGCTTCATCGGCTTCGATCTCAAAGCCGTCATCGTATCCATTATC
Organism: Amorphophallus konjac; assembly: GCA_022559845.1. Lineage (NCBI taxonomy): Eukaryota > Viridiplantae > Streptophyta > Magnoliopsida > Alismatales > Araceae > Amorphophallus > Amorphophallus konjac. The sequence continues at coordinate 354,251,415 of CM040121.1, forward strand.
GTCGACCGACGACATCCTCATTCTGTCTCTTATCTCTTCTTCATCTGCCGTTGATGGACAGTAATCTTCTTCAGTGGCGACTGTCTGCATCAGCCGCTGCTGTCCGAGTGAGGTGTTGCCCAATCCTCGGAAATAGCTTCTGACCAGGCAGGCCATTTCTTCTCGACCCCGTTCTTGATGTAGCACGGGGGATAGTGGTCGGCCTCCAGAAGGAGGAATGTAGGCCAGTCGAGCTCTGTCGGCTGTCTGTTGGAACCTTCGCCCCGTGGCAGGGACGTTGGCTTGACGGGCCGCAGCCCGGAAACTTCTGTGGCGCGGAGGATCCGCAACCACCTCTTCTCCCATCTTCGAGGGTAGGCCCCTTTCTCTTATCACCTCCGCATCGTCATTCACAGGATGGCGGCGGATGGGTGTCAGCTGGCGGACAGGTCGGGTCCGTTTGGGAACCCACACCTATCTGAACTTCCTCGGCTTGAGTGCCGGGTTTCCTTGGCCATGGTGGCCGGCTTCTTTCATCTCTGCCCTCCTTCCAGCAAGGGCCTGATATGTGTTGTGGACAGGAACATTTGGGATGACTCGGTCTGGGGTCACCCGCGCCGTGTGCCCGTTGAGGAAGACACGCATGCCTCCCACCAGCATTGACTTCCCAGACTGAGAGACAGTTCCGATGATCACATCAGTGTTCTTGCGAGCCTGGCGACGCTGAAGTCCTCCAAGGGGTTTGTTGACTACAGCGGGGTGCGTCCCACGTACAACGTGGTGCACCATGCAGCTAGCGGCCGGGGCCGGATTCTTGAGCAAGTCGTCGCAGCGAGGAACCCTCAGAGGTTCCACTTCCTCCATAGCTTGCTTGGAAGGTTCCGGGGCTTCGACTTCTAGGATGTCGACGAAGGCCAAGCCCAGGAAGTTGGGGAAGCCTACAGCGGCAGGGAAGCTGTCGAATTCCATGGGTACCGCCAGGTACCCTTGCGCGTGTTCAGCAACTATCGACTGATCGAAGTCGACGCCAGCTATTCCATGAGTTGTCATTGTCTGCCTGCAAAGACAAACAGGAAAACAATCAGTAGTCTTTGAAAGGGCTTCGAAGCCCGAATATCTCGGCAAAGAGATGAAAGGTGACACCAGTCCCACCAGGCGTGCCAGACTTGTTTCCGGCGTTTTCTTTCTTTCCCTTTTCATTCGCGTATCGATCAACCATTTGGCTAACTGGTAGTCAACTGACTGATTGACGACGCGGGCGTGCCAGTCACATGAGTGACAATTTTATTGTGCGCTCATTCTGACCCATATCGGGCGAATGTGAGGTTCGGTCGGGACCAGCAGTCCGCCATACCATAAAGGTTATGGCGTTAATTACATCCCCCACGAGGAGGGAACACCTTTGATTAATTGCCGAGATAGCGAGCCGTCGAAGCCGGATTAAAAAGAACTACATGATGATTATAGCAATGACAAGCAGGATGCACATATTTATCGTATAGCAGATGTATAGTTCATGGAATTATGGACCCTCGGTACGTGGCGGAGGATGTAGGTCCGAAGACCACCATCGCGCATGACGAAGACTTCCGGCCGGGCGTAACCCGGTCTTCTGTCGATGCCATTTGATATACCCGAGGATCTATGCATGCATGCACACAAGACATCCACACCTAGATTACACATGAAGATAGTGTTATGAAACGGTGGCGATCAGCCGCATTTACTACCCTTCACTGAGAGGAGGAAGAACGGCGCAAGTGTAATAGCGAAAGCAAAATGCTTAACGGATATGCCAATGAATACGATAATAATATGATCCGTGCTCGCTTGGCCATCCTTTTTATTCACCAATTACGGCTTATTGACGTCGCTCCCGAAAGATGAGATTTACCCGGGGTGAATGAATCACTAGAGTAGCATGACGCTTCAAAATCGGCGTGACTACAAGTGTATAAGAACGCTTACACGGCGCGGTCACGCGTAGGTGTAGTGGTTAATAAGGCGCGGTCACCATGCGCATTGAAACGGGGCGCAAGGGCCTTGGGGCGCGCCGGAAAGGCACAAAGGAAAATTTATTGGAAATGAGTGTGGCCTTATTCCGGCGCGGGGGGGTACCGCGCCGGGTTAGGGCGGGCCGGGACGTACCGAGCCGTTTTAACGTTAGTTTTGGACATTTTTGAGTTTGTCAAGCCCACGCAGGGGATCTTGAGGCCATTGAGGGCCAGTTCTTTATTAAGTTGAAGTTCTGAGCCCTCTGAAGATGAAGACTAAACCAGTGCGAGGTTCATACTCGAGCACTGAGTTGATTAAATTTAGAACGATCACTTTATTAACCTAATTTAGTTGGAATCTGTCTAAAATTTGACAGCATCTCCCCTGAACAAGAAGAGTTGCAGGGGAGAATCGGGGTCACACTCACTGGTGGAGCAAGCCCCTAAATCACCGGTCTACACGAAGGCAGCCAGCATACCCTACTGGATAGGATACCCCGAGGACAAGCCTGCTAGGGGCACCAAAGCTCCTTAAGGGAAGAGACAGAGGGACGAAGTCACTGATGATGGGAACGATGCCCCGAGGGCCAGCCTGCGAGGGGTGGAGAACCCATAGTCGGTGATTCATCCCATGGAGGGACTGACCATTTGGAGAGTGGGACTCCGAGGGCTAGCCTACAAGGAGCACACCTCCCTTGGTCTCGATCGGGTCCTGATCTATTGGGGTTGAGTTTGTTGAACCTGGATCCCCGTCATTATTGGCCATGGCTTCGAGAAAGCGCCTACCACGGAGAGGTAGAGCCCTCAGTCGCCCAGCAATTGCAGGAAATAACAGGGGAATGTCCCCCTCCCCGGGTGATCAAAACGACGAGGAAACCTCGGAACGACGCAGATGACCATGAAGAACAAGTGATAAGGGCATAAGTTAGACAGGCACGCAGCAGGGGCATATGCTCGAACAGCTAGAAAGCAATGTTCAGGGAGGTAAACCCTATATGGAGCGGCCAGAGACACGCGCAGAGGCACGGCTCCCTCCGAGAAGAAAAAGGGGTGCAAAGACCCTTGAATCAAGCATAACAAAAAAAATGAATCAAAGAAAAGCCCCCGGGGAGGGGTGTTTCTATAGCCCACGACGAGTCGGGGCACGATGCAACCTTCGGAGAAACCAAGGTTAGAGTGATGCAGAGAAGAACTCAGACAGACGTGTTAGCATAGATAGAGAAAGAGAGGGGAGGATCATTCATCCGATTCATTGATTTAAGCATTCACACGCACGCACATACGTTGCCATTCCAAAAAAAATGGGAAGGGTTTAACATTTACATAGCGAGAGTACAGCCCCGGCACCATCACTTGATCGCCGTTCGCCGACAACAGAGACAGAAGACATTCACGGTGCGATAACGGAGGAAGAAAATCAGAAGGGATCGCGTAGAGGGGGGAGGAGAATCGACTCATTTCATTGTCGCTCCTCCCCCCCTCGCTTACATTCGACGGATAGGAGTTTCGAGGAAGAAAACTAAGGAAAGCAAGAGAAGATCAACGCCCGCGCCCACCTGTTCCTGAAACAGAGTATCGCAGCCGAAGAAGATGGCCGGCGGTCACTGCTCCCGAGAAACCTTCACTCTCTGTACCTCAAGCGAAAAAGGAAGCCCTCTCCTCCCTCTTCTTTTTTCTTCTTCGGATTCTTTTTTGATCTCCCTCTCCGGCCTCTCGAAAATGATCAGAGGGCTGAAAGTCGATCCCCCAAAAAAAATAATCAGCCACCACTTGTTGTCTCGAACCGCCATATATATAGGGGGTGAGTTCGAGTCTTCATTCGGCGTGAGATCAGCGCGCGGGTTTAACATTTCAATAACTAGCGCGCCGGGCTCGAGGGGCGCCGGTTTAACGGGCGCGCCGTATAAGGGGGCGCCGTATTAGCATTTCCCGCGCGTTGCAGGTTAGCCGATGAACCCAGGGATGATTTCGTGAGTCACCGTGGACGTGTACCTTGCCGATGCTTGCTGCAGCCTCGACGAGACATCTTATCGGAGCTCCTAAGTTGGCGTACGGCCATTTTCGAGGTTCCAAATAGCTTTATCTTGATCGTATGGGCTTTCTACCGACACCCCCTTCGGCTCTATGATCCATGTTGTTGGTCCGGCCTGGCTCGTACTCAGAGCTCTCTAGGAGGTTGGATAGTTGGGAGATAGTTTCGCCTGAGCCGGGCGATCATTCGGCCACTAATGGGCCCACCTTGGCAGGGCCGTACCCGTGCCGGGTGATCGGGATCTTCTGCCGTCAGAGCTTTCGGTCCTCCGTCTCGGAGAGCCGGGGGAACTCCTTCATCTTCGGGAGAACCTCTTCAAATGGTGGGGGCACCACCGGATATACCGTCGTCCTTGATCGGACAACGGGTGTAGTGTATGCGGCATGACAAAGTCGATGCCGATTCATTGGGCAGGCTTGGTCGCACTGCCGGTTGGTTGACGAGTTTGTCTCGGCTCTCCTGAGGTGAAGTCCCCGTGTCCACACGGAGTGACTCGAGGCTCTGTCAGCTTGAGAAGTCTTCAATATGTTGATCTTTATCAGCTTTCGTACTTCGGTGGGCCGAGTCATTCGTCCTTATAGCTTGGTCACCGACAATCATATTTTGAGTGCCAACACCTATCTATAGTGAAGCCCTCCTCAAAAGGCACATCTAGCTCTCGGGTATCTGTGTAAATGCTTAGTAGCTACTGTAGATGCCTAATTTTGAACATCCCGCAGACCTTGCCTAGCCATCGTAGAAGTTATACTTTCTCTTGGTTGATTAAGAGTGTGAGGTCTCATCCTTGTCTAGGTAGGCTCCACCCTGTCCCTTCGTGGATCTAACTTCGCGGTCCGAAATCACCAAAAGGGTGGAGCGAACTAAGCTCGCTCATAGCTCATTATTTTAACGGCTTTGCCGATCCTCTTGTGAAGTTTATCCTTTACATTCTTTTTCTTTTGAGGATGTAGAATTCGATTGAAACTCCGAAGGATATAACTCTATTAACGGCTTGTAGCCATTATTCAAAAACACAGTATATGATTGTCTACCCCAAAAGAACAAAAGCTTTTGCTATAAAAAATCTCCATGTTTCTGGTATTTCAATGTTCTCATCCCATTTAGCGTCTTCTTTCATCAACCTCGGGCTTAGGTCAATGCATGCGCGTCACATGTCGGTGCGACGGCGTCTGATTCCGGGTCAGCATCGCGCGATTGGCCATTGGGGTTTCAAGGTGTTCCATCATATATCGTCTATGGTTGTGAGGAAATAGACATGGGTCAGGCAAATCATTCACCTCAAATACTTTTTGGGTGTATCTTTACGGTCGGAAGCAATTGGGAGCCTAAGCTTGGCATGACGGCATTGTCATCAAGATAAGTCTTAATCGTGGAGACCATCATTCGAGGAGTCTAGAGACCCAAATCAACCTAGATGTGCGCTCATGATACCTAGGAGGTTGTAGAAAGAGTCTATCCTCCTTCATTGATATGATGTCTCATGGTCAGTTGCCAGATGTTGGCCAAAAAATCTGAATATGTCAAAAAATTCACAAAAAATCAAAATATTTAATTCCCAAAAAATTGAAATATGTGAAAATCTCAAAAAAAATCTAACAAAGCAAAAATCTAAAAAAATGGAGGGGCGTCCTTACTCACTACCCTACATGTAAATGATTTCCCAGACACATGCATCTCACATACGCTACACACCATCTCTTTCCTTCATCACTACCCCACAACTGCGAACCCCAAAGGCTACTGCCCTTTCTTCATTCCATCCCACCAGGGGATTTATACCCACACTGTTACTAACCCACAAACTAGGGGCAAATTGCACGCCCATCTACCCATCCAAGTTAGTCAAATCCCTCGCTACCTTGTCGGGAGTAGAGTATTCCTTGTTCCTTCGCTTCCCATAAATCTTAATGGCAATTTGAACCCCGCCAGCTCGGCACTTCAACTTGAGTCCTAAGCAAATGAAACATTCATATCACCTGATTTTCAACATATGCCTGGTTGCATTAGAATATCTATTTCCTTACTCTCTCTACTCCATACCCCCCTGATCGGATAAACGTCCTACCCATTATCAGCGGGTCCAAGACGGACTTCAACTATGGAGCTTAATTGAACTATCATTTTGCTAGTCTTCCCCCAACCAGACACCTCAATGAGGTCAATTTATGTGCTAGGTAAAGTTAGCATAGGTTCCTCTATCATCAGGAGTGATCACCCCCGGGGATGTCCTTACGACCTGGTGACCATCCCCGCGGATTTCATTATTTCTATTAGGCCCACCATGAAGCTGAAGGATGATGTTTGCTTTCCCCACTCCCCTTACCTTAGTGAATGCTTCCTCTGTGAATGCTTATTTGTTTATGAACTTCACTAATGTATGCTTATGCAGCTGCAGGTCATATAGCATTGGGATTCGCTCGTCATCGTCTTCTCCTACTATTATATATACTATATATTATATAGAGCCCGGAGGCTAATAACTTTGGGCACATAAACTTTGAGTTCCTCTCTAATAAAAATAATAAGGGGTTTATATTCCCTAAGTTATTCGACGACCGTCTGATTTCATGATTGACCTCGGGATGATGGACTCGTCGGACTCTCGACCGATGTCTTTCCCGGAGCCAGACAATAATACCTCTAGATATGCATTAGGTAGATTTTCACTTTAAACCTAGCATGCATCATATAGGTCCTTCTTTGCATCCAAAAAATAATAAAAATGCATTTAGAAAAGCATGGCATGCATTCATGCTGCAAGAAGGAGACAAGGGTCGAGAGAAGGGTTTGCCAATCGATCTGCCCTGGACTCTATCCCTCTTTTGTCAATCATCAAAGTTCTTCAATTCCATCACTTTCATGTTGTCTCTCTTATTCCACTCCGATTTCAAAAGTTGAGAGTGTGTTTTGCATGCGATCGCTATGAGTATTCTGAGATTCAAAGGTCATTGTCCCTTATCCTGATTTTGTTACTTACTCCTGTTTTAGGTCTTCTATCTCCTTGAGTTGGATTGCGATCGTCCCCTCAAATCCCGCAGCGCTATGCTAGGGTGTACCACGGACTGCTGATATAAGCCCTCTTAGATTAATCTTCCTTCCTCCCCTTTTGAATGACCTCTCTTATCGCATTATGCTTGTTCGTTCCTATGTGAAGCTTAATCTCAGCTCAAGAATCTCCTTGAGCGGGATGTCCTTATTAGGCTTATTTCTTTACCAAAACACACATTTATCAGTCTGTCGGGCTCCCTTGCAAAACGGGCGTTCCTGAGGGGCATTTGTAGACGCCTAATTTCGGACATCCCGCGGACCTTGCCTAGCCATCGTAGAAGTCATACTTTCTCTTGGTTGATTGAGAGTGTGAGGTCTCATCCTTGTCTAGGTAGGCTCCACCCTGTCCTTTCACGGATCCAACTATATATACATTCTGCCCCTATCTCCTAGAAGGCCAAGGTGTTGGCTGCCCACATATCAAGAAGGCCACAAAGTTGGCCACGCAGCTTCCTAGAAGGCCAGGGTGCTGGCTGCCCTCACCCACCTCGAAGGCCACCTTATTGAACGCCCCCAACCCAAGGTGGCCAGAGACCTGGCCGCCCAGCCTTTCCAAGGTGGCCACACAGTTGGCCACCCAGTCCCTCAAGAAGGCCATTGATCTGGCCGCCCAGCTCCTTTGAACGGCCAGAACCTTGGCCGCCTCCTGTCAACAGCCCGTCAAACCCATGATCCGCCCACTCCGGGCATGTCCTCTATAACCACTCCAACTCGGGGGGTCGAGGCGCACGTAGTCTCACGTGTTCTCACCTCCGAATCGGTCAAGCTTACACGTAATCTATTTTCGAATGGTTTTCATGGAGAGAAATCCCTCATATACAAAACCCCATTCCGAACCATCTCACGGGGGGGTTGGACATTTTTTGGAGGACGAGGGGCTGGCATTTTGGAGCCCAAGGAGGCACTGGCAGCTCAGAGAACCCTTCCTCACCTTCTTCCATCGAAGAGCTTCATCCACGGGAGAGGAGGCAAAGTGTTGAAGGCGGCCATCGACATGGCCGCCCACCATCTTTGAACGGCCCCATAGTTGGCCGCCCTTTGTTGGTCGACAGGCAAACCCTGTCATTCTTCCCTTGTTTTCCATCTAGCTACATCTCTTTCTATTTTACTGCATTCATGCATGATAGACTTGCCTAGATCCTATTTCTAAAGAAATTTTCCAATTCAAAACATAGGGAAGGCGGATGGTCAAAAGTCTTGGCCATATCCCTTCCCGCCCCCCTTCCTGGTACTATCACCCCCATTTGCATGCCTTTCTCTTTGATTTGAGCACATACTACACTATCACAGTCTAATGGGTTGTTTTCGTTATTTTCTAGTTAATGTGCAGGAACTTCATCATCGACTCGCAGAGCTCCTTGTTCTTGGCTGGCCAAGAGTGACGATAGGAAGGACCCATATTCTCCTATTCCTAAGAAATTCACGATCATCCTACCCCTGTGAGGCTCAGGTATAAGTCTCTGGCGATCACTCTATATATTTATTTCTAATCTATGCACTATAGGTAGTAGTAGCATAGTTCGGAGGGAGGCCATGCACAAGACCCACGCCTTCGCACGCGCGGCACCACTTCCGGCGCCTATAGCTGCCTCTTGTCAGTGATTACTGTCGGCTCTTCTAGGACATCATGTATAAGCGACGGCCACTCCGGGTGAGTTAGCATAAACAATCTACTTAATGCTATGGCAATGTCCTCCATGTCAAACCATCAGTACCACTCACACTCGAGGTCATCCATCTTTCTTATCTTGTTTGGCCTTAGATATTCTAGAGCTTGATAAGTGGCAAGTGGTGATATGTGTCGTACAAACTATTTTGCGTGAACATCTTGTGCATCCAAAACTGTTGTGATCACAGTGGTCTGCTCTTTGATATGCTCAGTGGGTCCTTTTACAAAATGATGATAAAGTGACCATGTAAGGGGTTGTCTGTCAGTTTTCATTGTTGACACTAATGTGACCCATGGCTATTCATCTCATTTTGTAATCTCCTTATTCGGCCCTTTATAATGAAGGCCTCCTTGGGGAATGAGTTTTTTGTCTTTAAGTGGCTTCAATTTACCTTGCAATGCTTCCCCAAAACCTTTGTCAGGCCTATAACCCATTTTTATCATAATGCTCCACCCTGGAGTGTTCATCATTTGTCTTCTCTTTCCTTTCGTAGGTGGGGGTGGTGTCAATGTAGAAGCTTGCATCAAAGGGTTATGGATGTCAAGTATAGACAATAGTGGTGTGTTGGCTGGCCAAATGGAGGGTAATGACATGGCCAAGAGGGCATCCACCATTGGAAGAATAAGCACGCTAGTAACCATGACAATCTACCCCTTATGTGAAAATTTTAAGCACTAATGGTTCGTAGAAGAGATAGCTATTGACACCCGTTTTTAGCCTGCAAGTTGAGTCTTTTCTCTTATTAACCTTTTATAATGTCCCGAATTACCCAATGTTTTGGAGTCTTCCTTGAGCATATTTTGAGCCCATTCTTGATCATTCTCCGAGCCCATTAAGCCTTAGAGGCTATTTTCCTCGATTGCCACCTTTTCAGACTTATTTTTTAGTCTGAAGCATAGTTCGGTCGACTAAATTCTTAGTTTGATCGACCGATTTCCTAAAAATTAGTCAACCTATTTCCTTAGCTGGAGTCCCGTGGTCGCGGTCTGTTTGTCGACCGTGATCAAAAGATTACAGTCATCCACCAGACCGCGTTCTCATGGGTGTGTCAGCCCCATGCCCGTTGAGCGTGGACTCAACTCCTTTGGGCTATTTCTTCTTGGCCTAGTCACGGTCTATCGGCCAACCGTGATCATGCGATCGCGGTCGCTAACCAGACCGCGTTTTCCTTGTTCTACTTGGGTGGACCCATGGCCCTGGGTGCGTCGACTCAGCCGTTTGGGCCTTTTCTTCACTAGGCAGGTTGCGGTTGTTGACAGTTCACGTTCTTCATGTGGCGGTCTTGCGACTGACCTCGTTATTGTTGTAGAGCCCAATTCATCCCAGACTCCATTTTCTCCGGCCGAGGAAGCCTTAGAGTCCTAGTTTGAGCCATGCCCATCGAGGATTCCGTGCCAGATCAACTCTTATCCCTACTAGGGGCATTATCCCCTCATTATCCTATGGATTTATCAATCAAAATCCTACCTTTTCGGTGTTTATCCTCCAAATCTGACCTAGGGCTTCTAAGGCCTATAAATAGCCTCCTAAGGCTGTGTGCTGGGGGGAGGACATTTTTCGATGTGAGGCGAAACCATGCCGCACCGTCGACTCTCCTCTTCGAACGCCAATCACCAGGGAAGTGCTAAACCTTCATCTTCCTTCCTCTAGGGTTCCTTCTTTCTGTTATTTCTCCTCTTTTCTACACTGTTTCTAGAATATTCATTCTACATATCTCATGCTCGCATATGCATGGTTTTCATCATCTCTTTATCACTATTTTCTACATTTTATATCCTCGTTACATTCTTCAATCATCACACGACACACACCTATTATTTGTTCCCTTCTACAGGGTTTGAAAACCCTCCCCTGGTGCGTTCTTCTATCAATTTCTCATGCTTGTTTTTCATACGGGATGGATGCTACACGCTCATGTTCTAATAGGTTTTTCTCTCCTTTGTTGCTTTCTTTCACGGGATAAGCAAGTGTGGACGTGAGGCCCTTGCTTTTTAGCTAGTTGGAAGGCGAGGAGGAGCTGAATCCATGAAGTTCCCACACCCCTTTGTTGAGCGCGATGACATTGTACCGGTTGTCCTTCGACCGTGTTCTTTTTCTTCATCTTTCCAAGCTATGTAGCAGCTCTATTGGTTCCTTGCAACACGTTTCCAACTGTTATCCTTGGTGGCTATCACGGTACGCATTTCTATCTTTTATTGCCCCTACCCCTTTTCTTATATCACATGCTAATGCTTCTTGTTCAATTTATTCGGGGTGGGATCTTTTTATCAACACCTCTATTTTTTGGCGATCACAGTGGGATCTCTAGTGCCCATCATGTTACTCTTGCCTTCTTGCTACTTTTGTGTGTGTATGTCTTAGTTTAGATAGTGTTTCCTCAGGTTTTCTACTTTTCTGTCAGTTTTCGATTCTGGGAGCAGGTAGCGATCGACCCAGAGACCACTACCATCAGGTAGCGGTCCCCAGGAGACCACTACCATTAGATAGCAATCCTCAGGAGATCGCCACCTGCTGGTAGTGGTCCTCAGAAGGCCGCGATTTCCCTCTACTTCCACCCAGGGGAAGACCCCCGGGTACGTTGTTCTTTGGTTTGTTTGAGTTGCTTCGTGGTTCTATTCATATTTTTTCCATAGTTATGCATCTCTGTTCATCATCTTCTCTTAGTTTGCTCATGTAATTTACACCCATCTTGTTGTTTGCATATATTTATCTTGTGATGGTTTGCTAATTTTAGGCTAAATTTGCATGCACTCCAATGCGCATAGGGCCATCCATTGCATATTGTTAGTTGCATTTATACCTTGGTAAGTGATCCTCTCGACTTCGTATTCCTCTGAGTCAACTAGGTGATCTTATCTGGGACCTCTGTAAGTCTCCACGAGCCGTGGATTCTCACACTGTCACACCCCAAGTGCGGAAGATACCCGAGGTCGTGGCCAGCTTATATAGAACCATTCAATCAGAGCACTCTACATATATATATTTTTTTGACAAAGACATAGTGTGCAATTTATCTAAATCATAACCAAAAATTTATTTCCAATATGATACTAATGTCCAAGATGACAATTATCCAAATAACCAAAAAGGTGGAAATTCTAATCCATGACATTCCTTATTTGAATCTAAATACTAGGCTACAAGCCTTAACAAGCTTCAGTCAACTAAACTGATATAACTAGAAATACATAAAAGGACTCAAGAAAATTAAAAGACACGACTAGCTGGCAGTAGATGATCGGTGACTCTAGCACTCTTCACTCGGTCTCATTCCCATTTAGGTGGATGTCGCTATCCGAATTACCTGAAAATGTTAGGAAGCAACTGGATGAGTGAATCGCTCAGTGGGAATTACATCTCAAGTTTGAGCAATCTTTAAGTGATTTACATGTTACATGTATTACTAGTATAGCTATGCATGATGTACAAGTAAGAAAAATCAGGTTTACGGTAAATCTATGCATGATGAATAATAAGAAATCAAGAACTGTATAAGGAGAGTATCGCATGATTTCAAGTGTTTGTCAAGCAGGATATCAAGAACTTATAGATGTTGATGTCACTTTTCGGGCAAGCAAGAACTCATGTACAAGTAAGTAAGAGTCATGTTCAAGCAAGTAAAATTCGTGTTCAAGCAAGTAATACCAAGTACGTGTCAATAGAATTGGCTATTTCAATCAAGCAAGTATTTTGCCCTTTTTTGGGCCACGTAAGTCAAGTATCGCCTGTTCCGGGCCACGCAAGTCAAGTCAAGCAAGTAGAGAGAGTAAGTGTGGAGTGTCTCAAGTCAAGCAAGTAGAGAAAGTAAGTGTGGAGTGTCTCAAGTCAAGCAAGTCAAGCAAGTACTGCGGTGCAATGTCAAACACCGTGGTCAATAAACTCCCATGGGCAGAAGTACCTTCGGGTGCTCCTCCCAGGACCAGACCGGACCCTATATGCACATTATTTCATGTATTACTTTTGACATCCACTCTCATTTATAGCCAATATGGAATTTCAAGGGTTGACCATTGTAGGAACATAAGGTAGATTCCATGAATGGAGTTCAAAGGCATAGATGATGCAAGAACATGTACTAGGATTATATCGGTACGAATCACGAGACAAATCAAGAATCAGAACGAAGATTGGCAGCTAACTAAATTGGCATCTAGGGGTTGGGCTTGCTTTCAGTCAATTGGCGATTGGGAGTTACCCAATCTTTCATGCAATTGGCGTCTGAGGGTCGGGGTATGTTTCAGTCAATTGGCGCTTGGGGGTTAGCCCCTCTTTCAAGCAATTGGCGTCTGGGGGTTGGCTATTCTTTTAAAGTTTTCATTTTTCAGAAAAAAAATATATATAGTGGAATTGGCGCCCCTCTAGAGTAACTTCATTTAATTGAAGTCTCCTCGGGGTGACTTCATTTAATTGAAGTCTTCCCGGGGTGTCGCTATTCAATGAATTGAAGTCATGGCTTGGAACGTCAATTGAACTTAGGTCATTTACATCGGGCAGGTACATTCTGACTCAAAATAGTATTCATACCACAAAAGTTTCTCAGAAACAGAAAGCAAGGATATGAGCTAGTAGAGAAAATTCTCGGGAGTTCAGAATCATGCTCATGTAAAATTGTTGGGTTTTGATTCCATAGATATAAAATTTCTAATGCGGTGTTTATATTTTTTTTCAAAAATGGAATTGGCGCCTCCTCATGTTGACTTCATTTAATTGAAGTCACCTTGGGGTGTCACTAATTGAAGTAAGGGTTCTGGTGAATGGCGCCCCTCTGCAGTGACTTCAATTAATTGAAGTCACTGCGGAGAGTCACCAATTGAGCTGTTTTCAAGTGAGTCATGCTTCGTATCATAGAGGTACATTCTGAGATACAAGTTACTGTTCATATTTTCTGAGTTTCTCTGAATCGAGAATTAAGGACATGGACGGGTAGAGAAAAATATCAGGATCCCAGAAATATATTCATGCAAGAATCTTATGGTTTAGTTCAATAGATATAGATTTTTGAATGAGTTGATTAATAATTTCTGGAAATTACTGGAAAATGAATTGACAACACTTCATAGTGTCTTCAATTAAATGGCCCCCTGGCTTGGGGCGCCTCTTCAGGAAATGGCGCCCTGGCTGGGGGCGCTATTCACTTGAGGGCTGGACTTTCTGGGTTTTTAAAATATGTACGTATCTATTGTAACAGAGGTTATATACTAGGGCTAAAACATGATTATTTGAGGCTGTAAAAACTAGTATGATAGGATATGTTCAAATCCAGTAAAATCAGTATAACAGACTATGTAACAGACATGTAAAAACTGATGTAACAAGCAATAGTTGGTTTAAGTAAAACCCGTGTAACATGCTATAGAATATGTTATACTTAGAACCCGTGTAACATGCTATAGGAACAGGCTGCATGGTATGACATACGGAGTATACTAGCATGTTGTATTATCCTATTTTAGCTATGGGTTGGGCTAGATCTTGAGAAAACCTACCTTTTTGGCGTGATTACGTGGTACAGATGAAAGAATAAGAAATCCAAGGATGAAGCCACATGTTCTTCGCCATCGTAAAGCTCCAGCAGCAGGACGTAGAGTGTAAGAAGGATGCTCCTTCACGTCTTTCGAGGGAAAGAAAGGAAGTATCCCTTTCTGTGAGCAGCACTGATGATGGCAGTAGCCTCTGCCAGTTCTACAGAGGGAATTAGTTATAGGAAATCTAGTTGCCAATGCAAAGCATTGGTTTATTACCTTGTGGGTCTGGTTGGGGAACAAGATCCTAGATCATTGTTGTGAGGATGATGCTTTGCCAGCTAAAAGAGGTTGTTCGTGCCTCAACCTTCTAGAATCATTTTGGAAATGACGTCCTGGTAAAGGGTCGCTCATTAATTGGGTGATCCTATTCATGTAAATGATGCCTCTGCATGAGGGCGTCCATTCTTCATGGCTTTAGACAAATTGTAACCTTCACGTGTTGGCCTTCATGGTGTATATATATATAGATATTAATACTATAGTGGGATGGTGGCCCCAAGGGAAATGGCGCCTTCCGTGGAGACTTCATTTTGGTGAATGGCGACCTGGTAAAGGGTCCCTCACTCCCTTTGTGTTGGAAAAGGAAACCCCACTTACATAGTACCCATGTGTTGGCATAAAGTAAAGTTGGCTTGTATATTTATATAATACTTCTCATAAGATATGGTTCTTTATATAAGGCCTTCATGTAGGATTCTTTAGGAAGAAGTTCACTACGTACTACCCATGATGGCATAAAGTGATGTTGGCTTGTACATTTATATAATAGTCCTCATAAGGTATGATTCTTTATGTAAGGCCTTCACGTAGGATTCTTTAGGAAGAAGTTCTAATTTTTTTCAATTGCTTTATCGGGGGTGCTACACCCTCCCCCACTTAAAAGAATTTGGTCCCCAAATTCAACTGCATCTGCGAAAATAGGAAGGGTGCAAAGTACTTACAGACTAGAATAACTTTGAAAATCTTCTTTTCATAGACTCTTCAATTTCCCATGTAGCTTCTTGTTCTAAGCATCGATTCCATTAGATTTTCACCATAGGGATCGTCTTGTTCTTTAGAAGTCGAACTTCTCGGTCGAGGATCTTCATTGGTTTCTGCTCGTAGGTAAGGTCCTTCTGTATTACTAAGTCATTGTAGTCAATGACATGGAAAAGATCATGCACATTATTCTTCAGCATAGAAACATGGAATACGTTGTGCACTTCTGATAGTTGCGGAGGTAGGGCAATGCGATAACCCACCTCGCCTACTCTTTCCAGCACTTCGAATGGACCAATAAACCTTGGTGTTAGTTTACCCTTAACACCGAATCTTCTAATACCTTGGCCGAGAGATACCTTGAGAAAAATATGATCTCCGACTTGAAATTCTAGATCTCGTCTTCTATTGTCAGTATAAGATTTCTGCCTAGACTGTGCTATCTTTAGCCTTTCTCGAATAAGGTGTATCTTCTCGGTTGAATGTCTTACCATATCTGGGCCTAGAATTTGTTTTTCACCAACTTCATCCCAGCATATTAGAGATTGGCAACTCCTGCCATACAGTGCCTCAAAAGGTGTCATTTGTATACTGGCTTGATAGCTGTTATTATATGCAAACTCGGCTAGGGGTAAGTGGTCATGCCAGCTTTCGCCGAAATCTATAATATATGCCCTCAACATGTCTTCAAAAATTTGATTTGTCCTTTCAGTTTGTCCATCTGTCTGGGGATGGAAAGCAGTGCTGAAGTTGAGTTTCATCCCTAGAGAGTGTTGTAGACATTTCCAGAAATGAGAGGTAAAGCATGGGTCTCGGTCAGACACAATTGACACCGGGACTCCATGCAATCTAACCATCTCCTTAATATACATGGCATCAAGTACATCGACTGACCATCAGCTTTTGATGGGTAAGAAATGGGCCGATTTAGTTAGACGATCGATGATTACCAATATTCCATCATATCTGCCCCTAGACTTGGGCAAATCCATGATAAAGTCCATGCCAATATCTTCCCACTTCCACTTGGGGATATCTAGCGGATGAAATTTTCCAGTGGATTTCTGATGTTCCACCTTCACTTGTTGACATGTCAGGCAGCGAGATACGAAGTCCGCTACTTCCCTTTTCATATTAGGCCACCAGAAAGTTCTTTTCAAGTCCTGGTACATCTCAGTGGATCTAGGGTGGATCGTGTAACTCGATCGATGAGCTTTTTCAAGAATCTTCTTCTTCAATTCGAGACAGTCGGGCACACATGTCTGTTCATGAAATAGCAATCTACCATCGGGTGCCAGCTTGAAATCAAGTCTCTCGTCCAGCTTACTTTTTATCTCCACTAGTGCGGGATCTTCTTCTTGAAGCTTCTTAATTTCAGGTAGCAAATCTGGATGTAGACTCATATGAGATAAAATAATACACCCGTTCTTCTCATCTGTATTGATATTGAGTTCAGAGAATTTCTCTAGCAACTTCCATTCTTGTATCATACAGTTGGCCAAAATTGCTCTTGACTTTCGACTAAGGGCATCAGCTACGAAATTACCCTTACCAAGATGGTATTATATAGTGAAGTTGAAATCCTTGAGATATTCGAGCCAACGCCTTTGCCGCATATTTAGCTCTTTTTGGGAGAATAAATACTTGAGGCTTTTGTGATTGGAGTATATAGTGAATTGTTCTCCGTAGAGATAGTGTCTCCAGATCTTCAAGGCAAATACTACTGCGGCCAGCTCTAAGTCATGCACTGGGTAGTTCTCTTCATGTTTCTTGCGCTGTCGGGAAGAGTATGCAATGACTCTTCCATTTTGCATCAATACACATCAGAGGCCAATACCAGAAGCATCGATATATTCCTCGTATTTCTCTCCTTCAATTGGCAATGATAAGACTGGAGCAGTGGTCAAGAGATCCTTCAAAGCTTGGGAACTCTTTTCACAGTCTTCATTCCACTCATAAGGCACTTCCTTGCGGGTTAACCTGGTCAGAGGAACAGTAATCTTGGAGAAGTCCTTGATGAAACGCCGGTAGTAACCAGCTAGACCCAAGAAGCTTCGAATCTCCGTTGTATTTGTGGGTCGTTCCAAGTTCTTCATGGCTTCGACCTTTGATGGGTCCACGGAACTTTCATTCTTCAAAATTATATGGCCCAAGAAGGATACTTCGTCGAGCCAGAACTTGCACTTGCTGAATTTGGCATATAGTTTATTTTCCCTCAATATCTACAACGCTTTCTTGAGATGTTCTTCATGGTCTTCTTCAGACTTTGAATAAATCAAAATATCATCAATAAAGACCATAATAAATTGGTCTAAGTAGGGCCTGAATATGCTGTTCATTAACTGCATAAAAGCTGCAGGGGCATTCGTTAGTCCGAAAGGCATAACAGTAAATTCGTAATGCCCATACCTGCTCCGGAATGCAGTTTTATGAATGTCTTCTTCTTCGATCTTTAGTTGGTGATAACCAGAACGAAGATCAATCTTGGAGAAATATGTAGCTCCAGATAATTGATCAAACAGCTCATTAATTCTCGACAGCGGGTACTTGTTCTTGATTGTAAGGTGATTTAGCTACCGATAATCAATGCATAGTCTCATCGATCCGTCTTTCTTTTTTACGAACAGCACAGGTGTTCCCCATGGGGAAGTACTTGGCCTGATGAAACCCTTTTTCAATAACTCCATTAGCTGCTCTTTTAGCTCTTTCAGCTTAGCAGGGGACGTGACGACTGCAGTGGTGGGGGAGCCTCCCCCGATCGTTGCTCTTGCATATTCAGCTCCTCTCCAGGCTTCTCATCCTCTGGCTATTGATGTCTCTTGTCGTTCTTATGCCCAAATTCTCTTGGCATCTTAACATAAATCGAAGATCCCCATTCAAGTGAAGGCTCCAGGATTTACTGATCTTGGAGAACCTGCGGTTTACTTCTCCAAGGCGGATGTTGAGGCTTCATTGAAAATGCTCAATTACGCCATTATAGCTAAGTGTTCATATGTAAGGCCTGCAATTCTTGAGATCAAGAATTGTCTGATTCAAAGGCTTCCACTGGTTTCAAACTTTGTTATTAGTCGTCTTAACTCGAGACATCTTCTCTTGAGATTTTATAGTGAAGCTGACTTCCTCACACTCCTTATATAAAAGAATATGTATATCAAAGGTTTTCTGTTTCATTTTTTCTGCTGGATGCTTGATTTCGATTTTGAAGCAGATCCTGCGTTTGCTCCAGTAGGGATTGGGTTCCCTTCACTTCTTGCTAACTTGTTTCATGAGGATTGTATGTGATCAATTGCTGGGAATTATGGTCTGGTATTAAGAATCCATGAGAACGCTCTAGCAATGATTGAAACAACTGAAGCTCTGGCTTGTGTTGAATTGGATATTGCGGCTCCACGCAAAGAATGGATATGGATTGAATTAGATGGCAATGGTTTCTGGCAGTCGGTTAACTACCACCGAATTCCACATCTATGTTCTTTCTATCACAAGCTTGGACATGTAGCTGCTAAGTGCAAGAAGAAAGTATATAAGGAAAATAGTCACCGCATTGCTCCAAATCCTATTCCCAGGAACAATGATCAGGTCTTCAGGCCTCGAAAACAAGATACTATTCCTATTCGACCAAATGCCGCTGATGCAAATAGATTTGAAATTCTACAATAGACTGATGAGTAATTGTATTTGAGCCACCATGACATTTCTCCCTCTGAGAAAGGAAAGTCAGTTGGCAATTCAGAAGGGATTAACATGACTATTAGTGAGCCACAAAAAGCCTCAATGTCTTCAAGACAACCGACTGTCAACCATTCAGCTTCTCATATTTGTATATCTAAGGTTCTGGAAGAGATCCAGATTCCAACTATCGGTACTAACATACATGAGGATAAACACATTTTACTTTCTGATGACAAATCAGCTCATTTTGGGAACCATTCGCACAATCCCTTGAAGCAAGTTGATAATACAAGCTCACACTCTATTGATTCTATTATTTTACCTGCTCCTGGTTACCATGACAATGAGCAAATATTAATTTCAGATGATAGTTCAGTTCAAGCTGTGAATAGCTCTGGCAATTCTTTGAAGCAATTTATTGTGGATAACTCCAAGCTCCCTTCAACCCAAAACAACTCCAAAATTAATCTCAGCACTTCATCAGGAAGTCAGTGTATAATTAAGGGTGGACCTGAACATTTTAGTGTTGGTGAACCGTCAACCCTGCAGCAACATATCCCTCAGCTAATGCAGGAAGAATTTCATCAACGGTGTAAGGAAATAGATCTTCAGGCAGAGATAAGTAATATTACATCATTGTACAAAGAGCGTCCAGGAGTTATTACCAGAGGTATGAAAAGGACTGGTTCCACAGGTAACATTCATCTTACATCAAAAGATCAATGACTTTTATTATCTGGAACATTAGAGGTATTGGGAATGATCTATCCCTTGGTCGTGTTAAATTCTTAATCAAGGAATTCAGTGTGGATTGTATGGTCATTTTAGAACCTAAAATAAAGACTTCCCTGTTGGGAAACACTTGTAAGAAGCTTGGAATGAATAACTGTCTGGCCAATCAGGATGAAAATGCTCACATTTGGGTTATGTGGAAAGAGCCTTTTAACTTTACAATTCTGATTCAGGATGAGCAACACATTTCTTTGCAGCAAACTAATTCTGCCTTGCCTCTCTTTTATGCTTCATTCATTTATGCCAAATGCAACAATATTGACAGACTATCGCTCTAGGCTTCCCTTATTCATGTTCAATCGCTGATTCAAGGTCCTTGGATAGTGGCTAGTGATTTTAAATGTTTTCTTAATATGGATGAAAAAGTTGGAGGAAATGCCCCTTGTTTGAAATCTATTTCTGAATTCAAGGATTGTATCAATGATTGTGGCTTAATTGATGCGGGTTATATGGGTTCTAAATACACTTAGCATAATAATCAACGTGGTGCTAAAGGAATCTGGAGTAGACTGGACAGAGTTTTTATAAACTCAAGTTGGTTAAACAGGTTCCCAATAACAGTAGAGCATTTATCGAGAGAGGCCTTAGATCATGCGCCTCTTCTTGTTAAATTGGCTATTTTAAGCAAGTTCAGAAGTAGATTCTATTTTCAACAAATGTGGACGACACATGAATCCTTTCCTCAGGCAGTTGAACAGTGTTGGAAAACCAATCATATAGCCTCTTCTGCAATCACTACTTTATGTATCAATCTCAAGGCTTTGAGGAACATGTTACGGATTTGGAATAAACAGGTTTTTGGTGGTGTCCATAAAAATCTTATGACTGCAGAGGATGAGGTTCTGAAAGCTGAACATCTTTTTGAGTCCATTCCTAGTGCTACAAATCTGGATGCTTTAGAAACTGCAAAGTCTAGTCTTACTGATTGTATAGTCCAACAAGAGATTTTTTGGAAACAAAAATCTAGAATTTGATGGTTAAAAGAAGGTGATAGGAATACTAATTTTTTTCACATGACAACAATGGCAAACAGAAGACGGAATACTATTAATCATCTCTGGAATGACTTGGGCTCTATTACATCAGACAGTCAGGAAATGAAAGCTATAGCTGTGGATCACTTTCATAATGCTTTCACGTCTCAGTAGCATTTTATTGATAGTGATCTTATAAATTGTATCCCTCAACTGATATTGGCTGAAGATAATGAATTTCTATGTGCTATTCTTGATTACAAGGAAATTAAGGAAGTTGTTTTCTCTATCTCTCCTGACAGTGCCCCAGGACCAGATGGATTTACTGGGTGTTTTTTTCCAAAAAGCATGGCCAATCATTGATAAGGAAGTGATCGAAGTAATTCAGGAGTTTTTTGCTAATAGAAGACCCCTCCCAAGAGAATTCACAGCAACTCTTATTGCTCTTATTCCCAAGATTAGCAATGCTTCTGCAATTTCTAAATATAGGCCAATAAGTTTATGCAATTTTTCCTACAAAGTTATTTCAAAAGTCTTGTGCAATAGACTGAGCATATTTTTGCCAACTATTATCTCAAAAGAACAGTCGGCCTTTGTTAAAGGCAGACACATTGTAGATAACATTGCTTTCGCCCAGGCAAAGACTCAGGAATTGGGAAGAAAAATTAGAGGGAGTAATGTCATTTTGAAGCTGGACATGGCAAAGGCATATGATAGAATTGAATGGGATTTTCTTTTTGCGGTATTAAAGAGATTTGGTTTTAGTAATACTTTCATTGATATGATTGATCTCATGGTCAACAACTGCTGGTTTTCTATTTCCATTAATGGAGAATCCACTGGCTTTTTTAAGTCTACAAGGGGCCTAAGACAAGGTGATCCTATTGCACCATACCTCTTTATATTTGCACAAGATTCTCTTAGCAGATTTCATTTTTTAAACTAAAGTCATACTTGCAAGGGACAGGGGGAGAGGCTTGACCCCGGCCACCTTACAAGAAATTTTTTATATATATGAAAGGCAGAAAGGAAAGAAGGGGGTGGGGGGGAGGCATCCTGCTAAAAAGAGGAGGCCCTAAAACAACTGGTGGGCATAACCCAATAATCCCAAGAGGAAACAACCCAAAATGAAAGCGGAGGGACACCCAAGGGCAGAGCCCCAATAACAGATAGGGTGGGACACAATCCGGCCGAAGCTAACAGAGACATAACGATCGGTCTGAAGGCAAAGCCTAGCCATGGCAGTGGAACCTAGGATTGCATCTGGAGAGACGCTGCAATCGTCGACTCCAACGTTGAGCTTCCTCATCGTTGGGAGGTTGGAATGGAATGCGAGTCACCCCGGGCGGAGGTGTCCACAGTTCAGGTCCAGAATCACGATCTGACAGAGAGGAATCCCAAACAGGGGCAGCCAAGGGAGACGGCTGGCAGAGGACAACGCTTGGAGAACCGGCCATGGCCACCGTAGGTGCAGCAGCGGCAAGAGGTTGGACGCATGGTTGGACCAGCGGGGCCGATCCAACCGGAGGAGCAGCATGGGGGAGGAGAGTGTCATCGCGGGGCTCAGCACGGAGGGCTAGGATGACATGATGGCGCTCCAGGGGCAGCGAAGGTGCCAAGGGGGCGTCAGTAACAGAGGGCCGAGCAGGGCTGAGGGCCGTAGCCTCGCTCGTAGAGTCCGTAGGACCTGGCGAGGAAGCACCTGGAGAGGAAGCCACAACGGATGGTGCACCAACATCAGAGAGAGGGGTGACAACGGCCTGCGGGGCAACGGTAGCCACGGCGGAGGGAACAGCGTACACCGCGAGCGAAGATGGGGGCAGCGTGGCTGGAACCGGTGCGTGGATCAGGAGCGCCACACAGGGCACCGGGGCCGGAGGAGGTGGAGCGACAACAAGGCTGGGGCCACCACCACCTGACGGAGGAGCACCAAGTTCTTCAGGGGAGAGGCTGAAAGACATGGCAGGGGGGGCCAGATTCAAACCCACAGTAATAGGGTCAGAAAGAAAGAACCCAGGCGTGGGGGGCCTAACGGGAAGGGGCAGCACCCCACCAGGCAGTGTGGCATGTAGGGAAGGCAACACGGGAGAAGAGGGGGCATCAACGGCACCCGTCAGTGAGCCACCCGCTTCCAGTGGCTGGGGACCACCAGATGCGGCCGCAGCAGGGGGCTAACGGAGAGATGGAGGGGAGGCCAATGTGTCGACACTTCCAGGGGGGACCGCTGGAGAAGTGCCGACACCCGAGCCAAGAACACCCGGGGTAGCTGCCGAGGAGGGAGCACACTCCAGGCCAACAGCTCCAGCCGGAGGGGGAGCAATGGAGGAAGAGGGCCCAGGGCGGCAGAGATCAGGGCTAATAAGGGGAATGCTGCACCAAGCTTCTAGAATGGGGAGTGGACCACCCGAGGCATGCTTCGAAGGAGACGTGGGCACAGTGCCGAGGCCTACCACCGCAACAATAGCTGGATGGAGAGGCACACCACCACCTGCCATCGCGTCCAAGGAAGTAGCGGAGGATGCACCAGCCAACGGATGAGGGCCCAACACGCTTCGAAGGTGAAGGCCAGATGTATGGGGGGTCACAGAAGAGGACTCTCGGGGGATATCACCAACGGAGTTGGAAGGTCCAGGTGCCTGGGACGCAGGCTTCAGAGGAGCAGTGAGGCCACCAGGGTGACCAGAAGACTTGCGGCACACTGAGGCGAGGTGCCCCAATCGCTTGCAGGATGAGCAGAATAGGGGGGGCGAGGGGTAGCGCAACCCTTGCCAAAAGCCACCATCGCCCATGCTGACCCAGACACGCTGGGGGAGCGGCTTAGAGGCATCCAAAAGAACGCAGACCCTAGCGACGTGAGCACGGGTGAGGCTTAGGGTGTCGCGGGCAACCTGAAGAACATGTCCAACACTGGCAGCAATGGAGGACACCAAAGGCTCGATGTAGAAGTTAGGAGGAAGGCCCAGCATCTCCATCCAAATAGGTACACAGGGATTGTCAGCCTAGGGGCTGAAACCCAAGTCCCACTTGAGGAAGTAAAAGAGGCGCCCCTGGATGGAGAGGGAGCCCTTGAGTAGCACTTGGAGGTAATCCCCTTGGTTGAGGAACCGCAAGAGGAGGTGGTGTCCGTCCATTGGGCTAAGAAGGAACTCATCGTTGAAGTGGAATCGCAGGGAGAGAAGCAAGCGGATGGCAGGAAGTGGAGGCCGTCTGAACGGTGTCCTGGTGATGAGGGAGAACTCTAGAGGCTTGTAGGAAAGCTGGATCTCCTCAAGGGAGAAGAAGGTAGTCGGTTCACCATCAGGGGTGAGGGCCGGCCCGTGGACCTGGAAGGGGCAGGCCGGGGGGGAGAAGGTGCGTAGAAGGGTGTTAGCAAAGGAGGGCGGAGGGGCGGAGGGGGGAGGCACGGGGGGAGCAGTAAAGGGAGGGGGGGGCATGGGGCGGAGGTTCAAGGGTACAGGTGGACGAGGGAGCGTCCGCGGCTGGGCGGGAGGAGATGGAACAAGGAGCAAGGGGTGAATGGCACGGCTAGAGGAGAGATCCGATGCCAGGGGAGGATGGGGGGGCTCCAGAAGGTGGTAGGAGTAAGCCAAGGCCGGAGGTAGAGGGGGGGAGGAGAGCAGCGGGGGGCTAGAGGTGGCACCGCGTGAAAATAGAGCACTGAAACCAGATGGCGTCCTATCACAAGAGGGGTACGTGGAGGCAGGGAAGTGGGCCAGGGGGATGAAGAAACGAGAGAAGTCAACGAGGAAGACTTCTCAGTGCAAGGAGGGAAAGTTCCCGCCACCGGAAGCGTGTCGTCGTGGCCAAAGACGTGGCGAACAGTTGAGGAAGCCACAACGTCACCGGGGGTGGGCACGACGCCACCGGGGAGACCCACAGGGGATGACGGAAGGGAGGGAAGAGGCCCGACACAGATCGCTGGAGAAAGAAGCTTCTGAGAGAACACGTTCGTACAGGCTGGCCATGAGGCGAGAGGCACTCCAGGGGGCACGAGGACACCAGAGGACACGAATGCCAGCAAGGGCGAGGCCACGCCTGGGAGGGCGACATCGGAGGAGAGGGACGGGCCACCAGGAGGACCGACGGGGGGCGGCTGCTCAACTACAGCAAACGGCGGTGGTGCAACAACGGGCACCACGCTCGCGGGGGGGCACGCCGTGACGGCCGGGACGTCACCAACACGAGCAGAAAAGGAGGAATGGGGGAAGGCACATGGCCTCCCCCCCACCTCCGACCATCACCAGAGCTCAGGCCATCACTGGAGAGACTAGAACGTAGGGGGGAGAGGGATCGCTCGAGAGGGGGACGAGAGGGTGGGAATCGGGAGGAGAGAGAAAGACATCCGAAAAAAGATTATCTCTTAGCAGATTTCTTCAAAATGCCTACATAAGAGGTTCTATTGGGTGGTTCTCTGGTCCTAAGAGATGTCCAGCCATCTCCCATCTTTTATTTGCAGATGATACTCTAGTATTTGCTAATGCTACAACTGATTCTATTTGCAACCTCATGTCTATTCTGAGCTCATATGAAAAAGCCTCTGGCCAACTTATTAATGTGGAGAAGAGTGGTTATTTTATTCACCCAAAACAAGCCCAATCTCTTTCCAGCAGAATTGAGCATATCACTGGTTATACTAGATTGAATTTTCCTCATAAATACTTGGGTTTTCCTTTGGCTCTGGGTAGGATCAAAAAAGTACACTATGTGGGTATTATTGCTGCAATTCAAAAGAAGATTGAAGGTTGGCAAGTCAGGTTCCTCTCTCAAGGTGCGCGCCTTATTCTAATAAAACATGTACTCACTTCCATCCCAATATATACTCTGGCTTCCACTCCTCTTCATGAAGGAATTCACCACATCTTAGATCAGTCCTTTGCCAATTTTTTCTGGGGCTCATCTCAATATGGCAACCGGAAGCATTGGAGGGCTTGGCAGGAGATTTGCAAACCAATACCTCAGGGAGGCTTGGGAATTATGTCCTTAATGCATATGGAAACTACCCTTTGGGTAAAAATGCTTTGGGATGTCTTATTTTCTGACTCAATATGGGCTGGCTTTTTCAGAGCTAAATATATTAGAGGCAATCACATTAGTTTAGTTAGCTTCAAAGAAATGAATGGCTTTGCAAGGAAAAGTTGGCTGCGTGCCAAAAATCTTCTCATTCAACACCAGAGGTTCATCATTGGCAATGGTCAAGACACCAATTTTTGGAAAGACATCTGGATTGGGAACAGAAATTTAGAGTCCATGGTTTCTTCTAATCTCATCCAGGATAATAAAGCTTTTGTTAAGGAAATTCTCACTCAGCCAACTCAGGAAACTGCTAATCTTATTGATGTTGTCCTTCCTAGTGATATAAAAAGGGCCCTGTGCCATATCAAATTATCTACCCTTCCGGATAAGGCTATATGGTGTCTGTCTTCAAGCAAAAATTGCACTATTTCATCCATTTATTACAACCATTTTAGTATGAAGCAACTGGATATTCAATCATGCTGGAAGTATATATGGTCTAAATGGATTCCTACAAGAATTTCTGTATTCCTTTGGATGGTTATTCACAACTGTTTGCCATTGGACCTGAACATCAAACGTACGAGCATTCCATTCTCTTCTAAATGCATATGCTGAAAGCAAAGTCAAGAGGAGGATATTAATCACTTATTTGTTAATAGTGATTTGGCCACTAACATATAGTCCTTTTTCAGATCCAAAGGACTCCTAATCTCTGGTAACACAGCAAGGGGTATAATAACTCACACTATTCTAACAGTTAAAGGTAATACCACATTTGGCTTATTCTCTATTAGGATTATAGCTTATGGTCTGTGGGAGATCTAGACTGCTAGGAATGCAGCAACTCATGATGACAGGATTCCTCAACCGCAATGTCTGATTCCAAAGGTGATTACTCAGGTTAAACAAGCCATTAAACTTGCTGATCTACAGCAACCAAATTTCAGCAGGAAGAAGACACTGGCATCATTTGATATCACAATCCAGTGTAACAAGAAACTACCTGTAATGCTGGTAAAGTGGCAGTGTCCTCCATGGCCTCACTTCAAGCTTAACCGATGGAGCTTCCGAACATGCAGGTGATTCGGGAGGTGGTGGCATTGTTCGGGATGCTTTTGGAGTTCCTATTATTGACTTTTCCCATTACTATGCACAGAGTAACAGTATTATAGCTGAGGCAAGAGCTATTATGGATGGTTTGAAATTTCTTAAGGTAACTACATCTCAGCCGACATTTATTGAATGTGATTCCCAGACTCTTGTGCAAGTGATTACCCGGAAGATCCCTTGTCCATGGAGGATTATAGTTTATGTGAGAGAAATTTGGAGCTTACTATCTACCAATGATTCAATAAGCCATATTTTTCATGAAGCAAATAAAGTGGCTGATTCATTCGCCAACCTTGCATGCACCATGAAATGTAACTCTTGTTTCTTTTCGAAGCAACAACTACCTAAGCATATAAAGGGAATTGTTTGCATGGATAAGCTAGGATTGCCTAGCATCCGATTGATGTAAATTTTTGTACCCTTGATATCAATAAAATTTACCTCCTAGTAATGTGATGGTGGAGTGGGTTTCTCTCTATCTCTGATAGAGGGTGCACTCTCCTATTACACCTAGGTAGGGTTTTCTATAAAAAAAAAAAGCTCAGCAGGGGACATTTTGTACGGTGCCTTGGAAACAGGACCAGCACCAGGGACAAGCTCAATCGTGAACGACACTTCCCTTTTCGGGGGTAAGCCGGGCAATTCTTCTAGAAAAATGTCAGGAAAATCCCGAATTACACAAATGTCTTCAAGTTTAATCTCCTCGACTTCCGTGGCAATCATGAATGCTATGAAAACCATACATCCTCTACTCATAAGTTTACTAGCTCAGAGGGCTGATATAATAGGTGACCTAGCCCGAGGGCTAATATAAACCAGCTCTGGGAAATCCACGAAAGTTATCTTGCCATGCTGGCAATCTATGGTTGCTTGGTATGTGGATAACGAGTCGGCACCTAGTATGACATCATAACCCCTCATATCTAGGCCGATGGGGGCATCCCTTGCCCCTCCACATTTTTTACGGGCTCGGATTGTTCGTCGGCAAGCACCATTGTGTTAGTCATGTGTTTCTGAGTCTAGTCATGTAATTTTCATATTTTCTTTGAGTCATAAACTATGTAATTTTCTCTTTATTTGAGTCATGTACCTAGGTTAGTGAGTCATTTTCCTAAGTTAGTTGTCATATGGTTGGTTTGATAGGCTAATGGGCCCAACTAATAGGCTAGGCCCAGGGGCGCCCCTCCCTTGGACTGCTTTGGTCATTAGTTAGTTTGTCAGGGTCACTATGGTCATATGAAAAGTATGGAGTCTATAAATAGGCCCCCACTCCTCTCATATGTAACAACCTTTGATGATCAATTTAAATCAAGTGAGTTTTAGTGTCTTATTGGAGTAGATTCTCCAAATCTCTCTCTCTCTCTCTCTCTCTCTCTCTAAGGGGAGGATTCCCCTCTCTCTCTCTCTCTCTCTCTCCAAGAGGAGGGGGCGCCCCTTTCTCTCTCCTCCCCTCCCTCTCTCTCCTCCACATCATCAACCCTTCGCCTCTCCTCATTACTCATCCTCCCAACTACCCCAACCCTCATTACTCCACCCCTAGTCCCAAGAGACCCTCCACCACTCCATACTCCACCACCCAACCACCAACTACCCAATCCCCTTCCCTAAGCACCCTCTCATCTCCCAAAAGAGAACTCCTCACTTCTCAAGCACCCATTCCATTCTCCAACACAACCATTCCCATCCCCAAAGCCCCATTAACCACCCCATTAGTCAATTTTCAAACCTTGGAGAGAGAACTCTCCTTCCCTCTCCCCCACCCATCCCAAATTCGCAGCTCCTCCTCCCACCACCTGTTAGACCCCCTTCTAGACCCCATTCTTCCCCTCCCACACCTTGAAACACCCCCTCCTAGACCCCCTCACAGCCAGGGTTCTCCCCACACTCATCCACCCCCATTTCCCCTCCCATATACCCCATTTCCCCCCCATCATCTTCAACCTATACTTCTCAGTTCGTAGGCAGCAGAGAAGCACCCAGTTGCAGAGGCTGCCACGTCTTCACCTGGAAGCTTCAGAGGGCATACCATATACCGGTGGAATCATCGTCCAGTCTACTTTGCAACGGTGATGATCCCATCCCTTTCTGAGCTCGTGGTCGCCCAAGGGAGCCGTTCTTCTCCGACTACGCAAGACAGATCCAATCAGCAACCTGAGGCCACTTCCAAAAGTTCTCACGGTCACATCCCTCCGCTCCTTGAAGTGCCAATTGGCCGAGAGCTTCTACAACGAGTCACCTTCCATATCCAAGAAGAGGCACCTCGATCGACCTTTGGAGCGGCACTTTCTCAATTTTCTCCCTCAAGTGTGCTGCTCTATCCACTCCGAGATTGAACAGACACCTGTTCACTAATCGGGCTGCTCAGGTGTACTCCAACGACTTCTGGCATTCCCGTGGGTCACGTTTCGAAGAAGACTCAACAACGAATCCGTCGATTCCACCCCCTCTTAATTCTGAGCTCTGAAGCGTCCGTGGAGTCTTCATCTTCCTGCTGTTGTGTTCCTGAAGCAGACAGAGTCAGAGTTCGGCCTCCCTGTTCGTGCCTCTGCCCCGACCAGCACCGACTTGCTGAAATTCGAAAAAACTCTGGACGACTTATTGGGTCTCCTATGAAGATTTTCCAGTTGGTCTCATCACCAAAAAAATTCAGGAGTAGCCGCAGCGGCATCATCTTCGACTGCCTGTCCCCTATTCCAGAGGGCAGACAGAACCGTCGGTGTTCTATCAATTAGCTCCTAGGCCGGTTCTCCCCTTTCCTAGCTTGGCCGGCTGAAGGCCCCTCCATGCGTGGAGGTAGTTTTTGACTGTAATAACTTAACCCCCACCCCGAGATCCCCCCCCTTGCAAGGGGTGTAGTTCATGTAATAATTCAAGTCGCAGGTTTGAAGCTTCATCGACGCGGCGTGCAGGTGCATACCCTCGCCTCCCTACTCGCCCCCGTCTCCGGCCGAGATCGGCGTCTTCACGCTGACTAGGTGAGCCTTGGTCCCCCTCTTGGCTGGTTTAAATTCCTTGCTTAGTATAGTATTATCATTATTGCTTCGTCGGACTGAGAGTGAGAGCTCGGCCCATAATTGCCATTGATGTGAGTGATCACCACGGGTGAGTTGTGAGTGATCCCCTACATCCCACACCCTTGGTGTGTTGGCCGCCCATGAGTTGGGCATCCCTGGCCCATTTGGGGTTCTCCCCAAGCTATCCAACCATTGGAGCATCAAGGTCCCGCCTCGGACCCTCTCCATCATCGCCGAGTCACCTACGGGCACTAGTGTGCGCCACACGAGTGAGTTCGCTAGAATAAAGTCCGCCGCTCAAAGATACTTGCTTGCAATTATAGGTCCAAGGGCATTCGGTCTTGTGACAATCACCCAAAGGTGGTGTCACATCAAGTGGTATCAGAGCAAGTTCACAACTTATCTCTATCAAGTTGGTCCTAGGGCGTGTTTATGCATTTAGAGTCCTCGGTTGCATCTCTTTTGTCCACTAGCATGGCCACCTCTTACCGACCTTACCCATCGGCCCTCTCCATGAGTCCAAACCCCCAAGTGATGCCTACCACTAACACACATGACCTCCCTGGCCATGTCAACTACCTCATGAAGGCCTTGACCTATGCCAATGAGCGGCTTGATAACCTATCGGGTCGACTCGACCAACTAGGAGAAAATGGGCCCGCCCTAAGGGCGGATGATAGTAGGGCTCCTCCCCCACCTCCCATCTTTGATGGAACTCATCCTATTGACTATTTAGATTGGGAAGTCTCAATGGACCATTACTTCACTTGGTATCCCATGTCCGAGGATGAGAAAGTCTGATGTGCCAAATCACAACATACCAAACGGGCTCAAACCTATTGGCTACAAATTGTCGGGGTAAGGATAATTAGAAGGGAAGATCCCATCACCACTTGGGGAAACATTAAGGAACAACTTAGGGCTAGATATGTGTCCCCTTCCTACTCGGATCACCAAAGCCCAAGGAGCACTTCAACTCCACCATCCCCACCTGGCCAACCCAAGACTCCATTTCCCCACAATGCAACCAAAACCTAATTCCATAACTCACCTTACTCAAGGCCCTTTGGCCCCCACCTCCACCTCCACCCCTCACCTTACCCCTTCTCAAAAAGGAAAAGGTCCTATGGAGATAGAAGTGAGTGAAATAACCTCAGGTAAGTGCGAGCCGGAATGTTTTAGGTGCCACCAATTGGGGCACATCGCCGGACAATGCCCCACGAGGAAGCATCTTCCCATACCCCTAGTGGTTGAAACCTCTCCCACCACGGCCACCATTACCCCTCCATCGTCCCCCAACAAGGACACTCCTCCCAAGGACAATCTTCCCAAACCCCCTCAACCCACCCATCTTCCACTTCCTACCCCAACCCAACCCCAACCTAGACCTCCACTACTTCCCTTACCAATCCCAACCCAAGCCCATGCTTGTTCACCACCTCGGGTGCACCACGCATCGACTATCACCAATTCCCCCGCATTAGACCTACCCACCCCATTATCATTAGAAGTTGAGACCCACACACCCACCCACACGGAAATGGATGCTAGTCCGGATCCGCAACCCACCATAAAGGAAATCCAAGAATCTCCATTTCCACCCACCTCCCCTAGTCCGGATCCTCAAGAGCCACACACCCTCACCGTGAATGAGTCCATACTCCAATGGCTCAAGCAAGGCCCCCCCGTCCCTAGTTCCCCCCACACCTCTCACCCATGGGACATCAATCCCAAATTGTGGCCCTCCCCTCCTTTCACACCACGATCCAATCCTACTATGAGGTAGAGGGTTGAGATGATCTCCTCAAGGGTCTAGAGTGGCAATTGGACTTGACTTGTTTGTTGACCCTAGGGGTGAACCGACCCAAGAGCCTTGACCTCATCCACCCATGTACCGGGTCTATCACCTCGGTTTGCACTATTGGTTGCTACACTAGTGACCTTCTTTTCCTTCTCCCCATGGTGCAAGAGCCCATCCCGGTCCACTCCCCTACCATTGTGATTCCTAGAACCTTGACCAACCAACCCACCCCATACACCGGCCCAACCATTTCACTAGAAGAGGATGATTCACCACCTTGTGAGGACCTTGAGGACATGGAGTATCTCTCTCTAGGTAACCCTTATCATGATCCCTTTGATCCCTTCCTATGGGAGTCTAGTTCCCCATGTGACCTACCCACCTTACTCACCACTCACCTTACCCTACCCCCACCCACCATGTTGGGCCAAACCCCTCCCTTCCTAGAATCGGGTTACACCATGGGAGCCTTGACCTTAGGCAACATACACCTTAGGATTGATGAATTGCCCCACTCCATGATGTCCCCATTCTTAGATCCCTTTGATCCACACGAGTGGAAGCTCAAGGGCCACCCCACACCCATGAACATGGAAGTCATCTCTAGAATAGGAATGCATGTGCCTAGGCATACCGCACTACTTGACACGATTCATAAGTCGGGTCCATTCATTCATATCACCCACATGTCAAGTAGGAAGCATGAGTGGTCCATATTCTGATGTAATGGTCCACCTTCATTCATCATGAGTCTTAAGCATATTAGGAGTATTCATGGATGTCCGGGTCCTCCGGCACTTATCATACCTACGCATGAGAGGGACATTTATGGATGCCCCGGTCCTCCCAAATCATTCAAAATCTTCATAACATCAATGCACGATAGGTCTATATGTGGTTGTCCTGGATCACATTTGCATACCACACATTGTCCACTCACACCGCATCATAGTGCATGGCATATGCATCTAAGCAAGTATCAAGCAACAAGCGGTGAGATTCACAAGAAGCGGGCAAAAAACTCATGAGCGCAACTTGGAATTCAGAGTTGGCAACTTGGTGATGATGACTTTGGAGTGGCTCTACCCTAGGGTCACCTCTAATTTGAGGGCACGAGGACTTGGACCTTGCCAAGTTCCGAGGGGCTTTGGCAACCTAGCTTACGGGTTGGACTTACCTATGTGTTTTGGGATTCACCCCATTTCTCACGTGGCGGATCCGGCACCCTCTAAGGGCACCGCGGTGGATCCTAGTGAGTGCCTTGAGTTTACACCTATCCTTGCGAGAGACACCCTCGGAGTGCCACCACAAATTATCCTGAGAGCCCGACGTGAGCACACGGCGGCAATACTAGGCAAGCAAGACCTCATAGCCATCATGAGGGTGTGTCCGAGCCACTTTGAAAAGCTGAAGCGCCATTCCCCGGCTATGGACGCGGGTTGAGTTTGGAGATCGTGGTTCGCCCGGAGCTGCATTTTGGTGTACTACTTCCCCGGTGGACCCATACTCGACGGGGTCAAGTTTTCCCCACCCCGGGGGTATGATGGGGGCATCCCTTGCCCCTCCACATTTTTTATGGGCTCGGATTGTTCGTCAGCAAGCACCATTGTGTTAGTCATGTGTTTCTGAGTCTAGTCATGTAATTTTCATATTTTCTTTGAGTCATAAACTATGTAATTTTCCCTTTATTTGAGTCATGTACCTAGGTTAGTGAGTCATTTTCCTAAGTTAGTTATCATATGGTTGGTTTGATAGGCTAATGGGCCCAACTAGTAGGCTAGGCCCAGGGGCGCCCCTCCCTTGGACTGCTTTGGTCATTAGTTAGTTTGTCAGGGTCACTATGGTCATATGAAAAGTATGGAGTCTATAAATAGGCCCCCACTCCTCTCATATGTAACAACCTTTGATGATCAATTTAAATTAAGTGAGTTTTAGTGTCTTATTGGAGTGGATTCTCCAAATCTCTCTCTCTCTCTCTAAGGGGTGGATTCCCCTCTCTCTTTCTCACTCTCTTCTCTCTCTCTCTCTCCAAGAGGAGGGGGCGCCCCTTTCTCTCTCCTCCCCTCCCTCTCTCTCCTCCACATCATCAACCCTTCCCCTCCCCTCATTACTCATCCTCCCAACTACCCCAACCCTCATTACTCCACCCCTAGTCCCAAGAGACCCTCCACCACTCCATACTCCACCACCCAACCACCAACTACCCAATCCCCTTCCCTAAGCACCCTCTCATCTCCCAAGGGAGAACTCCCCACTTCCCAAGCACCCCTTCCATTCTCCAACACAACCATTCCCATCCCCAAAGCCCCAATAACCACCCCACTAGTCAATTTTCAAACCTTGGAGAGAGAACTCTCCTTCCCTCTCCCCCACCCATCCCAAATTCGTAGCTCCTCCTCCCACCACCTGTTAGACCCCCTTCCAGACCCCATTCTTCCCCTCCCACACCTTGGAACACCCCCTCCAAGACCCCCTCACAGCCAGGGTTCTCCCCACACTCATCCACCCCCATTTCCCCTCCCATATACCCCATTTCCCCCCCATCATCTTGAACCTACAGTTCTCAGTTCACAGGCAGCAGAGAAGTGCCCAGTTACAGAGGCTGCCACGTCTTCACCTGGAAGCTTCAGAGAACATACTATATATCGGTGGAATCGTCGTCCAGTCTACTTCGCAACGGTGGTGGTCCCATCCCTTTCTGAGCTCGTGGTCGCCCAGGGGAGCCGTTCTTCTCCGACTGCACAAGACAGAACCAATAAGCAACCTGAGGCCACTTCCAGAAGTTCTCATGGTCACATCCCCCCGCTCCTTGAAGTGCCACTTGGCCGAGAGCTTCTTCAATGATGTTGGGTCCCGTGAGGTGTAAACGGATCTAGAAGGGGGGGTTGAATAGATCCTTTCACAAGTTTTGGCCTATTTAAAAACTCTTAGCTAGTGGAAGCTTAAACCACTCTTATAAAGTGA
The DNA here is from genome assembly GCA_022559845.1 of Amorphophallus konjac. NCBI lineage: Eukaryota > Viridiplantae > Streptophyta > Magnoliopsida > Alismatales > Araceae > Amorphophallus > Amorphophallus konjac. Next base: position 354,285,984 of record CM040121.1, read on the forward strand.
ATGAATCACTTAGGCACAATGCACAGCGGAATTAAGTAGAGTGGCTCAAATGAAAAGACTTGAATTACAAGCTATGAAACGTCCACACTTCTTTAAGTGAATTACAAAGCATAACACATAGATGAACATGCAATAGCTTGCAACAACCGTGTGTGTGTGTGTATGCTATGTTGATCACTCAAAGTGCATATGTGTGTGAGCAATATAACCAAGTGTGGAAGCACACGAACCTGCGAATGGGGTTAGAAGATATAGATCAATCACACACAATAAACAACCCACAACACCGGGATTTTTAAGGTGGTTCAGTTGCAACCCCGCAACCTACGTCCACCCCTCACCAAAACCCGGTGAGGCTTCCTTGCTGACTCACAGCTTGACCCGGAGACACGCCCCAAACCACAGAATAGAGAAATCCCTCTTTCTATCTTCCTACACACAAAGTCGGCAGGGACGGCTACACCGCAGATCGGAGAACTCCCGATTGCCTTCCTACTAACCACCGGTAGGGACGTCAACCGTAAATTGGAACACCCTCCAATTGCCTTCCTACTAACCACCTGGTAGGGACGAATCACAACTTCAATGTTTAACAATATTGAAAGTAAAACAGATGTGAAGGAATTAAAACAAGAGATTGAGTAAGAAGGAATTGGCCCTTGTATCGATATGCTTTGTTGATCAGCAGCAGGGATCTCTTCTTCTTGCAAATCAATCTTCTTGTAATCACCCTTGAATGGATGATTGTTCTTCACGGAGTACTGTTCATGTGAACAGTAACTGTTCTTCCAATCTCCTCTCTTGATCTTCTCTCTTTGATCTCTTTGATTGGATGAAGAAATGAATAGATGCTACCTTGATCCTTGCTTCCTTCTTCACAGATCCTGGAAGATGATCTCTTTGATATGAGCTTGAATACCTTAGATTGGATGAAGATGTTCTTCACGGAGTACTGTTCACGTGAACAGTAACTCGAACTCCTCTTGCTTTGAACACCCCTTTGAAGCCTCCTTTGATCTTCCCTCTTAACCTTACTTGCTTCTACTCTTTCTTGGAGGATGCTGGATTGAGATATGAGCTTGAATCACCTTGAGTTGATGGAGAGGATATTGGATGTAGCTTTGATCTTCTTTGAATCTCCTTGAGTTGATGAAGAGGTGTATGGATATAGCTTTGATCACCTTTGCAAGCCTTGAGTGCTTCTTGCTTGATTGGAGGTTGCTTGGCTTCAGATCTCACCTTGAATCACCTTGGAAGGATGAAGATGTTCTGCTCGAAACACTGTTCACGGAGGTGCTACAGTGCTCTCGAAATGGCCTCCCTTGATTCACTTCATCAACTCCATCAACTAGGGTTTCTAACCCTCTCATGTTGGTTTTATAACCCTTGGAATGGTCCTTGGACACCCTCCAGACCAGATCCATAAATCATGGAAGATTAGGTAGGGTTTGATTAAACAAATCCATGGAAAGGGGCTGGCCACGAGGTGGATTTCGAGGTCAAACTTGGTTGGCTCGGGGATGGCGGTCGACCGGAATTCATGGGGCAGTCGACCGGAACCTGCTGCAGCTAGAACTTTTCGGTTCTGGCAAAACCGGTCGAACGGAATTCATGGGCCAGTCGACCTAAATGTCACAGACCTCGAACCTTTTGGTTCTGGGAAAATCGGTCGACCTAGCTACAGTGCCGCCGGTCGACCTAGCTACAGTAAATTCCAGATTAACACAATTCAGCCCCAAATGCCATTGCAACCCTTCCGAACTCTGTGGCATCAAACTCCTTTGATCTTGGGGAATATATATTGAGTGTTTTGGCCTGCAAAATCATATAAAAAGGATTAGAACTTTAGCTCAATAATCCATATAATAAATGTATGAAATACACATATGAAATCTCATGAATTAGTTATATGTGAACACTTTGAATCACAAGTGTTCTGAGCTAAAGATCAAGAGATAAGAGCTCAACCACCCCAATTAAAATATCCATGAAACACACTCATGGAATCTCAATAACAAGAAGGATAGAAAAGCTCATTCTCAAATTAACCATCCATATCAAAAGATCAAGTTCATATGACAATGAATTTAAACAAATGGATGATCATCATGTAACCCAAAGTTTCAAGATTGATGTGAGCATTCAAGAACCACATGTTCCTTGGTATTAATGCAATGTGAGAACATATAATGCAAGTTGTGAATGGGCATCATGAAACCAAATACATGGAGAGTGATAAACAACAATGACTCATAGTGTTAAGCCATTATCAAAACCAAGAATACATTAGAACTCATATGACCATAGAATGATGTCGAATGACCCAAGTGACCATATGAACTCAAGTGACCATAAGGGCACAGCATTCTCCCCCTTTTTGATGATGGCAACACTGATGCATTCTGAACTATGAGTCATTATAAATTCATATGGCAACTATGAGTCACTCACATGGTTCTCACCCCCTTTGACACATAGATGGCATTCTGATTAAAGACTCACACAATCTTACCACATACTTTGATTAATGACTCACATGAATACTTCTCCCCCTTTGACAACATCAAAAAGAGCCAGGAAAGAGAAAGAGATACTCACATTAATGACGCACACAAAATGACTTTCATAATGCTCGGGATCTCCTGTGACATCATTACAAGAAACCATAATGTGGAGAAACATGTCATTGCAGGCAACATTCCAGAAGATGATGTGAAAATACATGCCAATGGTTGTACACTTATTAAGATTGACAAAATAACTAGAGAGAACAACCAATTATGGAAAGCCAGTTATAGGACTGATACCAATGAATGATATGGATGTACCGAACATGGTGGTGTCCCGTGGCTTGGCAAAGATAATGTAAGTGGGAGAGGTAGAGCCACAGCAGCATGATTCAATTTCTCAAATAGGAGATGGATAGAGCAACCAAGTAGCAAATTTTTATTTCAAATTTTGCAGATTTTTAGTGGTTTTCTAGTTTTTAGATTTTTTGGATTTTCTATGCAATGCATGGAAATGACAAATGCAAGCTACAATTGTATGAAGTTAAGATGTGCATGCCTCCCTATTAGCATGAGAGCATGATGCTAATGATGCTAGGTCTTATGCCACATGCCAATGAATGAGAAAGCAATGTGATATCACTTGATAGAGGACACCAATGATTTTGGATGCGACTTGAAAGGTGCATCAAGATGATACCACTTGTTAGATGATACCACTTGTTTAGTATGATGATGTAATCATGGCAACCTGAATGATTTATGTAGATATGGAAGATGAAGGCAAACAACAAAGTTTATGTAACTTGTGTAGCTCAAGATCCATGATAGTGAAGCATGTGAATGCAGATATTTATGCATGGATATACAAATGCATGGAGAAGTAAAGTGTATGAATGCTATGCATTAACCCTCATGATAAATGAAGGTTCTCTCCCCCTTGGATTCTTCCATATCCACAATGCACTCTCCCCCTTTGACAATGCACAAAGGCAACAAAAGGCAACATCTCCCCTTTTCTCCCAAGTCCATAGCAAGGACTCACAACAAGACATTCTCCCCCTTTGCCAATAGCAAAAAGGAGGGATACGGCACAGTGGTTGACAAAGGTCCTAGATATCAGAGTGGAATGGTAGTGGAAGAGCAAGCCATTATATGGAAATTAGAAACATGCCGGGAGCAATACATATGGTTCAAAGTTAATGAAAACAAAGATCATCAATAGAGTTTAAAAAGCATCGACATCCATGGTTTAATATAAATGAACCAGAAGCACATATCTTGACAGTGTTTAACCTTCCCTTGTCTTATACATCCATATTCAATAACCACAAAGGGAATAACACAAAAACTAGTATTGAGGCTAAACAAGCATGACTAAAGCATGGAATTTTATGAGTTTAACAAATTTGATTTTCAATATCATTTGAATTTGAAGGCACATGACTCATATGTTACGAGCAATCAAGTCTAGTACATGCCTCCTAGCCGTAAGAATACACGTTGTTTAGACGCTAGTATCCCTAGGTATTTGGCAAGACTGACTGTTATGCTTCAGAATGAACAGATATAGCAACATCACGTCATGACATATCTAAACTCATTTCTTTGATGAGAAGATATATTTCTCAGCAATTATGCCATTGCTCTACCTAGAGTCCAAATGAATTAAGACAGAGATAACAGAGGCACATCATGACATATCATTCGTCACTTGATTTGATGACGGGACATATTTCTCCGTGCAACACTATCATTGCTCTGCAAATTGATTTTCAAGAATTCCAGCTCATCAAGATGTTTAGAAACAATACTAAGCTCTAGAGTATCACCAAAGTTGTCGAGACATTTGGATTTTTAGATTTTAGAATAGTTATTCAAGGCACAACATGCAATCTCTAGTTAAGGTCTATTAAAACCATAAAATATGGATGATTTCAAAAGATATATCAAAACTTCAAGGAAATCATTAAATCTGAACCATTTTCATTGAATGGACAATCATCAGTTCATATAATAGAAAGCTCTTACACGGTAGTGATGTCTGTCTCTTGAACTTATTATCACACTGGAGGCCATTGAGGTTCAGATGCAAAAAGGACGAATGAACCAAGAAGAACAACACGACTCCCCCTAAGAATATGTAATGAAAGCACGCAAGGAGTGATGTTTGCAGTCACAAAGAATGACAAATGTCAATGAGAGGTTTTTTTTTGAACCATGCAGAGGTTGACCTGATCAAACATGAAATGCATGAACCAACATGATGAATATGAAACATATGCATGAATGCCTCATCAAGATAACTCCCCCTAGCTATATGGCCTATATGCGACATTGACGCATGGTACTTGGCGGAGGTGAAACCTCACGCATGTTGAGTGCTTCGAGGCAAGCATAACCTGCCCTTCCATACATCAACATTTGATATACCCTGGCCACGCACGAATGATATGATGTAAAATGATTCAAGCTAGGTTGATGTTGACTCCCCCTGAATACATGCAAGGGTTGGCAATGAACTATGCAGCCTAAGATTTATATGAATGCACAATGCAATTAAGATGCTGCAAAATGATTATGCATTATCATTTGTCTTCTAAACATGATGTGCATTAAGGCATGTGTGATTACAAGATGATGCAAACACAAATCATTCACAATTGATTTTGAACTGAATGCAACATGATGATGCCAATTGCTAGACTCCCCCTTTTGAATAATGCTAACATGAATAATGAGTTGAAAATGCAGCCATGACATGCATCATCAAAACCAAAGTCCAAGAATTTCATGTGGCTGATAGACTTATGCAACTCATCATCACATTAACTTCATCAGCATAACAAATTTTTCATGAGTTAAATAGCTGAAATCAAGCATGGTGTAAACAAGTTATCAAGCTCAAAAGTTCATCTCACACCTTGGGGGTTTTGTATTTCAAAGAGCAATTCAGTTTGCAGAATCTAATGACATTGGGCAGACATATGATGCACTATCTACATGTCAAGAGTAAACATGCAAGATGACTAAACTTAAAAGATTTATGTACATACCTGTGCCTTGAGCTTTTATTTATCTTATGATCCTTTGTTTAGCTCCAAGGCATCCTGCACCCAAAATTCTCATTTGGAATTTTTAGGTACCCAAGATTGCTTGGGTCCTTGTGGGTTAGCAACATGTTTAGCATCTTGGCCCACCTTTTTCAGGGAAATCACATTATCCTCCTTCATTGTGAGGCAATCATATATCTCATGCCCATTTTTCCCACAATAGAAACAACACACAAAAGATTGATTTTTCTTTTTATGTTCATGTGCGTGTGCTTGTGGATTATGCTTTTGTGGGTGAGCATGGGATTTACCTTTCATGGCATGAAGGTGATGCTTTCCCTTCGAATACCAGCACTCTTGGATAGTATGGCCAGACTTACCACAATGAGAGCAGCAAAGAGAAGCATTTCTATTAAAGGCCATGGGGAGTGTCGACCTGTTTGGATAGGAATGTCGACACTTCTGATTCTCCATGTGGTTCCGTACAGAATTTTGTTGAGCAAGCCCTCTGCCAGTGTTGACCTGTTTCTTTCCTTGCCCTTTCACTTGATGTCCTGCTCTAAGCTCATCATTTCTCAAGATCAAACAATCATGCATAGTGTGACCATGTTTACCACAATAATAACAATTGAGATTCATTTTGTGGAAGGCATGATATTTAACATTGGACATGTTATGGTGCATGTTTGGATGAGCATGCTGAATTTTACTTTTCTTTCGAGCAGTGTGCCCTTTTTGGTGACCATAGGAAGTGGTGGCTTTCGGTGAGCCAGAATCTTGGATTTGGGAAAACATTGACAGGAAATCATTCAAACCTTGAATTTCATTTTCAAGTGAAGAAATATGCTGTTTAGACTCATTAAGACCCTCTTCACATGCTGCCAATTGCTCATTGAGCATGGCATTTACAGCTTTAAGATTTTGACTTTGTTGTTCTAAAGCATGCAATGTTTCGGAGTAATCATCAATGATAGATTTATCTTTTTCACGTGCAACCAATTTTTCATGTAATTCTTCTTCAACTTTTTCACATTCAATTTTCTTTTCCAACAACTCTTTATTCTCTTCCTTTAGAGAATCAATCAAATTTTGTTGCCATTCAAGATCATCATGGAGACCAGCATTTATGTTTCTCAAGAATGAACATTTTTCACATGCAAAATTAGCAGAGCATGAAACAGAATTTTTGTTTTCTTCAATCAACCTCTTATCATGAATAAGCCCATCGGCCATAGTTTGATCATTAGAGATTGCCTTAGGTTGGTTTTGAAGTTTTATTATAATTTCTTCCAACCTAGTGATTTCATCATGAAGATTTTCATTTTCATCTCTTAGACATGCAATGCTTTGTTTATGTGTGTCTAGATCAAAAGAGAGCTCTTCAAACGTAGAACACTTTTTACAAATCAAGCTTTCATGTTGGTTATTTTTCTTGAGATCCTTTTTCAACTTTTTATTTTCTGATATTACCTTTTTGTATTGTGTAAACAACTCATCATAGGATTCCATAAGTTCTTCAAGAGTGAATTCCTCGGTATCAGAATTTACCTTTGATGAGGATGGTTTGCTTGACTCTTCTGCACGGTCGGCCATGAAGCATTCTTGTTCTTGTTCTTTTCCTTCATGGATTTTCACCAACTTGTCCAGTACTTGCTTGGCTGTGCTGCAGGAAGACACAATGTGAGTTAGTCTAATATCAATTGCAGCTGTAATTAAGTTATATGCAAGAAGATTATCATGGTGTTTGGTCTCATGTTCGGCTGACGAATCAATTGAATTTGATGGCAGCTCATGAGGACCATTGTATATAAGATTCCACAATTGTGGATCTATGGAGCTAACATAGATGAACATTCTTCCAACCCATGTAGAAAAATCTGAACCATCATAAATGGGCGGAGAAACCATCGAAGCAAGTGTAGCATGTGAATCCATCTAAATAACAAACACCGGGATCTTTCCCTGCAGATCGTTGGATCTGGGAATGATAGAGTCTCGCTCTGATACCACTTGTTGGGTCCCGTGAGGTGTAAACTGATCTAGAAGGGGGGGTTGAATAGATCCTTTCACAAGTTTTGGCCTATTTAAAAACTCTTAGCTAGCGGAAGCTTAAACCACTCTTATAAAGTGAATGAATCACTTAGGCACAATGCACAGCGGAATTAAGTAGAGTGGCTCAAATGAAAAGACTTGAATTACAAGTTATGAAACGTCCACACTTCTTTAAGTGAATTACAAAGCATAACACATAGATGAACATGCAATAGCTTGCAACAACCGTGTGTGTGTGTGTATGCTATGTTGATCACTCAAAGTGCATATGTGTGTGAGCAATATAACCAAGTGTGGAAGCACACGAACCTGCGAATGGGGTTAGAAGATATAGATCAATCACACACAATAAACAACCCATAACACAGGGATTTTTAAGGTGGTTCAGTTGCAACCCCGCAACCTACGTCCACCCCTCACCAAAACCCGGTGAGGCTTCCTTGCTGACTCACAGCTTGACCCGGGGACACGCCCCAAACCACAGAATAGAGAAATCCCTCTTTCTATCTTCCTACACACAAAGCCGATAGGGACGGCTACACCGCAGATCGGAGAACTCCCGATTTCCTTCCTACTAACCACCGGTAGGGACGTCAATCGCAAATTAGAACACCCTCCAATTGCCTTCCTACTAACCACCTGGTAGGGACGAATCACAACTTCAATGTTTAACAATATTGAAAGTAAAACAGATGTGAAGGAATTAAAACAAGAGATTGAGTAAGAAGGAATTGGCCCTTGTATCGATATGCTTTGTTGATCAGCAGTAGGGATCTCTTCTTCTTGCAAATCAATCTTCTTGTAATCACCCTTGAATGGATGATTGTTCTTCACGGAGTACTGTTCATGTGAACAGTAACTGTTCTTCCAATCTCCTCTCTTGATCTTCTCTCTTTGATCTCTTTGATTGGATGAAGAAATGAATAGATGCTACCTTGATCCTTGCTTCCTTCTTCACAGATCCTGGAAGATGATCTCTTTGATATGAGCTTGAATACCTTGGATTGGATGAAGATGTTCTTCACGGAGTACTGTTCACGTGAACAGTAACTCAAACTCCTCTTGCTTTGAACACCCCTTTGAAGCCTCCTTTGATCTTCCCTCTTAACCTTACTTGCTTCTACTCTTTCTTGGAGGATGCTTGATTGAGATATGAGCTTGAATCACCTTGAGTTGATGGAGAGGATATTGGATGTAGCTTTGATCTTCTTTGAATCTCCTTGAGTTGATGAAGAGGTGTATGGATGTAGCTTTGATCACCTTTGCAAGCCTTGAGTGCTTCTTGCTTGATTGGAGGTTGCTTGGCTTCAGATCTCACCTTGAATCACCTTGGAAGGATGAAGATGTTCTGCTCGAAACACTGTTCACGGAGGTGCTACAGTGCTCTCGAAATGGCCACCCTTGATTCACTTCATCAACTCCATCAACTAGGGTTTCTAACCCTCTCATGTTGGTTTTATAACCCTTGGAATGGTCCTTGGACACCCTCCAGACCAGATCCATAAATCATGGAAGATTAGGTAGGGTTTGATTAAACAAATCCATGGAAAGGGGCTGGCCACGAGGTGGATTTCGAGGTCAAACTTGGTTGGCTCGGTGCTGGCGGTCGACCGGAATTCATGGGCCGGTCGACCGGAACCTGCTGCAGCTAGAACTTTTCGGTTCTGGCAAAACCGGTCGACCAGAATTCATGGGCCGGTCGACCTAAATGTCACAGACCTCGAACCTTTTGGTTCTGGGAAAATCGGTCGACCTAGCTACAGTGCCGCCGGTCGACCTAGCTACAGTAAATTCCAGATTAACACAATTCAGCCCCAAATGCCATTGCAACCCTTCCGAACTCTGTGGCATCAAACTCCTTTGATCTTGGGGAATATATATTGAGTGTTTTGGCCTGCAAAATCATATAAAAAGGATTAGAACTTTAGCTCAATAATCCATATAATAAATGTATGAAATACACATATGAAATCTCATGAATTAGTTATATGTGAACACTTTGAATCACAAGTGTTCTGAGCTAAAGATCAAGAGATAAGAGCTCAACCACCCCAAGTAAAATATCCATGAAACACACTCATGGAATCTCAATAACAAGAAGGATAGAAAAGCTCATTCTCAAATTAACCATCCATATCAAAAGATCAAGTTCATATGACAATGAATTTAAACAAATGGATGATCATCATGTAACCCAAAGTTTCAAGATTGATGTGAGCATTCAAGAACCACATGTTCCTTGGTATTAATGCAATGTGAGAACATATAATGCAAGTTGTGAATGGGCATCATGAAACCAAATACATGGAGAGTGATAAATAACAATGACTCATAGTGTTAAGCCATTATCAAAACCAAGAATACATTAGAACTCATATGACCATAGAATGATGTCGAATGACCCAAGTGACCATATGAACTCAAGTGACCATAGGGGCACAACAAATGAGTCACCTTCCATATCCAAGAAGCGGTTCCTCGATCGACCTCCGGAGCGGCACTTTCTCAATTTTCTCACTCAGTGTGCTGCTCTGTCCACTCCGGGACTAAACAGACACCTGTTCACTGATCGGGCTGCTCAGGTCTACTCCAACAACTTCTGGCGTTCCCGTGGGTCACGTTTTGAAGAATACTCAACAAGAAATCTGTCGACTCCAGCCCCGCCTAATTCTGAGCTCTGAAGCATCCGTGGAGTCTTCATCTTCCTGCTGTTGTGTTCCTGAAGTAGACAGAGTTAGAGTTCGGCCTCCCTGTTCGTGCCTCTGCCCCGACCAGCACCGACTTTTCAAAATTCTGACAAAATTTGGATGACTTCTTGGGTCTCCTACGAAGATTTTCCAGTTGGTCTCATCACTAAAAAAATTCGGGAGCAGCCGCGGCGGCATCATCTTTGACTTCTTGTCCCCTGTTCCAGAGGGTAGACAGAACCATCGGCGTTCTATCAATTAGTTCCTAGGCCGGTTCTCCCCTTTCCTAGCTTGGCCGGCTGAAGGCCCCTCCCTTCGTGGAGGTAGTTGTTGACTGTAATAACTTAACCCCCACCCCGAGATCCCCCCCCCTTGCAAGGGGTGTAGTTCATGTAATAATTCAAGTCGCAGGTTTGAAGCTTCATCGACGCGGCGTGCGGGTGCATGCCATCGCCTCCCCGCTCGCCCCCATCTCCGGCCGGGATCGGCGTCTTCACGCCGACTAGGTGAGCCTCGGTCCCCCTCTTGGCTTGTTTAAATTCCTTGCTTAGCATAGTATTATCGTTATTGCCTTGTCGGACGGAGAGTGAGAGCTCGGCCCATAATTGCCATTGATGTGAGTGATCACCGCGGGCGAGTTGTGAGTGATCCCCTACATCCCACACCCTTGGTGTGCTGGCCACCCGTGAGTTGGGCCTCCCTGGCCCATTTGGGGTTCTCCCCAAGCTAGCCAACCATTGGAGCATCAAGGTCCCGCCTCGGACCCTCTCCATCATCGCCGAGTCACCTACGGGCACTAGTGTGCGCCACTTGAGTGAGTTCGCTAGAATAAGTCCGCCGCTCAAAGATACTTGATTGCAATTGTAGGTCCAAGGGCATTCGGTCATGTGACAATCACCCCAAGGTGGTGTCACATCATAGGCATATCAGGTCAGCAGGTAAATTATTTTTTTTAATCATCACTTCACAATTTGGATAGTGATAATTGATATCGGACTCATTCCCAAGAGGTGTAGATATGACCAAATCTAACAGTTCATGTTTCTTATAAAATGAAGCAGCAAATTTCTTGGAAACGAATGAATGAGTTGCTCCGGTATCAAATAAAACTTGAGCAATTTTAGAACAAATAGTGAGAGTACCTTCCACAATTCCACCTTCTGTGGGTTCCATCTCATGGAAAGCTTACAGACGGCCTTGCTTCTTTACTGGGAGCTTCTCATCTTTAATGGCTTGCTCAGTCATCAATGGGCAATTAGGGATTCAGTGCTCTCGGATCCCACGTCGGAGACATGCTCCTAGATTCCTCCAGCATTCCTCAGTCTTGTGGCTGGGTTTGTCACAGTATTTGCAAACTTCCTTAGAAGGTGTTGTGGTAGGGAATGGCTTGTTATTCCTCTGAAACTTCTTTCCCTTGGAGGACTCCCCTCCATTGAAGAACCGCTTCTTGTTGAATGATGATTTGGAATTTCCTGGGCTTGTGATAGGTTCCTTCTTGTCCCTTCCTCGGATCCTTTCAGATAATTCAGTGGCGTCTTCTAGCAATTGGCTATGCCGAACCATCTCCGAATAGACTTGGATGTCCATCGGTGCAAGTTGTGTAATATAGTGGGGGCGAAGCTCGTTGAGGAACCTTTTAGCCTTCATCTTTTCCGTACACACCAAGTGGGGTGCATATTTGGATAGTCTTGAAAACTGGGCCTCATACTCGGCCACTTTCAAGCCTCGTTATTTTAGTGCGGAAAATTCTATGGCCTTCTTCTCCTGGATATGGTCAGAGAAGTACTTGTTGTTGAAATACTCCACGAATTCATCCCATGTGACATGGTCTTCTGGCAATGTTGTTCCACGGATTCTCACCAACATCTAGCGTCCTGCTCCTGTTGGAATATGGCTAGTAGAACCTTCTCCTCGTCTGTGCATTGCATCACACAAAAAATTCATTCCATCTCCTTTAACCAATTTTCAGCATCCTCGGGGTCGGACGAACCCGTGAACCTTAGTGGGTTCATGTTACTGAAACTCCTGTGGAGATCACCAGCTCCACGGTTAGCATCGCCTTGTGCCACTTGCTGTAGCGCCTGTGTAAGGCCTTGCACGGTGCGCTGCATGTCGCGCCATTGTGCTCTTTCAACAGCCATGATCCTACAAAAGGGTTTAAGCATAATAAAAATCAGGTTTAATTATAAGGTCAAAAGTCAATAAAGGACTTAACCCATGGCTCTATCCATCTCACCGAGTAAGGTATAAACCTATCCTTAGACTTGGGTTTTCATGACTTCTAATTTCCTGACTTCTTATTCCTTCTAATTTCCTAACCTCTTATTTTCTAGGAAATTGAAATCCTAGGCTCTGATACCACGAAGACTGTCACGCCCCGAGCGCAGAAGATACCCGAGGTCGTGGCCAGCTTATATAGAACCATTCAATCAGAGCAGTCTACATATATATATATTTTTGACAAAGATAGAGTGCGCAATTTATCTAAATCATAACCAAGAATTTATTTCCAATATGATACTAATGTCCAAGATGACAATTATCCAAATAACCAAAAAGGTGGAAATTCTAATCCATGACATTCCTTATTCGAATCTAAATACTAGGATACAAGCCTTAACAAGCTTCAGTCAACTAATCTGATATAACTAGAAATACATAAAAGGACTCAAGAAAATCAAAAGACACGACTAGCTGGCAGTAGATGATCGGTGACTCTAGCACTCTTCACTCGGTCTCAATCCCATTTAGGTGGATGTCGCTATCCGAATTACCTAAAAATGTTAAGAAGCAACTGGATGAGTGAATCGCTCAGTAGGAATTACATCTCAAGTTCGAGCAATCTTTAAGTGATTTACAGGTTACATGTATTACTAGTATAGCTATGCATGATGTACAAGAAAGAAAAATCAGGTATACGGTACATCTATGCATGATGAATAATAAGAAATCAAGAACTGTATAAGGAGAGTATTGCATGATTTCAAGTGTTTGTCAAGCAGGATATCAAGAACTTATAGATGTTGATGCCACTTTTCGGGCAAGCAAGAACTCATGTACAAGCAAGTAAGAGTCATGTTCAAGCAAGTAAAATTCGTGTTCAAGCAAGTAATATCAAGTATGTGTCAATAGAATTGGCTATTTCAATCAAGCAAGTATTTTACCCTTTTTTAGGCCACGCAAGTCAAGTATCGCCCGTTTCGGGCCACGCAAGTCAAGTCAAGCAAGTAGAGAGAGTAAGTGTGGAGTGTCTCAATTCAAGCAAGTCAAGCAAGTACTTCGGTGCAATACCAAACACCATGGTCAATGAACTCCTATGGGCACAAGTACCTTCGGGTGCTCCTCCGAGGACCAGACCGGGCCCTATATGCACATCATTTCATGTATTACTTTTGACATCCACTCTCATTTATAGCCAATATGGAATTTCAAGGGTTGACCATTGTAGGAACATAAGGTAGATTCCATGAATGGAGTTCAAAGGCATAGATGATGCAGGAACATGTACTAGGGTTATATCGATACGAATCACGAGATAAATTAGGAATCAGAACAAAGATTGGCAGCTAACTGAATTGGCGTCTGGGGGTTGGACCAGCTTTTAGGCAATAGGCGACTGGGAGTTACCCCATCTTTCATGCAATTGGTGTCTGAGGGTCGGGGTATGTTTCAGTCAATTGGCGCCTGGGGGTTAGCCCCTCTTTCAAGCAATTGGCATCTGGGGGTTGGCTATTCTTTCAAAGTTTTTATTTTTCAGAATATATATATATATATAGTGGAATTGGCGCCCCTCTAGAGTGACTTCATTTAATTGAATTCTCCTCGGGGTGACTTCATTTAATTGAAGTCTCCTCAGGTGACTTCATTTAATTGAAGTCTCCTCGGAGTGACTTCATTTAATTGAAGTCTTCCCGGGGTGTCGTTATTCAATGAATTGAAGTCATGGCTTGGGATGTCAATTGAATTTAGGTGATTTACACCGAGTAGGTACATTCTGTGACTCAAAACACTATTCATACCATAAAGCTCCAGCAGCAGGACGTAGAGTGTAAGAAGGATGCGCCTTCACGTCTTTCGAGAGAAAGAAAGGAAGTATCCCTTACTGCAAGCTACACTGATGATGGCAGTAGCCTCTGCCAGTGCTACGGAGGGAATTAGTTATAGGAAATCTAGTTGCCAACGCAAAGCATTGGTTTATTACCTTGTGGGTCCGGTTGGGGAACAAGATCCTAGCTCATTGTTGTGAGGATGGTGCTTTGCCAGCTAAAAGAGGTTGTTCATGTCTCAACCTTCTAGAATCATTTTGGAAATGACGTCTTGGTAAAGGGTCGCTCATTAATTGGCTGATCCTATTCATGTAAATGATGCCTCTGCATGAGGGCGTCCATTTATCATGGCTTTAGACAAAACTGTAACCTTAACGTGTTGGCCTTCATGATGTATATATATATATATTAATACTATAGTGGGATGGTGGCCCCAAGAGAAATGGCGCCTTCTGTGGAGACTTCATTTTGTTGAATGGCGACCTGGTAAAGGGTTGCTCATTCCCTTTGTGTTGGAAAAGGAAACCCCACTTACGTACTATCCATGTGTTGGCATAAAGTAAAGTTGGTTTGTATATTTATATAATAGTCCTCATAAGATATGGTTCTTTATATAAGGCCTTCATGTAGGATTCTTTAGGAATAAGTTCACTACGTACTACCCATGATGGCATAAAGTGATGTTGGCTTGTACATTTATATAATAGTCCTCATAAGGTATGATTCTTTATGTAAGGCCTTCACGTAGGATTCTTTAGGAAGAAGTTCTAAATTTTTTCAATTGCTTTATCGGGGGTGCTACACACACGGATGCCAAGCCAGTTGTACCATTACACCCCCTAGGTCTTGCATTTGCATTCGTGTGAGGGAGTTAACCCTAGGCCAAACCGGAGTTCGGGCCCCCTTTCCCTTTAGGATACCTACTTGTTTGCCTTTGGTGAGGGAATTTGTGCTTGATTAATCCATTAATTGGTCCGTTGAAACTCTTTAAATATTTCACGAACATCCCAACTTGTTTGCCTTTGGTGAGATCCCTTGCATATTGTTTTTATGTGTTCATATTAGGTCCCTGTGGTTATGTTTATTTTGCATTCTTAGGGTAGTTTTCACGTTTTGTGTGTTATTTTTTCATCGTTGAGTCCACCCCATCTATTTTCATCTTCCTTTCTTTTTGTCACCTTCGTTGCATTACATCTGGTAGTGTGCATAAGTCTGTCTGTCGGGCCCATTCCCAAGTGCCTGGTCGCGGTCAATAGTTTTTTTTTTAATAGAAAAACCTAACCTAGGGCTCAGTGGGAGAGTGCACCCCTTACCAGAGGTTAGGAGAAGCCACTCCACCATTGGACCACTAGGAGGCTATTTTATTTCATAAGAGATAAAAAGAATTACATCAATCTGATACTAGGCAAGCCTAGATAGTCCAGTCGAGCAGCACCTTTTATAATGGAAGGCAGCTCACTGTTAGAATAGAAATAATTACATTTATTGGAGCATGCTAAAGATGCAAGTAAATCAGCAACAGTGTTGGCTTCTCTGAAGATGTGAGAGATCTTGTCTTGCTGTGATGTGATGCTCCAGATAGCCCTGGCATAGCTTAGAATGGACCAAGGACAACATATTTCTTTATTGATAATCCTAACAAGGGTGAGTGAATCACATTCAATCAGAGTTGGATTTGCATTCACTGTCTTCAAGTATTTAATGCCATCCAGAAGAGCTCGAGCTTCTACAATTAAGCTATTTGAGTGGCCATAGAAATGAGAGAATGCAAGAATAATTTTCCCTCTATGATCCCTGATAATTCCTCCTCCTCCAGTGACTGTAGAAATCTTACATGCACCATCTGTATTAAGTTTAAGAAATGGCCAAGGGGGACAGATCCATCTTACTAATTTCACCTGGCTTTTACAAGCAGTTTTATAAGGTATGCCCCACTGATCCAAGGTATTCCTGAAATTAGATTTATATTCTTTGAGAGGAGCAGCCGAACAAAGCCTCTTAATCTGGAAAAGAAGTTGATGTATACAACTATTTTTGGAAAACATTCTTCCTTCAAGTTTAACATTATTCCTGGCTTTCCAGATTTCCCACATCCCATATCCGATGGAGGCAAGGGTGAGGACTGCAAAAGCTGAGCCTGGCTGAGCAGTACAGATGGAATTTAGAATGAATTCCTTAATGGTGCGCCCTTGAAAAAATAAACCAGCTACTTTGAGTGAAGTCCAAACAGAGACTGCAATATCACTGTGAATAAATAAGTGATTGATGTCTTCAACCTGCGAGATTCTGCAGCAGCAACATTTGGAGCATAAAACAATACCAGCTCTTTGTATATTAGCATCAGTCGGCAGACAATTATTCATAATCTTCCATAAATGAATGGAGATTTTAATGGGAACCCAATTAGACCACAGTCGACTCCATGAGATAACAGCAGTTGACTGATTATTAACAATATAACCATTGGTGGATGCCACTGAACACTGACCAGAGGAGGAGAGGCTCCAAACACCCAGGTCCACTTCCTGGGTCAAAGTAACAGAGCTGATGGCTTTCTGAATTCTATTTGGCAGTAATGCATGTATGAGAGCAGATTCTTCAGCTGAAGGATTCAGTATAACATCTTTGACTGTTGCTTTCAGGTTGGGGATCTGATCATCAGATATAAAATCACTTAAACAGTGTTGGCCCATCCAATTGTCAAACCAGAAGCTAGTGTTTTCCCCATTTCCAATGATAACCTTCTTAAATTGAGTTATGTAATCCTTGGCCTTCAACCAACTTCTTCTAGTAAAACCTTTCATATTCCTGAAGTTAACATCTCGGATATGTTTTTGATGCATATATTTTGCTCTAAAGTAAGAAGCCCATAATGACTCACTGTGAAGTGCATTCCAAAGCATTTTAACCCGCAGTGCAGTTTCCATATTTCTAAGGGACTTAATGCCAAGACCCCCTATTGACTGAGGCCTACATAACACCCCCAAAAAAAATTTGGAAGAAGACCCCCAAAAAAAATTTGGATGAAGCCTGTTCAATCAGCTTATGTGTGCCACAGTGCAGAGGAGTGGAAGACAGGGAGTAAATAGGCAAGGAAGTAAGCACATGTTTAATAAGGACTAATCTGGCCCCTTGAGATAAAAGATTTACCTTCCACCCTACAACTCTCTTGTGTATGGAATTGACAATCCCTGCAAAATAGATCTTTTTTGTTCTACCAATCACTAAAGGCAGACCAAGATATTTATGAGGAAAGGACAGTTTTATGAATCCTGTGAGTCTCTGAATTCTCTGTGTAACTGATGAAGGTTGCCTCGGATGAATGAGAAATCCACTTTTACTGACATTGATTAGCTGCCCTGATGCTTGCTCATACAAATGGAGAATACTGAGGAGATTTCTGATTGAAGAAGAAGAGGCTTTGCTGAGAATTAAAGTATCATCTGCAAATAGTAAATGGGAAATTTTTGGACATCTCTGAAACCCTGCAAACCATTCTACCCGACCATTGTTGAAAGCTTCTCTAAGAGTTCTGCTCAAGGCTTCTTCCGCTATGACAAATAAGGAAGGTGCAATTGGGTCACCTTGACAGATGCCTCTAGTGGTCGCGGTCAATAGTTGACCGCTATCTCCTAGTAGAGGTCATCAGAGAACCGCTATCTACCCTGAGGGTTGCCCTCCTCTTCATTCTTCACACCCTCTACCCTGGTTGCATCTTACACTGATTCTTTCCTATATTTTGGGTAAGTCTCTGCCTCTCTCATGGAGAAACGCTTTAATTCTATGTATCCTTTTTCTCAATCTTCCTATTTTTATGTGGAATCTTCTTCCCACGCGGGTCCTTCCTCCCGTGGTCCCTCCGATCCTTCAGATGAACAAGCAAACCTCATGGCCCATATATCATGTCTTGTTCACCAAATGGACCTTATTCAAGCCCAAAGACTTCTTGCTAACCATCTTAATGGCCTTATTCTTCCTATGTTGCTGCTGACCCAATTGGTCCATACCCTAATGTTCAATCTAGGTCCATGTATCCTCCCACTCCCAGAATGAGCCCTTCTTCTTCTCAGCCCAGATCCTCCTATCCGGCTCATTATTAGATTCCTGGTCCAAATTCACAATCCTTTACTTAAGCTGGGCCTCATTACTCTCAATCTCTCCCTACCCAGGAGATAATTTCTCAAGCCCAACGCCAGCTTGATGAGCTTCAACGGTGGATTGATCCCAAACCTTCTTTAAGTGTTCCATTCGCATTTTAAAATCTCCGTCTTCCGCCACCTTCGCAAATTCTTGCATATCGTCGTTATGGTGGAACCGGTGATCCTTATGTGCACTTGAAAGAGTTCATCTATGAGTCAGCTCAGTTTCAACACAACCGGTGCTTGATGGCCGATTTGTTCGGTCTGTCTTAGAAGGCCCGGCTCGGGATTGGTTTTTCTCTTTGCCGCAAGATCAGGTTGTGAATTTCCAAGTTCTTTAAGAGAAGTTCATCCAGCAATATCAAGACAAGGTTGGGCCTAGGTTTTCTGTTGTGGATTTGGCCCAAGAAAAGATGAAGGCCGATGAGGAGTTCTCTGCCTTCGCTGACCGCTAGCGTCATATGGCCGCGCAAGTCCCGGGGCATATTCTGGAGGACGAGTAGATCAAGATGCTTGTTTCCAATGCAACGCTCGAATATCACTTTATCTTAGCTTTGAATGATATTACCTCTTGGCAACAATTATATAGTCAAGCCCGCTTCATTCGCCATCAACTCCATAATTCCCTTGACTCCGAGTCCCCTCCACATTCTACATCCACATCTACCTCCTATCAACTCTCCACGAGTCAACCCTCTACCTCCTATCAACCCTCCACGGGTCAGCCCTCCGCCTCCTATCAGCCCTTCATGAGTCAGCCACCCATGTACACCTCTTACCAATCTTCCAAGAGTCAGCCTTCCACTCCTGCATATCAACCCTCCACAAGTCAACCTTTTGTCATCCATGGTCAACCATCCGCTAATCATAGTCAGCCTTCCACCTCTCTATACCCACATCTACCTTTGGTCAAGGGAACGCTGAACCCCGAGCAAGCGGATGCCGTTCACTACATACCTCCCATCCCGCTCCTGCTACACCTTCGCCTAGTCCCTCCACTAGTCACCAAGCACCCTTGCCTTCGCAACCATCGCTTCCCTCTCCACAACCCTCTCCTCCTTCCCATACCCTTCAGCATCCACCTTGCCCAAAGCGGGCTCATTATCCTCCATTGCCGAAGTCTCTCTCAGATGTCTTCAGTGCTTTGATGACCACTGATGTGTTGCAGCTTCTTCCGGTTGTGTCATGCCAACCCGCGGTCGGAAATCAGCTCCAGTTTTGTGAATATCATCGTCAGTAGGGGCATTTGGTCGAGGATTGCCCCGAGTTCTAGGATTATGTTTATGATCTGGAAGCTAAGAAAAAGATTGATTGGCCCACAACTCATAAGATTGTATTATATCTTCATAACAAGCAGCAACAGCAAGCGCCGCCTAGGCAGCCGTCTCCAGCATTACAAGGCTAGGGGCACCCCTGTGATTTTTCATCTAGTGCTGCACCTGCTCCATCACCCGTTCCATCACCCACTCCATCACCTAGTCCATCGCCTATCCCATTACCCGAACTATCACCCACATCGTCACCTACCCCATCTCCATCACTAATTCCCTCACTGCCTACCTGATCTTCTCCACCTCTACAAACCCATACCTCTACTCAGGGCCTCCACTGCGCCTACTCCCATTGCCATTATTACTCCCGCTCCCAATGCCGCTCGACATGTCGTGTCGATACGATGACGATGGGCACCGCGACCTTCCTCTTCATCCCCTCCATCACCGACACCATCTCCATTACCCCCATTGCCCTCGTCACCCTCACCTTCGTCACCACCATCATTATCACCGTCGCCTTCGCCATCGCCTCTTCTGAATTCACCTAACTCGTCACCTCCATCGTCTCCGCCATCTTTACCACCCTCACCATCTCTGCCCTCACCCTCCTTGCCTGAGCCGAAGCAAGTAGCCAGACATTGTCGCTATACCTCCACCGCCAGAAATCATGCCATCTGAACCTTCTACCCCTATTTCTACCCCACAGAGCGGGTGTGCGCTGCCTTTGATGCCCCTTGGGTCTGGTCCCCAGGGAGAGAATGAGCTGAGTCATAGCAATTCAATACCAGTTGTACATTTTAAGATTCATGATTTCATCTGTCACATGCCAATTCGGGTCCTTGTCTCTGGCTGTTTTGGGGATGATGAGCGTCTACTCCTGAAGGTGGCTGCCCATAAGAGTTCCCTTGCACTGATGGCAATTCCTTCGCAAGCGAGACCACTAGAAATCTCATTATTCGCAGGAGGATCCACTGTTGATACTATTATCACTTCTCGGTCCATTGCTATTCAGATTACTGGTCAAGAGGGGTTCTCTACCTGGATTATGCTAACTCGTACGGCTGCCGAAAGACTGTTGGATTCTATGGTCAAGGGGTAGTTTGCCATATTTTCAAGATTTTCTAAGGACATTCTACAACTTTTCTACAATCTCTCTTGGTTCATCGGCTAGCCGGCCACGTCAACGCCGCACATTGCTTTCCCTCGATCCTGTCTTTCTCTTCTATCAAGGGAATTATATTTCATGTCTGACCATCAAGTGGAGTTGCCAAATCTCAAGATCCTAGTTTCGAGTGATAAAACTCCATGGTTTCACGATGCTCATTCTAAGGAGTTACATATTCAAGAATGTCCATATACTATTAATACCAGGTGTCTAGGGGCAACTGTCACGATAAGGCTGCATATTCATAATTGGGCTAGGCTGTCTGCCAGATGGGCCCGCTATTTAAGGAGACATTACAAATCAAGAAGCCCAAAGGTCCAAGCCCGCACCAGGCAAGTCCATTTTCAAGAAGTTTCTGCCAAGAAAAGGTGACGGTGCAAGTTTCAGGGCCGTGTGTTGTGTACTCGAGGGTCCACTGCTTCTTCCCTTTCTTTTCATTCATCCTTTCTTTTGCTTAGCTCCCAAGTTGGGTGGTGTATCTCCCCCCTACCGATCCCATGACCTCAGTCTTCTCTTCTTTCCTTAGGTCCATGGGACCTCATCCTTTTCCTTTCCATATGGAACCTCCGAACCTTCCTCATCCTTCCAATTTTCAACCTTCATTTGGTTCATCTTCTCGTCCGGGTTGTTCAGACTGTTTTCCTTATTTTGAATTGCCTTCTACTTCTTCCTCTTCTCATCCGGAGTCCCCGGATCTCCTCCATTGTTCCCACCTTCAATTTCCATCCGTTCCTTCTCCTCCGAAATTTCTGGGTTCTGTCGATTCTTTCGATTTTTCTCGGACCCCGTCGGATGATTACTCTTCCGCGATTTCACATCAATCTCCTCATTGCTTTTCTATTCTTTCTTTATCACCCTTTCGGGGTTTTTGCCCTTCCTCGTGCTATTTTTGAGGCTTTAGTCCACCTTGATCTCAGTTAGTCTCTAATTTTTTTTAAAGTAAAGTCATACTTGCAAGGGGAAAGGGGAGATACTCGACCCCGGCCACCTTCCAAGAAATTATATATATATTAAGCAGAAAGGAAATAAAAGGGGTTTGGGGAACATGGGACCACGAAGATCGGGGGGGGGGGGCATCCTACTAAGGAAGGGAGGAGCCCAAATACAACAAGTGGGCAAGGCCCACTAAGCCCAAAAGATGAAGACCTGAGACGAGGCCCAAAACATGGGACAAACAACAAGTGGGAAAGGCCTAAAAAGGACAAAAAGGAAAAGTACAACGACACCCAAATAAGGGGCGAAGTAACACTGTACTAGAACACGGTCGTCGGTGGCTGCAGCATGGCCGGCGGTGGGGCGCGCGCCTAGGTTGGGCCACCCACCCTGTAGATGAGTGTGCATCAGTGGGCGAGACCACGAACAGGGGTAGGACACGAGGGTGCTGAGAGGGACCACGCCGAAGCAGAGACGGGAGCCCACAAGTGGAGCAGGCAGGCGAAGCAACAACAACCGATGGCTGGGGAAGAATGGCAACATGGGTGGAATGCATCGACTTGAACAGGGGGGTTCTTCGACCTGAACGACAGTAGGGGAGGGTGCATCGACCTGAACGGGGGCATCGGCCAGGGCGCGTGGGGCAACAGGGGAGCCGCGGGAGCATCGACCTGAACGGGGAGGTGCAACGACCTGGGTGCGAGGGGCGTCGACCTGAACGGGGGGTGCTACTATCTGAACGGCAGCGGTGGAGGGTGCATCATCGACCAGGGCGCGTGGGGCAGCAGGGTAGCCGTGGGAGCTGAAGCCTGCAGCCAACGACAAAGGGGCAGCTGGGAGATGAGAGACGGGGGGAGGAGGAGGACAGACAGGGCCAAGGGAGAACCGGGAGGGTAGACAGGGCCAAAGGAGAACCAAAGGGGAGGGGGGGAACGAAGGCAGAGGCCTGGCAGAGGGCAGCCAGGGTGCAAGGGATACAGGAGGGCCAAGAGAGGGGGTGGTGGCCAAGGGAGTTAGGCTGAGGGACGGAAGAGGGATCCGGTGGAAAAGCAAGGGGGCAGGCAGGAGGGCAGGAGGACAGACAGGGGGGGGGAAGGGACGCCTGGACGGACGGTGACGGCCGAGGGAGGTTGGCCAAAGGGAGGGAAGAGGGAGCAGGTGGCAAGGGAGGGGGGCTGGCAGGAGGGCAGGTGGACAGACGGGGTGAGGGAAGGGACGCCTAGATGGCCGACGACGGAGGAGGAGCAAGGAGCAAAAAGGGGGGCCAAAGGACGAGAGGCAGGAGAGGGGGGAGGGGGGAAGGGGCCAAGGGAGTGTGGGAAAGGCCAAAGGGAGGAGCAACATGAGGGGGGGAGAAGACAGGGTAGGAGGGCAAATGGAGGGGAGCCTAGACCAAAGCAGGCTACGGAGGGGAGCAGGAGAGAACAAGAGGGGGGTTGGGGCAGAGGGAGGGAAACAAGGAGAACAAGGGAGGAAGAGGTAAGTCTAGGGCAGGGAAGGGGGAAGGCAGCTCAAGGGGGGAGGAGGAGGGCTGCCAGAGGAGTACAAGGGGGAAGCTGGGAGGAAGGGAGGCAGGGCCAAGGGCAACCAGCAGGGAGAGCAAGCGCCAGAGGAGGGGGAGGAGCGCCGCCGTGGGCGGTGGGGGCTCCAGAAGAGGAGGGGCAAGGGACGAAGTAGGAGCAGGGACGACTGTCATCCTATCAGAGGCATTGGGAGGCGAGACGGGAGGAGGATAGCGAGGACGTGGCAAGCAGAGGGAGGTTGCGAAACACCAAAGGGGGGGATGGACAGTCAAGATGGAAGTGTACATGATGGCGTGAGGGGGAGGTCAACGACGTGTCGTCCTCCGATAAGGGGGGGAGCACCTAGGGAGGCAGTGCAGGTGTCGGAGGGAGCAACAGGGGGGGTAGGGGCCGGCGATGACAATCGGAGGCCAAGCTCACCGAGGGGACACCAGGGCCGTCACCACCGCCGCAGGCGAGGGGCGGCCAGGCGAAGAGGCTGGGCCGGTGGAGGAGGATGCCCGGGGGGTCAAGTGGACCAGGAAAAGATGAGCAAGTGATGCTGGAGACGACCCGGGGAAGCTAGAGCAGCCTGGGGAGGACCAAGCAAGGGGAACGAATGCCACCGTAGGGGATGAAGAGGGGGGAGAGCAGGGTCGAGCAGCCCTAACAGGATAGAGGGTCGCGGTCGAAGAACAGCACCGTAGGGTACAGGGTCATCGGGGACGGAGGATGCACCAATTGAGGAGGACACCAAGAGGTAAGAGGACCCGGATGGGGAAGCTAAAGCTCCCCCCCCTTCGGCCATGGCTGGAGGGGAGGGTGGATGCGAGCGGAAAGGGTTCCACGGGTGGGAGTGACTGTTGACGAAATCTCTCTTCTGTAGACTATTCCTTGTTATCAGGGTCTCTACACCCTCGCGAGGGAGTTCTAGCCCTTACCTCTTTTCCTTTTATCCTTCTTCATCCAGTTTGGTTGTGTCTGACGCTCTTCTGTGTCAAGGAATCTTCGAACCTTTGCAATCCTCTCCTTTTTATCTTGTCAAGCAAGGAATACAAAGCTCGCGCTATTCGAAACTCTCGCTGATCGAAGTGTTTCAGGATGCTAGTTTCCACTCCATAGATTGCAAGGTATCTTTCATTTTACGTAAGAATATGTTATCATTATTATTATTTATATTTTTCCTGCGCATGGTTATAATGCTAGTTTCTTAACACGATTGAGTAGTTTAGGACTCTTAGTTTGGTCTTAGTTTAGGTATAGTCTAGTTCGCTTCTGCAGCACCTTAGGCTGGTTATAGCTCCACGCTGGGAGTCCAGTTTCTTTCCCCGTTCATTAAGGATGCCTTTTGGCATGGTTTCCATACACTTCACGGTAGGCTATAGCCAACTCCTCTGAAGCAATATCGTTGCTGCTTTGGCCATACTTTAGGTATGCACAAATGTGTTTTCTTTTCTCTGCTCGACCGAGTGCAGGGGCAAGAGATAGACGAGTAAGATGACCTACCTAGGCGCTCCCTGATATAAGAGAGGTCTCAAATAGGGGCAATCTCAGTGACCCTTAAACATGATCTTTTATGCAAAATCTAGATAGCATGGGCTATTAATAGAAAAATTTAAAAGAACAATTATGAAAATCAAAGGCATGGCAAGAGTGGCAGTATAGCTCCCCGCGGGAGGTCGTGAGCCCGGTCGTATGCGTGCCTGATAAGTGGGTCCAAAATCAAAGACATAGAGCCCCGACGCAACAGACTATCTCTCTAAGGGTAGTGCCCTGGAAGGAAGTTGAATCCTGATATCTTCCATCCTACATTAATCTTATCCCAAATTTTTCTTTTGTTTCTCTCTCTTAGACTGGGTTGTATCCCGAGTATGGCCTCAGTAAGGGCGCCATTCTTAGGAGACGGTTGGTTGTGGCGCGCCACCTTCAAATGCATGCCCTACTCAGGAAAGTTCTTGATGAAAGGGGAGGAACGACGACCACTAGCTAGTAGTTTAAGCCCATCTGTGTGTGCTGCAGATAGTTTGGTCAAAAAAAATAAAAAAATAAAAAAAAAGATATTTTTAAAAAATCAAAAAATCTAAAAAAATATAAAAAATCCAAAAATATGTGTCTTTTATTTTATTCTTCATTCTTCTGGCTAGGTTTGAGAATAGATATAATATATTTATTAAGTGTGCAGGTTGCAAGTCTTCAAGCTTTCCTTGCTCCATCTTTCACTTTACCTCCTGTTCATACCTTTCTATCTGTCTCTTCTTCAGTCCTACTCCCTTGATCTGTTCTGAAGATCGTGTCCTTCTCCCTTCTCAGCTTTTGCTCATCATATCTCCATGAGAGGGCTTTGCCCAATGATTATGAACCTAGCGATTCTGCATTGTTTGATCTTGGGTTTACGTTGAAGCGTGTTTTTCATTTCTTTGGTTGTCTCCGTCGCATGTTGCTTGTCCCACCGCGTTTGCGATCCCACAACGCATGTGTTTTATTTCCTCCGTGTTTGCTGTCTACCGTGTTCCTTCTCCCACCATGTTGGCTGTCCACTATGTTGCTTGTCCCACCATGTTTCACAGTCCTACGCTTGTGGTTTGTTTGCTTATGATGTGTTGTCCATGTCGTAATGTGTTGTCATGTGATGGTATGTTATGTTCTTCTTTTATGGTTATCTTATTCAATTATTGTGGTGGTCTCATTTTGAAAACCCATAAAAATCTAAAAATCAAAAAACTCCAAAAAATGCCATTTCGCCTACGCAGGTAAGTTAGGTATGACTCTATATCTCTTCTCTTTGTTGCATTACTATATATTATCTTTACGCTATATCATCTCGAGGACCAGCTGGTTCTCCGTATGTTTTAGGATCGGATGTTCCCCTTCAACAAAAATGATGATGATCTAGGAGCATGCGGTTAATCGTTGGATAGGTCGTTAGGTTGAGTCAGACGGGGGATGATGGACTCTATCTCGCACGCCGTGGTTGCTTGAAGACTCATGACCCCATCTTATTCTTTCTAGCAAATTATCCTTGAGTACTTTGTATTTTTCTCTTTCTTTGCATTCGTTTTGATGATTTCTTTATTTTATCCCAGCATGCATCATGTCATTTTTTGAGCATTCATGTCTCGCGATCCTTCAAGGTTTCTCCTTAACAATGGTTAATTGTGTTTCAGTTCTCTTGCATAAGAGATCCTCATTCCACTCCGAATTTGAACATTTTCTCTGATCTATTCATTCGATATGGTTGGCCAGCATGATTCTTGCCTGGATTATAATTTCAGTCTCATTTCAGCTTTTCAGCTCTTGTTCTTCTGATCCCCTCGTTGGCTCTGGATTGTGTCCCCTAATGAGGTCGGTCATATTTTCCTTTCCTTAATTAGTTAGTTTCTCCAGACATGTCATATGTGTCAGCTGTTCCTTATGGTTAGTTCGACATTTTTGGGAGAACTCCTGTCGCTTGTTGGTTGTAACGGGTGCCTTTTGCCATGATGCCCGCTTTTCAGTTCTCTCCGCTTAATCTCTGCTTCATCTCCTTTTCATGTCATTTTCGCTTTTGCTCCATCTCCACTCCATTCCGCCTCCGCGTTGTTTCCGCTTGTTCCCTTGCAAAGCGGACATCAAGGAGGGGCATCCGTTGACACCCGTTTTTAGCCTGCAAGTTGAGTTTTTCTCTTATTCATATTTTATAATGTCCTGAATTACCCATTATTTTGGAGTCTTCCTTGAGCATATTTTTAGCCCATTCCTGATCATTCTTCAAGCCCATTAAGCCTTGGAGGCTATTTTCATTGATTGCCGCATTTTCAGACATATTTCTTATTCTAAAGCATAGTTCGGTCGACTGAATTCTCAGTTCGATCGATCGATTCCTAATAATCAGTCAACCTATTTCTTTAGCTGGAGCCCCCTGGTCATGGTCTGTTGGCTGACCGCGATCAGGAGATTGCGGTCGTCCACCAGACCACTATTGGGTTCGGTGCGTTCGATTCAGAGGGGGGGGGGGTGAATGAATCAGCCCTTTAAAAATTAATTTCGCTCAATTAAAAATTCTTTCTAATACAAATAGAAGACTAATGAGCAATTGCAGAATAACAATGTCAAGGGACACTCAATACCACAGTCAAACACCCGGTGTGCAATCAAGCCAAATCGCCCCTATGCATTCATCTAGCGCCAATCAGATAGAGAAATCAAACCACAATGCAAGAGGGGTTTTTAGGTGGTTTGGTCCTCCAGACCTACGTCCACCCAACACTCAACCCGAGTGTGGCTTACTACTGACTCACAGCTTGAACCGCTGGGCATCACAGCTTGCCTACAAACCGCTGAGCCTCACAGCTTGCTGTCCGAGGAATCCACCTCGCCCGCTGAGCAACACAGCTTGCTGTCCAGAGGAATCCTCCTCTGCAAAACCGCAGACTAACAGCTTGATAAAAGGTTCAAAAGAAAAAACAAAAGCAAGAACAACAACGACTGAAAGCTGGAAAAGATAAAGCACAATGTGGCTCTCAAAAGAGCTGACTGGAGTGGATCTGAGCCAAATTCCAGTAGGAGCAATCTTCAGGTACGCTTCTCTTCCTCTCTTTATCTGTCTTTCTCTTTCTTCTTCTCAACTCACACTCTCTCCCTCTTTCTTTTTCTTCTTCTTCCCTGCTCTCGATCTCTCACTCTCTTTTTCTTTCTTCTTCCCTGCTTCTTCTTCTTCTTCTCTACTCTCTGGATCGTTCAGGCTATCTTCTCTTAGTTTCTGCCCCTTCTATATCGATCAACCTTCTTCAGACAAAGGAGTCTTCCTTATATAGCAGTTCTAGTAGGAGCATCACTGGGCGCGTGTCTTCCACAGTTCCCGCCCAATTATTTTGGCCACGTGTCATCTTCCTGTCAGCCCTTCCAGCCTCGGATCACGTGCCCTTCATAAGCTTCATGAACAGTACCTGTCAGATAGAGAGAACCTTATCAGTTTAATGTCGACACCTTGTACAGACTTTGTAGTATGTAATGTGTAGATTTTGCAATGTAAAGACTTTGCAATGCGACAGCAATGTATAGACTCTGCATTGTATAGACTTCATATATGCAGTGCTATGGCATGTGCAGACTTCGTGGATTCAAAGCTAAGGTGTGTACAGACTTAGTGAATGCAACACAGAGGCATGTACATACTTTACTTATGCAAGCGAAGCAGTGCATGGCTGTACAGACTTTGTGTAATGTATGGACTTAGTGTGTGCGAGCATGCTAACATGCAATGTGTAGACATTGAATCAAAAGGATGCACAGGCTGTACAGACATTCTGTGCTTAACACTTAAGCCTGAATGCATGATGTGTAGACGTTGTATAGACTTGCTGAGGTGTGCACAAGGTGAAGTATGCACAACAGAACTGAATGCACTAACATGCAGTCGACCATTATACAGACCTCATGTTCACTATGCAGACGTTGTATAGACTTGCTAATGCATTGTGTGCAGACTCTGCGTGCGATGTGCAGACTTCGTGCAATGCATGAAGCAATGTACATACTTGCTGACAATGATTGTGCAGACTCTGCTTTGAGCAATGCACAATGTATAGACTTAGTCATTCGTGCAGCAAAGACAATGTACAGACTATGCCATGCTCACAGTTAATGCATGTACAGACTTGTATGAGGAACATGCTTTACAGACTTAGACGAATGAACCACAAGCTGCAATGTGTAGATTTGATCTGAATGCATGGACTATGCCCTTGAAGAGTGTATAGACTTGCTCATGGACTATGCACAACGAATGTATAGACCTGCAATGCGTGCAGGGCATGCGATGCAATGTACAGACTTTGTCACACCTACACCAAGACGATGTACAGACTTAATGGGCATGAAGGCAACCGCTGTACAGACTTGCTAGTGCTGCAAGTGGACAATGTATAGACTTCAGCTCGTGCAAGCAAAGCCAATGTATAGACTTTGATTGAGACGATGCATGAGATGATGCGATGTACAGACTTGCCTGGCCGATGCATAGACTTTGAGGTAAGACGCTAGACGCTGTATAGACTTTACTTGCATGTGCAGACTTGGCGATGTATAGACTTGCACAATTCTAGCCAAGGGATGTATAGACTTTATGTGATAGCCCAATGTACAGACTTGGTGTTCTGAATGTAGGTAAAGATAAGGAGTGTATAGACTTGACATATGCACTAGCTGTACAGACTTAGCCATGAGCTGAACAATCGGATGAATAGACTTTGCTCAGTTCAACTTGTGGATGTATAGACTTGAGATGAATGCATGAACAGGCCGATGTACAGACTTGCCAATGTATAGACTTTAAGTCCAATGCAAAAGGCTGTACAGACTTTGAGACTTAATGCATGGTGGCGAATGTACAGACTTGCCAATTCATAGACTTGAGAGCTCTGACTATGCTCATGCAATGTATAGACTTAGAGTGAACGTGCATGCAATGTATAGACTTGCTCAGCCTGAAGCAAGGCAATGTACAGACTTCTTAACAGACGCATGCAGCAACTAGATGATGTACAGACTTCCTATATGCTCAAGTCCAATGTATAGACTTGCTGAGATGATGCACCTGAAGAATGTACAGACTTTAACCCTTGAACATGCATGCGATGTATAGACTTTGCATATGCTCTAAAGACGGGCTGCACACAGGCTGTATAGACTTGAAGAAATGCTGCAAGTGGATGGCTGTACAGACTTGACCGATATGGCTGTACAAACTTGATGTGTGTGTGTGCTAGACAATGTATAGACTTGCTGAACTACAGACTGAACATATCAGCAGAGAAGCAATGCACAGACCTTAAATCAAGCACAAAACAATGCACTTAGTATGGAACACTGCATGACTTAGCACACTCATGCATTCTCCACAGAACAGATCAGACATAGCACACTCATGCATTCTCCACGGAATAGATCAGTCATATGTATTCATGTTGCTATCATTCAATGTGATGTTCTTAGCAAAACAATATGGTGACTCATTCATGTTGTTATCATGAAAACACCACATTATCATCAAAGCACAAGGGGCACAACAATCTCCCCCTATCATTAAAACACCACATTATCATCAAAGCACAAGGGGTACAACAATCTCCCCCTTTTTGATGATGGCAACATGGTGAGTCACACTGACTCGTCAAACAATTCTCCCCCTTTGACATAAGCAAAAAGGAGATGGTTTGAGAGACAAAATTCAGCACACAACTACACAGAAGGAAACAAGGTTCACTGAAATGGAGTTCCCCCTATCAACATGCTTGATTGACTACTCTCCCCTTAAAAGCAGATGACCCAATAAATCAATCTGAAATCTGCCATTACAAATAATCTGAATTCTGGTTGTGGCACCTCACATATGCATGAACAGAATGAAACAGGTGAAAAGTCCACAGAACCAGAACTGGTTGCAAAACAAGATGGAAGATTCCAACAGTGTGGAGAGTAAAGTGATTGAAGATAGGAAGGTAAAAGTAGAGAGCAATAATCACAAGACATCTCAATGAATAAATAATAGCAAGATGTTGATCAGGCTATCTGGAAAGAATCTGATCATGAGGGATTTTAATGCTTGCACCACTTCAATAAGTCTTAAGAAGTATAGACTCTTCTATCATAAAGGGTTATGAAGTGGCAACTTAACCAATCTGATTTAATTATGATGTATATCAAATTTGTCAAATTAAACTCAATACTCATATCTGAATCCAAGTTTTAATATGGGTGAACCAATTAGTCAGAAAACACTCAAAAACAATCATCTTTTATCTTACACACATGATCTCAATAGCTCCTTTGAAAGAAACACAGATTAGTACTGAGGTTAACCACTTTTCTAAGAACATGAGTTGACAGAAATTTCAATATATTTTTCATATGAAGCACATTATATTTTTCCTGAGCAATTTAGGTTGATCAACACCTTTTTACATGAGGCACAACACGTCTCAAGTGATGTGACCCAGTTACTCAGTGTGATAACTGTCATTGCCTCTCAACTTAGAGAACAGAGTTAGCAATATAAGTGTCTTTTTACATGAGAAGACACCTTGATCAGAGGCCAGACTCCCCAGTTACTCAACACAGAAATGCTATTACTCTGTCAGGTTCTCAATGAATTTTCATTTTAAGTGACTATGACACTTCATGACTTGGGTTCACTGTATTTCTTTGATGGAGGACCCAGTTTCTCAGTGAACAAACTCTTTTCATTACTCACTGATTTTATTTCCTGTCAAAATTTTCAAAGTTAATGTTTAATAACAATACTCACTCTATGCATCTTAACCAAAGAAACCTTGATTTCAATTTTTCAGATATCTGATCAGTGAGTCTAAGGTTTTTATGACACATGTGGTTAAAGTTTATTAAACCTTATCATTCAGATATTTTCAATTCATTTAATTACAAATCTGAGAATACATTAATCTTATATCAGTCTGATTCAATGGTAATTCTTAAACCTATATGATAGGAATTTCTACAAAGTTCTCAGACTGAATTGCATGACATGCAGATTAAGTTCCTCAGATCAGATCAATAAATTTAGCTGATCAACTAATCAATAGTAGAACCAAATCAGTCACACCAGCTAAGAGATATATGAAGGATGAGTATAAGCTGGTGGAAGAGTCAATCAACAAGAGAGAATAAAAGTTTAAAGCCAATAGCAGAGATTGAATTTCAGTCAGACAAAATGAAACTCTCCTTCAACAGATTGAGGATTAGCAGTCAAATTCTCAGATTCAAGAAAGTATGAATTCAAAATAGTCAATTGATGATTTGAAAGAGTGTAGACAGTGAGAATTTCAAACAGTGTCAAAAATATTATAATGCTCCCCATGTCTATATGCAGTGACACACTTAAGACTCAACAAACTCCCCCTGAATTTATGCAATTTGTGCAAGATGATTATTCAAACATCAGAGCATTCTTAATTCAGAGAGCATCATGCGAGAGGAATCAACTGTTCAAGATAAATCAATTTAGCACAGACAGATTATTATGATATGCATTGATCAAAAACAGTTGGACTCCCCCTAACTATATGCATGAAATGTATTGAAAGCACATCACATGATATCAAATTTTGCATTCAGATATGATTCATGCAAATTAGACAGAAGAGAATTACCATAAATATGATTGTGCAATTCACATTTTAGACAGTTTCAGTTTAACATCAACAAATCAACATGATATGCAATCATTTCAAGTTCACAATTTCATATAATGGAATTTCAGCAAAGTGTTCAGAACTAACCTGAAAAGCAGAACCCCAGGGTCTTCCTGTTGAGTGCCTTGGTTTATTTACCCCTCTTTTTCATTCCAAGGCACACCTGTAACATGTTAATCAATTTGATCCTGCAGGGACCCAAGCAGTCTTGGGTCCTGGGTTAGCCCTGATGGGTGTTCTGAACAATCTTTTAGCAATATTATCATCATGATCCATCTGGTAACAACTATCCATAGAATGATCAAATTTTCCACAGTATCTACATGAAACAGCAGATTTTCTGGTCCTATGATGCATATCAACAATAGCATGAGACCTTTGAAACTGAGCATGAATTGTTCTGTTGAATGCATGAGCAGTTTGTTTCTTATTACCTGATGACCAACATTCAATAAATTTGTGACCTACCTTGCCACAGTTATAACATGAAAAATTCACAGGTCTTTTGGCATAGAATTTAAAAGATTTGTCATTAACATGGCTTCCTTGGGCATGCCAACAGTCCTTGATTGTATGGCCATACTTTCCACACTCATAGCACCTTAGGTGCTTACCTCTTGAGTCATTGTTTCCCCAATGATTTCCTGACCAGCACTCATTTGTCTTATGCCCAGGCTTGTTGCAAGTGAAACAAATAATATGCTGGCCTGAAGTAGATCTATATCTATGTGGGTCATGAGCATGTGTGAAAAATCTAGAAGTCACATTGTTGTCTTCTTTCATTATAAAACATGCATTCATTAGATGACCACGCCTACCATAGTAATAACAAGATGCATCAGACTTCTTAGTGGCATAGTTTCTATCAGATGAATTCTAAGAATGCATTGCTTCACTAGCATGCTCATCTTCAATCAACAGTCTGTAATCATTCATTACATGCCCCATCTTGCCACAATAATGACATGACACTTGAGATTTTCTGGCAACATGATTACTAACAGACTGACTAGATACATGTGAATGAGTACATGAGGCATGAGCATTGTGCATTGACCCATCAATTTCAACTGAGTTGGAAGATCTTATGGTGTAACCAGAAATATTCTTTACCTTCTTTGTTTGACCCTTCCTTTTCAATTTTTGATTATTCTCAACAATTTTTGTTTGCTTTTCATTCTTCTAGGCTTTGAACTGAAAAACAGATGTTGAAGGTGATTTCTGATTTTTATTTTGTTTTGGGGATTGATTTGAGGTACCAGCTACATCAGAGCTTTGCACAAAAATGGTGTTTAGCTGGTTTTTAGTGATTTCCTTAACATCAGAACTGCAACTTATCCCCTCTCTTGAATTGTCATTTTTATCTTTCATGACAGCTTTCATTTTTCCTTCATTTTTAGTAGACTTGGATGTTATTTGTTCTAGATCCTGAATCTTATTCTCTAACTGAGCTATATGAAGCTCATAGCTGGCTATCTCCGGTTCACTGCAATTGACACATTCACTTAGAACTTTGTTTGCAGTTTTATACTTCTCAATTTCTTGTTCCAAGTTGCTCAAGATTTTTGATTCTTCATCACAGACAGTTTTTCCTCTCTTTAACATGAGAAGTTGTTCGGACATACCAGTGTTTAACCATTTCAATTTTTCAACTTCAGCTTTCAGTTCAATGTTTTCTTCCTCAAAATTTTTAGCCTGAATTTCATTACCAGCACATCTCTCTCTTCCAGACATCAGTTCCAATTTTTTAATTAGTTCCTCTTCTCTTTCTTCCACTTTAATTTTCTCAGCAAGCAAATTTCTGTGATCCTCTTTAAACACAGCAATTTGTTTCTTCATCCATTCATTTTCATTATAGAGATCTTCATTACGTTCTCTTAGAGCTGAGCACATATTACAGTTTGATTTTAGAGAAGAGATATGCATTGTTTCCTTGCTGATTTTATTCAGACTAGCCTTGAGATCTTTATTTTTTTGAACTTTAGCATGTTCAAGCTTTAGTTTGTCCATTACAGAATTAATTTTAGTCAGCTCTTGCATGCTTTTTAGATGCTCATTTTTCATCTTAATAAGCTGATTCTCCAGTTCAGATATCTTGTCCAAACATGTTTGATTTTCAATTTTTAGAGAACCATTTTGTTCCTTAAAGTTCTGAACATCTATTAAGCATGTATCATAAGAATGTTTCAGTGTAGAACAAACATCACAAATGACTTCAGATTTACATTTTTCAATCTTTTTATTTAGCCTTTTGTTCTCAGATTTCAATTTCTTGGACACTTTTAACAAATCTTCATACATCACTACCAATTCATCAAAGGAGGGTCCATCTGATCTGGAGCTTACCTGAGATGTGGTTTCATCATCATCATTTCCCCGGTTGGCCATTAAGTATTGATCCTCTTGTTCGTTATGAGCAGAAATGACTTTGTCATATATCTCCTTTCCAGAAGTGCACCTGAGAGCAAAAGGATATATATCAGTATTAATCGCAGCTCTCAAGATATTAAGAACTATGACATTATCACGGTTCTTTATTCTGTCCTCCCTAGACCACTTGGTCTCATCATGAGGTAATTTATGTGGGCCTTTAGATAGTAGACTCCATAGTTTGGGATCAATAGAGTCTACGTACACACATAGGCCTCCAAGCCATGATGTCAAATTAGAACCATCAAACACAGGAGGTGGAGCCATCGAGAGATGAAAAATGCACCGAAATCAGATGAATAAAGTAAGGCACTAAATCAGTGAAGCACAAACACGAGCACAAGAAACCCACTCTGAAATGCACCAAAAACTAGTAGGATCCTTTGCAGATTGTTAGATCTGTTAGGTCAGAGACCCGCTCTGATACCAAGTGTTGGGTTCGGTGTGTTCGATTCAGAGGGGGGGTGAATGAATCAGCCCTTTAAAAATTAATTTCGCTCAATTAAAAATTCTTTCTAATACAAACAGAAGACTAATGAGCAATTGCGGAATAACAATGTCAAGGGACACTCAATACCACAGTCAAACACCCGGTGTGCAATCAAGCCAAATCGCCCCTATGCATTCATCTAGCGCCAATCAGATAGAGAAATCAAACCACAATGCAAGAGGGGTTTTTAGGTGGTTCGGTCCTCCAGACCTACGTCCAACCCACACTCAACCCGAGTGTGGCTTACTGCTGACTCACAGCTTGAACCGCTGGGACTCACAGCTTGAAAGCCTCACAGCTTGCTATCCGAGGAATCCACCTCGCTTGCTGAGCAACACAGCTTGCTGTCCAGAGGAATCCTCACTTGCAAAACCGCTGATTAACAGCTTGATAAAAGGTTCAAAAAGAAAAACAAAAGCAAGAACAACAGCGACTGAAAGTTGGAAAAGATAAAGCACAATGTGGCTCTCAAAAGAGCTGACTGGAGTGGATCTGATCCAAATTCCAGTAGGAGCGATCTTCAGGTACACTTCTCTTCCTCTCTTTATCTGTCTTTCTCTTTCTTCTTCTCAACTCACACTCTCTCCCTCTTTCTTTTTCTTCTTCTTCCCTGCTCTCGATCTCTCACTCTCTTTTTCTTTCTTCTTCCCTGCTTCTTCTTCTTCTTCTCTACTCTCTGGATCGTTCAGGCTATCTTCTCTTAGTTTCTGCCCCTTCTATATCGATCAACCTTCTTCAGACAAAGGAGTCTTCCTTATATAGCAGTTCTAGTAGGAGCATCACTGGGCACGTGTCTTCCACAGTTCCCGCCCAATTGTTTTGGCCACGTGTCATCTTCCTGTCAGCCCTTCCAGCCTCGGATCACGTGCCCTTCATAAGCTTCATGAACAGTACCTGTCAGATAGAGAGAACCTTATCAGTTTAATGTCGACACCTTGTACAGACTTTGTAGTATGTAATGTGTAGATTTTGCAATGTACAGACTTTGCAATGCGACAGCAATGTATAGACTCTGCATTGTATAGACTTCATATATGCAGTGCTATGGCATGTGCAGACTTCGTGGATTCAAAGCTAAGGTGTGTACAGACTTAGTGAATGCAACACAGAGGCATGTACAGACTTTACTTATGCAAGCGAAGCAGTGCATGGCTGTACAGACTTTGTGTAATGTATGGACTTAGTGTGTGTGAGCATGCTAACATGCAATGTGTAGACATTGAATCAAAAGGATGCACAGGCTGTACAGACATTCTGTGCTTAACACTTAAGCCTGAATGCATGATGTGTAGACGTTGTATAGACTTGCTGAGGTGTGCACAAGGTGAAGTATGCACAACAGAACTGAATGCACTAACATGCAGTCGACCATTATACAGACCTCATGTTCACTATGCAGACGTTGTATAGACTTGCTAATGCATTGTGTGCAGACTCTGCGTGCGATGTGCAGACTTCATGCAATGCATGAAGCAATGTACATACTTGCTGACAATGATTGTGCAGACTCTGCTTTGAGCAATGCACAATGTATAGACTTAGTCATTCGTGCAGCAAAGACAATGTACAGACTATGCCATGCTCACAGTTAATGCATGTACAGACTTGTATGAGGAACATGCTTTACAGACTTAGACGAATGAATCACAAGCTGCAATGTGTAGACTTGATCTAAATGCATGGACTATGCCCTTGAAGAGTGTATAGACTTGCTCATGGACTATGCACAACGAATGTATAGACCTGCAATGCGTGCAGGGCATGCGATGCAATGTACAGACTTTGCCACGCCTACACCAAGACGATGTACAGACTTAATGGGCATGAAGGCAACCGCTGTACAGACTTACTAGTGCTGCAAGTGGATAATGTATAGACTTCAGCTCGTGCAAGCAAAGCCAATGTATAGACTTTGATTGAGACGATGCATGAGATGATGCGATGTACAGACTTGCCTGGCCGATGCATAGACTTTGAGGTAAGACGCTAGACGCTGTATAGACTTTACTTGCATGTGCAGACTTGGCGATGTATAGACTTGCACAATTCTATCCAAGGGATGTATAGACTTTATGTGATAGCCCAATGTATAGACTTGGTGTTCTGAACGTAGGTAAAGATAAGGAGTGTATAGACTTGACATATGCACTGGCTGTACAGACTTAGCCATGAGCTGAACAATCGGATGAATAGACTTTGCTCAGTTCAACTTGTGGATGTACAGACTTGAGATGAATGCATGAACAGGCCGATGTACAGACTTGCCAATGTATAGACTTTAAGTCCAATACAAAAGGCTGTACAGACTTTGAGACTTAATGCATGGTGGCGAATGTACAGACTTGCCAATGCATAGACTTGAGAGCTCTGACTATGCTCATGCAATGTATAGACTTAGAGTGAACGTGCATGCAATGTATAGACTTGCTCTGCCTGAAGCAAGGCAATGTACAGACTTCTTAACAGACGCATGCAGCAACTAGATGATGTACAGACTTCCTATATGCTCAAGTCCAATGTATAGACTTGCTGAGATGATGCACCTGAAGAATGTACAGACTTTAACCCTTGAACATGCATGCGATGTATAGACTTTGCATATGCTCTGAAGACGGGCTGCACACAGGCTGTACAGACTTGAAGAAATGCTGCAAGTGGATGGCTGTACAGACTTGATCGATATGGCTGTACAAACTTGATGTGTGTGTGTGTGCTAGACAATGTATAGACTTGCTGAACTACAGACTGAACATATCAGCAGAGAAGCAATGGACAGACCTTAAATCAAGCACAAAATAATGCACTTAGTATGGAACACTGCATGACTTAGCACACTCATGCATTCTCCACAGAACAGAT
Organism: Amorphophallus konjac; assembly: GCA_022559845.1. Lineage (NCBI taxonomy): Eukaryota > Viridiplantae > Streptophyta > Magnoliopsida > Alismatales > Araceae > Amorphophallus > Amorphophallus konjac. Next base: position 354,324,309 of record CM040121.1, read on the forward strand.
CAGACATAGCACACTCATGCATTCTCCACAGAACAGATCATACATAGCACACTCATGCATTCTCCACAGAATAGATCAGTCATATGCATTCATGGTGCTATCATTCAATGTGATGTTCTTAGCAAAACAATATGGTGACTCATTCATGTTGCTATCATTAAAACACCACATTATCATCAAAGCACAAGGGCACAACAATCTCCCCCTATCATTAAAACACCACATTATCATCAAAGCACAAGGGGCACAACAACCACGTTCTCATGGGTGTGTTGACCCCATGCCCATTGTGCGTCGACTCGGCTCCTTTGGGTAGTTTCTATGCCTGGTCGCAGTCTATCGGCTGACCACGATCTTGCGATCATGGTCACCGACCAGACCACATTTTCTTTGTTCTACCTGGGTCGACCCATGGTCCTGGGTGCGTCGACTCAGCCGTTTGGGCCTTTTCTTCACTGGGCAGGTCGCGGTTCTTGATAGTCCATGTTCTTCAGGTGGCCGTCGTGCGACTGACCACGTTATTGTTGCAGAGCCCAGTTCATCTCGGACTCCATTTTCTACAACCGAGGATGCCTTAGAGTCCTAGTTTGAGCCATCCACATTGAGGATTCCATGCCAGATCGATTCTTATCCCTTCTAGAGGCATTATTCCCTCATTATCACGTGGATTTATCAATCAAAATCCTACCTTTTGGGTGTTTATCCTCTAAATCTGACCTAGGGCTTCTAAGGCCTATAAATAGCCTCCTAAGGCTGTGGGCTCGGGGGAGGATGTTTTTCGATGTGGGGCGAAGCCATGTCGCACCGCCAACTCTCCTCTTCAACCCCCAATCACTAGGGAAGTGCTAAACCTTCATCCTCCTTCCTCTGGGGTTCCTTCATTCCATTATTTCTCCTCTTTTGTACACTATTCTTTCTGCATATCTGATGCTCGCATATGCACGGTTTTCATCATCTCTATCACCGTTTGCTGCATTTTATATCCTCTTTACATTCTTGAATCATCACACAACACACACCTATTATTTGTTCCCTTCTACAGGGGTTAAAAACCCTCCCCCGATGCGTTCTTCCCTCAATTTCTCATGCTTGGTTTTCAAATGGGATGCATGCTACACGCTCATGTTCTAATGGGGTTTTCTCTCCTTTGTTGCTTTGTTTCGCAGGATAAGTAAGCATGGATGTGAGGCCCTTCCTTTCTAGCAAGATGGAAGGCGAAGAGGAGTTGAATCCACGAATTTCCTGCACCCCTTTGTTGAGCGCGATCACGTTGTAGCGGTTGTCCTTTGACTGCGTTCTTTTTCTTCATCTTTCCAAGGTACGCAATAGCTGTATTGGTTCCTTGGAACATGTTACATGCTGTTAGCCTTGGTGGCAATCACGGTACACATTTCTATCTTTTATCGCCCCTACCCCTTTTATTATATCACATGCTTATGCTTCTTATTCAATTTGTTCGGGGTGAGATCTTTTTATAAACAACAGCGTCGAGCTTTAATATATGGTCGGCCCAAAATGCCCTTAAATGTGGGGTCCATGTCTAAAATATGGAAATCCGTGGTAACAGATATAGGACCCATCTCAATTTTCAATGTAATCATACCCATTGGAGGCTTCTTGCTATTATCATATGCTGTGACAGTAATGGTTGAGGGCTACACTTCTCTTTCAGATATGCCACACATTTTAAGGGTACTTGGTGGTAGGACATTGATGGAGACGCCAATATTGACCAGACATTGATTGACAACCACTTTATTAATATTCACAGTGATACACAAAGGATACTTTCAGGTCTCCTTTGGAGCTACCTCTTCATGAAACACAATTGCTGGCCGATCGCTCACCGAAGTTTGGACAGATGTAATTTTCTCAATGGGAAAGTCTTCATTCACCATCACTTTTTGTAAATATTGCATTAACACTTCTTGATGGGTCTTGGATTTCTTGATCAATTCTAATATGGAAATTCTTACAGTAGTCTTGTCCAGATGCTTGAGGAGATCATACTGAGTGCCCGGGACAAACTCTTGTTCATGGTGTTCCTCTTCTTGTGCCGGTGCGGGGACTTGCTCCTGATGGTGTGGAAATACACAGTGGAATATCCTTTTCACTCTAAAGCACCATTATCTGCGAGTTTGGCGCCTCCGTTGGGTTGGGGACGGGTCTAGAAGGTGGAAGGTTGGTGGAGGAAGAGGGAATGTCGGGGTCAGTGGATGAGGGGGTTTGGCTAGGTGAAGCAAAGGGGGGACCCTTATGAGTGTCTTTGCCAGTTGAGGGGTAGAAAAGGTAGTGGGTGTAGGTGGTGATGGGCGCATAAGAAGAGGTCTTGTGGGTGGAGGGTTTTAGCGGAGGTGGATGGCATATGGGAGGTTGGCAGTGAGGGGGATGTTGAGACCGGTGCGATATGTTGTGCCACTGTGATTTTGATGATAGAAAACACTATGAGTCAGCTTTGCATATCATGAATCCATTGCATATCATGAATCTGTGTCTGAATTATTGTTATGCTGTGGGCATATGAATGTGTTATCTTACATTAGTGCAGACATACAGTTTATATAGCATTGCATATAGTTGGTGCACGATTGTCTGGAGCATATAGTCCGTGCACAATTGCATTCTACAAGTCAGAGCACTCGGTTGCTTTGTGCTGTGCTTCACTGGTTCATCCTTGTTCTAAGTCCATGTTGAATGCATTGGTCCAGGCTGCTTCTGTGCTTTCCTACCTCGTGCAGTTGCCTAAGTCCATGCATCATTTTACCATTTACACGAACACACAAGTCTGTACAGGGTTCTGCATAGCATGCATCACTTAAAGTCTGTACATAGTTCTGCATTCTTTGCATCGGCCAAATCTGTACATTGGTGGCAAGTCTGTACATTGCCCTGCTTCAGGCACGCTAAGTCTATACAGCCTTTGCATTACACATAATGTCTATACAGCCTTTGCCCAGTCTGCATCATCTTTCAAAGTCTATACATTCTTGCATCGTTGTTGGCAAGTCTGTACATCGTCATTCGTCTCATGCATCGTCTTCCAAGTCTATGCACTGTAAGACCAAGTCTATACATTGCATCTCTCATGCATCATCTTCAAAGTCTATGCATTGTAAGACCAAGTCTATACATTGCATCGTCTCTTGCATCATCTTTCCTTCTGTACAGCGTTTGCCTAGAATGCATACACTAAAGTCTATACATCCGACCATCTCATTCAGCGTCTCACCTATCCAAGTCTATACATCGCCGCACTGTTCATGCATCAATTCAAAGTATGTACAGCCTGTGTTCGCAAAGCAAGTCTATACATTGCGTGCACTGTACATTATCATTCCAAGTCTATACATCGCTCATGCATTACTTCAAGTGTGTATAGCCAGTGCATTCCTTGATATCAAAGTCTATACATTCCTCATCTTTACCTACGTTAAGAACACAAAGTCTATACATTGCATTTGTTTGTGCTTCACTCTAAGTCTGTACATTGCTTCATTGCATGCTACAAAGTCTGCACATTCCGTTTGCACTAAGTCTGTACACTGGTGTCGTCGTGTGCATGATCAAGTCTATACAGACTTAGCGAAAACTTAGCAAGTCTGTACACTGGTGTCGTCTACTGCAGGCACAGCAAGTATGTACATTGGTTTCTCATGCATGTAAACATCAAGTCTATACACTCCATTGTTTCATGTCTATACACTCCTTATGTTTGCATCGCATTCACTTCAAGTCTACACACTCTTGTGTCTGCATTGCATTCACTTCAAGTCTACACACTCGTTGCATGCATCTCATGCATTTGAAGCATGTACACTCGTGAATGTAATGTCTGTACATTCATTCTCGTTGTACATACCTTCTCATATGTGCACACTTCAATTGATGCATCAAGTCTGTACAAGCTCAACTCATTCATCAAAGTGACTCGATGCATTTAGTCTTTCCTGTCAGATAAATTAACTTACACTGATAGTAAATTTGTTCTAACAGGACTGCTGATTCGAGGAAGTTAATGATGCACGTGATCCAAGAATAGGAGATGGCCCTGATCGTGACACGTGGAATCACTGTGCTGAAATGCTGCCACGTGGACTGAACCTTCTGGGCGGGAATCGTCGAGAGCACACGCCCTATCTGCTTGCTGATGCTATAAAAGGAAGGCTTCTTGCTCATAAAAAGATTGATGATGTTGATCGTGAAAACAGAAGCAGAGTGAGTAGCAGAAGAAAGAAAAGAAGAAGAAGAGCCAGTAGAAGAAGAAAAAGAGAGAACAACAGAGAAAGAAGAGAGCTCGAGAAGGAAAGAGGAAGAGAGATCCAGAGATTGAGAAGTGGAGAGGAGAGAGTTTTTCTTGAAGAATTGTTTAGTCCGTTCGTGGATCAAATCCAGAACGACTGTGCTCATTGGAGCTAACTGGTTTTTGTTTTTCCCTTTGTTGTTTTGGTTTTCCCTTTTCTGCCTTTACCATCCTTGTTCTTCCGATCCTCTGGTTTGAGGTCGGGTTCCCTCCTGGTCTGGAGGAAGAGAGATCTGTGATCTCTGGTTTGCCAGTGACGGGCTGTCACTAGCAGTTCCCCTCCGGTTTGGAGGAAGGGAGATTTTCCTCCGGTTGGCAAGTGACTGGGTGTCACTTGTGTTTTCCCTCTGGTTTAGAGGAAGGGAGGCTCGCCCTCCGGTTCTGGTCTTGTGGGTAGCAAGTCCAGGTGTCAAGCTTCTGTGGGTTGCAGAGCTTGGTTTGAGGGATTTGTTTCCCTTGGTTTGTCAAGCTGTTTGGCAGCGTTTGTTTACAGACTGAGTCTGCTGTTCTAGCTATTGCTAGTGGAAGCCTCACTCCGGTTTAGAGTGAGGGGTGGATGTAGGTCTGTGGACCGAACCACCTAAAAAATCCATTGTCCATCATGGTTTGATTGCTTTGTCTGGTTGATTGATCTCGCTAGATGCATGCTAGGAACGTGATCTTATTGGTTGTCCATGTTCTAGTGATTGATGGGGCATGCATCTTTGATGTTTGAGTATTTGTCCATCTAATCTGTGATCATCATCTCATACGGTTTTTAAATTGGCTAAAAATCATTAGAAGATCCATTCACCCCCCCTCTGGATCTGCGTCTGTCTCATTATCCGCACCTAACAGTTGGTATCAGAGCGGGTTGCTGTGCATTGGATCCAACGATCCGCAGCAGATCCTGCATCTTTTGTGGTGCATTTCAGAGTGGGTTTCTTGTGCTCGGTGTTTTGTTTCACTGGTTTAGTAGCTTGATTTGCTCATCTGCTTACTGTGCATTTATCATCTATCGATGGCTAATCCCCCAATGTTCAGAGGTGATGACTTTGATCTATGGCTGGAAAAATTGCATCTGTATGTAAGGACAATTGATCCTGACCTTTGGAAGGTGATAACTCATGGTCCTCATAAATTATCAAGGGATATATCTAAATGGACTGATAGGGATAGATTGAAGGATTCTGTCAACTCTAGAGCATTAGACTTAATGAAAGCATCAATTGACAGAGCTCTAATCTCATGTGTTTCTTCTTGCAGGTCCGCCAAGGAAATTCTAGAGAAACTGAAGCTTACCAGGAATCACAACACATGTATGATGGTGGACGTTGATGGACAGTAAGAAGAAAACGAAGAAAAAGATGAAGATGAGGTATCTTCTAAATTTGAAAATTATGATATGGATAATTGGATTGAAGCATACAATGATTTGCTTGATTCTTATGAAAAAGTGAGAAAACGAAATAAATCTCTAAAAAAGAAGTTGAATAAACATGTGAATGTTAATTCTGGAGGTGAGGACATGATAATTCTGAAAACAGAAAATGACATATTTAGAAGACAGTTAAGAGATTTTGATTCTATTAGTTCAGATTTAGATCATTTGAAATCTGAAAAGCAAACTCTTATGAAACAAATTGGATTACACAAAAAGGAGAATCAAGAGCTTGTTTGTGAAATTGTTGAACTAAAAGAAAAACTTAGCTCGATTGATGATCAAGCACATAACAATAATGTTGTTCAGAATGAAAAGTTGATAAAAGATTTAGAGTGTGTTAACTCTGAATTGGAAAACATGAAATCTGAAAATGAAATACTCAAAAACCAGCTCAAGGAATTTGAACATAAATCTATGAGTCTTGAAAAAGAAAACAGGTTGATTTCTGAGAAACTGGAGGCTGATAGAGTAATAAATCTAGAGATTCAGAAAAATCTCGACCAACTTCAATCTGAAAAACAACAAGAAATGTTTTATGAATGTCAGTTTTCCTCAGATGAATGGGTACTTGATGATGAACTCCTAGAGCAGAACAATAAACTGAAAGAGGAAATCAATGAGTTGAAACATCTAAACACCCAACTACCAGATAGGCTATTGACAATTGAAAAAGGCAAGTGTGTGAGCATGGATAACTCTGATAGGTTGGTGGATGCTGAACAAGAAATTGAGAGTCTAAAAACCATCAACCTAATGTTGAGTGGAAATGTCGCTTGCTGTGAAGAAAAGATAGCTAACTATGAGCTTACAATCATATCCCTTCAACAAGAAGTCGATGATTTTAATAGGTCCCTATCTGAAGCTGACAGTGAAATAAAGTTAAAACAGGAAGTAGAAAAACTCAAAAGTCTGAATGATGCCTTGCATCAACAAATCATTTCCTGTGAAACAGATCTGTCCAAATATGAAGCTAATATTGCTGTCTTAAACTCTGAGATCCAAGATTTGAAAAACTCTCTATCAAAATTTGTCAAAGGTAAGGACAATTTGAATAAGCTTCTTGGAAATAATGTTAGCTTTCAGAGAGAGGGACTGGGTTACAGTCCGACAAATAAAAGGAGTAATGGGAATAAAACTTCTACTGTGTTTGTCAAAGCTTCTAATCAGAACACAACCTCTGCTCCTTCTGTTTTTCAATTCACTGCACAAAAGTTCACTGTCAGTTCCAAAACTATAGAACAAACTCAAAAATTGAAAAAGAATGAAAATCTACAGAAGAAGGACAAAGACACTCCTGCTGGTACTAAGAATGCTGCACACAAGTCACATGATCTCTCACACACTCATACTAAAAAGAGTTCATGTTATTATTGTGGGAAGGCATGTCACATAATGGAAGATTGCAGATTGAAGTTAAAGGATGAGCATGCTAGTGGAACATTACATTCTAGAAATCTTTTTGATAGAAACCATGCTACTAGGAAGTCTAATGCTTCATGTTACTATTGTGGTAGGCATGGTCATCTCATGAATGCATGTTTCATCATGAAACAAGATGATAAAATGCATGCTAAGTCTTCTGCTAATCATCATGGCCCCAGAAGAAACATGTTTGCTTCGGGTCAGCACATTGTGTGCTTTAACTGCAATAAGCCTGGGCACAAGGCTGCTGAGTGCTGGTTTGGATCCACTTGGGGTAAAAATGATTTTAAAGGTAAGCATACCAGATGCTTCGAGTGTGGGAAAAATGGCCATACAGTCAAGGATTGTTGGCATGTTCAGAAGAATTCTGTAAACCCCCATGCTGTCAAACTCCCTGCAAAACCTTTTGTGAAATTTTCATGCTATAATTGTGGTAAGCAAGGTCACAAATCTGCTGAATGTTGGCTGATTAAGAATAAGATTCAAACTGTTCATGCATACAACAGAAAATCCTATGATAATGTTTATAAACCTCATACTGTTGTTACTATGCATCATAAGAACCAGAAACCAGTCACATCATGTAGATATTATGGGAAGTTTGGTCACTTTATGAACAATTGTTATCTAATGAAATTTGATGATAATTCAGCTAAGAAACAGTTTAGAACACCTGCAGGGAGTAGTACTGGACCCAAGGCTGTTTGGGTTCCTGCTAGATCAAAATGATCAATATATATATTACAGGTGTGCCTTGGAAACAAATAAAGGGGGTTAATAAACCAAGACACTCAAAAAGGAAAACCCTAGGATTCTACTCTTCAGGTCAGTTCTGAACATTGTTCAATTTCTATCATCTGAAAATTGCTTGTTTGACATGGCTGAGCATCTTGTTAATCTGATTTGTGTTTAATTGAAATCTTCTGAAAATTTGAAATGAACATTGATGCACTTAGGACTGTTGGTATTGCATTATCATGCATGACCACCATGGTATATCAAATGGTAAGCTACTAAAAGGCAGGTGAATTCTGTCTGGAGGTTCTTACTATGTGTGAGATGGTCTTTTAGACCAAGTTATCCGTCTAGTACCATGGGTCATATCACTTTATAGGGCAGCCTGAATGAGCATAAATTTAAAATCATGTTTCAGTGCTTTAATTGCATATCATGCACTTTGTCCGGGGGAGTTTGACTGATGTTGCATTTGAAGAGTAGTGCATGTCATAGAATTTGAAAAACCTAAAAGGATTTTCCATTGCATCTAGACAGGGGGAGCATTCCTGTTTGATCACTTCTTCACCTCTTGAACTCCTTCTATCTAGCAATCTGATCCATTCTCTTGGCAATTGTGTGGTTCACTTGAATTCCCTACTATCTACACTTGTGTAGCTGGTCTGTCTGTATTCCAGACTCAGCTATTGATTTTGCCTGCTGTGAATTCAATTGCTAGCTTGTTCCTATCATTCACATTTCTTCAGATCTTGTCAAGTCTGGTCGAAGCTAATCTGACTGAATTTTAGTCTTTAATGTTGGCTTCTGATTGCTCTCTGCTATTTTCTCAATAAAAATGCTTTGTTGACTCCACTGATTTCCTGACAATGTCAATGATTCATCTAAATGAGGAAAGATTTTAGTCAGTGCACCCTAATCATAAATTAGAAATTCTGAAAAGAAGAATCTTCTATTATACTGGCTTAAGAATGTTTTGATAAATCAAATTAATTTAAGTCTAATGTATTTCCTAAGTCTAGATTAAGAATTCTTGAAAATATCTGAATCATCATGCTTAATAAATCTTAACCAATTGTCTCATGAACTTCATGCAAAACCTTCTGAAATCTGAATTTTTAAAAGACATGGCTATCTTTGGTTAAGATACATGTAGAGAATATTGTTCTTAAACAATTAAGTGTACTGAGCTTTGTCTGGAAAACTTGAAAATATAAGAAAGAAAATTATGCCAGAGTAATGACTTTGGTCATAGAGAAACTGGGTTCTCTATCAAAGAAATAGAGTAAGCCCATGTCATGAAGAGCCATAGTTACCTCTCTTATAAAAATGATTGAAAATCTGGCAGAGCAATGGCATGGTTGTGTTGAGTAACTGGGGATTCTGACCTCTGATCAAGGTGTCTCCTCATGTAAAAAGATACTCCATTGCTAACTCTGTTCTCCTTGAGAGGCAATATGGTTGTCACACTGAGTAATTGGGTCACTTCACCTAAGACGTGTTGTGCCTCATGTAAAAATGTGTTGACTGAACCAAACTTGCTCAGGAAAAATAAGTACTGCTCAATTAGTATCAGAAAATTCTGAAAAACTAAAGACAAGTTCAAACACATTTATCTCTGTTTAATCTCAATGTTATCTTGTGTAACTTCCATAGGAGTCATTGAATTTAAATAAGTAAGATGGAAGGAGGTTAAAAATGAATATCAGATGAGTTTTTGGTTCATTTCTATTAAAAGGTGTTTCAGATATGAGTATTGAATTTTCTTGATAAACTTTGAATACATCACTCTTAAATCATGATGGTAAGTTTAAACTCATTCATAATCTATTATAATTAAAGAATCTGAAATTTGTTTACAAAGATTTATGAATTTGGTGTGCTAATGAAAATCTTGCTTCCTCATTTATTCATTGTGCTTACAGATTGTGGTAATCCTTAGGTGCCCATGTGTTTTTGCTGATAGATGTTTCACCTCTTGACATACCTCAACTCTTTTCTGGCTTTAAGGGGGAGATTAACATCTGCATCATAGACTTGATTTGTGCATGATCTTATCTAGCTGGTATAGGAGAGCATACATCTGCAACATAGACTTGTTTAGTGCTTCATTGTTTAACTGCCTCTGTGTCTTTCATGTCTAAATGACTGAGTCAAAGGGGGAGTATTTAATTCATTCAAACATTGCATGCATGTTTGTATTTCTCATCTCAAACTATTTTCTTTTTGATGAAGTCAAAGGGGGAGAATAGTTTGACATGAGTCAGTGTGACTCATAGTGTTGCCATCATCAAAAGGGGGAGATTGTTGTGCCCCTGTGATTTTGATGATAGCAAACACTATGAGTCAGCTTTGCATATCATGAATCCATTGCATATCATGAATCTGTGTGTGAATGATTGTTCTACAGTGGGCATATGAATGTGTTATCTTGCATTAGTGCAGACATACAGTTTATATAGCTTTGCATATAGTTGGTGCACGATTGTCTGGAGCATATAGTCCGTGCACAACTGCATTCTACAAGTCAGAGCACTCGGTTGCTTTGTGCTGTGCTTCACTGGTTCATCCTTGTTCTAAGTCCATGTTGAATGCATTGGTCCAGGCTGCTTCAGTGCTTTCCTACCTCGTGCAGTTGCCTAAGTCCATGCATCATTTTACCATTTACACGAACACACAAGTCTGTATAGGGTTCTGCATAGCATGCATCACTTAAAGTCTGTACAGAGTTCTGCATTCTTTGCATCGGCCAAGTCTGTACATTGGTGGCAAGTCTGTACATTGCCCTGCTTCAGGCACGCTAAGTCTATACAGCCTTTGCATTGCACATAAAGTCTATACAGCCTTTGCCCAATCTGCATCATCTTTCAAAGTCTATACATTCTTGCATCGTTGTTGGCAAGTCTGTACATCGTCATTCGTCTCATGCATCGTCTTCCAAGTCTATGCATTGTAAGACCAAGTCTATACATTGCATCGTCTCATGCATCGTCTTCCAAGTCTATGCATTGTCAGACCAAGTCTATACATTGCATCGTCTCTTGCATTGTCTTTCCTTCTGTACAGCGTTTGCCTAGAATGCATACACTAAAGTCTATACATCTGACCGTCTCATTCAGCGTCTCACCTATCCAAGTCTATACATCGCCGCACTGTTCATGCATCAATTCAAAGTATGTACAGCCTGTGTTCGCAAAGCAAGTCTATACATTGCGTGCACTGTACATCATCATTCCAAGTCTATACATCGCTCATGCATTACTTCAAGTGTGTACAGCCAGTGCATTCCTTGATATCAAAGTCTATACATTCCTCATCTTTACCTACGTTCAAAACACAAAGTCTATACATTGCATTTGTTTGTGCTTCACTCTAAGTCTGTACATTGCTTCATTGCATGCTACAAACTCTGCACATTCCGTTTGCACTAAGTCTGTACACTAGTGTCGTCGTCTGCATGATCAAGTCTATACAGACTTAGCGAAAGCTTAGCAAGTCTGTACACTGGTGTCGTATGCTGCAGGCACAGCAAGTCTATACATTGGTTTCTCATGCACGTAAACATCAAGTCTATACACTCCATTATTTCATGTCTATACACTCCTTATGTTTGCATCGCATTCACTTCAAGTCTATACACTCTTGTGTCTGCATTGCATTCACTTCAAGTCTACACACTCGTTGCCTGCATCTCATGCATTTGAAGTATTTACACTCGTGAATGTAATGTATGTACATTCATTCTCGTTGTACATACCTTCTTATATGTGCACACTTCAATTGATGCATCAAGTCTGTACAAGCTCAACTCATTCATCAAAGTGACTCGATGTATTCAGTCTTTCCTATCAGATAAATTAACTAACACTGATAATAAATTTGTTCTAACAGGACTGCTGATTCAAGGAGGTTAATGATGCACGTGATCCAAGAATAGGAGATGGCCCTGATCGTGACACGTGGAATTACTGTGCTGAAATGCTGCCACGTGGACTGAACCTTCTGGGCATGAATCATCGAGAGCACACGCCCTATCTGCTTGCTGCTGCTATAAAAGGAAGGCTTCTTCCTCATAAAAAGACTGATGATGTTGATCGCGAAAACAGAAGCAGAGTGAGTAGCAGAAGAAAGAAAAGAAGAAGAAGAGCCAGCAGAAGATTCGTGGATCAAATCCAGAACGACTGTGCTCATTGGAGCTAACTGGTTTTTATTTTTCCTTTTGTTGTTTTGGTTTTCCCTTTTCTACCTTTACCATCCTTGTTCTTCCAATCCTCTGGTTTGAGGTCGGGTTCCCTCCTGGTCTGGGGGAAGAGAGATCTGTGATCTCTGGTTTGCCAGTGACGGGCTGTCACTAGCAGTTCCCCTCCGGTTTGGAGAAAGGGAGGTTTTCCTCCGGTTGGCAAGTGACTGGGTGTCACTTGTGTTTTCCCTCCGGTTTGGAGGAAGGGAGGTTTTCCTCCCGTTGGCAAGTGACTGGGTGTCACTTGTGTTTTCCCTCTGGTTTAGAGGAAGGGAGGCTCGCCCTCCGGTTCTGGTCTTGTGGGTAGCAAGTCCATGTGTCAAGCTTCTGTGGGTTGCAGAGCTTGGTTTGAGGGATTTGTTTCCCTTGGTTTGTCAAGCTGTTTGGCAGCGTTTGTTTGCAGACTGAGTCTGCTATTCTAGTTGTTGCTAGTGGAAGCCTCACTCCGGTTTGGAGTGAGGGGTGGATGTAGGTCTGTGGACCGAACCACCTAAAAAATCCATTGTCCATCATGGTTTGATTGCTTTGTCTAGTTGATTGATCTCGCTAGATGCATGCTAGGAACATGATCTTATTGGTTGTCCATGTTCTAGTGATTGATGGGGCATGCATCTTTGATGTTTGAGTATTTGTCCATCTAATCTGTGATCATCATCTCATACGGTTTTTAAATTGGCTAAAAATCATTAGAAGATCCATTCACCCCCCCTCTGGATCTGAGTCTGTCTCATTATCCGCACCTAACACGATAGATTCAGAGGGGGGTGAATGAATATATCCTTAAGAATTTTGCCCAATTGAAGAAATTAAACAAACATAGATGCGGAATTTAGAACCCACCGATGCCTTAATCAGCTTAGATGCACTCTTCGAATGATGGAAGGAAGATCAGATAGACTATACCTCTGATCTACTCCATATAAACTAAAGAGATGACTCAGTTCGATCATCTAATCAACTAGATTCTATCAAGACCAGAATCAAACGCACGGTGTGCACACCTATCTCTCACTAGATATAAGAAACAGATTGTGCCTATGCATACATCTAGTGAATCGAATAAGGCAATCAAACCACAGTAGACAAGAGGATTTTTAGGTGGTTCGGTCCACAGACCTACGTCCACCCCACACTCAAACCCGAGTGTTGCTTCCCCTGATACACAGCTTAAACAGCTGGGCCTCACAGTTTACCTACAACCGCTGAGCAACACAGCTTGCTGTCCGAGGTATCCACCTCGCCCGCTGAGTAACACAGCTTGCTGTCCAGAGGAATCCTCCTCTGCAACGCTGAGCAATACAGCTTAGCTCTGCTGACTAACAGCTTGAAATAGAGTTTCAAAAGAAAAACAAGAAGAACAAAGGAAACACAACAACTGAAAGCTGTAAATGATAGGAACAAGTTGGTCTGGATCTGATCCAAGAGCCAACAGATAACAGATCTTTAATGAAGCTTCTATTCTTCTTCTCCTCAAGCTCTTCCTTCACTCTCTCTCTCTCGATCTCTCTCGATCTCACGAGCTCTCTCACTTTCACTTTTGCTCTTCTCTGCTACTACTCTCTTCTCCTCACTGGATCATGCTGCTGTAGATCTTTTTTCTTCTATCTACTTCTGTCTCACATTTTTCTGCATCGATCACTGTCTTCTTATATACTCTCACTGGGCGTGTGGATGAAGAACTCCCGCCCATTAGCTTCCAGAAGGCTCTCAGCCACATGTCACGATCTAAGTGTTGTAGCCTTCCATGTGGCACTCATTAGGAGGTCAATCTGCCTTGGATCACGTGCCCCTCCTCGGAGAGAAGCTCTATCAGAAAAACACAAGGCCTTTAATCAAACGCTTAGCATAGTTTGCACCGTTATGTTCCAACATAGAATGCACTGAGTAGAGATATTCAAGTCAACCATTGTATTGACTTACACAACAGCTTGACACCATATGCACAGACATGGGTCCAAGAGGCACAAGAAGAAGACTTTGTACCGAGTCAAAAGAAATGATCAAAGATAAGCACGGACTCTTAAAACAACTGTGTAACACAGTTGATGCACCGAGTTGGATTTGCGAGAATTGCACCGAGATGAAAGAGAAGAATCATACGAACAAAAAATGGATGCAAGACAGACCTTGCACCAAGACGTATTTGCACTGAGATGAAGAGATAGGATCTAACGGTCCATACCAGACGACGATTACACCGACTAGAGCTTGCACCGTCCTCGAGAGGTGAGATTCAAGGACTTGTTATGCACGGACCTTAAATCTATTACCACAAACTTCCTTCATGTTTTGAAACAAGTAAATGCATCGAATGTATAAATGTAAAGGACAACGATGCAAAAGGATGCACTGACTATGTTCACGAATGTATAGACTCACTAAGTCACCATGTGCAGACTTAGTGTATGTGCGAGACAAATCAATGCATAGACTATGTATATGCATGAAGACCACTGGCTGTACTGACTAGTAGAGTGAGACACCAGAGGTTGTACAGACTAGCCACCAAGTAATGCACAGACTTGAGTTGATGCAGTCTAGGCAAAACTCTGTACAGACTTTAACCCTTGAACTGGCATGTACTAACTTATGGCCACATGAAACACAATTATGAAATGCACATGCCTAGACTGTTAACCCTGCACTGGTGTTGTATGCATAATGAACATGGATTGCACTGACTAAGTCACGAGCTGAGCTAACGGATGTATAGACTTGCTCAGTTATCAGCGAATGGATGTATAGACTTAGTGTACGCATGAGATAGACGAGTGCACTGACTATGGCTAATATATGCAAACAAGCATTGATCATAAATATGCACGAATTGGTCAATGCACCGACGCACTCTATATGCTCGGACCTGATGTGTGTGGTAGAGCTTGAAACGTGCTAGAAAAATGACTAAGCATGCAATCATTCAATCTTTCATGCAAACACAAACATATGGTGACTCATAGTGTTTGCTATCATCAAAATCACAGGGGCACAACAATCTCCCCCTTTTTGATGATGGCAACACTATGGATTCAGAGGGGGGTGAATGAATCTCCCCTTAAAAATTACTCCCAACTAAAAACTATAACAATCAGAGATGCGGAATTAACACAAATAAGTGCCTTGTATGACACATGTGTTCTTTTTGAATGAAATGGAAAGATCAGATAGACTTAACTTCTGATCTACTCTATATGCGCTAGTGTGCAAACCCAATTCCAATCAAATATGTGGTGTGCGAATAAACCACTCACTAGATGAAAGAACACATCAAACCTAAGCATGCATCTAGCGAAACACAATAGACAATCAAACCACTGCACAGAAGATTTTTAAGGTGGTTCGGTCCTCCAGACCTATGTCCACCCCACACTCCAACTAGAGTGTGGATTCCGCTGATACACAGCTTAAACAGCTGGGCCTCACAGCTTGCCTACAACCGCTGACTAACAGCTTGACCGCTGGGCATTACAGCTTTGCCAACCGCTGGGGACTATAGCTTAACCCGTCCAGAGGAATCCTCCTCTGCCCGCTGAGCAACACAGCTTGCTCCGCTGACAAATAGCTTGAAACAGAGGTAAAAGAAAAATAAAGTATGAAAGGAACACAGCAACAGAAAGCTGTATACGATAAAACATAAAACAGCTCTCAAAGAGCAAGTTGGTCTAGATCTGATCCAAGAGCCAACAGATAACACATCGTCAAAGAAGCTTCTCTTCTTCTTTTTCACAAACTCTCTATCTCTCTGTTCATTCTCCTTTTTCTTCTTCTGCTAATCTCTCTCTCTCTTTTTCTTTCTCTTTCTCTTCTTCTGGATCATGCAGGCTCTCTCTCTCTCTGCTTCTGCTCTTTTCAGATGGGCTCCCCTACTTCGATCACTCTGATCTCCTCTTCATCGTCTTCTCTCTGGATCGTGCAGGCTCCTCACACTTCACGATCATCTTCTCCAGATGGAGAAGTCTTCTTTTTATAGCAGCAGC
Organism: Amorphophallus konjac; assembly: GCA_022559845.1. Taxonomy (NCBI): domain Eukaryota; kingdom Viridiplantae; phylum Streptophyta; class Magnoliopsida; order Alismatales; family Araceae; genus Amorphophallus; species Amorphophallus konjac. The sequence goes on from CM040121.1 coordinate 354,340,403, forward strand.
AGATAGGTGGCGTGTGTTCTCCATAGTTCCCTCCCAAGAGCCTAGACCACGTGGCAGCATTTCACTTACTGCATTACACTTGTCACGATCTTGAGCCATCTCCATTCTTGGATCATGTGTCCATACTAAGCTTCTCAAATATGAGTCCTGTCAGATAAAACTTGATATCAGTTCGAATCAATCTGAAGGAAAAGAAAAAGATGCATCGAGTACGTTTGAGATTTAAACTAAGAATGTATAGACTTGATGGAGTGTAATGCAGTGTGCATATAGTAAGGTATATACATTGAAAATGAATGCTCGGACATGCCATCAACGAGTGTACAGACTTTGTGAGCAATGTACAACCAATGTGTAGACTTGCTATGCCTAGAGTTTAAGCATGAATGCATAATGCACAAACTATGCGTGTGCATGTATGGACTTTGAGTGCATGACACTGCCTTACGTATGTATGTAACAGAATGTATAGACTTTGAATGCATGGTGAAGAGTGTACAGACTTTGTCTTGAAAGATGCACAAATGCATATAGGAAAGTATGCACATTGAAGAGAAATGCTCAGGCATGCTATCAAGGAGTGTACAGACTTGGCATGCATGCGACAAGACGATGTACAGACTTTGCTAAAATGATGCACGGACATATCAGTAGAGAATGTGCAGACTTTGTATAGACATGAAACAACCGAATGTACTGACTATGCCTATGAATATATAGACTCGCTAAGTTATCAGCTAATGGATGTATAGACTTAGTGTACGCATGAGACAGACGAGTGCACTAACTATGGCTAATATATGCAAATAGGCGTTGATCAGAAATATGCACGAATTGGTCAATGCACTGACGCACTCTATATGCTTAGACCTGATGTGTGTGGTAGAGCTTGAAACGTGCTAGAAAAATGACTAAGCATGCAATCATTCAATCTTTCATGCAAACACAAACATATGGTGACTCATAGTGTTTGCTATCATCAAAATCACAGGGGCACAACATGGGATGTGGGTGAAGGGTGAATGAGGAGAGGTCTAGGTGGTAAAGGATTGGTAGCGGTAGGCGCATGGGAGGCTAGTGGTGAGGGGGATATGGGTGAAGGATGAATGAGGAGAGGTCTAGGTGATGAAGGGTTAGCGAAGGTGGAGGGGATTTGGTTAGTGGTATAGCAGATGAGGGGATGTGAAGGTTGAGGTAAGGGGGAAGGTCTTGGCACAGGTTGAGGTGTGGACGGCATGGTTCTAAGGAGGCGAGGAGGTTGGTTAGTTGTATGGTTGTTAGCATGGATGGAGGCGCTTTCCTCATGCCACCCTTGTCGCCTCTCAACTTCGCGAAAAGAGGTGACAATGTTTACTTGTTGATTTGGTGCAACATGCTCCGATAGTGGGTTTTGGACAATCCCCATTTTCGGTTGAGGCATTGGAGCCTGCTGCTGCTAAAGGGGTTGCTGAGGTTACTACTGTGGCCGTTGTTGATGTACTTGTTGCTATCGTGGAGGTCTTCTGGCTTTTAAAGTAGTGATGTATCTCCTCATCTCATCCCAATCAATATCACTCTGATCATTCATATCATAGATATAGTTCTTAAAGTGGAAGCAATGATCAATGTTGTGCCCTGGTTGCCGATGGAAGACACAATAACGTAAGGTTTCTACATTTTGGGGCCAGACCGCCTCTCCTTGGGCCATGTGAGCACGTTGGCGGCCATGAGAGCATTAAAAATGTCAGGAAGGCTTTCCAGCAATTGTGAGTATTGGGCTCTCTTGGGGCCTGGTGGTCTTGTTGGTTGTTGGGGACCATAGCTAGCGGGTGGGGGCACTTGGTGGTATTGAGGGGGCACTTGAGGATTTTTTTGTGGAGGTTTATTTTCTGGGGGTTGAGGGAACAGTTGAGGAGGAATGTTTGTATGGTGGAAAGGTTGAACCTGGAAGGGGGTTTGTTGCTGTGGGGCTTTTTGGTTGGAAGACGGATTTCAGAAAGGTGCATGGTTGCCAATTGTGCCCAGTTACTCATTTGTGACCATGCCATCGGTTGTTCCACCATTGTTAACATTAATATTATTCTTCATCACAATTCTTGGTTTTTGTTCAAACATATTCATTATGGGCAAATCCTTAAGTTGAGTTTGGATGTAACGTGCCCTTTCATATAATTCCTTTATAGTTCTAAGCTTGTTCATTGCAAGGATGTGTCTAAATTGTGGAGTAGCATTAGACACAATCATTTTAACTTGCTCCTGTTCCAAAAGTGTCTCTCTCAACCTCTTGGCCATAGACCTTTTTTTTTTCAACACCGGCCAATAAGAATCAAATCTGGTCGAATGCACATTCCCCCAAGGGGGGAACATGTTCTCACTCCTCCAGACCGATCCTGTGACCAAAGAATTTTATTGATTATATGAAAGAATACATCTTCTCCGGGGCATACCCCTATCCATATCTACAGCCAAAAACCAAAAACTATAAAGCCAATAGGCTAATTACAATTGCGTATAGTGGGCAATCCGCCCTTATCCAGTCTAAATGCTCCCCTTGCCAATCGAGGGAGATCCCGCACACTGGTAAAAATGCTATTAATGTGAGTAGAACATGCATAAGAGGCCAGGGCATCCGCAACTTGATTGCCTTCCCTCTTGGCCATAGACCTCCATCTATCAGCATATTGTACAAAGTCCTCTTCCGATCTCATCGTCTCGACAACTAGGTCAGTAACAAACAAAGAAGGAGCCACCCGGTTGTGGATATTTTAAATGTGAATGTGATTGAATTGTGATGTACCTTCAAATAAAATATGAAATAGAGTAGATGATGCGATGATAAAAGTATGGTAATATCACCTCAAAAGTAGCAACTAAACAGAAAGGAACTAGACTAAACACACGCCGTGGGCATTGAGCAAATGGTGCAAGTAAGGAAAAGGAGAACACACACCGTGGGCGTGGAGCAACTAAAAGAAGATAAGCAAATAATGAGGTGATGAATGCCCAAACAACAGATCCGTGATCACCACCAAGGCTAGCAATGCAGGGAAGCTGCACTATGTACCTTGGAAAGGGGATTAAATGAAAGCACACTCGCAAGCGGAGGAGAGACAGGTTCAGAACATAAGACGGTCTTCTCTGGGCCGCAAACTACAGCAAAACAGTCTTCAAGAGACCGCTGCCACATAAAACGGTCTGACGGAGACCGCTATAAGCACCCAGAGACGAACGTGGGAACTTGATCCTCCACACCTTTCGGCCGGCCAAGAGGGATGGGCCTCGAGTTAGAAGCACTGTAGACCTGCAAAACAACATGAAGAAGCACAAAGAGCAACCCAAATCTTATCTGGGACGTGTAATATCTATAACCCAAAAGATGAACAATATGCATAAAAGGAAGGGTGAATACCTAGGGGGTGGTTTTTTAACCCCTGTGGGGCATGCAAATAGTAGGAGGGTGTGTATGAATGTATTGTGAATGCAAAAGAACCTGGAGAAAGAAGGAGACATATGCTATGATGACTGAAAAATAGACTAAAATGATGAACGAAAAGCACAAAATAAGGGAAGAGCAACGGCTACTCCCTGAACCAAAACCACTGGAGGACGAAGAAACACAGTAATCCCTGGTTGAAACTCGCAATAGAAATCGGCAGCACTTCGTGGCAAGCTCCAAAAATCTCCTCCTCCCTAGCATAGGGCCAAGGGTTCTATTTACAGACCCCCGAAACCCTAGCTCGAGTTGGAGGGATAAATCTGGAAGATAATTCGTGGAACATGATAATTCTGATAGATAATATCACCAATTATCCCCAGAATCGATTAGAACTCTCTGGAGACTCTTATCCTTGGAGAAAATAGCAGATTAGGACTCTCCTTCGACCATGGATCGAGAGAGAAAAGTCCAGCCTAGGTTGGACTCTCGGGCCTAGATGGCGGTCTCGCGATAGACTGCCACCATCAGGTAGCGGTCTATCGCGTAACCGCTATCTGGGTGGCCGTTTGAAAAAATAAAAATAAAAGAAGATAAATATGTATTTTTATCCTGTGACCAAGCCACATCTAGGCCCATTAAGCCCCAATAACGAAATCTGTGAGAAATTCAGCCCAACCAGGGAGAAAAACCCATAAAATAGGCCCAAAACCAATCTAAAATGACCCAATAACTAGTGAACTACCTGGGACATCATAAAAATGAGGATAAGAATAACACAACTTGCCAGCATAAAATGGGTGTCAACAGGTGCCCCTCCTTAATGCCCACTTTGCAGGGGAGCAAGCGGAGGTGAGCGAAAGTGAAATAAAACATGGAGATGAAGCGAAAATGCAGCGAAGCAGACTGAAAAGTAGGCGTTAAGGTAAACGACACCTATCCCTAGACCAATGAGCGATAGGAATCTTATGAAAAACTCTGAACTAATCACAGGGAATGGCTAAACCGAACGACGCATGCCTGGAGGAACTATCTAAACCAAAGGAAAAAACACGACCAACCTCATCAGTGGAACATACTGCTGATAGGCGATCAGAATAAACTGGAAAGTAAAGAGATAAGCAGACTAAACTCCAGACAAGAACCCTCAGTCGACCAAACCGAGCAAACTGATCAGAGAAAATCTTCCAACTCAGAGTGGAATACTTCTTCTTACCCAAAACCATGGACGTAGGATTATCCACTACCAATGTGACACTTTGGAGAGATCGGGGACACGAATGCTCAAAGATGAGCATGATTCATGCTGGGCTAAAATAAAAGAAAACATTAAAACAAATGCAAAGAAACCAGAAAATAGAAAATACTCGAGAATAATATTGCTAGACCGGAATAATCAGGGTTAAGACACTATCTGCAACCACATCATGCAAGATAGAACCATCATCCCCCAACTATCCCAACCTAACCGCCTATCCAACGATTAAACATGTGTACCTAGATCATCATCATTTTTGTTAGAGGGGAACATTAGATCCCAGAACACATGAACGACCAGCCGGTTCTCGAGATAATATAACATAGATACCATATAATAATGCATAAAGGGATTAAAGGGATAGGGACACTTACTTGACTTACCTACCAGAACGGAGGAAGCGATATGTAGCATGATGAGACGTGAATTGATTTGCAATTTAATTGAACATCATTAGTCAATCAACCAAGGTATCAAAATAAGTTTATCATGCAAAAAATGAAGCCAATGACCGCATGGACATTAATCAAACATAGCAACATGACAAATGGGGCAAAATGTGGGCCCAAGAATAAAATGGTCTTCATCTGACCGCCACCTCTAGGTAGCGGCCAGACTTAAGACCGTTACTTGTAGGTCGGTTTCGAAAACTGAAAGCCTTCCTCTTCCCTCTTATTCACACACACTCCCTCACACTCACACCATTTGCACCATTCTCACCCACCCTCGTTTGCAACCCACCTCATCGGCTCTCACTCTCACATTCGCACATGCCCCCCACGCTCTCACGCCCTCACACTCTACTACCCATGGTGAGGTCGAAGAAGCTCAAGAGGTGAATGCTTCGACGGATCGCGGAGGAGACAACCTCCCCACCGCCGGCGAACCGACTGGAAGAGGAACAGCCGCCACCCGTCAACGCCGAGGAGGGGGGTCCTTCAATAGGCCCCAGTGCTCCTGAAGAGGCGGAGATGGGCGATGACGACGGTGAGGCGAAGGAGGCGGCCGAGGAAGCGACCGACAGAGCCCCACCATCTAAGGTAGACCGCAAATCCAAAAGCCCATTCTTTCAATTTCAAATCATGAATGAGCATGGGCTAGAGGGGAAAAGGGGAGTATGAACCCCATGAGATGCTTGTAGGCCCCCATGGGCCATTTCCATGAGTGGGGGAGATGGGAAAATGCCGTCCATGGCGGCGAGGAAGATGGCGGTCTCACAACAGACCGTCACTTCAAGAGACGGTCTTCCTTAGACCGTTTTACTTCAGAGGCGGTCCAAACTGGACCGTCACTTGATAAGGCGGTCTAAAGGAGACCGCCACCTTACCAGATAATGTATTTTATTGTTGTTTTTTTTAATTGAATTGCCTGAATTGTTAAATTATCTAAATTATTAACATTAAATGCCCAATGCTTGTAGGGAAAACGTCGAACGAGGATCTCGTGGCTCCAGGTCCGGGCGGTGTACTCAGCACTACCGGACTTCCAGCGGGAGAGGCTTGCCACGATGGGGTTTGTAAAGCTCCTTGGCATGGAGGTGCTGAGGCTAGACACGGTGCTCCTCTTCTCACTACATGACTGGTGGGATCCGATGAGTCACGCGTTCGTGTCTCCGTGGGGACACATGATCCCCACGCTCGAGGACGTGGCGAGGATCACAGGCTTGCAGGTGCACGGCGCACCTGTCAGCGAGACGATGTACCCTAACTACCGGGAGTTGGCGCAGCGGCTGCTGGTACTAGAGCTATAGAGGTCAGGGCGACCGTCCTCAGTGCTGTCGAGAGCGGGGCTCTAGGAGAGCCTGGGGTTATGAGGAGTAGGGATCGCCATGGGAGAGCTGCCAAAGCAGCACCTGGGGCGGTTGACAGATAGAGCACGAGAGAGAGTAGCTGCGGGACCGAGACCCAAGGCAGACGTGGTGCTTCGGCGATTCTTGATGCTACTATTTGGAAAGCTACTCTTCGCAACGAGGGCCGATGGAGTGAGCTGTAGACTCCTACCCTTACTTGCAGATTTAGACACAGCGGGAGCGTACGCATGGGGCGCGGCTATGCTCGCATTCCTGTTTACCACACTCAGCACCACCACCCCGCAGACGATGCTCGGTGGGTTCTCCCCGCTACTTCAGGTAAACCTCGACTCTGAATGCCTATGCAGTTTCTATTACTTGACTTCTGCTGCTACATGCTGACGCCTTGACATATGAAATGTAGGTATGGGCCTACATGTACCCACCTGGCCTAGGGAGAGGGCGGGAGGTATACCCCGACCGAGTGCCCATCGCGAGGCGATGGATGACGGTCTGAGACACAGGCTCGTTGCGGCGACAGGTACGAGCCATCCGGAACGAGATTGACACTCTGCCCTATGCATCGGTATGAACTAAACTTGAACCTTTAATGAAACTATATGGTTAGACACTAATGCCTTATCTTGCTGCCATGCAGGTCCACTGGATGCCCTATAGGGATGAGGGGCATGAGGGTCAGCCTTGGGTGGAGACGGCCCTAGCCTATTCAAGACGAGACATCTGGCTCCATTGCATGAACATCATCAAGCCTCTACATTATCGGTTGATCATGAGGACTCAGGGAGCTCACCAGCCAGTGGTTAACTTCCCTATACGTGAGACAACAGAGGAGCGCGTGGGATGACACTCATGCAGGCTCTCCGGAGAGATTGACTGGGTGACCCGAGCGGTGGACCAGATTCACGACTGGACCCGACGAGGCCGAGTTGTACGAGCCCGAGCTTACAGTGACGAGGCATACCAAAAGGCCTACGCATGGCACTACGGAGACCAGGTCTTCTGTGGAACACGACGACCGGTACGAACCCTCAAACTTATGCTCTTTGTGATTATAATGCACTGACACTTTGACATTCTATATGCAGCTTGACCCTCATGGACGGATTACGGAGCCTCAAGGACTCCTCCATTCCACCGTCCAGCAGCAGGATGAGTTCCAGCGCTCGTTGGAGCTTCTGGTAAGCCATACTCAACCCTAGACTTAAACGCAAATGCTATGCTTTATGAGACTGACCAACCTGATTCCATATGCAGCGGGCTGAGGGAGCTCAACGTCGGGGACTAGATGCTCCATCATCCTCCTCCCAGCCACTAGTGGACCGAGCTGAGTGAGATGCAGACTTTACTCGGGCCATTGCCCGGGCTGAGGAGGCTAGGACTTCACTCGCCGAGAGGGTAAGCAATGATAACTCCCCCTGGCTTCACTATTTATGAATGCAACCAGTAAGTGACATAATGCAAACTCAGGTGATGGAGCTAGAGGTGGCCTTAGGGGAGGTCACCCGACTACGGGCAAAGCTAGCCGGGGCGAGGACTGAGGCAGCGGAGGTAGTACACCTTCGCGAGGAGTTTGGGCGCCTTCGCATCGAGGTGACGGAGGTAGAGCGCTTGCATGCCGAGGCGGTAGTGGTGGGCCATTACCGCGAGGAGGTAGAGTAGGCCCGACGATAGGTTCATAACCTCAAGATCGAGCTTCGGCCGTTGGAGTGGACGGTCCTGATGATAGGCAGAGGTCCGGAGTGGAGCACGTCCCAGAGCGGTGCCCGCAGCAGCGCTTACAGAGACTACTTCACTGGCTCCTCCGGCCAGCGGAGGAATGAGGATGAGGCACGACGCCGGCAACGCGAGGAGGGGAGCATGACAATGGGTCCGTTGGGGAAGCACCATGAGGGGATGGGTGATAGTGGTGGTCATAGAGAGAGGCCGGCCTGATGTACTTCTTGTATAAAACACCCAAGTACATGACCTTAACTTAATGTAATGAAAATGACTCTTTTGACCCTAAAAGAGAGGAGTGACTACATGAAATTGACTTACTTGACACTTACGTTCAACTGACCGACAGCGAGAGAGAAAGAAAGTGCAGACTCAGGCAGGAATAGAGCAGAGCAAGACTTGAGGAAATGGGAGACACACAGGACAGAAGGAAGGAGGCGGTCATTTGCATGGCCGCTACCTGAAGGGGCGGTCCTGCGATAGACCTCAACAGGAAGGATGAACAACGGTTGAAAGGGAGCAAGAGACGGCCTTGAAAAGACCGTAACCTCAGTAAAGCGGTCATTCCTAGACCATTACCTGGGTGAGGCAGTCGCTCCTGGACCGTTACCTGGGTGGAAGATAAGAACAATGTGGAAGGAAGGAAACGATCGTGGGACGACCGCTACTTGAGGTAGCGGCCGCGCGATGAACCGCAATATTAGAGACCCTTCTAATCTGACCGGGACTCAGCTGCAGAGTCCCAATCAGTGGATAAAGACGAACCAAGCGCGCCAAGACCTATCCAGACCCCAATTGAGGCTTCCTAGCCCTAATCCTAATGGGAAGGGGCTGGTAATCTGAACTCGTAGGTCACACAACACCCTACTCTTAGACCTTGAAAACCTTCAGAAAACCACACATATTCATCATGAAAAGGTGCACTGAAGCAAGCACAATTGCCAAGGGCGGCTATGATGGGCCAAAGCCTGATAAAAAGGAGCACGGGGTGCTACAACGACTGACCAACCTCCCTAAGCATCTAAGCACAAGCTCTTCAAGAGATGTAAGTACATGCAATCATTTCCTTTATTTGCCAATTCTCTTCAAATTCTTACATCACCCCTCCTCTTCTCTTCTTTCTTTGTTTCTTCAGCTTCTTCCCGGCCCACGGCAGTATTCCAACCTGAAATGGGTGGCTCCAATGGTCCAAGGGCTCCCAATAGAAGTGATCACTATACTAAAGGCCTGGCACCTCCATCCTTTGCTCGTTTTGGCCAAAAACTACCAGAAAATATCCTTTGATTGGCATAGTATTGTTGGCACTCGAAATATAATCAGATGGTAATCATGAGTGAACGACAGAAGGACGCAGTCCGCCAAAGTGCAAGAGCTGAAGAAAATTAACAAAGAAGACCCCCTTGGACTGCTAAAGCCTAAGGTCACTTGACAGGAGAATCAGGGATTCCGCAACTCATCACCTCGGGATATTCGGAAAAAGTCTACCACAAACCGGCAATGACATACGGCATACTGAAATCAACAAACCGACGTCGACTCGGTCGTGCCAAACAAAACCCATACTTCGTCCAATCAGGATGAGAAAATACCTGGTGGCCCACCACTTGATAGGAAAACCCTCCCGAGGTGAAGGGATGTCCCTGGCTCCTCAGAACAGGGTGCCCGAAAAACCCGAGTGACCCGACTCAGGTGTATCTACTTACCGGATAGGTCTATAGGTGGCCGAAAAGTTACCCAAACATGGTGAAAGTACTCCGAGTGGTGACCCACTCGATGAGAATGTCACGCATATGCACAAAGTAGACCTGGTAGCACAGATCACAGTGTCGAGGGTCATGTCAGCAGAAAACCCGAGTGATCGAGTTAAGAGATCGGCTTATGCTGGAAGTCATTATTCAAGAGTCTAACAGCCTACAAGGTATTTTCCCATGATAATCCAGCAAGGTCGAAGTAATATGGGTTCAAAATAGCCCCTAAAGCTGGTCCGGGACCCACAGACGGACTCGACTCGAACAAAAAGCCAAAGAGAAGTGTTAAAATGACGTGACCGACATCAATCTGGCACCGTGTAAACCGACGCGCTCGACGTTGAGCCAATGTCACTAAATCCGGCGTGCAAAAGGGGTGACACAAAATCAAATCCGGCGTGCTCCTCGCCACACCGGATTAAGTCAAAGAGGGATTCCGTCTATAAAATGCCAAGGTCTACTGAAGAAAAAAAAAGAGACGGAAAAAAAGAGGATTGAAGAAGAAGTTTTCGAGCAAGAGAGAAGAGACACACAGAGGGCATACCCTAGGGAGGGTCTAGAGAGCAGCTACCACCCCATTCCCCACAGAAGGAACTCCCAGAGCAAAGGGAGGAATCCTCATTTTCGGTACTCTATTCTCGCTTGGAGAAGCAGAGGTTGGTTCGTGAGAGTCTATTTGCCTTCCCGTCTCCTCTTTTCCCCAAAATCCTCCGTGATTTGCTATGTACAGGGTGATGATATGAGCCCAATGTTTTATCCCTTTGTTTGATTCATCTTCTTGTCAATTCTATCTTCCCCTGCCTTCCACTGTGACTACGGGGTTGTAATGCTCGATGGCCGGCTTCCGGGCGACAACGTCGGGCCGTGCTCACAAATATATCAAGTTGGCCTTCTGTTGGAAATTTAATAGAGTTGTGATGTGAATATTCCTATTGCATTTGAGTATTATTCTTCTTATTCTGTGATTCTCTATATTCTCTATCGGACACCATTCGGGCTTCTATGTTCTAGCGCAGAAATCGCTCTATGCTGCCCAAGGGCTACATGAAACCCATCCCCCTCCCTGGGGTCTTCTCGGTGATTGATCGCATCGAACTCTCTGTTTTCCCCATCTTTGTGAGTTGCATATGCCTCTCTGTTTAATGTCAGAGCTGGCTCCCTCATCACTCCTCCACTCAGGATCATGAGCTGGGCGGGGAATGGCTATTCCCATATTCCGGATATTGTGTGTTTAAGCATAAGAACATTTCTTATGTAACGACCCGAGAATCCGATTACCGAGAAGGCCCGATAACCCGAGACTCGCACCGCCACCCACGAGCCCGAAGACTCGGAAGGGTTAAAAGGATGGTGTGAAGACTACACAATTATCACAAATAATTGCAGAAATTAAAGAGTTATAATATTAAGCAGGAAATAAATTAACTTTTTACATGGTCCACAATAGAAATTAACAGCAATAACAATAGTCCACGACTAGTACAGAGACAAGAAAGAAAAGTACAGCTACATAGGGCATACCCCGGCTTTGACCTCTGGCACTACCTCTGGGCACCCGCACCACGCTGCACCCCAGACGCGCTCCCCTAGGGTGGCGCCTCACCTTAAACAGGGTGAAAACACGCAGGGAATGAGTCTCGGAACAAGACTCAGTAGGGATCACTCGAACCCTACCTCGTAAAACGTGAAACCACTACACTAGCGGTAGGAGAGTACCTCGGAAAAGAGAGCCCTGTACTCTACAAAATAAAGGTCCCATGGCACGCACACCGACACCCGTGCCACGGTAAGAAGACCCGAAGGTCGAGCGTCCCCTGACATCTTACACCGCACCGCAGGTGAACCGCCTGACGTGATAGGTCCTACCCGAGGCGCAGACACCGTACAAGTAACCACAAACAAGTGACTAGCTGGGGTCACGCCCGTCGACGTGGGTCCAACCGCCCCCAACCACGCGTGCACACACAGACCTTGCGTCACTAGGTCTGGTCCTCTGACCGGTTTTCCCCCGTAGCCGTACTTTGGCTACCGACGAGGGGCCTACGGTAACCGGTACATAAACCGTCTCAAAGGTGAATGCCCGTACACCACTCCCAGGTGAGACCAGCACCTCGTACTGGTGGGCTACGACTAGTGGAGGGTCACTGAAGGAGTAGACTCTCAAGTCACGGAAAATAACGTCGCAACCACAGGTACGAGGGATGCTCCTTGTACCCACACTAACGCACGGTGACACAAACCAGAGTCACCACCTCCCGGGACCCCACGGCACCCCCACGTGTAGCCCCCACATGATGCCCCGCATCAGTCAGACTATGGGTCAGCACAGGGATCGAGACTAGCTCGTCCGGGACTCAAATTGGCAAGGAAAAGGAGTCGCGGTCACCGGAGGATAGCCTCCCGTGGTCGCGGTCGACCCAGGACCGCTACCACCTAGTCGCGGTCCTCTTGGGACCGCGACCACCCTGGTGCGCGAAAAGTGAATGCGGTTGCCTGATGACCGTCTTCACCTGATAGCGGTCTCCAGGAGACCGCGACCAGACTCCAACGGTCAAAAAACTGTCTCGAAGACCGTGCCGGACCCCATGGTGAAAGCGGTCGCCCCCTGACCGCCACCAGCAGTCGCGGTCAATCGCAAGACCGCGACCGCCTGCCGACAGAACAAGCCCCAACGGTCGAAAACCCTGGTGAAGGCGGTCCCCACCCGACCGCTACCAATGAAGGCGGTTACTGGTGGACCGCTATCATCTCGAAAAACCGAGAACGGCGGGAAACGGCCAAAAACACCATCCACCCCCCCATACCTCCATCGGAGAGGGGGAAATCAAAGGGGAAGGCCCCCGGGGACCCCTAGCATGATTCTAGGCCATCAAAGTGCGAATTCATGCATCAAATCCATAGATCGGGCGACTCTCCCCAAATCATGGAAAAACCCCAAGCATGCTCAAACAAGCCCCTCTCGGCCTCCCCTCGGCCTATAAATCACGGAAAAGATCAACAAGAGGCTAAGGAACGTCACCCTACCTTAATGGAGCGAATGCTCCGTCGAATCACCCGCAAATCACGAAGAACGCTTTTAGAAACCTTGCCTCCCCACGCTTCCCACGCTTGCCGCACGCCGGCACGATCATCTCGACGTCACCCACGTCCTCGCCGCGTCGCACCGCCGCCGTCTGCAGCCGAAACGGTGGTCACCGCGCACGAACGGGAGAGAGGGAGAGAGAGGAGGGAGGCCACGGTTGGGGAAGGAAGGAGGAAGAAGAAGAAGAAAGAGAAGGAAGAAAAGAAAAAAGAAAAGAATGGGAATATATAGGAAATCTGATTTTTCGGAAAAATACCAAAAAATAGAAAATATATATTTCCAGAATCCTCGGAACGCACCGATCGCAACGGTACCACTCGTGCCTGGGGGAACCGCCCGGTTCGCCTGCAGCGAGCTTCCGAAGAAAAAGCCGAAACACACACCGGGAATCGGAAAACACACGCGGAAAAGTCGCGGAACGCCTCCGGGCCTCCGAAATGACTCCGGATCGCGCCGATCCGAACACGAAAGATGTTCGAAATGAAATTCCAGACACAACAGCGCCGGACGCTCCGAAAACCAGATCCGGGACCCACGAAGAAGGATCCGAAAGGTCCGGGATATTACAGCTTATATACATCATGCCTGTTAACTGCTCGGGTATATGCCTTATGTAGTTCCACCTATTTTCTACCCTCTCCCTGTGAGTTCCGCAGTCTATGTGCCTTCATAGTTAACCCCAAATGTTGACCAATTACCTTCCATGTGCTCAACTTATTATCGGTTTACTGATGATTGAACGGTCTATTATTTCTCTACCCTGGGAGGGATTGGGTGAGGGTCTGTCAATATGACCCATCTCCCCCTTTCTGTTATATGGGTGATATAAGGGTGTTATTGTGAGCACCATCCTTCTTACAGTAATCTTGATTTGCCAACCGGGGAGGGGGAACATTCCTCATCAGATGTTTCTGTCGCTAGCTTTCTTCTTAACCGCCAAAAGCCCGCAGGGCCCGTCCTCATGACGTGGAATCTGATGGGCCACCAGGGTGAATATAAATGGATCTTTTGATCCAATGTTAAACCAAATCCAAGTTCCCTAGGGAATTGTGGTGGCCGTGAGTTTATGGAACCCCTCATAGGCTAGCCCTCGGGGTCTCTGGCCCGTCCGAGCTATCCCTTGAATCTTTTGATAACCCACGGAGTATCGGTGCCCTCAAAGGCTGGCCCTCGAGGTTTCCGTCCATTTGGGTTTGCCGATCACCATGTTGGCCTCCCGACATTTAGAAGCTTACCCCGAGAACCCGGTGGGTGAGCCTCCACTTTTTCCCTGTGACCCTTCGGGATATGGGGAGATGCTGCCTAATTTTACTCTCAAACTTGTATGTTAACCTTGCTAATGATTAATGAACAATCAAGCTACCCATGATAGTTAATGTATTTTTCATAACTCTATCCATAAACACTTGGTCTGCTGATCTGCCTCGAACTGGGACAATTTGTGCTGGAGTATGAACCTCGCACAAAGCTGAATCAATCGAATAAATCTGATGATCTGTTGCTCCCAAGATTATGATGTGTGGATCAAAGAGTTTTGATGATGATCAATGCAATGTGATTGAATGGTTTACATGTTTACTCTCTAGATCCTCTTGATAAATGATTCGTTGAGTTCTTGTTTTATGAAATGGCAAAGTTCATGATTGATTGATGGAATGAAATTTGAAATCTAATATCAACGGTGTGTTCAAATGATGAAAATCTATATGTAGTTCATTGATCTTCTGTCATATGGAATTGGGTAAATATGTGTTGTATTGTTTATAACTTCGCAGCACTTGAACTTGCAAATTCTAAGCAAGCTCATTGAAGTGATGATATTCTCTCATGAAACATTTGTCAATGGTTTTTGAAACCCTTGGGTTGAGCTAAAATAGCCGCATGTGTGAGTTTATCATAGGGTCACAATACAAAGTGGTACGGATGGGTAAAGGTATGCATCCAAATCTATGTGCTAATTTGTGCATAATTAATGAAATGTGTCGCTAAACTAATCATGGATGGTCAATGAAAATCATATAGAAATAAGCCTTCCTATCTCACAGGTTAGAACCTGGAAAATGCGACAGGGGTAAGCTTCCTTGAACATTCAAAGGTTCATGACATAATGTGGAATGCATGAGTAGATTTGTTCTATGAATGCCAATACAAATCTAATTTCCTTGTGGTGTTCTTGCAGGTTGGAAGGTCTACTAACACCCCATTTATAATGGCAAAACCCCTGTGAGGTTGTATGTTTTATTTCTAGCATGATTGGGTGTTTTTGCCTTCATAAAGGGTTGGTGTCGACACCAGGTGTCGACACCAAGATCCCAATGTTCTGCCGGGTCTTAATTTCATACACTCAGGATGCCGGTGTCGACACCCCATCCCCCTTGTTCTGCTTTTATTTGGCCTGGGAAGTAGGTGTCGATACCAGGTGTCGACACCCACTTCAATATGTTTTGGCCGAGGTTTTTCTGCTATGGCACTAGCCTCAGTGTCGACACCGACTTTGAATGGCACTAACCGGCAGTTTTCTGCTAAGGCATTGGCCCCGGTGTCAACACTAGGTGTCGACACCTCTTTGGCGCCGCCGTTTGTGACTTTTGTGTTCTTGCTCAAAACCCTACCCACTCCGTTCCAAATGCTCACAGATGATTTGTTCGTGGTCTTAAAGTCTTCCACAAGTGTGGAAACCTATTTTCTCTATAAATAGAAGCTCCTAGGGCATCCAGATCTAAGCTTGTGAAAGGTAATACACTATTTTGTTCTTCTTGTTGTGCAGGGTGGTGACAGCAGCTTCCACACCTTCTCCAGATCGATTTGGGCATGAATATTGGATGAGAAGGGTTGTATTTCATTTTCCTAACAAGGCTCTGTTGAATGCTGCGTGGTTAATCAAGTGTTACGCTAGTAGAAGCCAAGAATCGTCTGCCATCTCCGAAGAACATTCTTCATCCTGCAGAAAAGCTCAAGCACATTCGATGAAATGAAAGGGGGAGCTCTATCCACTGAAAAATCCGTTTCCTTTTACTTGTCCAGCTCCTCTTAGATCTATCTTGAATAATTGCTGTAATCATTATCTCCTTGAATTCAGATTTTGTGTGTTTGCTTGTGAACTATGACACAAGCATGTGTGTGTGTGGTTTGGTGGCCCGGCTCAGCTGCCGTGTGTGTGTTGTTGCTGTTGAATACAGCGTGTGTGGCTCAGCTCATAGTGGAGTGTTAATCCTCACTCAGTGAGGGGTGGACGTAGGGGACACACTTGTGAACCCGAACAACCTTAAAATCCTAAGCTTCTTTATGGTTTGCTTTATCGCTTATTTTTACGAGTGGGCCAATTCTAAGTCGAGGGATCTTTCCCTCTATTAGAGTTCCACTACATTCTCCTATTTGTGTTCATGAGAGAGATCATGTTCATGTCGGAATGAGTGTTTGTATGCTTAAGAATTCCCTATAATACGGCTGTCAACATTCTTATCAAGCATCTCGTCGCATTAATTTTTTTTGGAGCAATCAATTCACCCCTCCCCTCTTGATTGCCGCTAGACAGGGCATAACAATTGGTATCAGAGCCCTGGTCTCTGATTGAGTCGACCACATGGTCGCAGAGCTTGATCCTAGATCATGGCAAATAGAGGGATGATGCCCGAAGGGCATTCGGTACATAGACCTCCATTTTTCGATGGAACAAACTATACTTATTGGGAAAATAGAATGTATGTTTTCTTGCGTGCTCAAGAGTATGATGTGTGGAATGTGATCAATAAAGGTCCTTATATGTTGCCTGACAATGAAGATGATTGGGATGATGAGCATATCAATAATTATGCAGCTAACTTTAAGGCCATGAATGTAATTCAGTGTGCTATACACCCAAACGAATATTCACGAATCTCTATGTGTGCCTCTGCGCAGGAAATGTGGGACAAGCTACACTTGATTTATGAAGGAACATCAGATGCCAAGGAGACTAAAGCAAATCTATTGGTCCGACATTATGAGTTGTTCATGATGAAGCCATAAGAATCTATTTCTGAAATGTTCGCGAGGCTGATGGAGATTACAAATGGTTTGAAGGCTCTTGGCAAGGAGTAATCAAACCGAGATCTTGTAAGGAAGGTACTAAGATCTCTATCACCACAGTGGCACACAAAGGCCACTATAATTGAAGATTTAAAGGATCTCAGCACCTTGACTTTGGACAAATTAGTTGGCTCCTTGATGACATACGAAATTAATATCAAAAGGAGCAAGGAGGATCACAAAAAGAAGAAGGTAGCCACAACATTGGCGTTGAAGGTAAACCTACAAGAATCTGAAGAAAGTGAGGAAGGCTCCACGGCCAATGCTGAAGATGAGGAACTTATTGCTATGATCATCAGAAGGGCGACAAATTTGTCAAGAATACTAGGAAGTTCAGTGGTCAGTTCAGAAAAGGACCAAGAAGGCAAGGTCCTAAGAAAAATGAAAGTAGCAAGAAGGATGAAGTGATCTGCTACTAGTGCAAGAAACCTGGTCACATGCGGGGTGAGTGCCCGGATTTGATGAAGAGATTCAAGAAAGGAAAATTCAAAAAGCCAAAGGCCACGGTCGCCACATGGAGCGACGAGGATGAGGAAGGATCCAGAAATGAAGACGACTTGGATGAGCTTGTTCAGAATCTATCTTCATGGCAGATGAGGACAACTCAAATGAGGTACATTCTGAATATGAATCTCTTACATGTGAACAATGGCAAATTGCATATGAATCATTATATGGAAAGTGCAAAAAATTTAAATCTGAAAATAAACTTCTGAAAAAGAAGATGTAACATCTTGTGCATGCCGAAAATTCTTGTGAAAGTTGCAACGCTTTGAAATCTGAAATTGAAAATCTCAAACATGAAAATGAAATTCTTATGTCTAAAAATGAATTATTTGAAGAAGAGAGCTCATGCATGCGTGAAGACCAAACTACCTTTATCGAAATGCATGAAGACTTGCAGAGGGAACTAGAACAAGAAAGGTTGGAAAGAATTGCATGTAATCAAACCAAAGAAACGGCTGAAAAGAAAATTGAAACTTTGATGCATGAGATAAATGAGTTGAAGAATGCTCTTGCTACCTTGGAAAAAGGTAAACAGTTGTTGAACACTTGTATGGATCCTTATGAAGAAAGTTTTCAACATACCTTTGAAAAGAGAAAAATATCACAATCCAAAACACACATGACTCCTTGGGTTCCAAGAAGTTCGTTTCCCTCCTCTTCAAACACACATGTGCATAACTCATCTATGAATGTGAACAGGAGGAGAAACCGTGAAAACAGATTCACTACATGTTTCTATTGTGGAAGGTTAGGCTATGATATGTATGATTACAGAACCATGAGATTTGATGATGAACATTTTGCTAGAATGGTGAATAGGTCACAAAGGCCTCTTGTGTCTAACCATCATGGACCCAAGCTCGCTTGGGTACCAAAAACCCCATAAGTATTCTCTTTGAATTTGCAGGTCTGCCTTGGAGCTCAAAAGAACAAATGGTACCTAGATAGTGGATGTTCAAGACATATGATGGGAAACAAGAAAATGTTCGCAGACCTGCAAGAAAAGGATGGTGGAGTGGTAGCTTGTGGGGGAAAAGATAAAGGAAAAATTGTCGGAGAAGGTAAGATAGGTAAGAACCAAACTCACGCCAGTGAAAATATTTTGCTTGTGAAAGGCTTGCATCACAATCTCCTAAGCATAAGTCAACTTTGCGACAAGGGATGTAATGTGTCTTTTGATTCTACTCACTGCACTGTGGTAGATAAAAACTCTCATGAAATAAAGTTCATTGGGTTTAGACACAATAATGTATATATGATTGATCTTGATGATGTCTCACATGACCATCTATGTTTAGTTGCTAAAAACACTAATGATTCATGGCTTTGGCATCGTCGTCTTGGGCATGCCAATTTTAATGTGATGTTGAAATTGTTCAGAAATAATCTGGTTGTTGGTTTACCCAAGTTGAAGCTTGTCGATGAATGAATATGTGGGGCATGCAGTAGGGGCAAGCAGACAAGAACAACTTTCAAATGTAAGAGTGACGTAACCACCTCTAGGCCCCTTGAATTGATCCATATTGATCTGTTTGGACCAACCAGAACACATAGCTTGGGTGGTAAGCTATACGGGTTTGTGATTATAGATGACTTTTCAAGATATAGCTGGGTGCATTTTCTCTATCATAAAAGTGATGCCTTTATGGAGTTTGAAGCATTTTACAGGTTGGTTCAGAATGAAAAAGGATGTTGCATCAAGGCCGTGTGGAGTGATCATGGTAAGGAATTTGATAATCATGAGTTCAGCAATTTCTGCAAGGCTCAAGGATATATGCACAATTTCTCCGCACCAAGGACCCCTGAGCAAAATGGGGTCGTTGAGAGGAAGAACAGGACACTAGTTGAAATGGCCAGGACTATGCTAAATGAGAACAACTTGTCGAGGTATTTCTGGGCTGAAGCCGTGAACACTGCGTGCTACATAATCAACCGAGCTATGGTAAGGCCATTGTTAAAGAAAACACCTTATGAGCTATATCGAGGTAAGAAATCGAATATTTTTTACTTCAAATCTTTTGGCTCCATTTGTTACATCCATAACAATGGTAAGTTGGACTTGGCAAAGTTTGACCCCAAGAGTGACAAGGGGATATTTCTTGGATACTCCCTTAGCTCAAGAGCCTATCGAGTGTATAACTTGAGAACTCTTGTAGTTGAGGAAAGTCCCCATGTCATTGTTGATGAATCATCATCCAAGGATACTAATGAAAAGTCTATCTTGTAGGAAGAAGAATCAGAAGATGATGAGACGGAAAGATTGTTAAAGAAAGTTGATAAACCGAAAGTTGAAGAACAATAAGAAGTTGGTGGAAATCAGGAAAATCAAATTGAACAGCAGCTGCCAAGGCAATGGGCTTTTGCAAAGAACCATCCGCCAGAGGTTGTCATTGACAATGTAGAAGAAGGAATAAGGACGCGATCCTTCTTCAGGGAAGTTGAAAATCTGGATTACATAGCCTTACTTTCACAATCTGAACCTCACTCCATAGAAGATGCCTTAAAAGATGATTCTTGGATCATGGCTATGCAAGAAGAACTACAGCAGTTCCAAAGGAACAAAGTGTGGTTCCTGGTGCCACGTCCTAGAGACCACTCAGTGATTGGAACAAAGTGGATCTTTTGAAACAAAACAAATGATCAAGGGGTGGTAACTAGGAACAAGGTGAGGCTTGTAGCCAAAGGTTATAGCCAGGAGCTAGGAATTGATTTTGATGAGTCATTTGCTCTAGTAGCAAGACTCGAGGTAGTGAGGATTCTTTTGGCATTTGCATGTTGCAATAACATTAAATTGTTTCAAATGGATGTTAAAAGTGTATTTTTAAATGGCTATATCCAGGAGGACGTGTATGTGGAGCAACCGCCGAGGTTTGAAGACACGGAGCACCCAGATCACGTATACAAACTAGACAAAGCTCTTTATGATCTGAAATAAGCACCCCGTGCATGGTATGAACGGTTAAGTGAATTCCTCATTCAAAATGGATTCAAGCGAGGTAATGTCGATCAGACCCTTTTTACACAATTGAATAGTAAGGAAATTCTAATTGTTCAAGTGTATGTAGATGACATCATCTTTGGCTCCACTAAGGAAACTCTCAGTGAAGACTTTGTAAAATTAATGCAAAGTGAGTTTGAAATGAGCCTTATGGGAATGCTAACATTCTTCTTAGGATTGCAGGTGACATAGACGACTGATGGCTTATTCATAAACCAAAAGAAATATGCTATGGAGCTGCTCAAAAAATTCAAATTAACTGAAACCAAGCCACAACCAACTCCCATGTCCACATCATTAAAGCTTGACCATGATGAGAAAGGTAAGGCCGTCAATCAAACCCTTTTCAGGAGCATGATAGGATCCTTGTTGTATCTGACTGCCAGCAGGCCCGACATTCAATATGCAATATGCTTATGTGCAAGATTTCCATCGAATCTTAAAGAGTCTCATATGTCGGACGTGAAACGCATCTTTACATATATTGCTGGCACTTGTGAACAAGGACTATGGTTTCCGCGTAGTTCATGTCTTGAATTGGTTGGTTATTCCGATGCTGATTATGCGGGTTGCAAAATAGACTGGAAGAGCACAAGTGGGTACTGGCAGTTCCTTGGAGGTTGCTTGGTTTCATTGGCTTCCAAGAAACAAAATTATGTGGCATTATCAACCGCCGAGGCCGAATACGTGGCCGTAGGTAGTTGTGTTGCCCAAGTGCTCTAGATACAATAACAATTGACTGACTTTGGCATCACACTTAAAAACACAGCCATTCTATGTAATAACACCTCTAAAATAAACCTTTCAAAAAATCCCGTGCATCATTCTCGCACTAAGCATATTGAACTTAGGCACCATTTCCTGCGTGATCATGTTAGCAAAGGTGATGTCGAAATATAGTTTGTTGATACAAATAACCAAATTGTAGATATTTTCACTAAACCTCTTAATGAAGATAAATTAACTTCTTTTAGGAGAGAATTGGGCATTTTTCGTTTAGAAGGTTAGTGTATGTCTTTCATTTGTTTTGTCTCATCTCATGCATTTGCATTTACTTCACCTCTCTAGTAGATCCTTGCATTTGTAGCTTCCCTTGGTCGTGCATATGCATCATGTTGATGTATGTATTGTGTTTTGATTGCTTGAATATGGAATGTCAGTGCATGGTGTGTGCTTCTTTATAAAAACCTAAATATGCACTCCTTGGCTTCCTATGACTTGATACTCCTTGATGAATAAAGCACAGCCACATGAAGGAACGGGTTGACACAAGGTCCGGGAAGGTTGGAATTACAATTTGTTATGTGTGATTAATTATGTTTTTGAACTTCCCCAAATTTACTAACCCAAGCATTCTATCATTTGAGATGCTCAATTTTATTCCTAAGTCAATTGGGTTTCAAGCCTTATTCCTTGGAGTTCAAAAATTCTTCTAAAACTCACTGCTGAAACCTCCCTAATATGAAGACAGGGCGGTCGACACTCATCCCTGAGCTCCCATTTTTTTTGGCGGGCAGAACTGGGCTAAACCGGTGTCGACGCCTGGTGTCGACGCCTGGTGTCGACACCATCCGGTCGCGACCCTTTCCGTGAATCGGCCTATGGGGTTCGAACCCCATTCGAACCCAATCGAACCCCCTCTCCTTCATGCCATAAAGCCCCTCCCTAACCCGTGCCACCCTCCTTTCATCCCCACGCCCATCCTTGCAAGCACACAAGCCCCTTCAAGCCCTAGAATGAGCGGATGACGCCGCGGCACCCTCGCCCTCCCCTTGCTGAGCATCCGCGGCCGCCTCCTTTGGCCATTGTCCCCTGGAACGTGGGTGCCTTGTGGAGAAACCGTCCATCCAAGGCAAGGGCTTCCTCGTTGAACAGAGTGACCTATTTCTTGCTTCCTTCATCTCCATTCGAAGTGGTTTCCAATGGCTCCAAAGAGGCATGCGTCCGGCAAGGAAAAGGTTGAGGAATCTTGCATAAAGAAGGAAGTCAGGGCTAAGACTGATGAACATCATGCCCTCCAGTAGAAGCCCACGCCCGCATAGTTTAAAATGATGGATAGAAAAGTCCTTCGACCACGGGCTGTTGATTTTCAAGATCTGCACAAAGCACTTCCCGAACTGCTACCATTGATAGAGGCTCAGCCAAATTTGGGTTCATTTATGTCCAGTCATAGAAAAATCTACAATTCACTTGTGCTCCAATTTTATGGTAACATAGTTGTCAACAACAACAAGTATACGACTATCGTCAATGGCCAAGTTATCACTCTTTCAAGACATTTTCTAGTAGGTGCATTTGATTTGTCTAATGCTGGTGATACTTATGAGAATGCAATGCATGCAGAACATGAGGTTTATGAAATAATGACAGGGGGAGAAATGGGGGACAGGTCCGTTAGTGGCCTAAATGCAATCCATTTCTCCCCTCTACAGCGCATTCGCCATCACATGCTGACTACCATATTACTTCCCAAGGCTGGAGGAAGAGAAAAAGTCACAGATCAGCAAATGTTTTTTTTAAATTGTCTACTGCAGCACGAGCCGATCAACTTTCCTTCGGTTCTGCTTGATCATATAACTATCTGTACCCAAAACCGCAGTAGAACTCTTCCATATGCAACCGCCTTAACTGTTGTCTTTCGTGCGGCCAACATCTCACTGAAAGACGAGCCATGTCAAACACTACGGGAAGTAGACATTTACACTGTACATTCAATCTGCAAGAACATGGGCTATGTAAGGAATGCTCAAGGACGTTTAGTGCGGACACTCAAAGCTGTGCCAGAAAAGGATCCCGAGGATGCTTCTTGATGATGAAGAGGCCGATGCTCACCATGAACAAGGTGGCACCTCCGGAACTCACGCAGCCTCCACGGACTTATCTGGATTACAACTCTCGATGGAGACTATGGGTGGTGAGGTGGGTCACCTCAGGGAGACGGTGGACGTTCTTACTCGGGATGTGGCAGAATTGAAGCTTCATCACACCACATACCTCCAGGCATTTCAGTCTATCAATACTTCCCTTGATGCTCTTAAAACTGCCAT
Organism: Amorphophallus konjac; assembly: GCA_022559845.1. Classification (NCBI taxonomy): domain Eukaryota; kingdom Viridiplantae; phylum Streptophyta; class Magnoliopsida; order Alismatales; family Araceae; genus Amorphophallus; species Amorphophallus konjac. Next base: position 354,364,049 of record CM040121.1, read on the forward strand.
GGATGCTCAAACTGCCCAGTTCACAACCATAGCTGATCACATTCGCCATCCACCTCCTCCACCTTCCTCCGAGTCAGATTGAATCCTGTTGTTACTTGCTGGCAATGCTACTTGTGTCCCGGTTCCCCCTTATTTTTGTTGATGCCAAAGGGGGAGATATATGTATTATCTATGTTGCTACTATGTTGCTTATGTGTATCTTGCTTCTGTGTGTTGCATGCTTGCATGCCTGCATGTTCATATGCACTTCTTTGTTAGAAATCGACTCTATGAGTCTTGTTTAGTTATTTCATGGCATAGCATGGCATGTTCAATTTGTTTGGTCAAGGAGTTTCTTGGTTCACATATCCTCTAATGAAATTGCTAATTATGGCTGTGGAATTGTTGAGTTGTTGTTGCCATTATGATCAACTGATATGAAAGCTTGTGGTTCATTGCATGAATGACCAATTTTATGTTAAGGCTAACATGGTTACTTGATGCTTTGTCACATGGACTGCACAAGGTCTTTATGTCACTTACATGCGGATCTATCTCATCTTTTTGGACAGTAGCACATAGCATTTTTGTCATCATCAAAAAGGGGGAGATTGTGGCTCCCAAGATTATGATGTGTGGCTCAAAGAGTTTTGATGATTATCAATGCAATGTGACTAAATAGTTTACAGGTTTACTCTCTGAATCCTCTTGATGAATGATTCGTTGAGTTTTTGTTTTATGAAATGGCAAAGTTCATGATTGATTGGTGGAATGAAATTTGAAATCCAATATCAACTGTGTTCAAATGATGAAAATCTATATGCAGTTCATTGATCTTCTGTCATATGCAATTGGGTAAATATGTGCTAAACTATTTATAACTTCGCAGCACTTGAACTTGCAAATTCTAAGCAAGCTCATTGAAGTGATGATATTCTCTCATGAAACATTTGTCAATGGTTTTTGAAACCCTTGGGTTGAGCTAAAATAGCCACATGTGTGAGTTTATCACAGGGTCACAATACAAAGTGGTATGGATGGGTAAAGGTATGCATCCAAATCTATGTGCTAATTTGTGCATAATTAATGAAATGTGTCGCTAAACTAATCATGGATGGTCAATTAAAATCATATAGAAATAAACCTTCCTATCTCATAGGTTAGAACTTGGAAAATGCCACAGGGGTAAGCTTCCTTGAACATTCAAAGGTTCATGACATAATGTGGAATGCATGAGTAGATTTGTTCTATGAATGCCAATACAAATCTAATTTCCTTGTTGTGTTCTTGAAGGTTGGAAGGTCATCTAACACCCCATTTATAATGGCAAAACCCCGGTGAGGTTGTATGTTTTATTTCAAGCATAATTGGGTGTTTTTGCATTCATAAAGGCTTGGTGTCGACACCAGGTGTCGACACCAAGATCCCAATGTTCTGCCGGGTCTTAATTCCATACACTCAGGATACCGGTGTCGACACCCCATCCCCCTTGTACTTGTTTTATTTGGCCTGGGAAGTAGGTGTCGATACCAGGTGTCGACACCCACTTCAATATGTTCTGGCCGGCAGTTTTTCTGCTATGGCACTAGCCTCGGTGTCGACACCTGGTGTCGAGACCGACTTTGAACTGCACTGGTCGGCAGTTTTCTGATAAGGCATTGGCCCCGATGTCGACACCAAGTGTCGACACCTCTGCGGCGCCGCCATTTGTGACTTTTGTGTTCTTGCTCAAAACCCTACCCACTCCGTTCCAAATGCTCACAGATGATTGGTTCGTGGTCCTAAAGTCTTCCACAAGTGTAGAAACTTGTTTTCTCTATAAATAGAAGCTCCTAGGGCGTCCAGATCTAAGCTTGTGAAAGGTAATACACTGTTTTGTTCTTCTTGTTGTGCAGGGCGGCGGCGGCAGCTTCCACACCTTCTCCAGATCGATTTGGGCACGAATATTGGAGGAGAAGGGTTGTATTTCATTTTCCTAACAAGGCTCTGTTGAATGCTGCATGGTTAATCAAGTGGTACACAAGTAGAAGCCAAGAATCATCCGCCATCCCCGAAGAACATTCTTCATCCTACAGAAAAGCTCAAGCACATTTGATGAAATGAAAGGGGGAGCTCTATCCACTGCAAAATCCATTTCCTTTTGCTTCTCCAGCTCCTCTTAGATCTATCTTGAATAATTGCTGTAATCATTATCTCCTTGAACTCGAATTTTGTGTGTTTGCTTGTGAACTGTGGCACAAGCGTGTGTGTGTGGTTTGGTGGCCCAGCTCGGCTGCCTTGTGTGTGTTGTTGCTGTTGAATACAGCATGTGTGGCTCACCTCATAGTGGAGCATTAATCCTCACTTAGTGAGGGGTGGACGTAGGGGACACACTTGTGAACCCGAACCACCTTAAAATTCTGAGCTTCTTTGTGGTTTGCTTTATCACTTATTTTTACGAGTGGGCCAACGCTAAGTCGAGTGATCTTTCCCTCTATTAGAGTTCCGCTGCATTCTCCTATTTGTGTTCACGAGAGAGATCATGTTCATGTCAGAATGAGTGCTTGTATGCTTAAGAATTCCCTATAATACGGCTGTCAACATTCTTATCAAGCATCTCGTCGCATTAAGTTTTTTTTTTGGAGCAATCAATTCACCCCTCCCCTCTTGATTGCCACGAGATAGGGCACAACATGATCAAAGCATGAATGAATCACTAAGTTTTAATAAAAAGGTTTATAGCTTGAGTTGAGCCCTGAATAAAACCAATAAACCTCTAAAGAACCCCTATCCTAATTCGGCATGGCCTAATCCGGCACCCAAAGCGGCACGCCGGATTAGTCCCCCTCTCAAACCACTTTTTTTCTTTGGCCCTCCTAAACGGCGTGGGGGCTAATCCTGCGCGCCCACCGCCGCGCCGGATTAGCTTCCTCTCATACCCTCATGCCATATTAACTCTCCTCTACCCCACGCCGGATTAGAGCTTCACATACACCCCCACGCCAATTTAGCATACGTTCCTACTTCCACGTTCCCTCTCATTGCAGTACCTCCCATAGAGTTGACTCTAAGTCTGAAGAGTCGACTCCCTGCTTCAATCTGCCTCCCTTTCATGGCTTTCCACTTAGGAGTTGGGTGTTGTTATCGGCCCGCTAATTAATCGCCCCTTTTTGAGTTAATATCCTGCCCTTTCAACGTGTCTAAATCATGGCCATCCTGTGAATGAGTAATGAGAATGGTGATGATTGCATTTACAATTCTCTCTTGGGTTTGCTGTCTCCATGCTTGCGCATGCATCTACACTTATGTACATATACGCGGATATATGCGTTTATCATCTTTGGTCTCCTATCATTGTTCCGGCCTCTTGGTATATCAAATGGTGGTTTGCAGAAGGTCAGATCAGGTCTGGCTAAAAGCTCCCACTATGCGAGATGGTGGTCTTCGAACCTATGTTCTCCACCATGTACCGGGGGTCGAGTTAATAAATACGATTGCATTACATGCCTGAATGCGTGTGTAGATCTTGTCCTTTAATCTGCTTACGTTTCCGTATTTGTTTCAACCCCAGTGGTTCTTTATCTTAGCAATTAATCAAGGGTCTTCCTCCTTCCTGGAGGATGTAATTAACGTCATAGTCTTTATGGTATGACGGACTTCCGATCCCGACATGGACTTCACATTCGTCTGACCAAGTCAGATCGAGCGCATAATAATTTTGTCACACATGTGACTGGCACGCCCTACGTTAAAATAAAACCCATAATAAACAAACTAAATAAATCAATATATAAATATTTAAATAAAATTCATCCCCACAATCTGGCACGCCCAGTGGGACTGAAGTTTCCCTTCATCTATTTGCCAAGATAAATGGGCCTCGGGGCCCTCCCAAAGAATGCTGATTGTTTGCTTGTTTCTGTGATTACATGAAGTGACGATGGCTACTGGATTCACTGCCTTGACCTTCGGCCCTGTGATCGGGGATGATCATGCTGCTTATAGATACCTGGCGGTACCAACCATTTTTGACACCTTTCCACCGGTGGTTTGCTTCCCTAATTTCTTGGGGGTGGCTTTTACTGATGTGTTGGAGGTGGAGGCTCCAGAGCCAGATGAAGAAAGCATCAACAAGAAGCCCAGGGTTCCTAACACCCAAAGCTACGGAAGCTCATCGAGAGGCCCCGTCTGACTGACAAGCTGCATGGTGCACCAAGTGGCTCAGGGGGCTCGCCCCGTCCACCCCAACAAGCCCGGAGGCCATTGCCAAGGAAGTATCCGAAGGAAAGCTGCTACTCTTGTCACCAGACGACTCTCGACGTCTGGCAAGTCTATTTTTATTGGCTGTGTTCGTGTCTTTTTGGATGCGCGCGATGCCTAGGTTGTTTAGGACCGCGCGATTCCTGTTGTGCCGATCCGTAACTCCTTTCAGGCGCTGTCCGGGAGGAGATCTGAGAAAGAAGAAGTAGGCCACCAAGGCCGAAAAGAGCTGGCCCTGAGGCCGAGGGTATTCAAACAAGTGTGGGTACCTAAGAAGACCCAACCTATCCGTCAAAGAGAACCTGTTTGCTACAACCCCGAGTCTACTGAGGCAGGGAACAAGAATGAAAGGGGCTTGGCCCCAAGAAGAGAAGAGACAAGTGTGGATCCTTCACGCTGCACTGCCTTCAGGGCCTGTGCCCGACAAGCCAACATCCCTACAGTCGAGAGACGATTCGAGCAGCCCACTAGGAGAGCTCGGCTGGCATACATCCCTCCAGTGAGAGGTCGACAATTATCCCCAGTCCTCCACCAAAGGCGGGGTCAAGAAGATATGATCGATATGGTCAGGAGTTATTTCAGGGGTCTGGGAAACCCCTCATTAGGCCAGTAGCGACTGCTCCAAGCGGCTGTGGTTGAAGAAGAAGACTGCTTGCCAACGGCAGTTGAAGAAGAAGAAGAGGAAAGAGGCATGTCGTCATCTGTTGATGACAATGGGTATGAAGATGGCCTAGAGTACAAGGATGATAAAGCCCTTCCCCAGTGGGAGGATAAAAGAAGACTCTCTGTGTTTGAAAGACTGACTTTCCCTGGCCGAACAAAAAGGAAAGTCTGCAGATAGAGCAAAAGGATGCATGTCTTTTCCTGCAACATGGCCGGAGTAGCCAGCAAATACGAGAGCATACCTGAGGAGCCCCAGGAGTTGGTCTGATTAGACGAAAGGCTAGGGCCGAATACCTGAAGGACTGAAGCCGTGAGGGAAATGCTGAGAGCGACAAAGGGAAAATAAGTACTCGCTGAGGGGGTCACTACATTGACTGCTAATGTAGTAACAACTGAAGAAGATGAGGTGATCCTAACCACCTCGCCTGAAGGTGCTTCAGGGGAGACAGTTGAAGGCATCCCCAGTACAGCAACCATGGATCCGTCAGTATTGATGCTGCTATAGAAATATCAGCAAGAGATAGAGCTCCTGAAGAAATAGCTGCATGAGAAGATAAAACAAACCCTGACTTCCAAATAGCCTGAAATGCAAGCCGAATCATCATGCGGAGGTGTCAAACCGTGTGATTTTCCACCATTATACTATCCCAGCTAGCAGAGCATAGTAAGGTGGCTACCCAGCAACGTGCACCTCAGTCGCTGCTACCGCCAGTGCTTCCTCAGGTGCACCAGGCACCTTTATTACTGTGTCCTCCACCGCAAGAGACCTCCGTTGTCACTCCATATCTGCAACCGGCACATTTCTACCCCGAGCCGGTTGACCCAACCACTGTAAACAAATTGATGGTAGAAAGGATGATCGAACTAAAGCTTGTGGAGCGGGGTGAAGGTGACTATGTCACATTTGATGCATATCGGGTGCCATACCCACTGCACCATGTAGCCAAGCAGCTCCCTTCAGGAATTAGCAAGCCGCCCAAATTTGACAAATTCAACGGGCAGGGGTCCCCAAAATAACATTTTGCATACTATATGACCGTCATGGGTGATCTAGCTACAGATGAGTCGTGTTTGCTGAAATTCTTCGGGTCCTCATTAATTGAGCTCGCTTTTGAATGGTACTCTAGCCTTCTGGCCGGGTCAATCAGTGACTAGCCAGACATGTAGAAGAAATTCAGAGAGTGGTTTCATGTCACTGAGAGAGAGGTCATGGTGGCTGAACTTTACTCAACAAGACAAAGGTCGGGTGAAACGGCCCTTGCATATATTAAGAGGTGGAGGAACCTCAGAATGAGATGTAAGCGACACCCGCATCAGAAGGATACTGTACAAATCTGTAAGCAGAACCTCAGGAAAGAGGTCCTGGGAAAGATGATTCGCATGGAGATCCAGTCGTTCGACTGTATGTACAATTTGGCTGTCGAGATCTAAGCTTTCTTGGCAAAGCATGCCTCTACACCAACCAATGTCACTATGAAAAAGTCAAAGGTAGCAGAGCGGCGCCCGACGCCTAAAGAAGCAAACACCCTTGATATTAGAGCATTCGAACAGCAAAAAGACATGGGCAAGAAGGCAGTTGCGCCCCAGCCTAATAAAGCAGAAGAAAAGAAGGAAGGGCCCTCGCTCAGGGACAAGATGAAGAAGGCTTACTCTTTCCCTAAAGAGAAGACCAAAGTTCTATTTGACTGGGTCACCCAGTATAACAAGGTCACCCTGCCCGAGCCAAAAAGGCCGGAAGACTTGAAGAAGAGAGACAGTCCGAGATTTTGCCCCTACCATCAGTTGTTGGGGAACCCAATTGAAGACTGCTATATGTTTAAATATGTCATTGAAAGCATGATAAAGAAAGAGGAAATAGAGTTGGGGGAATACAAGGTTGAGTGCCCTCCACAGCCTCATGAAGCGCCCCTAAGGAGAGCTACAACCAATATAATATCTCTGTATCAGGCACTACCCGAGGAAGTCGCAGAAGCCAGCACCTAGCATACCTTTGAGGCATGCTTCCTGGCACCTATAAAAGAGCAATAGGGATAGAAGCAAGTCCCTGCAAGGAATAAGAAGAAGGATGTACCTCGCCCAACAGTAGGGGTACATATCCGTGGTGTGATAGCACGTCCAGCTCAGCCACCTCTAGCACTAGTCTGGTTGAATCAACCGGTAGTGATCAGAATACCCACTCACAACCGGAGGAGACAGACTCCATTGCGGGTGATCAAAGAAATCAGTCCGGAGGTCCGACGACTTCAAGCCTACATAAATGGGCTAAATGAATATGAACAGCCGAAGTTGCAGCCCTTGCTGATAAGGGACCATGTCCCAAGGAAGAAATTGGAGCAACTCTCGGTGGAACAAAAGGGAGAGGAAGAGAATGTTGCATCCCTACGGTTTTGATGATGTCTCACACTATAAATCAGTTTGTTTTCTCGCATTCTTGCAATAAAGGTCCGTGCATTTTCCTATTCATATGCATTCAATAGATCAGTGCATGCTTTACTCTAGACGTGGTAAGTCCTTTCCTCGGTGCAAGTTTCTTTTAATAAGGTCAACACTTGTGTTCGTCTCAGTAGAGCTCGGTGCATCTCGCATAAAGTCCGTGCATATTTTGCCGCGGTGCATTTTTTTGTTTCTAAGCATGAAGGAGGTCTGTGCTTGTTGCATGATTTAGGTCCGTACATTATTTGTCATTCATCTTTTTGCTTAATGCATATTAAGTCAGTACATGCATTGTCTCGTTCATAAGCCTGCTAGGAGCAAGTTTCTCAAAGTTCAACATTTCTCGCATAAAGTGCCTGCCTCAGTGCAAGTCCTTGTTCATGCACAGGTTCTATCGTTCTTACTCTGTCTCAGTGCTTTTTACTAGGTCGTGTGCACCAAGGTCCGTGTATATCATGTCCCTGCATCTCACCTCTTGAGGTTGGTGCAATATTTGGGTCGGTGCAATTCTTGACTAGAATGCATTGTTTAGTATGCTCATTTTTTATCTCAGTGCAAATCCAACTCGGTGCAAGCTCTGTCTTGCATCTCTCTTTGTTCTGTGCATTTCTCTCTGCATCTCGGTGCAGCTCTTGCTTGGACTGCATATCCCGACTTGGTGCATTCTTTCTCTTTCTGAATAACATGAAGTCGGTGCATCTTTTATTGCATTAACATACTCGATGCAAGGATTGGTCTGCACCTAGTTGGTGCAACTTTCGGATAGACGTAGGTATAGGAACACAACTCGGTGCATACTTTGCTTAAGATAAAAACATGATCGGTGCTTAGCCAAGTCTATACAACTCACTGTAGCTGTCTGTGCACGTTTTGCTCCATGCACACCAAGTATATACAAATCCCTGTAGCAACGAGGTCGGTGCAGTTCTTGTTTCAGGCCTATTAGACTCGGTGCAAATCTTGTAGGTAGCTAAAGTAGATTGGTGCATCTTCGGCTTCATTCCGCATCGGTGCTTTTCCTGCCAGTCTTAGTCGGTGCTTGTTTTCGACTCAGTGCAAACTTTCCTTTCTGGCAAGAATAAAGTCAATGCAATGGTTGACTTGGAAACTCCTACTCAGTGCAATTTTTGCTTACTTACTCGCTACATCGGTACGACTTGTGCTAAGTGTGTGACAAAATGTTTATTCATTTTCTGACAGTTTGTCTGTGCATTCACCAGGTGGATGGCGCGTGATCCGAGGAAGATAAAGGTCCAGAACATTTTGACACGTGCCCCAACCTTTCAGGCGGGAAACATGGTATCCACACGCCTAAGTTTCTGGAATAGACATATATATACTGAGGAAAAGGGTTCGTAAAGAAAATGATGGAATAGTGAAAAAGAAGAGAAGCGTGAGAGCAGTGCTGTGGATCAAGAGAGAAAACTAGAGACAAACCACTCCATCAAGAGCAGAGAGAAGATTTGGAGAGAAAGCTGTCTGTGAATCTGAAGATCTGCTTCTACGGAAGGTACATTGTTTTGACTTAGAGATAATTGTTTTCCATCAGTCTTTTATCGTCGAGTTTCCTTCATTTTCCATTCCATTTTGTTACCCTCCAAGCTTGCTCGGAGGAAGGGAGAAGTTCTACAGTTTCCCTCCATTGTTCTTGGAGGAAGAGAGGTTTGATCCTCTAGTTTTGTGAGTTGCTTGGGAGCAATTTCACAGGGTTCCCTTTGATGCGTGCAAAGGAAGGGAGATTCGTTCTCCAGTGGTTCTTCTGGTTGATCAGAAGGTTGAGAAGGGTGTTCCTCAGGGCAAGCTATTTGGCAGCGGTTGTCGCAGACTGAGTCTGCTGTGTGCGATTAATCATTGCAAGGAAACCTTACTCTTCTGAGTGAGGGGTGGACATAGATTGCTGGTAGCAATCGAACCACCTAAAAAATTCTCTGTCTCTCTTGTGGATTTGGCTGTCTACTTTGTGCTTGCTCTCCATCTACTTGATATATTACTTCATCGTGAATTCTTTTCTCGATCTCAATCCATAGTCTAGATATCTCTATTACCTATCTCCAAAGTTTTTATCACTACGTTTTGAGGGGTTGAGTAATTGTTTCTGAGCTTATCGAATTTGGGAGTGATCTATTCATCCCCCCCCTTCTATCTCACTTTTCGCTGTGCGTATCAATTGGTATCAGAGCCGGTTTTTCACTATGTGGTCCAATGGCCAAGGTAACTCTGGATCTAATGCTCCTCGGAGCTTCATGGCTGAGGGACAATCTATTAGCCGCCCTCCTTTCCTCGATGGTAACAATTACTTTTTTGGGAAAAACAGGATGGAGGTATTCATAAGGGCGTAGAGCCTAAAACATTGGAGGGTGATCACCACTGGGCCATATGATCTGCCACCGAATGAAGACGCGTGGACAAATGATCAAATCAAGCTTTCGTCACTCAACTGGATGGCCCTGAACATCATCAAATGTAAAGTTCATCCAGGCGAATACGCCTGCATCTCAGCATGCAAAACGGCCAAGACATTGTGGGATGAGTTGGAGTTAATCTACGAAAGTACATCCCAAGTGAAAGCAACGAAGGTAAATCTCCTCACCTCTGAATATGAGCTGTTTAAGATGAAATCAGAGGAGACCATAACTGAGATGTATGCCACACTATCTTTAATTACGAACAGTCTTATGGGGTTTGGGAAAGAGATATCTGAGGGAGATATAGTCAGGAAGATACTTAGATCTCTAACCCCTACATGGCACACTAAGGCCATTGTGATAGAGGAGTCTAGGGATCTGTCGAGAATGACAATCATCGAACTTATAGGATCCCTAATGACGTATGAGATGAATTTCAAGAGGAATGGTGAAGGAAGCGACAAGAAGGGCAAGAATATTTCCCTCAAGGTTACATGCAGCAAAGGCAGTAGTAGCAGCGGGAGTAGTAGTTGCGAGTCTGACTGGCTGTCAGACCTCGACCAGGAGGAGCAAGCAATGCTCACTCATCAATTCAGGAAATTCTTGAGGACTAAGGGAAAGACCTTTAGAAGAAAGAGGTCGTATCTCTCTGGTAAGAACTTTGATTCCAACAATGATAAGAATAGGAATGCCAAGAAAATCAAATGATTTCATTACAGGAAACCTGGACACATTAAAGGGGATTGCCCTAATCTTCAGAAGAAGGGTCCCGACTTTCAAAAGAAGAGCTCCAAGGTGCAGAGGAAGAAACCACAAGCAATGGTCTGCACGTGGAGCAATGAGGAAAAAGATCCAGAAGCCAACTCCTCAGAGGAGGACGAAGAAGGAATTTGCCTGATGGCAAATAGCGATGAGGAGGTAACAAACATTTTCGAGAATTTTTCTATTGATGATTGGGAAGACGCCTATTCTGAACAGTTAGATAAGTTCAATTCACTGAGTAAAGAGCATAGGGTTCTGAAAAGAAAATTCAATGCTAATATTGAAGAATAAACTCAAATCAGTAATTTTTTTTTTGTAAACCCCTGCCTAGGGTTGAATGGGGGACCCAAATCAGTAAGGAAAATCATAAATTAAAGGAACAATTAGAAGAAATGATTTCTCTGAGGAAGGAAAATGAAAAGCACAAATCAGAGAACCAGGAAGTTCACACACAGCTCAACGAACTCAAGATAAAACTTGAAGAAAGTCTTAATGGAAACAGCGTGATCACTGAGAAGTATGAAGCCGTTAAGAAAGTGAACACTGAACTTCTAAAAAATTGTGAGTCTATGCAAAGAGAGCTGGAAGACAAACAAAAAATCTTAGAAAAATGTGTTCAAGGGAAAACAAATCTGGACTCTATACTAGGAACAAGGGTAAACTTCAACAAAGAGGGTTTAGGCTATAACCCGACAAATAAGAGACCCTTTGAGTTCAAGACCACTACCTTCTACCCAGAGAAGGGAAAAGAAAAGCTGGACACACCATCCAGCTCAAACAGTAATCAAAATATTCAACATCCAAAGGAGAAAGCAACAAACCATGCTGAACAACATCTTAAAATAGGGAAGAACTTCACTAAGCCCATTCACCAGAACAGAAATGGTAGCTGGACCAGGCAAATGTATCAGAATAGAAGCTGGAATTACTATAAAAGAATGGGCCCGAACAGAAGTTACTGGGGAAATAACATACACCCTCAAAAATTCGGTAATCAACATGCGTACAGAAGATACCCCAGAGATGAAAGGTCTAATAACTGGAATGGATTCCATTTCTTTAGACCAGCTGGACATAATTCTGGTCACAATTTCAATAGACCTGAAAATAAGATGCAAGAGAAAAACAAGCTGAAACAATTTTGGATTCCCAAACACCTGCTTAAAGATTTAAATGATGTCTTTGGACCCAACTTATCTTGGGTTCCAAACCGCCTTGCTTGATTTCTTTTGTGTAGGTTTGCCTGGCAGCTGAGAACAACAAATGGTACCTTGACAGTGGCTGCTCCAGGCACATGACAGGAGACCGTTCCAAGTTCAGCAGGCTAGAAATGAAGGCAGGGGGTCTGGTCAAATTCGGAGGAAAGAACAGAGGTAAGATCATTGGGGTTGGCACAGTTGGTAAGTCCCCCACTAACTCAATTGAGAAAGTTTTATTTGTGGAAGGTCTTCAACACAATCTGATTAGCATCAGTCAATTATGTGACAAGGGTCACAGGGTTAGGTTTGATAATAACTCATGCAAAATCTTCGAAATAAATTCTGATCTTGTTAAATTTGTAGCCAACAGGACCAATAATGTCTACATGGTAGACTTAGATGTTGAGTCTGAATCTAATCTTTGTTTATCTGCTAATTCTAAAAATAATGCTTTTGATTGGCATAGACGTTTCGGCCATGGTAGTTTTTCTACTTTGAATAAATTGATCAAGCATGATTTAGTTAGAGGCATGCCTAAAATCAAGTTTAATTCAATCTCAAAAATATGTGATGTCTGTGCTCTGGGCAAGCAAACTCGCAAGTCATTTAAGCTTAGGTCTGAGCCTTTATCAACCAAGCCAATGGAACTCTTGCATATGGACCTTTTTGGTCCAACCAGAACTCTGAGCTTGAATGAGAAAAGGTTTGGGTTTGTCATTGTAGACGATTTCACTAGGTTTTCATGGCTATTTTTCTTGGCAAATAAAAAATGATGCATTTCAGAAGTTTGAACATTTCTTCAATAAAATCAAACAAGGAGGTTCTCATTGTATTTCAATAATTCAAACTGACCATGGAGGTGAGTTTGAGAATTCTTTATTTTCTGACTTCTGCAATAAAGAGGGACTTACTCACAAATTTTATTCTCCCCGGACTCCAGAGCAGAACAGAATTGTTGAGAGAAGAAATCGGACAATCATCGAAATGGCAAGAACTATGCTGGTCGAAAGTCAACTTCCCAGGAGATTTTGGGCAGAGACAGCCAACGCAGCCTGCTACACAATTAACCGAGCAATGGTAAGACCTGTCCATAAGAAAACTCCCTACGAACTCTTTAATGGTAAGCCAATGCATTAGTCATTATGGGTGCATGTTTATGAATTGTCACATGGTATTTCATAATCATCATGATGGATGGTATTTTATAATCATCATGATGGACCTATTGCAATGACTCATAATATTGCCATCATCAAAAAGGGGGAGATTGTTGTGTCCCCTATGGTTCTGGAGTTTTGATGATGACAAATATTATGTCTCATTATGTTTACATCCTTGATGATATAATCCTGTTGCATTATGAGAAACTGTCAGAACAGGGTTGAGGATGTTTCACAGGTCATGAAGTTAACCCAAGTCAAAGAGTCAAAGTTAAATCATGATAGGTAAGGTGAATGCTCAGATCATGTAATGCTTTAATTAGTTCTCCTGCATACATTCAGTTCATGTCTACTATATGCATTCAATTCATTGGTTCATGTTTATTGTGCATTGCCTCACATCAAGTCTAGACATCCTGGTTGCATTCTAAGTCTACACATCCTGCTAGGTCGGTCTTCAAAGTATGTACATTGATCTTCAAGGCATCGAGTCTATACATTGGACTGTGCTTCATGCATTGGCCAAGTCTGTTTAGTTAGTATGGACAGTAGTGGGTCGACCCACCCCTACTGATGCGTCGACCCATCAGAACACTGACTGTCTGGGTTTCAAAGTCTATACATTGCTGCTTTGGCCAACTCTGTACATCCGTTTGCCTGACTCCTGTTTCAAAGTCTACTCATTCATTGTTAAGGCAAGTTTATACATTGGCTCATGGTCTTCAAGTCGATACATAGTCTTCATCTTCTGAAGTTTGTACAGCCAGTCACTTGACAAAGTCTGTACAGTGTCTCATATTGGCAAAGTCTGTACATCATCTGGTCTGTGGATGCTTTGTCCTTTTGAAGTCTATACACTAGATTGTTAGCCCTTCAACTCTATACATTCGAGTGTTAACCTTTAAGTCCATACATTAGCCTTCAGACTAGCAAGTCTATACATCGCCTGTTGATTGCAAAGTCTGTACAATGTTCAGAGTTCAAAGTCTGCACATTGGGGGCTTTTCCTACGCTTGGCCAAGTCTATACACTCATATCTTTCCCTACGCTTTCCTGGCCAAGTCAATACATTGCTAAGCCTGTAGATGCACGTACTGCTAATAAGTCTAGACATTGGAAAGTCTGTACATCGTGCATCTTTAAGTTGAAGTCTGTACAGAGTCAGCGTCCAGTTGACCGTCTCAGGCAGTGTCTCTTTGTGCGTCTCTTGCAAGTCCACACAATGCTTCAGACTAAAGCCTGTACATCGGACAGTGTTTAGGCAAAGTCTATACATCCGTCCGTACAGTGTCTTGGCCACCGTCTCACAACCACCAAGTCTATACTTTGGTCGGTAGCAAGTCTGCACATTGGACTCTTGATCAAGTCTACACAATGAACAGTGTTCTTCCAAGTCTGTACATTGGAAGCTTCACCTATGTTTCCCTTCAAGTCTATACATCGGGAAGTCTTCACATTGGTTGTTGAATGATGAGCAAGTCTGTACAGTGGATCGTCTCTGTTACCGTCTTATGCATTGAGCAAAAGTCTATACAGACTCCACCGTCTCATTCTGCGTCATAGACTGCTCAAGTCCATACATTGGCTGCATCATTTCATTATCAAGTCTATACACTGCCTTTGGGTCTCCAAGTCTATACAGCCTTTTACTTCGCCAAAGTCTGTACATTGGTCTGCATTGCCCTAGGACTAAGTCTGTACAGCCATTTACTTAATGAAGTCCATACATTCATTTGCATTGAATGAAGTCTGTACATTGGTTTTGTTATGCTCAAGAACGCTTAAGTCTATACACTGCTATGGCTTGTTCCTGAACGATCTTCAAGTTAAAGTCTGTACACTCCCTCAGTGTACACACTTATTCTTTTGTTGCTCTAAAGTCTATACACTCATTCTCAAGGCTTCAAGTCTATACACTGTGTTGCATTACATGCTTTAGCTTAAGTCTATACACCCGATTCCCTCATGCATTTCACAGAAGTCTACACATTCTATCTTGTTATGATAATGCATTCATCAGCAAGTCTATACACTGAGAGCGCATGTTACAAGTCTATACACTCTCTCAGTGTACATACTTGATCATTTGCTGTTCTAAAGTATATACATTCGGTTGCTTATCACGCTGCATCTTTTAAGTCTGTACACTGCTGTTTTTACTTAATTGTTCATGAGACTCAAACAGCTCAGCATATGCATTCTCCCAATCATCTAAAGAAAAATTCTCGAAGATGTTTACCTCCTCCTCCTCATCTTCTTCTTCATTTTGGCTGCTGCTAGGAATACTTCCTTTAGCCATCATGCAGTTGTCTTCATTTAACCTGTGAGCTAGCTTCAGCTCCTCCAGGATGTCCTTGGTAGACCTGCAATCATAAAAACAAGAGTGTAAGGCTCTGTCAATGGCTGCTTTCATCAGATTGAAGGCTTTCTGATTTTCTCCATCTTTTGATCTGTGGCTGTTGCTCCATTTGGACACTTTCTTTGGTAATGTGTGAGGACCTTGTGAAATTAATTTCCACAGATCAGGATTAACTGCATCAACATAGTTTCGTAGACTGATAAACCACGCATTGAAATTAGAACCATTGAAAACCGGTGGATCACCCATGAAAGCTGATCAGATAAATGCAACAGGAATAATGAAGCACCAAGATAGCAGGATCGAATCTACAAATCACTGGACCTTCTAAGCAGACAACCTGCTCTGATACCAATTGTTGGGACGGTGTGATCGATACAGAGGGGGGGTGAATGTATCTCCTTCAAGAATATTGCCCAAATTTAAAAAACAATACGCCTGCTACTATATACAGTTACAGAGTAAAAGCAATAGAGTTCAAATAGGCATTTGATCGACCAGATGAGTTGCTGACTATACTAGTGGAACCAGATGAAGTCTAATGCCAAAGGACAGAACAATGGAAACTAAACTCACTTAGCAAGATGTAAAGCTCAAGGCCACTGCAGATCGAAACAAGACTATTCAAACAACCTGTGAAATAGATAGAAGATATGGAAGAACACACCACAGGCAAACCACAGAACAGCAGATTTTAGGTGGTTCGATCCACAGACCTACGTCCACCCCTCACTCCCAACAGGAGTAAGGCTTCCACTAGCACAAGCTAGAAACCGTAGACTCAGTCTGCAACAGGTGCTGCCACATAGCTTGAACAACCAAGGGAAACAAATCCCTCAATCACGCTCTGCTACCCACAGAGCTTGAAACCTGTTCCAGCTACCAGCTAGAACAGAACCGGAGCAACCTCTCCCTTCCTCCACACACCGGAGGGAACCTGGTAATGACAACCTATCACTAGCAACACCAGAGATCACCGATCTCTCTACCTCTGCAACCCAGAGGGAAACCGGAGTAACACTCCCTTCCTCCATACACCGGAGGGGAACTAATCACAAGTAGCACCCAGCTACTTGCAAACCGAAGACACAAGATCTCCCTTCTCCTGAGTCCACAGGAGGAACCCGATCCCCAACAGGGCAATCGGAAGAACAACAAGTGACTGTTTAAAAAGAAAAGCAAAAAACTGTAGCAACAGAAAGCTGGAGAAATAAGAAATCAGACTGTGGCTCTCGCAGGAGCTGGCTGGCCTGGATTTGATCCACGGTCCAGCAGGAACAGATCTTCAGTTGAAGCTTCTATCACTCTAGCTCTCTCTTCTTCTCATTCTTCTTTTTCTTCTCTTTCGCAGGCTCTCTCTCTGTCTCTTCTTTCTTCTTCTTCTTTCTTCTTCTGCTCACAGCCTCTCTACTGCACTATCTGTCTATTTCGATCACTCTTTCTCTTTCAGATCATTTTATCTCTTCTTCATCTTCTTTTTTCAATGGACGGAGGCTTCTATTTATATCAGGTTCAGCATGTGCTAGGGCGTGCTCTTTTCGATTCCCGCCCAAGCTTCAGTCCACGTGGTGACTTCTCAGCATCTTGGATCACGTGCCAGATGCCAGCCTCGTGTCACGTGCCCAGACTCTGCAGATTAAATGAAAAGATACTTCAGTCGATCAGCAGAATGTATAGACTTAATGTAAAAACAACAGTGTACAGACTTAAAAGATGCAGCGTGATAAGCAACCGAATGTATATACTTTAGAACAACAAATGATCAAGTATGTACACTGAGAGAGTGTATAGACTTGTAACATGCGCTCTCAGTGTATAGACTTGCTGATGAATGCATTATCATAACAAGATAGAATGTGTAGACTTCTGTGAAATGCATGAGGGAATCAGGTGTATAGACTTAAGCTAAAGCATGTAATGCAACACAGTGTATAGACTTGAAGCCTTGAGAACGAGTGTATAGACTTTAGAGCAACAAAAGAATAAGTGTGTACACTGAGGGAGTGTACAGACTTTAACTTGAAGATCGTTCAGGAACAAGCCATAGCAGTGTATAGACTTAAGCGTTCTTGAGCATAACAAAACCAATGTACAGACTTCATTCAATGCAAATGAATGTATGGACTTCATTAAGTAAATGGCTGTACAGACTTAGTCCTAGGGCAATGCAGACCAATGTACAGACTTTGGCGAAGTAAAAGGCTGTATAGACTTGAAGACCCAAAGGCAGTGTATAGACTTGATAATGAAATGATGCAGCCAATGTATGGACTTGAGCAGTCTAAGACGCAGAATGAGACGGTGGAGTCTGTATAGACTTTTGCTCAATGCATAAGACGGTAACAGAGACGATCCACTGTACAGACTTGCTCATCATTCAACAACCAATGTGAAGACTTCCCGATGTATAGACTTGAAGGGAAACATAGGTGAAGCTTCCAATGTACAGACTTGGAAGAACACTGTTGAATGTGTAGACTTGATCAAGAGTCCAATGTGCAGACTTGCTACCGACCAAAGTATAGACTTGGTGGTCGTGAGACGGTGGCCAAGACACTGTACGGACGGATGTATAGACTTTGCCTAAACACTGTCCGATGTACAAGCTTTAGTCTGAAGCATTGTATGGACTTGCAAGAGACGCACAAAGAGACACTGCCTGAGACGGTCAACTGGACGCTGACTCTGTACAGACTTTGCAATCAACAGGCGATGTATAGACTTGCTAGTCTGAAGGCTAATGTATGGACTTAAAGGTTAACACTCGAATGTATAGAGTTGAAGGGCTAACAATCTAGTGTATAGACTTCAAAAGGACAAAGCATCCACAGACCAGACGATGTACAGACTTTGCCAATATGAGACACTGTACAGACTTTGTCAAGTGACTGGCTGTACAAACTTCAGAAGATGAAGACTCTGTATCGACTTGAAGACCATGAGCCAATGTATAGACTTGCCTTAACAATGAATGAGTAGACTTTGAAACAGGAGTTAGGCAAACGGATGTATAGAGTTGGCCAAAGTAGCAATGTATAGACTTTGAAACCCAGACAGTCAGTGTTCTGATCGGTCGACGCATCAATAGGGGTGGGTCGACCGACTACTGTCCATACTAACTAAACAGACTTGGCCAATGCATGAAGCACAGTCCAGTGTATAGACTCGATGCCTTGAAGATCAATGTACATACTTTGAAGACCGACCTAGCAGGATGTGTAGACTTAGAATGCAACCAGGATGTCTAGACTTGATGTGAGACAATGCACAATAAACATGAACCAATGAATTGAATGCATATAGCAGACATGAACTGAATGTATGCAGGAGAACTAATTAAAGCATTACCTGATCTGAGCATTCACCTTACCTGTCATGATTTAACTTTGACTCTTTGACTTGGGTTAACTTCATGACCTGTGAGACATCCTCAACCCTGTTCTGATAGTTTCTCATAATGCAACAGGATTATATCATCAAGGATGTAAACATAATGAGACATAATATCTGTCATCATCAAAACTCCAGAACCACAGGGGACACAACACTACGCACCTGTTGCTAGGATGGAAGCTATAAGAATATTGTTAGCATTTGCATGCTCCAAAAATATAAAACTCCAACAAATGGATGTGAAGAGTGCGTTCTTAAATGGAATTATTAAGGAAGAAGTTTTTGTTGAACAGCCCCCCGGTTTTCTATTCTCCACTAAACTTGACCAAGTTTTCAGATTGAATAAAGCCCTGTATGGTTTAAAGCAGGCCCCTCGAGCCTGGTATGAGAGATTAACAGAATTTCTGATCAGCAAGGGCTACCAGTGAGGTAAGGTAGATCAAACTCTTTTTACAAAAGGCTTTAATGAAGATCTCATCATAGTCCAGGTATACGTAGATGACATTATCTTCAGCTCAACAAGTACTGATCTATGTAATGAATTTTCAAAATTGATGTCAGCAGAATTTGAAATGAGTTTGGTAGGCGAATTGAAGTACTTTCTTGGCCTGCAGATACAACAGTTAGAGGAAGGATGCTTCATCAACCAGACCAAGTATACATTGGACATTGTCAAGAGGTTTGGCATGAACAACTTGAAGCACATTACAACACCAATGGGTACCAATACCTCATTGGATGCAGATGAGATAGGTAAAGAAGTAGATGCCAAGCTCTACCGAGGTATGATTGGATCTCTACTCTATTTGACAGCCTCAAGACCTGATATACAGTTAAGTGTAGGAATGTATGCAAGGTATCAATCTAGACCCACTGAATTACATCTAGCTGCAGTAAAAAGAATTTTTAGATATCTGTCTGCTACACACACCCTTGGTTTATGGTTTCCTGCATCACACACTCTAGACTTAATCGCATACATAGATGCAGACTATGCCGGGTGTAAACTAGATAGAAAAAGTACTAGTGGTCATTGTGAATTTCTAGGTGGGTGTTTAGTGTCTTGGGATTCCAAGAAATAACATTCTGTGGCCCTCTCCACTACAGAGGCTGAGTACGTGGCTACAGGGAGTTGTGGTACACAAGTCATTTGGATTAAACACCAGCTTCATGACTATCAAGTAGACATGGGGTGCACACCCATTTACTGTGATAATACTAGTGCCATCAATCTAGCCAAGAATCATGTCTTGCATTCCCACACCAAACACATAAAAATAAGGCATCATTTCATAAGAGATGAGGTTTATAAGAACACCTTTGAACTGATTCATGTAGGCACTGCTAATCAAATTGCTGATATCTTCACCAAGCCTCTAGACAATGAAAAATTCACCACATTAAGGAGAGAATTAGGCTTATTTAAATTATCTTAATTTCTAATCTCTTGATATGGCAAGAGGTTGTGTGAGAAGCCTGTCCTAACCATGAGGGGGAGTTCTGTGTGTCTGCTGATTAGTTTCCTTCTGTGCATCGATTGAGGGGGAGCTGGGTAGTTAGTGAAGTTTGACCGATTCAAAAGTTTGACCAGATGTGTGTCATTGTTGGTTCTCATGATTGAATGAGTGCGGTTCTCTCTCAGACAGTAGAATCTCATTCATCTCTTAAGTCTATAAGTTTGTGTAAGTAAAGTCCAGCTAGAATCTTTTCTCTAGTAGACTATCAGAGACTTGGATTAAGTATCTGAAGTATATCTTCCTACATTGTTCATGATTCTGGTTTAGGATAAAACTTGTATGTCTTGATATCCGTCCAGAACAACTTGAAATCTAGACTTCAAGATTCATTTCAAAGAAACAGTTCTTCTGGTATTGTCTTCAAACACTTCATCTCCACAATATAAGGGATCAACTAAATGAACAAAGGTCTATGGTTTGATCACTGAGAAACTAGGAGCTTCATCAATGATATGAAGTCTTTCCGATGTCATGAGGTGTCAAATTAAAAAAAAATTCTGCAAAATAAACTTAATGTTTCTGACCATCACAGAGCAATGGTGATAAGGTGGTGAGTAACTGGAGACTCTGGCCTCTGATCAAGATGTCTCCTCACGTAAAAAACCATAGTTACTAACTCTGTTCTCTAAAAAGGAGAGGTAATGAGGTTCTCACATTGAGTAACTGGGGATTCTGGCCTCTGTTCAAGGTGTCTCCCTAATGTCAAAGATGTGATTTACCCACTTACTTACCGCTCTTCTTGAAAATCTTTATAATATCCTTTATATTTGTGCAAATTATTGGAATGCTTGTCCTCAATACCTTGAGCACACCTTCTCTACTTTTGTCTCTTGTCGTCTACTTAGTATAGTTGTTTGATCAGCTATGTCTTCTCATACTTGTTCATCCCTGCTCTACATCATATACCCTGTATGTGGATAAACTTCCCTCTAATTCTAATTCTCTATTGCTTACCATAGTTCAAGAATCCTCTCTTGAGTTTAGCGCCTCACTTATTCTCTTAAGATATGCTCATGAGTCTTTCTACACTAAGAAGCCATTGTACGTCTTCCTCATGTCTCTAGCAACTGCATATATCTTTCATTTCCTTTTAATGATGTCAAAGGGGGAGAGAGGTCATCTGAGAGGTTCAGGGCACCTGAGGCATCTGAGAGTGAGTTGTAGGGGAGCAGATTTGGAGAGAGAAGAGGTTCAGAAGATGGTGTTTCTGGGAGAGGCTTTCTGGTTTGTCAGTATGCATATTTTAGTTTGCTCCTGATTATTTTTGATCTCCTTTTAATGCCATGATGTTGCTTGATTCATAGTGTTGCCATCATCAAAAAGGGGGAGATTGTTGCATCCCTACGGTTTTGATGATGCCTCACACTATAAATCAATTTGTTTTATCGCATTCTTGCAATAAAGGCCCGTGCATTTTCATGTTCATATGCATTCAATAGATCAGTGCATGCTTTACTCTAGACGTGATAAGTCCTTGCCTCGATGCAAGTTTCTTTTAATAATCTCAACACTTGTGTTCGTCTCAGTAGAGCTCGGTGCATCTCGCATAAAGTCCGTGCATATTTTGCCGCGGTGCATTTCTTTGTTTTTAAGAATGAAGAAGGTCTGTGCTTGTTGCATGATTTAGGTCCGTGCATTATTTGTCATTCATCTTTTTGCTTAATGCATATTAAGTCAGTAGATGCATTGTCTCGTTCATAAGCCTGCTCGGTGCAAGTTTCTGATGGGGACATCGCTTACCACTTCCCACTTCTCCAAGGGTCCGGATGCTCGCCATTATGTTCAGCTTGATTTTCTGAGTTTAGCTATGTAATTTTCATATCTTTCTTGAGTCATTTTGATGTAATTTCCCCTTTGTTTTGAGTCATGTCCCTAGGTTATCATGTTATTGACCTAAGTTTGTGTCTTCATATTGGGTTAGTATGTCTATTGGGCCCATTTAGAAGGGCCTGGCCCAGGGGCGCCCTTTTCCCTATCCCCAGCTCTGTGGGTTATCTGTTATTAGTTCTCTTCTCAGGGACTTTTTGTAAAAGTTGGGATTCCTATAAATAGGACCCCAACTCCACTTGAGATGGTTAATGAATATTTGAGTAAAAACTTGCCACAAGAATTGTGCCCCCCTCTCTCTAGCTCTCTCTCTCTCTAGCTCTCTCTCTCTCTAGCTCTTTCTTCTCTCTCTCACACTAAAGGGGGCGAACCCCTCTCTCTCTCCCTTGGGCGAACCTGCCCCTTCACCTCCCCCACTTGCCACATCAGCCCCACCCCATTAAACACAACCCTTCACCTCCCAAGGCTCATAAACCCCATTTGCTCCCACCACTCCCCAAGCAACCCTTCCCCTTCCCCATACAACCTTCCATCTTCCCAAGAGAGAATCCCCCTCTCCCAAGCACCTCTTCCCCTCCCCAAGGAAACCCCTCCCCCTTCCCTAGGCATCCATTAACACTATCATTCAATCCTCTACCCAATTCAAGGCCATTCCCCCCATTTCCCCAAGCCATTTCGCACCCACCTCCACCCCCTTGGCCACTTGCGCACCAACCCCCCCTCCCCTGCTAGCTCCGCCCCTACCTTCCTCCCTCACTTCCCCTTGCCACCTCCCAACCATTCCCCACTACCAAAGCAACCATATTCCCTACCCTTCCACCAAAGAGACCCCCCCCTTTACCCTTTTCTCTTCAAATCAGTGTGCAGCTGAAGCCCAGCAAATCGACACCCTGTTGCAGTGCGGCCCGCGACCACATCCCGGAGCTCCTGGGGGCATGGCCTACATCGACGGAAATCTATCCCAGTCGTCTTCGCAGGAAAGGCAGTTTCGTCTCAATCCGAGGTCGGAGCTACCTGGGAGAGCCGTTCTTCGCCAAGTGTGCAGATCCAGTCCTGTCTGCAACCCGAAGTGACTTGCAGGAATTCCCACGGCCACACCCTTCAACTTATGGAGGCGCCACTTGGCTGAGAGCTGCTAACACGAGTCATCCACCACCACCAACAAGCGCCGTCCCGTTCGGTTTCAGGAAGTGCCTGTTCCAATTTTTCTCCCCCGGGTGCGCAGACAGTCCGTTTGGTTCCTGCCCCGACACTGCCTCACTCAATGGACTCCTCCTCATCACTCCAACATCTTCTGGTGCTGTTCTTGGTTGCTGCTCGAATAAGACTCATCCACGGACGTCCTCGACTTGGTCTCGCCTCATTCAGACTTCGGGAGTGACCGTGGTACCTTCTACAAGCAGCTGTAACCCTCTGGACCTGCCTGAACCAGAACGCCAGGGACCTGTTCCAGAGCCCGTCCCCACCGGCGATGACTTCGGGACTGCCCACTAAAAATCACAGTCGTACCTGGGTACGTCAGCGACATTTTGGCGCAAGTCTCATCAAGTTCTGAGTCGGGGAGAGCTCACAGCGGTGACTACATCGACCCTCTGTCTTGCTGTCTCAGACCCGGGCAGATTCGGCCGGGTACTCCGACGGCGCGATCGAGCTTATCTCCCCTCCCCGCCTGGCCGGCTTAGCGCCCCTCCCTGTGCAGAGGTAGTGTTTGACTTGTAATAAAAATATCCCCACCCCAAGTCCACCCTCCTGTGTGAGGTGTAGTGATTGTAATTGTTAAACAGGGATCGAGCTTCATCGGCGCAGTGTGCGGGGAACCCACACTTCCCCGCTCGCCCTCGTCTTCGAACGGGGTTGGTTTTCTCAAACCAACCAGGGTAAGCTCTGAACTTTGCTCCATTAGTTATATTTGTTCATCTAATATCCGTGGAATTGCTCCATTGAGCAAGAGAGAGAGCGCCCGACCCCGTGTGTCCACTTACGAGTGGTCACCGTGGGCTGTGAGAGAGAGGGACCTAGTGCCCCAATTGGCACCGGCCAGCCCCTTATGTGTGGGCTTCGTACCTTCGGGAGGGCAACCCTAGCCCTGATGGCACTCTACCAGCAAGGGCCTTGATCCATCACCTCCCCTTAGCATCACTTAGTCACCCCGGGCTCGTGTGTGTGCGACGGCGAATCGGCCCCAATCTAGGACTTTGTTGCTATGTGATTGTGTTTGCGGAATAGGTCCTAAGGATCCGTTTGTTTGCTGCATGCCCCTTAGTGGTGTCACATCAAGTGGTATCAGAGCAAGTTCATAACTTGTCTCTCTACAAGTTAGTCCTAGGGCGCATAAGCATTTAGAGTCATTCGGTTCATCATCATGGCTACCTCTTGTTGGTCCCACTCGGCCCTCCACAAAGGTCCGGTCGACCACCCCTTATCGGACATCCTTATAGATGAGAGTATCACCTTTGATGGGTCACATCCTAGTGATTATGTTAGGTGGGAAACCTTCATGAATAAACACTTTGATAGGACTAGGGTCTATGGACACACTAGAGTCCGCAGGGCCACAGGGCGACTTCGGGGACAAGCCAAGAAGGAGTGGGAACGCATAGTGAGCTTAAGAAGGATTTGGCGGCAAGAACCCATAGAATCATAGGCAGAGATGAAGATTGAGCTTAGGAAGATCTTCACTCCCCGACCTCCCCACTCCTACCTTGAGAACCATAACCCAAGGAGCACTCCCACTCCCCCTCTCCCTCAACCCAAGACCTCCCTTAGGGTCCAAGCTTCACCACTCCGGGTCCACTATGCCCCAACCTTCATCACCCCATCCCCAAAAGACCTTCCCATTCCTTTGGAGAGTAAGACCCCCACACCCCAAAAGGATAAGATTGTAATTGAGGTACATGAGGCCTCCCCAGATTGGGAAGAAGAATACGAGTCACAATATCATGGGTTAGGCCGAGGAGTTCCCATCCCATGTGGGAGAAGCATCATGGCTCACTCCACCCTCACCATTCAAACCCACGTGGACCCCATGTCCACCCCTCCATCTAGGCCCGTGACAGCCACCATTCCCCATCCCGAAGTTACTCACCCAATCCACCTTCCACTTACCACTCCTATCCTACCCAAACCTAGCCCCCCACTACTTCCACTCCCAACCCCAACCCAAGTCCGGCCTCACTCACCACCCTGGGTACACCATACACCAACCATTATCATCTCGCCCTCAGAGGACCCGCTCACTTCGTTGGTAGAAGAACCCATACCCGACCCCATAGTGGTGAACACTCCAGACCCAACCCCCGCCATGGAGATCACCCATGTCCAGGAAGAAGAAGAAACTTCACATGGTGGTCTTCACCTTACACCACCCTCCCTAGTAGGAGCCGAGCTCATCTTAGGAGAACCCCTTTTACGTTGGCTAAAGGAGAACCCATTTAGAGATCTCATGGCCCATGTTTGCCCTCCTATGGAACAAAACCTTCCTATAGTACCCTTATCCACCTATCACACCACAATCCAGTCATCCTATCAAGTGAAAACATTAGGGGATTTTCTTAAGGGTCTATCTTGGCAAATGGAGTTAACTGGCATGTTGACCATTGTAGCCGACCGACCTAGGAGCCTTGACCTCCTACACCTATGTGTCGGGTCCATCTCCTCGATATACACTGTGGGTTGCTATACTAGCGACCTTCTTTTATTCCTCCCTACACCCGAAGAACCCGATGCTATCCACGAATTAGAGTTGCTTATTTCGGGTAGGATGTCAAGCCCTCCATTCCTGGCCAACCAACCCGCCAAGGACTTCGGTTCAATTACTTCATTTGAGGAGGAGGACTCACCGTCATTTGAAGACCTTGAGGAGATAGAATACCTCTTCCTTTGTAACACATTCCATGACCCCTTTGATCCCTCCCTATGGAAGACATGGCACCCATGGGACTTAGCCGCCTTACCCACCACCCACTCCCTCCTACCCTCACCCACCATGTCGAACCCAACCCACCCATTCCACTACTTAGTTCACACTATGAGAGCCATGACCGAGGGTGACATCCACCTAGGAAATGAGGAAGTGACCTATCCCAAAATGTCCACTTTCTTGGACCCCTTAGGCCCCTATGAGTGGAAAGCCCCAAATCCACCCCCACCTAAAGATGGGACCATCTTGATTGTAATGCATGTGTCACAACATTTTGCATCATGTAGTAAGGCTAGTCACGTCATTTATGTAATTCACACACTAGGTCCAGTGCACGACAGATTTACATTTGGACATGCTGGTCCTCCCCCACTCTTCATCCACCTCATGCATGATAGGGCCATTTGTGGCTGTCCCGGTCCACCTAAGTGCATCAAGGTCCACATGGTTTCTAAGCATGATAGGTCAATTCATGGATGCCCTGGTCCTCCTAAGTCTGTCAAAACCAATCTAACACTTGATAGGGCTGAATTTGGTTGTCCAGGCCCTCCCTTCATCCCTATAGGATCATCATTCATGACATTGCATGGTAACATTCGCAAACACAACAACAAGAGCAGCAAGGGTTATAAGAAATCGGCCGATTCCCACCGACGCCACCGAGAATTTCGTGTAGGTGACTTTGTGATGGTGAGAACCGAGAGACTATTCCCTGGGAATGTCTCCAAACTGAGGTCGCGTGGATCAGGTCCCTTCCAGGTTTCGAGGCGGATCGGCACAAATGCTTACGTGTTGGACCTCCCCGAGGAGTACGGAGTAAGTCCCACATTCAATGTGGCTGACTTGGTGCCATATAGGGGTCCCACGGTGACACCTAGTAAGGAAATTGAGCTTGTTCCACCCCTTGAGAGAGCCACCACCCATGAGAGAGCTCCACCAACCCAGAGGGGCCAACGTGAGCAATTGGAGCGGATATTGTATGAACAGGTCACTGTCATCTGGAACAAAGGGATGGGCACTACCTCGCTTGGTGGAAAGGACCAGCTATCTTTGGTAGACTTGAGAGCAACCTCGCTGTGGCTTCCTCCGCATACGATGGATCTTTACTCGACAGAGTCGAGTTCTCTGCACCCCGGGAGTATGATGGGGACATCGCTTACCACTTCCCACTTCTCCAAGGGTCCGGATGCTCGCCATTATGTTCAGCTTGATTTTCTGAGTTTAGCTATGTAATTTTCATATCTTTCTTGAGTCATTTTAATGTAATTTCCCCTTTATTTTGAGTCATGTCCCTAGGTTATCATGTTATTGACCTAAGTTTGTGTCTTCATATTGGGCTAGTATGTCTATTGGGCCCATTTAGAAGGGCCTGGCCCAGGGGCGCCCTTTTCCCTATCCCCAGCTCTGTGGGTTATCTGTTATTAGTTTTCTTCTCAGGGACTTTTTGTAAAAGTTGGGATTCCTATAAATAGGACCCCAACTCCGCTTGAGATGGTTAATGAATATTTGAGTAAAAACTTGCCACAAGAATTGTGCCCCCCCTCTCTCTAGCTCTCTCTCTCTCTAGCTCTTTATTCTCTCTCACACACTAAAGGGGGCGAACCCCTCTCTCTCTCCTCCTCTCTCTCTCTCCCTTGGGCGAACCTGCCCCTTCACCTCCCCCACTTGCCACATCAGCCCCACCCCATTAAACACAACCCTTCACCTCCCAAGGCTCATAAACCCCATTTGCTCCCACCACTCCCCAAGCAACCCTTCCCCTTCCCCATACAACCTTCCATCTTCCCAAGAGAGAATCCCCCTCTCCCAAGCACCTCTTCCCATCCCCAAGGAAACCCCTCCCCCTTCCCTAGGCATCCATTAACACTATCATTCAATCCTCCACCCAATTCAAGGCCATTCCCCCCATTTCCCCAAGCCATTTCGCACCCACCTCCACCCCCTTGGCCACTTGCGCACCAACCCCCCCTCCCCTGCTAGCTCCGCCCCTACCTTCCTCCCTCACTTCCCCTTGCCACCTCCCAACCATTCCCCACTACCAAAGCAACCATATTCCCTACCCTTCCACCAAAGAGACCCCCCCCCTTTACCCTTTTCTCTTCAAATCAGTGTGCAGCTGAAGCCCAGCAAATCGACACCCTGTTGCAGTGCGGCCCGCGACCACATCCCGGAGCTCCTGGGGGCATGGCCTACATTGACGGAAATCTAGCCCAGTCGTCTTCGCAGGCAAGGCAGTTTCGTCTCAATCCGAGGTCGGAGCTGCCTGGGAGAGCCGTTCTTCGCCAAGTGTGCAGATCCAGTCCAGTCTGCAACCAGAAGTGACTTGCAGGAGTTCCCACGGCCACATCTTTCAACTTATGGAGGCGCCACTTGGCTGAGAGCTGCTACCACAAGTCGTCCACCACCACCAACAAGCGGCGTCCCGTTCGGCATCAGGAAGTGCCTGTTCTAATTTTTCTCCCCCGGGTGCGCAGACAGTCCGTTTGGGTCCTGCCCCAACACTGCCTCACTCAACGGACTCCTCCTCACCACCCCAACATCCTCTGGTGCTGTTCTTGATTGCTGCTTGAAGAAGACTCATCCACGGACGTCCTCGACTTAGTCTTGCCTCATTCAGACTTCGGGAGTGACCGTGGTTCCTTCTACAAGCAGCTGCAACCCTCTGGACCTGCCTGAACCAGAACGCCAGGGACCTGTTCCAGAGCCCGTCACCACCGGAGACGACTTCAGGACCACCCACAAAAAATCACAGTCGTACCTGGGTACGTCAGAGACATTTTGGCGCAAGTCTCATCAAGTTCTGAGTCCGGGAGAGCTCACAGCGGCGACTACATCGACCCCCTGTCTTGCTGTCCCAGACCCGGGCAGATTCGGCCGGGTACTCCGACGGCGCGATCGAGCTTATCTCCCCTCCCCGCCAGGCCGGCTTAGTGCCCCTCCCTGTGCGGAGGTAGTGTTTGAGTTGTAATACAAATATCCCCACCCCAAGTCCACCCTCCTGTGTGAGGTGTAGTGATTGTAATTGTTAAACAGGGATCAAGCTTCATCGGCGCAGTGTGCGGGGAACCCACACTTCCCCGCTCGCCCTCGTCTTCGAACGGGGTTGGTTTCCTCAAACCAACCAGGGTAAGCTCTGAACTTTGCTCCATTAGTTGTATTTGTTCATCTAATATCCGTGAAATTTCTCCGTTGAGCAAGAGAGAGAGCGCCCGACCCCGTGTGTCCACTTACGAGCGGTCACCGTGGGCTGTGAGAGAGAGGGACCTAGTGCCCCAATTGGCACCGGCCAGCCCCTTAAGTGTGGGCCTCGTACCTTCGGGAGGGCAACCCTAGCCCTGCTGGCACTCTACCAGCAAGGGTCTTGATCCATCACCTCCCCTTAGCATCACTTAGTCACCCCGGGCTCGTGTGTGTGCGACGGCGAATCGGCCCCAATCTAGGACTTTGTTGCTATGTGATTGTGTTTGCGGAATAGGTCATAAGGATCCATTTGTTTGCTGCATGCCCCTTAGTGGTGTCACATCAGTTTCTCAAAGTTTTGCATTTCTCGCATAAAGTGCATGCCTCGGTGCAAGTCCTTGTTCATGCACAGGTTCTGTCGTTCTTACTCTGTCTCAGTGCTTTTTACTAGGTCGTATGCACCAAGGTCCGTGTATATCATGTCCCTGCATCTCACCTCTCGAGGTTGGTGCAATATTTGGGTCGGTGCAATTCTTGACTAGAATGCATTGTTTAGTATGCTTATTTTTTATCTCAGTGCAAATCCAACTCGGTGCAAGCTCTATCTTGCATCTCTCTTTGTTCTGTGCATTTCTCTCTGCATCTCAGTGCAGCTCTTGCTTGGACTGCATATCCCGACTTGGTGCATTCTTTCTCTTTCTGAATAACATGAAGTAAGGTTTGATCTGCACCTAGTTGGTGCAACTTTTGGTTAGACGTAGGTATAGGAACACAACTCGGTGCATACTTTGCTTAAGATAAAAACATGATCAGTGCTTAGCCAAGTCTATACAACTCACTATAACTATCTGTGCACGTTTTGCTCCATGCACACCAAGTCTATACAAATCCCTGTAGCAACGAGGTCGGTGTAGTTCTTGTTTCAGGCCTATTAGACTCGGTGTAAATCTTGTAGGTAGCTAAAGTAGATTGGTGCATCTTCTGCTTCATTCCGCATCGGTGCTTTTCCTGCCAGTCTTAGTCGGTGCTTGTTTCCGACTCAGTGCAAACTTTCCTTTCTGGCAAGAATAAAGTCAGTGCAATGGTTGACTTGGAAACTCCTACTCAGTGCAGTTTTTGCTTACTTACTCGCTATGTCGGTACGACTTGTGCTAAGTGTGTGACAAAATGTTTATTTCTTTTCTGACAGTTTATCTGTGCATTCACCAGGTTGATGGCGCGTGATTCGAGGAAGATAGAGGCCTAGAACATTCTGACACGTGCCCCAACATTTCAGGCGGGAAACATGGTATCCACACGCCTAAGTTTCTGGAACAGACATATATATACTGAGGAAAAGGGTTCGTAAAGAAAATGATGGAATAGTGAAAAAGAAGAGAAGCGTGAGAGCAGTGCTGTGGATCAAGAGAGAAAACTAGAGACAAACCACTCCATCAAGAGCAGAGAGAAGATTCTGAGAGAAAGCTGTATGTGAATCTGAAGATCTGCTTCTACGAAAGCTACATTGTTTTGACTTAGAGATAATTGTTTTCCATCGGTCTTTTATCGTCGAGTTTCCTTCATTTTCCATTCCATTTTGTTACCCTCCAAGCTTGCTCGGAGGAAGGGAGAAGTTCTCTGGTTTCCCTCCATTATTCTTGGAGGAAGAGAGGTTTGATCCTCTAGTTTTGTGAGTTGCTTGGGAGCAATTTCACGGGGTTCCCTTTGATGCGTGCAAAGGAAGGGAGATTCGTTCTCCAATCGTTCTTCTGGTTGATCAGAAGGCTGAGAAGGGTGTTCCTCAGGGCAAGCTGTTTGGCAGCGGTTGTCGCAGATGGAGTCTGCTGTGTGCGATTAATCATTGCAAGGAAATCTTACTCTTCTGAGTGAGGGGTGGACGTAGATTGCGGGTAGCAATCGAACGACCTAAAAAATTCTCTGTCTCTCTTGTGGATTTGCCTGTCTACTTTGTGCTTGCTCGCCGTCTACTTGATATATTGCTTCGTCGTGAATTCCTTTCTCGATCTCAATCCATAGTCTAGATATCTCTATTACCTATCTCCGAAGTTTTTATCACTGCGTTTTGAGGGGTTGAGTAATTGTTTCTGAGCTTATCGAATTTAGGAGTGATCTATTCATCCCCCCCTTCTATCTTACTTTCCGTTGTGCGTATCAATTGGTATCAGAGCAGGTTTTTCACTATGTGGTCCAATGGCCAAGGTAACTCCGGATCTAATGCTCCTCGAAGCTTCATGGTAGAGGGACAATCTATCAGCCGCCCTCCGTTCTTCGATGGTGACAATTACTTTTTCTGGAAAAATAGGATGGAGGTATTCATAAGGGCACAGAGCCTCAAACTTTGGAGGGTGATCACCACTGGGCCACATGATATGCCACCGAACGAAGACGCGTGGATAGATGATCAAATCAAGCTTTTGTCACTCAACTGGACGGCCCTGAACATCATCCAATGTGCAGTTCATCCAGACGAATACGCCCGCATCTCAGCATGCAAAATGGCCAAGAAAATGTGGGATGAGTTGGAGTTAATCTACGAAAGTACATCCCAAGTGAAAGCAACGAAGGCAAATCTCCTCACCTCTGAATATGAGCTATTTAAGATGAAATCAGAGGAGACCATAACTGAGATGTATGCCACACTATCTTTGATTACGAACAGTCTTAAGGGTTTTGGGAAAGAGATATCTGTGTGAGATATAGTCAGGAAGATACTTAGATCTCTAACCTCTAAATGGCACACTAAGGCCATTATGATAGAGGAGTCTAGGGATCTGTCGAGAATGATAGTCATCGAACTTATAGGATCCCTAATGACGTATGAGATGAATTTCAAGAGGAATGGTGAAGGAAGCGACAAGAAGGGCAAGAATATTGCCCTCAAGGTGCCCCGCAGCAAAGGCAGTAGGAGCAGTGGGAGTAGTAGTTGCGAGTTTGACTGGCTGTCAGACCTCGACCAAGAGGAGCAAGCAATGCTCACTCGTCAATTCAATAAATTCTTGAGGACTAAGGGAAAGACCTTTAGAAGAAAGAGGTCATATCGCTCTGGTAAGAACTTTGATTCCAGCAATGATAAGAATAGGAATGCCAAGAAAATCACATGATTTCATTGCAGGAAACCTGGACACATGATAGGGGATTGCCCTGATCTTCAGAAGAAGGGTCCCGACTTTCAAAAAAAGAGCTCCAAGGTGCAGAGGAAGAAACCACAAGCAATAGTCTGCACGTGGAGCGATGAGGAAGAAGATCCAGAAGCCAACTCCTCAGAGGAGGACAAAGAAGGAATTTGCCTGATGGCAAATAGCGATGAGGAGGTAACAAATATTTTCAAGAATTTTTCTATTGATGATTGGGAAGACGCCTATGCTGAACTGTTAGATAAGTTCAATTCATTGAGTAAAGAGCATAGGGTTCCGAAAAGAAAATTCAATGCTAATATTGAAGAACAAACTCAAATCAGTAAGGAAAATCATAAATTAAAGGAACAATTAGAAGAAATGATTTCTCTGAGGAAGGAAAATGAAAAGCACAAATCAGAGAACCAGGAAGTTCACACATAGCTCAACGAACTCAAGATAAAACTTGAAGAAATTCTGAATGGAAATAGCGTGATCACTGAGAAGTATGAAGCCGTTAAGAAAGTGAACACTGAACTTCTAAAAACTTGTGAGTCTATGTAAAGAGAGCTGGAAGACAAACAAAAAATCTTAGAAAAATTTGTTCAAGGGAAAACAAATCTGGACTCTATACTAGGGACAATGGTAAACTTCAACAAATAGGGTTTAGGCTATAACCCGACAAATAAGAAACCCTTTGAGTTCAAGACCACTACCTTCTACCCAGAGAAGGGAAAAGAAAAGCTGGACACACCATCCAGCTCAAACAGTAATCAAAATATTCAGCATCCAAAGGAGAAAGCAACAAACCATGCTGAACAACATCTTAAAACAGGGAAGAACTTCACTAAGCCCATTCACCAGAACAGAAATGGTAGCTGGACCAGGCAAATGTATCAGAATAGAAGCTGGAATTACTATAAAAGAATGGGCCTAAACAGAAGTTACTGGGGAAATAACATACACCCTCAAAAATTCGGTAATCAACATGCGTACAGAAGATACCCCAGGGATGAAAGGTCTAATAACTGGAATGGATTCCATTTCTTTAGACCAGCTGGACATAATTCTGGTCACAATTTCAATAGACCTGAAAATAAGATGCAAGAGAAAAACAAGCTGAAACAATTTTGGATTCCCAAACACCTGCTTAAAGATTTAAATGATGTCTTTGGACCCAGCTTATCTTGGGTTCCAAACCGCCTTGCTTGATTTCTTTTGTGTAGGTTTGCCTGGCAGCTGAGAACAACAAATGGTACCTTGACAGTGGCTGCTCCAGGCACATGACAGGAGACCGATCCAAGTTTCGCAGTCTAGAAATGAAGGTAGGGGGTCTGGTCAAATTCGGAGGAAAGAACAGAGGTAAGATCATTGGGGTTGGCACAGTTGGTAAGTCCCCCACTAACTCAATTGAGAAAGTTTTATTTGTGGAAGGTCTTCAACATAATCTGATTAGCATCAGTCAATTATGTGACAAGGGTCACAGGGTTATGTTTGATAATAACTCATGCTAGTAGGCCAACCCTGAAACTGGGGGCACTAGCCCGTAACCTCAGCAATCCTCTGGTCCAACAAATGAAGACAGGGTCAAGCCAACGGCAGATGCCAGAAAGCAGCAAGATAGCATCACCACACCACAGGGAGACTCGGGCCCAAAGTCTGATGAAGTGAGTCCCTTAGGAGCCGTAGAACAAGATTCCTCTAAACCGAGATGGGCAGAGGAAATGAAGCTATCAAATGTTCGAGCTGGAAGTAGGATAATGAAGCGGTTGAAGAAGCTCCTGGCAAGATTCACCATCTGGGAGATCCTCTCTCTGAGTGAAGAAACCCGACAGACAATTATCACTGCCCTGTAGACCCCTGCCCAATATGAAGCTTGTTTGGCTGAGACACTTCCAGGAGCGAGCATGACCTTCACAGAGGAGGACATGCTACTTCCCACTATCAGCCACAACAGACCGTTGTATATGAAAGGATAGCTTAATGGCCGACAGTTGAATAGAATCTTGGTAGATCCCGGAGCAGCCATCAATATTCTTCCGTACTGAATTTACCAGAGGTATTACTTTGATGTGCACCTCCATAAAGTCAGAGATATGCGTATCGTCGACTTTAATCAAAAATTTGAAGTGCCATTGGGAGTGGCAAAATTCACCCTCACCATGGCAGATTTCACCACGAGAGTACAGTTTCACGTTATCAACTCCAACACCTCGTACAAGGCATTGCTCGGCCGCCCCTGGCTACATGAGAATCTGGTGGTGCCATCTACGTTGCACCAATGCCTCAAATACAATCAAGATCGGAGGGAGGAGAGGATTTTTGCCGACCTCCATCCATTAGAGGTGTTTGAATGTCATCTGCTGGATGCCTCTCTATATGTGGAGCAGTCACAGAAGGCCTTCAAAGCAAAGGCCCCTGTCAAGACGCCAACAAGCACTTTCGACGATAATTGGTTTCCACCACCGCCACCGGGATATGTGAGTCCAAAGGCAGTGGCACACATTGCCAGCACAGGGGACGTGGGCAAAGCTGCACCTCCTGCCACTTACCATGAAGTCAATGAAGCCAAGGTTGACCAACATCATGACCATATTAAGATTCTGAAAGGTCTTATTAAGCCAATACCCGGCCTCGACCATCTCGCTATCGAACCTCTCAAGAGACTAGAAGTGGCACAGTCTGAAGGCCCCGGTAGCCTAATCTGCATACCTAAAGAGCATACTGCGCAGGAGGATATCGACTGTCATCTTCCTGAAGATCTAGAAAATCCGACGGTCCCTATTCAAGGGCTAACATTTACAATAGACAAGGTGGCTAGAATGTTCATGAAGCAACACATCCTTTCTGGCCAACCTCGCAAAGAAAAAGAAGCATTCAAAAGGCTTTGGTATCCCGCCTGCTTGGACAAGGAGCTAAGGCGTGTTTCCCAACATCCAGGATTAGGCTTTACCCTTGAAGAATACTATTACAGTGGGCGCTATGAAGTGGACACCATCTCCACTTTCTTTTCAGCCGAGGACAGTCCATCGGGGGCAACATATGATGAGTACCCGGCAAAAGTTGAACCTGCTCGGTCACCTCGACCAGGAGGCCAAAAACTAGAGGCTATGACCCCCTGCAGATGCTTGTAACAGGTTTATTGTGAAGAGATAGCTTTACAAGCCAAATTTGACATGGCAAACAACAGTGAGGCCGAAGACACTGAAGAAGGGGGGGCTTCCCTCTCCTATAGCCTTCCCTTGGTAGTAATATCAGCATCCCTCAGACCGATTAAAGAAGTTTCTATTAAAACCAATCGGGAGATACCCGCTGCCAAAGCTATAACCAAGAAAGAACAAGCCACCTCCACTGAAGACATGGCGATTCAAGACAGCATGAAAGCAGAATCATCCCCATGCATTGTGGATTTAGAACACTATTCCTCCAAGCCAGAAGGAAGCAAATGACAGCCTCTCCAAGCTGCTAGCGCATCAACTGAAGTCAAAGCCGCAGAAGGCCCGCTGATAGAACAACTCATGCTGCCATCACTGGCTGAATTTTAGGCTCCAAATGAGGTCTGGAGGTAACAGAATGAAAAGGTCGAGGTGTTCGAACTCGAAGATGATATCCCAGACTTCATTGACCTTTAGTTGGCGTCCCCTGAAATTGAAGACGGAGGCCAAGCCATAGTCGATGAGCTGATAGAAGTTACCCTGGGGAGTGGGGATGATCTTAGGCCAACCTTCCTCAGTGCCCAACTCTCCTCGGAAGAACGGAAGCTGTACATCCAGCTGCTACAAGAATTCTGGGACTGCTTTGCTTGGAGCTATAAGGAGATGCCAGGGCTCAGCCTTGTAGTTTTGCAACATGAGCTGGCTATAAACCCCGAACTGGAGCCAGTGAAGCAGTCGCCACGGTGCATGAGGCCGGAGCTCATCACCCAGATATGCAAAGAAGTTGACAAACTCATTGATGTGAGTTTCATCGAAGAAAATCAATATACCACGTGGTTGGCTAACATCATGCCCGTGAAAAAGAAGAATGGGTAGATCCGGATATGTGTGGATTTTCGTGACCTGAATAAGACATGTCCAAAAGATGACTTTCTGGTGCCAATAACAAAAGTCATAATAGATGACACAACTGGTCACGAGGCTCTGTCATTCATGGATGGATCGTCTGGTTACAACCAAATATGGATCGCAGAGCATGACCGGGTCCACACTGCCTTCCGAACCCCCAAAGGCATCTACCACTACAAGATGATGCCGTTTGGGTTAAAGAACGCTGGCGCAACTTATCAGCGAGCAATGACCAGAATCTTTGATGAGATGCTCTACCAGAAGGTTGAGTGCTACATAGATGACCTAGTGATCAAAACCTGAAGAAAAGAAGACCATTTGCAGGACCTCCGAGTCGTATTTTAGAGGCTCAGGGAATATGAATTAAAGATGAACCCCATGAAGTGCACCTTCGACGTATCCAATGGCAAATTCTTGGGTTTCATTGTTAGATATCGGGGGATTGAAATAGACCCCACAAAGATCAAAGCAATTCAGGAGCTGCCTCCGCCAAGGAACCTTTCTGAGCTGAGATGCCTGCAAGGCCGATTGGTTTATATCCGGTGGTTCATATCCAATATGTAGGGTCGGTGTCACCCCTATCACAAATGGATGATGAAAGATGTTCCCTTTTACTGGGATGAAGATTGCCAGACGGCTTTCAATCAGCTGAAAGATTATTTGAAGACTCCTCTAGTGCTCGGTGCACCAGCGAAAGGACATCCACTGATTTTGTACATAGCTGCCATACACCACTCTCTGAGGGCAATGCTGGCCCAAAATAAAGAAGGAGGAAAAGAACAAGCTCTTTATTATCTCAATCGAAGGCTGGTCAGGATTTAAGTGAAATACACCTTCATTAAGAAGGTCTGCTTGGCACTAGTCTTCACAGTCAAGAAACTCCGACACTACATGTTGTCGCATGAGATAAAGCTGATATCTAAGGCAGATCCGCTGAAGTATATTCTATCCCAACCAGCACTTAGAGGTCGCTTAGGCAAATGGGCGATGATTCTCATGGAGTTTGACATCTCTTATGTGCAGTAGAAGGCTGTCAAAGGTCAGGCTATCGCAGATTTCTTTGCTGCACAACCAGTGCCTGGAGACTGTCCGCTGGCAACAAAACTTTCTAAAGATGAGACTCTAGAGGTAGACCAGGTGCATCATACTTTATGGCAGTTGTACTTCGATGGTTTGTCCAGAATTGATACTCCAGTAACTGGTCATGTTAGAGTCAGAGCTGGTGCAGGCATAGTCCTGAAGTCTCCTTAAGGGGAGGTTGTATATACTTCATGTTCGATAAACAAGCCCTACATAAACAACGAAGCAGAATATGAAGCCTTGATTATCGGGCTGCGAATTGCTCTGTCTATGGAGATCCAAATGCTTGAGCCGTTCGGAGACTCCTTGCCGGTCGTAAAATAGGTGGAAGGACAATTTGATGTGCGGAAGCCAGAGCTCCTTCCTAACCACCAGTTGGCACTGTGCTTGATGGCAAAATTCTACTTCATTAAAGTCAAACACATCAATCGAGGATAAAATGCTCAGGCAGATGCCCTCGTAAAGTTGGCTAGTTCCTTGGCAGTCCCGCCGGACGCGAGCCTGAATATAACCATCGTCAATAGACTCCAGGTCCCCAGCATGATAGAGGTGCTGGCCGATGAAGAAGAAAACGAGGTAATGACTGCGGAAGAAATGCAACAACCTGATTGGTGAGAGCACCTCCTGCGTTGGCTCCAGCACCAACAGCTACCGAAGGAAAAAGAACAAAGAATGAAATTACTCAGGATCAAAGACTCTTATGAAATGAGGAACGGAACCTTGTTCTGAATAATGGCAGACGCCCAGAAGAAGATTCTACTTTGTTGCCTATCTATAGAAGAAGCAGGGCGGGTGATGGAAGAATTTCATGCCGGGTCAGCCGGGGCACACCAGGCCAATCCAAAGATAAAGATTGAAATAAAGAAATTGGGTTACTATTGGCCCACTATATTTGGTGACTACTGAAAATTTGCCAAGTCTTGCCAGAAATATAAAGAACATGCCACCGTGCCTAGAAGGCCACCGACACCATTACACCCCACCAACCCTAGTTGGTCGTTCGCCCAATGGGGTACGGATGTGGTGGGCCCTTTGCCTGCATCATCATCGGGGTGCAAATATATTTTGGCAGCCACAGACTATTTCTCCAGATGGGCGGAACCCGTGGCACTAAGAGAAATGACAGGGGAGTTGGTCACCATATTCTTCCGTCAGAATATAATATTCCGGTTCGGGGTCCCCAGCCAGATCGTCTCCGACAACGACAGCCATTTCAGAAACCAAAAGCTGTACAGGCTAGCTGACAAGTACAAGATTGATTGGAAGACATCGTCGCCCCACAATTCACAAGCCAACGAGCTCGCAGAAGCATTCAACAAGACCCTCTGCACCCTGCTAGCAAAAATTGTGAGCTCCAGAAAGAGAGATTGGGAAGAGAAAATGTACAAGGCACTATGGGCGTATCGTACAGTCTACAAAACTCCAACCGGCTGCTTACCATTCTCCTTGGTGTACGGATCGGAGGTAGTGGTGCCAATAGAGCTGGAGGTACCTTCATTACAAGTCGCTATTCAGCACGGCTTGGCGGGCGGTGAACAAACAAACATAGAAAGAAGACTGGAGGAGCTCGCAGAGCTCGAAGGAAGGCGCCTCCGGGCACAACAAAACATCCAATTATATCAAGCTCGCATGGCCCGTGCTTTTGATAAGCTAGTCAAGGAGTGAAAATTCAAGAAGGGTGACCTGGTCATGGTCAAAAGAAGGGAAGTAATGGCCTCCAACCCCAAAGGGAAGTTGGTTGAAAACTGGGTAGGACCCTACGTTGTTCATTGAGTCTACGAAGGTGGTGCCTACGTTCTCGTAGACCACAAGGGAGTAGTTCAGTTCTCCCCTCTCAATGGGAAACATTTGAAGCTATACCATGCAGCCTTGCCGACGTTCGAAGAATGACTGAAATGTAACTTAGTCTAGTGGCACTCCGCCCTAGCCGAGCTCTCCAAAATACACACCCAGCTCAAACCGATCCCAGGACCGTTGGCCCACTATTGCAGAGGCCTCCCCAATATACACAAATCCTAAAGGCTCCTTAAGAACCCCACATAGTCCCACTAGGCTACCATTCACATCCACTACCGTGTCAGACCTTACATCCACACTAGTCCATAAACCATTTTCCTTGCGCTGGTGTTACCCCCACGCCTACAAGTATACACCTCCTAGCAAAAGACTTTGTGCCCTAGCCAGCATTTACACTCACCACCATGTTGGACCTTACGTCTACATTGGTGCATAAACCGTTCCCTTTGCGCTGGCGTTACCACCGCGCCTGCGAAAATACCCTTTTTCTACGGAAGGCCTCGTGCCCTAGCCGCTATTTACACATTATCGCCATTGCGGTCGTTACGTCCGAATCGGCACATAAACTCTTCCTTCGCATTGGCATTATCTTCTTGCCAATGAATATACCCTTTTTCGGCGCAAGGCTTCGTGCCCTAGCCGCTATTCACACATTATCGCCATTGCGGACCTTACGTCTGAATTGGCGCATAAACTCTTCCTTTGCATTGCCATTATCTTCTTGCCAATGAATATACCTTTTTCGATGCAAGGCTTCGTGCCCTAGCCGCTATTTACACATTATCGTCATTGTGGACCTTACGTCCGAATCGGCGCATAAACTTTTCCTTTGCATTGGCATTACCTTCTTGCCAATGAATATACCCTTCTTCGGCACAAGGCTTCATTCCCTAGCCATTATTCACGCATTATCGCCATTGCGGACCTTACGCCTGAATTGATACATAAACTCCTCCTTTGCATTGGCATTACCTTCTTGCCAATGAATATACCCTTTTTCGGCGCAATGCTTCGTGCTCTAGCCGCTATTCACACATTATCGCCATTACGAACCTTACATCCGAATCGACACATAAACTCTCTTCCTTACGTTGGCATTACCTTCTTGCCAACGAATATGCCTTTTTCGGCGCAAGGCTCCATGCCCTAGCCGATGTCTACGCACTATCACTACACGAACAAATGAAGCAGTTGGGGTCGAACACCATATGTCGACCCGTCATTTTTAACAAAAAAAAATGGGGCTTAAAATAGAGGTGCCCCGCTAGACTTGTTCAGATATTCTGGGCAGGGGCAAAAACGGCTATAACCCAGCTATTGCAAAAACCCGAAAGGGCACTGCAGGCAAAATCGGGTACCCCGCCATGTGAAAACCCGAAAGGGCGCGTGGGCAAAAGCAAGAGGGGGCTAGCTCCGTTGAAAACCCGAAAGGGCACTTGGGTCAGTAATGTGGTAACCAAAAGTTCCCTTCTACATTCATCCCTATGAAACTTCGAATAGGACGCTCATCACAGTCCCACCGGAAGTCTACTTTTCTTAAAATCATCGACTCATACCTTCTGTACCTGTCGATGACTTAAACCTATCTTTGCTTCGGTATTTAGCCAATGCCGATGAACAAACCAACGTTGATCCTCGTCATCATCATCGAGATCGGTAAATATACCATTAACCCAGACCTTTCATCGTCGTTGATGATTAAACCTATCTTTACTTCTGCATTTAACTAAGGCCGATGAACAAACCAACACTGATCCTCGTCATCATCGTCGAGATCGATGAATATACAATTAACCTAGACCTTTCATCCTCGTTGATGAGTAAACCTATCTTTTCTTCGTTATTTAGCCAATGCCGATGAACAAACCAACGCTGATCCTCGTCATCATCGTCGAGATCAGTGAATATACCATGAACCCAGACCTTTCGTCCTCGTTGATGATTAAACCTATCTTTGCTTCGGCATTCCCCGTGCCGATGAACAAAACTTGCCATCATTTTTTGTCATCGTCGGTAAAATCGATAACAGACCATCGACCTGGACCTTTCGTCCCTGTCGATAAACAAACTCCTTTTGATAGGGTCATCACCATCCGTTCCGGCACTCACGGCCCTTCTCCTCACCCCCGGAGGCGTCCGACATGATCTAGTCATTTATTTTTGAGTCATATGTATTTTTTTTTGAGTCATATTGATGGGAATCGACGCCAAGAGCACTAACATTTTATTTGCATTTGTGTCCTTTAGTTTGCTTTTATATCCTTGGGAAAGTATGTTGACAATTGTAAGGCTTTATAAGCCAATGTGTCATTCCCTTGGATTGTTTGGGTTTTTGTACAAAATATCTGTAGGTCCAGCAAGGGGGTCCTCACTCCTTCCCCATTGGTCCACCTAAGTCATTTGGGTCCATGTGGGGCTGGTCAACCATCCTAGGTGGCATCTAGAAGGTTTGACAAGTCATGGGAGACAATTGGACTAAAAAGTCCAAGATGCCACCTATCATGGCCTCTTGGTCAAGGGGGCGCCCCACTCCCTTTAGCATTTTATTTTATTTTTTCAAAAATACATTGATTAGAACTAATTAGTTCTATCCCTTATGTACCCCCTCCTAACCCTAGATCTAAGGGTAGTTAAGGTCTTTTTTACTTTTCTATAAATACTTCCATTTTATGTAGAATTAATGAAGTGAAAAACTGGCATTTGCTCCAAGGAAGGGTGCGCCCCTCTCCCTGGTTCTTCTTCCTCCTCCAGCCCTCTAGGGTGTGAAGCCCATTCTCCTTAGCCCCTC
Organism: Amorphophallus konjac; assembly: GCA_022559845.1. Lineage (NCBI taxonomy): Eukaryota > Viridiplantae > Streptophyta > Magnoliopsida > Alismatales > Araceae > Amorphophallus > Amorphophallus konjac. Next base: position 354,405,926 of record CM040121.1, read on the forward strand.
TGAGTTCCATTTCTGCCGCTGCCGCCATCGCACCGCCGTCGCGCCGCCGCCGCCATCGTCGGAGTTTTGTCTCCATCAGGACAGAACCTCTTTCCCAAAATTTTATCTTTTGTTCTTGTTATCTGTTTGAGCCTTAATTTTGAGGGTTTGTTCTACGTACCTCCCTTAACCTCCAGTTCAAAATTTGTGTCATTTGGACACCGTTTAGTATTTTTTCCATATCTCTTATTCCCCCCTGTAATCTGTCATACTGCAGATCTACGAGATAAAGTCACCTTGTTGTATTTTTTCCACCCACTTATAAATTTCCAAACAAATCACACAAATTTCTCAGTGTTCCTCACATATACCCCCTTCCACCATAATTTTCTTGAAGTCTAGAAAATTCATTTCCCCTTCGGTCAAAGGTCAGTCTCAGGAAAAACACAGTCTACCCTGTGTGTCTGTCAGTCCGGGTCAGAAAACAAAATAGTGTTACAGTCATTCTCACCTTCAATCCGTTCGGTGGATGGAGCTGTGAAAAATATATGTTGTATTTCTTTGAGTGCTCTTTCCAACGGTACCATCCACACCTCGATCGGCCTCCGGATCGGAGCCACATAATTGTTGCAGCCGAGACGTGCAGATCTGTTCCATGTGTAGGTCTGAAATTACAGTCCGGGAATAATTCGTGCAAAATTATCAAAAGTCAACTTCTGGAACCGCCACTTCAGGGAGTCGATCAGGGACATCCCGCCGCCGTCCAAGCCAAGCGGCGCCTTCAGAAGACCTCAGGAGGGCGTCATTCCTTTGGAATCCGTGCCTTGCTGTCTAGCGAGTCAGAACCGAGTCGGTGCAGTACCGAGTCGGACCAGCATGCCGAGTTCGTGCCGTACGCACCTCCAGATTGTTGCTCGTCAACCCAGGGTCGGTCCTCCCGGGTCCACTTGTAGCTCTTTACCTCTCTGTGTGGAGTGGGCAATAAAATTCACTGTTGTAACTAAGTTTTTACCATTGTACCGGGAGTTACCGTAACTGGCCGGGGTCATCTTCCCCACGCCCGGAGCGTGGAGATAAACTCGCTTCCACTCTTTATCGCATTTTGCTTATATCATATATCTTTGAATGCCGCTGCGAGTGTAGGTTCCTAGCTATATATATATTGTTATCACCGCTGCGAGAGTGAGTGAGTGTACCGTCCCGTGACTCGACCTGAGTTAACACGGAAAGGCTGATATCCGAGACTCAAGGCCGGTTTCTCAACCGCGCCCGATCCCACGTTTCCCTCGCTTAGGAGCGATCGCGAGCTAGACTCCCAGGTCGCGTGTCCGTCCCGCATCACATATCATTGTAATTTTCCTTTTATTTGAGTCCAGTACCTTGGTTAGTGAGTCATTTACCTAAGTTCTCTGTCATATGGTTGATTAGGTTTGCTATTGGGTCCAATTCAATAGGGTAGGCCCATGGGCGCCCTCCCTTGGACTGCTTTGGTCATTAGTTGTTTAGTCAGGGTCAGTTTTATCCTAGGAAAAGTATGGAGTCTATAAATAGCTCTCTCCCCTCTCTCATTTGTAACCTTTGATGATCAATGAAATTAGAAATTCCCTTGGAATTTTATCTCCTCTCCCTCTTTTGAAATATCTCTCTCTCTCATATCTCTCTCTCTAAGGGGGTCGCACCTCTCTCTCTCTTCCCCTCCCACCTATTTTCTCTCTCTCTCCCCCTCCATCAAGGCTATTCCAAGTTCCCACACCCCTCTCATTACTCCACCCCAGCCCCAAGGGATCCTCCCCCAATCCCTACCCCACCCTCCAACCACCAACCACCCAATTCCCTTCCCCAAGCAACTCTCCACCTCCACAAGGTTGAAGGGGCTTCACCCTAGGCCATATCTGAGCTCCCCTCCCCTCACTCTCCCCATCACCCCCATCCACGTCCCTCCCCCTCCCACAACCATCAGCCCCTCACACCCTTACCCATCCTCCACCCATTGCCCCCCTCCACAATCAAAACAGGTTCTGGGTCGCAGGCAACAATGTACCAGCAGCTTGCAGTAGCGACCACGGCGTCATCGTGAGGCTTCAAGAGGCATACCATATACCATTGGAATCGTCATCCAGTCAGCTTTGCAACGAGCAGTCACGCCTTCTTCTGATCTTGGAGCTGTCCAGAGGAGCAATTCTCGGCGACCTGCACAGTCTCTCCCAGGCAGACAACCAGAGGCTCGGTGCAGAAGCTCCCCCGGACACCCCCTTGCGTTTCCTGGTGTGAAACTTGGCTGAGGGATTCCCCTTCAAGTCCTCGGTCATCTCCAAGAAGCAGAACTATTTTTGGACCCCGGAGTCAAGAGTTCCAGATTTTCTCCCCAAGGTATGCCAGGTCAGTTCCCCTGAGCCAGTTCCGACACCTCTCCATTGTTCCGATCTTCGCGGTCAGCTCTGACCTCAGACGATGGTCCCGTTAGTCCCGACTCGAAGATGACTCATCCACGGTTGCAGAGGTTTTGATCCCGCATTATTCAGAGTCTGGGAGTGTTCGTGGCGCCTTTGTCTTCCAGCAGCAGCAGACTGAGAGCAACAAGAACCAGCACCGAATAGTTCTGTTCCAGACCCTGCCGCAGCCACCGACGATGTCAAGAAATTCTTCAATAATTCTGACGTCCTCCTGGGCCAACCCAAGAGGTTTTGGCACTTGTTTCGTCAACAACGGAGTTTGGGAGAGCCCGTAGCGGAGCTGACAGTGACTACCTATCTCGCTGTCTAGAAAGTTGGGAGAACTGGCTTAGCTCGCCATTTCGGTTTTATCTTAAGTTCCCCACCCCGCCTGGCCGGCTTACAGCCCCTCCCTGCGTGGAGGTAGTGTTTGATTGTAATTCTTACAATTCCCCAACCCTAGTCCAACCCCCTTGCAAGGGATGTAGTGCTTGTTAATTAGGTAATCAGGTTGAAGCTTCATCGACGTAGCGTGCGGGGAATCACGCTTCCTCGCTCGCCCACATCTCTGACCGGAGCCCATTTCTTCAAACCGGCTAGGTAAACTCTCATCCCTTACTCCCAATAGTTCTTGTTCGTTTAATATTCTCCAATTGTGCCATCGGTTAAGGGAGAGAGCGCCCGATCCCAAGGCTCCACCGCCTTCGTGCGACCACCATGGATGTGAGTGAGTGAACCCGCGCCCTTCGGCCATTGCCGACTCATTGAGTTGAGCATCCATACCCCAAGGGGAGGTTTACCTTGGACTCTGCTGGCCCTCTACCAGTAAGGGTCTTGTCCCACTTCCTTGACTCGGCATCCCCGTGTCACCCCCGGGTTGAGTGTGCATGCCATATGAGTGTTCGCTTACGTAGGCTTCTTAGCCTTGTGGTTGTGCTTGCATACTTAGGTCGAAGGAGCATTTGCATTGTGGCTATCACCCCAAGGTGGTGTCACATCAAGTGGTATCAGAGCAAGTCGTTGACTTGTTCTCACAAGTCAAGTCCTAGGGCATTTGCATCCATCACCCCGAGCATCATCACTTCCCTATTCCTATGGCTACCTCATACCAATCACACCCATCTCTTTCACCTCTCCCAATGGATCCCAAACTCCTTGGAAGCCCCGCTGCCAACAAGGTTGGAGAGGGGAAATCTCATCGCCCGCACGGAGAGGCCAAAAGAGGTCCAACCAGACCGAACGAGGCCCAACTCCTTGAAGTGGTAGCCCTAGGGCCCACTTAGTATAAAGCCCAAAAACTCACTCGGTACAAGTGCTTCCTAGGCGGCCTTCGGGTTGAGAAGTCTGAGCATCAGTTCGACCAGGAAAGCTCCCTCGGAGCCCCCTATTCCCTGTCCCGACCATGCACTCATCGCTTGGGAGACCACTCCTGGGCAAGTGTCTATTGCTCGGGCTCACTGATGGAAGCTTATTAGTACGACGGTTGTGAGTCCCTTAATGGCAGGAAGCTCAAGGGGATAGGGAAGACCAAGAGTCCGTGTGCTATAAGGAGTCCGCATGAAAGATGTAACCCCTTGAGACTCCTTCGCTTACAGGGATCAGTTGCACAACGGGCCACTATTTAAACTGGAAAAGCCCTACTACAAGAGGTAAGTCAGGCAAGAGCCAAAAACCCTGAGCAGGAACTACTTCACCTTTTGGTGGAGAGGGATCTCACGCTCCCATCTTCCTCCTAGCTCTTCCCTTTGCATCAGAGCTCTACTACTTTGCTGACTTAAACATCAGAGGGTCTTCCCCGGGGATCTATCCCTGGGCACCCCTGACTCATTTCCCTTCTTGCACTTCACACTTCAAGTGTACGTGGTCATCCTCTTCCCCGCTCAGGAGCAGTGCGAGATAGCCCCTCTTCATCTGGCGCCGTCTGTGGGAAACGAACAAAGAGCCATCATGGTGCGAATAAGTTCTGGCAGGAGGACTGCCAGCGACCTGGGGAAAGCCCTGGTGACGGAAGAAGGTGCACCTTCTCTCCCCATGGAGAATTCCCTATCAGGCAACCACGCCAACGAGATACCTCCATTGGTGGGGGGGAACAGATTCCCGGCGGGAGCACCAACGCCCTCCAAACCCTCAACGCAAAACTAGATGTCCTCGTGGATCTCATGAGGGCCCAGGCGGCCAGGGAGGATAAGTTATAGCTCCCACGGAAGGGCCCCCCACGTGGAGATGCCTCCCAGCAAACCGCTGGAAGCCGTTTTACCCTCCGGGGGCGGCGGCTCATTCGCAACATGTCAGGAGGACCATCGCATGCCCCTCTGTTGACACCTAAAATGTACAAGAAGAAGCCAAAAGCAAATTCAGGGCTTTGAAGACCAATCAAGGGTACGGCTCATGTGCCATCCTCGGAGGTTTTGAGAATCATAATAGACGAGGTTCACTACCCCCAAACACTCTGTTCGGTTGAAGCCATCTCTGGCTAGGCCGCTGCCCAGCAGGACTATCATTCAAATAGTCAGGCTGATAAAACTATGACAAATTCCAGGCAATCATCTGCCTGCTGAAGAGAAGCCTCAGATAATTCTAATTCTCATGAAAAGGGGTTCACACTGCCTCACATATGGGTGTGAACGTAAGGTGTTAAACAAGCCTCAAGAAGAATATACCAAGAAGCCCACCAGAGCAATGAAAAGAAGCCCATTAGATGAGCCTCTTCCGACGCCGAGTTCTGAAAAAATGGGCCAAGCCCAATACGAAGCCAGGTGTGCCGAGATGATGCGTGCTGAGGCGCGCCGGGGAGCTCACGCCGAGAACAGAAGACCATCCTTCTATAAAGGTTGCTGCCTTCGAACAAAAAAAAAGGATGGACAGAAGATAGGAACACACCAGAACAGAGAAGAGAAGAAGGGGAGAAAAGAGAATAGTTAGAGGGTGCCACTGAAAAGAAGAGAGCCCGAGAGCCCTCTATAGGAGCTGATAAGAGAAAAGAGTTTCAGAAGCTTGAAGGAGAGAGTCAAAGTGGGATCGGTTCCAAGATGCCTTGAGGGGCTATATTCTTCCCCATTTTTGGCTTTCATTTGAGTCTAGCTCTCCTTTTCCTTTCTTTTCTGTTCTTCCGCTCTATGCCTGAGCGATGTGTTTTCGATGATCTCGAATGCTGGCACAGCCCGGTCGTAAAGGGGCGCCGTCTGTATTCAGACCTTCGTAGTCTGCTTCTATCTTTATTTTCTGATATATTGAATGTATGAGTCATTTGTAGTGGAATAAAATATCAATGGCGAAGTCATCTTCTACCTCTCTGTTCCTTCGGAGCCTAATGTATTTGGTAGCTGCTGTCAATAGATTATGCTTCACTGAGCGCATATCCTTCAGATTGTCCGAGTGATTTCCGTCTAATCGTCTCCGCAGTTTTATCCCCGCGATAGCAGTGAGAGCCTGAGACAACCCATCTCATGGCTTCTCCCTCGCAAAGGTAGCTAGGAATATGTTCTTATCAAGGTTTGTACGAATCAGCCCATGGCCCAGCTCCCAGTGAGGCCCCCCGAGTGAAGACCCCCCTTCTCTCAGAGATAACCTCATTCCCCCCTAGGGCCATCTGAAGATCCTTTGAATAAACCCCCCCAAAACCTTGGGTAAAACATCTCAAGATCCTTTGACTAAACCCCCCTTTAAAACCCTCAAAGAGCCCTCTGAAACCCTCGACTCCTGACCTTTGAAAACCCTGATCCCAAAGTCCTCCGGTGCGACCCTCCCTCGGCGCGAGTCTCGCGCCGGGTGCTGCCCTTGCCGGGTTGAGCTCTTTCCGACGCGCCGAGATCCTTCTTCTCTCTCGTGCCGACCCCCATCAAGGCCGATAGCCTCGTGCCGATGCCATCAACAATTCTGAGCCCGATGACCCATGGCCACAAGACCCCATCACTTTGAGGGGAAATAGTATTCTTCACTCGACCCCCGTGGGAGCCAAATTCATGGGGTTAAACCCCCCTACATTCTGCCACCCCTCAAGTCATGGAGTTCTGCCACTGCATGTTATCTTTTGACTATCTAGGGATATTAATAAATCCCACTACAAGTGGACACTGTCCCACAGGATTGAGATCCTTTTGGATCCAGGGCTACGCCCGGCTCTCCTTTGGCTTCCATCCCGGCATTCTATGGGTGGATGACCTATACTCCCCTCTTGGCACAGTCCAAAATAAGGGGAGACGCTGCCAAAATTCATCCACGATATTTACTCCATCGCATCGTGTGACGCCTTCACTGAAATTATGAATCTACCCCTGGCTGTGTGGCAGAAATCTGAGGCAAACCATCTCATGATCCTTTGCCCACTATAACAGGGGAATATAACCATTACAGTCATACGGTCTCCCTAGACCTTCCATGGATGAGTCCACCCTCACTTTTCACCTTACCCAACTACCATCATGGACAAACCTATGAAATTCTCACCGAACATGAGAGGGTCCCCCCTCAATCTCACAAAGCCTTCAAAGCCTTGAAATTTGAAGAAAACCCCTCTTCTCGGTGCCATATAGCCTCCCGGCGCAGCCCTCTCCCGGCGCAGGTTCCGGGCCAGATGACGGGCGCGCCGAGATGCTGGTCACGCCGGCCACTTACCGTGCCAACAACCCGGAAGTTCATCATCGCGCCGAGACCCTACCACGTCGGTTGGTCTTCACGCCGGCTCCCATCCATGCCGCTTCATCTTAACAATATCTACCACTTAAACATCCAACTTCCCAGCAACTTTACTGAGCCTAAAACCAGTCTAGACCTGGTACCCTAACCTCCGTGGACCATCATGCCAGTTTTCATCATATCATGGGGGGAAATCTTGGTCCTTCATCCAAGTCTAAAGGAGCTAAATTAACGGGGTCATACCCCACACCATGCCATCTGAATGCAATGTTTTCTGCTAACCCCGCTGGCCTTTGGAGTTCTGCCACTGCACGTCCACCAATGGCCTCTAAAAGGGATATCAACAAGTACCATGATAGTGGACATTGTCCCGTCATATTGTGATCCTTTTGGATCCCGGGCTACGCCCATCTTTCCTCTGGCTTCCATCCTGGCATTCCGTGGGTGGATGACCTATATTCTCACTTGGCATAGACCAAGATAAGGGATATGCTGCCGGATTTATTCCACACATTATTATCACATCTTTTATCGCATGATTATCCACGCGCATTTCACGTCCTGCTAATGAAGCGGGCATCATAGTCTTATCTTGTTTTACCCTCGTGGCGTTCTTTCTTGGCAATTAATCAATGGTTGTCCTCTTTCTTAGAGGACGTAATTAACGTCATAACCTTTATGGTATGACAGACTCCGGGTCCTGACACGAACTTCACAATCGACTGACTGAGTAAGGTCGAGCGCACAATAAATTGTCACACCAGTGACTGGCACGCCTAATTAATAAACCAAATAAACAAGCAAATCAAATAAATATTAACAAATGAAAGGATAGATGAAAATCCATCCCCACAAGTCTAGCATGCCCGGTGGGACTCGAGTCTCCCTTCATCTTCTTGCCAAGAGAGAATGCCTCTGGGGGCTTTCCCCAAGAATACTGACTGTTTCTCTATTTGTCTCAGGTGAACAATGGCGTCATCTAGACTCACCAGTCTTGACTTCGGCCCCGCGATTGTCGCCGGCCATGCGGAACACGGGTACCTGGCAGTGCCCATGGTTTTCGACTACTTCTCACCAACCGTAGGCTTCCCCAACTTCTTGGGGTTGGTCTTTGCTGACATGCTGCAGATGGAGTCCTCGGAGCCCGCAGAGAAGAAGAATACTGAGAAGGTCGAGGCCCCGGAGGCTCGATGCTGTACAACCTCACCTACGAGCCCGATTCAAGTCGCTAGCTACATGGTGCATCATATTGCTCACGGGGCCCGCCCCGTCCCTACCAAGAATTTCGGGAGGCGCCGACACCAGAACCCCGGAAGGAAGGTTGCTGCTGCTACGACCGGACGCCTCTCCACGTCTGGCAAGTCCATGCTAGTAGGGGGGCTCCGCGTCTTTCTGGATGGATGCCCAGCTTGAGTGAGCCCGGATCGGGTGATCCCCACAGTACAAGTCTACAACTCTTATCAGGCTCTGTTTGGAAGAAGAGCCGAGGAGGAAGAAGTTGGCCGCCATGGCCAGAGAAGGTTGGCTCCCGAGCTAAGAAGATTCAAGCAGGTTTGGATCCCCAAGAAGGTCCAGCCTGCCTACCAAGATGTACCAGTCCAACACCACTCCAGATGTACTAGAGCAGACAAGACCAAGAAGAGGGGCCTTGCCCCGAAGAAGGAAGAGACGGTTGTGGACCCTCTACACCGTGGAAGCTTTAGGGCCTGCCCCCGACAGGCCAACATCCCCGCTGTGGGAGGAAGATTTCAGCAGACTGCCGAAAGAGCTCGGCTTGCTTACATCCCTCCGACGGGAGGTCGACAACTATCACCGACCCTGCATCCGGGCCGAGGGCATGAAGAAATGACCAATATGGTCAGAAGCTATTTTAGGGGATTAGGCAACCCCTCCTTGGGCCAACAATGGCTGTTACAAGCAGCCATGGCTGAAGAAGATCACTGCTCATCAATGGCAGTGGAAGAAGAAGAAGACAGAAGAATGACATCATCGATCGATGACAATGGGTGTGAAGATGGCTTGGATATTCAAGCCGATGAAGTTACTCCCCACCAGGGGAAGGAAGAAGGGTCTCTATATTTGAAAGGCTCTCCTTCCCAGAAAATGTCAAAAGGAGGGTTTGCAGACAGAGAAGAAAGATGCAGATTTTCACCTGCAACATGGCTGAGATATTTGGCCGCTATGATAGATTGTCGGAAGAACCTCAGGAGTTGGTCCGGCTGGCCGGAAGACCGGGGTCGAGTACTCGAAGGGCGGAAGCCGCAAAGGAGAAGCTGGCGGCAACCAAGGAGAGGCAAACTCTGGCCCACCTCCAACAGCATGATAAGGCTATTATTCTCACCGCAAATGTGGTGACGGCAGCAGAAGAAGAAGACGTCTTGCTCGACATCCTACCTAAGGGTGCATCCGGTGAGACGATAGAGACTATCCCCAGCACAACAGCCATGGATCCGGCCGTACTGATGATACTCCAAAGGTACCGCCAAGAGATAGAACAGCTGAAAAAGCAATTGATGGAGAAGACGGAGCAGTCTTCAGCATCCAAGCAGCCTGATATGCAGGCCGAGTCATCAAGGGGAGCCGTAAACCAAAATGACTTCCCACCACTCTACACCCCACCTCAGCAGGCGGAACCGAGCTTGGCGACAACTCAACAGTGCCCATCATAGCCGCTGATGCCGCCAGTACTACCACAGGTGCACCATACACCTCCACTACTGCGTCCTCCGCCGCAAGCGACCACCCTAGTCACCCCCTACTTGCAACCGGCACACTTCTACCCAGAACCGGTTGATCCGACCGTCATGAGCAAGATGATGGTAGAAAGGATGATTGAGCTGAAGCTCGCTGAAAGGGCCGAAGGTGACTATGTCGCATTCGATGCATATAGGGTTCCATACCCGCCGCATCATGCCGCCAAGCGGCTCCCTCTTGGGATTAGCAAGCAGCCAAAATTCGACAAGTTCAATGGGAAGGGATCCCCAAAAGAACATGTCGCCTACTACATGACCGTCATGGGTGACCTGGCCACCGATGAGTCATATTTACTGAAGTTTTTTGGGTCCTCACTCACAGGGCTTGCATTTGAATGGTACTCCAGCCTTCTGACCGGGTCGATCAGCGACTAGTCGGACTTGCAGAGGAAGTTCAGAGAAAGATTCCATGTCACAGAGAAGGAGGTCATAGTGGCTGAACTCTATTCGACAAAGAAGAGGGCAGATGAGACGGCCCTTGACTACATCAAGAGGTGGAGGAACCTCGGAATGAGATGCAAGCGGCCCCCGCACCAGGAGGACGCTGTACAAATCTGCAAGTAGAACCTCAGGAGAGAGGTGCTGGAAAAAATGATTGGTATGGAAATTCGGTCGTTCGACCACCTGAATAATATTGTGGCCGAGGTAGAAGCCTTTCTGGCAAAACCTGCCCCTACACCAAATATTGCCGCTGCACAAAAAGGCAAGGCAGCAGAGCGGCGCCAGGCACCTAAAGAAGCAAACGCCCTTGATATCAAAGCGTTTGAACAGCAAAAACACAAAGGCAAGAAGACGGCTGCTCCTCATCCTGCTAAGACCGAGGATGGCAAAGAAGGTCCGTCACTCCGGGACAAGATGAATAAGGCCTACTCTTTCCCAAAGGAGAAGACCAGGATCTTGTTTGACTGGGTTACCCAGTATAATAAGGTCACCCTACCTGAGCCAAAGAGGCCGGAGGACTTGAAAAGAAGAGACAGCCCCAGATTTTGGCCCTACCACCAGATGCTGGGGCATCCAATTGAAGACTGTTATGTTTTCAAGGACATTATCGAAGGCATGATAAAGAAAGAAGGGATATAGCTGGGGGAGTACAAGGTTGACCCTCTACAACCACATGAGGCGCCTCTAAGAAGAGCCGCCGTCAACATGGTCTCTCTATATCAAGCACTACCTGAGGAGACCGCAGAAGCCAGTACTCAGCACACCTATGAAGCCTGCTTTTTGGCCCCAATGAAAGAACAAGAGGGATGGCAGCAAGTCCCCGCAAGAACCAAGAAGAAGGGCACGTCTCGCCCAGCAGTGGGGGCACATATTCGTGGCATCACACCACGACCCCCTCTTCTAGTGGCAACACCTGTGTGGACCAGCACACCTGCCGTCATTAGAATACCTACCCAACACCGGAGGAGGCAGACTCCATTGCCGGTAGTCAAGGAAATCAGTCTAGAAGCCCGGCGGCTACAGGACTACATAAATGGGCTAGATGAGTATGTACAGCCTGAGCTAGAACCTCTGCTAGTACGGGATCATGTCCCGTGGTAGGATCTAGAACAGCTTTCACTAAAGCAGGAAGAGGAAGCTGACAAAGCATCAGATAGGGATGGCAGCCTGTTCTGGGGGCAAGCGCCAGTCGAAGAAAAGAAAAGAAGATGAAGAAAGAAGAGAAGGGCCAGCAAGGCTACAAAGGGTACAATCCTTTCCTGCAACACCCTCTCTGCTCTATTTAATCAACCTGGTGAGGTGGATAAAGAAGAGATATGCTTCACACCCGCCGCCAAGGAAAGTCAGGCCGAAGCCGAGACTGCTGCACATGAGACCCGGTCAGGCCGAAGGTGGGGGCATCAACTGCCCACCAACCACAACATTATCTTCAGGGGGGAGGAACCCTATAAAATACCCCCTCCAGAGGTTCGGGGAGTCCAAATCCCTCCTCCGTCAGGCCTATACAACCAGAGTGGGGGCAACACTGCCGCTCCTTCCTTCCTAGAATTTGTGAAGATGTCAAAGGGGAAGCAACTATGCCAGGAGGTTGAACCAACAACTGGGGGTATATACCCGAAACTCCAACAATCTGCCGAATTACCAGAGGAAGCAGAAGCTCGCCCGGCAGCAGCCAGTGAAGGACAGCAAGGAGACGACCCCAAGCACAAGGGTGCAGTCTCCGAGTCTGATGAAGCAGGGCCATCAGGGGCCGCAGTCCAAGAATCTCACAAGCCTAGGTGGGCAGAAGAAATGAAGCTATTCAATGTCTGAGTAGGAAGTCGGGTGGTCAAGCTATTGAAAAAGCTCCCGAAAAGATTTACTATCCGAGAAATCCTCTCTCTGAGTGAAGAGACCCGACAGGCGATCATTACTGCCCTACAGACACCGGCCCAATATGAAGCCTACCTAGCTGAGGCACTACCGGAGGCCAGCATGACATTCACCCAGGAGGACATGTTGCTCCCCACTACCAGCCACAACAAACTTCTGTATATGAGGGGGCATCTAAATGGCCGGGAGCTAAACAGAATCCTGGTGGATCCCAGGGCAGCTGTCAACATCCTACCCTACAGAATATATGAGAGGCACTACTTCAACGTGCATCTCCAGAAAGTCGGAGATATGCATATTGTCGGCTTCAACCAAAAGTGTGAAGTATCGCTAGGAGTAGCAGATTTCACACTCACTCTAGCAGACTTTGTCACGAAGGTGCAGTTTCATGTCATCTATTCTCGCACCTCATACAAGGCGCTGCTTGGCCGCCCTTGGCTACACGAGAACATGGTGGTACCTTCCAGGCTCCACCAGTGCATAAAATATAACCTGGATGGGAAGGAGGAAAGAGTATTTGCTGATCTCCACCCGTTCGAAGTGTTCGAATGCCACTTGGCGGATGCCCCTCTATATGCAGAACGGTCGCAGAAGGCCCTTGAAGCCAAGACCTCTTCTAGCACAACAAAAAGCACCTCCAGAGCTGGATGATTCCCTCCGCTGCCGCGCGGATATGTTAATCCTAAGACGGTCTCACACATCACTGTCACCGGGGATGTGGGCCGGACGGCACCTCTCGCCATCTACCCCGAAGCCACTAAAGTCAGGGTCGACCAGCAGCACGACCACATCGGGATCCCAGAAGGCCATACCAAGCCAATTCTCAGTCTCGATAATGTCACCGTCGAGCCTTTCAGAGCTCGGGAGGTGGCACAGATAGATGGTCCCAGCAGCCTGTTCTACATAGCTGAGGAGCACCCTACACAGGAGGATACAGATTGTCATCTGCTTGAAGATATAGAAAACCCGTCAGTGCCTATACAGAGGTTGGCATTTATAACAAGCCAAATGGCCAAGATGTTCCAGAAGCAGCACATCCCCTCTGGCCAACCTCGCAAGAAGAAAGAAGCATTCCAGAAGCTATGGTATCCCCCGAGCCTGGATAAAGAAATGAGACGTGTCTCTCAACACCCAGGGTTGGGCTTCACCCTCGAGGAATACTATTACAACGGACGCTATGAAGTTGATACCATCTCCGCTTTCTACCCAACTGAGGATAAACCACTGGGGGCAACTTTTGATGAACACCCAACAGAAGTTGAATACACTGAGCCAGCTCAACCAAGAAGTCTGGGATCAGAGGACATATTCCCTTGCCGATGCTGGGAGCAGGTCTACCCTAAAGAAGCAGCTCTTCAAGCCAAATTTGATACAGCTAGCAGTAGTGAAGCTGAAGATGTTGAAGAAACGAGGCTGCCTTCCTCCTGTAGCCCTCCTCTGTTGATGATGTCGGCACTTCTTGAACCAGTCAGGGAAGCTTCTCCCAAGCCTGATCAAGAGATATGTGTTGCTAGAAAAGAAATAACTACCTCCACTAAAGATATGGTGATCTAAGGGGACGAGACCTGCTCACCCTACACCGTGGAGCTACATTGCTACTATGACTTAATGACAAACAATCACCAGTCCCTAGCGACTGCAACCCCCTCAGCAAGGGAGGAGGCAGTCAACTCACCCCTCGGAACTGCTATTGAGGTGGACTTGTTGGCAGAGCAACTCATGCAGCCGCTACCAGCCGAACCAGAGATTCCTGACGAAGCTCAGATAAGGCAAGATGAAGAGATCGAGGTCCTCGACCTCGAAGATGATATACCAGACTTTGTCAACCTTCAGCCCGCACCCCCTGAGATAGAAGATGGAGGCCAAGCAATAGTCGATGAATTGATAGAAGTCAACTTGGGAGACGAGGATGACCTCAGGCCAACCTTCCTCAGTGCTCAACTGTCTGCTGAAGAACATAAGCTGTACATCCAGCTGCTGCAAGAATATCGGGATTGCTTTGCCTGGACCTACAAGGAGATGCCAGGACTGAGCCCTGCAGTCTCACAGCATGAGCTAACCATAAATGCTGAAGCCGAGCCGGTGAAGCAGCCGCCGCGGCGCATGAGGCCAGAGCTCATCACTCAAATATGAAAGGAAGTCGACAAGCTCATTGATGTGGGTTTCGTTGATGAAAATCAATATACCACGTGGCTAGCTAACATTATGCCCGTAAAAAATAAGAATCGACAGATCCGGATATGTGTCGACTTCCGAGATCTGAATAAAGCCTACCCCAACGATGACTTCCCAGTACCAATAACGGAGGTCATGATAGATGCAACAATCGGTCATGAGGCCCTGTCATTCATGGATGGGTCGTCCGGTTACAACCAGATATGGATCACGGAACATGACCGGGTCCACACTGCCTTCCGAACTCCCAAAGGCATTTATCACTACAAGAGAATGCCGTTCGGATTAAAGAACGTCGGCGCAACTTATCAGCGAGCAATGACCAGAATATTCGATGAGCTGCTCTACCATAAGGTTGAGTGCTACATAGATGACCTGGTAGTCAAGACCAGAAAGAAAGAAGACCATCAGCAAGACCTCCGAGTTATTTTACAAAGGCTGAGGCAGTATGAATTAAAGATGAACCCTATGAAGTGTGCGTTCGGAGTATCGAGCGGCAAGTTCTTGGGTTTCATTATCAGATACCAGGGAATTGAAATAGACCCCACAAATATCAAGGCAATTCAGGAGCTACCCTCTCCAAGGAACCTCTCCGAGCTAAGATCTCTTCAAGGCCGCCTAGCATACATCCGTCGTTTCATATCCAACTTGTCGAGGCAATGCCACCCCTTCCATAAGCTAATGATGAAAGATGTTCCCTTCTACTGGGATGAAGAATGCAAGACGGCCTTTGACAAGCTGAAAGACTATCTAAAGACTCCTCCAGTGCTGGGTACACTGGTGAAAGGACGGTCGCTAATTCTCTACATAGCAGCCACATGCAACTCCCTGGGGGCAATGCTGGCCCAGAATAATGAAGAAGGAAAAGAACAAGCCCTCTATTACCTCAGTCGAAGAATGGTCAGAACTGAGCAGAGGTACACTTATATTGAGAAGATCTGCCTGGCATTGGCCTTTGCGGTCAAGAAGCTCTGACATTATATGCTGTCGCATGAAGTTAAGCTGATTTCCAAAGAGGATCCGCTTAAATATATCATGTCCCAACCAGCCCTCAAAGGCCGCCTAGGCAAATGGGCGGTGATTCTTATGGAGTATGATATCTCCTATGTACCGCAAAGGGCCATCAAGGGCCAAGCTATTGCAGACTTCTTTGCTGAGCATCCAGTACCTGAAGACTGCCCCCTGGAACCAGAGCTTCCCTAAGATGAAACCTTAGAGGTCGGCCAAGTGTGGCCCTCTCTATGACAGCTGTATTTTGACGGCGTCTCCAGAATTGACACCTCAGCAACTGGATCAGCCAGGGTCCAGGCAGGGGCAGGCATAGTTTTGAAATCTCCAGAAGGAGAAGTCATACATACATCCTGTTCAATAAATAAGCCTTGCACAAACAATGAAGCAGAATATGAACTCTTCATAATCGGGCTACAAATTGCTCTGTCCATGGGGATTCAAATGCTAGAAGCATTCGGGGACTCCATGCTGGTTATAAAATAGTTGGAAGTGGAGTTCGATGTACGGAAGCAAGAACTCATTCCTTATTACCATCTGGCTCTTCGCCTAATGACAAGATTCTATTTCATTAGCATCAAGCACATCAACCGAGGACAGAATGCTCAAGCTGATGCCCTCACAAAGCTGGCCAGTTCTTTGGTGGTCCCGCCTGATACAAGCCTGAATATAATAGTGATAAACCGGTGGCAGGTCCCCAGTGTGACTGAAGTTCTAGCCGATGAACTAGCAAAAGAAGTGACAGCTGTAGAAGCAATCCAGCAGTCCGATTGGCGGGAGCACCTCCTGCATTGGTTTCGACACCAACAACTCCCGAAGGAAAAAGAACAGAGAATGAAGCTCCTACGAGTCAAAGGCTCCTATGAGATGAGGAACGGAACATTGTTCCGAATAATGGCGTATGCCCAAAGGAAGATCTTACTTCGCAGCTTATCCCCAAGGGAAGCCAGATAGGTAATGCAAGAAGTCCATGCCGGGTAAGCCGGGGAATACCAGGCCGGTCCGAAAATGAAAATTGAAATAAAGAAGTTGGGTTACTATTGGCCTTCTATGTTTGACGATTGCTGCAAGTTCGCCAAAGCCTGTCAAAGGTGTTAGGAACATGCCACTGTGTCAAGAAGGCCACCGGTGCCACTACATCCTACCATCCCAAGCTGGCCGTTTGCTCAATGGGGTACGGACGTGGTGGGACCACTACCAACATCTTCATCCAGATGCAAATATATCTTAGCAGCTACAGACTACTTCTCCAGGTGGGCAGAGGCAGTAGCATTGAGAGAAGTGACGGGAGAACTGGTCGCCAGGTTCTTCTAACAAAACATAATATTCCGATTTGGAGTACCCAGCCGAATCATCTCTGACAACGGCAGTCACTTCAAGAATCAGAAGGTGTACCGACTAGCCGATAAATACAAGATTGATTGGAGGGCATCATCTCCCTACTACCCTCAAGCCAATGGACTTGCAGAAGCCTTCAACAAAATGCTATGCACTCTACTAGCAAAGACTGTCAAGGCTAATAAAAAAGATTGGGAAGAAAGAATGTACGAAGCACTCTGGGCTTACCGTACGGTCTACAAGACCCCGACTGGCTGCTCACCCTACTCCCTCGTATACGGGTTGGAGGCTGTGGTGCCAATTGAGTTAGAGGTCCCCTCGTTGCGAATCGCCATCCAACACGGATTGGTAAGCAGCGAGCAGACCAACGTAGAAAGAAGACTAGAGGAGCTCGCCGAGCTCAAAGGAAAGTGTCTCTGGGTGCAACAAAATATCCAACTCTATCAAGCCCTCATGGCCCGTGCTTTTGATAAGCTGGTCAAAGGATGAGAATTCAAAAAGGGTGACCTAGTAATGGTTAAAAGAAGAGAAGTGATGGTCTCCAACCCCAAGGGGAAGTTGGTTGAAAACTGGGTCAGACCGTATGTCGTCTACCGAGTATATGAAGGGGGTGCCTATGTCCTTGTGGATCACAAAGGAGTCATCCAGTTCTCCCCCCTTCATGGGAAACACTTGAAGCTGTATCACACGGTTCAACCAGCATTCCCAGAGTGACTTATGTCCATCCTTGGTCTAGTGGCATTCCACCCTGGCCGAGCTCTACCGGCCTTAGTCTAGTGGCACTCTGCCCTAGCTAAGTTTTACCTACCTTAGTCTAGTGGCACCCTGCCCTAGCTAAGTTTCATCTGTCTTAGTCTAGTGGCACCCTGCCCTAGCTAAGTTTCATCTGCCTTAGTCTAGTGGCACCATGACCTAGCTAAGTTTCATCTGCCTTAGTCTAGTGGCACTCGGCCCTAGCTAAGTTTCATCTGCCTTAGTCTAGTGGCGCTCTACCCTAGCTAAGTTTCACCTACCCTGGTCTAGTGGCATTCCGCCCTGGCCG
Organism: Amorphophallus konjac; assembly: GCA_022559845.1. Classification (NCBI taxonomy): domain Eukaryota; kingdom Viridiplantae; phylum Streptophyta; class Magnoliopsida; order Alismatales; family Araceae; genus Amorphophallus; species Amorphophallus konjac. The sequence goes on from CM040121.1 coordinate 354,423,601, forward strand.
AGCTTTACCCATCCTTGGTCTAGTGGCATTCTGCCCTGGCCGAGCTCTACCCACCCTTAGTCTAGTAGCACTCCACCCTAGCTGAGCTCTATCCACCTTGGTCTAGTGGCACTCAATCCTGACCGAGCTACCTTTACCTTGGTCTAGTGGCACCCCGCCCGGATCGAGCTACCTCCACCTTGGTCTAGTGGCACTCCGCCCTGATTAAGCTACCTCACCTTGGTCTAGTGGCACTCCGCCCAGATCGAGCTACCTTTACCTTGGTCTAGTGGCACTCCGCCCGGATCGAGCTACCTCCACCTTGGTCTAGTGGCACTCCGCCCTGATCAAGCTACCTCCACCTTGGTCTAGTGGCACTCCGCCCTGATTGAGCTACCCCTACCTCAGTCTAGTGGCACTCCGCTCGGACCGAGCTACCTTCCCCTTTGTCTAGTGGCACTCCGCCCTGTCCGAGCTACTTATATCTTGGTCTAGAGGCACTCTGCTCTGACCGAGCTACCCTTATCTTGGTCTAGTGGCACTCCGCCCTGATCGAGCTACCCACACCTCAGTCTAGTGGCACTCTACCCTGGCCGAGCTCGCATATAATAAATAACATCGCCAATCCGGGCCTTACGCCCGAATCGGCTCAATTCTATCCTTTGCGCCAGCACAGTCTCCTTGCTGACGAATAAACCCTTTTCCTCGACACAAGACTTCGCGTCCTAGCCGACCCTTATACATCATTGCCATTGCGGGCCTTACGCCTGAATCGGCTCAAATCTGTCCTTTGCGCTAGCATTACTTTCTTGCTGACGAATAAATCCCTCTTTCTCGGCATAAGACTTCGTGTCCTAGCCGACCCTTATACATCATTGCCATTGCAGGCCTTACGCCCGAATCGGCACAAGTCTATCCTTTGCGTTAGCATTGCTTTCTTGCTGACGAATAAATCCCTTTTCTGGCACAAGACTTCGTGTCCTAGTCGACCCTTATACAGTGTTGCCATTACGGGCCCTACACCCGAATCGGCACAAATCTATCCTTTGCGCTAGCATTACCTTCTTGCTAACGAATAAGCCTTTTCCCGGCACAAGGCCTCGTGCCCTGGCCGACCCTCTCAACATCCTCCTCTCATATGGATTCAAAAAAAAATGATGATAAAATAATGATAAAAATGGGGCTTAAAATAGAGGTGCCCCGCCGGCCTTGTTCCTAACCAAGGACCAGGGCAAAAATGGCTATCACCCGGCTACAGCGAAAACCTGAAAGGGCGTCGCAGGCAAAATCGGGTACCCCACCACGTGAAAACCCAAGAGGGCACGTGGGCAAAAGTAAGACGGGGCTGACTTCGGTGAAAACCCAAAAGGGTGCTTAAGTCAGTAATGTGGTAATTTAAGTTCCGCCTCACCCTCATTCTAGTGAAACTCCGAAAAGGGCGATCACCTCGATCCCCATCGGAAATCTTTCTCAACTTACTTCTGACCCTTGTCACCATCGGCAAGATCGTTCAGCCTCCTTGTGACCCTTGTCATCATCGACAAGATCGGTCAACCTACTTCTGGCCCTTGTCACCATCAGCAAGATTGGTCAGCCTTGTAAGGCCCGTGTCTTAATGGATCCTTGATGGTTTTTGTTCTATTATTTGTTCTGGAATTTCTGACTATTTTTCTGGATTTTTAGGAATTTGTCTGGTATTTTTCCGGATTTATTTGGAGTTATTTGAGGGTTATTAGAATTAATGAGATTTTAATATATATAATGATTATATTATATATATATTAATTTCTTTTTTCTTCTTTTAATCCCTCTCTCACCCTCTTTCTCCCCGTCGATCTCTCATTCGCCCTCACTCTCTCTCTCCTCCGTGCGATCGCCCCTCTCTCCTCTCTAGGGAACACGGGCGAGACGAGGTCGGATTGAGGCGTGGTTGGCGCCGTTGGATTCCTCACGTCGAGAGGAGCGCGTAGGTGTCCACTTCGGCATGGTTCGGTGAACGTGGGAGCGAGGTGGAGCGTGGAGGCTTCGTGGCTTTTCCTCCTTGCATGCGGCCTTTCCCTTGGTTTCGGCTTGCAAAAGGTAGGGGGATGGAATCTAGATCTCGCTATGATCGTTTTCCCTTAGCTCGTTTGTTGATTAGCGCCCCGTAGCATGCATGATGCCCATGTTTCCATATTTGGGGTTTTAGCTTAAATCTTTGAGTTTAATGCGTTTTAAGCCTTGCATGTGCTAGATTTAGTTGTTAAACTGTGGTATAAACTATATGGTTTGGCAGGATATCAGGTTTTTAAACGATACCCGACGATTTCTATCGTCCGGGAGGGCTTCGGTTTACAAACCGTACCCGCCCGTAACCCAGGTGAAGTGACGGTCCTGCCAGGAACCGTCACTTGCCTGACGATCCATAGTGGACGCGTCGCTTCCAAATAACGGCCCATCGGGGGTGCGTCATTTGGAGAGTAACGGTGGGAATCCCATCTGTTACTCGCTCGTTGTTTTCAGTTAGCCAGGTGAGGCGGTGAGTCCGGCGGTCTATCGGCCGACCGTCGTTCACTTCCGACGCGCCTAGACCGGAGCGTCGCTTCGCCTGCTGTCATTTTCGACGCTGTTAGTTGATTTGGTGGCCTCGGGTGGATGTAACGGCGGTGACCCACCGCGTTGCTTGGAAGTAACGCATAGGACCCCTACCGTTACATTCCCTCTTGCACCTTTGAGCTGGAACTCAGGTGGAAGTAACGGATGGAGACCAACGCGTCATTCTTGGTGTAACGCGCCAGTCCCCGACCGTCACTTTCAAGTAGCGCGTGGGTATTAGACCGCCGCTTCCCTGATGGTTTTAATATGTTGCCAGCCCATTCGTTATGTGTTCCTTCGTTAACTCATGCCATATTCATATTGTTTTAATGTATAGTGGCGTGTTTTATTACCATTAGAGTAGCCTTTCTTTCCAAGCAATGAGCCACTGTTGTTTCCCTAAGGTCTGTTGAGTGCCGACCCGCTTGAGGATGGCGGAGGGGTGTGTTTCCCATGCACGGTTTGTAAGCTAGTTCCGTGGGCTCCCAGCCAATGGTAGCATCCTACCAAGGGGGAAAACTAGCTAGAGGGCCTGGCTTAGGCTAGAGTCAGTGTGTGCACACGTGGTCGGAGACTGTGGACTGACACCGACGGGTGCCACTCCGACTGGTCACTTGGTTTGGTACTGTTTACGCGCTTAGCTTGTCGCTTCGTCGACTGCGAGTGCTTGAGACGCAATGTAAGTCGTCAGTGGACGCTTCTGGTTTCTGCTCCAGTGGCTGTCCTTCCTTGTTGCTTGGATTAGTTAAGACTTATTCTATTTGGTAGTTTTGGTTTTAACGCTCGCATTTAGTTAGCTGTGGCATTGCTTTAGCTGTTATACTTGCTTAGTTAGAGTTTACAGCTTTACTTGAGTAGTTATTCTTGCCATTTCCTGTTAGTTATTTAAATGTATGCTCTACTTGCTTTATTTATGCATGTATGCTTGTTTAGTACGAGGTAGGGATCCGCGTGACCCCTACTGAGTCTGGCTGTGACTCACCCTTTCTCTTTTCAGGTGAGCCGCGCCCGCCGTCTCCCGGTGCTTTGTAAGTTGGTTCGGAGACCGTGTTAGTTGCCAGCTTTAGTCGAGGCACCTTTTGAGGCTTGTTGTACTTTTGCCGGGGTATGCCCCGTGTAGTTGTACCTTTTTGGGCTAGTACTCTTGTTTCTCTGGACTAGTATATATATATCACTCTGGTTATTTTGAATTGCTTCCGCACTTGTGTTAACTTCTTTACTTAATTGTAAATTGCGCGTTCCAAATTCCAATTCGTTATGCATACCCCTCAACACTTTTCTTCTAACCCTTCAGGGGCCTCATCAGCCTCTTGGGTGGCTTCCCCAGTTCTTGGTATCGGTGTATCAATGTTATCGGTATATCGGTATCCTGAACTTTGGGTCGTTACAGTTGGTATCAGAGCTCTAGTTGAGGATTTGTGTAAGGAATTGAAATTTGCGCTTTGTCCAGAGCTAGTCCATTGCGTCGTCTATTGCTGGCATAGGATGTTTTCCGTATGATTGATTAATTGCGATTGATTTGTGTTTTGGCAGTGTAATTATGCCTCCCCGTCGAGTAAGACCCCCTCGAGCTCCTCGTGTTCCTCGAGATGCGCCTAGGGAAGATAGTGGTTCTGCACCTCCTCCTGCAGTTCATGCTGTTCCAGTTATTCCTCCTCCAGCGCCAATTATTGCTCTTCCAGTTGAAGCGCCTGGTAGTCGAGGCAAGGCATTGAAAGAATTTCTTATGTTCAATCCGCCTACTTTCGATGGTCAAGCTGATCCAGAGGTGGCAAGGCAATGGTTGGATGCGATCGAGCGTGTATTCGTATCGATGGAGTGTGCTGAAGATGAAAAGGTTATGCTCACTGCTTTTCAACTCCAGGGTACATCCATCACGTGGTGGAAAGCCGAGTGGCAGATTACCTTTCGTTCAAGACCTCTTCGGCAGATCACTTGGGCAGAGTTTGTTGCTGCTTTCGAGCGTGCTTATACTCCCGCCTGTCTTCAGATGGACAAGATGTATCAATTTATGGAGCTGACTCAGGGCAGTATGACTGTGCTTCAGTACCGGAATAGGTTTATGGAATTGGGTCAGTATGCGCCTCATGTGCTGGCTAGTGAAGCTTTGAAGACTCAGCAATTTTTGCGAGGTTTGAGGCCTGAATTGAAGATGCGTCTTATCGCCAGTCGTGTTGCGGATCTTGATAGTGCGTGCCAGACAGCGGTGGCTTTAGAGCTGGAGATGACGAGACCTGGTGGATATCCTCAAGCAGGGTCAGTGCAGCCGGTAGTTCAGTCGCAGCAGACTTACCGACCGCCAGTGCCAGGTATTCCCTCGGTCTAGTCAGAGATTTCTAGTGCTTCCTCTCCTTCCAAGCCCAAGTTCAAGCGGTTCCAGAAGAAGAAGAAGTTTTTCCAACAGCCGTCCGGTACAGATTCTGTTCAGCAGCCGACAGCACCTTCTTCTCAGACTCGTCAGAGCTCGGCTGTCAGTCAGCCATGGACGTGTAGGAGATGCGGTAGTCATCATAAGGGCCAGCCGTGTTCTCTCCCTGTTGTTTGCTTTAGGTGTGATCAGCCGGGTCATGTGGTTCGTGATTGCCCGCTGAGGCCGAAACAATTGCAAGTTCCTCAGTTTTCTCAACCTCAGCAGCCGCAATTCAGACCTCCGACTGCACCTCAAGCTCAGCATTTTTTCTCTCAAGCGTCGGTGTCTTCTCAGCAATCTTCAGCTGGTTCTAAGAAGCAGAAAGGCAAGGTTTCTCATTTGACTAGAGCTGATGCTGTTGCATCCCATCTTGTGGAAGGTATGATTATACTTTATGATCATTCAGCTCGTGTCTTATTTGATTCTGGTGCTTCTCACTCTTTTATTTCTGAGGATTTCATGGCCTGTATTGAGGAACTGACTTCCGAGGTATCTTGTGAGATGTTTGTTGAATTGCCTTCTGGAGATTTCATGGTTACACCTTTGTGCCTGGAAGAATCTCCTGTGATGATTGATAATCACCAGTTGCCGGCAAGATTGTATGCGTTGCAGCTGGCAGATTATGATGTTATTCTGGGAATGGATTGGTTGGAGCATTATGGAGCTGTGGTTGACTGCAGATCGAAGATAGTCTATTTTCAGCCACAGGGAAAATCAGCCTCTTATTTTCAAGGTATTCGATCTCGATCTTCTCGTATGATTATTTCTGCTATTCGAGCCTATAGGTTGCTTAGCGCAGGTTGCCAGGGATTCCTTGCTTCAGTGGTTATTGTTGAAAAATCACGACGGGATGTTTGTGATATTTCGGTTGTTTGTGAATTCCCTGATGTGTTTCCTGACGAGTTGCCAGGCTTGCCCCCAGAGCGAGAGATTGAGATGGCAATTGAATTGATTCCAGGTACCGGCCCCTTAGCAAAGCCGCCGTACCGAATGGCTCCAGCTGAATTGAAAGTACTGCATGCACAGCTACTAGAGTTACTGGAGAAAGGTTATATTCGTCCCAGTTTTTCTCCGTGGAGTGCCCCAGTGCTGTTTGTGAAAAAGAAGGATGGAAGCCTGAGACTTTGTATTGATTACATGCAGTTGAATCAGGTGACTATCAAGAATAAGTATCCGCTTCCCAGGATTGATGATTTGTTTGACCAGTTACAGTCTGCTACTGTCTTTTCACGGATTGATCTCAGATCTGGCTACTTTCAGTTACGGATCTGGGAATCCGATGTGGAGAAGACTGCGTTCAGCACTCGTTATGGTCATTTTGAATTTTTAGTCATGCCGTTTGGGTTGACTAATGCCCCAGCAGCTTTCATGGACCTGATGCAACGTATCTTTCGTCCATTTCTGGACCAGTTCGTGGTGATCTTTGTTGATGATATTCTGATTTATTCTGCCTCTGATAATGATCATGTGCAGCATTTGAGGATCGTTCTGCAGACTCTAAGAGATCACGAGCTTTATGCGAAGTTTAGTAAATGTGAATTCTGGCTTCGAGAAATTCATTTTCTTGGTCATGTGATTTCTGGAGATGGAGTGGCAGTGGACCCTGCAAAGATCGATGCTATTTTGAGTTGGCAGAGACCGAGAACTGTAACAGAGATTCGAAGTTTTCTAGGTTTGGCTGGGTATTACCGCAGATTCATTCAAGACTTTGCGAAGATTGCAGCCCCGATGACTAGATTGACTCGTAAAGATGTGTCTTTTGTCTGGTCGGATCAGTGTGAGGCTAGCTTTGTTGAATTGAAAAGGCTATTGACTTTTTCTCCTGTGTTGACTTTGCCTTTCGGCTCGGGTGGATTTATGGTCTGTACAGATGCTTCTCGAGTAGGTTTGGGTGTAGTGCTGATGCAACATGGTAAGGTTATCGCATATGCATCCCGGTAGTTGAAACAGCATGAAGGAAATTATCCCACTCACGATCTGGAGCTAGCTACAGTTATTTTTGCCTTAAAGATCTGGAGACATTATCTGTATGGTGAGAAATTTCAGATTTTTACTGATCATCAGAGTTTATGGTATATTTTCTCCCAGAAAGATCTGAATCTTAGGCAGAGGCGATGGATGGAATTCATGAAAGACTTTGACTTTACACTCTCCTATCAGCCAGGTAAAATGAATGTTGTGGCCGATGCTCTGAGCAGGAAAGTACAGGTCAGTCATTTGTTGCTTCATGAATGGAAATTGTGGGAACAGCTTCCAAATGAGGCATTCAGTGCAGAGTTTCCTGTTGATCCGAAGATGGCAGTTTGTGCTAGCTTGGTTTTGGGTTCAGCTTTATATCATCAGATTAAAGATGCCCAGCAGACTGATTCTGATTTGGCTCGTGTTATGTCAAGCTATGATATGAATTTTGATGACGAGCTGGTTGTAAGTTTCCAGGGCAGATGGTATATTCCCGCTGATGATGATTTAAGACTTGAGATTCTGAGTGAAGCCCATGGCTCTCGTTTTGCTATTCATCCGGGTGTCACCAAGATGTATCAGAATTTGAAGAAGAAGTTCTGGTGGCCAGGTATGAAGAAAGACGTGGCTATATTTATTTCTAAGTGCTTGACTTGTCAGTTAGTTAAAGCGGAACATCAAAAGCCAGGTGGTTTGCTTCAGCCGTTAGAGATTCCGATGTGGAAATGGGACCATGTTACTACAGATTTTGTGGTGGGTTTGCCTCGGACTTCTCAGGGTTTTGATGGCATCTGGTTGTTAGTCGACAGACTGACTAAAACTGCCAGATTGTTGCTGATTAAGGTTTCTTGGAATGTGCAGAGGTCGGCCGAGCTTTATGTGCAGAAGATCGTGCCACTGCATGGAGTTCCTGTTTCACTTGTGTCAGATCGTGACCCACGTTTTACCTCCGGCTTCTGGCGTAGTTTCCAGAAAGCTTTGGGCACTGAGTTAGCTTTCAGTTCAGCGTATCACCCTCAGTCAGATGGACAGTCAGAGAGGACTATTCAGACTTTGGAGGACATGCTGAGATTGTGTTGCCTTGATTGGCAGGGTTCGTGGAGTCAGCTTTTGCCACTTGTTGAATTTGCTTATAATAACAGTTTTCACTCCAGTATTGGTGTGGCTCCTTATGAAGCACTTTATGGTCTTCCTTGTCGAACTCCTCTGAACTGGTTTGATGTTGGAGACAGATTGTTGACAGGACCCGACATGGTGCAGCAATGTTCTGATGTGGTTCGTCTGATCAGACAGAGATTGTTGACGGCTCAGAGTCGACAGAAAAGCTACGTAGATCAGCGCAGACGTCCACTACAATTTGAACCTGGAGATATGGTGTTTGTTAAAATATCTCCGATGAAGGGTGTTTCCAGATTTGGGAAGCGTGGAAAGCTTAGTCCGCGGTATGTTGGCCCTTTTCCGATTGTTGAAGTTATTGGTCAGGTGGCTTATCGTTTGCAACTTCCTGCGGCTATGCAAGCTGTTCATGATGTGTTCCACGTGTCTCAATTGAGGAAATATGTGCCGGATGCTTCTCATGTTCTCGATGATTCAGTGTGGCCTGAGGTGACTGCCGATTTGTCCACGCCAGAATTTCCTATCAGAATTGAAGACCGTCGCGAGCAGCGGTTAAGAAATAAGGTTATTCCTCTGGTAAGGGTTGCTTGGCAGCGTCACTCTGGTAATGAATCTACTTGGGAGCGTGAAGATGAGATGCGTCATCTTTTTCCCTATTTATTCCAGTGAGGTATAAGTCCTTTCTCAGTTTCCTCCGTTACAGTTGTTGTAAATTTCGTGGGTAAAATTTCTGTAACGAGGGAGGGACTGTAAGGCCCGTGCCTTAATGGATCCTTGATGGTTTTTGTTCTATTATTTGTTCTGGAATTTTTGGCTATTTTTCTGGATTTTAAGGAATTTGTCTGGTATTTTTCTGGATTTATTTGGAGTTATTTGAGGGTTATTAGAATTAATGAGATTTTAATATATATATATAATGATTATAATATATATATATTAATTTCTTTTTTCTTCTTTTAATCCCTCTCTCACCCTCTTTCTCCCCGACGATCTCTCATTCGCCCTCACTCTCTCTCTCTCCTCCGTGCGATCGCCCCTCTCACCTCTCTAGGGAACACGGGCGAGACGAGGTCGGATTGAGGCGTGGTTGGCGCCGTTGGATTCCTCGCGTCGAGAGGAGCGCGTAGGTGTCCACTTCGGCATGGTTTGGTGAACGTGGGAGCGAGGTGGAGCGTGGAGGCTTCGTGGCTTTTCCTCCTTGCATGCGGCCTTTCCCTTGGTTTCGGCTTGCAAAAGGTAGGGGGATGGAATCTCGATCTCGCTAGGATCGTTTTCCCTTAGCTCGTTTGTTGATTAGCGCCCCGTAGCATGCATGATGCCCATGTTTCCATATTTGGGGTTTTAGCTTAAATCTTTGAGTTTAATGCGTTTTAAGCCTTGCATGTGCTAGATTTAGCTGTTAAACTGTGGTATAAACTATATGGTTTGGCAGGATATCAGGTTTTTTGATGATACCCAGTGATTTCTATCGTCCGGGAGGGCTTCGGTTTACAAACCGTACCCGCCCGTAACCCAGGTGAAGTGACGGTCCTGCCAGGAACCGTCACTTGCCTGACGGTCCATAGTGGACGCGTCGCTTCCAAATAACGGCCCATCGGGGGTGCGTCATTTGGAGAGTAACGGTGGGAATCCCATCCGTTACTCGCTCGTTGTTTTCAGTTAGCCAGGTGAGGCGGTGAGTTCGGCGGTCTATCGGCCGACCGTCGTTCACTTCCGACACGCCTAGACCGGAGCGTCGCTTCGCCTGCTGTCGTTTTCGACGCTGTTAGTTGATTTGGTGGCCTCGGGTGGATGTAACGGCGGTGACCCACCGCGTTGCTTGGAAGTAACGCATAGGACCCCTACCGTTACATTCCCTCTTGCACCTTTGAGCTGGAACTCAGGTGGAAGTAACAGATGGAGACCAACGCGTCATTCTTGGTGTAACGCGCCAGTCCCCGACCGTCACTTTCAAGTAGCGCGTGGGTATTAGACCGCCGCTTCCCTGATGGTTTTAATATGTTGCCAGCCCATTCGTTATGCGTTCCTTCATATACTCATGCCATATTCATATTGTTTTAATGTATAGTGGCGTGTTTTATTACCATTAGAGTAGCCTTTCTTTCCAAGCAATGGAGCCACTGTTGTTTCCCTAAGGTCTGTTGAGTGCCGACCCGCTTGAGGATGGCGGAGGGGTGTGTTTCCCATGCACAGTTTGTAAGCTAGTTCCGTGGACTCCCAGCCAATGGTAGCGTCCTACCAAGGGATAAACTAGCTAGAGGGCCTGGCTCAGGCTAGAGTCAGTGTGTGCACACGTGGTCAGAGACTGTGGACTGACACCGACGGGTGCCACTCCGACTGGTCACTTGGTTTGGTACTATTTACGCGCTTAGCTTGTCGCTTCGTCGACTGCGAGTGCTTGAGACGCAGTGTAAGTCGTCAGTGGACGCTTCTAGTTTCTGCTCCAGTGGTTGTCCTTCCTTGTTGCTTGGATTAGTTAAGACTTATTCTATTTGGTAGTTTTGGTTTTAACGCTCGCATTTAGTTAGCTGTGGCATTGCTTTAGCTATTATACTTGCTTAGTTAGAGTTTACAGCTTTACTTGAGTAGTTATTCTTGCCATTGCCTGTTAGTTATTTAAATGCATGCTCTACTTGCTTTATTTATGCATGTATGCTTGTTTAGTATGAGGTAGGGATCCACGTGACCCCTACTGAGTCTGGCTGTGACTCACCCTTTCTCTTTTCAGGTGAGCCGCGCCCGCCGTCTCCCGGTGCTTCGTGAGTTGGTTCGGAGACCGTGTTAGTTGCCAGCTTTAGTCGAGGTGCCTTTTGAGGCTTGTTGTACTTTTGCCGGGGTATGCCCCGCGTAGTTGTACCTTTTTGGGTTAGTACTCTTGTTTCTCTGGACTAGTATATATATATCACTCTGGTTATTTTGAATTTCTTCCGCACTTGTGTTAACTTCTTTACTTAATTGTAAATTGCGCGTTCCAAATTCCAATTCGTTATGCATACCCCTCAACACTTTTCTTCTAACCCTTCAGGGGCCTCATCAGCCTCTTGGGTGACTTCCCCAGTTCTTGGTATCGGTGTATCAATGTTATCGGTATATCGGTATCCTGAACTCTGGGTTGTTACAAGCCTCCTTCTGGCCCTTGTCACCATCGGCATGATCGGTCAACCTACTTCTGACCCTTGGCACCATCGGCAAGATTGGCCAGCCTCCTTGCGACCCTTGTCACCATCGGCAAGATTGGTCACCTACTTCTGACCCTTGTCACCATCGGCAAGATCGGTCGCCTACTTCTGACCCTTGTCATCATCGGCAAGATCGGTCAACTTACTTCTGAGCCTTGTCACCATCGGCAAGATAGGTCAGCCTCCTTATGACCCTTGTCATCATCGGCAAGATCGGTCGCCTACTTCAGACCCTTGTCATCATCGGTAAGATCGGTCAACCTACTTCTGGCCCTTGTCACCATCGGCAAGATCGGTCAGCCTCCTTGTGACCCTTGTCATCATCGGCAAGATCGGTTGATTTCCTCTTGACCCTTGTCACCATCGACAAAATCGGTCAGCCTCCTTGCGACCCTTGTCACCATCGACAAGATCGGTCAACTTCCTCGCGGTCCTTGTCACCATCGGCAAGGTCGACCAGCATTTTCTCAAGCCCGGCTCTACCCCGAGAATTGAGTTCAATATATATATATATAATAAAAATGATGAATATAAAAAAATTGAGGCTTAAAATAGAGGTGCCTCGCCGACCTTGTTCCTACACTGGAGTAAGGGCAAAAATGGCTATAAACCCGACTGTGGCGAAAACCCAAAAGGGCGCCGCAGGCAAAATCGGGTATCCCGCCACGTGAAAACCCGAAAGGGCGCTTGGGTCAGTAATGTGGTTACTATAAAACATATGCTATACCTCTTGGTGACACTCCCATCAGTTGTCCCACCGGTAATAAAGCCTATTTCGAATGGACCTCTCATCAGCCGGTAGTCGTATTTTTGGCATTTCTTGCCAGTGAGACTGACATTTGTACCAATTTGGCAACCTCTGGGACCCCGACACGCGGTGGAGCGAGGCCCCCATCCTTTCCATGAAAGGGTGGACGCTCTCCTGCGGTACAGATACGGGTATACTTCCATACAGATCGCCAAAATTGTCAGAAAACAAGTGAAAGAGGACACCTTGAAGCATCAAGGGAAACTTGTATTTCATTACAAAAGGGGAGAAAATACAATAGGGGCCCTTCGAGGGGGACGGATTACAAAGGGAAGATCAACTAAGACGGCATGAAGATATCTTCAAAGTCAATGAGCCCAACATGTGGAGCCGCTCCCAGTTCACGGAGTTGCATTTCTTCCTCCTGAACGTGAGTCATCTCAGTCTCTAAGGATGCGACTCGACCCTCTAGCAAGGTGGTCTCCTCGATGCCCAGAACTTCTACAGCCTCCAGCAGTGGTATCTCGGCTTGAATAGCATCCAATTCGGCCCGGAGTTCTTCCCGTCAGCTATGTAGGAATCGTTCACGAGCAGTTGAGGTTTCAACATGGGCCTCGTTCCTATGGAGATCAGAAGCCAGAGACTCCAGCTCCGTCTGATAGTCAGCTTTCTGCAATCTGAGGGCCGCCAGTCGGTCATTCATTATCCTCTCGAGAAAGTCCCGGCGGTTTACAAATTTCAGCAGGAACAGCACCTGCTGGGTCCAGATATCCAAGGGGCAGCCTAGTGCCTGCAGCCCAACCGTCAGTCATTCTGCCACTTCCTTCAGCTGGAGGTAAGATAATGTCGGCTGAGATTCTTAGACTTGATGCAATATCTCTAAATGCTGCCAGACAAAGTCCTCTGACGAAGTAAAGCCGAGGGAAGCTACCGGTGCCACCTCAAAGGTCACCTCCTTGTCTATGGAAGCCCATAAGCTGGTGTCGGGCTTGAAAGAAGAAGATGGGACGGCCACCAACGCCGAGGTAGCAGGCACCACAGCAGCATGCTCATGCTCCATCGGGCTCTTTGAAGAACTCTCTTCTCCAGGTGCTGGAAGAGGCAGAGGTCCCGACTCTATTACTGGCACGGATGGAGCCGCAGGGTCAGGCGCAATAGTCATTATGGTTGCCGGGACGAAGGCAGAACCCCTTGATGGATCAACTTCAGCTCTCAATTCTATTGCAGGCACCAGGGTGAGACTTTCTCCTAGTGGGCTCAACTCCATTGATGATACTTCGGCAGCTGCATGTACTCTTACGGGCATAGGGAGAAGTATAGTAACTGCCTCTGAAGAAGACACGGTGGCAAGCGGTAGCATATCCAAAGCCTCTGATGGCACAATGATGGCATCAGAAGATGATACCAAAAGGCGATCGGCTGTGTTAGATTCCTGGAACAAGGTTTCAATAAGCACCGAGATGGCAAAGAATAATGAAAAGCCATGCAGCTCGGCGAAAGGGTGGGCAGAACTTACTATGGCCATAGCACCCATCTCTCCGAGTGCCTGTATAGAAGACTCTAACTCTGCAGATGAAGCAACAAAAGGGGGAGTTATCTCCACCTCCATGTCTATTCCGGCAAATTCTTCCTGCAACATCCCTCAGATGATGGTGCCAGCAACCTTGGGGGACTAAATATTAAAGGAACGCTCAACAGCATGGAGGGTGCCACTACCCCTTTATTGGTCGTCGCAGGTGCTTGTGCGTCGCCTTCTGAAGAAGCATAATCAACCTCTTTGTCGGAAGGGGTGGCAGAACTGCTGGAGGAGATGTCTATGCTAATCTCGGGTTGGCCCGCCTCCTCTGTCACCTTACGGGCCGCTGAGCGGGTGATTACACGCCGTGACAAGATGGCACCTTTCTTTAACGTAGTCTTGTGTCCTTCATGCTGTAAAGGAGCATCCACAACAGGCGTCTCAAACACAGTATTAACCACTCCTGCCGCTACAACACAAAGATATACATAAGGCAGGGCAAGGAGATCACTAAGAAGATAAGAGTCGGAAGGATAGCAGTCACTTGGCTCACCCTCGGCCTCACCGGCAGGCGTGGGAGAAGGGAGTCTGACATCCTACTTAATGGTGGGGAGACTCTCCCCTATGGCTTCAACTGTCCTAGTTGCCCCCACCTGTTATGCCCCTTGTGCTTTGATGAGCCCCTTGTGCTTTGATGATTGTGGTGTTTTAATGATAGCAACAGGAATGAGTCACCACATTGAATGATAACCAACATTCATGTTTATAACTGATATACTCTGTGGAAAATGCATACAATAGGAATGAGTCACCACATTGAATGATAACCAACATTCATGTTTATAACTGATATACTCTATGGAAAATGCATATGACTGTGACTGGTATATTATCTGGAGAATGCATGTGTTCTGTCTGCATAAGTCTATTCACTGCATGTTGTAGATTCTAAGAAATCCACTTAGAACAATTAAAAGAATAAAAATAAGCATGCACGAGGTGCTAGTAAGGAGAATGATCGCCAGAGACGCGAGGGTCTCAAAGGGTATAAACAATAATAAAAGGGAGGGATCGCGAATATAAATACCTCAAAGCGTGCGGGGAGGTTGTGAGCGTATCCTTCTCTTCTAATCGGCCGGCCGATGAAGAGAGTTTTCCTTGATTGATTACCCTTGCAAAATCAATAAACACCAATGAAAAGAATATAGATTAGAAACCAAGATGTGTAGCATCAAATCCAAATGTAAACATGAACATATAAAGCATGGATATGAGCACACCTTATTGGTGTTTAGTCTTTAAACCCCTATGCAAAAGGGTAGGTAAAAGATGATGAATGATATAAAGAAATTAAAAAAATGCGCAAGTGTTGCACTGTGGGAGTCTCAACGTGGTTGAGTGAGAGGAATATATAAACAATATGTATGCATGCGTAGGAACTAATGCAACAAAAACAAAAGAAGAAATTGAAAAGGTAAAGGAGCCTGTGTCTCTTTGACTTTGATGATCGTTCAGGAGGAAGACTTAATAGGGATGAAGCTTTGTACGCAAAGCTTCCTCCTTCAGCCAAGCAACCAGCAGCACCTCTCCGTAAAAAAAAATAAGAATCCCCTTTTGACAAAGCGGCAAGGCCCTATTTAAAGGGTGCAAAGCATAGATCAATGGGATAAGAACGGGCAATAGTCATCTACGGCAAGGTTTCCCCTTCCCAAATCGAGTATGGTGACCAAACAAAGCAGGGAACTCTCAGGGAAAGGGTTGTTCAAGCAGGACATGGAAGGGTGAAAGATGACCCACATCAAGGCGTTATTTAAAAACTGACGACCTGGGTCAAGGTGTTAATTAAAAACGCGACTAGGACAAGGGCGTTAAGTAATAGATTTAATTTTAGCAATAAAAGCCTTCTTTATTTGAAAATGATGAAGAGACGCCTGAGGGAGAGGCGTTAATTAAAACACGACCCAGGGAGGGACGTTAATTCTTGATTTTCTAATTTTTATTCCATTTGGAAATCGAAAAAAAATCCAGGAAATGACGCCCTACACTACGGTCGTCCTTTCGTTTAAACACGCCCCGGCCCAAGCCGTTATTTAAAACATGCCCTGCTTCAAGTCGTGAATTCTTAAAAATAGAGGAAAATGCCCAGGAAATCCAGAAAAATAGGGAAAAAATAGGAAAAGGGAGAAAAAAAGGAGAAATTCAAGAAAAGTGGGAAAAACACTCAAACAAAGTTAATTTGAGGGTCAAATCGGGGCATTGCGATGCAATACGAGATGCACTCATAATAACATCAATTTTGGCGTGTCCACAGCTGCCCCGCCTTGGCGTCTGCTTTGCAAGGGAGCATGGCAAACTGAAAAGTAGATGCCAAGGTGTGATGAGACACGCAATCAACATCACTTGATGAGAATTAAATCAAAAGCTCGAGATGAAGCAATCTCGGAAAATTCAATGAAATCAACAATGTTTGGATAAAAGAGGGAGTGTGCACGCGGGCACGAAGGAGATAAAAGAAGATGATCAACTTCCAGCGCGGTGGAAGTACCCCAGGTCACAAACCTGTAGGTTTCACCATTGGGGAGCGGTTACCAGCCAATGTGGACGTGCTGCAGCCAAGGTGGATCAAGGGAAAGGATTGAAATAAGATGATAGAAATCTAAATAAGGAGCTTTCGAGAAAATGACCCAAAACAGTAACAAAACGAACTGAGGATTCCATTCAGCAATGAATATCTCATATCTGGAAAGATTAAGATCAATTTGACTCTCCAAATCAGCTTATCAGAATGATTTTTCAACGTTGATTCAAAGTCCTACATGAATGCATGCTGTGTTTAAAATGAAAAAATTAAAACAAATGAAAATATAAGATAATCAAGGATAATATTGTTAAGCTGCCCAGACTGGGTCAAGAAATTGATTTCGCGAGCTGATACTAAGCCGAAGCCCGTTTATCCACGCATCAACTCGTAAAAGGGAACCATCGTCCCCAGTCTCGGACGGCTCAACGGCCTATCCGTGTGACTAAGACTCCTCTGGAATCATCATTGTTTTTGATGAAGGGGAACTCAAATCCCAGATTTACCAAAGCCACAAGGTCCTTGATATAATCTAATAGCGTATGTAACATATAGTAAGAATACATATAGGAAGATGGTGATAGCAATGAGCATGGGGGAACTGAGAAATGAGGTGCAAGCACCGTGGGACTTGGATGATGATGCCCAGTCGGTGGGACCAAGAGCTTCTTTCCTGCGCTCAAAACTTCATTAGCCAAAATATAAAAGATAACAAACAATGAATATAACATAGCAAGCATAGCATGAATCAAAACATTAATAGCAGGTATGTATCATATTCAAGAATAGCATTCAAGTATGTATCAGCAAGGCGAAGCATGTTTAGTATGAATAGCATGAGTTAAATCATAGCATTGCAAAGCATCATTGTTTGTTGTTTTGTCATGAGGATGACAACTTGGCTAATCAAGATTTGGAGTTGAATGATCAAGATCTGATAATGCCCATCGGCGGAGTGATCAGCAAGATTTGATAAAAAAGATTTGGAGATGAATAATCGGAGTAATGCGTAGCAAATTATGAAGATGTGATCAATTGTGAACATGGGAAGAATCAAAAGGTAGATGGCAATGAATGGAGAGGACTCATCCCGTGCTCTTGGTCCTTGCAAAGTTGTTGTTCCTGTAAAACACCATCAGAAAAATACAATGCAATTTTTTTTTGGATTTTGAAATATGCAAGTTTTTATGAGTTTTGAAAATATTTGAATTTTTATGTGGATTTTGAAAAATATTTGAATTTTTATTATGAATTTTGAAAATATTCAATTTTTGTTGGATTTTGATCAGGAAATATTCATTTTTTTTGGGATTTTGGCTTAGAAAATATTCAAAAAAAAATTTGGCTTAGGAAATATTCAAGTTTTTTTTCTTGTTTTTCTTTTCCTTTTGATTTTTTTGTTTTTTTGGTTTAGACATTGTTAATGCAGCATCAAAGGGTATTTTTTGAACCACTCGCTAGGGGTCCTTGTTCCTTCCCCTTTTGCTAAAATTACCCAAAGCCGAGCGTGCATTGAAGGGTGGCGCCCTATAATTGACTGCCCTTGATTAACGGTGCTCCTACCAAGGCCATACCCGAGAAACATTCGGTCTTAGAGGGAGAAGAGAAGAATAATTGAGGATAAGCTTTATGCAGGATGGGAGATGTCGGGACTTGAATTCCTTCCAAGATGTTTTCCCTCAAAGAGGTAGTCTGTTGCGCCGGGGCTTTGTGCCTTTAATTTTTAGACCCTTGACATGCATACGACCAGGGTTTTCCCTGCGGGAACTTTGCCACTCTTGACATGCCATAATTCATACTTTTGAATTTTTTTGAAATTTTGATTTGATTTTCATAATAGTCCTTTTGGCGAGATGTATATCATGAAAACTCATATGAAAACTCATATTGATTTTGGGTCAAGACTGCCCCTATTTGAGACTCCTCTCGTATTGGGGATTACCCTGGGTGGGTCATCTCATCAGTCAACCTCTTGCCCATGCATTTGGCTGAGTAAAGAAGAGAAAAAACTTTTAGATATACTCATGGCATGGCCAAAGTAGGGACAGTGTTTAACCAAAGGAGCCGGCTAAGGACGCCGTGAAGTGTGTGCGGTGCCCAACTGAGGGTTGCTCTTAACAAGCGGGGAGAGAATGTTAAATTCCTAGCGCGGGGTTCTTATAACCAAAGGTGCTGCAAAAGTAAGCCTAAAGATTCTTTTGTGAAATTTAATTAAGATAAAGGTTTAAAACACCACTTTTAATCTTGTTAAGAAGCACTTAATTTTAAAAATCATGCGTGAAGTAATGAGAAAATGATATCATAAAATTACGTACTTACGCCAATATGTTACCTTGCAACCTTTGTTGAAGCAGCTGCCAGGGGCGAGGTTGATCAACATGGGATAGTCCTCTTTTGGTGAAGAAAAGGAATGGAAGCAAAGGATTTGAAAGTGGCTTAACAAGAAGGAGTGGTGTTCAGACCAGACTCAGACGAATAAGGAGAAAAGGAAGAGAGGCGAGGGCTAGAACTCCCTCACTAAGGCGCAGAGACCCTGATCACATAGAACAGTCTACAGAAGAAGAGGAGAATTAGAAGGGGGAGTGAGGACTAAAGCCTCGGAAGCAGTGGGAGAAAGGGCAGATGCCCAAGGCAGTGAACGTGGAAGAAGTTGGGTCGGACCCGAGATCAGGAGGAATCAGAAGATAAAATTGATAGATGGAAAGAGGCGGATCCGGAGAGTCTGGAGACAGAAGAGGAGAATCATTAGGGGAAGAAGAATCCGGAGGATCCGGAGGGATAAAATATTGAGGGACGCGGGGCCCTGGGAAGAAATAGGGAAAAAGATGATGAAAAAGGAAGAAGAGGACAAAGGACGTGATATCCTGGAGGAGTAGGAAGATGAAGCAGAGGAAAGATGGAGGGTCTGGAGGTTTTGGAGGAAGAAGATGCCGAGGGTCACGATGCCCAGAGAAGAGTGAAAGATCCGGAGGTTCCGGAGGAGGAAGACGGAAAGGGGCGCGATGCCCAAGGGATAAAGAGAGGGGTGAAGGATCCGGAGGTTCCGGAGGAGGAAAATGCCGAGGGACGCGATGCCCGGAGAGAAAAGAAACATCCGGAGGTTCCGGAGGAGTGAAATCAGAAGGGGCGTCATGCCCTAAGAGGAGGGATAAAACACCTGGAGGTTCCAGGGAAATAGCAGGAAAGGGGACGCGATGCCCCAGGGAGAGTGGATTAGAAGTGGATGAAGATGAATAAGATGGGAAACGCGGAAGATCCGAAGGTTCCGGAAAGCGGGGAAGATACGGGTCCGGAAACCTGGGAAAGAAGAAGTGCAAATGTATGTAAATGCAATGCAACAGATGCGATGAATGCATGGATGCAACAGAATACATGAGATGAAAAGAATATGAAGAACATGAAGGGTGAGAGGATGAGATCCTCCTCCTTACCCTTGGAGTGGCCCATGAAGAAAATGTGATAGCCAAGAATGTGGATGACATTGAATAGAAGGTGGATAAAATAGTGGAAGGCCCTTTAGCACCAAGATAACCGCCCCTCCATGGCAATGAAAGTGTATATCCAATTGTCCCAATGGATAAAGCAAGAGCCCATGACGAAGCTTCAATGGTAAATGACAACTCCCTTGAAGAGTGAGAAGTAATAGTGTGAGAGAGTTGGAAAGTTGGGATAGGAAGCATCATGTTGCCCAGGGGTTGTGGCGTATAGAGAGTGTTGAACAAAATGGTCATTCGCCCCTTGTATGGAAGATAGGGTTCAAGATTTGAAAGTTGGAACAAAGGGTGCCTTGCCCGGCCCTTGGGCACAAACTTACACGGCATCAAGGTTTGACATTCTCTCTTGGCGAGCAGTGGTGGGGATTTGGCCTCTTCGACCATGCTCGGCACAACAACATGGACTGGCATCCGGCAAACAAATTCTTGCATCTTGAATAGCGTGGCCAAATCCTTCCTGCCCAGCTCTTGATTATCTTCGGCGCAAGTTCTTGACGAAAGCCCCCCATTCCGAGTAGTAAAGGGGGGTGAAGCGGAGGCGGAAGGCTCCATGGATGGTGGTGGTATAATGGAAAGTGTTGGAGAAAGGGTGAGTGGAAATGGCGGTTCAAACACGTCAAGCTTCTCCCTTTGCTCGGAAGCAGTCAGGGTTGGCTCGAGTGCAAAAAGGGGTGAATCCTGCTCTGGACTAGCCACGGGTAAGGGTGAAGGGTTAAGTAGTGGAATAGGGGTAATAGGCATAGTGGGTTTTGGGGTTAAAGGGATAATGGAGGGTTGAGGTGGTGAACAAAGAGGAGTAGTAATAGAAGGCTCGAAGGAGACCGGCGTAGTGGAGGGTGATGGAGGCTCGGCGGAGGCCGACGGAGTGGAGGCTATTGGTGTGGTTACGGGAGGTGTGAACGGAGAAGGTTTAGTACATTGAAAATGCCAGATGGGGCGCGAGGTGTTAGGGATAGGATGAGACTCATGGTGTGGCGGTATGGGTGATTGAAATGTCGACCCGTCATTGTAACACCAAGAGGTCTCATAAATAGGGGTTGGATCAGGGACTGTGGCATAGTTCTGAGCAAGGGGTTCATCCAGTGGTAGCGGAGGGAGAGGGAAGTGAAGGAAACTCGGAAGGGGTGCTTGCAAAGCTTTGTCGTATGCCGCCTCAAATTCTTCAATCGTCGGTACTTCATTAGTAGGTTCAAGTGGACACTGTAGTGAAGGCGTATATGTGAGTGGTGGAATGTAATGGTATTGTGTATGCGGGGGCGGAAGGCCATATGCGTGAATTGGGTGAATGGGTGGAGGATGGACGGCGTCCACTTGAACGTTGAAATCTTCCGGTTCTTGCTTGCTTGTACTGTCGATGCCGTAGTCGTCTTTCCTATCCTTCCAATCTTTCTCCATCTTTGTAATGTCATTCAGAGCGGCGTGGAGGGGATTGACTGGAGTAGAAGGAGCGGGCCGTGGGCGAGTAACCCTCTTTAATTGTTCCTCCAACAAAGTGACTTTGTCGAGAAGAGTTCGTTGGAGAGGCGTGACTTGAGCAACAGAGGGTTGGCAGGGCCTTGAAGGAGGGGCCGTATAAGAAGGCCGTGGAAGGGGATTAATGGGATGACCCATAGAAGAACCTGGATGGGCCGGGTTGCAAGGAATAAATGGGCCATGGGGCCGTGGTGGAGGAGGAATAGAAGGAGGCGAGCATTGGACCACCCGAGGAGAAGTGTGAATAGGAGGAGATGGGTGATGGGCTACCCGAGTAGGAATGTGAATAGAAGAGGGAAGTGGGTGATGGGCCACCCGCATAGGATTGGAAGGAGGATGAGAGGAATGAGATGAACCCTCAACAACGGCCTGAAGGGCTTGGATTTGTTGAGGGGTGAGATGATCTAATGCATGCAAGATCTGGGAGACCTTCTCATCGTCGGGAGGAGACGGTCCCGTAGGAGTAGTGGCTCGCGATTGAATCGGGGAACCATGAGATCGGACATTGCCTGTGGGCTGGGCAATACCATAGGAATGAGGAGGTGGTCCCTTGAAAATATGGTTAGAATTATGACGAGCATGTTGAGATTGAGGAATATAAGATGTGCTAGGTTGTGCATCCTCATTAAGATTAAACATTTTATTTTGTCTATCAAGGCAAGCCATTATGCAATCAAAGTTCAAGCAAAATAATTTACAAAGAAGCACACAAGTTGGAATGATTACCGTTGATTTTTGTTTGTTTGAACCTTGGTGAATTAATGATTTTATGCAAATTGGTATGATCACTCAAGGGATGATCCTAGTTTCAAATGTGGTTTTCTCCGGTGCCAACTAGGAACACTCTCTCACCATGCATAAGCCAACTAAATTCGGGACTTCAAAGATACAACCTGCCCAGCGTCCGTGAGGGAATCCACGGGTGCGGGGACTTACGGAGGTCTTGGAAAAGGAATTTCCAGTCCAAAGAGACGGAATGCTCAATGGAGGGTCGTTCCAATTCCAAGAGAGGTGTGTGAGATCCTAGTGTAGAGAGAGGAGGTCTCTCAACCAAATGCCACAAAATGCAGTATAAGATAAGCAGATCACACCAATATAATCAAGTGATGAATATAAGAATCAATCCAGCACGAATAAACACAGGAATCAAGGCTCTGCAAACGCACAGGAAAGAGGCGACCTGCCAACAGTTGCTACTAATAGAAGAAATGACAGCGTGGCTGTCGTGAATCACGGTGAAGTGCTCACAAATAGTGAAAACTGCGCCTTAATGTGGGGCGCTAAATATGATAAAGACGCCTCTGACAGAGGGCGTCAAATGTGAGTGGTGTGCACGCTCAAAAGAAAGACACGCCTTGATGTGAGGTGATAATCAATAAAAGGACGCTCGCAGGGAAGGGCGCGAATTCACAAACAGAGTAGAAGACCAAGAGATGTGATAAAAGACGCCTTGGAAGAAGGCGTTAATCAGGAAAAAGACGCCCTGGATCAAGGTGTTAACTCAAAAAGTGCCTTTATGGAAGGCGTTAATTCAAAAAAACAAGAGACTAATCACAAACTGGCCGATCCCGGGGAGTGTGCAGTGTGCACAGTGGAGGGTGCCCATAGGGCACAAGGGAGGGGTACCGTGGGTACCAAAGGGAAAAGGGCACACGTGGGTGCCAAAGGGGAAAGGGCACGCGTGGGTGCCAATAGGAAAGGGGTAATCAACAGAAAAATAGTGGAGGTCCCACCGTGATCGCCAATTTGTAGATTCTAAGAAATCCACTTAGAACAATTAAAAGAATAAAAATAAGCATGCACGAGGTGCTAGTAAGGAGAATGATCGCCAGAGACGCGAGGGCCTCAAAGGGTATAAACAATAATAAAAGGGAGGGATCGCGAATATAAATACCTCAAAGTGTGCGGGGAGGTTGTGAGCGTATCCTTCTTCTAATCGGCCGACCGATGAAGAGAGTTTTCCTTGATTGATTACCCTTGCAAAATCAATAAACACCAATGAAAAGAATATGGATTAGAAACCAAGATGTGTAGCATCAAATCCAAATGTAAACATGAACATATAAAGCATGGATATGAACACACCTTATTGGTGTTTAGCCTTTAAACCCCTATGCAAAAGAGTAGGTAAAAGATGATGAATGATATAAAGAAATTAAAAAAATGCGCAAGTGTTGCACTGTGGGAGTCTCAACGTGGTTGAGTGAGAGGAATATATAAACAATATGTATGCATGCGTAGGAACTAATGCAACAAAAACAAAAGAAGAAATTGAAAAGGTAAAGGAGCCTGTGTCTCTTTGGCTTTGATGATCGTTCAGGAGGAAGACTTAATAGGGATGAAGCTTTGTACGCAAAGCTTCCTCCTTCAGCCAAGCAACCAGCAGCACCTCTCCGTAAAAAAAAATAAGAATCCCCTTTTGACAAAGCGGCAAGGGCCCTATTTAAAGGGAGCAAAGCATAGATCAATGGGATAAGAACGGGCAATAGTCATCTACGGCAAGGTTTACCCTTCCCAAATCGAGTATGGTGACCAAACAGAGCAGGGAACTCTCAGGGAAAGGGCTGCTCAAGCAGGACATGGAAGGGTGAAAGACGACCCACAGCAAGGCGTTATTTAAAAACTGACGACCTGGGCCAAGGCGTTAATTAAAAACGCGACTAGGACAAGGGCGTTAATTAATGGATTTAATTTTAGCAAAAAAAGCCTTCTTTATTTGAAAATGATGAAGAGACGCCTGAGGGAGAGGCGTTAATTAAAACACGAGCCAGGGAGGGACGTTAATTTTTGATTTTCTAATTTTTATTCCATTTGGAAATCGAAAAAAAATCCAGGAAATGACGCCCTGCACTGCGGTCGTCCTTTCATTTAAACACGCCCCGGCCCAAGCCGTTATTTAAAACACGCCCTACTTCAAGTCGTGAATTCTTAAAAATAGAGGAAAATGCCCAAGAAATCCGGAAAAATAGGGAAAAAATAGGAAAATAGAGAAAAAAGGAGAAATTCAAGAAAAGTGGGAAAAAACACTCAAACAAAGTTAATTTGAGGGTCAAATCGGGGCATTGCGATGCAATACGAGATGCACTCATAATAGCGTCAATTTTGGTGTGTCTACACATGTGTTCTGTCTACAAGTCCATACATTGCATTCGCCAAGCCTGTACATCCATCTGCTTGCATTGAGTCTATACATCGCTCACTTGCATGATCATCAAGTATGCACATTGGACTTTTACTCAAGTCTGTACATTGCATCATATTGTTATGCAGTGTCTTGGTGAGGTCTATACAGACTGTTCATGCATTCAAGTTCAAGTATATACATCGTTCGTCTTATGTAAGTCTATACAGACTGTTCATGCATTCAAGTTCAAGTATATACATCGGTCCATCTCTGTTAGCGTCTAAGGCTTTGGGCAAAGTCTATACAGACTTCAGCGTCTCATTCTGCGTCTTATAGCATGTCTATACATTGCATCGTGGCGTTTATGCTCTAAGTCTATACACTGCAAAGCAAGCTCAAAGTCTATACATTGAGCGTCTCATTGAGCGTCTCATGCATCATTCTTCTAAGTCCATACATTGGACTATAGCATGCATTTGACGAAGGCATCGCAAGTCCAGACAGTGGACCGTCTTTCCCAGTGTCTCAATTGGACTAGTCTGCAACGGCTAAGTCTGCACATTGGACCGTCTTCATTAGCGTCTTTGCCAAGTCCATACATCATCCATCGTCTCATGAAGTCTGTACATCGCATTCACGTTTCACAAAGTCTATACATTATGCATGTTTGAGTTGAAGTCTATACACTGGTTCATATATCAAGTCTGCACATCCCTTACAGCAAGTATATACATTCGTTGTGCATAGTCTTGAGCATATAGGAAGTATGTACATTGTTCAGTGCATTGCATGCATCATAATTGAAGTCTATACACTGGTTCATATATCAAGTCTGCACATCCCTTACAGCAAGTATATACATTCGTTGTGCATAGTCTTGAGCATATAGGAAGTATGTACATTGTTCAGTGCATTGCATGCATCATGGTTGAAGTCTACATAGTGAGCTGAAGGATGCCTAAGTCTATACGTTGGCTACTGAATGTTATGCAGAGTCTATACATTGCACTGCATTCACATAGTCTATACAAAGCATAGCCTTACATGAATGAAGTCTGTACATCGTGCATCTAGTGCTTCAAGTCTATACACTGCTGCACGTTGTGTTCTTCGAAGTCTGCACATTGCTTTACACTTCAGTAAGTATGTACAGCCGTTGCCTTCTTACATGAAGTCTGCACATTGCATCGTCTCAACTTGCGTCTCACGTTGCATCCAGCAAGTCTTTCACAAGTCTGTATAATGGATTCAAGACTCTCAAGTCTATACATTTGTTTCTGAAGGGAAAGTCTATACATTCGTTTCTAAGGCAAAGTCTGTACATTGCCTTTGGACCTCAGAGTCTATACAGAGTCTGCATCCTCTAAAGTCTGTACATCCGATTTCCTTTGCTTTGGTCAAGTCTGTACAGCCAGGGAGACTGTTAAGTCTATACATTCCTTCACTGTAGCTGGCACAAGGTGAAGTTTGTACAATGGTCTTAACTTTCCAAGTCTGTACATTGGCCTCCATGCCTCAAGTCTCTACATCGGATTGTTTGGCCAAGTCTGTACAACCAACGCCTTCATTGATTCCAAGTCTGGACACTGGTCTTCAGGCGTTCCAAGTATGCACATTGATTCAGGTTCTCCAAGTCTATACAATGAAGTCTGAACATTGCATTTGCATTCACAATGTCTTCACACCTGAAGTCTATACATTGTGTCGTTCACATCTGCAAGTCTATACATTGGAAAGTCTATACAGACTTCAGCGTCTCATGCAGCATCTTATGCAAAGTCCATACATTGCACTGTGCATCCTTCGTTGAACTTCCAAGTCTATACATTGAAGCAAAGTCTGTACAGCCATCAGTGATCTCCCAAGTATGTACATCCAACTGTTCATCTTTGAAGTCTGTACATTGGAAGTTTTACCTACGTTTTCCTTCTAGTCTATACATCGGTAATTTTACCGTCGTTTCCCTTGAAGTCTATACACTGATCGCTTTACCGTCGTTTCCATTGGAAGTCTATACATTCGCTGATTCTTTGTTCAAGTCTATACAGCCTTTCATCTTGAAAGTCTATACATCGGGAAGTCTTCACATTGGCTGTTGAATAATGTGCAAGTCTGTACACTGGCCTAGCATTCAAGTCTGATCATTGGCCAAGTCTACACATCGGCACTGTAGCATGCATTTCGTAAAGTCTATACACTGCATGCCTCACTCTAAGTCTATACACTCGTGAGTGTCTCATCAAGTCCATACACTGGCTTTGAGTTGAAGTCTATACAGTGCCTCAGGCTGAGCAAGTCCATGCATTGGCTGCTGTTCTTCAGAGTCTGTACATCACAGTGAGTTGAAGGTTGCGTAAGTCTGTACAGCCGTTGGCTTCTTATATGAAGTCTATACATTGAAAAAGTCTATACACTGCTTCAGCTTTGTCTTCAGATAGTCTATACAGAGTTCTTCACTTAAACTGATGACTTATCCGATGCTCTATCTGACAGGGATTCTTACCGAGATTGATGACCTGGCTCGTGATCCCAGGAGGACGAGGTGTGCAGATGCTGACACGTGGATGGAATTGCCTCGGATTTGGCGAATTCACTTGGGCGGGAACTGTGGAAGCCACGCGCCCTTATTCACCTGCTGCTGCTATATATTGAAGCCTTCATCCTCAGTTGAAGGTTGATCGAAGCAGAAGCAGCAATAGCAGAAGAGCAGAGTGCAGAGACTTCGATCCAGCAGAAGAGAAGAAGAAAAGAGTGAAGAAAAGAAAGAGAGATAGAGAGCAGAGAAGAAGAAGAAAAAGAAAGAGAAAGAGAGATCGAGAGTTGAGAAGAAGAGATCAGCTGAAGATTGTCTCAACTGGACCGTGGATCAAATCCAGGCCAGTCAGCTCTTGTAGAGAGCCACATTTGTGCTTCATTTATTTACAGCTTTCCGGTGGTGTAGTGTCTGTTTTTCATTTTCTTTTGAACTCCTTTTTATCAAGCTGTTAGTCAGCGGGTTTTGCAGAGGTGCTGCCTCTGGACGGCTAAGCTGTATTTCCCAGTAGTTTGCAGTGGAGGATTCCACTGGACAGCAAGCTGTGTTGCTCAGCGGGGTGAGGAGGATTCCTCGGACGGCAAGCTGTGTTTCCCAGCGGTTGTATGGCAAGCTGTGATGCCCAGCTGTTCAAGCTATGAGTCAGCGGAATCAACACTCTGGTTTGAGTGTGGGGTGGATGTAGGTCTGCTAAACCGAACCACCTAAAAACCCCTTGTGCATTGTGGTTTGAATGCTTATGATTTGCTTCCGCTAGATGTTTGCGTAGGGGCGCTCCAAGTGCTTGCTTACAGGTTCAATAGAAGTTTAACTAGTCTTTCAGATTTGGTAAATCTGTCTAGTTAGCATTCTAGATCTTATTTGAGCGAAATTTTAGTTTGGGCGAAGTTTTTAAATGGCATATATTCATTCACCCCCCCTCTGAATACATAGCACCGAACCCAACACTTGGTATCAGAGCGGGTCTCTGATCTATCAGATCTAACAATCTGCAGAGGATCCTGCTAGTGTTTGGTGCACTTCAGAGTGTGTTTTCTGTGTTCATTGTTTAGCTTCACTGAGTTAGTGCTTTGCCGTGCTTATCTGGTTGTGGTGTTTTCTAGTCGATTACTTTGTGCTTTGAGTCTGCTTGTTATCTGCTTTGATGGCTAATCCTCCGATATTCAGAGGTGATGACCTTGGCCCATGGCTGGAAAAGTTGCATCGGTATGTAAGCACAACCGATCCTGACTTGTGGAAGGTAATGACTCACGGTCCATACAAACTGTTAAAGGATAAATCCAAATGGACCAAGAAGGATAAGCTGAAAGACTCTGTCAACACCAGAGCTGTAGTTTTATTAAAAGAATCAATTGACAGATCTCTAATCGAATGCATTTCCTCCTGCAGGTCTGTCAAAGACATTTTAGAAAAACTAAAGCTAATCAGGAATCACAAAAAATGCTTGATGGCTGATCGGAGAAATGCTAATGATGAAACTTCATCCGAGGTAAGTTCTGAACCTGAAGAACTTTCAATTGATGATCTATGGAATATAAATGAGGAACTCAATAATAAATGTGAACAATTGAAATCTGAAAAGAAAAAATTGAAAAAGGAGATGTTGTACGAGATAAGAGAATTGAAATGTGAAAATGCAAAACTAAGAGATAGTCTGAAAAGCGATGAAAATTCTTGTAAGGCATGTGCTATTTTAGAAAACATGATAAATGAGTTTGATCATGATGGTAAATTGCAAAAGGAAGTAATCAAATCTCTAGAAATTGAAAAACAAACATGCTTAGAAAAAATGTCAGAAATTGAGAATCAATTGAATGATAAGAAAAATGAGCATCTAAAAAGTATGCAAGAACTGACTGAAGTTAATTCTGTAATGGACAAACTAAGGCTTGAAAACGTTAGGGGTCAAAAGAAAATTGAAGAACTCAAGGCTAGAATAAATGAAATCAATGGGGAGGCTTCACACTCTTCTTCTGCTAAATCAAACTGTGATATGTGCTCAGCTCTAAGAGAACGTAATGAAGATCTTTATAGTGAGAATGAGTGGCTGAGTAAACAAATTGTCTCACTTAAAGAGGATCACAAAAACTTGGTGGCTGAGAAAATTAAAGTGGAGGAAAGAGAAGAGGAGCTAGTTGAAAAGCTGGAGCTGATCTCTGGAAGTGGAAAATATAATGAAGGAGTCATGAAGCTATCTGAAGAAAACAAAGAATTGAGGGAACAAAACAAAAAACTGATGATTTTAAATATTATTTTCTCACAGAGGTTTCTGACTATAGAAAAGGAGAAATCGATTTTTAAAGAAGCTCAACCTCAAAATTTTGAGAAGGAAAACACTGAACTGAAAGCTGAAATTAAAAAATTAAAGTGTTTAAACACTGGCTTGTCTGAAAGACTCCTTACCACAGAAAAGGGAAAAGTTGTCTGTGATGATGAATTAAAAATCTTGAACAACTTGGAACAAGAAATTGAAAAGTATAAAACTGCAAACAAAGTTCTAAGTGAATGTGTTAATTGCAGTGAACAAGAAATAGCCAGTTATGAGCTTCATATAGCATCTTTGGAAGATAAAATTCATGATCTGGAAAACTTATCATCCAAGTCTGCAAAAATTGAAACAAAAATAAAAGCTGTTGTGAAAAGGAAGGATGATAATTCAAAAAGGGGAACAAACTATAATTCTCATGTGAAGGAAATCTCTAAAAACCAGCTATATGTCACTTTTGTGAAAGGCTCTGATGTAGCTGGTACTTCTAGGCAATCCCCAAAACAAAATGAAAATCAGAAGTCACCTTCAAAATCTGTCTTTCAATTCAAAGCTCAGAAAATTGAAAAGCAAACAAAACCTGTTGAGAATAATCAAAAATTGAAAAGAAAAAGTCAAACAAAGAAGGCAAAGAATAATTCTGGTTTTGGTTATACTCTGAAATTTATTAGCTCTGCTGAATCTAATGCTTCTTGTACTCATTCGCATGCATCTAAGAAATCATATGATAGAAACCATGCTCCTAGGAAATCTAATGCCTCTTGCTACTACTGTGGTAGGCATGGTCATTATATGGATGACTGTAGTGTGATGAAAAGTGATGATATGATGCATGATAACTTTTTCTTAAATAGTCATCACCACCCCAAAAGAAACATGTCTGCTTCAAACCAACACATCATTTGTTA
Source organism: Amorphophallus konjac (assembly GCA_022559845.1). Classification (NCBI taxonomy): domain Eukaryota; kingdom Viridiplantae; phylum Streptophyta; class Magnoliopsida; order Alismatales; family Araceae; genus Amorphophallus; species Amorphophallus konjac. The sequence goes on from CM040121.1 coordinate 354,453,458, forward strand.
TAATTGTAACAAACGTGGTCATAAAGCTGTTGAGTGTTGGTTTAGGTCTTCATGGGGATATAATGATTCAAGAGGTGAGCACCCAAGGTGCTTTGAATGTGGTAAGTATGGACATGCAGTCAAAGACTGCTGGCATACTCAGGAAATAGATTGAACTCTAAATCTGTAAAATTCTCTGCTTTCTATGATTCTGCTAGAAATAACTTGAGAGATAAAAGGAAAAACTCTGCATGTTTTGAATGTGGTAAGCTAGGCCACAAAGCTGCCAACTGTCGGCTGGCTGAGTATGGAAAGAAAAGTTTTCATGTCAATAAAAGAATTACTCATGCTCATACACATAATTTTCATACTCATATGCATGCACATGGGCATCATGTTTCTACTAACATGAAGAATAAAAAAAAAATCGGTGGCTTCATGTTATTATTGTGGAAAAACTGGACACTCAATGTTTGAGTGTAATCTGATGGAATATGATGATCATATTGCTAAAAGATTGTTTAGAACACCTGTTAGGGCTCATACAAGACCCAAGGCAGCTTGGGTCCCTGTAGGATCAAATTGATTAACATGTTACAGGTGTGTCTTAGAATAAATAAAGAGGGGTAAAATAAACCAAGGCACTCAACAGGAAGACACCCCAAGATTCTGCTTTTCAGGTCGGTTCTGAATACTCATCTTAAATTCTGCCTTCTAAATTTGTGTGCTTCAGTTGATTGCATATCATGACAATTCAGTTTGATGAAATTGTGAAGTTTAAATGATTGAATATCATGTTGATTTGTTGATGTCAAACTGAAGATTTCTAAAATGTTGATTTGTTGATGGTAATTCTCCTCTCTCTGATTTGCACGAATCATATTTGAATGAATATTTGAAATCATGTGATGTGCTTTCAATACATTTCATGCATATCGACAGGGGGAGTCCAACTATTTTTTGTTTAATGCATATAGGACTGCTTTGCACTACATTGCATAACCTTGGTATACCAAATGGTAAGCTACTAAAAGGTAGGGAAATCTGCTTGGAGGTTCTTATCATGTGTGAGATGGTCCTTGAGACCGAGTCCTCCGTCTAGTACCATGGGTTTAGTTTTCATATAGAGCAGTGTATTGCATATCATAAATTTGAAGAAAATAAAATTCGAAAAGAAATGATTCATTGCACATCATGTATTTTGTCAGGGGGAGCTTGTTTGTTGTTGATTGATCATCATGCTCTCCTTGTTAGAATTGTTGCATACTGCATATGTTGGATAGTGCATATTATAAAATTTTGAAAAACCTAAAAAGAAATTCATTGCACTTAGACAGGGGGAGCATTCCCATTTCATATCTTCTTCACCTCATGAACTCCCTTTGTTTAAGTAACCTGATTCATTCCATTGACTATGCGCTATTCAACTGAATTCTCTGCTGATATCTCTAAAATAGCTGATTTGTTTGTATTCCAGACTCAGCTACTGTCTGATGATAAAATCTCTTCTGATGCTCTTCTCTATTGCTGATTCACTCTTGCACCAGCTTATACTCACCTTTCACATTCTTCTCAGCTAGTGTGACTGATCTATTTCAACTATTGATTGTTGGCTGTTGAATTCATTGTTCTGATCTGAGAAACCTATGCTGCATGTCATGCAATTCAGTCTAAGAAATTGGTAGAAACTCCTATCATATAAGTTTAAGAATTATCACTGAATCAGACTGATATAAGATTAATGTATTCTCAGGTTTGTAGTTAAATGAATTGAAAAATATCTGAATGATAAGGTTTAATAAACTTTAACCACATGTGCCATGTATACCTTAGACTCTCTCATCAGATATCTGAAAATTTGAATTCAGGGCTACTTTGGTTAAGATGCATAGAGTGTGTATTGGTGTTAAACATTAACTTGAAAAATGTTGACCAAATGAAAAATTGTGAATTCGGAGCAATGACTTGGTCACTGAGAAACTGAGTTCTTTATCAATGAAATAAAGTAATTCATGTCATGAGGTGCCATAGTTATCTCTGATAAAATTTAGTAAAACAAAATCTGACAGAGCAATGGCTTATTTATGTTGAGTAACTGGGGAGTCTGGCCTCTAATCAAGGTGTCTCCTCATGCAAAAAGACACTTATATTGCTAACTCTGGTCTCAAAGTGAGAGGCAATGACAGTTATCACACTGAGTAACAGGGTCACTTCACCTGAGACGTGTTGTGCCTCATGTAAAAAGGTGTTGATCAACTTAAATTGCTCAGGAAAAATAAAATGTGCTTCAAATAAAATTATCTTGAAAAAATCTGTCAACTCATGTTCTAGAAAAAGTGTTTAACTTCAGTACTAATCTGTGTACTTTTCAAAGGTGCTATTGAGATCATATGTGTAAGATAAAAGATGATTGATTTTGAGTGTTATCTGAATATTTGGTTCATTTTTATTAAAACTTGGATTCAGATATGAGTATTGAGTTTAATTTGACAAATTTGGTATACATAAAAATTAAATCAGATTGGTTAAGTTGCCACTTCATAACCCTTTATGATAGAAGAGTCTACACTTCTTAAGACTTATTGAAGTGATGCACGCATTAAATTCCCTCATGATCAGATTTTCCAGATAGCCAGATCTGATTCTGACTAATTATTCATTAAGATCTCTTGTGATGATTGGTATCAGAGTTATTGTTACCCTTCTATCATCAATCACTTTACTCTCCACACTGTTGGAATCTTCCACTTGTTCTTCAATAAGTTCTGATTCTGCGGTCTTTTCACCAGAATTCAGATTCCTTGGTATGGCTGATTTCAGATTGATTTATTGGATAACCAGAGCTCATTCTTGTGCTTCAGGGGGAGTTATGGTTTATCTGCATTTAAGGGGAGTGTAGTCATTCATGCATATTGATAGGGGGAGAGATGTTTTATCCATGAACCTTGTTTTATTTTGTGTCTTTGTGTACTGCATTTTGTCTCTCAAACCATTCCCTCTCTTTTTGATTATGTCAAAGGGGGAGAATAGTTTGACGAGTCAGTGTGACTCATTATGATGCCATCATCAAAAAGGGGGAGATTGTTGTGCCCCTTGTGCTTTGATGATTGTGGTGTTTTAATGATAGCAACAGGAATGAGTCACCACATTGAATGATAACCAACATTCATGTTTATAATTGATATACTCTGTGGAAAATGCATACAACAGGAATGAGTCACCACATTGAATGATAACCAACATTCATGTTTATAACTGATATACTCTGTGGAAAATGCATATGACTGTGACTGGTATATTATCTGGAGAATGCATGTGTTCTGTCTGCATAAGTCTATTCACTGCATGTGTTCCGTCTGCAAGTCCATACATTGCATTCGCCAAGCCTGTACATCCATCTGCTTGCATTGAGTCTATACATCGCTCACTTGCATGATCATCAAGTATGCACATTGGACTTTTACTCAAGTCTGTACATTGCATCATATTGTTATGCAGTGTCTTGGTGAAGTCTATACAGACTGTTCATGCATTCAAGTTCAAGTATATACATCATTCGTCTCATGTAAGTCTATACAGACTGTTCATGCATTCAAGTTCAAGTATATACATCGGTCCGTCTCTGTTAGCGTCTAAGGCTTTGGGCAAAGTCTATATAGACTTCAGCGTCTCATTCTGCGTCTTATAGCATGTCTATATATTGCATCGTGGCGTTTATGCTCTAAGTCTATACACTGCATAGCAAGCTCAAAGTCTATACATTGAGCGTCTCATTGAGCGTCTCATGCATCATTCTTCTAAGTCCATACATTGGACTATAGCATGCATTTGTCGAAGGCATCGCAAGTCTAGACAGTGGACCGTCTTTCCCAGAATCTCAATTGGACAAGTCTGCAACGGCTAAGTCTGCACATTGGACCGTCTTCATTAGCGTCTTTGCCAAGTCCATACATCGTCCATCGTCTCATGAAGTCTATACATCGCATTCACGTTTCACAAAGTCTATACATTATGCATGTTTGAGTTGAAGTCTATACACTTGATGAGGACATCTCCTACCACTCCTCATTCTTTCGAGGGTCCCGTTGCTTGCCAGCTATGCGTCATCATGTTCGCGGCATTTTCTTAAATCATGACTTGTAATTTTTATATTTTCTTGAGTCATAGATTATGTAATTTCCCTTTTATTGAGTCAAGTACCTAGGTTAAAGAGTCATATACCTAGGTTAATTGTCATTAGAGTGGTTAATGAGTCAGTTGGGCCCAATTAAGTGGGCTAGGCCCATGGGCACCCCCCTTCCCCCTTGCTTTATTGTCATTAGTCAAAAACTCAGGGTCTTTTGTTAAATTGTGGGTTTCCTATAAATAGGACCCCAATCCCCCCCATTTGGAGCTAATGAAGTATTGAATATTTGAGCATAAGTGCACCCCTCTCTCTCTCTCTAGCTCTCTCATTCTCTCTCTCTCTCTCTCTCTAAATTTCGAAATTCACTCTCTCTCCTCCCTATTCACCTCTATTTAAGACCCCTCCCCCTTCCCCATACCTCCCATTTACTCCCCCTCCAACCCCTAGGTGGAACCCCTTTCTCCTAGGCACCTCTCCCTCTTCCCAAGCAACCTTTCCCCTTCCCCACACAACCTTTCATTTTCCCAAGGGAGAATCCCTTCTCCCAAGCACCCCTTCCTCTCCCCAACACAACCCTTCCCATTCCCTAGGCCTCCATTCAACACCTCCATTAACCTTCCACCCAAGGCCCCTCCACAATCACCACAGAGTGTTCTGCCCCCTTGGTTCGCTGCCAGCAGGAGAAGCCCGACTTACAGAGCCTGCTCCGGAGTGATCCGACATCTTCTGGAGGTGCACCATACATCGCCGGAAAGGTCTGCGAGTCTTCTTCGCAACCGAGGTGGTCTTGCTGCGTTCCGACTTAGGAACAGTGCGTGGTGCCCGTTCTCGTCCGACTGCGCAACCAGGATCAGAATCCGGACCAGAGCCACAGTGCAGAAGCCCTCACGGACACATCCTTCAACTTCTGGAGGCGCCACTTGACCGAGAGCTGCTACCACAAGTCTTCCACCAGCACCAACAAGCGGCGTCCCGTTCGGCATCAGGAAGTGCCCTTTCCATTTTTTCTCCCCCGGGCGCGCAGACAGTCTGTTTATGTCCTGCCCAGGAAGTGCCTCACTCAACGGACGCCTCCTCACCGTCCCGACATCCTCTGGTGCTGTTCTTGGTTGCTGCTCGAAGAAGACTCATCCACGGACGTCCTCGACTTGGTCTCGCCTCATTCAAACTTCGGGAGTGATCGTGGCACCTTCGACAAGCAGCTGCAACATCCTGGACCAGTCTGTACCAGAACGCTGAGTGCCTGCTCCAGGGTCCACTCCGACCAGTGGCGACGCTGGAACCGTCCACCAAAAATCACAGTCATACCTGGGTACGTCAGCAACATTTTGGCACAAGTCTCATCAAGTTCTGAGTCCGGGAGAGCTCATAGCGGCGACTACATCGACCCCCTCTCTTGCTATCCCAGACCCGGGCAGATTCGGCCGGGTGCTCCGTCGGCGCGATCGAGCCTATCTCCCCTCCTCGCCTGGCCGGCTTACCGCCCCTCCCTGTGCAGAGGTAGTGTTTGATTGTAACAGTGAAATCCCCACCCCAAGTTCACCCTCCTGTGAGAGGTGTAGTGAATGTAACTAATTAAGCAGGATTCAAGCTTCATCGGCGCAGTGTGCGGGGAACCCACACTTCCCCGCTCGCCCTCGTCTCCGGCCGGGATCGGTGTCTTCACACCGATCAGGTGAGCTTCGGTCCACTCTCCTCTGCTGGTTTATTATCATTGCTTAGTTTAGTATTATCCCTTGATGTGCCGTCGGCGGTGAGAGAGAGCTCGTTCCAACATTCCGTTTAGTCAAGTGCCACCGCGGGTGAGTTGTGAGTGTGACATTACATCCCACGCCCTCGGCGTGCCAGCCGCCCTTGACATTGGGCATCCCTGGCCCATTGGGGTCTATCCCTAGCTGGTCAAATCCTTGGAGCCTCGAGGTCCAACTTCGGACCCTCACCACCATCGCCGGTCCACCTACGGACCCGAGTGGGCCAACGCGAGTGAGTCCGCTAGTGTGACGCTGCCAACTTGTTGTATTGCTTGCACATTTAAGTCCGAGGGGTTCATATTATATTGCTGCATTTTGGTGTCACATCAAATTGGTATCAGAGCAAGTTCTAGACTTGTCTCTACTAAGTCTTGTCCTAGGGCCATTGCATGCATCACCCTTGTCCTCCATCATGACTACCTCATACTTGGCATATTCGCCACTCTTAGGCCCATTAGAAGCCTTTGTGTTTGATGGAACCCGCCCTAGTATATATCTAGAGTGGGAGGACTCCATAGATCGACACTTTGGGAGGTTCACTCTATCAGGGCCTATACAAGTCAACTATGCCAAGAGTTTGCTCTGGCGCCAAGCTAGGAAAGAATGGGAGGACATTGTAGGTTTGAGAGAAGCCAAAGGGGAAGCACCCATTGAATCTTGGGATGAAATGAGGGCCAATCTTAGAAAGACCTATGCACCCCAATCCAAACCTCTTCAGCCAACTTATCTTCCACCCCCGACCCCAATTCCAACCCAAGAACTTCCCCGATCAAGCCCAACCCAAGCCTACACCTTTGAGGAGGAGGAGCCACAAAACTTACCCACTCCTCCTAGTCCGGGTCCTCATGAGCCGCACATTGTCACCATGAATGAGTCCATACTCCAATGGCTCAAGTGGGGCCCCACCATTCCTAGCTCACCACCCTACCATTCACCCTTGGGATATCAAGCCCACATTGTGCCCACCCAGTCTTCCCATGTCACACTTCAAACCTCCTATCTTGTGGAAGACTTAGGGGACTTAGTGGACTGCTTACAATGGCAAGTCCACCTGACCAATATGCTAGCCATAGGACCATTGGAGTCTAGCACCATCTTCCTAGCATACCCCACCACCAGTTCCATCACCTCCATCTACACTTGTGGCCATTATACGAGTGAAATCCTCCTCTTTCTCCCCAAGGATGAGAAACCCATCGTGGCCCACTCCCCACCCATTGAGGTTCCAATTGATTTGATTTGCCAACCCACTAGAGACCTTGGCCCAATTACCTTGGAGGAGGATGACTCACTATTTGGGAACCTTGAGGACATGGAGTTCCTCTCTCTAGGCAACCCATACAATGATCCCTTTGACCGCTTCCAATGGGAGTACGGATACCCATGTGGCCTAACCACCTCACCCACCACCCACCTTTTCCTACCATCACCCACTATGTTGGACCAAGCCCACCTCTCCCAAGACTCAGATTACACCATGATCGCCATGACATTGGGTAATATACACTTAGGGAGTGAGGAAGTGCCCCACTTCAGGATATCCACCTTCCTAGACCCCTTTGACCCATTCCAATGGAAGTCTAAAAGCCCACACATAGGAGACATCTTTTGTACAAAAGTGCATAAGTCTTGGCGTACATCACTACTTGGCATGATTCTTAAGTCGGGTCCACTCGTTCATATCACCCACATGCCAAGTAGGATGCATGATTGGTCTATATTCGGGTATAACGGCCCTACCTCATTCATCATTGATCATATGCATGGTAGGAGCATCTACGGATGTCCGGGCCCCCCGACATTCATCACCACTTTGTGTGATAGGTTCCCCTATAGATACCATGGCCCTCCAACCATTGTTATAAAGCCCATGCATGATAGGGCCACTTGTGGCTGCCCCGGCCCACCCAAGTTCATCAAGGTCCACATGGCATCACAACATGATAGGTCAATTTACGGTTGCCCCGGTCCACCTTTACACACCAAGCTTTTCACACCCACACCGCATCATAGTACATGGCATACGCATACACGCAAGCAATTTGTAATGAGCGGTGAGGTTCACAAAGAGCGGATAAGAGCTCGCGAGCGCCACTTGGAATTCCAAGTAGGCAATTTGGTGATGATGGCATCGGAGTGGCCCTACCTTAGGGTCACCTCCCATTCGAGGGCACGAGGACTTGGACCTTTTCCTGTTCCTAGTGACTTTGGCAACACAGCTTATGGATTGAATTTACCAATGGGGTATGGGATATTCCCCACTTCTCACGTGGCTGACCTGGCACCCTATATGGGCACCGCGGTGGATCCTAGTGAGTGCTTTGAGCCTATACCTTCCTTTGAGAGGGACACCCCGGAGAGCTCCCACAAAATAGCCTTGAGAGCCCGACGTGTGCACACGGAGGCAATACTAGGCAAGCAGGGTTCCATCGCCAGCAAGAGGGTGCGCCTGAGCCACCTTGAGAGGATGAAGAGCCGTCCCCTGGTCGCAGACACAGGGTTGAGTCTGGAGGTCGTGGTTCGCCCGGAGCTACTTTGGAGGACCGCTACCCCGGTGGACCCATACTCGACGGAGTCGAGTTCTCCGCACCCCGGGGGTATGATGAGGACATCTCCTACCACTCCTCATTCTTTCGAGGGTCCCGTTGCTTGCCAGCTATGCGTCATCATGTTCGCGGCATTTTCTTAAATCATGACTTGTAATTTTTATATTTTCTTGAGTCATAGATTATGTAATTTCCCTTTTACTGAGTCAAGTACCTAGGTTAAAGAGTCATATACCTAGGTTAATTGTCATTAGAGTGGTTAATGAGTCAGTTGGGTCCAATTAAGTGGGCTAGGCCCATGGGCACCCCCCTTCCCCCTTGCTTTATTGTCATTAGTCAAAAACTCAGGGTCTTTTGTTAAATTGTGGGTTTCCTATAAATAGGACCCCAATCCCCCCCATTTGGAGCTAATGAAGTATTGAATATTTGAGCATAAGTGCACCCCTCTCTCTCTCTCTAGCTCTCTCATTCTCTCTCTCTCTCTCTAAATTTCGAAATTCACTCTCTCACTTCCCTATTCACCTCTATTTAAGACCCCTCCCCCTTCCCCATACCTCCCATTTACTCCCCCTCCAACCCCTAGGTGGAACCCCTTTCTCCTAGGCACCTCTCCCTCTTCCCAAGCAACCTTTCCCCTTCCCCACACAACCTTTCATTTTCCCAAGGGAGAATCCCTTCTCCCAAGCACCCCTTCCTCTCCCCAACACAACCCTTCCCATTCCCTAGGCCTCCATTCAACACCTCCATTAACCTTCCACCCACCCAAGGCCCCTCCACAATCACCACAGAGTGTTCTGCCCCCTTGGTTCGCTGCCAGCAGGAGAAGCCCGACTTGCAGAGCCTGCTCCGGAGTGATCCGACATCGTCTGGAGGTGCACCATACATCGCCGGAAAGGTCTGCGAGTCTTCTTCGCAACCGAGGTGGTCTTGCTGCGTTCCGACTTAGGAACAGTGCGTGGCGCCCGTTCTCGTCCGACTGCGCAACCAGGATCAGAATCCGGACCAGAGCCACAGTGCAGAAGCCCTCACGGACACATCCTTCAACTTCTGGAGGCGCCACTTGACCGAGAGCTGCTACCACAAGTCTTCCACCAGCACCAACAAGCGGCGTCCCGTTCGGCATCAGGAAGTGCCCTTTCCATTTTTTCTCCCCCGGGTGCGCAGACAGTCTGTTTATGTCCTGCCCAGGAAGTGCCTCACTCAACGGACGCCTCCTCACCGTCCCGACATCCTCTGGTGCTGTTCTTGGTTGCTGCTCGAAGAAGACTCATCCACGGACGTCCTCGACTTGGTCTCGGCTCATTCAAACTTCGGGAGTGATCGTGGCACCTTCGACAAGCAGCTGCAACATCCTGGACCAGTCTGTACCAGAACGCTGAGTGCCTGCTCCAGGGTCCACTCCGACCAGTGGCGACGCTGGAACCGTCCACCAAAAATCACAGTCATACCTGGGTACGTCAGCAACATTTTGGCGCAAGTCTCATCAAGTTCTGAGTCCGGGAGAGCTCACAGCGGCGACTACATCGACCCCCTCTCTTGCTGTCCCAGACCCGGGCAGATTCGGCCGGGTGCTCCGTCGGCGCGATCGAGCCTATCTCCCCTCCTCGCCTGGCCGGCTTAGCGCCCCTCCTTGTGCGGAGGTAGTGTTTGATTGTAACAGTGAAATCCCCACCCCAAGTTCACCCTCCTGTGAGAGGTGTAGTGAATGTAACTAATTAAGCAGGATTCAAGCTTCATCGGCGCAGTGTGCGGGGAACCCACACTTCCCCGCTCGCCCTCGTCTCCGGCCGGGATCGGTGTCTTCACACCGATCAGGTGAGCTTCGGTCCACTCTCCTCTGCTGGTTTATTATCATTGCTTAGTTTAGTATTATCCCTTGATGTGCCGTCGGCGGTGAGAGAGAGCTCGTTCCAACATTCCGTTTAGTCAAGTGCCACCGCGGGTGAGTTGTGAGTGTGACATTACATCCCACGCCCTCGGCGTGCCAGCCGCCCTTGACATTGGGCATCCCTGGCCCATTGGGGTCTATCCCTAGCTGGTCAAATCCTTGGAGCCTCGAGGTCCACCTACGGACCCGAGTGGGCCAACGCGAGTGAGTCCGCTAGTGTGACGCTGCCAACTTGTTGTATTGCTTGCACATTTAAGTCCGAGGGGTTCATATTATATTGCTGCATTTTGGTGTCACATCAACACTGTTTCATATATCAAGTCTGCACATCCCTTACAGCAAGTATATACATTCGTTGTGCATAGTCTTGATCATATAGGAAGTATGTACATTGTTCAGTGCATTGCATGCATCATAATTGAAGTCTATACACTGGTTCATATATCAAGTCTGCACATCCCTTACAGCAAGTATATACATTCGTTGTGCATAGTCTTGAGCATATAGGAAGTATGTACATTGTTCAGTGCATTGCATGCATCATGGTTGAAGTCTACATAGTGAGCTGAAGGATGCCTAAGTCTATACGTTGGCTACTAAATGTTATACAGAGTCTATACATTGCACTGCATTCACATAGTCTATACAAAGCATAGCCTTGCATGAATGAAGTCTGTACATCGTGCATCTAGTGCTTCAAGTCTATACATTGCTGCACGTTGTGTTCTTCGAAGTCTGCACATTGCTTTACACTTCAGTAAGTATGTACGGCCGTTGCCTTCTTACATGAAGTCTGCACATTGCATCATCTCAACTTGCGTCTCACGTTGCATCCAGCAAGTCTTTCACAAGTCTATACATTGGCTTCAAGACTCTCAAGTCTATACATTCGTTTCTAAAGGGAAAGTCTATACATTTGTTTCTAAGGCAAAGTGATGTGACACAACATGCAGCGGAGGACAATGATACCAATTTGATGTGATATGACTCCCTTGGACCTAGGATAGCAAGCAGCACTATGAGTCGGCAACGTCGCACATGCGGTTTCGCTCGCGGAAGCACACTCGGATCCGTAGAAGGACCGGCGATGGTGGTGAGGGTCCGAGGTTGGACCTCGGGGCTCCAAGGGTCGGCCGGATAGGGATAGATCCCAATGGGCCAGGGATGCCCGATTTCAAGGGCGGCCGGCACGCCGAGGGCGTGGGATGCAATGGCTCTCTCTCAACTCGCTCCGCGGTGAACACTTGATTGGATTGAATTATAGATCGAGCGCTCGTCTCACCTCCGACGGACAACTAAGAGCGATACTAAGCTAGCAATGGTAATAACTAGCAGCGAAGAGTGGCCAGGAGCTCACCTGATCGGCGTGAAGACGCCGATCCCGGTCGGAGACGAGGGCGAGCGGGGAAGTGTGCTCCCCGCACACTGCGCCGGTGAAGCTTCAAAACCTGTTCAAGAGTACAATTACTACACCTCGCGCAGGAGGGTGATCTCGGGGGTGGGAATTGGTTAATTACAGACAAACACTACCACCACGCAGGGTGGGGCGGTAAGCCGGCCAGGCAGGGATGGGAGGACGGACCGAAGTGGTTAAAAAGGAAATCAATGTGGGTTCAGCTGCAATCTAGACTGCTGGATAGGGTGCTGTTGTTGGCTCTGTCCCGGGCTCGTCCGGACTCCGAATTGAGCGAAACCACCTCGCAATGATTCCTGACTTGAAGCCAGTGTTGTCTGAATTTTTGGGCGGCCTCTGGAGCCAGGGACTGGCGACACCAGCGACTGAACCAAGTCGGCAGATGTGGTCTCTGGCCGGACCTATTCTGTAGCAGCAGGTTGCAGACGCTGTTGTGAGCTCTACCGAACTCCGAATGGCACAAAACCAGGGTCGTCATCTCCGTGGTCGAGGTAGCTTTCAGCTGGAGTTGATGGGGCTGCGATCCAAGGCCGTGGACGGTCGGTGTGCCCTGAAGAGTAGGCACTGGTCGCTGCAGACTGCAGGAGGCAGATCCGCGCGACGGAGGGATAAAATTTGTAACTCTGGATCCTGGATGCCGAATGTCGTTCCGTTTCTTGATTCTGGTCGTGGATAGATGGAGGAAGAATTTTGAAGAAGAGAGTTCAGCCTGATTCCTCCACGGTTAGTCGTGGTGCAGCAACGAACCGGGTTGCAGACTCTGGCCACAGCGGCTACCAGAAACAAACAGTGGATTGCAGACGTTGTCCTGGCCGCTCCCGGATGCCAAATCTCGAGCCACCGGAGTTTCTGGAACCGTGGACAATCCCTCTGCGCTGCTAAACTGACAGGGAAGCCGTCTGATGTCAGGGTGGACTGGGGGATGCCAATGAGTGGAGGCAGGTCACTGCCCACTGTGGGAGGCAGACCCGACCAGTCGAGGGAGAAAGACCAAAACTCTGACCTCCGGATGGAGAACGCACTTCCGCTTCTTGATCCAGTAAGAGGACTGGTGGAGGAAGATATTTGTAGAAGAAATCACAACTTGAATCTCTCACCGTCGGCCGTGGTGTAGCTTTGAACAGGGTTCAGGGGCTCTGCTGATGGAGCTCTGCGCAGTCGTGGTAGAACAGCCTTCCCAAACGGCCACGAACTCAGAATGGGGTGATTCCACCTCGCCTACGAAGAGGATAGGGAGGCCTTTCCAGAAAGGTAGGCCACGCCCCCAGAAGCTTCAAGATGTTGTCGTGGTAGTCGCTGCAACTCGAGACTGGTCTGCAGGTCAGCCTGCAGACAGAACTGAAGTTGACAAAAGGGGGGGGGGGTGGAGGGGTCGGCCAAGGCAATGGGAGGGTGGAGAGGGGTTGAGGGGGTCGACCCTAGGAGGGAGGGGAAGGGGGTGGACGACCATGGGAGGTGAAGGGTGATGTGAGACGAGGTTGAGGAAGGACTTCAAACTGTCAGCCGGAGAGCAGAAAGGCGAGGTGACTATAGAAGAACGGAGGAGCTCGGCCGGGGCCTCACACCCATCCCCATCTCAGGGACGACGCAGTCGCGCTCTTCAATTCTTCTCTGCGGTGATGGCGGTTGCAGGCGTTGCAGTTGGCACGGCGGTGGTGGCGGTGGTGATGGACGACGACGGCGGTTGAACGGTGAAGGAGGAAGATCGTGGAGCTTCGATGGGGCTTCACACCCGTCCTCTTCTCGAAGACGATGCACCGGAGCTTCACGGACGACCTCCATGGCGAGGCGAATTGGGGTTGGGCCTCTCACCCGGGGTTCCAAAAATATAGAAGAACACTCATAGCCATAGCTAAACTGGTTTTTTCTTCATTCTATTGCTTCAAATAAGGACTACAAGACTCTTTTTATAGACTTCACAAAGAAGATCAAAGGACAAACTCTAAGACTCTTTAATGTCTAGAAATATGAAAAGACACCTAAGACTCATTATAACTCCCTTAAAGACACTTAGGGATATCAAAAGACAAACTTCAAAGACCCTTATGTAAAAAAAAAAAATTACAAATATTTTAAGACGGAAGATCAAGTCCGATGTCGATGACGATCCCGTCAAAGGGGCTCCTTGGGGAGGGGAAAGGGCCCTTGGGAGGTGGGAGGTTGCTTGGGGAAGGGGGAGGGATGCCTTGGGAAGGTGAAAGGGTGCTTGGGGAGGTGGAGTGATTAATGGTGAAGTAATGGGGGTCTTGGGAGGTGAAGAGACTTGCCTAGGTGGCAAGTGAGGTGGCAAGGGGTGAGGAGAGAGGGGAATTTCAAATTTTAGAGAGAGAGGGAGGGAGGAGAGAGAGGGGGTTCGCCCCTAGGAGAGAGGGAGAGAGAGAATTAGAGAGAGAGAGAGCTAGAGAGAGAGAGAGAAGACTCAAGGGGATTCAAGTGGGTTCAATTTTCATTCATTCATCAATTACCCTCTTCAAGTGGGGGATTGGGGTCCTTATATAGGAAACCCACAATTTACAATAAGTCCTCACATTGTGGACAACTGACAGAAGACCAAAGGTTGGGGAAGGGGGCGCCCATGGGCCAGGCCCAATAGCCTACTAAGCTAGTTAATGAAACTTAGACTTAGGTAAATGACTAACTAACTTAGGTAATAGACTCAATAAAAGGCAAAATTACATGATAATGACTCAAGAAAATTGTGGAAATTATATAGCTAGACTCCAAAAATCATGGCGAGTAGCAGGACCCTCGGAGGTATGTGAAGGAGTAAGCGATGTCCCCATCATACTCCCGGGGTGCGGAGAACTCGACTCCGGTGAGTAAGGGCCCACCGGGGGAGCAGCTCAGGGCGTCTTGCAATCTCCAAAACCAACCTGCACCTGCGTCCAGGGGACGACTCTTCATCCTCTCAAGGCGGCCCGGACACACCCTCGTGCTGGCGTTGGAACCCTGCTTGCATAGTATTGCCCCTCTGTGTACACGTCGGGCTCTCAAGGCTGTTTTGTGGAAGCACTCCGGGGTGTCCCTCTTAAAGGAAGTTATAGGCTCAAAGTACTCACTGGGATTCACCGCGGTGCCCATGTAGGGTGCCGGATCAGCCGCATGATAATTGGGGTATATCCCATAGCCCATTAGTAAATCTAATCCATAAGCCAGGTTTGCCAAAGCCACTCGGAACATGAAAGGTCCAAGTCCTCGTGCCCTTGATTTGGAGGTGGCCCTAAGATAGAGTCGTTCCAATGCCACCATCGCGAGGTTACCTCCTTGGATTTCAAAGTGCCACCCGTGAGTTATAGTCCGCTCATTATGATCGTCACTACCCGTATTTGGATGCTTGCTTGAATGAGTATGCTTTGAGTGATGGTGCGGTGGGGGTGGGAAGTAAGTGGTATGCAAAGGGGGACCGGGGCAACCATACATAGACCTATCATTCATGGATGTGATGAGGCATCTTGTGGACTCAGGGGGGCCTGGGAAACCATAGGCGGATCTATTGTGTATGGCTGTGAGAGTTACCAGGGGACCCGGACATCCATGTGTGCTCCATTCAAGTGTAAGGGCTATGAAGAATGTGGGTGGACCAGCACAACCAAGTGTAGGCCAGTTATGCATTGAGCCTAAACTGTGCGTGACATGCATGGGAGGGCTGGGCTCATGACCCTTGTCGAATGATGTGGCATGCCAAGATAGGTGCTTTCTTCTCCTAGAGATGATGACCATGTGTGTGGGTATGGGGTGGCCTTTAAGCTCCCATTTGTAAGGGTCGAAGGGATCATAGTAGGTATGCATCATGGGGTGGGGCACTACCTTGTTCCCTAGGTGTATACTGCCCATGGTCATGGTTCCCTTGGTGTGGACTGGGTCTAGGACGAGGTGTGTTGGTTCTAGCATGGTGGGTGAGGGTAGGAGGGAGTGGGTGGTGGGTAGGGCGGTCAGGTCCCATGGGTTCATTGTCTTCCATAGGGTGGGATCAAAGGGGTCATGGAATGTGTTACCAAGGGTGAGGTGTTCTTTCACCTCAAGGTCTCCAAATGATGGTGAGTCCTCCTCCTCAAATGTAGTAATTGAACCGAAGTTCGAGGAGGGTTGGTTGGTCATGTTTGGAGGGCTTGGCATCCTACCCGAAATAAGTAACTCCAATTCGCGGATACCATCGGGCTTTTCGGGTATGGGGAGGGATAAAAGAAGGTCGCCAGTGTAGCAACCCACAGTGTAAATGGAAGAGATGGACCCGACACATAGATGTAGGAGGTTAAGACTCCTAGGTTGGTCGGCTACCGTGGTCAACATTCCAGTTAGCTTCATTTGCCAAGTTAGACCCTCAAGAAAATCCCCTAATGTTTCCACCTGATAGGATGATTGGATTGTGGTGTGATAGGTGGATACGGGTACTATAGGAAGATTTTGCTCCATGGGTGGGTAAGCATGGACCACGAGATCTCCCAATGGGTTCTCCTTTAGCCAACGTGAAAGGGGCTCTCCTATGATAAGCTCGGTCCTTATTAAGGAGGGTGGTGTAAGGTGAAGACCACCATGTGAAGTTCCTTCTTCTTCCTGGACATGGGCGATCTCTATGGCGGGGGTTGGTGTGTTCACCTCTATGGGGTCGGGTATGGGAATCATGGGTTCCTCTATCAAGGAGGTGAGATGGTTCCTTGAGGGTGGGGTGGTGAGGGTAGGTGTGTGGTACCCCCGGGGTGGGAGGTAAAGGGGCACTTGGTTTGGGATCGGTAAGGGGAGAAGTGGAGGCCTAGGTTGGGGTTAGATAGGGGTTGGTAGTGGAAGATGGATGGGTTGAGGAGGATTGGGTTGGTTGGTTTTAGGGGGTGTGTCTCTTTTAGGGGAAGATGGAGGGGTGGTTTTGGGGACCAAGGAAGTTTGTGGAGTGTCGGTTTGTGGGAGAGTTTTGGGTGGGGTGGTGGTGGCCATCATGGGCCTAGGTGGAGTGGACATGGGGTCCATACGGGTTGGAATGGTGAGGGTGGAGTGAGCCATGATGCTTCCTCCACTTGGGATGGGAACTTCTTGGCCTAACCCATGATATTGTGATTCATATTCCTCTTCCCATTCGGGGGAGGCCTCATATTCCTCAACTTCAATCTCATTCCTTTGTGGTGTGGGGGTCTTGCTCTCCAGGGGAGTGGGAAGGCCTTTTGGCGATGGGGTGGTGCAAGTTGAAATTATTTGGGGTGGTGGAGTTTGGACCCTAAGGGAGGTGAAGATATTCTTAATCTCAATCCTTAGTTCTTCTAATGAGTCTTGGGGTCTTTTGGGTGGTGGGGTTTTGGTCCTAGTGGAGGGTTTAGATGAACTGGGCGAGAAAGGAGGAGTGGGAGTGCTCCTCGGGTAATGGGTCTTAAGGTAGGAGTGGGACGGTCGGGGAGCATAGATCTTCCTAAGCTCACTCTTCATGATGGGGACATCACCTCCCATGCCCACGTTTATCGTTCGTCTCCTCACCCCGGTTGCATCCGGTATGGTTTAGTCATTTAATTTTGAGTCCTATGTAATTTTATTTGAGTCATTTGATGTATTTTCCCTTTTATTTGAGTCATGTTCCTAGGTCTTGCATTTATTTTCCTAAGTTTGAGTGTCATTAGATTGTGTAATGTGCTATTGGGCCCAATTCTTCGGGCTTGGCCCATGAGCCCCCCCTACCCCTTCGGTTATTTGTTATTGAGTCTTTTGTAAGGGACTTTTGTAGAAATGTGGGTTTCCTATATATAGGACCACATTTCCCCCATTTCAACTTAATGAATCAATCAATGAAAAAAATGCCATTTGAGAGTTCAAAGCTTAGTTTAGTGGAGTGATTCCAACATTTTTTGGGTGAGAAGCCCTAGGGGAGAGATTCCCCACCCTTCCCTCTCTTAATCCCTCTTTTTCACTCCATTTTCTCTCTCCTCAACACCCAATTTCGAATTTTCTTCTCTCTCCTCCCTTCCCAACCACCTCAACCCCCACCTACCATCATTAAAGCCCTCCACTTCCCCTTGGCCTCCATTATTCCACCCCCCTAGTCCCAAGGAGATCCCTCACCATTCCAACACAATCAACCCCTTCCCCACACAACCCCACAACTTCCAATGCCATTTCAAATTTGAAATGCACCCTTCCCTCCACTCACTTGTGCCCCCCCTCACCTTCTCCTCTCACCCACCTTCCCAAATTCGTAGCTCCTCCTCCCACCACCTGTGAGACCCCCTTCCAGACCCCATTCTTCCCTTCCTCTACCTTAGAACACCCCATCCTAGACCCCCTCACAGCCCGGGCTTTCACCACACTCATCCACCCCCATTTCCCCTCCCATATACCCCATTCCCCCCCATCATCATCAACCTACAGCTCTCAACTGAAGATCTACAGTAGACCAGCAACTTGCAGCGGCCACCACGAACTCCTCCGGATGCGTTTGAAGACCCAAGAGCCATCGTCGGAAGCGTCTGCCAGTCGCCTTCGCAACCGAAGTGGTTTCGTCTTCTCCCGATCTCCGAGTCGTCCAGGACGTCCATTCTCCCACAGCTGTGCGGTTCTGCCTCGACTGAGGACCTGAGCCGGCTTAGAAGCTCTGCCACGACCAGCCCCGAAGGAATCAGTCCTCAAGTTCTTCTTCAAAGTTCTTCATCGGCCTGTCTACTTTCAGAATCAAGAAGCGGAAGCCCATTCAGCATCCGGAAACAGAAGTTACCAATTTTCTTCCACGGTCGCGCGGCTCTACCTTCCCCAGTCTGCATCGACACCTCCTCACTCTTCTGGCTCCACAGATCGTCTCCGTTATCTTCTGGCATCCCCGTTTCTTTTGCTGAAAAGAGGACTCACCCACGGTTCTAACGGCACTGACGGCATCAAATTTGGAGTTCAGGAGCGGCCAGGACAGCCTCTGCATCCTACTATTAGTGACCTTCCCCTGCTAGTCCGAGAAACAGAGGCCCTGTTCAAGCTTCTGCCCCGACCTGCAGCGACTCCAGAAGAAATTACAAAAATTCTGAGGCATTCCCCTTCCTGTTACGAAGATTTTTCCGCTGGTGTCGCCATCAGAAAAATTCTTGAGCAAGATCTACAATAGCAACACCGACCCTCTGTCTTGGTTCGTAGACAGCAGGCAGATTCGGCGTCCACCCTTGTTCCTCGTTCTTTGCTTTGGTTTCCCCACCCCGCTTGACCGGCTGAAGGCCCCTCCCTGCGTGGAGGTAGTATTGATGTAATATCATTAACCCCCACCCCAAGTTCCCCCTCCTGCGAGAGGTGTAGTGGTGTACTTTGTTTGGGCAGGTCAAGCGACACCGCCGCGGCGTGTGGTGATCCACTCGCCTCCCCGCTCGCCCTCGTCTCCGACCGGGACCGGTTTCTTCAAACCGGTCGAGTAAGTGCTCAAACCTTCACTCCACTTAGTGCTTGTCTTTCAATATTAGTTCTTAATTCCGCTGGTTATGCGAGTGAGAGCCCGATCCTCAAGCCCCGTTGTCTTGAGTGATCACCGTGGGAAGAGTGCAACCGGTGCCTTTGGAACTTTGTCGGCCCCATCGAATTGGGCTCCACAACCTTTTAGGATTCAAATCTTGGCCTTGCTGGCCCTCTACCAGCAAGGGCCCAACCCCACATCTTCACCTTGGCATTGCCAAGTTACCCCGGGCTTGGGTGAGCATCGATAGAGTGGTGGCCCAATTCGGCCCATTTGAATGCGATTGTGCTTGCTTGCATTAGGTCCGAGGTTGTGTCACATCAAGTGGTATCAGAACAAGTTCACAACTTGTCTCTCCACAAGTTGGTCCTAGGGCATGTTTATGCATTTAGAGTGCTCGGTTGCATCTCCCATGTCCATTAGAATGGCCACTTCATACCCGTCATATCCATCCCCATCAACTTTCCCAAGAAGCCCAAATCCTCATGGAAGCTCCATTGCCAACAAAGTGGGTAGCAACACCTCTATCATAGAAGCCCTACCTAATGTCCTTAATCGGCTTGAAGATATCATATCTCGACTCGACCGACTTGAAGGAAATAGCCGTACACCAAGAGTGAATGAGAGTGACCTTTTGGGAGATCTAGAAACCATATTTTTAGAACACTTGAAAATCAAAACCCCCGCCTTTGATGGATCCAACAGCCCAAGCCTTTACCTAGATTGGGAGATTTCCCTAGACCAATTCTTTAAAAGTTGCCCCTTGAACGAAGAAAGGAGAATGAGGCTAGCCAAGGCACACCTCTCCAAACAAGCTAAAACTCATTGGTTAGTTGTGGAAGGTTTAAGAAGGATCCGCAGGGAGGCCCCCATTAGCACTTGGGATGAGATGAAGGTCGAGCTTAGGAAAACCTACACTCTCCAACCCTCTCCCTCCTACTCACATCACAAAAGCCCAAGGAGCACTTCAACTCCTTCATCCCCACCCGGTCAATCCAAGACCCCAATCACCCATTCCCTACCACTTCCCATCTCTCCCACCCCAACCACTACATTTACACCCCACCTCCAAGTCCACACCACAACCATATGTCCCCATACCCAATTGGGCCCTATGGCCAACTCTCCACCTAGGCCCATGGTAACCCTCACCACTACCTCTCCATCACCCCCAAAAGGGGACACTCCTCCCAAAACCAATCAACCCAAACCCCTTCAACCCACCCATCTTCCTCTCCCTACCCCAATCCAACTCCCACCAAAGCCTCCACTACTATCCTTACCTATCCTAACCCAAGTTTCCCACTACCTACCACCCCGGATACACCATGCCCCAATCATCACCACACCCTCAAAAGCCCCTCTCACCTCCTTGGAAGAAGAACCCATTCCCGATCTAATAGTGGTGAACACCCCAAACCCACTCCCTACCTTGGAGGAAACCCATGACCAAGAAGAAGAAGAAGCATCACATGGTGACCTTCACGTTACACCACCCTCTCTAGTTAGGGCCAAACTCATCTTAGAGGAACCCCTTATTAGTTGGCTAAAGAAGAGCCCAATAAGAGAGATCACGGCCCACGATTGCCTTCCCATAAAGGAAAACCTTCCCATAGTGCACATCTCCTCCTATCACACCATAATCCAAACATCCTACCAAGTGGAAACCTTAGAGGACCTTCTCAAGGGCTTAGCTTGGCAATTAGAGATGACTAGCATGTTGACCCCTATGGTAGAACAACCTAGGAGCCTTAGCCTCCTACACCTATGCATAGGGTCTATCACCTCGGTTTGCACCATTGTTTGCTACACTAGCGACCTCCTTCTATTCCTACCTACACCCGATGAGCCCAACCTTCTCCTCGATTTAGAGCTTCTTATCTCGGGTAGAAAGTCAAGCCCTCCACTCATGGCTGACCCACTTGCCAAGAACATTGGCCCAACTATCATGGAGAAGGATGACTTAGCACCTTTTGAGGATCTTGAGGACATGGAGTTCCTCCCCCTAGGTAACCCATTTTATGATCAATATGATCCATTCCAATGGGAGTCAAGAGACTCGTGTGACCCAAACACTTTATCCACCACCCACCTTTCCCTAAACCAACTCACAATGTTTGACCCAATTCACTCCATCTTAGACCCGGGTTACTCCTTGGGAGCCATGACCTTGGGCCACATATCCCTAAGTAATAAAGTTTTGCCCCACCCCATGATGACCACCTTCTTAGATCCATTCGATCCTTTCCAATGGGAGTTCAAGGGTTGTCCCACACCTATACACATGGAAGTCACATTTGGGAAAAGCATGCATGTGTCTAGGCTTACCATACCCCTTGGCATGAACACTATATTGGGTCCATTCATTCATATCACCCACATGTCAAGTAGAAAGTATGAGTGATCCATATTTGGATGTCATGGTCCACGTTCATGCATCATGGGTCTTAAGCATGTCTAAAGCATCTACGGATGTCCAGGTCCCCCTACATTCATCACCACTTTGCATGATAGGTTCACCTACTGGTGCCCCGGCCCAACTAGGCCCACCAAAGTCTACGAGACAACATTGCATGATAAGTCTACATATGGTTGCCCCGGCCCTCCAAAATTCATCAAAGTCTTCTTGGCATCAAAGCATGATTGGTCTACTTTTGGTTGCCCAGGTCCACCCATCACCCCTAGAATGTCAACATTCACAAAATTGCATGAAAGCCTTTGCAAGCACATAAGCAAAAAGAATGAGGCTTATAAGAGGCGGGCCGACTCTCATCAGCGTCACCAAGAATTCCATGAGGGTGACTTTGTGATGGTAAGGACGGAGAGGCTCTCCCCGGGAGCCAACTCTAAACTGAGGCCACGTGGGGCTGGTCCCTTCCAGGTCTTGAGGCGCATAGGTGCAATTGCCTACGAGTTAGATCTCCCTGAGGAGTATGGAATAAGTCCCACATTCATTATTGCTGACCTAGTGCCATATAAGGGACCCACGGTGGTACCTAGTGAGGAGATTGAGCCTACTTCTTCCCTTGAGAGAGCACCCACCCATGATGATAAACCAACAGCCAAGAGAGCCCAGCGTGAACAAATTGAACAAATATTGGATGAACAAGTCACTACCACTCGGAGCAAGGTATATGAGCGCTATCTCGGTAGGTGGATGGATCGGTCTCGTTCGGGAGACTTGAGGGCGGTACCACTTCTACACCCTCCAAGGAGGGAAGGACACTTACTCGACAGAGTCGAGTTCTCCGCACCCCGGGAGTATGATGGGGACATCACCTCCCATGCCCACGTTTATCGTTCGTCTCCTCACCCCGATTGCATCCGGCATGGTTTAGTCATTTAATTTTGAGTCCTATGTAATTTTATTTGAGTCATTTGATGTATTTTCCCTTTTATTTGAGTCATGTTCCTAGGTCTTGCGTTTATTTTCTTAAGTTTGAGTGTCATTAGATTGTGTAATGTGCTATTGGGCCCAATTCTTCGGGCTTGGCCCATGAGCCCCCCCTACCCCTTCAGTTATTTGTTATTGAGTCTTTTGTAAGGGACTTTTGTAGAAATGTGGGTTTCCTATATATAGGACCACATTTCCCCCATTTCAACTTAATGAATCAATCAATGAAAAAAATGCCATTTGAGAGTTCAAAGCTTAGTTTAGTAGAGTGATTCTAACATTTTTTGGGTGAGAAACCCTAGGGGAGAGATTCCCCACCCTTCCCTCTCTTAATCCCTCTTTTTCACTCCATTTTCTCTCTCCTCAACACCCAATTTCGAATTTTCTTCTCTCTCCTCCCTTCCCAACCACCTCAACCCCCACCTACCATCATTAAAGCCCTCCACTTCCCCTTGGCCTCCATTATTCCACCCCCCTAGTCCCAAGGAGATCCCTCACCACTTCCCATCAACACAATCAACCCCTTCCCCACACAACCCCACAACTTCCAATGCCATTTCAAATTTGAAATCCACCCTTCCCTCCACTCACTTGTGCCCCCCCTCACCTTCTCCTCTCACCCACCTTCCCAAATTCGTAGCTCCTCCTCCCACCACCTGTGAGACCCCCTTCCAGACCCCATTCTTCCCTTCCCCCACCTTAGAACACCCCATCCTAGACCCCC
Organism: Amorphophallus konjac; assembly: GCA_022559845.1. Classification (NCBI taxonomy): domain Eukaryota; kingdom Viridiplantae; phylum Streptophyta; class Magnoliopsida; order Alismatales; family Araceae; genus Amorphophallus; species Amorphophallus konjac. The sequence goes on from CM040121.1 coordinate 354,476,682, forward strand.
TCACAGCCCGGGCTTTCACCACACTCATCCACCCCCATTTCCCCTCCCATATACCCCATTCCCCCCCATCATCATCAACCTACAGCTCTCAACTGAAGATCTACAGCAGACCAGAAACTTGCAGCGGCCACCACGACCTCCTCCGGATGAGTTTAAAGACCCAAGAGCCATCGTCGGAAGCGTCTGCCAGTTACCTTCGCAACCGAAGTGGTTTCGTCTTCTTCCGATCTCCGAGTCGTCTAGGAGGTCCATTCTCCCACAGCTGTGCGGTTCTGCCTCGGCTGAGGACCTGAGCCGGCTTAGAAGCTCTGCCACGACCAGCCCTAAAGGAATCAGTCCTCAAGTTCTTCTTCAAAGTTCTTCATCGGCCTGTCTACTTTCAGAATCAAGAAGCGGAAGCCCATTCAGCATCCCGGAACAGAAGTTACTAATTTTCTTCCACGGTCACGCGGCTCTGCCTTCCCCAGTCTGCATCGACACCTCCTCACTCTTCTGGCTCCACAGATCGTTTCCGTTCTCTTCTGGCATCCCCGTTTCTTTTGCTGCAAATAGGACTCACCCACGGTTCTAACGGCGCTGACGGCATCAAATTTTGAGTTCAGGAGCGGCCAGGACAGCCTCTGCATCCTACTATTGGTGACCTTCCCCTGCTAGTCCAAGAAACAGAGGCCCTGTTCAAGCTTCTGCCTCGACCTGCAGCGACTCCAGAAGAAAATACAAAAATTCTGAGGCATTCCCCTTCCTGTTATGAAGATTTTTTCTCCGGTGTCGCCATCAGAAAAATTCTGTAGCAAGATCTACAATAGCAACACCAACCCTCTATCCTGGTTCGCAGACAGCAGGCAGATTCGGCGTCCACCCTTGTTCCTCGTTCTTTGCTTTGGTTTCCCCACCCCGCCTGGCCGGCTGATGGCCCCTCCCTGCGTGGAGGTAGTATTGATGTAATATCATTAACCCCCACCCCAAGTTCCCCCTCCTGCGAGAGGTGTAGTGGTGTACTTTGTTTGGGCAGGTCAAGCGACACCGCCGCGGCGTGTGGGGATCCACTCGCCTCCCCGCTCGCCCTCATCTCCGACCGGGACCGGTTTCTTCAAACCGGTCGAGTAAGTGCTCAAACCTTCACTCCACTTAGTGCTTGTCTTTCAATATTAGTTCTTAATTCCGCTGGTTATGCGAGTGAGAGCCCGATCCTCAAGCCCCGTTGTCTTGAGTGATCACCGTGGGAAGAGTGCAACCGGTGCCTTTGGAACTTTGTCGGCCCCATCGAATTGGGCTCCACAACCTTTTGGGATTCAAATCTTGGCCTTGCTGGCCCTCTACCAGCAAGGGCCCAACCCCACATCTTCACCTTGGCATTGCCAAGTTACCCCGGGCTTGGGTGAGCGACGAGAGAGCGGCGGCCCAAATTGGCCCGTTTTGATTGTGAATGTGCTTGCTTGCTTAAGTCCAAGGTTGTGTCACATCACTTCATCTCTTCCCATGAGTGAATGGGCTCTTGCCCCCAAACCCTTCTGAATCTCTCTTTGTGTTCCCACATTTTCTTAGCTAGACCCCGAAGTCGTGCCTTGGCCCTGCGGACTCTGTCGGATCCATATACCCAAGTTCTTTCAAAGTCCCTTTCCATGGTATTCTCCCACCTAAGATAGGCATGAGGATCTCCATCAAAATGAAGGTCCTCATCTACAATGTAGTCCATGTGGAGGGGGTCAATCGGACCATTTGGCCAACGAGGGGTATGCATGATGATCGGGTGATGAATGCAACTGCCCTAGGACAAGACTTAGTAGAGACAAGTCTAGAACTTGCTCTGATACCAATTTGATGTGACACGATATGCAGCGGAGGACAATGATACCAATTTGATGTGATATGACTCCCTTGGACCTAGGATAGCAAGCAGCACTATGAGTCGGCAACGTCGCACATGCAGTTTCGCTCGCGGAAGCACACTCGGATCCGTAGAAGGACCGGCGATGGTGGTGAGGGTCCGAGGTTGGACCTCGGGGCTCCAAGGGTCGGCCGGATAGGGATAGATCCCAATGGGCCAGGGATGCCCGATTTCAAGGGCGGCCGGCACGCCGAGGGCGTGGGATGCAATGGCTCTCTCTCAACTCGCTCCGCGGTGAACACTTGATTGGATTGAATTATAGATCGAGCGCTTGTCTCACCTCCGACGGATAACTAAGAGCGATACTAAGCTAGCAATGGTAATAACCAGCAGCGAAGAGTGGCCAGGAGCTCACCTGATCGGCGTGAAGACGCCGATCCCGGTCGGAGACGAGGGCGAGCGGGGAAGTGTGCTCCCCGCACACTGCGCCGGTGAAGCTTCAAAACCTGTTCAAGAGTACAATTACTACACCTCGCGCAGGAGGGTGATCTCGGGGGTGGGAATTGGTTAATTACAGACAAACACTACCACCACGCATGGTGGGGCGGTAAGCCGGCCAGGCGGGGATGGGAGGACGGACCGAAGTGGTTTAAAAGGAAATCAATGTGGGTTCAGCTGCAATCTGGACTGCTGGATAGGGTGCTGTTGTTGGCTCTGTCCCGGGCTCGTCCGGACTCCGAATTGAGTGAAACCACCTCGCAATGATTCCTGACTTGAAGCCAGTGTTGTCTGAATTTTTGGGCGGCCTCTGGAGCCAGGGACTGGCGACACCAGCGACTGAACCGAGTCGGCAGATGTGGTCTCTGGCCGGACCTATTCTGTAGCAGCAGGTTGCAGATGCTGTTGTGAGCTCTACCGAACTCCGAATGGCACAAAACCAGCGTCGTCGTCTCCGTGGTCGAGGTAGCTTTCAGCTGGAGTTGATGGGGATGCGATCCAAGGCTGTGGACGGTCGGTGTGCCCTGAAGAGTAGGCACTGGTCGCTGCAGACTGCAGGAGGCAGATCCGCGCGACGGAGGGATAAAATTTGTAACTCTGGATCCTGGATGCCGAATGTCGTTCCGTTTCTTGATTCTGGTCGTGGATAGATGGAGGAAGAATTTTGAAGAAGATAGTTCAGCCTGATTCCTCCACGGTTAGTCGTGGTGCAGCAACGAACCGGGTTGCAGACTCTGGCCACAGTGGCTACCAGAAATGAACAGTGGATTGCAGACGTTGTCCCGGCCGCTCCCTGATGCTAAATCTCGAGCCGCCAGAGTTTCTGGAACCGTGGACAATCCCTCTGCGCTGCTAAACTGACGGGGAAGCCGTCTGATGTCGGGGTGGACTGGGGGATGCCAATGAGTGGAGGCAGGTCACTGACCACTGTGGGAGGCAGACCCGACCAGTCGAGGGAGAAAGACCAAAACTCTGACCTCCGGATGGCGAACGCACTTCCGCTTCTTGATCCAGTAAGAGGACTGGTGGAGGAAGATATTTGTAGAAGAACTCACAACTTGAATCTCTCACCGTCGGCCGTGGTGTAGCTTTGAACAGGGTTCAGGGGCTCTGCTGATGGAGCTCTGCGCAGTCGGGGTAGAACAGCCTTCCCGAACGGCCACGAACTCAGAATGGGGTGATTCCACCTCGCCTGCGAAGAGGATAGGGAGGCCTTTCCAGAAAGGTAGGCCACGCCCCCAGAATTTTCAAGATGTTGTCGTGGTAGTCGCTGCAACTCAAGGCTGGTCTGCAGGTCAGCCTGCAGACAGAACTGAAGTTGACAAAAGGGGGGGGTGGAGGGGTCGGCCAAGGCAATGGGAGGGTGGAGAGGGGTTGAGGGGGTCGACCCTAGGAGGGAGGGGAAGGGGGTGGACGACCTTGGGAGGTGAAGGGGCTCCTTGGGGAGGGGAAAGGGCCCTTGGGAGGTGGGAGGTTGCTTGGGGAAGGGGGAGGGATGCCTTGGGAAGGTGAAAGGGTGCTTGGGGAGGTGGAGTGATTAATGGTGAAGTAATGGGGGTCTTGGGAGGTGAAGAGACTTGCCTAGGTGGCAAGTGAGGTGGCAAGGGGTGAGGAGAGAGGGGAATTTCAAATTTTAGAGAGAGAGGGAGGGAGGAGAGAGAGGGGGTTCGCCCCTAGGAGAGAGGGAGAGAGAGAATTAGAGAGAGAGAGAGCTAGAGAGAGAGAGAGAAGACTCAAGGGGATTCAAGTGGGTTCAATTTTCATTCATTCATCAATTACCCTCTTCAAGTGGGGGATTGGGGTCCTTATATAAGAAACCCACAATTTACAATAAGTCCTCACATTGTGGACAACTGACAGAAGACCAAAGGTTGGGGAAGGGGGTGCCCATGGGCCAGGCCCAATAGCCTACTAAGCTAGTTAATGAAACTTAGACTTAGGTAAATGACTAACTAACTTAGGTAATAGACTCAATAAAAGGCAAAATTACATGATAATGACTCAAGAAAATTGTGGAAATTATATAGCTAGACTCCAAAAATCATGGCGAGCAAAATGGCGAGTAGCAGGACCCTCGGAGGTATGTGAAGGAGTAAGCGATGTCCCCATCACAAAGTCTGTACATTGCCTTTGGACCTCAGAGTCTATACAGAGTCTGCATCCTCTAAAGTCTGTACATCCGATTGCCTTTGCTTTGGTCAAGTCTGTACAGCCAGGGAGACTGTTAAGTCTATACATACCTTCACTGTAGCTGGCACGAGGTGAAGTCTGTACAATGGTCTTAACTTTCCAAGTCTGTACATTGGCCTCCATGCCTCAAGTCTCTACATCGGATTGTTTGGCCAAGTCTGTATAGCCAACGCCTTCATTGATTCCAAGTCTGGACACTGGTCTTCAGGCGTTCCAAGTATGCACATTGATTCAGGTTCTCCAAGTCTATACAATGAAGTCTGAACATTGCATTTGCATTCACAATGTCTTCACACCTGAAGTCTATACATTGTGTCGTTCACATCTGCAAGTCTAGGCATTGGAAAGTCTATACAGACTTCAGCGTCTCATGCAGCGTCTTATGCAAAGTCCATACATTGCACTATGCATCCTTCGTTGAACTTCCAAGTCTATACATTGAAGCAAAGTCTGTACAGCCATCAGTGATCTCCCAAGTATGTACATCCAACTGTTCATCTTTGAAGTCTGTACATTGGAAGTTTTACCTACGTTTTCCTTCTAGTCTATACATCGGTAATTTTACCGTCGTTTCCCTTGAAGTCTATACACTGATCACTTTACAGTCGTTTCCATTGGAAGTCCATACATTCGCTGATTCTTTGTTCAAGTCTATACAGCCTTTCATCTTGAAAGTCTATACATCAGGAAGTCTTCACATTGGCTGTTGAATAATGTGCAAGTCTGTACACTGGCCTAGCATTCAAGTCTGATCATTGGCCAAGTCTACACATCGGCACTGTAGCATGCATTTCGTAAAGTCTATACACTACATGCCTCACTCTAAGTCTATACACTCGTGAGTGTCTCATCAAGTCCATACACTGGCTTTGAGCTGAAGTCTATACAGTGCCTCAGGCTGAGCAAGTCCATGCAATGGCTGCTATTCTTCAGAGTCTGTACATCACAGTGAGTTGAAGGTTGCCTAAGTCTGTACAGCCGTTGGCTTCTTATATGAAGTCTATACATTGAAAAAGTCTATACACTGCTTCAGCTTTGTCTTCAGATAGTCTGTACAGAGTTCTTCACTTAAACTGATGACTTATCTGATGCTCTATCTGATAGGGATTCTTACCGAGATTGATGACCTGGCTCGTGATCCCAGGAGGATGAGGTGTGCAGATGCTGACACGTGGATGGAATTGCCTTGGATTTGGTGAATTCACTTGGGCGGGAACTGTGGAAGCCACGCGCCCTTATCCACCTGCTGCTGCTATATATTGAAGCCTTCGTCCTCAGTTGAAGGTTGATCGAAGCAGAAGCGGTAATAGCAGAAGAGCAGAGTGCAGAGACTTCGATCCAGCAGAAGAGAAGAAGAAAAGAGTGAAGAAAAGAAAGAGAGACATAGAGCAGAGAAGAAGAAGAAAAAGAAAGAGAAAGAGAGATCGAGAGTTGAGAAGAAGAGATCAGCTGAAGATTGTCTCAATTGGACCGTGGATCAAATCCAGGCCAGTCAGCTCTTGTAGAGAGCCACATTTGTGCTTCATTTATTTACAGCTTTCCGGTGGTGTAGTGTCTGTTTTTCATTTTCTTTTGAACTCCTTTTTATCAAGATGTTAGTCAGCGGGTTTTGCAGAGGTGCTGCCTCTGGACGGCTAAGCTGTATTGCCCAGCGGTTTGCAGTGGAGGATTCCACTGGACAGCAAGCTGTGTTGCTCAGCGGGGTGAGGAGGATTCTCGGATGGCAAGCTGTGTTGCCCAGCGGTTGTATGGCAAGCTGTGATGCCCAGCTGTTCAAGCTGTGAGTCAGCGGAATCCACACTCTGGTTTGAGTGTGGGGTGGATGTAGGTCTGCTAGACCGAACCACCTAAAAACCCCTTATGCATTATGGTTTGAATGCTTATGGTTTGCTTCTGCTAGATGTTTGCGTAGGGGCGCTCCAAGTGCTTGCTTACAGGTTCAATAGAAGTTTAACTAGTCTTTCAGATTTGATAAATCTGTCTAGTTAGCATTCTAGATTTTATTTCAGCGAAATTTTAGTTTGGGCAAAGTTTTTAAATGGCATATATTCATTCACCCCCCCTCTGAATACATAGCACCGAACCCAACACCACCGTGGCCACGGTAGAAGATCCCGTATTCTCCGTCTCCAAGGTGACCTTCTCGGCACTCGTAGTGGTGCCAGCTGCTCCTTGAGCTGAAATCCAACAAAGAAGGCGTCAAAATAATGAAGACGCCACGGAAGGAACATTCCTACAGACCACGAAAGAGAATAATGTCACCTTCATCTGCTTGCTGAATGGCCTGCTTCTGAGCGGCAAACTGTTCACATGATGGCACTTTAGGCAAAGGAGCCTCAGCCGCATCAGTCGAAGACTGCTTCGAGGAAGTTTTTTGAGCTTTCTTCGCTCGGCCTATTGCGACTTTCAACACGGAGGCCGCTCTCTTCTTACCAGGTGGCAGCGGAGTAGTGGTCGGCACTGGTGCAGGAGCATCAAAATATTCCGGCTTCTGGGCTTGGGAGATGATCTTCCTGTAAAGTCCCTGCTGCTTTATATCTGGGCGATCCGTCAAATGAGGCACATGCCATTATAAAGAGAACGGAGCAACAAGCCACTCTACATGTCAATTGAAGAAGACTTACCTGCCGGGCCGTTGTAAAAAGACAAGAGGGGCCAATACTGATAAGCCACCTCCTTGCTTCGGGATGCAGCCTCCCGAATGAGCCAGCAGATGTCGCCAATCTTCTTACACTTCTCGGCTAGGTCGGCCAAGTCCTCATGACCATGGGAAGCGATGCAATGATACAAGCCAAGGTGGTCGAAACCCCAGCCGTCAGCATAATGAAAAGATACAAACAAAGGCTTGTCCAGGACACTTGCTACGGGACTGTCGAGGGTCAGCCCATGGACATTCATCAAGACAGACAGCCAAGACGTATGTTGATAATATGTCGGCGTTCTATCTTCTCTATTTACAAATGCCCGGTACAGGCAAAAGCGGTCAACCTCAAACTTCCATGAAATTGCTTTGGAGAGCGGCTCCTCAATGGGAAATGGGTATTGCTGAAGCTCCAGGCGGGAATCGCCAATCTCGCACAGATGTTCCAAATTCTACGTGAAAGTATCTTCATCTATGTCAACGAGCACGGGGACTAGCTGCTCAGTGGCTTCCTCTTTCGTAGCTTTCTTGCGTGCTATATACGCATCTACCTCCTTCGAATGTTGGGAGAACAGCCTCTTCAAATGGGCTTCGTCAATATCAAAAACTGGCCCAGGCTGCTGGCTCAGAAAGGTGCGCTCGGCTCCATCCCAGCATGTCGTTCTGGCATTGCGGTAAAAGCCGGTTCGAGCATTCCACCATTTCACATATTCTGGAGTGACCCGGGGTACGCGGTTCGGCACCGGCATTCTGAAGACATTGGCATCCCGACGGTGGAAGTAATCCCACCAGGAGCGACCCTCACTTGCAAAAGCTGAGCTATGCTTTGACCAGCTATCCAAGAGAAAGAGAGCAGCTGAAGGCGGGATGTGCTGATCATAACCGAACTTTCGGCCAAATCTAAAAGGGTAATAGGGTTCTAGATGAACCACGCCCCCCTTTCTAAACACCAAGACACTGGGGTGAATTGATAAAGCCTAGTCAATGAGCTCAGGCTCCAAAATTGGCCGAGTCACTGTGTTGCCCGAAATAAAATGTGTGAAAGTCTCCACTGCCTCGAGCTTGCACTCACGCTGGCGGTTCACCAATGGGGCTGAATGCGCTGCTAAATTCCAGAAATGAATGGTCCCTACTGAGTCCATCGGGACCCTTGTCAGCCGGCCTCTGATAGAGAAAAGCTGCTGAGACATTGGGCCGGGTTCAACACTTGCAAATTCTAGAATTCTGGGGTACAATGTAGTTGTCTGCAAGGTCCTGGGAGCCAGTTCTGGAAACAAATTGCATACCCAGGCGTTGAAGAAATGAAACAGCCCCACTGTTCTGAAGGAGCGGGGGATCTGATGCCTATGAATGTCTCCTAGAGATTTATAAATCAGGCAAAGTGCTGCTGGACATAGAGAAAGCCGCATGCCCCAGGTCATCTGACATGCCGGGTATATTGCCTCCGGCCTAATAACTGTCTCATCTCCCTGCAGGAGAGCAAAAGTGCACAACCAAAAGGTGAGATAGGCAATACAATGAGTAAGGGGGTCCACCCCAGTTGGATTCGGTCCTCCACGGCTGATCTGCCGAAGTGAAGCAGGCAGCTCTGACTTGAATTTGGGAGGCTTGCTGGGCATACCCGCAATAGGAGCCACATGAGGGAACTCATTATACTTCAGAGGGCCACCAAAGAAATACAGAATCCAGTGTCCTACCCGGACTCTCAACTTGCTACTCTTTTCTCGGGTTTGATATCCCCTAGATGATCCCCTGTTGAGTGCCAGGTAGAGGGAGCGGTATGCTTTCATCAAATATCGGTATGAGAAGCCGAAGTAATACTGACCTTCACCGTCTGTCTCATCCTTGATGAAGTCATGAAGGCAAACCTCTTCATAAGGCTTTCCATCAATCGGTGGACCCGACAGCTACGACAAGCTCCAGAGATCTAAAGATGTTTCACCCTCTGCTATGTAGAAAGTATTAAACTATGGGTAAAACACTTCAAACATGCCACAGCACCATCCTTTTGAAATAGGGTACCTGAAACGGGATGCATATACACTGTGATACGCCCCGGCCCTGACCAGTAAAGGAGCGTACTCCTTCAGAACATATTCTGTAAATTCTACCGCTCCCACACGGAAAAGATGAGAGTCAGTCACTTTGGTGTCGACAAACCACCCAGCAGCCAATTGGAACTTAAATTGAACAGCCAGGAAGTTTAGAACAAATGGCTCATCTCTGTAGCCCCACTTGATGGGCGCCAAGAATAAACCGTAGCCGGGTTTCTCTCTGTTGACCCGACCTACAGTAGTGTCCCACCTAGCCGATGTGAATTCTAGAGCCCGCGTCAGCATCTTCTGCTCCACCTCCATCTCAGTTACTCCCAAGACGGCATTCCACTTACGCCGCTCTCCCGGGAGATAGATGGTGTCTCCACGATATACGGAGCCCTTCAAGCTGTCCCTGTCCATCAACACGGCCCATTCTACCATCTGAGCCAGCATGACATCTCTCTTTCCCGATACATTGAAGGTGCAGATGAATGGTGCGAGATGGCGATCCTTCGGAAAGTCCGGACGATAGTCACCATCACGATTGAAGTCCAACCCATCCTTAGTAGTCAGGACGCGAGATGCGGACACTGTGTCCATCTCCGAATCAGAAGATTCATCAACTATGGCGATCCTCTCAAGACCTCGGTCCAGTTGTCCAACGTTCCTCCAAGTCACGATAGGGCTAAATGCTCTGCCTTGGGAAGAGGCACCAACATCAGCAGCTCCAGAAGCATCATGGCTAGAAGGGGCGGCCATTTCAGTAACTGCAGACAAAATCAAAGCAAATGAGATAGTATGAAGACAAAAATAGAAAAGAAAATCTTAATAAAATTTTGACAGCATCTCCCCATGTCCGGGGTATGCCCAGAAGTCAAATAGGAGAACACCCACCAAGAGGGGGTGACTCCGTAATGAAGAGGGACGTAGTCCCGAATGAGAAGAAATATAAGGGAACCTCACGATGACAAAATGAGAAAATGGGGAGGAAAAATCCCCTCACGCCGATCGCCGCCGCGATGAAGGTGAAGAAGAGAAGAGAGAGAAGGCTCAGGGTGAAATGAGCCTTCTCCTCATCCTCTCAGTGCCAAATAGGGTGAAACCCTAAGGCGCGCCGAGAATCCTCCGGCGCCGAGAGCGCTAGGCCAAGCAAAGGCGCGCCGACGCCATCGCGCCGAGAGCACCGAAGGGAAAAGGCATGTCGAGACCATTGCCGCGCCGAGATGGGCGTGCTAAAATTGTCAATGGCGCCGGTTGGCTCACCCAGGGGTGCTGTAATCAGAAGATTAAACCAAAAATGCTGGTGTCCGTTTGAGTATGCTTACAAAGTACTGGGATTATACAAATAGAATGAAGACTCAGAGTCACAAGGATGAACAATGAACAGGAGCATGCCTGAAGAAATTACAAAGTGCGGTGCAATGTACACCCGCATGTCCCGTGTCACTCATCCTTCGCTTACGCCACCTGCGGGTGGGGGGCATTTGTTGACACCTAAAATGTACAAGAAGAAGCCAAAAGCAAATTCAGGGCTTTGAAGACCAATCAAGGGTACGGCTCCTGTGCCATCCCCGGAGGTTCTGAGAATCATAATAGACGAGGTTCACTACCCCCAAACACTCTGTTCGGTTGAAGCCATCTTTGGCTAGGCCGCTGCCCAGCATGACTATCATTCAAATAGTCAGGTTGATAAAACTATGACAAATTCCAGGCAATCATCTGCATGCTAAAGAGAAGCCTCAGATAATTCTAATTCTCATGAAAAGGGGTTCACACTGCCTCACATATGGGCGTGAACGCAAGGTGTTAAACAAGCCACAAGAAGAATATACCAAGAAGCCCACCAGAGTAATGAAAAGAAGCCCATTAGATGAGCCTCTTTTGGTTCCGAGTTCTGAACAAATGGGCCAAGCCCAATACGAAGCCAGACGCGCCGAGATAATGCGTGCTGAGGCGAGCCGGGGAGTTCACGCCGAGAACAGAAGACCATCCTTCTATAAAGGCTGCTGCCTTCGAACAAAAAAAAAAGGACGGATAGAAGATAGGAACACCCCAGAATAGAGAAGAGAAGAAGGGGAGAAGAGAGAATAGTTAGAGGGTGCCACTGAAAAGAAGAGAGCCCGAGAGCCCTCTATAGGAGCTGAAGAGAGAAAAGAGTTTCAGAAACTCGGAGGAGAGAGTCAAGGTGGGATCGGTTCCAAGATACCCTGAGGGGCTATATTCTTCCCCATCCCCGGCTTTCATTTGAGTCTAGCTCTCCTTTTCTTTTCGTTTATGTTCTTCCGCTCTATGCCTGAGCGATGTGTTTTCTATGATCTCGAATGCAGGCACAACCCGATCGTAAAGGGGCTCTATCTGTATTCAGACCTTCATAGTCTGCTTCTATCTTTATTTTCTGCTATATTGAATGTATGAGTCATTTGTAGTGAAATAAAATATCAAGGGCGAAGTCATCTTCTCCCTCTCTGTTCCTTTGGAGCCTAATGTATTTGGTAGCTGCTGTGAATAGATTATGCTTCACTGAGCGCATATCCTTCGGATTGTCCGAGTGATTTCTGTCGAATCATCTCCGCAGTTTTATCCTCGCGATAGCAGTGAGAGCCTGAGACAGCCCATCTCATGGCTTCTCCCTCGCAGAGGTAGTTGGGAATATGTTCTTAACCAGGTTTGTATGAATCAGCCCATGCCCCGGCTCCCAATGAGGCCCCCCGAGTGAAGACCCCCCTTCTCTCAGAGATAACCACGTTCCCCCCTAGGACCATCTCAAGATCCTTTGAATAACCCCCCCCCAAAACCTTGGGTAAAACATCTCAAGATCCTTTGAATAAACCGCCCTTTAAAACCCTCAAAGTGCCCTCTGAAACCCTCGACTCTTGACCTTTGAAAACCCTGATCCCAAAGCCCCCCGGTGCCACCCTCCCTCGACGCGAGTCTCGCGCCGGGTGCTGCCCCCACCGGGCTGAGCTCTTTCTGACGCGTCGAGATCCTTCTTCTCTCTCGTGCCGACCCCCATCCAGGCCGATAGCCTCGTGCTGATGCCATCAACAGTTCTGAGCCCGACGACCCATGGCGACAAGACCCCATCACTTTGAGGGGAAATAGTATTCTTCACTCGACCCTCGTGGGAGCCAAATTCATGGGGTTAAACCCCCCTACATTCTGCCACCCTGTCAAGTCATGGAGTTCTGCCACTGCATGTTCTCCGTTGGCTATCTAGGGGATATTAATAAATCCCACTACAAGTGGACATTGTCCCACAGGATTGAGATCCTTTTGGATCTAGGGCTATGCCTGACTCTCCTTTGACTTCCATCCCGGCATTATGTGGGTGAATGACCTATACTCCCCTCTTGGCACAGTCCAAAATAAGGGGAGATGCTGCAAAAATTCATCCACGATATTTACTCCATCGCATCGTGTGACACCTTCACTGAAATTATGAATCTACCCCCGGCTGTGTGGCAGAAATCTGAGGCAAACCATCTCATGATCCTTTGCCCACGGTAACAGGGGAATATAACCATTACAGTCATACAGCCTCCCTAGACCTTCCATGGATGAGTCCACCCTCACTTTCCACCTTACCCAACTACCATCATGGACAAACCTATGAAATTCTCACCGAACATGAGAGGGTCCCCCCTCAATCTCACAAAGCCTTCAAAGCCTTGAAACCTGAAGAAAACCCCTCTTCTCGGTGACATATAGCCTCCCGGCGCTGCCCTCTCCCGGTGTGGGTTCCGCGTCGGATGACGGGCGCGCCGAGACGCTGGTCGCGCCCGCCACTTACCGTGCCGACAACCCGGAAGTTCATCATCGCGCCGAGAACCTACCGCGTCAGTTGGTCTTCACGCCGGCTCCCATCCATGCCGCTTCATCTTAATAATAGCTACCACTCAAACATCCAACTTCCCAGCAACTTTACTGAGCCTAAAGCCAGTCTAGACCCTCCGTGGACCATCATGCCAGTTTTCATCATATCATGGGGGGAAATCATGGTCCTTCATCCAAGTCTAAAGGAGCTAAATTAACGGGGTCTTACCCCACACCATGCCATTTGATTGCAATGTTTTCTGCTAACCCCGCTGGCCTTTGGAGTTCTGCCACTGCACGTCCACCAATGGCCTCTAAAAGGGATATCAACAAGTACCATGATAGTGGACATTGTCCCGTCATATTGTGATCCTTTTGGATCCCGGGCTACGCCCATCTTTCCTCTGGCTTCCATCCCGGCATTCCGTGGGTGGATGACCTATATTCCCACTTGGCATAGACCAAGATAAGGGATATGCTGCCAAATTTATTCCGCGCATTATTATCACATATTTTATCCCATGATTATCCACGTGCATTTCACGTCCTGCTAATGAAGCCGGCATCGTAGTCTTATCTTGTTTTTCCCTCGAGGTGTCCTTTCTTGGCAATTAATCAAGGGTTGTCCTCTTTCTTAGAGGACGTAATTAACGTCATAACCTTTATGGTATGATGGACTCCGGGTCCCGACACGAACTTCACAATCGACTGACCGAGTCAGGTCGAGCGCACAATAAATTGTCACACCAGTGACTAGCACGCCTAATTAATAAACCAAATAAACAAGCAAATCAAATAAATATAAACAAACTAAAAGATAGATGAAAATCCATCCCCACACCCTCCCCCGGAGCAGGAAGCCTCTTCAACCCCGAGGAGGGAGAAGACCAGAGCACGCCGACCATTTTTGGAAGTCGAGGCCCCCGGGGAGTGTCTAGACAGCATGCAAGTGCCCCCCCCAGCCCCTCGGGCCAGCGACAATTGGAGCTGTCTCTCCGGCTGTGAAACTTTGAGAGGCGTTTCGCAGAGCAAGAGCGCGCCCTCCACGCCTTGCAGAAGACCTCTCCTGTGGAGGACGAGGAGCGATCCCCGTTCTCCGACTATATTTTGAAGCCAGAGATATCCCCCAGGATCTCACTCCCGACCTTCAAGTTGTATGACGGCCAGGGAGACCCGGCCGACCACTACGACAGCTTCGACGCCCTAATGGCATGGGGCGTCTGACGTAATCAAGTGCCGAGTGTTCGTGACCACTCTGGTCCAGGGTGCTCAGGCTTGGTTCAGGGCCCTCTCCCCCGGCAGCATCCACAACTTCAAGTAATTCTGGCGAGTGTTCAAGGAAAGCTTCACCGGCACCGGTCCACCCCGGTCAGTGGCGGGATTATTGGCCCTCAAGTAGGAACATGGGGAGAAGTTACGGGCTTACATCAATCGATTCAAATCGGAAGCCCTGCGCATCCCCCGCCTGGATGTGGCCTCTACCATCACCGCATTGACCGGGGGTACTTGTGACGAGAACCTGCAGCGCGAGCTAGTGCTTCATCCTCCCACCTCCCTTGCCGAGCTAGTGACCCTGGCCTTGCGCCATGCAGAGTGCGAGGAAGTCCTCAGCGCCTACCAAGGCACGATAGGCTCGGGTCGGGAGGGGGACAAGAAGCGACCTTCGGAGCAAGGGACGGGCCAAGGAAAAAGCCAGAACCAGGACGGAGACCGAAAAGAGCCATCCCGGAAGTATGAGCGGTATACCCCCCTTACCGCTCCCGTCTACAAAATTTATTAAGACATCAAAGGCTCGGGCCTCCTCAGCCAACCCGAGCCTATGAAAGCCAAGCATCGCAATCGCCGCAAGCATTGCCTGTTCCACAGTGATCACGGGCATCACGCCAGCGATTGCCATCAACTTCAAGATGAGATCGAGCGCCTCGTCCACCAAGGACACCTATCCCGATACGTGTCCGGGCAAAGGGAAGACCAAGGTGCCCCCGAAGAGATCGACAATGCCCCCTGCGGAGTCCACATTAATGTCATCGTGGGTGGCGCGGTATCAGGCAGAGATAGCAGCCGAGGAAGAAAGCGTCATGCCGAGCGGGCGAGCCGAGGCTTCATTGAGCACTTTACAGCCCCGCAGGCGAGTGAATCGCAGGCCCTGGTATTCTCCGACCAGGACCTAGAAGGGTTAACCACCCCGCATGATGACGCTCTCGTTGTATCGGCTACAATAAACCATTGTAACGTAGATAGGATCTTAGTTGACAATGGTAGTGCCCCTGATGTATTATCCCTTGAATGTTTCCTCAAGATGGGAGAGAATCCATCTAAACTCCGCCCGATCCGAACCTCCCTTTGTGGGTTCAACGGCCAGGCAACTTATCCCGAGGGAGCTCTGAGCCTGCCAGTTACTATTGGCACCCCGCCCAAAATCGTTATGGTTATGGTAGACTTCATCATGATTAAAGGGATGACGGCATATAACGCCATCTTCGGCTGAGGCATTCTCAGCCGAATGAAAGTGGTGCCCTCTACTTTTCACCAAAAAATGAAGTTCCCAACCAAACATGGCATGGGAGAAGTCCGAAGTAACCAGCCATTGGCTAGACGGTGCTATATAATCTCGGTCGAAGCCACTAGGCCGGAAGGGAAAAAAGGAGTAAAGGGAGCCGAAGAGGGACCCGCAACATCTGAGCCTAGTGGCGAGTTGCTAACGGTCTTCCTTAATGGTGACCCGACTCTAGGAGTAAAGATCGGAGCTGATTTACCACTTGAGGAACATGAAAAATATAAAGATTTCCTTGCCCGATATATCTGAGTCTTTTCATGGTCTGATGGGCACCTTCTCGGGATCCTGGGAGATGTGGTGATGCACAAGCTCAACCTCGACCCAACGGTCAAGCCAGTCCAGCAACGCAAGAGAAAGCATGCCCCAGAGAAGCAAGCGGTCATCAAAGAGCAAGTCATCAAGGGACAAAAGATTGGCCTTTTTTGTCTGGTCCTGTACCCTACGTGGCTCGCCAACGTCGTCCTAGTACCAAAGGCTTCTGGGAAATGGTGAATGTGCGTGGACTTCACCAACCTCAACCAGGCTACCCCGAAGGATTGCTACCCGCTGCCGAGCATCGATCAACTGGTCGACTCAACCTCTGGCAATGAGCTGCTCAGCTTCCTGGACGCCTACTCTGGCAACCATCAGATCAGGAGGGACCCGGAGGACATCGAGAAGACCGCCTTCATCACCGACTTCGGCGTACACTACTACACCCGGATGCCGTTCGGGCTAAAGAACACCGGAGAAACATACCAGAGACTGATCAACCACATCTTCGAAGGACAGCTTGGTCGGAACATTGAGGCCTACATTGATGACATGCTCGTCAAAACGCCGAAGGACGAAGACTACCTCGCTGACTTAGCCGAGACCTTCGACACCCTTCTGAAGTGCAGCATGAAGCTCAACCTTGCCAAATGTGCCTTCAGAGTCAGATTCGGGAAGTTCCTAGGCTTCCTGGTAACTCAGCGTGGAATTAAGGCCAACCCCGACAAGGTCCAGGCCATCCTGGACATGTGGCCGCCAACCTGCATCAAGGACATCCAACGCCTTACGGGGCGCATTACTGCGCTCAACCGTTTCCTGTCCCGGGCGGCTGAACGATGCGTACCCTTCTTCAAATTATTGAGGGGACCCAAAATGGCATCTGCTACGTTCGCCTGGGATGAGGAATGTCATAAGGCGTTCACCGAACTCAAGGAATTCTTGGCCTCCCCCTCGGTACTATCTAAGCCGGTCCAAGGCGAAGCTCTATACCTCTATCTCTCGGCGACCCCTTCTACAGTGAGCTCGGTCCTGGTCAGGAATGACGTAGGGATCAAGAGACCAATTTACTATGCCAGCAAGGTGCTTAATGATGCTGAGAAAAGGTACCCCGCAACCGAGAAACTCGTGCTAGCGTTGGTTACCTCGGCCAAGCACCTCCGACCCTACTTTCAAGGGCACTCCATCGTCGTATTGACCAGCGAACCCCTGAAGAAGATCATCTTTCACCTTGAAGCCTCGGGACGCCTAGTCAAATGGGCCATCATGCTCGGGGCCTATGATATCTCGTATCGCCCCCGCTCGGCCATCAAAGGATAGGCTCTCGCAGACTTCATCGCCGAAAGCACGGTCCTGATTGAAAAAGTACCTCCACCAGCACCCGGGCCCACTTGGGATCTGTTCGTCGACGGGTCCTCCAACTCTGTCAGATGTGGCACCGGTGTCCTCATCAAGTCCCCCGAAGGAGCGGAGCTGCGGTACGCCCAGAAGTTCAACTTCCAGGCGTCTAACAACGCCTCCGAGTACGAAGCCCTTATCTCAGGGGCCAAGATGGCTCGACGACTGGGGGCTGAGCTGGTCAGAATCCACGCTGACTCCCAATTGGTCACTAGCCAGGTCAACGATGATTACGAAGCTCGGGAAGGATAAATGGTCAAGTACCTCTAGGTGGTCAAAAGGATGGCCTAACTTTTTGAGAGCTTTGAGGTAGTTCGGATAGCTCGGGAGGAAAACTCCCGAGCGGACGCCCTCTCTCGACTGGCCTCCTTGCTCGACCCCGCAGGTACACTATCGGTCTTTCTCGAAGAGCTCGGGCGACCGAGCATCGAGTTTGAGCTTATGACCATTGACCCGGCACCCCCGAGGAACTGGCGGACCCCCTACATATCCTGGCTCCGGGATTCTCCAGAGCCCACTGACCCTCGAGAGGCTCAGAAGCCCAAGTACCAAGCTCGGCATTTCATCATGCTGGATGATGCCCTATACCACAGATCTTTCTCCAGTCCCGTCCTCAAGTGCATCAGCACCGATGAAGCCAGCCGAGCGGTTCAGGAAGTACACGAAGGCACCTACGGAGCACACCACGGAGGAAGATCGCTCACCATGATCCTACTTCGGCAGGGTTACTGGTGGCCCACTCTCCAGCGTGACTGCATGACCTACATACAGAAGTGCGATCGATGTCAACACTTCGACCACCTGATCCATCAGCCCGCCGCAGAGCTTATCACCCTTGCCGAGCTGTACCCTTTCGCTCGGTGGGGGATCGACATCTTCGGGCCATTCCCCACAGCTCAAGCTCAGAAGAAGTTCATCATCGTCGCCATCGACTATTTCACCAAGTGGATCGAGGTCGAAGCCACCACCAGGTTTCACCGAGTCAGTCGTATGGAGTTTTATTTGGAAGTCGATCATCTGTCACTACGGTGTCCCCCGAGTGATTGTGAGCGATAACAGTCGGCAGTTTGATTCTCATTACTTCAGAGACAGATGTGCCGACCTAAACATTCGCAACCACTTCACTTCAGTATCCCACCCTCAGGCTAACGGACTGGTCGAAAATGCCAATAAGACTATCTTAAAGGGCATCAAAATCAGGCTCGACAAGGCCAAGGGTAGCTGGCTCGAGGAATTACCGAGCGTACTATGGTCGCACCGAACTACTCCGAGGACGGCCACCGGTGAAACACCTTTTCAGCTGGTGTATGGCATGGAAGCTGTAATTCCGTTGGAGGTTGACAATCCCTCTCTCCGAGTCGTCCACTTCAAACCTGAGGTACACGAGCAGAAACTGTGAGAGAACCTTGACCTAGCGGATGAAATTCGAGAGATTACAAAGATCCGAGCAATGGAGTACCAACGGCGCATCACTCGATACTACAACTCCAAAGTCCGAGACAGACACTTCCAGCTGGGAGACATCGTCCTGAGAAAAGCCGAAGCATCTCGACCACTGGAGGCGGCGGGGAGGCTGGCCGCTACCTGGGAAGGCCCCTACCGAGTGGTCGAGACGCTCGAGAAAGGAGCATACCGATTGTCCACCATAGAAGGAACACCCATCCCTCGGACATGGAATGCGACAAATCTTTGCAAGTTCTACTTTTGATCATTTGGCAAGCATGCACATGTAAGCAAAGTAGAATAAACACAATTCTTCTCTTCTTATTAGAATTCGATGTACATCAAGTAGGCCGTAGCCAATACAATATACATGTACAAAAATTACACCCTCTGGCACTATTACGCGAGCAGAATGCTCGGCCAACCCGGTAAGTGCTCTTACATCCAGCCACTGACTCTGCCTCGTGCGAAAATTAGCTCGGACAAAGGATTGCCAGCCTCATTGGTTTGAGAAAGCTCGGAGGAAAGATGCCAAAGGGATCAGAAGGATAACAAAAAAGAAAAAAGAGAAGAGGTCAAACCGAGCAAAATGGAGAGGAAGCTTGAGAGAGCTTCCCTTCTTAGCAATGGGGTCGACGGTGGAAAGAGGGGCCAGGTGGACAGTGAAAGAATGAAGCTTGACGAGCTTCATCCCCCCTCCCCTTGGGATAACGTCGGAAGGATAACGTCCCAGAATGACCCCCGACTGACGAACCCTCTTCCAGACTGAAATACCAGGAGCTTCCCTCCTGTCGCCATCTGCATCATCATCTTCTGAAGTGCTTTCCATGCTCCGCTGAGACCCACAGCACAACGCCTCGCGGAAGGGAAAGAAGGAGAAACCGCCAGGGATGGCCTTCAGCGATGAAAGGAAAAGGAGACACCCCTCGGACCTTTTATAGGCCGATGGGGGAGCTGATCGCCTTAAATGACTCTCCCCTTACAAAACACGCTAAAAGGGCTTTTCCTGAGATGGTTACCTCATTTCCCAACATCCCGCCAGTGGGACGCGCGAAGCGGCAAGTCATTAAGGGCGGTATGGAAAAATGGAAAGGTGCCAGCATGTCAGTTATTTGACAGATCGGCACGCATGATATCTGCAGAGAAAATCAGCGCCTTCTCCAACGACTATGAATCAGGTAGTCAAATCACACCAAAAGTGATAAGAAACAGTCAATTCAGCATTTAATATTGTCGCTCTTATATTTTCCAAAAAAGCCTTACCCGGCTACATAAGGGAAAAAGAAAAGAAAGAGAGAGCTATTACATCAGGCCTCAGGCCCATCTTCAGGCTCGACAGGCAAGGCTTCCTCAACACCAGACAATCTTCCCCCAGTATTCTCGACGATGGCCGACCCAGGCACTGACCCCACCTTTGTGGGAACTGTCTCGGTCGTGCACTCTCCCGAAGATGTTGGAGTTGACAATCGCTTGGACGAGGACTCCGAACCCTCCTCTTCGCTCGATGTATAATGGGAAGAGTCGGTCGAGCCCCAGTCCGAGTCATAGCCTTGCCCAGAAGGAAAAATGAGCCTAGACGCTTGGGCCTCTGCTTCTATGATGGCCCGATTGAAGCCCTGGGAGAAGCCCTTCTGAAGGCCCCGGCGATAGCCCGACTCATTATAAGGGAAGGCAGCCGGGAGAAGAGCCGCGTGATAGGCCTCTGAGCACTTATGTCGCTCGAGTGCCTCCACCCCGATCAACTCTGCCTGCCTCTCGAGCTCGACTATCCTCTGTTCTGACTCGGGCAGCCTTCTCTCGGCCTCGGTCAGTGCATCCTCGACCCCCCGGACTCGGCCCTCGAGCGCCTCCCGCTCGGCCTTCCACTGCTCGCCGCGCTCGACCTGAATTATACGCTCCGCCTCCTGGAGCTCATTCTTCCGGTCGACCATACGACGAGTCTGGGCCAGTTGCTCCACCAACGACTGAGCCTCCGCTTGGCTCGACTGCACCTGAGCCCGAAGCGGGGCCACCTCCAGACGAAGGTCACCAAGATCAAGGGTCAGATGCTCAACCTTCCGATCGAGTGCACCACGGGCCCACGAGAGAGCCTCCCGCTCCGAATCCACCCGAGCATATGCGCCTACTGCCTCAGCCCCGAGCTGGGCCAAGATCAAGCTACCTTCCATAAGTTACTCGAAAAGCGTGGAGGGGGGACCCCTCTGGAACTTCTCTCGCACAACCCCCGAAGCAATAGAATGGCACCTCCGGTACAGGGAGGCCCGGACGTTAAAGGAACTGGTTGAGGGAAGGGAAACTCTCTCCGGTGCAGTCAAGATTGGGGCACCTTCCCTGGGCAATCCTACCTCGGGGGCCCCACCAGTTGACTCGGGATGAGCAGCCCCGCCGTGCACCTCCCCGGCCTCAGTCGGCTGCGATCGAGTCGCTACATCCTGTGACCCTCCAGCCTCGACCGACTCAGACCAGGCTCCTCCGTCTGGCGCCCCCTCTGCTTCGCCCGGTGCCCTAGCATCAGCCACGATCCGTTCGGCATTTGTCCCCTCTTGCACCGTAGAGGGAGGAGGCAACATGGGAACCTCATCAACCGAGTGGGCGGCCTCCGCCTTCCTCGCCCGCTTCTTCTCAGCAGACTGATCCTACATCAAACACCGCAACAACTTCACCACGGGATCCTTCCGCTTGACCCCCAGCATTCAGAAGCATCGTCTCGGGTGACCCCCTTGCCCTTTTCTCGGGCGTGGGACGAGCCCTCCGAAGCTGGGAGATCACTCAGAGCCGGCGTATCATCCACATTGATGACCTCCAGCTCGACTCACGGTGCCTCCTCCTCCTCCTCCTCAGCCGCTCGTCGCAGATCTGCGCGAGGAAGAGCAAATTGAGAAGAGGAAAGCACTCGCTTGAAAGAGGACAAGTTCCTGAGAACCTTACCCATCGGAAACAACAGTCGAGAAAGATACTCCTTGATGTTAGGAGGAGTCACCAACTCAGCAGTCTCCAGGCGGTCCCGCTGAAGGATAGCACCATCCCGCTCCACCTCCAAAGAGACCTCTGTTTGCTTCGGAGGGATGTTCGGGTGAAAGTTGGGCGCCCTCGGGAAATCCCCGACCACGCCAACAGCCGACGAGCCCACCCAGAAATATTGAGTCTTCCACCCCTTATGAGAAGAATCCTTCACAGAAGGGACACACAACTTCTCCCCCGCCTCGCCTGAGTGAAGAAGAAGCCCTTCCCCGCAAAAGGATGCTCCTTCAACTCAAAAAAATAGTGGAAGAGGTCCACCGAGGTGCGCACCCCTCTCTTGCCACAGAGAAAGATGAAGGAGACAATAAGGGTATAAGAATTGGAGACCAGCTGCACAGGAGCCAGCTGGTAGAACCGAAGCAACTCGACGACGAAAGGATGGAGGGGCAGCTGAAAGCCGCACTTCCAGGCCAGGAGGAAAGAACAGAAGAGGCCAAAATGAGTGGCCAGGCTAGACTCATGAGGCTCAGGCGCCAGGAACTGGAACCGCCAAGGTAGCCCATACTGGTTCTCCAGCCACTTCACATCAACCTCCTCCAGCTCGCTGCTGAGAGGCTCCGATGATACCAAGAAAGCCCTTGGGGCCTGATCTCTCTGCCCCCCCTCAGCCTCATGATGATGATCCGCCATGGAGCAGAGAAAAGAACCATAAGACGGAAGGGGAAAGCTCTGAATCAGAGGACTCCGAAGCTAACGAATCACCGCCTCAGGATGCTCCCCTAGCTCTGATGGCCGCAACGATTCTCCGCTCTTCCGAGCTGCTTTCACGACATAGGAGCCCCCCTCAAATATAAATTCGAAAGAGAGGCAAAACCCTAAACCTCGGAGATAAAGGGACGTAAAATGCGCAATGCTTAAACCGGAGGCGGAGCGGCGATCCGATCTCCCGAGGAGGGGCCTTCTCTTATTCATCATGACGGGCATATTTTCAAGGCAAGCCGCATCATGTGGCCCCTACCAGAGAGAAATCTCTACGCAACCAGAGCCACAAAAAGTCCAGCCCAAATGCTACTTTTCCGTGCCTAAATTTTTGGCTCGGGAGTAGGAGGGGGACAAGTGGAGAGGGGAAATCTCGTCGCCCACACGGAGAGGCCAAAAGAGGTCCAACCAGACCGAACGAGGCCCAACTCCTTGAAGTGGTAGCCCTCGGGCCCACTTAGTATAAAGCCCAAAAACTCACTCGGTACAAGCACTTCCTAGTCGGCCTTCGGGTTGGGAAGTCTGAGCATCAGTTTGATCGGGAAAGCTCCCTCGGAGCCCCCTATTCCCTGTCCCGACCATGCACTCATCGCCCGGGAGACCACTCCTGGGCAAGTGCCTATCACTCGGGCTTACTGATGGAAGCTTATTAGTACGGCCATTACGAGTCCCTTAATGACAGGAAGCTCAAGGGGATAGGGGAGACCAAGAGTCCGCATACTATAAGGAGTCCGCATGAAAGACGTAACCCCCCCTGAGACTCCTCCATTTACAGGGATCAGTCGCACAACGGGCCACTATTTAAACTGGAAAAGCCCTACTACAAGAGATAAGCTAGGCAAGAGCCAAAAACCCTGAGCAAGAACCACTTCACCTTTTGGTGGAGAGGGATCTCGCGCTCCCATCTTCCTCCTAACTCTTCCCTTTGCATCAGAGCTCTACTACTTTGCTGACTTAAGCATCGGAGGGTCTTCCCCGGGGATCTATCCCTGGGCACCCCTGACTCGTTTCCCTTCTTGCAGTTCACACTTCAAGTGTACGTGGTCATCCTCTTCCCCGCTGAGGAGCAGTGCGAGATAGCCCCTCTTCAAAGGTTAATTGCATCAACTCCCTCATGGAGGCCATGCCCAACATTTTTGGGCGGCTTGATGATATCACTGCCCAACTCGATAAACTTGAGGGAAGTAGGCCCGCACCAAGGGAGGATGAGAGTTACCCCCGGAAAAATCTGGATGACCACCTCTTATCGCTTTTGAAAGTCAAAACCCCTGCCTTCAAGGGATCTTACAACCCAAGCCTTTATCTAGATTGGGAGTTTTCGATGGGCCAATACTTTGATTGGTACCCCTTGGCCGAAGAGAGCAAAGTGAGACTAGCCAAAATGCACCTCTCCAAGCAAGCCAGAACTCATTAGCTAATGGTTGAGGGTTTAAAGTGGATCCGCGGGCAAGCCCCGATTAACACTTGGGAAGAAATGAAGGCCGAACTTAGAAAGGTCTACACACCCCAACCCTCCCCCTCCTACCCGGGTAGGCATAGCCTGAGGAGCACTACCACTCCTCCAGTACCACCCGGCCCGCCTAAGGTCACCCCAATGGCCCAAACCCCACCGCTCCCTACTGATCCTACCTCAACCACCTTCCCCACACCCCACCACCTAACCCTCAACACTCAATCCGAAATGGTCCCACCCTCCGCTCTTCCATCTTCCCTTATAAGGGATACACCTCCCAAGACCAACCAAACCAAGCCTCCTCACCCAACCCATCTCCCACTCCCGACCGTAACTCTACCATGTCCTAGGCCTCCACTACTTCCCCTCTCGATCCTAACCCAAGTCTCCCTTTACCCACAACCCCGTGTGCACCATGCACCAACCATCATCACCCCATCCCCAAAAGACTTTCCCATTCCCTTGGGAAAGGAGGCCACACCCACTCACATAGGAGTAGATGCTAGCCTGGACCCTCTCCCCACCCATGAGGAAACCCAAGTTCACACCAATGATGAGGAAGAGCCTCAAGCCTTCACCACTCCAAACAGTCCGGATCCTCAAGAACCACAAACCTTTACAAATAGCACCATAATCATAGATGGGCCCCTAGCTAGATGGCTAAAGGATAGACCGATCCCTCCCATCACATCCCATGCTAATGTGACACCACCTTGGGTGTGGCAGCCACTCGACCGATGCCCTTGGACCTACAACCCGTAAGCATGCAATTTTGACGGCGGACTCACTCGAGCGGACTCACCCGCTTTGCACACACTAGGGCCCGTAGGCAACCCGATGATGGTGGTGAGGGTCCGGGATGGGACCTCACTGCTCCGAGGGTTGGCTAGCCTAAGATTGAACCGATAAGGGCCTTGGGATGCCCACTCTCAGGGGTGGCCATCACGCCAAGGGCGTGGGGTATAGTATCTCTCTCATAACTCACCCGCGGTAGCACTCAATTGATGTAAATTTGGGACCGGGCACTCTCTCACCATCCGACGGAGCTAAGAGGAAATACTAATTAAGCAAAATAAATAAGCAAAGAGAGGGGGGCAGGAGCTCACCTAATCAGCATGAATACGCCGATCCCAGCCGGAGACGATGACGAGCGGGGAGGCGTGGGCATGCACCTGCACGCCGTGTCGGTGTAGCTTCGGATGGTGACCTGCTAATACATGCACTACGCCCCTTGCAAGGGGGTTGGACTAGGGGTGGGGGAGTAGAATTACAACCAAAATGTACCTCCACGTAGGGATGGGCGCTCAGCCGGCTAGGCGGGGAGGGGAAAAGCCAAGCTAGGAACTAATTGGAAGGCGGTTGTCGGTTCTCTCCGCTCTCTGGAATAGGGGACATGCAGTCGATGTCGGCGCCGCCGCGGCCACTCCTGAACTCCGTTTGCTACGAAACCAGCGGCAAAATCTCATGGGTTGGCCCTGGAGGACATCAGATTTTTGGGAGGACTTCTGGTTGCCGGCATTGGTCGAGGCAGGGCCGTGAGCAGGGTCTCTGTTCTCTGGTTCTGTCTACTTTAGCACCACTGCCACAGAAAGACGAGGTCGGCATGGGTGCTTCTGGGCTCTGATTCGGGCGTAGCTGGATTATCTGGATTTGTTGTCAAGCCCTCTTCGAAATGAGACCTGCGGGGACACCGGAAGAGGTCAGAGTAGATAGGGACAGCCCGAACAGTGATTGGGTGTCTGTTTATTCCCAGAGTGGACAAAACAGTGCACCCGAGAGAGAAAATTGAGAATCACTGCTCCGAATGCCGAACGGGGTGCCTCTTGTTGGTAATAGAATAAGACTTGTCATAGAAGCTCTCAGCCAAGTGGTGCCTCAAGAAGCACAGGAATGTGGCCGTGGGAGCTTCTGGAGTTGCTTCAGGTTGCTGACTAGACCTATCCTGTGCAGTCGGAGAAGAACGACTCTCATTGTCAGTCACGAACTTAGACAGGGACGAGACCACCACCGTTGCAAAGCTGACAAGAAGATGAATCCAACGATATATGATACATCTCAAGGAGCTTCACGATGACAATGTGGGAGCCTCTGCAAGTCGATGGAACACTACGGTCAGCGAGGTAGAACAGGCTGGTTGAAGATGATAGGTGGGAAATGGGGTAGATGAGAGGGGAAATGGGGTGGATGGGTGTGGGGGTTGTTGATGTGTTTTTACTTACGTTTCATTTCTTTACCGGCTTAAAAGATCTCTTCCTATCCCTTCTACTAAATCGATGTGAGAAATAAATGGAAAATAGAAGGGGTATAGAGGCAAGTAAACAAGGGTGACCGCCACCAAGGTGCCTAATGTGATTAACACACCGTACCTTGGAAAGAGGGAGGTACTCGCCTTAAAATCAGCACTGACGCGTTGAACGGCTCCTTATGGGCCGCCTGTAGGTACGCACGGTCTCACGATAGGCCGCTCGTCAATGCTGAGGTGGAATGCGGGACGACGATGGATGTAGAGTTGAATGGCTTGATGGTGACCGTAGGGGGAGGAAGAACGGTTGCCACTGGGCCGTTCGTCTTCCAGAATGGTCTGGAAGAAGCCGCACAAGACCACCATGCCAGAAGTTGCAAGGGTCCAACCTCCACCCTTTCCGGCCGGCCAGAAAGGATGGGCCTCGTGCTATTGGGTTGCTAACCTGCGAAACAAAGTGTAGAACACAAAAAGAAACCCAAATCAGAACTATAGAATGTAGCGAATGCTCTAACGGAAAGAAATAAACATAACTAAATGAAGTGGGGGGATACCTGGGAGGTTTTAAACCCCTAGGGGCACCAAAAAACGTGGGAAGGTGTGTGAATGATGCATGGGAATGACAAAAACGTGGAAGAAACGTGGAGAAGATGATGTATGCAAACAAGAGAGAATGACAGACTAATGAACTGAAGACACCACTAATGAGATACTCCCTGAACCGGAGGCCTGTATGGACGTAGAAGGCCTCCCTCCCTGATCGTAGGTCACTCTAGAATCCTGCAAGGCTTTACCGTGACCTGAAATCCCCCCCCCTTTCAAAGGTAGCCTCTAGGGTCTATTTATAGAGCCTAGAAAGTCAGCCCCGACATTAGGATTTTTAGGCATTTTCAGGTCGAGATAATCAAAGGAAAGATGAAGATAATTCAATTATCTTTCAACCAGAAGAAACGGCACTCGAAATGACTCAATATCCGCGGAGAAAATGACAGGAGAAGTTAGGGATAAAACCACGGATAGAGAGAGAAAAACTGTTAATCTTTCAAGAATCGAGCAGATGAACGGTCTCACGATAGACCACTCAACGGGATGTGCGGCCATATCCTAAGCCGTCCAACCCTCTCTGTGGAAATTCAATAAATCAAAAAATATTATCCGAACACCCATCGAACTGACCGAAAACCACGCCGTTAGACTCTCATAGATATACGGCTGATAGTAGACCTTACATCTGCAAGAGCGGCCAACAAGCAACTGCTCATCCCTGTCGGTGATAAATCAAAATAGATGAGATAAATAGATAATTATCTGAACAATCAATCGAACGTAGGACTCTGGGAGATAAACGGCTAAGTATGTATCGCACAATGGTCTTATGCGGCTATGTATAGGCCGTATATATGCTTGTCGATGATAATTCAGAAAATCAGCTTAATATCCCATAAATATATGAATGGCCCTGTATCAACCACACATATTGTTGAACGGCTGGAGGTTGACCGCACATGTACATGGGCAGTTGAAATCCATAGAAAAGCTCAATCAACCAAAACCAAGGCCCATTAAGCCCTGAATCAACTTGGACCAAGCCAGGGGGGGAGGCCACCCATAAAATTGGCCCAAAATGTGCCATAAAATAGCCCAGCAAGTGATGGACAACTCGAGACATCAATAAATGGGAGTAAGAGAAATGACCCAACTTATCGGCAAAAAATGGGTGTCAACAGATGCCCCTCCGTAACGTCCTCTTTGCAGGGGAGCGAGCGGAGGTGAAGCAAAAGCGAAATGGAACTTAGAGATGAAGCGAAAATGAAGCGGAGCGGACTGAAAAGCGGGTGTTAAGGTAAAATGACACCCGTTTTTACCAACAAGCGATAGGAATCTTCTGGAAAACTCTGAACCAAAACACAAGGAATGATAAGACTAAAAGTGACGCCAATCTGGAGGAACTAAACTAAATAAAAAGAAACACACTATCAACCTCATGGGGGACACAATCCCACGGACCAATGAGGAGATCAGAATAAGTAGCGAAAAATAAAGAAGCAAATTAAAACTCCAGACGGGGACCTGTTAATCAACCAAACCAAGCAAATCGATCAGAGCGAACCTTCCAACTCAGAGTGGAATTGTTCCTGATGTGGCACAGCCCTAGGGTGATAAGGGATGACTTGTTGAACCTAAGACCTAGACCTGCAAGTATACAAAGTAGAAGTCGGACTTACGCTAGCGGCTCACTCGCACGGCGCACATGATCTCTCGATGGTGACCGGGGGATGATGGCGAGGATCCGAGGTGGGACCCAATCGATTCTAAAGACCTAGCGGGCTTAGGCTGACCCCTAAGGGCCTGGGGTTCCTAACTTTGTGGGCGGCTAGCACGCCGGGCCATGGGTTGGGAGGCACTCACGCACGGTCCACGGTGGGCACACTTAAGGTGGTGTGCGAGTCCGGGCTCTCGTCTCACCGACCGACGGTAAGTAAAGACTATACTAAATAAGCAAAGATTGCAACCAGACAAGGGGGTATCAGATGCTCACCTGACTGGTGTGAAAACACTGATCCCGACCGGAGATGAGGGCGCGCCGGGAAGCGTGGGCATACGCCCGCACGCCGCGGCGATGGCGCTTGACCTGAAACTAAGTGGGTTATAAAACTACTCCTGTCGCAGGAGGGGGGATCTCGGGGTGGGGGTTAGGAGATTTACAACCAAATACTACCTCCACATAGGGAGGGGCTGTAAGCCGGCCAGGTGGGGAGGGGAAGTGAAGCTAGAAATGGTCGTGCCGAGTTCCACCGATGCTGCCAGCTTCTGGGACCACCGGACAGATAGTCAAAGATGTCACCGCCACGGTCGCCACCAAACTCCAAATGGTCTGAAACCAGTGCCGAAAGTCTCGTACTTTACCCAGGAGGACGCCTGAATTTTCTTGAATTCCCCTGACTATGTTGCTGGTCGGGGTAGGACCTGGAATAGGGCCAGACTGCTCTGGTTCTGGCTACTTCAGCACCACTGCAGTAGGAAGAAAACGTCACCCCAGGGGCTGCTGGGCTCTGATTCAGGCGTGGCTAGAGTCGTTGGATCCGCTGTCGAGTCCTCTTCAAAACAGGACCCGCGAGGATGCCATAAAAAGTCGGAGTAGATTGGGAGAGCCCAAAGAGTGGACAGGGGTCGATTCAGTCCCAGAGGGGACAGAACTGCGCACCCTGAAGAGGAAATTAAGAACTCACTTGTCCTGGGTCCAATCGGGAAGCCGCTTCTAGGTACTAGAAGGCGACTCGTCGTAGAAGATCTCGGCCAAGCCCTGCCTCTAAATCCTCAGATGGCCGGCTGTGGTAGTTTCTGCAAGCAGCTTCAGGTTGGCAGTCTGGAGGAAGACATGCAGTCGGGGGAGATCGGCTCCACCGGGCAGCCACAAGCTCAGAACGGGACAAGACCACTGCCGTTGCTAAGAAGATAGGGAGACACTTCCAACGGTACCTCTTGGGCTTTCAGAAACGCCGATATGACGTCGTGGCTGGAGCTGCAAGTGACTGGTTCTCTACAGGTCCACAGCTGCGAACAGGTCTCCGGTGTATCTCCAAGAGGACAAGAGAAGGTGGTGAGGGGATGAGGCCAAATGGTGAAGGGGGGACTAGAGGGAGATGTGTGGAGGGTGTGGAGGGGGCTAGAGTAGCTGGAAAGGGGGCTGGGCTGGGTGTGCACTAGAGAGGGGGGGAATGGGAGGAATTGGTGGGTTCTATCTTGGGGTGTGGGGGATGAAATTCAAATTTGAATTGGAGATAGGGAGGGGATTTAATTGGTGTCTAGGGAAGGGTGAAGATGTCTTGGGAAGAGGGAGGGTTCTCTTGGGAAGTGGGAAGGGGTCTTGGGGAGTGGGAATAGATGGAGATACAAATTCAAATTTTGAGTTGGGGATGGGGTGGGGAGTTAGTGGGTGCCTAGGGAAGGGTGGAGGAGACCTTGGGAACAGAGAAGGGTGCCTAGGGAAGGGTGAAGGAGACCATGGGAAGAGGGAAAGTGTCATGGGAAGTGAGAGTAGAGGGAGAATCAAATTTAAATTCGTCTTGAGAGAGGGGAGTAGAGAGAGAGAGAGAGGAGAGAGAGAGAGAGAGAGAGTCACACTCCAACTAGAGGGGAGGGAGGATTCACTCAAAATGGACTTCAATTTCTCAAGCATCAAGTGTTCAAATGGGAGGGGGTTGGGTCCTATTTATAGGCACCCAACTCTTTACATGACCGAAATGCCCTTAGCATGTACACAAAAGACCAAAGCTATCCTAAACAACCAACATGGGCCCAAACTAGGATACAAAAGGCCAATTAATACAAAACACGGGAAATTGGACTCATGACCACATGACTCAATAAAGAAAATACATAAATAAGACTTCAAAGAAATGAAGATAACATACGATCATTATAGTCGGACATCCTCAAAGTGATGCAGGCGATCCGAGCCAAAGAGAGCACTGTGATATGCCCTCATCAAATCTCCCGGGGTGGGGAGAACTCGACCCCGTCAAGTATGGGTCCACCTGGATGTGGTAGCGCTCCAAAATGTCCGGGTCAAGGCATAGCAAATCCTCCCGACTCACCCAAGTGTCCTCTATCAGGGAGCGGTTCTTCCACCTCACCAGGTAGCGCTGATACACCTTGTGCCTGGTAATGGTACCCTGCTCATCCAGTATTGCTTCTACCTGCTCACGTCGGCCTCTCAAGCTAGGAAGTGGTGTCCCACCATGGGTGTCTCTCTCAAGGGGGGGTAAAGGCTCAAGCTCCTTACTGGGTCCCACCGCGGGGCCCTTGTAGGGTACCAGGTCTGCCACGTTGAAGGTAGGGTGTACCCCAAAACACTCATGTAGGTTCAGCTCATAAGCGTTACTGCCAAGTCGTTTTAGAACTTGAAAGGGCCATGAACCTCGTGCCCTCAACTTGGAGGCAGGCCCTGGAAGGAGCCGCTCCATCCTCACCATCACCGAGTCTCCCACTTGGAACTCACAGGGATGCCGTCGAGCATCTGCTTGCCTTTTGTAAGCCTCATTACTTTTCCCTATATGCTTGCGGATGTCATCATGCAACTCTTTGATATGCTGTGCAAAGGACTCACCTGAGATTGACACTCTAGCATGTGGGGGAAGGGGAATAAGATCTGAAGGCTTTCTAGGCCTATAACCATACACGACCTCAAATGGACTCTTGCCTATGGACCTATTGACGGAATCATTATATGCAAACTCAGCCTGGGGCAAGAGGAGATCCCAATTCCCTAGGTGGTCTCCAACTAGACAATGGAGAAAATTCCCAAGACTTCGGTTGATTACCTCAGTTTGGCCGTCGGTTTGAGGGTGGTAAGCAGTGGAGAATTTGAGGAGGGTTCCCATCAGATGCCAGAGGGTTTTCCAAAAATAACTGGTCAATTTCACATCCTGATCGGACACAATGGTCTTAGGTAATCCATGGAGTCGGACTACCTCATCAAAGAATAAACGGGCGACCCTAGAAGCATCCGACGTCTTGGAGCATGGGATAAAGTGGGCCATCTTAGAGAACCTGTCAACAACTACAAAGATTGAATCATGTTTGCGCAAGGTCCTAGGCAGGCCAAGGATAAAGTCCATGCTCAAGTCCTCCCAAGGTCGGTGTGGGATGGGAAGGGGTGTGTAAAGCCCAGTGTTTTGCCTCACTTGCTAGGCCGAGGCACAAATGCGACACCGTCCCACAATGTTGGCCACATCCTTCTTGAGACTGGGCCAATGGAATTGCCTCTCAACTAGCTCTATGGTCTTTTGGACCCCAAAGTGACCAGCTAGGCCACCACTGTGGAACTCCCAAACTAAGAAGTCCCGAAGTGAAGTTCGGGGTATGCATAGCCTAGCTCCCTTGAAAAGATACCCCTCTTGGAGTATGAATCCCTCATGTTCCCTGTGGGGCTGAGTGGAGATGGTGCTGTAGTGAGTCTCACAGTCGGGGAATTTGGATATTCCCCTTTGATTCTCTCAAACCCCGTGACTTCCACCTGGACAGTGGAAAGTAAGGCTACCCGCCTACTCAGCGCATCGGCGGCGTGATTCTCACTACCCATCTTGTACTTGAGGACAAAGGTATAGGCCTGAATGTATTCTACCCAACGGGCATGATGGGCATTGAGCTTTTGTTGGGTGTTGGGGTACTTCAAGGCCTCGTGGTCCGAGAAGATCACAAACTCCTTGGGTAGGAGATAGTGCCTCCAATGCCGAAGGGATTGAACCACAGCATAAAGCTCTTTGTCATATGTGGAGTACCTAGTCCTAGCCTCACAGAGTTTCTCACTAAAATAGGCTATTGGGTGACCCTCTTGGCTAAGAATGTCTCCAATCCCTACCCCGGATGCATCACAAGTGACCTCAAAGACTTTAGAGAAGTCGGGTAGGCAAAGGACCGGGGCTTGGGTCATCTTTTCCTTGAGCTCTAAGAATGCTTTGGAGGCTGTCCTAGTCCACACAAAAGTTCCCTTCTTGAGGCAATCCATGATAGGAGCGATGATAGTGCTAAACCCATGGATGAATCTCCTATAGAAAGTGGCTAGCCCGTGAAAGCTTCGGACCTCATGGAGGGTCTTGGGCTCGGGCCACTCAAGAATGGCTTGGACCTCCTCGGGGTCCATGGATACCCCTTGGGATGAGACAATAAATCCTATGAAGGCTAGTTGATTGGTCAAGAAATGACACTTCCCGGGGTTGGCAAAGAGGCTCTCTTTCCTAAGAACGGTGCACACTTGTTTGAGGTGATCGAGGTGGGCTTCCTTGGACTAGCTATATATGAGAATGTCATCAAAGTAGACGACAAGGAAGATGCCAATGAAGGGCCGGAGAACTTCGATCATGAGGTGCATGAAGGTGCTTGGTGCATTGGAAAGGTCAAAAGGCATCACAAGCCACTCATAGAGACCGTCCTTGGTCTTAAAGGTGGTCTTCCACTCGTCCCCGGGCCTAATGTGAACTTGGTGATAGCCACTCTTGAGGTCAATCTTGGAGAAGATGGTGGCTCTAGAAAGCATGTCTAACATGTCATCTAGCCGAGGGATGGGAAACCTATACTTGACCGTTATCTTGTTGATGGCTCGGCTATCCACACACATGTGCCAAGTTCTGTCCTTTTTGGGTGTGAGAAGAGCCGGGACGGCACATGGGCTCTTGCTAATGCGGAGGAAGCCCTTCCTGATGAGCTCCTCAATTTACCTCCTAAGCTCAGCATGCTTGGTGGGGTTGAGACAGTAGTGGGGGAGGTTGGGTAAGGTAGCTCCGGGCACAAAGTTGATGGCATGTTGCACATCACGCATGGGTGGTAGCTTATCTGAAAGCTCATCGGGGAACACATCATGGAAGTCCTCAAGGAGTTGTTGGATTTCTATTGAGTGTGGGTCAGTTGGGGTGGATTCCCCAAGGAAAATGACAATGGCACACACTTGTCCCCCTTGGTTGACTTCTTCCTCAAGTTCTTTCCTAGTGATGAGGTGTAGGCTCCTAGTAATCCCAATGGTCAAACTAGGGCTAGGATTTGATGGGGTGGGGTGTGGGGTAGAGGGAGGGGTTGAGGATTCCTCTAGGGGAGCAGGTGTCTTCTTGGGGAAGAAGCGGGGTGGTGAAGGGTTGAGTTGGATTCTCTTTCCCTCATGGGTGAAAATGTAAGTGTTCGCCCTCCCGAGGAAGGTGGCATCTACATCATAGATCCAAGGCCGCCCTAGGAGTATGCTCCCTACTTCCATTGGTAGAATGTCACACCAAACTTGGCCTTGGTAGGATTGAAATGTGATGGGGACAAGGCAACGAGTGCTAACGGGTATGGATGTAGCATCAATCCAAGCTACCCGATAAGGTTTTGGGTGTGAGGAAATGGTGAGGCCTAGAAGTTTGACGGTGTCGGGGGACACCACATTCACAGTACTCCCGTTGTCCAAGATGACCTTCCTAGCATGACTCCCTATCAGGATGTAGGTATGGAAGATGGTGTTTCTCCTCCAATCATGTTCTTGGGCTTGAGTGAGGGTACACCTAACCACTCCCAGGTGAGGGTCAGTGGGTGGAGGAGGTTGTTCTTGATTGGCCTTCATGTAGTGGGTCTCATATTCTTCCTCCCAGTCAGGAGAGGCCTCATACACCTCAACCTCTTCTTCAACTCCAGCTTGGGGTAGGAGATTAGCCTCCTCAATGAGCAAGCTAGATGATCCTTTGGTGGGGCATTGATTGGCGAAGTGTCCATACCCAAGGCACCTAAAGCATTGTTGCCAGCTTTGGTGGTTGGGGTTGGCCCTAGTGTGAAGGGGGGTGGGTCCCGGATTGGCTCTATTGGGAGTGGGGTTGGGAGGACCATTTGTGGGGTGATGGGGAAGGGTGCCACTAGGAGGGGCTGCCCGGGTGAGAGGAGCTCCCATGGGATTGGGAAGGAGACCTTGTTGAGGAGGTGGGGTGTTGGTCTGAGGTGCCAAGGATTTGGGATCCATCCTTCGAGGGGGAACCATTCGGGTATATCAAGAGAATTTCTCGGCATCCCGGGCTATTTGGTAGGCTTGCTCTAGGGTGGTCACTTGACGCATGAAGAGCTCCTTCTTTATGTGGAATTGAAGCCCATTCCTAAAGTGGGACAGTGTGACCGCGGGATCCTCTTGGACTCCACACTTAAGAAGGTAGTAATCAAAATTTTCAATGTACTCCATCACGGTCTTCCCTTCTTGGGTTAGGGCTTGCCACACATCTAGGAGGTTTTGATGGTAGGAGGGGGGGACATATTTGAGTTTGAGTTATTCTTTCATGCCCCCCCATGTGGTGATGGGTGGTTCCCTCCTAACTATCCTCAATCCCTCAACGTTCAACCAATGGGTCTTTGCTAACTTAGTAAGTTACATTTTGGCAAGTCGGACTTTCCTATCTTCGGTCATGGGGTACCAATCAAAATATTGGTCCATAGCCGCTTCCCAATCCAGGTAGATGCTTGGGTGATGGGACCCATCAAATGTAGGGGCACCAACTTTCACAAGTCTCATGAGGTGATCATCCAGGTTGTTCCGGGGGGGTCTATCATCTCCCCTTGGGGGTGGGTCCCTTTCTGGCTCGGGTGGGTGGTCACGGTTGAGCTCTCTTATGGCTGGTCCCTCACATGGAGGAGGTTCCCTCCGATCATCCACCCTTGGGGCGGGTCTATTTTCCTCAAGTTGCTCAAGTCGGGCCGTTATGTCATCAAGCCGCCCTAAGATATTGGTCATACCCTCCACAAGGAACCTAATGTGATCGGGGAGGTCATGCTCGTTGGGGGCGGGATTCCCTTGGGGATTAGGATTCATTGGGGAATTGGAAGAGGATGGGTTGGATTGATAATGGATCCCACTACGGGTGGTCATGCAATGCTGGGTGGGCAATGCACGGGTGCGCGTGTACACCAATTAACGACCTAGTGTGAAGACACCCAAGACTAGACTTGTGAGGACACGTCTATAACCGCTCTGATACCACTTGATGTGGCACAGCCCTAGGGTGATAAGGGATGACTTGTTGAACCTAAGACCTAGACCCGCAAGCATACAAAGTAGAAGTCGGACTCACGCTAGCGGCTCACTCGCACGGCGCACACGATCTCCGATGGTGACTGGGGGATGATGGCGAGGGTCCGAGGTGGGACCCAATCGATTCTAAAGACCTAGCGGGCTTAGGCTGACCCCTAAGGGCCTTGGGTTCCCAACTTTGTGGGCGGCTGGCATGCCGGGGCATGGGTTGGGAGGCACTCATGCACAGTCCGCGGTGGGCACACTTAAGGTGGTGTGCGAGTCTGGGCTCTCATCTCACTGACCGATGGCAAGTAAAGACTACACTAAATAAGCAAAGATTGCAACCAGACAAGGGGGTATCAGATGCTCACCTGACCGGTGTGAAAACTCCGATCCCGAGCGGAGACGAGGGCGCGCCAGGAAGCGTGGGCATACGCCCGCACGCCGCGGCGATGGCGCTTGACCTGAAACTAAGTGGGTTACAAAACTACTCCTCTCGCAAGAGGGGGATCTCGGGGTGGGGGTTAGGAGATTTACAACCAAATACTACCTCCACACAGGGAGGGGCTGTAAGCCGGCCAGGCGGGGAGGGGAAGTGAAGCTAGAAATCGTCGTGCCGAGTTCTACCGATGTTGCCAGCTTCTGGGACCACCGAACAGATAGTCGAAGATGTCCCCGCCACGGTCGCCACCAAACTCCAAATGGGCTGAAACCAGTGCCGAAAGTCTCGTACTTTACCCAGGAGGATGCCTGAATTTTCTTGAATTCCCCTGACGATGTTGCTGGTCGGGGTAGGACCTGGAATAGAGCTAGACTGCTCTGGTTCTGGCTGCTTCAGCACCACTGCAGTAGGAAGACAAGGTCACCCCGGGCGCTGCTGGGCTCTGATTCAGGCGTGGCTAGAGTCGTTGGATCCGTTGTCGAGTCCTCTTCGAAACGGGACCCGCGGAGATGCCAGAGGAAGTTGGAGTAGGTTGGGAGAGACCGAACAGTGGGCAGGAGTTGATTCAATCCCAGAGGAAACAGAACTGCACACCCTGGGGAGGAAATTAAGAACTCACTTGTCCGGGGTCCAATCGGGAAGCCACTTCTTGGTACTGGAAGGCAACTCGTCATAGAAGATCTCGGCCAATCCCTGAATTTAACTCATCAGATGGCCGGCTGTGGTAGCTTCTGCAAGTAGCTTCAGGTTGGCACTCTGGAGGAAGACGTGCAGTCGGGGGAGATCGGCTCCATCGGGCAGCCACAAGCTCAGAACGGGGCAAGACTACCGCCGTTGCGAAGAAGATAGAGAGATGCTTCCAACGATACCTCTTGGGCTTTCAGAAATGCCGATATGACATCGTGGCTGGAGATGCAAGTGACTAGTTCTCTGCAGGTCCACAGCTGCGAACAGGTCTCTGGTGTATCTCCAAGAGGACAAGAGAAGGTGGTGAAGGGATGATGCCAAATGGTGAAGGGGTGGAGGGGAGACTAGAGGGGGATGTGTGGAGGGTGTGGAGGGGGCTAGAGTGGCTGGAAAGGGGGCTGGGCTGGGTGTGCACTAGAGAGGGGGGGAATGGGGGGAATTGGTGGGTTCTATCTTGGGGTGTGGGGGATGAAATTCAAATTTGAATTGGAGATAGGGAGGGGATTTAATTGGTGTCTAGGGAAGGGTGAGGATGTCTTGGGAAGACAAAGGGTTCTCTTGGGAAGTGGGAAGGGGTCTTGGGGAGTGGGAATAGAGGGAGATACAAATTCAAATTTTGAGTTGGGGATGGGGTGGGGAGTTAGTGGGTGCCTAGGGAAGGGTGGAGGAGACCTTGGGAAGAGAGAAGGGTGCCTAGGGAAGGGTGAAGGAGACCTTGGGAAGAGGGAAAGTGTCTTGGGAAGTGAGAGTGGAGGGAGAATTGAATTTAAATTCCTCTTGGGAGAGGGGAGTAGAGAGAGAGAGAGAGAGGAGAGTCACACTCCAACTAGAGGGGAGGGAGGATTCACTCAAAATGGACTTCAATTTCTCAAGCATCAAGTGTTCAAATGGGAGGGGGTTGGGTCTTATTTATAGGCACCCAACTCTTTACATGACCGAAATGCCCTTAGCATTTACACAAAAGACCAAAGCTATCCTAAACAACCAACATGGGCCCAAACTAGGATACAAAAGGCCAATTAATACAAAACAAGGGAAATTGGACTCATGACCATATGACTCAATAAAGAAAATACATAAATAAGACTTCAAAGAAATGAAGATAACATGCGATCATTATAGCCGGACATCCTCCAAGTGATGCAGGCGATCCGAGCCAAAGAGAGCGCTGTGATATGCCCTCATCAGTTCCTCTTACTCAAACACTGAATGCACAGCTAACCATCACTGGTGGGACATTTCGCCGGCAAACCATGGGTCATGAATGCTCAAAAGATGTGCATGATGCATGCTAGGCTAAAATAAAAGAAATCATCAAAATAAATGCGAAGAAAAATTAAAATATAAAATACTCAAGAATAATATTGCTAGGCTGGGAGAATTCGAGTCAAGACACTATCCGCAACCACAGGGTGTAGGATAGAACCATCCTCCCCAGGACATCCCAACCCAACGTCCTGTCCAGAGATTAAACACGTGAACCTGGATCATCATCATTTTTGTTAAAGGGGAACATCAGATCCTGGAATACGTAGATAACCAACTGGTTCTTGAGGTAATATAGCATAGTACCATATAGTAATGCAATAAGGGATGCAGGGATAGAAGGCCACACCTGACTTACCTGTGCAGGTGAAATGGCGTGCTTTTTGGATTTTCATTTTCAGATTTTTTTTATGGATTTTTATGTATAAGACAAACAAGCATAGACATAACAACATAACACAATGATTAACGGAACGACAAACAACATGACAGAACATAACGATCAACATAACATAACAAAGGCAAGCGAGCACATATGCAAGGGCATGAACAGATAATACGCATGCATGAACACGGTGTGACAAGACAATAATGTGGCGGGACAGCACACGGTTAGGACAAGAACATGACGGATGATCACACAGTTGGGATAACACAGGGAACATAGGGGACGACTATCAACATATGCAAGACAACTAACAACATGTGGTGAGGGACAAAACAACATGTGTGAGACGATACGGTGGGACATAGACACGAGACAGGGACACGGCGGGACAAAAGATATGAACAAAATACGTCCTTCAATCAAAACCCAAGATCAGAATGAAGCAGAATCGCCAGGTTCATAATCGTGAGGTGAAGCCCTCTCATATAGATATGATCGTTGCAAACAAAGTCTGAGAAGGACATGAGCTTCAGAACAGATCGAGAGTGTGGATCGAAGAAGGAAAGAACATATCAAAGATGTAGACAGGAGACAGATAGAATAAAATATAGAGCAAGAAATGCCTGAGTACTTGCAACCTGCACACTTGGCAAATAGATTACGTATCTGTCCTCTAAACAAATAGATAGAAACAAATAAAAGACAAATATATTTTTGATTTTACAATTTTCTTGATTTTTTTGAATTTTTGAAAATATTTTATTTTTTTGTTTTTGTTGACAATATTTTGTTTTGTTTTTTGGAATCTCATTTTTTTAGATTTTTGACAATATCTCATTTTTTCATATTTTTGAAATGACGATCCGCAGCATCCAAAGATAGGCTCAAACTACTGGCCAAGGATCGTCGTTCCTCCTCCTTTCATTAAAGGCTTCCCTTGAGCAGGGCGTGCATGTGAGGGTGGCTCGCCACAACCAATCGCTTTTAAACAACAATGCCCCTACTAAGGCCATACCCGGGATACAACCCAGCCTAAGAGGGAGAGATAGAAGAAGAATTGGAGACAAGCTTCATGCAGGATGGGGGATATCAAGGCTCGAATTCCTTCCAGGGCACTACCCCTCAGAGAGATAGTCTGTTGTGTTGGGGCTTTGTGTCTTTGATTTTTAGACCCATATTTATCAGACACGCATGCGACCGGGCTCATGACGTCCAGCGGGGAACTATACTGCCACTCTTGCCATGCCTTTGATTTATAATTTTGCATTGATTCATTTTCTCATTTTGGTAGCCCTTATTGGCCAGATATAGCATGAAAGCTCACTTTTGAGGGTCAAGACTGCCCCTATTTGAGACCTCTCTCGTATTAGGGAGCGCCTAGGTTAGTCATCTTATCCATCAATCTCTTGCCCCTGCACTTGGCCGAGTAGAGAAAAGAAAAAGACCTTTGTGCATACCCAAAGTATGGCCGAAGTAGCAACAGTGTTGCTCAAAGGAATCGGCTATGGCTCGCTGTGAAGTGTGTAAAAAACCCATAGTCAAAAGGTCACTCTCAGCAATTGGGGAAAGGAACTAGACTCCCAGCACGGAGTTATCACCAGCCTA
This sequence comes from Amorphophallus konjac, assembly GCA_022559845.1. Taxonomy (NCBI): domain Eukaryota; kingdom Viridiplantae; phylum Streptophyta; class Magnoliopsida; order Alismatales; family Araceae; genus Amorphophallus; species Amorphophallus konjac. The sequence goes on from CM040121.1 coordinate 354,516,658, forward strand.
AGGATGCTGCAGAAGCAACATTTTATTTGACACAAAGTTAAGATCTAATTTAAACAAAAGCTTCTAAGGCCACTCAATCATGTTGAGGAAACAACATTATAATCATGTGCCAAAACAATAGAAACAATGGGAATGAAAGCACGTTTCTTGCACAAAATAAAGATACCTTTGTAAATCCATGGCATGGAAATTGGCATCCTGAAGCGAACACGATCATCAAGCTTTGATCAGCACGAGCTTTGTATTCCTTGCTTGCTAGGATAAAGGGTGAAAAGGATAGCAATGTGTAGATATTCCTTGACATGGAGGAGCAGCAGACATCAAACTGAACGAAGAAGAAATAAAAGGAAGAGAGACGAGGGCTAGAACTTCCTCGTTAAGGCACAGAGGCCCTGATAACAAGGAACCGAATACAGAATAGATAGAGATTAACTGAGTTCAAGGTGGGCTAAAGCCTCGAAAATAGTAAGAAAAAGGGTAAGAACCCCGAAAGGGTGAGGAGGAAAGAACAGAAAGACGGTGAAATGATAACTGCAAAGACAAGGAAGAAGGAAAACGATCATCCGACGTTGTCGGAGAAAAGGAATAGCAATCACCAGCCAGAGGCGGGGAAGAAAATGCACGAACACCCGACAAGGTCGGGGAAAAGAAATGGAAACCACCCGACAAAGTCGGGGAAGGATCAGAAAAATCACACGACAAGGTCGGGGAACGAGCACAAGGAATCCCCAACAGGGTCGGGGGAAAAGGATGAGAAGCGGAATCCGGACGTATCCGGGGAGGAAAACTAGAAGATGCCCCTGGATTAGGGGAAGAGGAGGACATAGGTCGAGGCCTAGAATGGTGAGGGGAAGAGAAGATTGTAGAAATATAGTCAGGTGGCGGAAGGTACACCACCCAAGGATAAGAACTGAGCAGACGAAAAGATGAATGGACGGAAGAAGAAGAGGAGGAAGTGGACCCCCGAGTACAGAACTGAAGGCCCTTGAACTTATGCCGTCGCCTCTTCTTAGCAGAAATCTTCTTGAAACAACTCCGCCTGGCGCGGACCTGGACCTTTGGGCTTCTTATCTTGCAATGTTTCCTCAAGTAACGGACCCACCTGGCAGACGGCCTAGCCCGGTCATGAATATGCAGCTTCATCGAGACGGTTGCCCCTAGCTGTGTGGTGCCAACCATAGAAAGACATTCCAAAACGGTCAACTCCTTGGGATGAACATCAAGAAGCAACAGAGTTTTGTCATTCGGCACTAAAACATGGAGCTTTGGCATCTTCACTCAGTAATTGGGCATGAAGCATAACTCCCTTTCTAGAAGCGCAGGACGGAACTGAGGGAGGGCGATGCGCGGCGTTGACGTGGCCGCCTCACCAATAAACTGAGGGAGATGAGATAGAAAATGCAGAATGCCCCTGGTCAATCTCGAAGACATGACCAATTGCCCATTGAATGCTGAATTCATTAAACTTTTGGCGACCGTGTGGGTTAGCACTATCCGAGTGGAAAACTCTTCTGGGCCAGTGAACTGAATAGCAATCAAGCGAGAGGTGATAACAACATCAACAGTGAATTCTCCGATGAGCAAAGAGATTGTCACCGGCCTCGCTTGAGAAAAAACTGGCACTAGTGGACATGAACTCTTCTTAAAAACCATCTTTATAGCAAGTGCAGGCTCATTGTCCCTAGAATAGCCAGAGACCAGGACTTGGATCGGCATGCGGCAAATGAAGTCTTGAAGCTTGTAATGCACAGTCAAAACCTGGCTCGGCTCTTCATCTCCCTGGGGACTAAACCCGAGGGGCACCAAAGGTAGTGTGTACCCGCTCCGCAAAGTGAGAAGTGGTAGAGGGAGGTTAGAAGGAGGAGGTTTGAAGGGCGCGGGTGGCGATGGTGCAAGTGATGGGGGAATAATGATGATGGTGGGCATGGGTGGAGGCAAAGGAAAAAGTGGAGGTGTGGTTTTAGGCTCGGCCTGCTCGGGCTCAGAGGATGATGGCGAAAGGGGGAGTGAAAGAAGTGGTGATGGCGGTGGCAAAGGTGATGACGGTGGCAAAGGGGGTGATGTGGTTGATGGAGATGGTGAAGGTGAAAGGGAAGGAGGTGAAGGTGGGGGTGGGGAAGAAGGAGGAGAGGAAGGTAGTGGCGTAGTGGGGGAAGTGGCAGGTGGTGGTGCTCTTCGGCGTATCTTTACAACACGTCGAGAGGCGTTAGGGACAGGTGTGGTGGTGGAAACAGAGGGTGAAAGAGAAGTTGCCCGAGCGGATGCAGGGGTAGGTAAAGGTGGTGGAGGAGATGGGATAGAGGAAGAAGTGGGTAACGGAGCAGGTATCTTATTAACTGAAGAAACACCAGGGTGCCCCTAGTCTTGAAGTGGAGACGGTTGCCTAGGCGGCATGGCTTGCTGCTGCTGCTGCTTGCTATTGAGATCTGAAATAACTTTGTGCATAATTGCCCAATCAATCATCTTCTTGTCTGCCAAACTGTAAACAGACTCCTGGAACTCAGGATAATTCTCGATCAAATGCCCCTGTTGACGATGAAACTCACAGAACTGGAGCAAATTCCCAACTGCGGGTTGGCAAGGCATAACCGGAGGGAGCTGCAACGCATGAGTGGCCATCAATGCCCTAAAAACATCTGTAAGGGATTCCGATAACGGAGAGTGAGAAGCCCACTTCGGGCAAGGTGGATGCCGAGGGGTATAAAAAGGTAATGGGGATGGTAGCGGGGGTTGCGTAGGCAAGGGGGATTGCGTAGGTGAAGGCAGAGGGCTAGAATGATGTGGAGGCGTGGAGAAAGCGAGAATATACTGGACGGCATCCACCCGCTCAGGATGTGACGTTTCCTTGACCATAAGTGGAGAGATGTGGGGAAATAAAATAGCAGAGGACTGACTCGTGAAGGGAGATGTAGTGGAGGGACATGGGAAGGCATATGGATAAGTGGGAGCGGACGACCGACTCATGGAGGGATATGAGGTGGAGGGCTGACTTGTGGGGGATGGTGAAGAGAAGGGGTATGTGGAAGGCGAAGGTGAAGGTGACTCATGGTCAAGGGAAACTAGGAGTTGTTGGCTAATGAAGCGGGCTCGGCTGTAGAGTTGTTGCCATGAAGTGATATTGTTCAGGGCTAAGATGCATCTGAGCTCGGGCGTTGCATTAGAAATAACCATTTTGATCTGCTCGCCCTCCGGAATATGCCCCGGAACTTGCGTGGCCAGGCGACACCAACGGTCGGCGAACGTGGAGAATTCCTCATCAGGCTTCATCTTCTCTTGGGCCAGATCAACCATAGAATATCTGGGGCCAACCTGGTCCTGGTACTGCTGAATAAATCTCTCTTGGATGGCTTGAAAATTCATCATCTGCTCTTGCGGCAATGTGAAGAACCAATCCTTGGCCGAGCCCTCTAAAGATAGGCCAAACAAATAGGCCATCAAGCGTTGATCATGCTGGAACTGGACCGACTCATATAGGAAATCCTTCAAATGGACGTAGGGGTCACCAATTCCACCATAGCGACGATATACGGGGATCTGTGAACGTGGTGGAAGCTGAAGACCTTGAAAGGCAAATGGGACATCCAAAGAAGTTTGGGGATTGATTCGGCGTTGCAATTCATCAAGCTGATGTTGGGCCTGAGCGATCATCTCCTCGGTAGGAAGAGTCCGAGAAGGATATGGGCCAGCCTGAGCAAGAGATGATGAATTTAGACTAGGATAATGATGATGGGCCGGATAAGGGGATCCGGCCTGAGAAGAAGGAAAGCCCGTTCCGGGAATGGAGGAATGCATGGGCCTGGAAGACTCATATATGTGGGGGTGAGAATTGATTGGGCTAGCAGTAGCACGGGCGGGATAAGAAGGCCCGTTAAAAGAATAGGGTCCAATGGGGGAATAAGGTGATGGGCCCGCATGGGAAGAGGAATCCACGCGGGGATAAGAAGATGGAGAAGTATAGGAATAAGGTACAGGGGAAAAATGCTCCATGGGGAGAATGGAGACTTTATATAGTGAACTTCAAAGGAATTACAAGGAGGGAAATGACCCTAAGACGAATGCAACTAGATGGAGACACACAGAGATGAAGTAGACCAAATGAGCCTAATCTGATAAAAGGATGCAAATGATGACACTGAAACATACAATGGAGGGAAGAGATGAGACAAGAATCAACCAATTACCCAATCAAATTCCAAATGATGTGCGAAAATTTTTTATAAGTTCCCTTTTAGGACCTTAGTGGATTAATTAAGATATGAATTCACTCAACCATGAGGTACCTAAACAGGGTGAGAATGGAGAACTGGTAGACTCTAAGGAACTCTCTCTCTCATGAATGCAGACCCTAGATTGGGGGGTGGTATGGTTTAACCTGCCCGGCGTCCGTGTGGGAATCCACGACTCACGGGGACTTACGGATGTCCTCGGCAAGGTCCCCTGGCCGGCTCCAAGGCGTATGGAGACGAGAGGAAACCCTACCTTGGTAGGAATGTAACTAGATTTGAATGAAATGCATGAACCCTATGTGCACCGGAGTGCATGCAAGGTCTAGCCTAGAAACTAGCAATCAATGATCAATCAAATGTGCAAGAAATGAAAACAAGTATGCAGCAATGATATAAGAGCAGGAGGGAAGATCAATAATCAGAACCAAGGGATCATGAAGATGATATAGCATGATAATCAACGATGGAAGCTCGGGTGAACTAAAGCACACATGGACGGTCTCTGGGAGGCCGTACATGGAGTAGAACGGCTCTGTCTGAACCGTTCAACAGTAGGGAATGCATCAACTAACTAACTCACAAAACACTGAAGAACAGCCTAAATCACGAGGTGCTGATGAAATGACAAAATACTGTACGTTGACTAACAAAGCACTGAAATGGGGGATGAGTGTGAAGCAGGTGTACCTGGATGAACGGTCTTAAATAGACCGTATGACCTCAGGAACGGACCTGTATCAACCGTAGAACGTCAACAAACCCAAGCAGCGCGAGAGTGAGAAAGTACCTGTACCTGGACGATGCACGGTTGAAATAGAACCGCTCAATATAAGAAAAGGCAGTGGTAGACCGCAGGACGCAGCAGGCTCGTAAAGAGATTAACAATGTCGTAGGGAAGAACGGCTAAGCCTCATCTGTACGGAACCACCGACAGCTTTGAATGAACCGCACAACCCCCAGGAGTACCAGAATGCAACCTGTGAAGACTCAAAGAGGAAGAACTAGCAAAACACCATAGAGAGGGTCAGCAAACCACTAACACGATGAGCACTAGGTGTCCCACCGTGATCGCCAAAAAATGGGCTATTGATGTGTTTTTACTTACGTTTCATTTCTTTACCGGCTTAAAAGATCTCTTCCTATCCCTTCTACTAAATCGATGTGAGAAATAAATGGAAAATAGAAGGGGTATAGAGGCAAGTAAACAAGGGTGATCGCCACCAAGGTGCCTAATGTGATTAACACACCGTACCTTGGAAAGAGGGAGGTACTCGCCTTAAAATCAGCACTGACGCGTTGAACGACTCCTTATGAGCCGCCTGTAGGTACGCGCAGTCTCACGATAGGCCACTCGTCAGTGCTGAGGTGGAACGCGGGACGACGATGGATGGAGGGTTGAACGGCTTGATGGTGACTGTAGGGGGAGGAAGAACGGTTGCCACTGGGCCGTACGTCTTCCGGAACGGTCTGGAAGAAGCCGCACAAGACCACCACGCCAGAAGTTGTAAGGGTCCAACCTCCACCCTTTCCGGCCGGCCAGAAAGGATGGGCCTCGTGCTATTGGGTTGCTGACCTGCGAAACAGAGTGTAGAACACAGAAAGAAACCCAAATCAGAACTATAGAATGTAGCGAATGCTCAAATGGAAAGAAATAAACATAACTAAATGAAGTGGGGGGATACCTGGGGGGTTTTAAACCCCTAGGGGCACCAAAAAATGTGGGAGTGTGTGTGAATGATGTATGGGAATGACAAAAACGTGGAAGAAACGTGGAGAAGATGATGCATGCAAACAAGAGAGAATGACGGACTAATTAACTGAAGACACCACTAATGAGATACTCCCTGAACCGAAGGCCTATATGGACGTAGAAGGCCTCCCTCCCTGGTCGTAGGTCACTCTAGAATCCGGCAGGGCTCCGCCGTGACCTGAAATCCCCCCCTTTCAAAGGTAGCCTCTAGGGTCTATTTATAGAGCCTAGAAAGCCAACCCCGACATTAGGGTTTTTAGGCATTTTCAGGTCGAGATAATGAAAGGAAAGATGAAGATAATTCAATTATCTTTCAACCAGAAGAAACGGCACTCGAACTGACTCAATATCCGTGAAGAAAATGACGGGAGAAGTTAGGGATAAAACCACAGATAGAGAGAGAAAATCTATTAATCTTTTAGGAATCGAGCAGTTGAACGGTCTCAGGATAGACCACTCAACGGGATGTGCGGCCATATCCTAGGCCGTCCAACCCTCTCGGTGGAAATTCAATAAATCAAAAAATATTATCTGAACACCCATCGAACTGACTGAAAATCTCGCCGTTGGACTCTCATAGATATACGGCTGATAGTAGACCTTACATCCACAAGAGCGGCCAACAGGAAACCGCTCATCCCTATCAGTGATAAATCAAAATAGATGAGATAAATAGATAATTATCTGAACAATCAATCGAACGCAGGACTCTGGGAGATAAATGGCTAAGTATGTATCGCACAATGGTCTTATGCGGCTATGTATAGGCCGTATATATGCTTGTCGATGATAATTCAGAAAATCAACTAAATATCCCATAAATATATGAACGGCTCTATATCAACTGCACATATTGTTGAACGGCTGGAGGTTTACCGCACATGTACATGGGCGCTTGAAATCCATAGAAAAGCTTAATCAACCAAAACCAAGGCCCATTAAGCCCTGAATCAACTCGGGCCTAGCCAGGGAGGGAGGCCACCCATAAAATTGGCCCAGAATGTGCCAGAAAATAGCACAGCGAGTGATGGACAACTCGAGGCATCAATAAATGGGAGTAATAGAAATGACCCAACTTATCGGCAAAAAATGGGTGTCAACAGGGGTGACCCCAGGCTGTGAGGGGTCTAGGAGGGGGGAAACCAAGGTGAGGAAGGGGGAGAATGGGGGATAGAAGGACGTCTAACAGGTGGTGGGAGGGAGAGCTGCGAATTTGGTGTTGTGAGGGAAAGGGAGAGGGAGATCTCTCTCCCTTGGGGAGTCTAGGGCATGGGGGAGGAGAGAGTGGAGGGAAAATATTCAAATGTTCCTTGGGAGCTGCAGGATTGTGTGGGGAATAGGGTGGATTATGTTGGGGAGAGGGAGATTGTGTTGGGAGAGCCAAGATTCTCCTAGGGAGGGATGAGATTTGGTGGTAGTTAGGAGAGGTGGTAATTAATGCTCCTAGGGAAGTGAAGGGTCTCTAGATGAGGTGGAGGGTGATGGATGAGGTGGAGGATGATGTGGAGGGGTGAGGAGAGAGAAAGGGGCACATGTTTTAGAGAGAGAAAGTAGAGGAGAGAGAAAATGGCTTCCTAGAGAGAGGTAGAGAGAGAGAGGGGGGATAGGGGCTTCTCACCCACTCAATTGGCTTCTCACCAAAAGAAGAAGATTTAAGTTGGACACTAGAAAATTCAAATATTCATTCATTCATTAGTTCTCCAAAGGTGGGTTGGGGTCCTATTTATAGGGAACCCACAATTTACAAAAAGTCCTTGACTTTTGGACTAATGACAAATAACCAAGGGGGGGAAGGAGGCGCCCCTGGGCCAAGCCCATATAATTGGGCCCAGTAACCGATCAAACCAACATAATGACTCAAGACTTAGGTAAATAACTACCTAACCTAGGTACTAGGCTCAAATAAAAGAAAAATTACAATGATATGACTCAAATAAAATATGAAAATTACATGTCTTGACTCACAAAAAGGTGACGGACACAATGGAGCCATGCTGGCAAGCAATCAGAGTTGTGGAAAAATGTGAAAGGCGAGAGATACCACCATCACATGCCTACCCTCCCATGGAGCTAGACCTCCCCATAGTACCCTTATCCTCCTATCACACCACAATCCAATCATCCTATCAAATAGAGACCTTAGGGGATCTTCTTAAGGGCTTAGCATGGCAAATCGAGTTCACGAGCATGTTGACCATGGTGACCAACCAATCTAGGAGCCTTGACCTCCTACACCTTTGTGTCGGGTCTATCACCTCAATTTGCACCATTGGTTGCTACACTAGTGACCGTCTACTATTCCTCCCCACACCCGATGAGCCCGACCTTCTCCTCAATTTGGAGCTTCTTATCTTGAGTAGAAAGCCAAACCATCCCCTCATGGCCAACCCACCCACCAAAGACTACGGCCTAATTACTTCATCAGAGGGGGAAGATCCACCACCTTTAGAGGACCTTAAGGACATAGAGCTCTCCCTTAGTAACCCTTTCCATGATCCCTTTGATCCCTTCCAATGGGAGCCAAGGAACCCATATGACCCAACCACCTTACCCACCACCCACCTTTCCCTACCCCAACCCACCATGATGGATCAAACCCACCCCTTCCTAGACTCGGGTTACACCATGAGAGCCATGACTTTGGGTAATATACACATAGGGATTAAGGAAGCGCCTCTCTCCATGATGTCCACCTTCTTAGATCCCTTCGATCCTTTCAAATGGAAGTTCAAAGGCTATCCCGCAACCCCACACATGGAAGTCATCTTTAGAGCAGGAATACAAATGTTTTAGCACCTCACACCACTTGGCATGAATAGTAAGTCGGGTTCTTTCATTCATGACACCCACATGTCAAGTCAGAAGCATGAGTGGTATATATTTGGGCGTAATGGCCCTCCCCCATTTGTCATTGGTCTTACGCATGATAGGATCATATTTGGATGCCACGGTCCTCCAACCTTGAGTAGAGAACTTATGCATGATAGGGCCAAGTTTGGATGTCCCGGTCCCCTAGTCTTCACCTACCTCGATAGGAAGCATGAGCAAGATAGATGCACTTTTGGATGCCCACGACCTCCCACATCTCACAAGCCCGAAAAACACCTCATGCATGGTAGGTCCACTTTTGGTTGTCCAGGTCCACCCATAATCACTAGAAGGTCAGCATTCATAAAATTGCATGATAACCTTTGCAAGCACATCAACAAGAGCCATGAAATTTACAAAAGGCAGGCCGACTCACACCGGCGCCACCAAGAAATCCAAATGGGTGATTCCAGGATGGTGAGGAATGAGAGGCTCTCACATAGAGACAACTCAAGACTGAGGTTTTGTGGGGTTAGTCCCTTCCATCTTTTGAGGTGCATTGGCACCAATGCTCATGAGTTAGGCCTCCTCGAGGGATATAGAGTTAGCTTCAGTTCCAATGTGGAAGGCCTTGTGCCACACAAGGGTCCCACGGTGGCACCTAGTGAGGATATCAAACCCCCATCCTCCCTTGAGAGAGCACCCTCCCCCTCCCCCATGAGAGCACCGTCAGCTCGGAGAGCCCGACGTAAGTAACTTGAGAGAATATTGGATGAACAGGTTATCATCACTCGGAGCAAGGTGTGCGGGCGCTACCTCGCTAGGTGGAAGGTTCGACTTCCTTCGGGAGACTTGTGAGCGGCACCACTTCTACACCCTCCGAGAAGGGAAGGACTCTTACTCGACGGAGTCGAGTTCTCTGCACCCCGGGAGTATGATGGGGTCATCACCATCTGTTCCAGCACTCACGACCCTTCTTCTCACCCCCAGAGGTGTCCGACATGATCTAGTCATTTATTTTTTAGTCATATGTAATTTTATTTGAGTCATATCATTGTGATTTTTCTTTTATTTGAGTCCAGTACCTAGGCTAGTGAGTCATTTACCTAACTTCTCTGTCATATGGTTGATTAGGTTTGCTATTGGGCCCAATTCAATGGGCTAGGCCCAGGGGCACCTCCCTTGGACTGCTTTGGTCATTAGTTATTTAGTCAGGGTCAATTTTGTCCTAGGAAAAGTATGGAGTTTATGAATAACCCTCTCCGCTCTCTCATTTGTAACATTTGATGATCAATGAAATTAGAAATTCCCTTGGAATTTTATCTCCCCTCCCTCTCTTGAAATATCTCTCTCTAAGGGGGTCGCCCCTCTCTCTCTCTCTTCCCCTCCCACCTACTATCTCTTTTTTTTAATAGAAAACCTGACCTAGGGGTTGATGGGAGAGTGCACCCCTTACCAGAGGTAAGGAGAAAGCCACTCCACCATCCAACCACTAGGAGGCGATTTTATTCCAATATTAGTAAAAAAAATTACATCAATCGAATACTAGGCAAGCCTAGTGAGTCCAGTCGAGCAGCACCTTTTATAATGCAAGGGAGCTCACTATAAGAATAAAAAGAATTACATTTGGTAGTGCAAGCTAAAGAAGCAAGAAGATCTGCAGCAGTGTTGGCTTCTCTGAAAATATGCGATATAGAGTCATGCTGAGAAAGGACACTCCAAAGTTCTCTGACATAGCAAAGAATGGACCAAGGACAGTTTACTTCCTTTTTGATTATCCTGACAAGAGTAAGAGAATCACATTCAATGAAGGCTGGAGTAGAAGACACTGTCTTTAAATACTTGATACCTACTATCTCTCTCTCTCCCCCTCCATCAAGGCTATTCCAAGTCCCCACAGCCCTCTCATTACTCCACCCCAACCCCAAGAGATGCTCCCACAATCCCCCACCCTTCAACCACCAACCACCCAATTCCCTTCCCCAAGCAACTCTCCACCTCCCCAAGGTTGAAGGGGCTTCACCCTAGGCCAGATCTGAGCTTCCCTCCCCCTGCTAGCTGCCCCTCACTCTCCCCATCACCCCCATCCACGTCCCTCCCCCTCCCACAGCCATCAGCCCCCCACACCCTTACCCATCCTCCACCCATTGCCCCCCTCCACAATCAGAACAGGTTATGGGTCACAGGCAGCAGTGTACAAGCAGCTTGCAGCAGTGGCCATGACATCATCGTGAGGCTTCAGGATGCATACCATATACCATTGGAATGTCATCCAGTCAGCTTCGCAACGAGGGCAATCCCACCTTCTTCTGATCCCGGAGCTGTCCAGAGGAGCGATTCTCGACGACCTGCGCAGTCTCTCCCAGGCAGACAACCAGAGGCTCGGTGCAGAAGCTCCCCCGGACACCCCCTTGCATTTCCTGGCGTGAAACTTGGCTGAGGGATTCCCCTTCAAGTCCTCGGTCATCTCTAAGAAGCAGAACTAGTTTTGGACCCCGGAGTCAAGAGTTCAAGATTTTCTCCCCAAGGTGCGCCAGGTCAGTTCCCCTGAGCCAGTTTTGATACCCCTCCATTGTTCCAGTCTTCGCGGTCAGCTCCGACCTCAGACGATTGTCTTGTTGGTCCCGGCTCGAGGAGGACTCATCCACGGTTGCATAGGTTCTGATCCCGCATTATTCGGAGTCTGGGAGTGTTCGTGGCGCCTTCATCTTCCAGCAGTAGCAGACTTAGAGCAACCAGAACCAGCACCGAACAGTCCTGTTCCAGACCCTGCCGCAGCCACCGACGACGTCAAGAAATTCTCCAATAATTCTGACGTCCGCCTGGGCCAACCCAGGAGGTTTTGGCACTAGTTTCATTAACAACGGAGTTCGGGAGAGCCCGTAGCGGAGTCGACAGCGACTGCCTATCTCGCTGTCTAGAAAGCTGGCAGAACCGGCTTAGCTCGCCATTTCACTTTTATCTTAAGTTTTCCACCCCGCTTGGTCGGCTTACAGATGCTCCCTACATGGAGGTAGTGTTTGATTGTAATTCTTACAATTCCCCACGCCTAGTCCAACCCCCTTGCAAGGGGCATAGTGCTTGTTAATTAGCTAATCAGCTTGAAGCTTCATCGGTGCAGCGTGTGGGGAATCACGCTTCCTCGCTCGCCCACGTCTCCGACCGGAGCCGGTTTCTTCAAACAAGCTAGGTAAACTCTCATCTCTTGCTCCCAATAGTGCTTGTTCATTTAATATTCTCCAATTGCGCCATAGGTTAAGGGAGAGAGCGCCCGGTCCCAAGGCTCCACCGCCTTCGTGCGACCACCGTCGATGTGAGTGAGTGAACCCGCGCCCTTCGGCCATTGCCGACTCATTGAGTTGAGCATCCGTACCCCAAGGGGAGGTTTACCTTGGACTTTACTGGCCCTCTACCAGCAAGGGTCTTTTCCCACTTCCTTGACTCGGCATCCCCGCGTCACCCCCGGGTTAAGTGTGCGCGCCATATGAGTGTTCGCTTACGTAGGCTTCTTAGCCTTGTGGTTGTGCTTGCATAATTAGGTCCAAGAAGCATTGGCCTTGTGGCTATCACCCCAAGGCGGTGTCACATCACCTTTTCTTCGGCATTCCCCATGCCGATGAACAAAACCTACCGTTGATTTTCGTCATCATCGGTGAAATCGATGAACAAACCATCGACCTGGACCTTTCGTCCTTGTCGATAAACAAACTCATTTGCTTCGGCATTCCCCATGCCGATGAACAAAACATAATGTCGATTTTCATCATCATCGGCGAAATCGATGAACAGACCATCGACCTGGACCTTTCGTCCCTGTCGATAAACAAACTCCTTTGCTTTGGCATTCCCAATGACGATGAACAAAACCTACTGTCAATTTTCATCATCGTCGGCGAATTCGATGAATAGACCATCGACTTGGACCTTTCGTCCCTGTCGATAAACTAACTCCTTTGCTTCGGCATTCCCCATGCCGATGAACAAAACCTACTGTCGATTTTCATCATCATCAGTGAAATCGATGAATAGACCATCGACCTGGACCTTTTGTCCATGTCGATAAACAAACTCCTTTGCTTTGGCATTCCCCATGCCGATGAACAAAACCTACCGTCAATTTTTGTCTTCATCGGTGAAATCGATGAACAGACCATCGACCTGGACCTTTCATCCCTGTCGATAAACAAACTCCTTTGCTTCGACATTCCCTATGCCGATGAACAAACCTACCATCGATCTTTATCATCATCAGTGAAATCGATGAACAAACCGTCGACTCGGACCTCTCGTCCCCTATCGATAAATAAACTCCTTGGCTTCGGCATTCCTCGTGCCGATGAACAAAACCTACCATCGATCTTCGTCATCATCGGCGAAATCGAGGAACAAACCACTCACCCAACATTTCGGCCTTGCCGACAAATAAATCCCCTTGATTCTTCGGCATTCAGTTGATGATATTTCTTACCTAGGCTAATCGAATCTTATCCTCGGAGAAGTTGCACCGCGGTGGAGCGAACACCTCATGCCTTCCCTGAAGGCGTGAGCGCTCTCCTGCCCTAGCAGCTAATGTGTCCCAGGCTGGATGGATTAGCAACGTGCCTCTACCCAAATTGGACAAAAGAAAAAGCGATGGAAAAGAAGAAAAGAGATATAATCCGGCATCGAATGTGCAAGGCAGGAGTTGAAGAAATTTCATCACACAAAAAGAAGAGTACATAGTACTGCGGGGCATCCCCCGGAATACATGAAGATTTGCAAGAAAAGGGAAACAAAGGAACTACTGCGGCGGATGATGGAAGATGTCCTCAAACTCCAAGATCCCCAAAGATGGATAGCGGCTTAGCTCTTATAGGCGAGATTCTTCCACTTGCAGCCTCGCCAATTTGTCCTCAAGGGATACGACTTGCCCTTCTGGCATCTCAACCTCCTCCATGTTTTGGATCCTTAATTGATCCACCTGCTCCAGCTCTACTTCGGCCCGGGCAAGCTCAACTCGTAATTCAGATATCCGAGCCTCCAAGAAAGTACTACGCTGAGTAGCAACATCAGCAGCATCCCACACTTGCCAGGCAGCTCCCCTCGACGACTCGAGGGCAGTCTGACACTCTGCCCGCTCAAACTTTAAGGTCGTCAGCTAGTCTACTAAGTCGTGGCTGATAAACTCCCTTCTATTTACATACTTCAATAGGAGAATTACTCGCTGCATCCAGTCCTCCATGGGGCAGCCAAAGCCAGGAGTGTACGAGAGAGGTGCTCTACCAGTCCCCGCAGTTGCACATATGACAAGCCACGGCGGGTCGACACATATTGCTTCAATATCTCCAGGTTCTGCTATACCAGTTCACTCGATGACTGTAAACCGAGTGATGGCGTATCTGGGAGATGGAATGTAGCACCCCCGATAAAAATGATAGAGAAAATTTAAACATTTCCTAAATAAATAATTCTACATGAAGGCCTTATAAAAAGAACTATACCTTATGAGGGCCACTATATAAATATACTTACATTAAGTGGCCCAACATCACCTAAATACCCACACATGCATAGCACGTATAGGGGTTTTCACTTTTCCCACACAAAAGAAAATGGGTGCCCCTTACCAGGGCGCCACTCACCAAATTAGAGCCATAATGCAAGGGCTCCATTTCCCTTCAGGGGCCACCATCCCACTATATATACACCATAAAGACCAGCACGTGAAGGGGGCATGTTTTGTCTAAAGCAATAGGAATGGGCGCCCATGTACAAGGGTGACAATTCCATGAACTACAGTGGCCACCCAAGTAATGGGCGCCCCTATCTAGGGCGCCATTTCCCCGTAACCCACAAGTTCTAGAAGGGGTTGAAACAAGAACAGACTGCATTTGCTGGCAATGGACCCCTGAGGGAACATACACAACAAGGTTTTCAGATCTAGTTTCCAATGGACCCTTATGATTATTCCCTATAAACAACTCCCTCCATCTAATGACCCTTATGATTATTCCCTATAAACAACTCCCTCCATCTAATGACCCTTACTATCGTCCTGCTATTGTCATCCTGCCGCTGAAGAGAAGGTTATTTGTGGCTTATCTCGTCTCCACTTATGGAAGAGAGATCTCAATTCTTATCTTCAGGTGCATGAGACGGGAAGGTATCTTCGTACTAGGTACCACGTTCTGCTGCTGGGAGCTTGGATGCAGAGAACATGGAGGGCTAGGATTCTTATTCTATTCTACTATTATATCTCGTTAACCACACCAAAAAGGTACGTGTTCTCAAGATCTGGCCTAACTAGCAGCTAAATAGGGTAACATAGC
This sequence comes from Amorphophallus konjac, assembly GCA_022559845.1. Taxonomy (NCBI): domain Eukaryota; kingdom Viridiplantae; phylum Streptophyta; class Magnoliopsida; order Alismatales; family Araceae; genus Amorphophallus; species Amorphophallus konjac. The sequence goes on from CM040121.1 coordinate 354,531,750, forward strand.
ATGCATGCGTAGAATTAGAAGAATTTATCTTCCATGTTATATAGCCTATTACACTGCTTTACTGAGATCAAATATACACTGGCTTTACGACAAAATATATAGCATGTTACACGGGTTTTAAGTAGATCAACTACAGCCTGTTACACCGATTTTATACATAGTCTGTTACACTAATTTTACTAAATTCAAATATATCATGTTATGCTAGTCATACGGTCTTCAATATAGCATGCTTAGGTCCAATATATATCATGTTTTACTAAATATACAGCATGTTGACAAAATCAAAAAACTTCACCCTCGGGTAAAGGGCGCCCATCACCTGGGCGCCATTTCCTGAAGGGCGCCCCAGTCATGGACGCCCTTTAATTGAAGACCTCCAACACAGTCGTCAATTCATTTCCAGTAATTAATAAACACCATGTTTAAAAAATTAATATCTATGAAACTAAAGCATAAAATTCTTGCATGAGTATGATTCTGTGATCCTGATATTTTTCTCTACCTATCCATGTCCTTATTTACTGATTTTGAGAACTTTTGAAATCATGAATATTAACTTGTGTCTCAAAACGTACCTACATAGTGCGTATTTGAGCCTGAACAAAGGGCGCCCCTATCCAGGATGCCATTTACACAAATTGATGACTCTATGCAAAGTCTTCATTTAAATGAAGACACTACAGAGGGGCACCATTTCCATAGGGCTAATAGAAGTCCCAGGGAATGGGCACCCCTGTCTAGGGTGCCATTTACAAAAATGAAGACTCTCTGCAGAGTCTTCAATTTTTAATGAAGACACTGCAGAGGGGCACCATTTTCCCTGAGCCTGAATCTGGATTTTTTTCGAACCTATCTTAAGATAGAATGGGCGCCCCTAGATACAGGCGCCAATTCATAATATAATGGCAGCCCGAAGGGCGCCAATTCAGCTACTTGTGGCAGCCTTTAAGGCACCGATCTCCCCCAGATTGCCGACATATCGTACGTTTGCTGTGGTTTACTCGTGGTTAATCCCTACATGATAATATGTCCTTGAACTCCATTCCACGAAAATCTACCTTATAAATATCCTACAATGGTTAAACCCTTGAAATTCTATATTGGCTACAAATGAGAGTGGATGTCGAACAAACATGGCCAATGCTGTGCGTATAGGGCCCGGTCTGGTCCTAGGAGGAGCACTCGAAGGTACTTGTGCCCATGGGAGTTTATTGACCACGGTGTTTAAGCATTGCACCGAAGTACTTGCTTGCTAGACTTTAGACATCCCACTCACTCTCTCGTGACCCGACTTGCTTGACTTGACTTGCGGCCCGCAGAAGGGTAAAAGTACTTGGTTGAATAAAGTAGCAAATTCCATTACACGTACTTGATATTACATGTGCTTGATATTACCTGCTTGAACATGAATTCTTACTTTCTTAGAAAAATATTATGCAATCACTTGCTAGTGCCTTATTGATATTGGAAATCATGCAAAATTCCTTTATACAATTCTTGATATATTGCTCGTCCTTCTATACAGTTCTTGATTTATCACTTGTTTGCATGCATAGCTTACATGCACTGCACGTAATATATAAATCACTTAAAGATTGCTCGAACTTGAGGAGTAATTCCTACTGAGTGATTCGCTCACCTAGTTACATTCTAACATTTTTCAGGTAACTTGGATAGCGACCACCACCCGGATGGGAATGAGACCGAGTGATGAGTGCTAGAATCATCAATCGTTGAACCGTCAGCTAGTCGTATCTTTTGTGTCTTAAGCCCTTACATTGTATTTCCAGTTATGTCAGTTATATCAGTCTAGTTGATTGAAACTTGTTAAGGCTTGAGGACTAGTAGTTGGATTTGAATAATGTATGTTTATCATCTGTTTGTTAATTGTAAGAATTGTCATCTTGGACTATTGGTATTATTTTGGAAATTTAGATCTTAGTTATTTTGCGCACTCTGTCTTTTGTCAAAAAAAATCTTATTGCCCTGATTGACACGATCTACATAAATTGTCGCACTACTGAGTATCTTCCACGCTCGGGGCGTGACAATTTTCGTGGTATCAGAGCCAAGTTTTTCAATTCCTAGGAAAGACTCAAGTCCAAGGATAGGTTTACACTTTGTACCTGGTGAGATGGGTAGAGCCATGGGTTAAGTTCTATGTTAACATTCAACATTACAATTCAAACATGAAATTAATTAGACATGAATTATTTTGTAGGAAAATGGCCGCTGAAATAGCACAATGGCGCGAGATGCAGCACACCGTGCAAGGCCTTACCCAGGTGCTACAGCAAGTGGCGCAGGGCAGAACTAACCGTGGAGCTGGCGATCTCCATTGGGGTTTCCGCAACATGAACCCACCAAGGTTAATGGGTTCGTCTGATCCTGAGGATGCCGAGAATTAGCTAAAGGAAATCGAAAGGATTTTCCGTGTAATGTAATGCACGGATGAAGAAAAGGTTATACTGGCCACATTCCAACTGGAGCAGGATGCTCGGTGTTGGTGGGAATCTGTAGAAGCAACATTGCCCGGTAACCATGTCACATGGGATGAGTTTGTTGAACATTACAACAACAAGTACTTCTCTGACCACATTCAAGAGAAGAAGGCCCCGAAATTTGCCGCACTGAAACAACGGACCCAGAAAGTGGCCGAGTATGAGGCCCAGTTCTCAAGACTATCCAGGTATGCACCCCACTTGGTGTGTATTGAGAAGATGAAGGCTAGAAGGTTCCTTAACGCGCTTCGGCCCCACTATATTACACAACTTGCACCGATGGACATCGAAGTCTATTCGGAAATGGTTCGGCGTACCCAATTGCTAGAAGATGCCACCGAATTATCTAAAAGGATTCAAGGAAAGGACAAGAAGGAACCTGTCACAGGCCCGTGAAATTTCAAATCATCATTCAATAAAAAGCGATTCTTCAATGGAGGGGAGTCCTCCAAAGGAAAGAAGTTTCAGAAGAATGACAAGCCTTTCTCCACCACTACACCCTCTAAGAAAATTTGTAAGTACTGTGACAAAGTTAGCTATAAGACCGAAGAATGTTGGAGGAAACTGGGAGTGTGTCTCCGATGTGGAAGCCGCGAACATCGAATTCCTGATTGCCCATTGATGAATGAGCAAGCCACTAAAGACGAGAAGCATCCGGCAAAGAAACAAGGCCATCTACAAGCTCTCCAAGAGACGGAACTAACAGAAGGTGGAATCGTGGAAGGTACACTAACTGTTTGTTCTAAGAATGCTCAAGTTTTATTTGATACCGGAGCAACTCATTCATTCGTTTCCAAGAAATTTTCTGCTTCATTTTCTAAGAAACATGAACTGTTAGATTTGGTCATATCTACACCTCTTGGGAATGAGTCCGATATCACACATCATTACCCAAACTGTGAAGTTATGGTTAAGGCAAACAATCTACCTGTCAACCTGATATGCCTAGATATGAAGGGGTATGATGTCATACTAGGTGCGGACTGGTTATCCACATACCAAGCAACTGTAGATTACCGGAACGGCAAGATAACTTTTGTGGATTATCCCGAAATGGTTTACATTAGCCCTCGGAATAGATCACCTCTTATCTCAGCTCTCCGAGCTAGTAAACTCATAAGTAAGGGATGTATGGCTATCATAGCTTTTGTGATTGCCACGGAAGTCGATGAGTCTAAACTTGAAGACATCCGTGTAGTTCGGGATTTTCTCGACATTTTTCCAGAAGAATTATCCGGCTTACCCCCTGAGCGAGAAGTGTCGTTCACAATCGACCTTGCCCCTAGTGCTTGTCCTATTTCCAAGGCACCTTACACAATGTCCCTCATTGAGCTGAAGGAGCTAAAAGAGCAGCTAATGGAGTTATTAAAAAAAGTTTCATCAGGCCAAGTACTTCCCCATGGGGAGCACCCGTGCTATTCGTCAAGAAGAAGGACGGAACAATGAGACTTTTCATCGATTATCGGCAGCTAAACCACCTTACAATCAAGAACAAGTACCCGCTGCCAAGAATGGATGAGCTATTTGATCAATTATCTAGAGCTACGTACTTCTCCAAGATTGATCTTTGTTCTGGTTGCCACCAATTGAAGATCAAAGAAGAAGACATTCATAAAATTACATTCCGAATCAGGTATAAGTATTACGAATTTACTGTTATGCCTTTCGGACTAACAAATGTCCCTACAGCCTTTATGAAATTAATGAATAGCACCTTTCGACCACATCTGGATCAATTCATCATGGTCTTTATTGATGATATCTTGATTTATTCAAAGTCCGAAGAAGACCATGAAGAACATCTGAAGAAGGCATTGCAAATATTAAGGGAAAATAAATTGTATGCCAAATTCAGCAAGTGCATGTTTTGGCTCGAGGAAGTATCCTTCTTAGGCCATGTAATCTCGAAGGACGGCATTTCTGTTGATCCTGCAAAGGTCGAGGTCGTGAAGAATTGGGAACGACCGACAAATGCAACATAGATTCAAAGTTTCTTGGGTCAAGCTGGTTACTACCAGCGTTTCATCAAGGACTTCTCAAAAATTGTTGTTCCTCTCACCAGATTGACTCGCAAGGAAGTGCCTTATAAGTGGAATGAAGACTGTGAGAAGAGATTTCAAGTTTTGAAAGATCTCTTGACTACTGCTCCAGTCTTATCACTATCAATTGAAGGAGAGAAGTACGAGGTATATACCGATGCTTCTGATATTGGCCTCGGGTGTGTATTGATGCAAAATGGAAGAGTTATTACATACTCTTCCCGGCAATTAAAGAAACATGAAGAAAACTACCCAGTGCATGATTTAGAGCTACCAGCAGTGGTATTTGCCTTAAAGATTTGGAGACACTATCTCTATAGAGAACAATTCACAGTATACTCTGATCACAAAGGCCTCAAATATTTGTTCTCCCAAAAAGAGCTGAACATGCGGCAAAGGTGTTGGCTCGAATATCTCAAGGATTTCAACTTCACTATACAATATCATCCTGGTAAGGGTAATTCTATAGCTGATGCCCTTAGTCGAAAGCCGAGAGCAATATTAGCCTATTGTATGATTCAAGAATGGAAGTTGCTAGAGAAATTCTCTGAGCTTAATATCAGTACAGATGAGAAGAATGGGTGTATTATTCTATCCCATATGAGTCTACATCCAGATTTGCTACCCAAAATTAAGAAGCTACAAGAAGAAGACCATGCACTGGTGGAAATAAAGGACAAGCTGGATGAGAGACTCGATTTCAAGCTAGCACCCGATGGTAGATTGCTATTTCATGAACGGACATGTGTACCTGACTGTTCTGAGTTGAAAAAGAAGGTTCTTGAAGAAGCTCATCGATCAAGATATACAATTCACCCTGGAGCCACTAAGATTGACCAAGACTTGAAACGGACTTTCTGGTGGCCTAATATGAAAAGGGAGGTAGCGGAGTTCGTGTCTCGCTGTCTGACATGCCAACAAGTAAAGGCGGAACATTAGAAACCCACTGAAAAATTGCATCAGCTAGATATTCCCAAGTGGAAGTGGGAAGACATCGGCATGGATTTTATCATGGGCTTGCCCAAGTCTAGGGGCGGACACGATGGAATTTGGGTAATCATCGATCGCCTAATTAAATCGGCTCATTTCTTGCCTATCAAGAGTCGATGGTCAGTTGATATCCTTGCTACCTTGTATATCAAAGAGATGGTTAGATTGCATGGAGTCCCGGTGTCAATTGTATTCGACCGAGACCCATGCTTTACCTATCATTTCTAGAAGAGTCTACAACATTCTCTCAGGACGAAACTCAACTTGAACACTGCATTCCATCCCCAGACAGATGGTCAGACTGAAAGGACAAATCATGTTGTTGAAGATATGTTAAGAGCATGTATTATAGATTTCGGCGGAAGCTGGCATGACCACTTACCCCTAGCCGAGTTTGTATACAACAACAGCTATCAAGCCAGTATCCAAATGGTACCTTTCAAGGCACTTTATGGCAAGAGTTGCCGATCTCCAATATGCTAGGATGAAGTCGGTGAGAAACAAATTCTAGGCTCAGATATGATAAGAGATTCAACCGAGAAGATACACCTCATTCAAGAAAGACTAAAGATAGCACAGTCTAGGCAGAAGTCTTATGTCGACAATAGAAGAAGAGATCTGGAATTTCAAGTTGGAGATCATGTTTTTCTCAAGGTATCTCCCGGCCGAGGTATTAGAAAATTCGGTGTTAAGGTCAAGCTAACACCATGGTTTATTGGTCCATTCGAAGTATTGGAAAGAGTAGGTGAGGTGGCTTATCGCATTGCTTTTCCTCCACAACTATCAGAAGTACACAATATGTTCCATATTTTTATGCTGAAGAAGTATGTGCATGATCCTTTCCATGTCATTGATCATACTGATTTAACGACACAAAAGGACCTTACCTACGTGCAAAAGCCCTGAGCGCGGAAGATACTCGAGGTCGTGGCCAGCTTATATATAACCATTCAATCCGAGCAATATACATCAAATTTTTTTTTGACAAAAGACAGAGTGTGAAATTTATCTAAATCATAACTAAGATTAAATTCCCAAAATAATACCAATGTCCAAGATGACAATTATCCAATTGACCAAATGGTAATAATTCTACTATGTGACATTCCCTATTCAAATCCATTACTATGTTACAAGTCTTAACAAGCTTCAATCAACTATACTGATATAATTTGGAAATACAAAAAGGGGACTGAAGAAAATCAAAAGGCACAACTAGCTGACAATAGACGATTGGTGACACTAGCACTCATCACTCGGTCTCATTCCCATCTGGATGGTGGTCGCTATTCATATCTTCTTAAAAATGTTAGAATACACTGGATGAGCGAATCGCTCAGTAGGATTTATATCTCAAGCTCTAACAATCTTTAAGTTAATTACAAGTTCATGTAGTATAATGATGCATGTTGGATCGAGCAAGAATATCAAGAATTGTATCAAAAGAGTATCACATGAACATCAATAAGATGTATCAATAAGGAACTAGCAAGTAATTTGTAAGTAATTACACAAGTGTTTCAAAGAAGATGATAATCAATATTCAAGCAAGTCCTTTCAAGGAGGTAATAATCAATGATCAAGCGAGTAATCTCAAGCTCATACAATAACAAGTAGTGTAATGGAATTGACTATTTCATTCAAGCAAGTAATTTCCCCTTTTTCGGGCCAAGCAATTCATGTCAAGCAAGTCATGCATGTCACGCGAGAGTGAGTGGGAATGTCTCAAGTCAAGTCAAGCAAGCAAGTACTTCGGTGCAATGCCAAACACCGTGGTCAATAAACTCCCATGGGTACAAGTATCTTTGGGTGCTCCTCCTAGGACCTGACCGGGCCCTTATATGTATGCACAACATTTCATGTATACTTTTAGACATCCACTCTCATTTATATAGCCAATATAGAATTTCAAGAAGTTTACACATTGTAGGAACATAAGTTAGATTTTTCAGGAATAGAGTTCAAAGATAATATCACATGTAAATGATGATTTATGACCAAGCTACTTAAAATGCATGACACATAGGCCAATCGAGGTTAAGAAGATGGCCAAGGATCATTGGGTAAGGGCTGGACAGAAGCCCAAAAATTATAGTCTACAGGGAAATGGCACCCTTGCAGAGGGTCTCTATTACAGTAAATAGAGTCTTCTCGGAGAGTCTCTATTTCAATGTTGAAATAGAGTCTTCCTAGAGGGTCTCTATTTCAATAAATAGTGTCTTCTCCGAGAGTCTCTATTTCAATGCTGAAATAGAGGCTTTCCGGAGGGTCTCTATTTCTGTAAATAGAGAGTTCCCGGAGGGTCTCTATTTCAGAAGGTTAACAATCTAACAGGATAACAGGTTTACACGTACTGTAAACAAGTTTAACAGGCTATGTGATTTGACAGGCTATAGGATTAACAAAGCTTAACAACGGCTATGCAATTAACGAGGTTTAACCGGATATGTAATTACCATGCTATGTAATTAACAAGTTTAACAGCTAGCATGCTTAACAAGGTAAGTAATTACCAGGTTAACAGGTGTCAGGTTTAATAGGTAACTGGTTTAACATGTGACAGGTTTAATGGGATTCAGAAATAGAGACTTCCTGGAGGGTCTCTATTTCAGAAGGATAAAATAGAGTCTCCCCGGAGAGTCTCCATTTCAGAAAATAGAGACTTCCCGAAGGGTCTCTATTTTAGAAGGTTAGCAATCACAGGTTTCTAACAATATACTAGGTTTACACGTGCTGTAACAGGTAATAGGTTTAACGGGCTAATCGCCGTGGTTTAACAAGTAACAGGTTTAACATACTATTCTCGGGTTAACAGGCTGTAGAATTTTTACAGGCTTAACAAGGTATGTAATTTACAGGTTAACATGTAACAAGTTTAACAGGTTTAACAGTTTTGACAGGATAATCAGCAAGGTTTAACAGATAACAGGTTCAACAGGCTAATCGATAGGGTTCAACATGCTAATCACGGGATCGGGGGTTTTAATTCACACTAGAGAATGGCGCCCTGGCCAGGGGCGCCCTTCACTAGGGTGCTCCAGAGACTCAAAACACTGTTCATCATGCGAAATTTCACGAATTTCGGAAATGAAGACATGATAAAATAGAGAAAAATCTGGGGATTCCAGAGTCATGCTCATGCAGGAATCTCATGATTTGGTTCAATAGATATAAATCCCTGAACATGTGGCTACTAAACACGTAACTTTACTATTCATGATTTATAACATGTTCACAGAATCAAGAAGTAGAGACATATATAGACATGGAAAAATAGCAGGATTGTAAGGTCATGCTCATGCAACAATTTTTTATTTTAATTTCATAGATATTAACTTTTAAACATGGATCAATTTACAAGAAGTTGGGACAGATTATAAGTAACGACAACTATATAATCAGTATGTACATGGGGTACTTGATGGAGAATCTACTCACGCAAGATTTAGTGTTTCAGATAGGCATAGCCTAGCCTTCCCACTAAGCCTTTTGATATACCCCTGACTAAGGTTGTCACGCCCCAAGCTTTTAATACAGCGGAAGATAATCTCGGGATACGTGAACAGCCGGTATGGTAAGCCTCTTGCAAGTAAGAAAAATGAGAGCGTAATAACAATCACACATAAGATGCAACTGCACAATAATTTATTCAAACCTTCACTTTTATTAATAATAAGAATGATCCAAATACATCAACTATTCAACTATGTGACTCAATAAAGAGAAAATTACATGAACTCGATCTAGACACCACTGACTTCCTAAGTCTTCTCTCAATCTTATGTGCCCTTCATTCGCTCTCGGACCCATCACTTGAATAACTCGAATCCGATTCCGAACTACTTGCATCTCCTGGAAAGATTGGAAAATAGGTAATGAGCACACTTGCCCAGTAGGTATCTGACGCGGGACGGGGACCGACACGGACTAAGACTCACAAAAGACTCTAACTGAGGCCGGCAGTAGCACGCTCAAGGGTCGCCAAGTGGCTGACCACCGTGATATCCCACAGAATGAGGGACGTCTCTCAACAGAAACTCCGACCTCGGCCATCCCAAGGAGGGAAGCGCACGTGTCTAGGCGTATAGTCGACCTCCAAAGACAAGGGGAGTCGAGTCCTAGCTCGGTGCTCGACTAGTGCTAGGGATGGATGCTCTCACTCACGATCCGCGGTGATGGCAATAAGTGGCTAGGCACCTACCCTCTCTCACGCGGCATAATCAATCACATACTAAAAGAGCAAGCAAAAGGAGGGGAGTCGGAGCGCGTACCTCCACGCCTAGGCGTGGGGAAGGAACCCCGGCCGTGAACCAACAACCCCGATACACCAGAGGTCAATAAAATACAACCCAATAACGGCCCACTCCTCGCAGGGAGGTAAAAGGCTACAACCAATACGTTCGGGGCTGCCGGACACGGGTTGACGGGCTGCACTCGGTGACGGGTCGGCCACGAGGAGGTTCGGGTGCAACGCTGCAGAAACCGGTGTCGCGCGCGCCTGGGCGGAGGGGGGGTCTCACGGGCTGATACGACGCCCGTTTGAGGCACCGTCAGAGAGGACGCGTCGCTGACTGTTGGAGGAACGCTCCGGCCAAAGGGGGCGCGCTGGATCCGCCGGTGGTGACCGTGGGCGCTGCTGAAATTCAGATCAGGTTCTGTGGGCGCAGAACTGCGCTCGCCGACGGTAAAATCTGGAAATCGGCCTTCTGGTGCCCGAACAAGTCCGGGCCGGTTGGGGGTGAAAGCTGACTGGCAGAGATCGCCCTCGGCCAAATGGCGCTGGCAGACGACGCCGGTGCGAGCTGCAGGAGTCGCTGAAAGTCGGGGCTGGTTCGCTGGGCGGACTGGGCAGACGCGCTGGCGCAACCCCACGAGATCGACCGCCACGGACGGTGACGATGTCGAAACGCGACGCCGTCAGCGGCGTTGGAAAGTTGACTCGGAGATCTACGAACCCTGAAGAAACCAGGGCAAAAGACGCAGCGTGGAGGCCTGGGGAAAATTCGCAATCAGGGCCTCCCCGCTGGGCGAGCAGAGAAAGTGGTGCTGGCGCAGGTCGGCGGAGAAAATCGGTACGGGCAGTGCCGATCTCCGATTGATGCAAAATGGGCGCCGACGCGAAGCTGATCCGCAGACGTATCTCCAGAAAATAGGTCGTGGCAAAACTCATCCAGGAAGGGGGCGCGAGCTCTGCTACAAGTCGGGGCAGAAATCTGGAATCACGAACACGAACCGTTGAGGAAGAAGATGAGGATAAGAGGGAACCCCGGAGTCCACCGAGGGCTGAGGCGTCACACCCCGCCGTTCTCCCGTCGCAGGAGCAGAAAGAGAGAGAGAGAGAAGGGCGCAAAAAGCTTTGCACAATACTCACTTGTATTCAAATTCATGTGTAAAAAACTGTAATCGGTACAAGGTGAGAACTACTTATAGGGGATGGGAAAACCCTAATCTAACTAGAAGGGAGGGGTGCGCCCAACTCCAAGGAGAGAAAGGCGGCCCATATTTCAGCAAGCTTAGAAAATAGGAAAGGGATCTAAGTGGGATAAGGAAGGGGTGGAGTTGGGGAAAGGAGGAGAGGGGAAAAGGGGAAGGGAGAGGGGAGCGCCCCCCCACCTTCCCTAGTAGAACTAGGAAGGGGGGGGGGCGGCTGCCTCCTCCTCCTCTAGATGGGGAGGGGGCCGCCCCCTAAACCCTAATGGGCCTCTTTTTAAGTGGGCTTCAAGCCCCAATAAGCCCCTGACCCAATAACAAGATCCATTACCCCACAAAGCAACCCAATTGGCCACTATATGGCCCAATAAGTGCCCAAACAATAAGATGTCCACGCAGGGACCAAAAGACAAGGCCCACAAGGCCTGAGCAAGTCCAGACTGAGGCCCAACATGGCCTAAACATGATGAAAAGATAACTAGAAGGTGCCGCCGTCGCCGAGCCACAAGGAGGTAGCGGTGTGCCGGGTGCTCCGTCGAGGATAGCGCCGTGTGTCCTCACCAATTCTCCCCGGGTGGGAAGAACTCGACCCCGTCGAGTAAGGGTCACGGTCGCTGAGGTACCGCTCCAGCAGGTCCGGATCGATCCGCTCCAGCTCTCCACGTGTAATCCAGGTGTTGTCCGACTCGGGGCGCCCTCTCCAACGCACTAAGAAGCGTTGGTAGGCTCCGCTCCTGGTAGTAGTCACCTGCTCATCCAGTATGCAATCTATATGCTCGCGTTTTTGTAATGGGGCTGGAGGAGGTGGACTCTCAGTAGGTGTATCACTCACAACAGGAGGGTCAGGCCCAAATAACTCACTGGGTATCACCGCGGGATCCCGATAAGCTACCAGATCAGAGACATTGAACGTCGAACTGATCCCGTAGTCGTCTGGTAGCTCGATCTCATACGCGTTCGACCCAATACGCCTCAACACTCTGAATGGTCCTGCACCGCGGTCTTGGAGCTTCTTTACGGCTCCCGAAGGAAACCGTTCCGGTCTAACCCGGACCATGACGTACTCTCCCTCGCGGAACTCACGTGTGCGTCTGTGCGCGTCAGCTAACTCCTTGTAACGTGCGTTGCTGGCCTCAAGGTGGTGATGATGCAGACTCCGAACTAGCTGTGTTGACTCATACCTATGTGAATGCAGTGGGGGTCCTGGACATCCAAACACAGACCTAGCATGCCTATGACTCCTACATGATTGGACAACACGGGGAGGACCAGGACAACCAAAGTTGTATCTATCATGCATGGGTGTCCTACGGAATGTGGTAGACTCATGGGGACTAAATTGCCCAAACTCACTCATGACATTCCCTATATGAGACAAACCCCTATATGATGGTGGACATGAAGAAACATGGGGAAGAGACATGTGTCCCTGGCCTCCTAAGCTCGGGCATCTGGATGCCGATAAGGTGAGGTGTTGACTAGAAGGCCTAGGTGGTGTCTGATAGTGGACCTCCTCGACAAGGTGGGGAAAAGAATATGGGTCGAGAGGCTCACCAGGGAGGGGATCGAAAGGGTCAAAGAAATGATGACCCCTCCCGACAGGTCCCTTCACTATACTTGCCCATGTGCGACATTCGCCCAGGTGCAGATAATCACCTTCGGGCACTCTCATGTATGGGGCAAGAGGCTCATGAGGAAGGCAAGGAAGGCAAGGTTCCTCCCTCGGGACCGTGAAACCATAAGCGGGGACAAAATCAACCTCCACGGGTATGGGAAATAATAAAAGGACCTCGGATGTGATATGTCCTATGGTGTAGACCGAGGTAATAGACCCCAAAGCAGGGAGTGTAAAGCTATGACTATAGGGTTGGTCAGACCCTAAGGTCAACATATAGGTCAACTCCCATTGATAATCTAAACTCCTAAGGAAGTCCTTCACATTTTCAAGAAAGCAGAAGGACCGAAAAGTGGTGTGAAAGGAGTTAAGGGGTATTATTGGGAGGGCTGGTCCCATGGGTGTATAGCAAGGAATGGCGACATCTAGAAGTGGACCCTCCCTTAGCCAGCTAGCTAAAGACTCTCCAATGACCAGTTCACCCTCGGAAGGTAAGAATGTCTCTATATGAGGGTCTAAGGGTGAAGCCTCTCTCTCGGGAGTGGAAACTGAGTCCTCTATGATGTGGGGGGGGTCACTCCCTAACTCCTCAACCTCAGTTAGGTACTCCTCCATCAACTCCTGTTCAGCCTCGTAACTCACTGGAACAAACCCAGGTGATGACATGGAGGTGGTCGGCGTAACGCCGTCATGGAAGACAAACTCACCGGGAAGGTGAGATGGGTGTAGGGTGCAGGTCCTCCTATCCAGGTCGATGGTCGCACTTCTTTCCTCCAACCAAGTTCGCCCTAAAATGATGCATGGACCAGCAAGTGTGCTGATCTTGCACCAAGCGCCATCGAAATATTTAACGGGGCCAAACCACCGTTGAAACTCGATAAAAGCTAAACCATCACGGAGAACAATCTCCCCAGTCTTAGAGAGTGACTCAACAATGTCTTGTGAGACACAGTTAGATGACACCCTACTGATGAAATCGATCTCCGTATGCATCCCATTAGGTAGGACGGCAGTGGACATGACAGGGCGCTGGAATGACTCGGTCATCGGTATAGGGATCGGGTCTCCCGACGACTGAGTGGTAGGGGCGACACTTAGGGGTCGTACCATAAGAGCATCGAATCGGGCCAATAGGGATGACTAATCTGACATGTGGTCTCGAGGAACCACCATGGGGTTGGCGCGGAGCTGGACATGCAAGACTCCACGAGACAAGGATAAAACTCTAACTAGACACAAACCTAACATTACAATGCAATGGTGGGTTACCTAGATGAACTAAGAGACTCAATGCAACCTAGATAACTCTAAGGCCTCAATTGCACCCTAGACAACCTAAAGACTCGAATGACCTAAGACCCCAATTTGTTAGAACAAACTGGTTCCCTAAGCTCTGATACCAAATTTGACGCGGGACGGGGACCGACACGGACTAAGACTCACAAAAGACTCTAACTGAGGCCGGCAGTAGCACGCTCAAGGGTCGCCAAGTGGCTGACCACCGTGATATCCCACAGAATGAGGGACGTCTCTCAACAGAAACTCCGACCTCGGCCGTCCCAAGGAGGGAAGCGCACGTGTCTAGGCGTATAGTCGACCTCCAAAGACAAGGGGAGTCGAGTCCTAGCTCGGTGCTCGACTAGTGCTAGGGATGGATGCTCTCACTCACGATCCGCGGTGATGGCAATAAGTGGCTAGGCACCTACCCTCTCTCACGCGGCATAATCAATCACATACTAAAAGAGCAAGCAAAAGGAGGGGAGTCGGAGCGCGTACCTCCACGCCTAGGCGTGGGGAAGGAACCCCGGCCGTGAACCAACAACCCCGATACACCAGAGGTCAATAAAATACAACCCAATAACGGCCCACTCCTCGCAGGGAGGTAAAAGGCTACAACCAATACGTTCGGGGCTGCCGGACACGGGTTGACGGGCTGCACTCGGTGACGGGTCGGCCACGAGGAGGTTCGGGTGCAACGCTGCAGAAACCGGTGTCGCGCGCGCCTGGGCGGAGGGGGGGTCTCACGGGCTGATACGACGCCCGTTTGAGGCACCGTCAGAGAGGACGCGTCGCTGACTGTTGGAGGAACGCTCCGGCCAAAGGGGGCGCGCTGGATCCGCCGGTGGTGACCGTGGGCGCTGCTGAAAGTCAGATCAGGTTCTGTGGGCGCAGAACTGCGCTCGCCGACGGTAAAATCTGGAAATCGGCCTTCTGGTGCCCGAACAAGTCCGGGCCGGTTGGGGGTGAAAGCTGACTGGCAGAGATCGCCCTCGGCCAAATGGCGCTGGCAGACGACGCCGGTGCGAGCCGCAGGAGTCGCTGAAAGTCGGGGCTGGTTCGCTGGGCGGACTGGGCAGACGCGCTGGCGCAACCCCACGATATCGACCGCCACGGACGGTGACGATGTCGAAACGCGACGCCGTCAGCAGCGTTGGAAAGTTGACTCGGAGATCTACGAACCCTGAAGAAACCAGGGCAAAAGACGCAGCGTGGAGGCCTGGGGAAAATTCGCAATCAGGGCCTCCCCGCTGGGCGAGCAGAGAAAGTGGTGCTGGCGCAGGTCGGCGGAGAAAATCGGTACGGGCAGTGCCGATCTCCGATTGATGCAAAATGGGCGCCGACGCGAAGCTGATCCGCAGACGTATCTCCAGAAAATAGGTCGTGGCAAAACTCATCCAGGAAGGGGGCGCGAGCTCTGCTACAAGTCGGGGCAGAAATCTGGAATCACGAACACGAACCGTTGAGGAAGAAGATGAGGATAAGAGGGAACCCCAGAGTCCACCGAGGGCTGAGGCGTCACACCCCGCCGTTCTCCCGTCGCAGGAGCAGAAAGAGAGAGAGAGAGAGAAGGGCGCAAAAAGCTTTGCACAATACTCACTTGTATTCAAATTCATGTGTAAAAAACTGTAATCGGTACAAGGTGAGAACTACTTATAGGGGATGGGAAAACCCTAATCTAACTAGAAGGGAGGGGTGCGCCCAGCTCCAAGGAGAGAAAGGCGGCCCATATTTCAGCAAGCTTAGAAAATAGGAAAGGGATCTAAGTGGGATAAGGAAGGGGTGGAGTTGGGGAAAGGAGGAGAGGGGAAAAGGGGAAGGGAGAGGGGAGCGCCCCCCACCTTCCCTAGTAGAACTAGGAAGGGGGGGGGGGGCGGCTGCCTCCTCCTCCTCTAGATGGGGAGGGGGCCGCCCCCTAAACCCTAATGGGCCTCTTTTTAAGTGGGCTTCAAGCCCCAATAAGCCCCTGACCCAATAACAAGATCCATTACCCCACAAAGCAACCCAATTGGCCACTATATGGCCCAATAAGTGCCCAAACAATAATATGTCCACGCAGGGACCAAAAGACAAGGCCCACAAGGCCTGAGCAAGTCCAGACTGAGGCCCAACATGGCCTAAACATGATGAAAAGATAACTAGAAGGTGCCGCCGTCGCCGAGCCACAAGGAGGTAGCGGTGTGCCGGGTGCTCCGTCGAGGATAGCGCCGTGTGTCCTCACCAGTATCTTCGCATCAACATGAAGGCAATGTTAAAGTGATTAGTATTTTTGGCTCTAAAGAATAAAGTAAAATCATGCGAATGCGAAAAATCACGTGAATAAACCAAAGTAACATAACATGATCAAGTTAAGATATGATTAAGGAAGCATGATCAAGCAAGAATGTAATTATGGCCTTTCATGAACAAGAAGGTAACGAGAATGTACTAGCAAGTCAAGCAACAAAGTACTCTCCACTTAGTAACAAGTACTTCATGAATTTCTGTGGATATTTTCACTTCACGAGCCGTGGATAATTTCACTTATTTATAAAGAAAGTATTCTCAGTGCAATGCGACGCCAGTAGCATCATACCCCATGGTTTATAATAGTATGTTTCCAACAATCAGTCGAGGGGACTAGTATAGAGCTCTTGAACATAATCAGTGCTCGAACCGCATCTTCAAGTATAAATCAAGCTACTTCCACGTATATAGCAATAAAGTTGGCCACGCATGTAATAAGTTCAATAAGTGTTCAAGACTCAATGTCAATAATAAGAATGCACCAAATATAGATTTATGAGTTCAAGAAATGCATTAATAACTAAGTTATGCCTTGGAGAAAATTTGACATCATAACAGTACATTTTTTTATCTTTCATACTTTATCTTAGATGTCTTTGAATAAGGTTACAAGTCTCGGACTATCATTAGTCAGTCTAGGATTATAGGAATATTAACCCTTGGGTCAACAGTATTCATAAAACTTAGCGATCTATAACTGGGCCGCTATACTCATATGGCGGTCTGATATTGGGTCGCTAGAGTGGGTTGAATCCAGAAAGAAATTAGTTTTGACTCAGAGAACGTGGCGGTCAGATACTAGACCGTTAATGGGCCTTAGCGGTCGAGTATTGCACCGTTACAGGACAGAATTCAGAAAACATCGGTAGTACTTTCTAGACAATTTGGGCTTTAATGATACAACCAACTCGACGTCCTAGTGGGAATCCCAGGCTCGCGGAGAATTTCGGAGGCCTTGAAACAAGATTTCCTAGTCCAATGGAAGGAATATCCAAAGGAGAGGTCATCAAGTCCAAGATTATGTTTCTCTAGTGCAAAAGTGTAACTTATGGTCATATACCGGAATATATGCCATGTACTTATAGAAATGACTCTGAGATAAGAAGAGAATCTGTAACAGTGATGAACCAATCAGTGAACCACGTTTATTATCACCCTTGAAAAATGTATTTAATACAAAGTATAAGTTTTGGCATGAAATTAGCATAAGCTTTAAAATAATCCCAAGTACGATAAAGAACATGCGATCACTGTCATAAATCAATAATTTAAAACTCAGAGTAATGAAATACCATTAAAATAGGTTAGAACATAGTTACCGAGGCTTATTTATAAGTTAATGGACTGTTCTTAAATCTACCTCAGTTGACAGAAAATAGAACACTGGCGGTCTAATATAGAGCCGTTATAGACAAGTGGTGGTTTATCGTAAGGCCGCCAGAGGGACTTTAACGGTCTATCTATGGTCCGTCAGAGATTTCACAAAAATCAAATTTAAAGAGTGTATAGCAGTTTATCGTAGGGCCGCTTCAAAAGGGTGGCGGTCAAAGACAAGACCGCTAGAGAGCGTCCGACAGTAAACTTAAATAAATAAGATGAAACTTTGTTTAAAACACATCATGTCTGAAAATCAACATGTATAATTTTCCCTATCATGATAGAACGAAGGTTAAGCTAACAATATGCATGGGTTTTATGTGAATCAACAAGAAAGTTCTTCTTAACTTATTTAGGGCTAAGAATATGCATGAATGTATAGTATATGCATAAAACATGAAATTCTTGGTCTATAAAGTATGAAATCAAGTGAAATAAGAGGGCTTTTATCCCTAGAATGAGATTTCAGCCATTCATGAGATGACCTACCTCTGCTAAGGCTTTTAGGCTTGGAATTTTGGGATGGAAGTCAACCCTAATTTTGCACTTCTTGTGACAAATCAGAAACTTCACGTCCTGCTATCTCTTGATCCACTTGACCTAATGACGTAAAATTCGGAGGGTAAGAAGTAGATACTAAGGGGAACAAAAAGTTCTAAAGGTACTAATGCTAATTACCTCAATTTGGTTCAATAATCCCTTGATCTTCACCGAACTTTTGCACAGTTTCCTGGGTTGCTAATGTGGAACCATCAACTTTGTAGGCTTCTATCTCATTGTGTGCTTGATCTCCTAGCATGAAATTTTGAGGGATGTTAGTCCTATGTATTGGGAATAAAAACTTCTAAAGAACTTACCCAAAATAATACCTCCTTACCTTGATTCCATGCGGCCAAATGTAAGGGTCGTGCAGGTAAAAACTTGGTTTTATTTATAGGGTTTTAGCTAGGGTTTGAAGATTAGAATGATCCTAGATTCCTTATTAAACGTTAGATCGACTTATGAGAGTCCTTAGCATGTTTACTAGCCTTCCCATCTCGATCCTGATAGAGCCTTAAAAATCCACTCTTTTTGCTCTTTCTTCAATTCACGGAACTGACAGAATGTAGCGGTCGAATAATGGGCCGCTTTCTTGGATTTAGCAGTTGCACGATAGACCGCCACAGATCCTAGGTGCCGAATTTGAATTGCTTCAAACTTATTTATTCTATTATGCACCCCATTATCTAATTAATGGGTATTTATCTTTATATTCCGTGAATTAATTAATTAACCTTCTAGAATATGGGCCAAACTTCATGCGCTTGGTCCTTAAATCCTTTGGGCTTTATTTAAATAGGCTAGGTTAATTGTTCATCATACTTGGGCCTTAATAATGTCTTCTTTAACCCAATATTCATTTATTAATTCATTTGAGCCTTTGTAAATTCCAGTAAATTTCCAGAAATAAATTATTAAATTCAGGGGCATTACACCCTTCCCCACTTAAGAGAATTTGGTCCCCAAATTCAATACATGGATTATATGGAGAGTGTACTTACAATTAAATAACTCTGGATATTTCTTGCGCATAGCTTCCTCCATCTCCCATGTTTCTCCTGACTTTGTCCACTGGATCTTGACCATATGGATACTTTTATTCCGAAGTTGACGTACCTCTCGTTCAAGGATCCTAATTGGCTTTTGCTTATATGTGAAATCCTTCTTAATCTCGAGATTGTTGTAGGTGATGACATGGAAAGGATCATAAACATATTTCTTCAACATAGAAACATGGAATACATCATGAATTTCTGCTAGTTGTGGAGGCAAAGCCAGTCGATAAGCCACTTCAAATGGGCCAATGAATCTTGGGGTAAGCTTGCCTTTAATGCCAAATCTTCTAATACCACGACCCGAAGAAACTTTAAGATACACATGATCTCCCACTTGGAACTCCAAGTCGAGCCTTCGATTATCAGCATAAGATTTCTGCCGGTCTTGTGCCATCTGGAGCCTTTCTCGAATAAGCTATATCTTTTCAGTAGTATCTCTGATAATATCGGGGCCTAGAAATTATCTCTCCCCTTCTTCATTTCAATATCTAAGTTCAATTGAGCAAATTGAGAGATGAGATTAGTCATACTAATCATGAGAGTTGATAGTTTTCTCATTGGTTTTCTGCTGAGTGCATCTGCCACAGCATTAGCCTTGCCAGGATGACATTGGATAGTAAAATCAAAGTACTTTAAGTATTCCAACCATCTTCTTTGCCTCATATTCAGTTCCTTTTGGGAGAACAAATATTTCAAGCTTTTGTGGTCTGAGTAGACCGTGAATTTTTCTCCGTAAAGGTAGTGTCGCCAAATTTTTAAGGAAAATATAACAGCCGCCGATTCTAAATCATGTACGGGATAATTCTCCTCGTGACGCTTCAACTGTCTTGAAGAATAGCAAATTACTTTCCCGTTTTTTATAAGAATGCACCCTAGGCCAATGTCAGATGCATCCGTATAAACATCAAATCCACCACCCTCAACGGGCAATGATAATATAGGGGCTGTAGTGAGATAATCCTTAAGAGTTAAGAAACTCTCTTCGCATTCCTTCGACCATATAAAAGGATTTTCTTTTCTTGTAAGTCTTGTCAAAGGAACAGCAATCTTAGAAAAATCTTTAATAAATCTTCTGTAATACCCAGCTAGACCTAGAATGCTTCTTGCTTCTGACACGATCGTTGGCTGGCTCCAATTCTTGACTGCTTCCACTTTAGAAGGATCAACAACGATACCTTCCTTTGAAATAATGTGACCAAGGAATGAAACTTCCTTGAGCCAGAACTCACATTTACTACGTTTGGCATACAGTTTATGTTCTCTAAAAGTCTGCAAGGCTATTTTCAAATGTTCCTCATGTACCTCCTTTGTCTTGGAATATATGAGAATGTCATCAATAAATACGACCACAAATCGGTCGAGATAAGGCTGGAAAACTTTGTTGATAAGTTGCATAAATGCTGCTTGGGCATTGGTTAAACCGAACGGCATTACAACAAACTCATAATGGCCATAACGGCTCCGAAAAGCAGTCTTGAATATGTCTTCATCCTTAATCCTGAGCTGGTGATATCCTGACCTGAGGTCTATCTTGGAGAAGTATTCTGCTCCCGAGAGCTGATCAAAGAGCTCATCAATACGCGGCAACGGATATTTGTTCTTAATTGTGAGTTGATTCAGTCGCCGATAGTCAATACAGAGCCTGAGCGATCCATCCTTCTTCTTGACAAAAAGAACTGGCGCACCCCAAGGGGATATGCTAGGTCGAATGAAACTCTTGTCTACTAACTCCTGAAGTTGCCTCTTCGGTTCCTTAAGTTATGTGGGGGACATCCTGTAGGGGGTTATTGAAACAGGTGCTGCTCTTGGGATGAGTTCAATGGTGAAATTTACTTCCCTTTCGGGTGGTAAACTGGGTAAATCTGATGGGAATACATCAGGAAACTCATTTACGATGGGGACATCTGCTAAGATTATCTCCTTAGACTCGGTAACAATCACAGAAGCAAGGAAAGCTTCACATCCTTGCGAAATCAGTTTGCAAGCGTGAAGAGAAGAAATGATGGTAGGATGTTTCCTATACTTGATACCAAGGAAGAAAAATCTTGGAAGACCTAGTTTGTGAAATGATATTATCATATTCCGACAATTTATGTAGGCATCATGGTCTACAAGCCAATCTACCTCTAGAATGGCATCATAACCTTTCATGTCAAGGCATACCAAGTTTGCAGGGAGATTATGACCTTCTACAATTATCTTAATATTAGGGTAGTAATTGCTAAGCTTTGTTTCGGAACCTACGGGTTTAGCAATAGCAAGGTGCGAAGGTAAGGGAACAGATGAAATTGGCAATGTTTTTTGCAAAAGCAGTGGATATAAAAGAATGAGAAGCACCGGTATCAAATATCACAAATGCAGGGCGGGAACAAACTTGGATAGTACCTTCCATAAGTCCGCCATCCCTGGGGACTTCTTCATCTTCTAAAACAGCATTGAGGCGAGCCTACCTCTTACGTCCACCACCAGACAATTATTCCTTCATGAGAGGGCAGTCTGGCATGCGATGGTCCCAGCTACCACACCTTAAATAAGCACCGAGGCGCTTCCAGCATTCTTCGGCTGAGTGGCCGAACTTTTCACAAAAGGTACAAGCCGCCATAACTTGCTTTTCCTCCTCCTTGACTTTCTTATTATTTTGGGAGCTACTCTCGCTCCCATTCCTTGACCGCTTCCAGCTATCACAGGGTTTGTAGGGCTCCGTGATGCTAAATTTCTCCTTCTTACTACGCCGATCCGATCGTCGGCTTGACTCCTCTCCCTTGCCTTTCAATTTTTCGACCTTTTCCAAGGTCCTCTCACAGAGATATGCTCGCTGGACCATTTCCGCGTAAGTACGGATATTTGAGTCCCGAGCTGCTAAATGAAATCGGGTCTTAACCCATCTATAAACCGATTGGCCTTCAATAAATTGGTACTGACTAAATGAGTTGCAAATTGTGCTAGCCTGGAAAACTATAATTCATACTCAGCAACCGTCATCATTCTGGTGGGGGCATCCCTTTCCCCTCTGCATTTTTTCGAGGCTCGGATTGTTAGTCGGCATGTGCCATTGTGTTCGTCATGTGTTTCTGAGTCTAATCATGTAATTTTTATATTTTCTTTGAGTCATAAACTATGTAATTTTCCTTTTATTTGAGTCCGGTACCTAGGTTTGAGAGTCATTTACCTAAGTTGAATGTCATTAGGTTGGTTAATGGGCCCAATTCAGTGGGCTAGGCCTAGGGGCGCCCTCCCTTGGACTGCTTTGGTCATTAGTTGTTTAGTCAGGGTCAGTATGGTCATGTGAAAAGTCGTGTGCCTATAAATACACCCTCCCCTCTCTCATTTGTAACCTTTGATGATCAATGAAATTAGAAATTCCCTTGGAATTTTATCTCCCCTCTCTCTCTCGAAATATCTCTCTCATATCTCTCTCTCTCTAAGGGGGTCACCCCTCTCTCTCTCTCTCTTCCCCCACCCCTAAATTTTGAAATTTCTCTCTCTCCTCCCCATTCACCTCTCATTAAGACCCCTCCCCCTTCCCCACACACTCATTCAACTCCCGTGCCAACCCCAAGGTGGAATCCTCCAATCCTTGCTCCACCCTCCAACCACCAACTACCCTCTTCCCTTCCCCAAGCACCTCTCCACATCCCCAAGGCTGAAGGGGCTTCGCCCAAGGCCAAAATTTTGAATTTCCCTCCCTTGATGGCTGCCCCTCACCCCTCCCCAACACCCCCTTCCTACCCTGGTCGCCCTCCCCATTTCCCCCTTGCTTCCCTTGGCCATCCCACCCTCATACACACAACCCTACACCATTAGCCTATTCCCAGCTCGTAGGCAACAGAATAATAGTGACTTTTTGAGGCTGCCACGACATCACCAAGAAGCTTCTGTTAGGGTGCTAGGCCCGGATACAGAGGGGGGTGAATGTATCCTTCTATGTATACTGGCCAAGTAAAAACTTGGATGCTAGAGATAGACACAGAATAGAACCAATTCGATTCAACTCAAATACAAACACTTGGAGCGTGCCTATTCAAGCATCTAGCGGAAGCAAAGCAAACAATCAAACCACTGCACAATAGATTTTTAGGTGGTTCGGTGCACAGACCTATATCCACCCCTCACTCCCAACCGGAGTGAGGCTTCCACTAGCTCAAGCTAGAACCTGCAGACTCAGTCTGCAAACAAGGTGCTGCCACACAGCTTGACCAGGGGAACAACCTTCCCTCTTCCTCCCAACCGGAGGGACACCCCAAGTGACTCCCAGCCACTTGGAAACTAGAGGTCGAAGACCTCTCTTCCTCCAGACCAGGAGGGACCCCTGGACTTGCAACCCACAAGCCCAGAACCGGAGACAAGTCTCCCTTCTCCTGAATCCACAGGAGGAACCCGATCCCCAGTCCAGAGGATCGGAAGTACAAAGGTAATCAGAAAAACAAAGGAAAAATAATAAACGAAAATAACACAGCAATCAGAAAGCTGTAAAAGATGAAAACACAGATGTGGCTCTCAACGGAGCTGACTGGCCTGGATCTGATCCACGGTCCAGTAGGAACTAGTCTTCAGATGAAGCTTCCTATCTCTCGATCTCTCTTCTTCTTTCTCTTCCTTTTCTTCTCTGCTTCCTTCTCTCACTCGCGAGCTCTCTCTCTTTCTCTTTTTACTTCTGCTGCTTCTCTCACTCTGCCACTCTTCTTTTTCTTCTTCTGCTCTATTCTCTGTATCGTGGAGGCACTCTCTGCTCTTCTATTTTAGCCAGCCGATGGAGGAGACTCCATATATATACCAGCAGCAAGCAGCTAGGGCTTATGCTCTTTTCGATTCCCGCCCAAGCTTCAGTGGTCCACGTGTCAGCATTTCAGCCTCTAGGATCACGTGCAAGTCTTGATGGCCTCATCCATTAAACCTGTCAGAAAATAAGTTGAATAACCTGTCAGTTAATCAGTAGAAGACAGTATCAGCTTAAGGCAATGTTCAGACTTCATTCAACGAGCAAGGCACACATAGATGGCTGTATAGACATCGTGTGAAGGATAGAGTGTATAGACTTAGTTAGTTCAGGCCTCTAACAACGAGTGTATAGACTTGCAACTCTTCATGAGATCTCAGTGTATAGACTCAACCAATGTATATAGTTGAAGATCTAACAATCGAGTGTATAGAGTTAGTTATGTGAGCATGCATTGTATAGACTTCACACATGAAGACATCCGCTGTTCAGACTTGAATAACATTCAGCAAAGCATAGACTTAGGCGTTCTATTCAAAACAAAACCAATGTATAGACTTCATGCTGTACAGACTTGATGTTGATCAACAGACCTTTGAACATCAGCCCAAGGCGTCAACGCTTCCATCGTGCAGCGTCGCCTCAGCTCCTCAGGCGAGATGCTCACGCCCTTGGCAACAGGCCAATGCGTCAACGCATCCAGTGTCAGCGTCGACGCAATGAGCAAGACAGAAAGGTGTTCATCTACGCAGTCAGCCAAGTGCGTCAACGCACTAAAGGCACACGACCCATGAAGACAGACAGGCTGTATAGACTTTGAAGAATAGTTCAGTGTATATACTTTGGCAAGGCAACGACGGTAAAGTTCCTGATGTACATACTTTCAGAGCTGAACGTAGGTAAAGAACCCAATGTGCAGACTTGGAAGTGCAACGTAAGAATAGATGCCAATGTCTAGACTTTGGCAAACAACGATGTACAGACTTGCACAGTTCCAGCTGAAGAATGTATAGACTTTACCTATTGAATGTGGCTGTACAGACTTGGAGAGTTGAACCCAATGTGCAGACTTGTTGATATCAAACCGATGTACAGACTTGCAGATGCGAAGCCAATGTATAGACTTTATGATATGAAGCCAATGTCCAGACTTGAAGAGAAGACAAATGCATGGACTTTGACGGAGTGAGACAATGTTCAGATTTTGAAGATACATTGTGGATGTACAAACTTGGAAGATCATGGAGTGTATAGACTTGAAAGTCTGAAGGCGATGTATAGACTTGCCTAAGACGCATCATGAGACGCTGGCTGAGACGGACGCTGTACAGACTTTAAATGCACTAAGACGCTGAACAAGACGGACCGATGTACAAACTTCTAAGTGCTGTTGAACAATGTATGGACTTGGCTTGAGATGCTGCAAGAGACGGTGCAGGATGTATAGACTTGGAATCCAATGCACACGGCTGTACAGACTTTGAGGCTTAATGCAAAGGCTAGTGTACAGACTTCTAAATGCTGAAGCGTTGTATAGACTTTCATGAGATGCTAAAGTCTATACAGACTTGACCAGTGAGACACTGATAGAGACGATGCAATGAACAGACTTAATTCTGATGCATGCGATGTGTAGACTTTAACATAAGACGCTGCATGAGACGGTAGGCTGAACAGACTTGCAAAGTTCTGAATGAGACGATCGGCTGAAGGACCGATGGACAAACTCTGAATGTGAAGGCAGTCTGTATAGACTTGAATCGCTTGAAGCGATGTACAGACTTGGTGAGGCTCAAGCAGTGTACAGAGTTGAAGGTCTCACAATCAAGTGTATAGACATAGGATATTAAGACCAATGAATAGACTTCAGCTTGAGACGCTTACAGAGACGATCGGATGTATGGACTTGAAGCCTGAGACGCTCTCTAAGACGATGAGGTCTATATAGACTTCTCATTAAAACCAGTGTTCAGACTTGAAGGTTCAAGGCCACGATGTATAGACTTTGTGATGCTTGAAGAGGATGTACATACTTCAAGAGATGCAACATGCCAATGTATAGACTTCATGAAGAAACACATGATGCAATGTGTGGACTTGGTGACACATGCAAACAGATGAGTGTACAGACTATGCCAGCAAGCTACACGATGTGTAGACTTAGAAGTGCCTATAGCTGTGCAATGTGCAACCAGTGTATGGACTTGTCGTGCCTACACAGGGCATTGTACACACTTGCTGCCTGATGCAAATGTGCAGATTCTATTAATGCATATCAATGCTTTATGCAGCAGATAATCAGTCAGAACTTCAAATGCAATGACTCACAGTGTAAGCAGATAAACTGACTGAACATATGAAAGACTGAATGAACATTTGAATGACAGACTGAATATAAGAATGACTGAATGAAACCATGGTGACTCACAGTGATTAACTCACATTAAAACCAATCATCACAAACCCCTAAAGCCAATCATCAAAACCACAAGCCACAGGGGCCAGGGGCACAACAGCTTCAAAGGGCGTACCATATACCATTGGAACCGTCTCCCAATCCTCTTTGCGACAGTGGTAATTTCGTCCCAGTCTGAGTTCGTGGTTGCCCAAGAAAGCCGACATCGTCGGACTGCACATCCTCCTCCTGACAGTCATCCAGAAGCATATTGCAGAGGCTCCCACGGCCATTCCCCTAAAGTTCTTGAAGCAGGGGTTGGCTGTGGTCTTCTACTACAAGTCTCTTGCAACCACGAAGAAGCGGCACTCCGTTCGGCTTCCGAAGCTGTGAGTTCCAAATTTTCTTCCTCCGGTGCGCTGATCAGTTTCTTCTAGAATCAGTCTGATACCCTGACACTATTTGAGTCCTCACCATCTCCTCCGACCTCCTCCGACATTGTCGCTGGTCTCCGATCGAAGAAGACTCAACCATGAATCCAAAAACTCTAGCCACGCCTGAATCAGAGCTCGGGAGCGTCTGTGGCGGCCTCATCTTCCTGCTGCAGAGGTGTAGAAGCTACCCGAACCAGAAAATAGAGACCCTATTCGCGCCTCTGCCCCGATGAACGCCGTCATTCAAAAACTCCCCCAAACATTGGACATCCTCCCGGGTCAACTACAAAAGTTTTGCCACTGGTTTCTGTAGATCTCTAATTTAGAATAATCCACTTAAGAAAAGTTAAATTAATAAACAATAAGCGTGAGCACGAGGTGCTAAGGGGAGTGTGTGATCGCCAGAGACGCGAGGCCTCAAAAGATAATAATAAAAAGCATGGAGGGATCGCGAAGAATACCTTTAAAAGTGTGGGGATGTGAGTGCTTCCTTTCTCTTCAAATCGGCCGGCCGATGAAGAGAGTTCTTGCTTTTATTACCCTTGCAAAAAAGACAAACACCAATAAAAAATATAGATTAGAATATGGTGTGTAGCATCAAATCCTAAATAAAAATATGAGCTTGAAAATATGGTGAAGAACACACCTTAAGGGTGGTTGCCCTTAAACCCCTATGCAAAGAGGTTGGGAAAATATATGATGAATGCTATGGGTAAAATAAGGAGATGTGCAAGAGTGCATTGTGGGTGACTTTCTCAACACGGTTGAACAAAAAAGAAACTCAATAGGAGATGGACATGCATGCATATGAACGATGCAATAAACAAAAGAAAATAAAAATAAAGAGGAGGAGCCTGTGCGTTGGCTTTGATATTCAAGGGGGAGGAAGCCTTCAAAAGATGAAGCTTGATGCAACGTGCAGCTTCTCCTTCAGCCAAACGATAGAAGCAACAACCTGCAAGAAAAAAAGACAGAAGAAGAAGAAAAGCGGAGGGGGAGAGTCCAACCGATTAACAGAGCCAATGGCTCTGTTAAATAGAATTGGATGAAGAGATAAGAAGGCAAGAGTCCTACGGAGGGAAAGATAAGAATGGGCAAGAGCCCAAATCAAGGCAGGAGTCTAACGAGGCAAGGACTCTCTGGGGAAAGGGCTGCGAAGCCAGAAGATTAAACACACCTCTTGTCAGGGCGTCAATTCAAGAATTGACGGCCTGTCAAGGGGCGTTAATTCAAAACACGCCCTGGGTCAGGGCGTTAATTCAAAAAATGCCATTAATTTTAGAAATAAACATTTCTTTTATTTGGAAATTGTGAAAGACGCCTCAGGGAGAGGCGTTAATTAAAACACGCCCTCAAGAAGGGCGTTAATCAACATTTTTTAAAACATTTATTCTTTTTTGAAAATTAGATAATTCCAGGAATTGACGCCCTCATTTCAGGGCGTCCTTTCATCAAGAAACGCCCCAGGTCAGGTCATGTTTTAAAACACGCCCTTCACCAGGTCACGAATTTATAAAATAGGTAAAATGGGGAGAAGTAGATAAAATGGGGAGACACGCCCTGGATCAGGCCGCGTTTAAAAACACGCCCCTCTCTAGGGCGTTAATTTAAAAAAAGAGGGAAAGGGGAGAAAATCCATGAAAAATGGAAAAAAATACTCAAATAAGCTAATTTGAGGGTCAAATGGGGCATTACAAGGCAATATGAGAAATACTCAAAGTAATGTCAATTTTGGCGTGTCTACAGTTTCGTCACAATCGGAGTTCGGGGGAGTCCGCGGCGGTGCCGACAGTGACAGTCCATCCCCTGTTCCTGAGAGTGGACAGATTCGGTGAATTTCTTGTCTTAATCTTCTAAGCTAGTTTTTCCCCTCCCCGCCTGGCCGGCTTACCGCCCCTCCCTGTGAGAGGTAGTGTTTGGATGTAAAATTGACTTCCCCACCCCTATTCCAACCCCCTTGCAAGGGCCGTAGTGCATGTATTAGCAGGTTGGCGACCCAAGCTTCATCGATGCAGCGTGCGGGAAATACCCACGCTTCCCCGCTCGCCCCGTCTCCGACCGGGATCGGCATTTTCACGCCGATCAGGTGAGCTGCTGAACACTTCTCTTTGCTGGTTTCCTTTGCTTAATTAGTATTGCACCTTAGTGCCATCGGTGGTAAGAGAGTGCCCGATCCCAAATTTGCTTATAATTGAGTGACTACCGCGGGCGAGTTGCGAGAGAGCCATTATATCCCACCCCCTCGGTGTTCTAGTCGCCTGTGAGAGTGGGCATCCCGAGACCCTTGGGGGTTCAATCTTAAGCTAGCAAACCCCTTGGAATCTCAAGGTCCAACCTCGGACCCTCATCCCCATCGCCGGTCCACCTACGGACCCGGGTGCGCGCTACGCAGGTGAGTCCGCTTGAGTGAAGTTGCTGATCTGTTACATTGCTTGCTTGCTAGGTCCGAGGGGTCGTCGGTCTTGTGACTATCACCCCAAGGTGGTGTCACATCACATTCCTTGACATACAGAAGTGAATTCCATAGCCTTCCGCTCCTTGACATGCTCAGAAAAGTACTTGGCATGAAATAAGGTAAGAAAACCTTCCCACGTGTGTGGTGCGTCAGCTGGAGGTGCCGGTACTGACTTCCACCATGTACGTGCATCTTTATTGAGTTGAAAAGTAGCAAGGCACACTTTTTCCTGGTCTGTACATTGTATGACGTCAAATATACGGTTCATTTCATCGATCCAGTTCTCGGCATCGTCCGGATTAGAAGAACCATAGAAACGTGGAGGATTTAAGCTTCAGAAATTGCGATGCAAGTCCCTAGTTCTTGCTCCTGTGCCTGCTTGGGCTATCGTTTGCAGAGCTTGTGTGAGGCCTGCAACAGTCTGCTGCACACCATCCTAGTCTACGTGATGAGCCATTATAATAATAAGGTACCTGAGAGAAATAACAAATTGTTAATTCCCATGGAATTTTGAAAAGGGATTAATCTAGAGCTACTTTACTATCTTATCCATGGGCTCTACCCAATGTCTCACATAGGTGGGGAATTTCTTCCTTAGTTCATAGGTATAGGTCCTAAAACTTTGGACTTATTCCATGACATGACTTTTCTCCCTAAGTCCTTGGACTTAAGCTCTGATACCAACTTAACTGTCACACCCCGAGCTTTTAATACAGCGAAAGATAATCTCGAGATACGTGAACAACTGACATGGTAAGTCTCTTGCAAGAAAGAAAAACTAGAGCGTAATAACAATCACACATAAGATGCAACTGCACAATAATTTATTCAAACCTTCAATTTTATTAATAATAAGAATGATCCAAATACATCAACTATTCAACTATGTGACTCAATAAAGAGAAAAATACATGAACTCGATCTAGACATCACTGACTTCCTAAGTCTTCTCTCAATCTTATGTGACCTTCATTCACTCTCGGACCCATCACTTGAATAACTCAAATCCGAATCCGAACTACTTGCATCTCCTGGAAAGATTGGAAAATAGGTAATGAGCACACTTGCCCAGTAGGTATCTTCGCATCAACATGAAGGCAATATTAAAGTGATTAGCATTTTTTGCTCTAAAGAATAAAGTAAAATCACGCGAATGCGAGAAATCATGTGAATAAACCAAAGTAACAAGACATGATCAAGTTAAGATAGGATTGAGCAAGCATGATCAAGTAAGAATGTAATTATGGCCTTTCATGAACAAGAAGGTAACGAGAATGTACTAGCAAGTCAAGCAAGAATGTACTCTCCACTTAGTAACAAGTACTTCATGAATTTCTATGGATATTTTCACTTCACGAGCCATAGATAATTTCACTTATTTATAAAGAAAGTACTCCCAGCGTAATGCGACGCCAGTAGCATCATATCCCATGGTTTATAATAGTATATTTCTGACAATCAGTCGAGGGTACTAGCATAGAGTCCTTGAACACAATCAGTGCTCGAACCGCATCTTCAAGTATAAATCAAGCTACGTCCACGTATATCGCAATAAAGTTGGCCACACATGTAATAAGTTCAATAAGTGTTCAAGACTCAATGTCAATAATAAGAATGCACCAAATATAGATTTATGAGTTCAAGAAATGCATTAATAACTAAGTTATGCCTTGGAGAAAATTTGACAGCATAACGGTACATTTTTTTATCTTTCATACTTCATCTTAGATGTCTTTGAATAAGGTTACAAGTCCTGGACTATCATTAGTCAGTCTAGGATTATAGGAATATTAACTCTTGGGTCAAACCTTGGGTCAACAGTATTCATAAAACTTAGCGGTCTATAACTGGGCAGCTATACTCATATGGCGGTCTGATATTGGGCCGCTAGAGTAGGCTAAACCAAGAAAGAAATCAATTTAGACTCAGAGAACATGGCGGTCAGATATTAGACCGTTAATGGGCCTTAGCGGTCGAGTATTGAACCGTTACAGGACAGAATTCAGAAAACATTGGTAGTGCTTTCTAGACAATTTGGGCTTTAATGGTACAACCAACTCGGCGTCTTAGTGGGAATCCCAGGCTCACGGAGAATTACGGAGGCCTTGAAACAGATTTCCTAGTCCAATGGAAGGAATATCCAAAGGAGAGGTCATCAAGTCCAAGATTATGTTTCTCTAGTGCAAAAGTGTAACTAATGGTCATATACCGGAATATATGCCATGTACTTATAGAAATGACTCTGAGATAAGAAGAGAATCTGTAACAGTGATGAACCAATCAGTGAACCATGTTTATTATCACCCTTGAAAGATGTGTTTAATACAATGTATAAGTTTTGGCATGAAATTAGCATAAGCTTTAAAATAATCCCAAGTACGATAAAGAACATGCGATCACTATCATAAATCAGTAATTTAAAACTTAGAGTAATAAAATAACATTAAAATAGGTTAGAACATAGTTAACAAGGCTTTTTTATAAGTTAATGGACTGTTCTTAAATCTACCTCGGTTGACAGAAAATAGAACACTGGCGGTCTAATATAGAGCCGTTATAGACAAGTGGCAGTTTATCGTAAGGCCGCCAGAAGGACTTTAACGGTCTATCTATGGTCCCTCAGAGATTTCATAAAAATTGAATTTAAAGAGTGTATAGCGGTTTATCGTAGGGCCGCTTCAAAAGGGTGGCGGTCGAAGACAAGACCGCTAGAGAACGTCTGATAGTAAACTTAAATAAATAAGATGAAACTATGTCTAAAACACATCATGTCTGGAAATCAACATGTATAAACTTCCCTATCATGATAGAACGAAGGTTAAGCTAACAATATGCATGGGTTTTCTGTGAATCAACAAGAAAGTTCCTCTTAACTTATTTAGGGCTAAGAATATGCATGAATGTATACTATATGCATAAAACATGTAATTCTCGGTCTATAAAGTATGAAATCAAGTGAAATAAGAGGGCTTTTATCCCTAGAATGAGATTTCAGCCATTCATGAGATGACCTACCTCTGCTAATGGTTTTAGGCTTGGAATTTTGGGCTGGAAGTCAACCCTAATTCTCCACTTCTTGTGACAAATCAGAAACTTCACGTCCTGCTATCTCTTGATCCACTTGACCTAATGACGTGAAATTCGGAGGGTAAGAAGTAGATACTAAGGGGAACAAAAAGTTTTAAAGGTACTAATGCTAATTACCTCGATTTGGTTCTCTAATCCCTTGATCTTCACTGAACTTTCGCACAGTTTCCTGGGTTGCTAATGTGGAACCATCAACTTTGCAGGCTTCTATCTCATTGTGTGCTTGATCTCCTAGCATGAAATTTTGAGAGATGTTAGTCCTATGTATTGGGAATAAAAACTTCTAAAGAACTTACCCAAAATAATACCTCCTTACCTTGATTCCACGCGGCCAAATGTAAGGGTCGCGTAGGTAAAAACTTGGTTTTATTTATATGGTTTTAGCTAGGGTTTGAGGATTAGAACGATCCTAGATTCCTTATTAAACGTTAGATCGACTTATGAGAGTCCTTAGCATGTTTACTAGCCTTCCCATCTCGATCCTTAGGTGATAGAGCCTTAAAAATCCACTCTTTTTGCTCTTTCTTCAATTCACGGAATTGACAGAATGTAGCGGTCGAATAATGGGCCGCTTTCTTGGATTTAGCAGTTGCACAATAGACCGCCATAGATCCTAGGCGCCGAATTTGAATTGCTTCAAACTCTTTTATTCTATTATCCACCCCATTATGCAATTAATGGGTATTTATCTTTATATTCCGTGAATTAATTAATTAACCTTCTAGAATATGTGCCAAACTTCATGCGCTTGGTCCTTAAATCCTGTGGGCTTTATTTAAATAGGCTAGATAAATTTTTCATTATACTTGGGCCTTATTAATGACTTTTTAAACCCAATATTCATTTATTAATTCATTTGGGCCTTTGTAAATTCCAGAAAATTTTTAGAAATAAATTATAAAATTCAGGGGCATTACAAAGGTGGCCAGATTGTGGCTATGAAAGGTTTAACTAGCATGCATGTTAGCCTATATTAACTACTAGTTAAGCTAGATCTTGAGAACACCTACCTTTTTGACGTTGTTAACTAGTAGAACCATGGAATCCTAGTCCTCCACGTTCTCTGCAGCCAAGCTCCCAGTCGCAGGATGTGGTACGTAGCCTACACATGAAGAGAAAAGGCTAAGATTTCTCTTCTGCAGGTGTAGAATAGAAAAGGCACGAACAACCTTCTCTTATGTGGTAGGAATGGCAGGTTGACAGTAAGGTCTTCTATGTTGTATGGAGGGAATTGTTTATAGGAACTAAATCGTTAAGAGTCCATGGGGAACCAGATCTGAAAACCTTGCTGTCCATGGCCAGAGAAGGGTCCCTTGCCAGCGAACATAACCTGTTAGTGTTTTACCTTTTCTAGAAGCTTTCCCTTCAAGAAAATGGCGCCTTACAGGCAGTCTTTATTTAAGTAAATAGCGTCCATGCATGTGGACGTTACATCCTTGGTTCTTACATATATATATATATATATATATATATATATTGCCAAAGAGGAAATGATGCCTGGGGTAGGGGCGCCCCATTGGTAATAGCGCCCAGGTCAGGGGCACTATTTTATCTTGGCTGGCGGGCCTCTCAACAACGTGTATCCACCATGTGTTGGTCAACTCCGAGAAGGATATACGTTTATATAGTTAATTAATTTAGTAGCATTGGTTGGTTGGTGGGGTTTGTAAAGTGGGTTCTATGTATACTGTGGGCTTGCATACCACGGGATGTGGCCTTGTGGGAAAATAGCACCCTTATACAAGGGCTTCATTTATATGAATGGCACCCTAGTAAGGGGGCGCCCTTCTCTCTTGTGTTTTGAAAAGGAAAACCTCTGTACGTGGGGTTTATATGAAGTAAAGTGGTGTATATTATATAGTGGCCCTCAATGGGCATTCCAATTTTTTATTTTGACCTTCTTATAGAGTTATTTAAGGTTTTATTTATTCGAAAAAAAATCTGTCTTGCTCTCATTTTTATCCGGCGTGCTACACCCTCCCCCACTTAAAAGAATTTGGTCCCCAAATTCAATTGCATATATGGAGACATGGAGGGTGAGAAGTTCTTACAGACTAGAATAGTTATGGAAATCTCCTTCTCATTGACTCCTCGGTTTCCCATGTAACTTCTTGTTCTAGGCATCGATTCCATTGGATCTTCACCATAGGGATCATCTTGTTTCTTAGAACTCGGACTTCTCGGTCGAGGATCTTCATTGGCTTCTGCTCATAGGTAAGGTCCTTCTGTATCACCAAGTCCGTATGGTCGATGACGTGGAGAAGATCGTGCACATACTTCTTCAGCATAGAAATATGGAATACATTGTGCACCTCTGATAACTGTAGAGGCAAGGCAATGCGGTAAGCTACCTCGCCTACTCTTTCCAATACCTCGAATGGGCCAATAAACCTCGGTGTAAGTTTGCACTTAACACCGAATCTTCTAATGCCTCGGCCGGGAGAGACCTTGAGGAAAACATGGTCTCCAACTTGGAATTCCAGATCTCTTCTCTTATTATCCGCATATGACTTCTGCGTGGACTGTGCTATATATAGCCTTTCCCGAATGAGGTGTATCTATTCAGTTGAGTCTCTCACCATATCCGATCCTAGGATTTACTTTTCACCAACTTCGTCCTAGCATATTGGAGATCGATAACTTCTATCATAGAGTGCCTCGAAAGGTGTCATCTGGATATTGGCTTGATAGCTATTATTATATGTAAATTTGGATAGGGGTAAGTGGTCATGCCAACTACCGCGGAAATCTATAATGCAAGCCCTTAACATGTCTTCAACAACTTGATTTGTCTTTTCTATCTGTCCATCTGTCTGGGGATGGAAAGCAGTGCTGAAGTTCAGTTTTGTCCCCAAAGAGTGTTGTAGACTCTTCCGAAAATGAGAGGTGAAGCGTGGGTCTTGGTCGGATACGATCGACACGGGAACTCCATGCAATCTAACAGTCTCCTTGATATACAAGGCAGTAAGGACATCAACCGACCATCGACTTTTGATAGGCAAGAAATGAGCCGATTTAGTTAGGCGGTCGATAATTACCCAAATTCCATCATGTCCACCTCTAGACTTGGGCAAGCCCATAATAAAATCCATGCCAATGTCTTCCAACTTCCACTTGGGAATATCTAGTGAATGCAGCTTTCTGGCAGGTTTCTGATGTTCCGCCTTCACTTGTTGACATGTCAGACAGCGAGATACAAAGTCTATTACCTCCTTTTTCATATTAGGCCATCAGAAAGTTCTTTTCAAGTCTTGGTACATCTTAGTGGCTCCAGGGTGGATCGTGTACCTCGATCGATGAGGTTCTTCAAGAACCTTCTTCTTTAACTCGGGACAGTCGGGTACACATGTCTGTTCATGGAATAACAGTCTTCCATCGAGTGCCAGCTTGAAATCAAGTCTCTCGTCTAGTTGGTCCCTTATCTCCATTAGTGTAGGATCTTCTTCTTGTAGCTTCTGAATTTCTGGTAGCAAATCCGGATATAGACTCATGTGGGATAGAATAATACACCCGTCTTGCTCGTCAGTTCTAATATTGAGTTTAGAGAATTCCTCTAATAGCTTCCATTCTTGAATCATGCAACTAGCCAATATTACTCTTGACTTTCGATTGAGTGCATTAGCTACAGAATTTTCCTTACCGGGATGGTACTGTATAGTGAAATCAAAATCCTTGAGATACTCGAGCCAATGCCTTTGCCGCATGTTTAATTTCTTTTGGGAGAATAGATATTTGAGACTTTTGTGATCAGAGTACACAATGAATGGTTCTCCGTAGAGGTAGTGTCTCCAGATCTTTAAGGCAAATACCACTGTGGCTAGCTCTAAATCATGAACCGGGTAGTTTTCTTCATGCTTCTTCAGTTGCCGGGAAGAGTATGCAATGACTCTCCCATTTTGCATCAATACACACCCGAGGCCAACACCAGAAGCATCGGTATATACCTCGTACTTCTCTCCTTCAATTGGCAATGATAAGACTAGAGCAATGGTCAAGATATCTTTCAAAGCGTGAAAACTCTTCTCACAGTCTTCCTTCCACTTATAAGGTATTTCCTTGCGAGTCAATCGGGTGAGAGGAACAGTAATTCTTGAGAAGTCCTTGATGAAACACCGGTAATAACCAGCTATCCCCAAGAAACTTTGAATCTCCATTGTTTTAGTTGGTCGCTCCCAATTCTTCACGGCTTCGACC
Organism: Amorphophallus konjac; assembly: GCA_022559845.1. Classification (NCBI taxonomy): domain Eukaryota; kingdom Viridiplantae; phylum Streptophyta; class Magnoliopsida; order Alismatales; family Araceae; genus Amorphophallus; species Amorphophallus konjac. The sequence continues at coordinate 354,568,146 of CM040121.1, forward strand.
TTTGATGGGTCCATGGAAATTCCGTTCTTCAAAATTATATGGCCCAAGAAGGATACTTCCTCGAGCCAGAACTTGCACTTGCTGAATTTGGAATATAAATTATGTTCCCTTAATATCTGCAACGCCTTCTTAAGATGTTCTTCATGGTCTTCTTCAGACTTTGAATAGATCAAAATATCATCGATAAAGATCACAATGAACTGGTCTAAGTGAGGCCTGAATATGCTGTTCATTAACTGCATGAAAGCTGCAGGGACATTTGTTAGTCCAAAAGGCATAACAGTAAATTCGTAATGGCCATACCTGCTTCAGAATACAGTTTTATGGATGTCTTCTTCTTTGATCTTCAACTGATGATAACCAGATCGGAGATCAATCTTGGAGAAATATTTAGCTCCAGATATTTGGTCGAACAATTCATCAATCCTCGGTAGTGGGTACTTATTCTTGACTGTAAGGTGGTTTAACTGTCGATAGTCAATGCAGAGTCTCATCGATCCATCCTTCTTCTTGACGAATAGCACAGGTGATCCCCATGGGGAAGTACTTGGCCGGATGAAACCCTTGTTCAATAGCCCCATTAGTTGTTCCTTTAGCTCTTTTAGCTCAGCAGGGGACATTCGGTACGGTGCCTTGGAAATAGGACCAGCACTAGAGACAAGGTCGATGGTGAATGACACCTCCTGCTCCGGGGGTAAGCCGAGCAATTCTTCTGGAAAGACGTCTGAAAAATCCCTAACTACACGGATGTCTTCAAGCTTAGACTCCTCGACGTCCGTGGCAGTTACAAATGCAATGAAAGCCATACATCCTTTGCCTATCAGTTTACTAGCTCGGAGAGCTGATATAAGAGGTGATCTAGCCCGAGGGCTAATGTATACCAGTTCCGGGTAATCCACAAAAGTTATCTTGCTATTCCGGCAATCTACAGTTGCTTGGTATGTGGATAACCAATCAGCCCCTAGTATGACGTCATACACTTCCATATCTAGGCAGATCAGGTCGGCAGGTAGATTATTTCCTTTAACCATAACCTCGCAGTTTGGGTAGTGATGTGTGAGGTCGGCCTTGTTCCCGATAGGTGTAGATATGACTAAGTCTAACCATTTAGGCTCCTTAGTAAATACAGCAGTAAATTTCTTGGAAATAAATGAATGAGTTGCTCCAGTATCAAATAAAACTTTAGTAGTCTTGGAGCAAACGATTAGTGTACCTTCCACGATTCCACCTTTGGTTGGTTCCGTCTCTTGGAGAGCTTGCAGACGGCCTTGCTTCCTTGCCGGGAACTTCTCCTCTTTAATGACTTGCTCATTCATCAGTGGGCAATTAGGGATCCGATGTTCTCGGCTTCCACATTTGAGACAGGCTTCTTGATGCGGGACGGACCACGGACTCGACTCCAAGTTGATATGCAATCCTTGGACTCTAGACAAGCTCGCGATCGTCCCTAAGCGAGGGAAGCGTTGGACGTGCGCGGTTGAGAAACCGGCAGTGAGCTAGGGTGGTCGGCTCTATCTCGTGCCCGGATCGGGTCACTGGACGGGTCTCGCTCTCTCTCGCAGCGGTGATGAAAGTAAAGCGAGCTAATATCCTATCACATGCAACGACATACAAACATATACAAAATAAAGCAGATGCCTACGAGGAGGGTGGCGAGTGTACCTCCACGCTCCGAGCGTGGGGAAGATGACCTCGGCCAAGTACGGTAACTCCCGGTACAATGGTAAAAATTTAATTATAGTAGTGAATTATATTGCCCACTACACGCAGGGAGGTAAAGGGCTACAAGTGGGCCCCGGAGGACCGATCTTGGGTTGACGGGCAGCAAGCCGGAAGGGTGTTCGGGCCGAAGAAGGGCTGCTGGTCCGACTCGGCACTATTCCAACTCAGCTCGACTCGGTTCTACTCGCGAGACAGCAAGCAATGGTCGCCAAAGGGACGTCATCCTCCTGAGATCTTCTGAAGGCGACGCTTGACTGGGATGATGGCAGGACGTCCCCGGTCGACTCCCTGAAGTGGCGGTTCCTAAAACTGAGCTTTGATATTTTTGTAAGATTTATTTTGCTACAGCCTCAGCTGGGCTATTCACGGAACAGAATTGTGCGCCTCCACGACTGGAATTTTTGTGCTCAGATCCGGAGGCAGATCAAGGCGTGGTTGGTACCGTTGGAAAGAGGACTCATGGCTCTACAACATATATGTTTTTCCCATCGATGCAGAGAAGGTATTAGAAATGGAAATCTCTGCAAACTATGGGTTTTCCTGTGGATTTGGTTACGGACTGTCAGGATAGAAAGGGAGTTGCCTGAAAATGAATTTTGACCGAAGGGAAAATGAAATATCTAGTCTCCATAAATATTATGGTAGAAGGGGGGGTACGTGAGGAATACTTGATACTTTTTAGGGATTTTCTGAAGAGGGCTAAGGGGGTTAGAAAAATACGACAAGGGGACATTGTCTCACAGATCTGCAAATTGGCAGATTACTAAGGGGAAGAACAAAAATATGGGAAAAATATCAAACAAAGACCAAACGGCACGAAATTTAAACTGGAGATTAGGGGTGACAGGGAGAACAAGTTCTCAATGTTTGTGCTTGATCAGACAACAGGAGAAAAAGATAAAATTATGTGATGTAACACCACCTATGGACCTATTTTGCAAGCATTCAAGTTTGAGCAACGGACTCACACTAGCGAGCTCACCCGTATGGTGCACACTAGTACCCGATGGCGACTAGGCGATGTTGGAGAGGGTCCGAGGCGGGACCTTTAGGCTCCAGTGGTTGGCTAGCTTGGTAAGAACCCCAAATGGGCCTAGGATGCCCAAATCATGGGCGGCCAACACACCAAGAGTGTGGGTTAAGTGGATTCACTCTCAACTCGCCCGCGATGGTCACTCAATTTGGTGGCAATGTAAAATCGGACACTCTCTTACCGCCGACGGAGTAACTATAGCAATACTAAGCTAAGCAAGTCCAATACAGTAATGAGGTATGTTCAGGAGCTCACCTAGCCAGCGTGAAGATGCCGACTCCGGCCGGAGACGGGGGCGAGCGGGGAGGCGAGGGTATACACCCGATCGCCGCGGCGGTGTCGCTTGACCTGAAAATGCAAAGATGTACAACACTACGCCTCACGCAGGAGGGGTGATCTTGGGGTGGGGATTAGGCTTATTACATTCAAAACTACCTCCACGCAGGGAGGGGCCTTCAGCCGGCCAAGCGGGGTGGGGGAATTAAGTGAAGGAACCCGACTTGTCGAATCCCGCCGGTTCTGCCAATCTGCAGGTTCGCCGGACAGTGGGGCGGTGTTGATGCTACCAAAAATCCCACGGAGCTTGGATCTTGATGAAACCTACGCCAAAAGTTCTCCAACAGGAAAGGGATGGTGTCTGAATTTTGGCAGGAGCTCTGGAACTCAGGGCTGGTCGGACCGGCGACTGGAACAGGTCAGCAATTTCCTCTTCTGGCTGGTGCAGAACAGGTACAGCGAGTTGAAGAAGGCACCACGGACGATCCTGAACTCCAAATGAGACGATCCTGGCGGTGACGTGATCGTCGTCGGAGTAGCTTCGAGGAGGAATCGACGGGGCCCCAATCAGAGGTCGGAGAAGAACGAGGTAGCCAGATGAGCAGGGGAAGGTCAAACCTGGACCCACAGGGGGCAGACGACACACCCCGACGAAGAAAATGGTAACTGGAAGCTTCGGAGGCCGAATGAGGTCCTTCTTCTTGGAGATGACAGCTAACTGGTAATAATTTCAGCCCTCCAAAATTGCCGCTCAGATCCCTCATGAGCTGTCCGAGGTCAACAGTTGAACAGGAGCTCTGTCTCTGGTTTGGACAGGAACAGTTTCCCAGCAGCAGATTGACAGCAATGCCACGACCGCTCCCGAACTCCAAATCGAGCGCCGTCAAAGCCGTTGGTTCGGCTGTCGAGTCTTCTACGCAGCAAAATTAACGGGGAAGCCAACCGATGCCAAGGTTGGCCGGTAGCCTCAGGTCACCGGTGAAGGGTCACTGCAGACTGTGGGAGGACAGAACGTATACTTCGGGGGAGAAAAATGATATCTCCCAGATTCGAATGCCAAATGGAGCTCTGCTTTCTGGCGATGAAAGAGGATTCAGAGAAGAAGAATTTTGATGAAGAAGCCGAGCTCTGATTCTTGCTAGGTTGGTCGTGGTGAAACTTCCAAATGCTCTCTGGTCTTCAGCCTGGGGCAGATTGCACAGTCGCACAAGATCTGCTCCACCGCACAGCTCCGAGCTCGGATGGATGCGGGACCACCTCTGTTGGAAAGAGGACTCAAAGACGATTCGAACGATGTATGAAGCGCCTTCAGAAGCCTCAGGATGACGATGTGACACCTTCTGCAATTCGCTAGACTTCTGCCACCTGCAACCTGCGAACTGTAGGTGGAAGGTGGTAGGAGAAATGGGGTAAATGGAAGTGGAAATGGGGGTGAATAGGTGTGGGAGTGACCCCTATTTGTGAGGGGGCCTAGGAGGGGGTGTTCTAAGGTGTGGGAGAGGGAGAATGGGGTCTGGAATGGGGTGTTTTCAGAGGGTGAGAGAGGAGCTACGAATTTGGGCTGTGAGGGAGGCACAAGTGGGTGGAGGGAATGTGAGTTTGAATTTTCTTTGATGGGGAGTGATCAATGGTGGTCTTGGGGATGGGAAGAGGTGTCTTGGGAAGGTGGAGTGAGGTTTGGGGAAGGGAAATGGGTAGTTAGGGGTTGGAAGGTGGAGTGGGGATTGGGTGGAGCTCTCTTGGGACTAGGGGGTGGAATAAAGAGGGTTATGGGGAAGGGGAGAGGTTTAAATGGGGTAGGTGGGAGATGGGGTGGTTGGGAAGGTGATTGAATGAGGGGAGGGGAGTTAATGAGAGGTAAATGGGGAGGAGAGAGAAAATTCTGAAAATTGGGGTGGAGGGAGAGAGAGAGAGAGAGAGATAATGAGAGAGAGAGATATTGAGAGAGAAGGCTAGAGGGATTTGGAGTATATCTAGAATTCAATATTCATGCATAAGTTGTTACATATGAGGAGTGGGGTGGCCTATTTATAGGCACATGACTTTTTCACAAAGGACCCTAACAAAAGACACAATGACTAATAACCGAAGGGAAGGGGGGGCATCCATGGGCCTAGCCCAATGAGATGGGCCCAATAACCTATCAAACCAACATAATGACTCAATACTTAGGAAACTGACTCAACAACCTAGGTACATGACTCAAATAAAGGGAAAATTACATGATATTGACTCAAAGAAAATGTGAAGATTACATGACTAGACTCAAAAATACATGACTAACATAATGGCGCTTGCCAACGAACAATCCGAGTCCAGAGAAAATGTGGAGGGGCAAGGGATGCCCTCATCATACCCCCGGGGTGGGGAAAACTCGACCCCGTCGAGTATGGGTCCACCAGGGTAGTAGTACATCGAACTGCGGCTCTGGGTGATCCTCGATCTCCATACTCAACCCGCGACCATAGTCGGGGAATGGCGCTTCAGCTCGACAAAGTGACTCGGTCATACCCTCATGCTGGCGATGGGATCTTGCTTGCCTAGTATTACCGCTGTGTGCTCACGTCGGGCTCTCAGGCTATTTGTTGTGGCACTCTGAGGGTGTCTCTCACAAGGGTAGGTGTAAGCTGGAGGCACTCACTAGGATCCACCGCGGTGCCCTTATAAGGTGCTAGATCCGCCACATGAGAAATGGGGAGAATCCCAAAACCCTTTTTGAAAGTTCAACCCATAAGCCGGGTTGCCAAAGCCACTCGGAACTTGGCAAGGTCCAAGTCCTCGTGCCCTCAATTTGGAGGTGACCCTGGGGTAGAGCCACTCCAAAGTCATCATCGTCAAGTTACCAACTTGGAATTCCAAGTGGCGCTCATGAGTTTTTGCTCGCTTGTTGTGAATATCACCGCTTGTTGCTTGATATGTGCTTGGATGCATATGCCATGCTTGATGATGCGATGTGAGTGGGCAATGTTTGGTATGCAAAGGTGGTCCGGGGCAGCCACATGTAGATCGATCATGCTTTGATGCTATGAAGATTGTGACAGACTCAGGGGGGCCGGGACATCCATAGATGAACCTTTTATGCATGGGTATGACAAATGTCGGGGGACCCGGACATCCATGTATGCTCCTCTCATACTTAAGACTCATGATGAATGAGGGTGGGCCAATACATCCAAATACGGTCCACTTATGCTTCCTACTTGACATGTGGGTGATGTAAATGAATGTACCCGACTTATGAATCATGCCAAGTGGTGTTGTATGCCAAGACTTATGCACTCTTGTGACAAAGATGTCTCTATGTGTGGGCCTTTGGACTTCCATTGGAATGGGTCGAAGGGGTCTAGAAAGGTGGATATCATGAGATGGGGCACTTCCTCGATCCCTAGGTGTATACCACCCAAAGTCATGGTTCCCATGGTGTAACCCGGGTCTGGGATGGGGTGGATTGGATCAAACATGGTGGGTTGGGGTAGGGAAAGGTAGGTGGTAGTTAAGGTGGTTGGGTTACTCGGGTTCCTTGACTCCCATTGGAATGGATCATAGGGATCATAAAGTGGGTTACCAAGGGGCTCCATGTCCTCAAGGTCCTCAAAAGGTGATGAGTCGTCTTCTTCTAGTGGAATGGTTGGGCCGGTGTATGGGGTGGGCTGGTTGGTCAAGGTTTTAGGAATCACAATAGTAGGGGAGTGGACCAGGATGGACTCTTCCACTATGGGGAGAAGGAAAAGGATGTCACTAGTGTAGCAACCAATAGTGCAAACCGAGGAGATAGACCCAATGCATGGATGGATGAGGTTAAGGCTCTTGGGTTGGTCCGCTCCTAGGGCCAATAAAGAAGTCAAGTCTGATTGCCACTTTAGACCTTTGAGGAGATCATCCCAATCTTCTACCTCATAGTAGGATTGGATTGTGGTGTGATAGGAGTGGAAGGGAATAATTTGGGATGGATATCCCAAAGGTGAGAGAGGTGGGGGTGTGCTAGGAAGGGTGGGTCCTTGCTTGAGCCATTGGAGTATATGCTCATTCATGGTGAAGGTGGGTGACTCTTGAGGATCCGGGCTATTTGAAGTGGTAAAGGGTTGAGGCTTTTCCTTACCATTGGTGTGATCTTGGGCTTCCTTATGGGTGGGAATGGGTTCCGGACTAGCATCTACTCCCATGTGGAGGGTTGTGGAGGTTTCAATTCCTAGTGTTAATGGGTTGGGTAGGTCCAATGCGGGAGAATTGGTGATAGCTGGAGCATGGTGCACTTGGGGTGGTGGGCAAGGGTGGACTTGGATCGGAAGGGGAAGTAGAGGAGGCCTTGGTTGGGGAAAGATTGGTGTAGGAAGCGGGAGGTGAGTTGGGTGAGGGGTTTTGGGTTTGGGGATGGTGGCCATTATGGACCTTGGTGGAGGGGTGGACACGGTGTCCACATGGTTTTTAATGGTGAGGGTTGGATGAGTGGTGGTCACCATGGAGGGAATTGGGTCGGTTAGGGGTCTCTTGCCCTTGGGATCATTTAGGGTGGAAGTGGGGGCTAAAGAGGCTTGTCTAGTGTAGGTTAGTGAAGGGGGTTTTGATTGGGGTGTGGGGGCCCTCATGGGATTAGGTGGGGAGGTGGAGGCCTTGGAGACTTGGGTTCTAGTGGTAAGGGTTTGGACGGGTGGGTTTGGAGGAGTGAGAGTGCTCCTCGAGTTTTGATAACCCGGGTAGGAAGGGGACATATATTTTGCTCTAAGTTGCTCCTTCATGTCCTTCCAAGTGGTGATGGGAGTTTCCCTTCTAAGTATCTTTAGCCCGACAATTTACATCCAATAAGTTTCCGCCCGTTTGGTAAGTTGCATTTTGGCAACCAATGCCTTTTCATCCTCGGATATATGATACCAAGTGAAGTATTGGTCCATTGTAGCTTCCCAATCTAAATATTCTCTAGGAGAGGTTCCATCAAAGGTGGGAAGTGGGAAAGGGACCATTCTATCGTCTGTCCTTGGGGCGGGCCTATTTTCTCCAAGTTGGTTAAGTCGGCCCGATATGTTATCAAGCCGCTCATTGGCATTGGTCAAGGCTTTCATGAAGTAGTTGACATGGCCAGGGAAGTTATGGGTGTTAGTGGTAGGCATCTCTTGGTGGCTTGGACTTATGGAGTGGGTCGATTGGTAAGGTCGATATGAGGTGGCCATTCTAGGGGACAAGAGTGATGCACTTGAAAACTCTAAATGCATAGACATGCCCTAGGACCAACTTGATAGAGACAAGTTGTGAACTTGCTCTGATACCACTTGATGTAACACCACCTATGGACCTATTTTGCAAGCATTCAAGTTTGAGCAATGGACTCACACTAGCGAGCTCACCCGTATGGCGCACACTAGTACCCGATGGCGACTAGGCGATGTTAAGAGAGGGTCCGAGGCGGGACCTTTAGGCTCCAGCGGTTGGCTAGCTTGGTAAGAACTCCAAATGGGCCTAGGATGCCCAAATCATGGGTGGCCAACACACCAAGGGTGTGGGTTAAGTGGATTCACTCTCAACTCGCCCGCGGTGGTCACTCAATTTGGTGGCAATGTAAAATCAGACACTCTCTTACCGCCGACGGAGTAACTATAGCAATACTAAGCTAAGCAAGTCCAATACAGCAATGAGGGATGTTCAGGAGCTCACCTAGCCAGCGTGAAGACGCCGACTCCGGCAGGAGACGGGGGCAAGCGGGGAGGCGAGGGTATACACCCGATCGCCGCGGCGGTGTCGCTTGACCTGAAAATGCAAAGATGTACAACACTACGCCTCACGCAGGAGGGGTAATCTTGGGGTGGGGATTAGCCTTATTACATTCAAAACTACCTCCACGCAGGGAGGGGCCTTCAGCCGGCCAAGCGGGGTGGGGGAATTAAGCGAAGGAACCCGACTTGTCAAATCCCGCCGGTTCTGCCAATCTGCAGGTTCGCCGGACAGTGGGGCGGTGTTGATGCTACCAAAAATTCCACGGAGCTTGGATCTTGATGAAACCTGCGCCAAAAGTTCCCCAACAGGACAGGGATGGTGTCTGAATTTTGGCAGGAGCTCTGGAACTCAGGGCTGGTCGGACCGGCGACTGGAACAGGTCAGCAATTTCCTCTTCTGGCTGGTGCAGAACAGGTACAACGAGTTGCAGAAGGCACCGAGGACGCTCCTGAACTCCAAATGAGATGAGCCTGGCGGTGACGTTATCTTCGTCGGAGTAGCTTCGAGCAGGAATCAACGGGGACCCAATCGGAGGTCGGAGAAGAACGAGGTAGCCGGATGAGCAGGGGCAGGTCAAACCTGGACCCACAGGGGGCAGACGACACACCCCGACGAAGAAAATGGTAACTGGAAGCTTCGGAGGCCGAATGAGGTCCTTCTTCTTGGAGATGACAGCTAACTGGTAATAGTTTCAGCCCTCCAAAATTGGCGCTCAGATCCCTCACGAGCTGTCCGAGGTCAATAGTTGAACAGGAGCTCTGTCTCTGGTTCGGACAGGAACAGTTTCCCAGCAGCAGATTGACAGCAATGCCACGACCGCTCCCGAACTCCAAATCGAGCGCCGTCAAAGCCGTTGGTTCGGCTGTCGAGTCTTCTACGCAGAAAAATTAACGGAGAAGCCAACCGATGCCAAGGTTGGCCGGTAGCCTCAGGTCACTGGTGAAGGGTCGCTGCAGACTGTGGGAGGACAGAACGTATACTTTGGGGGAGAAAAATGATATCTCCCAGATTCGAATGCCAAATGGAGCTCCGCTTTCTGGGGATGAAAGAGGATTCAGAGAAGAAGAATTTTGATGAAGAAGCCGAGCTCTGATTCTTGCTAGGTTGGTCGTGGTGAAACTTCCAAATGCTCTCTGGTCTTCAGCCTGGGGCAGATTGCACAGTCGCACAAGATCTGCTCCACCGCACAGCTCCGAGCTCGGATGGATGCGGGACCACCTCTGTTGGAAAGAGGACTCAAAGACGATTCCAACGATGTATGAAGCGCCTTCAGAAGCCTCAGGATGATGATGTGACACCTTCTGCAAGTCGCTGGACTTCTGCCACCTGCAACCTGCGAACTGTAGGTGAAAGGTGGTGGGAGAAATGGGGTAAATGGAAGTGGATATGGGGGTGAATAGGTGTGGGAGTGACCCCTAGTTGTGAGGGGGCCTAGGAGGGGGTGTTCTAAGGTGTGGGAGAGGGAGAATGGGGTCTGGAATGGGGTGTTTTCAGAGGGTGAGAGAGGAGCTACGAATTTGGGCTGTGAGGGAGGCACAAGTGGGTGGAGGGAATGTGAGTTTGAATTTTCTTTGATGGGAAGTGATCAATGGTGGTCTTGGGGATGGGAAGAGGTGTCTTGGGAAGGTGGAGTGAGGTTTGGGGAAGAGAAATGGGTAGTTGAGGGTTGGAAGGTGGAGTGGGGATTGGGTGGAGCTCTCTTGGGACTAGGGGGTGGAATAAAGAGGGTTATGGGGAAGGGGAGAGGTTTAAATGGGGTAGGTGGGAGATGGGGTGGTTGGGAAGGTGATTGAATGAGGGGAGGGGAGTTAATGAGAGATAAATGGGGAGGAGAGAGAAAATTCCGAAAATTGGGGTGGAGGGAGAGAGAGAGAGATATTGAGAGAGAAGGGTAGAGGGATTTGGAGTATATCTGGAATTCAATCATCATCATCATCATCATCATCAGAGCCTTATCCCAATTAATTGGGGTCGGCTACATGAATCCTGTTCCGCCAAAGATTTCTATCAAGTGCAATATTCATATTTAAACTCAAGGAACTAATGTCCTTCCTAATAACATCGCACCATCTCATTTTAGGCCTTCCTCGAGCTCTTTTGCTAGCATCCACTAAGATTTGATCACATCTTTTAACCGGCGCTGAGTTAGGGCGACGAAACACATGTCCAAACCACCTGAGTCTATTTTCTCTCATTTTACTATCAATTGGAGCTATCCCTAAGTCCTTACGGATGCACTCATTCCTAATCTTGTCTTTCTTAGTCTTGTCACACATCCATCTCAACATCCTCATCTCCGCTACACACATTTTGTGGATGTGTTCCTTTCGTACTGCCCAACACTCGGTACCATATAACAGAGCAGGTCTCACAGCCGTTCTATAAAACCTCCCTTTGAGTTTCACAGGCATACGACGATCACAAAGGACACCTGATGCACTTCTCCATCTTAACCAGCCTGCCTTAATCCTATGTGTAACGTCATCATAAATCTCCCCATTCTCTTGTATGATAGACCCTAAGTATCGAAAGCTACTACTCTTCGGAATGTTATGTCCGTCAATTAGAACCATGTCTTCCTGAACCACACTCCCATTACTAAAATTACAGTGCATAAATTCTGACTTGCTCCTACTAATTTTAAAACCTTTAGACTCCAAAGCAAATCTCCAACGCTCTAACTTAGCATTTAGAGCATCAATACTCTCATCAATTAAAACAATATCGTCTGCAAATAGCATACACCAAGGGATATCATCATGCAATTGTTTAGTTACTTCATCCATAACTAAGGCAAAGAGATACGGACTTAGTGCAGAACCTTGATGCAAACCTATAGAAACGGGAAATTCACCAGTCTCCCCAGCAATAGTTCGAACACTAGTAATAGCACCGTCGTACATATCCTTAATCAAATCAACGTATCCTTGAGAGATTCCTTTCTTTCTTAATGTCCACCAAATCAATTCTCTCGGTACTCGATCGTACGCCTTCTCTAAATCAAGAAAAACTATATACAAATCTTTTCTCATCTCTCTATACTTCTCCATTAGCTGCAGTAGCAAGAAAATAGCTTCTGTAGTAGATCTATTTGGCATAAAACCAAACTGATTTTCCGACACAGTAGTCATACCACGGAGGCGTTTATCAATTACTCTTTCCCAAAGTTTCATAGTATGACTCATAAGCTTAATTCCACGATAATTATTACAACTTTGAATATCTCCTTTATTTTTATAGAAAGGAACTACAACACTTTTTCTCCAAACTTCTGGCATTCTTCGTTCCTTTAAAATTTTATTAAAAAATTTAGTTAGCCACTGAATACCAATATCTCCTAGGCCTTTCCATACTTCAATAGGTAAGCCATCTAGTCCTAAGGCCTTGCCCACTTTCATTTTCCTTAAAGCATCCTCCACTTCTGACATCTTAATACACCTGAAATATTGATATTTATCAAATATTGTGGACTCTTGGGTACCTTCTAAAGATAAATCCTTGACGGAATCTCCATTAAGTAACTTCTGAAAATAGCTATGCCACCTCCCTTTAATCTCAAGATCCTTAGTTAAAACCCTTTGATCTTCACCTTTAATGCACCGAACATGATCTAAATCTCTAGTTTTCCTTTCTCTTAATTTCGCTAGTTTAAATATGTCCTTTTCACCCTCTCGGGTTCCTAATTTATTATATAAATCTTCAAATGCCTTTGATTTGGCTTCGCTGACTATTTTCTTAGCTCTTGCATAAGTTGTTACATATGAGGAGTGGGGTGGCCTATTTATAGGCACATGACTTTTTCACAAAGGACCCTAACAAAAGACACAATGACTAATAACCGAAGGGAAGGGGGGGGCATCCATGGGCCTAGCCCAATGAGATGGGCCCAATAACCTATCAAACCAACATAATGACTCAATACTTAGGAAAATGACTCAACAACCTAGGTACATGACTCAAATAAAGGGAAAATTACATGATATTGACTCAAAGAAAATGTGAAGATTACATGACTAGACTCAAAAATACATGACTAACATAATGGCGCTTGCCGACGAACAATCCGAGTCCGGAGAAAATGTGGAGGGGCAAGGGATGCCCTCATCATTATGGCTTTGAGGTTTTGTCCTGATTTGGATAGAACTCCGGCGATGGCGGTGGCGACGCGATGGCGGCTAGATGGTGGCGGTGGCGGCGGCACTGAGCTTCTCACTCAGGAAGGGGGTTGGAAGGGAGGCTTCACACCTCAGAAGAAGGAGGCTACAACCTCTGCAAGGGGGAGAGAGAAGAGAGGAGGGGGCGCCCTTGGGCATTCCTTGGCAATTTCATAAACTTTTCATCATTAATTCTAGTAAAATGGGAAATACAAGGTATTTATATGAAAATGTAAATGACCTAAACTAACCTCAGATCTAGGTTAGGGGAGGGGAAATCAAGGGATAGAACATATTATTCTCCCATGTGTTTTTACAAAAAAATAAAATATCCTATAAGAGGGGGGCGCCCCTTTGAAAATGGGGATGGCATCTTGGACTTTTTTAACCAATTGTCCCCTTGAATGGTCAATCTTCTAGAAGCCCACCTTGGACCTTTGACCATCCCCACATGGGACCTATGGTTTAGGTGGACCAATGGGGAAGGAGATGGGGGCCCCTTGCTAGTCCTACTGGACTTTTGCAAATAAACCCAAACATCCTTAAGGAATAACAAATTGGCTTATAAAGCCTTACAATTGCAAACATATTTTCCCAAGGATATAAATACAAATAAAAGGACACAAATGTAAACTAAAAAGTTAGTTCCCGGTGTTGATTCCCATCAATTCTCCCCGGGTGGGAAGAACTCGACCCCGTCGAGTAAGGGGTGCGGCAACTCAAGTAGCTCTTGCGGATCCGTCACCAAGCCTAGAAGCGCGGAGTACGCTCCACTCCAAGTAATCGTCACCTGCTCATCCCGTATAGATTCGATATGCTCACACTACTAGGGAATGAGGCTAGAGGTGGACACTCCGGGGTGGGGTCACTCTCAATGGGAGGGAGGCAGCTCGAAGACTCACTAGGAATCACCGCTGGGTCCCTTTATGTGACTAGATCCGATGTGTTGAGGTAGAGCCGATCCTAAATGCCGACAAGTCTACAACGTGCACAATAGATCTGACTTGCCTCGCACTCAAAAGGAACTAACATCGCGAGCCGACAAAGAACGACATGATGCATGAAGACTCCTGACATACTAGGCAAATAAAGAAAAAGGCACACAAGTCAGTCCTAATGCTACCCAGACCTAAGCAAAGGTGGACCAGGACATCCAAATGTGTGCCATGCATACACTTGACGTAACCGGAGGTTGACGTCATGGGGGACTCCAAGACACCCAAGTTTAACCCAGTCATGCATTGAACTCCTTTTGGACTTGGGCGTGGGAAGTTCGAGTGGTTCGGGTGGTTTAGGTGGGCCGGGGAAGCCAAATTCACTTTCTCCATCTCCCCAGTGAACTGAATGACTGACCTAGGAAGAAGGGGCGTGGATGGGAAGTGGTGGGTCACGGGGCTCCCTGGGGAAGGGGTCGAAAGGATCGAAGAAAGTGTGACCTACCATGATGGATTCCCATGGGAAAGGATCAAAGGATCAAGAAGAGTTAGGGATCTAGTGATGTGCCTCCCTGTTGACCCCGGGTAGAAATCCCCAATGTAAGCCAACTCCTCGTCACCTGAGGGGATCAGGGAAGCAGCTGGCTCCCTAGGATGTGTGGACTTCTCTATGGGAGAGAAGGGGTCATGGAAGGGAAAGTGGTGGAGCTCGTCTGGTAGAGGTAAGAGCAAGATGAGATCACTGGTGTGTGGACCCACCATGCAGACAGAGGTGATGGGACCCAAGGATGGGTATATGAAGCTAAGGCACCTAGGTGGGTCGGGCCTGAGAGCCAACAGACTGGTCAGCTCCATTTGCCTACTTAATCCCTTAAGCAGGTCTTCCAATGTGTCCACGAAGTAAGAGGATTGGCAAGTGGTGCTAAAAGCTGTGGTGGACACTATATGTAGGGTTGGTTCTATGGGAGGGTAGCAATGGAGTGTGGTATCCAGAAATAAACCCTTCCTTAGCCAACTAGCTAATGGCTCCTCAATAATTACCTTACCCTTTAGGAGCACGAGGGGCTCCGTATGGAGTTCCATGGGTGAAGGTTGTGGTGAATTGTCACCCTCGGATGGGGAGAGGACATCCTCCATGATGGGGAGAGGGCTTGGGGACTCCGTAGATGGGGCCGGGTTAAGACTACCGGTGATGACCTCCTTGGGCTCGGATAGGAGTCCGTCAACATGATCACGTGTCCTTTCCATCCTATCCAACCGGTCCGAAAATATTTTCAAGAGTTCGGCAAAGGTGCGGGTTAGAGTAGGGGCCTCATGGTGGACTCGCTCATCGTTTCTCGGCCTCCTAGGCTCAACTACATGACGGACTTGTTGCCTCCGGCTATGACCCACTTGATTGGAAGTGCTTGGGTGAGATTGGTTGGGGGTGAATGGGTGGGGTTTGTTGGTGCTGTGGCCCCTGTGGTTGGAGGTAAATGGGTGGGGTCGGTTGGAGGGGATTGGGTGGGACGGGTTGGAGGGGACCGGGAGGGGAAGGTAGGCCCTCCTAAGCTCTCTCTGCATGTCCCACCATTATTCGATGGACCATTGTCTCCTAACCTGCCTTAAGCATTCAATGTCTCTCCACTTCTCGGCAGCCTCGTGAAGAAGCATATCCTTGGCAAAAGAGAATTCTTGGGCCTCGGACATGATGTAATAATCGAAATATTTATCCATGGCGGCTTCCCACTTGAGGTAGTCGCTCGGAACCTTGGAGCCATAAAAGTCCGAGGCTTCGGGCAGAATGAAGGGCATAGGATGGTTTCCAAGCCCATGGGAGTGCCAACGGTTATATCGCCTGGGTGACCGGGAGTCTGTTGAAAACTGGGGAACTACAAGGTGGACATGTCGAAACAAAGAGACAAGACAAATCGACTATGAACCTAGACACAACCAAGATCCAGTACCTGGCGGAGTTGCGGGATCCGAAGATCCTCTCGAAGCGACTGTGCAGCCTTCCCGATAGGCGTAGCTTAACGTTCGGACAACACCTTTTGATATACCGGGTTATTGGGATGAAATGCACACCTAGGGCAACACTACCCTAGACTTAGACCGTGCTATGATGACTATCCTAGACTCAACCTTCGCTATGATACCAATTTGATGCGGGACGGACCACAGACTCGACTCCAAGTTGATATGCAATCCTTGGACTCTAGACAAGCTCATGATCGTCCCTAAGCGAGGGAAGCGTTAGACGTGTGCGGTTGAGAAACCGACAGTGAGCTAGGGTGGTCGGCTCTATCTCGTGCCCGGATCGGGTCACGGGACGGGTCTCGCTCTCTCTCGCAGCGGTGATGAAAGTAAAGCGAGCTAATATCCTATCACATGTAGCAGCATAAAAACATATATGAAATAAAGCAGATGCTTACGAGGAGGGTGGCGAGTGTACCTCCACGCTCCGGGCATGGGGAAGACGGCCCCGGCCAAGTACGGTAACTCCCGGTACAATGGTAAAAATTTAATTACAATAGTGAATTATATTGCCCACTCCACGCAAGGAGGTAAAGGTAACAAGTGGGCCCGGGAGGACCGATCTTGGGTTGACGGGAAACAAGCCGGAAGGGTGGTCGGGCCGAAGAAGGGATGCTGGTCCGACTCGGCACTATTCCAACTCAGCTCGACTCGGTTCTGCTCGCCGGACAGCAAGCAATGGTCTCCAAAGGGACATCATCCTCCTGAGATCTTCTGAAGGCGACGCTTGGCTGGGATGATGGCAGGACATCCCCGGTCGACTCCCTGAAGTGGCGATTCCTGAAATTGAGCTTTGGTATTTTTGCAAGATTTATTTTGCTACTGTATCTGCTAGTCTGTTCACGGAACAGATTTGCGCGCCTCCACGATCGGAATTCCTGTGCTCAGATCTGGAGGCGGATCAAGGAGTGGTTGGTACTGTTAGAAAGAGGACTCAAAGATCTACAACATATATTTTTTTTCTGTCGATCTAGAGAAGGGATCAGAAATGGAAATCTTTACAAACTATGGGTTTTCCTATAGATCTGGTTACTGATTGTCAGGACAGAAAGAGAGCTGCCTGAAAATGAATTTTGACCAAAGGGACAATGAAATATCTAGACTCCATAAAAATTATGGTGAAAGGGGGGGTACGTGAGGAACAATTGATAATTTTTGGGGATTTTTTGGAGAGGGCTAAGGGGGTGGGAAAAATACGACAATGGGACACTGTCCCGAAGATCTGCAAACTAACAGATTACTGAGGGGAAGAACAAAAAAATGAGAAAAATATCAAACGAAGGCCAAATGGCACGAAATTTGAACTGGAGATTAGGGGTGACATAGAGAACAAGACCTTCAAAGTTTGGGCTCGATCAGACAATCGAAGAAAAATATAAAATTATGGCTTTGAGGTTCTATTCTGATTTGGATAGAACTCCGGCGATGGCGGTGGCAGTGCGATGGCGGCTCGATGGTGGCGGCGGCGGCGGCGCTGAGCTTCACACTCAGGAAGGGGGTTGGAGGGAGGCTTCACACATCAGAAGAAGAAGGCTACAACCTCTGCTAGGGGGGGAGAGGAGAGAGGAGGGGGCGCCTTGGGCATTCCTTGGGAATTTCACAAATGTTTCATCATTAATTCTAGTAAAATGGGAAATACAAGGTATTTATATGAAAATGTAAATGACCTAAACTAACCTCAGATCTAGGTTAGGAGAGGGGAAAATAAGGGATATAACATATTATTCTCCCATGTGTTTTTACAAAAAAATAAAATATTCTATAAGAGGGGGGTGCCCCTTTGAAAATGGGGATGGCATCTTGGACTTTTTTAACCAATTGTCCCCTTGAATGGTCAATCTTCTAGAAGCCCACCTTGGGCCTTTGACCATCCCCACATGGGACCTATGGCTTAGGTGGACCAATGGGGAAGGAGATGGGGGCCCCTTGCTGGTCCTACTGGACTTTTGCAAATAAACCCAAACATCCTTAAGGAATAACAAATTGGCTTATAAAGCCTTACAATTGCAAACATGTTTTCCCAAGGATATAAATGTAAATAAAAGGACACAAAAGTAAACTAAAAAGTTAGTGCACGGTGTTGATTCTCATCACTCCTAGCTTTCTCAAGCATTCCTCGGTCTTATGGCCGGGTTTATCATAGTATTTACCAACTTCTTTGGAAGGTGTGGTGGTGGAGAATGGCTTGACATTCTTTTGAAATTTCTTTCCTTTGGAGGACTCCCCTCCACTGTAGTACCGCTTCTTATTGAATGGTGCTTTAAAATTTTCTGGGCTTGTGATAGGTTCCTTCTTGTCCCTTCCTCGGATCTTCTCTGATAATTCGGTGGCGTCCTCGAGCAACTGTGCACGTCGAACCATTTCTGAGTAGACTTGGATGTCCATCAGTGCAAGTTGTGTAATATAATGGGGCCGAAGCCCATTGAGGAACCTTTTAGCCTTCATCTTCTCCGTACACACCAAGTGGAGTGCATACCTGGACAGTCTTGAAAACTGGGCCTCATACTCGGCCACTTTCAAGCCCCGTTGCTTTAGAGCGGTGAATTCCGCAACCTTCTTTTCCTGGAAGTGGCCAGAGAAGTACTTGTTGTTGAAATGCTCAGTGAATTCATCCCATGTGACGTGGTCATCGAGCAAAGTTGCTTCCATGGATTCCCACCAACTTCGAGCGTCCCACTCAAGTTGGAATATAGCTAGTAGAACCTTCTCCTCGTCCATGCATTGCATCACACGGAAAATTCGTTCCATTTTCTTTAACCAATTTTTGGCATCCTCAGGGTCAGATGAACCCGTGAACCTTGGCGGGTTCATGTTGCGGAAACCCCTGTGGAGATCAATGGTTCCACGGTTAGCACCACCTTGCGCCACTTGCTATAGCGCCTGTGTAAGGCCTTGCACGGTGCACTACATCTCATGCCATTGTGCTCTTTCAGCAACCATGATCCTACAAAAGGGTTTAAGCATAATAAGGATCGGGTTTAATTAGAAGGTCAAATGTCAATATAGAACTTAACTTATGGCTCTACCCATCTCACCGGGTAAGGTATATATCTATCCTTAGACTTAGGTTTTTACCTAGATTTCAATCATGACTTCTAATTTCCTGACTTCTTATTCCCTAGGAAATTGAAATCCTAGGCTCTGATAGCATGAAGACTATCACACCCCGAGCGCGGAAGATACTCAAGGTCGTGGCCAGCTTATATAGAACCATTCAATCAGAGCAGTGTACATAACATTTTTTTTTGACAAAAGACAGAGTGCACAATTTATCTAAATCATAACTAAGATTAAATTCCCAAAATAATACCAATATCCAAGATGACAATTATCCAATTTACCAAATGGCAATAATTCTACTCTATGACATTCCTTATTCAAATCAAATACCAGGTTACAAGCCTTAACAAGCTTCAATCAACTATACTGATATAATTTGGAAATACAAAAAGGGGACTCAAGAAAATCAAAAGGCACGACTAGCTGACAATATACGATTGGTGACACTAGCACTCATCACTCGGTCTCATTCCCATCTTGATGGTGGTCGCTATTCATATCTCCTGAAAAATGTTAGAATAAACTGGATGAGCGAATCGCTCAGTAGGGTTTATATCTTAAGCTCTAACAATCTTTAAGTTAATTACAAGTTCATGCATTATAATGATGCATGTTGGATCGAGCAAGAATATCAAGAATTGTATCAAAAGAGTATCACATGAACATCAATAAAATGTATGAATAAGGAACTAGCAAGTAATTTGTAAGTAATTGCACAAGTCTTTCCAAGAAGATGATAATCAATATTCAAGCAAGTCCTTTCAAGGAGGTAATAATCAATGATCAAGCGAGTAATCTCAAGCTCATACAATAACAAGTAGTGTAATGGAATTGGCTATTTCATTCAAGCAAGTAATTGTCCCTTTTTCGGGCCAAGCAATTCATGTCAAGCAAGTCAAGAATGTCACGTGAGAGTGAGTGGGAATGTCTCAAGTCAAGTCAAGCAAGCAAGTACTTCGGTGCAATGCCAAACACCGTGGTCAATAAACTCCCATGGGCACAAGTACCTTCGGGTGCTCCTCCTAGGACCAGACCGGGCCCTTATATGTATGCACAACATTTCATGTATAATTTTTGACATCCACTCTCATTTATAGCCAATATATAATTTCAAGAAGTTTACACATTGTAGGAACATAAGGTAGATTCTACAGGAATAGAATTCACGGATAATATCACATGTAAATGATGATTTATGACCAAGCTACTTAAAATGCATGACACATAGGCCAATCGGGGCTAAGAAGATGGCCAGGGATCATTGGGTAAGGGCTAGACAGAAGCCCAAAAATTCTAGTCTACAGGGAAATGGCACCCTTGCAGAGGGTCTCTATTTCAGTAAATAGAGTCTTCTCAGAGATTCTCTATTTCAATGCTGAAATAGAGTCTTCCTAGAGGATCTCTATTTTAGTAAATAGAGTCTTCTCCGAGAGTCTCTATTTCAATGCTAAAATAGAGTCTTTCCGGAGGGTCTCTTTTTCAGTAAATAGAGACTTCCCGGAGGGTCTCTATTTTAGAAGGTTAACAATCTAACAGGATAACAGGTTTACACGTACTGTAAACAGGTTTAACATGCTATGTGATTTGACAGGCTACAGGATTAACAAAGCTTAATGACAGCTATGCAATTAACGAGGTTTAATAGGATATGTAATTACCATGCTATGTAATTAACAAGTTTAACAGCTAACAGGCTTAACAAGGTAAGTAATTACCAAGTGAACAGCTGTCAGGTTTAACAGGATAAGGTTTAACATGTAACTGGTTTAACATGTGACAGGTTTAACGGGATTCAGAAATAGAGACTTCTCAGAGGGTCTCTATTTCAGAAGGTTAAAATAGAGTCTCCCCGGAGAGTCTCTATTTAAGAAAATAGAGACGTCCCGAAGGGTCTCTATTTCAGAAGGTTAACAATCACAGGTTACTAACAGTATAACAGGTTTACACGTGTTGTAACATGTAACTGGTTTAACATGCTAATCGTATGGTTTAACAGGTAACAGGTTTAACATACTATTCTCGGGTTAAAAGGCTGTAGGATTTTTACAGGCTTAACAAGGTATGTAATTTACAGGTTAACATGTAACAAGTTTAACAGGTTTAACAGTTTTGACAGGCTAATCAGCAAGGTTTAACAGGTAACAGGTTCAACAGGCTAATCGATAGGGTTTAATAGGCTAATCACGGGATCAGGGGTTTTAATTCACACTGGAGAATGGCGCCCTGGCCAGGGGCGCCCTATTGAATGGCGCCCTGGTCAGGGGTGCCCTTCACTAGGGTGCTCCAGAGACTCAAAACACTGTTCATCATGCGAAATTTCACGAATTCCAGAAATTAAGACATGATAAAATAGAGAAAAATCTGGGGATTCCAGAGTCATGCTCATGCAGGAATCTTATGATTTAGTTAAATAGATATAAATCCCTGAACATGTGGCTACTAATCACGTAACTTTACTGTTCATGATTTATAACATGTTCACAGAATCAGGAAGTAGAGACATATATAGACATGAAAAAATAGCAGGATTGCAAGGTCATTGTAATACCCTCAAATATAGCTAAGTTGTACTCTATATCACCGAGGCGCCTTTTGAAGTATCGGCTCAGTTCTTGAAAAGAACTCCAAAGTTAAGCGTGCTTAATGGGGAGTAGTACTGGGATGGGTGACCTGCCCGGGAAGTCCCCCATTCTGGAGCCGATCACCCTTAGAAAGGGACAAAACCGTGAGGCCGGTAGGCCAAAGCGGATAATACCTCGACGGTATAGAGTACGGGGCGTGACAGAATGGTATCAGAGCTATACCCCAGCCGGAAGTGTGGGAACTAAGTGCCATGTAGGGCAAAGTGCTACGCTATGGGAGCCACCTCTTGAGTCCGTAATGGAGCAAAGTGCTACATAGTGGGAGCCACCTCTTGAGCCTGTAGGGGCCACCTCTAGAGTCCTACCTGCCTGGGGGCTTGATTGCATGATTGCGTGCTATATGTGCCCAGTGAAGAGGACGTCGCCTATATAAGAGGGGTAGATTGTAATACCCTCAAATATAGCTAAGTTGTACTCTATATCACCGAGGCGCCTTTTGAAGTATCGGCTCAGTTCTTGAAAAGAACTCCAAAGTTAAGCGTGCTTAATGGGGAGTAGTACTGGGATGGGTGACCTGCCCGAGAAGTCCCCCATTCTGGAGCCGATCACCCTTAGAAAGGGACAAAACCGTGAGGCCGGCAGGCCAAAGCGGATAATACCTCGACGGTATAGAGTACGGGGCGTGACAGTCATGCTCATGCAACAATTTTTGATTTTAATTTCATAGATATTAACTTTTAAACATGGATCAATTTACAAAAAGTTGGGATAGATTATGAGTAACGACAACTATATAATCAGTATGTACATGGGGTACTTGACGGAGAATCTACTCACGCAAGATTTAGTGTTTCAGATAGGCGTAGCCTAACCTTCCCACTAAGATTTTTGATATACCCCTGACTAAGGTGGCCAGATTATGGCTATGAAAGGTTTAACTAGCATGCATGTTAACCTATATTAATTACTAATTAAGCTATATCTTGATAACACCTACCTTTTTGACATGGTTAACTGATAGAACCATGGAATCCTAGCCCTCCACGTTCTCTGCAGCCAAGCTCCCATCCGCATGATGTGGTACGTAGCATGCACATGAAGAGAAAAGGCTAAGATTTCTCTTCTGCAGGTGTAGAATAGAAAAGGCATGAACAACCTTCTCTTCTGTGGTAGGAATGGCAGATTGACAGTAAGGTCTTCTACATTGTATGGAGGGAATTGTTTATAGGAACTAAATCGTTAAGAGTCCATGGGGAACTAGATCTGAAAACATTGCTGTCCATGGCCAGAGAAGGGTCCCTTACTAGCGAACATAACCTATAAGTGTTTTAGCTTTTCTAGAAGCTTTCCCTTCAGGGAAATGGCGCCTTACAAGCAGTCTTTATTTAAGTAAATAGCATCCATGCATGTGGACGTTATATCCTTGGTTCTTACATATATATATATATATATATATATATATAATGCCAAAGAGGAAATGGCGCCTGGTGTAGGGGCGCCCCATTGGGAATAGCACCCAGGTCAGGGGCGCTATTTCATTCTTGCTGGCGGGCCCCTCAGCAACGTGTATCCACCATGTGTTGGTCAACTCCAAGAATGATATATGTTTATATAGTTAATTAATTTAGTAGCATTGGTTGGTTGGTGGGGTTTGTAAATTGGGTTCTATGTTTACTGTGGGCTTGCATACCACGGGATGTGGCCTTGTGGGAAAATAGCGCCTTTATACAAGGGCTTCATTTAGGTGAATGGCGCCCTAGTAAGAGGGCACCCTTCTCTCTTGTGTTTTGAAAAGGAAAACCTCTGTACGTGGGGTTTATATGAGGTAAAGGGGTGTATATTATATAGTGGCCCTCAATGGGCATTCCAACCTTTTATTTTGGCCTTCTTATAGAGTTATTTAAGGTTTTATTTATTCGATAAAAAGTCTATCTCGCTCTCATTTTTATCCGGGGTGCTACAGATTCGCTCACCTAGTTGCATTCTAACATTTTTTAGGTAACTTGGATAGCGACCACCACCCGGATGGAAATGAGACCAAGTGATGAGTGCTAGAATCATCGATCGTTGAACCGTCAGCTAGTCGTGTCTTCTGTGTCTTAAGCCCTTACATTGTATTTCCAGTTATGTCAGTTATATTAGTCTAGTTGATTGAAACTTGTTAAGGCTTCAGGAATAATAGTTGGATTTGAATAATGTATGTTTATCATCAGTTGGTTAATTGTAAGAATTGTCATCTTGGACTATTGGTATTATTTTGAAAATTTATATCTTAGTTATTTTGTGCACTCTGTCTTTTGTCAAAAAAAATCTTACAGCCCTGATTGACACGATCTACATAAATTGTCACGCTACTGAGTATCTTCCGCGCTCGGGGCGTGACATGGAATTCTACTCGGCTGTCGACCGCGGCCCAAATATCATCGTTCGGCTCTGAGGATGATGAAGGCATGTCCAGTATAGCACCCGAACTATGACCAGCTCTCGCAGTGGGCGCAGTCAAAGGAGTATCGATGACAGTAGTCTCTTTTCCAACCTCTGGCGGAGGGGTCATGACATGAACTTCAGGAGCAAGAAGTGGTCATCCGCTATCCTCGGCTCGGCCATCCTCTGCCATTGTCACTTCAATGGCTAGCACCGAGGTTGTAGATACCCCGACAACCTCTTCTGCAATGCTTCCTATTTCTACCGCAGGAATTTCTTGTTGTATATCTATCTCGGTGTTTTGATGATAACAAAATCAAGGACATAGGGTTGCTCACTTGCTTGGATCTAATAACCTAAGTGTTTTTCATAAGCCTTCAAGGTCGGAACTCTTCATGCTGTTACTTAAGGTTTTAGCATTCCAAATGGTTTTTTAAGTACTTTGAATGAACGTGTAATAACCATTTAACCAATCGTTCAAATCATGCCTCGATCATATGGACACATTTTTCTGGGCTAAACTCTTCATTTTTTAGGTTTTTGACAGTCCGGTCGACCTCCAGCATCACCCCGGTCGACCTGGAATAACAGAATGGAAACTTCTACAGGCTGTCTCAGTGGCGGTCGACCGCCCCTCAATCTCGGTCGACCGGATCTCCCAGGGACCGGCCTACTGTAGGTCTCTCAGTGGCGGTCGACCGCCAGCCCTGAGCTGCCAACAATTGTTGACTTTTTATCATTTCGAGAAAAGCCATTCTCATGGGTATTGTTTAATCCCTAAGCAACCAAACTCTCCAGAAATTATGGATCTGGTCTGGGAGAGTCCTTGGACCATTCAAGAACCTATAAAACATATACAAGAGGGATTGGAAAACCCTAATGCTCAAGGTGGATCAAGGGGGCTACTAAGAGGAAGAGAAGGGATCCAGCACTGTAGATGTGAACAGTGCTCCGAGAAGAGTTCTTCATCCTTCCTCATCCAGTCAAGTGAAGATCAGCCCAAGGATTCAAGCTGCATCCAAAGCATCCAATCATCCATTAAGGGGGAGCAAATCAAGATTCTTTTCTTGTGTTCTAAATTCATTTTGTTTTCTTAAGCTTCATGTGTCGTTCTTGTAATCGTTAAACATTTCAGTGTGTGTGGATCTTCCTAGATCCATGTGTGTGTGGTTGTGTGTTCTCCGTTGTAGTTGTGTGTATATTAAGGTGTCCTTACACCTCGCGGGAACTCTCCTTCCTAGTGTGTGTGTGTTGTGGGTGTTTGATCTTGTAACTCCTTACAAGATAGTGTGTGGTTCCTCACTGTCGGTGAGCGGTGGACGTAGGTTGCCGTTGTGGCATCCGAACCACCTTAAAATCACTGTCTCCTTGTGGTGTGCTCCATATCTCCTATCCCTCTTTTGTGCATACTTGTGAATCTAGATATTTTGTATCCTTTAGATCTAGATTGTTTGATCTTCTTCACTTAAATCCTATGGTTTATCAAAAACATAATTTGTCTTGCTCTTGTTTTCTTCTCTGTCCCCACGTCATCACATATTTGTGTCTATCTCGACAGAAATTTTTTATCACCCAATTCACCCCCCTCTTGGGTGCCATTTAATCTCGAGACTTCAATTGGTATCAGAACCAAAGCTCTTCCTTTTCAGATCTAACGATCTAGAGTAAGATCCGGTTAAATGGCAAACAAGGGTATGATGCCCGAGGGCCACTCCATCAACCGTCCTCCCTACTTTGACGGTTCAAACTACTCGTACTGGAAAAACAGAATGCATATCTTTCTTAGGGCTCAAGAGTACGAAGTTTGGAGAGTTGTGGACAAGGGTCCTCATAAACTAGGGGATGATGAAGATAAATGGACACCTGAGGAAATTAAGAAATGCACCGCTAACTATAATGCCATGAATATCATGCAATGTGCTATACACCCTAATGAATTCTCTCGTGTCTCCATGTGCAGCTCGGCCAAAGAAATGTGGGACAAGCTGCGACTCATATATGATGGAACTTCAGAAGTCAAGGAAACCAAGGCAACCCTCCTAGTCACTGACTATGAGTTATTTAAGATGAAACCTGAAGAAACCATCTCCAAGATGTTTGCAAGGTTAACAGAGATCACAAATGGTCTCAAGAGTCTTGGGAAAGAATACTCAAATTCTGACCTCGTAAGGAAAGTGCTAAGGTCCCTATCGTCGGCATGGCACACAAAGGCCACAGTGATTGAAGATTCAAAGAACTTGTCTACTATCACCCTGGATGAACTCAGACGGTCACTCATGACCTATGAGATAAATATAAGGAGAACATTTGATGAAGACATCAAGAAGAAAAAGGTCATTGGACTGAGAGCTCATTACTCCGATGATGAATTACAAGAAGGTGAATCAAGTGACGGAAGCAATGAAGAGGAAGAATTGGCGATGATAACTCACCAAGTGAGGAGATTTCTAAGGAAGAAGAGAAACTTTCAGGGAAACTTTAGAAAATGGCAAAGAAAGCCCATGCAGACCAAAGGCGAGTCAAGCAAGCCAAGTAGCATCATATGCTACGAATGCAAGAAGCCAGGGCACATGAGAGGTGAATGTCCAGATCTGAAAAAGAAATTCAAGAAGGATAATTTCAAGAAACCCAAAGCCATGGTCGCCACATGGAGCGACAAAGAAGATGAACCATCTAATGAAGAGATCCAAGAACTTGTGGAAAGCCTGTGCCTCATGGCACATGAAGATGAATCTACGGAGGTAAACTCTGACCCTGATTTCATTTCCAATGAACAATGGGAATCTCAATATGAAAAATTGTATACGAAATGCAAGAAGATCAGATCTGAAAACAAAACTCTCAAAAAGAAACTTGATGACTTGTCACACGAAGATATCTTCGTCAAATTTGAAAAACTGGAACAGGAATGGTTTGAGGCCACGGAAGAAAAAGAAAGTCTATTACAAACTATTTCAGACTGTGATAAAGCCAAAGAAGAACTATCTTGCAAAGTAATTGAAATGGAGAAAGCATGTGAAAAAATGAAAATTGAAGAACAAATTCTGAAATCCACAAACTCAGAAATTAAAAAGAAAACTGTGAGCTTGGAAAAAGAAGTGGATGATCTTCAGTTCACATTGTCTAAGTTTGTTAAGGGAAAGCAAAACCTAGATAATTTGTTGGGAGTGAAAGTCAATTTTCAAAAAGAAGGTCTTGGATACACTCCACAAAATCAAAAATCTTTTGAGCATAAGATCACCACATCATTTGCTCATGAAAAAGGTGAAAATCATGCTTCATGTTCGAAGCCTGAACCAAAACATGATCAACCCAAACCACGACAGTTTCAAGGAAAGTTTGCACCTGTTAATTACTATCATTGTGGTAGATTTGGTCATGCTATTATGAACTACTGGTTTAGACAAAGACCACCTAGAAATCATGTCTCTCGGACTAAGAAAAGATATACCAAGAACTGGACTAACTCCTACGGACCCAAACTAGCTTGGGTACCAAAAACAATTGCATGAGAATTTTTCTTCTTGCAGATATGTCTTGAAGCCAGGGGGAGCAAATTGTACTTGGATAGCGGGTGTTCAAGGCATATGACAGGGGACAAGAAAGTGTTCTCCACACTGCAAGATAAGGATGGAGGTTCAGTTGTCTTTGGAGGTCAAGACAAAGGTAAAATCATTGTGATTGGCAATATTAGTAAGAATTCTGAAATTCTTATTGGAGATGTGCTTTTGGTGAAAGGCCTGAATCATAATCTGCTTAGCATAAGTCAATTGTGCGATAAGGGTTTTAAAGTTGTTTTTGATGAAACCCACTGCATTGTCTTAAACAAAAACTTAAATGAGATCAAATTTCTTGGAAAATGGAATAACAATGTTTATACTGTTGATATTGATAATGTTTCGTGTGATGATCTCTGCTTGGTTGTGAACAATCATGAAAATGCTTGGTCATGGCACCGAAGGTTAGGTCATGCTAGTTTTGGAGTTATCTCTAAGTTGTCTAGACATGACTTGGTGATTGGACTGCCTAAAGTAAAATTTGAAAGTGATAGAATCTGTGAAGCTTGCACGAAAGGCAAGCAAACATGAATTTCCTTCAAAAACAAAAACATTGTTTCATCCGCTAGGCCTTTGGAACTGTTGCATCTTGATCTCTTTGGTCTTACTAGAACATCTACCCTAGGAGGAAAATCCTATGGCTTTGTGATTGTTGATGATTTTTCTAGATTCACATGGGTGCTATTTTTAGCTAATAAAAGTGATGCCCTGACGGAGTTTCAAGTGTTTTGCAGAAAAATCCAGAATGAAAATGGTTACCTCATCACCACAATCCAGAGTGATCATGGTGGTGAATTTGAAAATCATGAATTCAGCATGTTCTGTGAAGAACAGGGGTACACATATAATTTTTCATCACCAAGGACGCCCCAGCAAAATGGAGTAGTAGAGAAAAAGAATAGAACGTTGATAGACATGGCCCGGACCATGCTCAGTGAAAATTCCCTACCTAAGTATTTTTGGGCTGAAGCCGTGAGTACAGCATGCTACATCATAAACAGGGCAATGGTAAGGCCCATTCTAAAGAAAACTCCATATGAGCTCTACAAGGGTAAGAAGCCAAACATCTCCTATCTTAAACCCTTTGGATGCCCTTGCTATGTCTTGAACAATGGTAAGTCCAACCTGGGTAAGTTTGACGAAAAGAGTGATAAAGGTATTTTTCTAGGTTATGCACTCAATTCTAGAGCTTACCGATTATTCAATAAAAGGACTTTGGTCGTTGAAGAAAACCCTCATGTTATTTTTGATGAATCCGATTCAAAACTCACAAATCAAATTTCTTCCACTCTGGACGCAGATGAAGATCCCAGGAACTCATCATATGTCAAAGCTAAGGATGAACCATTGAAGGCAACCTCGAGCAAAAATGAGGAAGATGAGGATCCCACAATTGAGACACTGCAAGAACCACAAGTGCAGCATCCTGATTTGCCCAGTTCCTCCACTCTTCTAAAGGATCATCCAGCTGTGAACATCATAGGTAATTTGGAGGATGGGGTAAAAACTAGGTCCTCTCTAAGGCAGGTTGAAGAGGAGGACTTGATGGCCCTTTTTTCACAAGAAGAGCCCAAGGACATTCATGAAGCTCTCCAAAATAAATCCTAGATTCAGGCTATGCATGAAGAGCTGCATCAGTTTGAAAGAAACAAGGTGTGGACTCTCGTGCCGCGTCCTAAAAATCATCCTACTATTGGAACTCGTTGGGTTTTCAGAAACAAGCTAAATGATGCGGGTTTAATTGTGAGGAATAAGGCCCGACTTGTGGCCAAGGGGTACAGCCAGAAGATGGGCATTGATTTTGATGAGTCCTTTGCACCGGTTGCTAGACTTGAAGCAGTCCGGATCTTACTGTCCTACGCTTGCTCCTTGAATTTTAAACTATTTCAAATAGATGTTAAATCTGCATTTCTTAATGGTTATATCAAGGAGGATGTCTTTGTAGAGCAGCCGCCAGGTTTTGAAGATTCCAAACATCCACCACATGTGTACAAGCTCCAAAAGGCCTTGTACGGACTAAAACAAGCACCAAGGGCATGGTATGAATGGCTTACCTCTTTTCTGGCTGAAAATGGGTTCAAGAGAGGTAAGGTTGATCAAACACTTTTCACAAGGAAATCAGCTAAGGACATTTTAGTAGTTCAAGTGTATGTGGATGACATTATTTTTGGAGATACTAACAATGATTTATGCGAGGAATTTGCAAAGACTATGCAAGGAGAATTCGAGATGAGCTTAATGGGGGAGCTGAACTTTTTTCTTGGATTGCAGGTGAAACAAACTTCAGAAGGAATTTTTATCAATCAAGCCAAATATACTATGGAATTGCTGAAGAAATACGGGATGGCGGAAGCAAAACCCATATCAACTCCCATGGCCACCACCACAAAGCTGGATAGAGATGAAAATGGTAAAACAGTAGATCCTACATTGTTTCCAGGTATGATCGGATCACTACTGTACCTTACAGCATGTCGCCCTGACATTCAATTCAGTGTATGTCTTTATGCCCGTTTTCAGTCATTCCCCAAGGAATCTCATTTATCAGCTATGAAACACATCTTTAGATATCTCATTGGCTCAATAGACTTTGGCTTGTGGTTTCCTATCAGTGGTTCCTTTGAATTAAATGCCTATACCGATGCGGATTATGCTGGGTGCATTGTAGATCGTAAAAGTACAAGTGGATACTATCAGTTTCTTGGTGGTTGCCTAGTCTCATGGGCCTCCAAGAAACAACATTCAGTAGCTCTCTCAACGGCCGAGGCTGAATATGTAGCCGCCGGAAGTTGTGGAGCCCAAGTACTTTGGATCAAAAACCAACTGCTTGATTTAGATATTGAAATGAAAATTGTTCCAATACTGTGTGATAATACCAGTGCAATCAATTTGTCAAAAAATCATGTTCAGCACTCAAGGACCAAACATATAGATATTCGTCATCACTTTCTGAGAGATCATGTAGGGAAAGGGGTCTTTGAATTGAACTTCATTGACACACACAATCAGCTAGCTGACATCTTCACCAAACCCCTAAACCAGGATCAATTCTATAAGATAAGAAGAGAACTTAGGATGTGCAAGGGTGAGAGCATACATACATAGATGTGCATCTAAGGTATAGGGTTGCATTTGTAGAAATTCATATGCATCACGGGTAGAAAAACATACATATTGAATTTACCGTTGAACGCATTGTGTGTCTTCGTTCACCGTTGAATGCCTGCATGTACATACTTATATTTAGCCCTCCTTGAAAAATAATTCTACGGGCAAATATTCTTTGATTGAATACATCTGTGGACTCAGTGTTGCTGGAACTAACGGTTCTACCTAGGGGAAATCAAAACCTCTTCTCGTCTCCACATCTTCGCCTCTAGTACATACTTCCACTGTCTTGTTGGTTCAAGTAGTCGGTTGCTTATCCCCCCTAAACAAAAAAAAAGGGAGAAACAAAAAAAAAAAGAAAATCAAAAAAAGGAGAAACACAAAAAAAAGGAAAAAAAAAGAAGAAGAAAAAGATTTTTTTTCAAAAAATGGGGATTTTGGCCCTGGCGGTCGACCGCCAGGCCCGCGCCGGTCGACCGCCAGGCGGTGAACCGGCCCGACTTAAGGGTCAACCGACCCCCTTTTAAAGGGCTCTCTCTCCCTCTTTCCTTCTCTCCTTCACTCCTTTTCACTCTCTACCACCTTTCCCTAACCCTAACCCCAACCCTCCATCTCTCCACCAACCAAGCCCCCACAACTCTCTCTCACTCCACCCGCACACGATTTGGTCATCCGGTCATCTTCCCGGGACATCCTCCATACGGTCACTCGTGCGTTTGTGGAGATCCCTCTCAGCTTCCACATTGTGGAAAGGTCGATCCAAGCCCTAGCAGTGCTCCTGTGCTCCATCCACGTTTTCGGGGTTGAGATCGATTGTTCCAAGAGTTTCCTGGTGGGTTTTTCTAGGTCGGGATGCCGCTCAGACGAAGCTCTCGGCGTTCTGCCCAAGGGCAAGCTAGCCATCAACGGACAGAGGCCCCGGCTCCTCCACCTCAGCAAGCTCCTCCTCTGCCTCGAGCACCTTTACCTCCACGTCCTATTATCGACCCTCGCTTGGTCGACTTCAATGAGGTGAATGAGCTCTTCTCGAATTTGTGCGCTCTTTTTGAGGTTCAGGACGGTTGGATGGATTTTGTTATCCGGTACGATAGATATTATGCTCGGTTGGTGCAGCAGTTCTACGGGTTTTTAGTTGTGAGGAATGACCAGTTATACACCACGGTTGAAGGTGTGGAGCTTCATATCACTCCGGAGTTATTTCAGCAGGCCCTAGGAGTATCCGCCATGGGTGCAGATAGGGCATATGGTTTTGGTGAAGTTCCAGCAACATTTACTGCTATGACCAACTGTGAGTATGTGCACGGTGTGAGCAATTTGATCAAGCTGAATGCCAATCATTTTCCTCTAATACAACGGGTCCTGCACCACATGTTTACTTCATTAATTTACCCCAAAGTGGGCGGTCGGGATGAGGTTACAGAAGTTCAGAGATTCCTATTCTATCATGTCATGAATGACATTCAAATCAATATGGGTCGGCTCATGATAGATCTGATCAGCACCTGTCGTACCTACCTCCGGCGCTCTCTTCCATATGCTTCGCAGTTGACCGGTATCTTCATTTATGCCGGGATAGATGTGGCAAATGAGCAGTTCATTTATGTTAGGCAGGATGATGTATACAACAAGCATAAAATTTTCGTAGATTTTGGCTACTACTTTGGTCCCGACGGCGAGCTTGTGCGGGACATTCTAGTTTATGGGGAAGATGAAATCAGTGAGGCAGAAGAAGAACCAGCACAGTAGCAAGACGTGGGGGATATCCCCCCTCCAGTTCCAGCTGAGGAGCAGCCTCCACCACCATCTCCTTCTCATCCGGCTTTTGAGATGCCTTCTCCACTCCAGTTTCACCATGGGGAATCCTCCACTCAGGGGGCCGGACAGCGCCCTTCGGTGGACTACGAGGCTCTTGACGGGCGGCTTACCAGGTTGGAAACTCGTGTGGATATCCTTGGGAATCATCTCTCTACCCTTGGGGACACTATGGGCACTGCGTTTGACACCATATCAGGGCGCATGGACACCTTCTCTACTACCTTCGAGACTCTCTCTACTCAGATGGCCACTCTCACCACCCACATGACTTCCCTCCGAGAGGATTTAGCTGAGTCTGGCCAATCCTTTAGCTTCATGCACCTCTCCCTTCTTGGCATGCGGCGCCAGGATGCGGCTCATGATGAATCCATTGGTCATATTCTTGATCTTCTTCACAGTCATGCCCACCATATTGGCGACATTCGTCGGCACCTTGGCCTTCCACCTACACCTCCAGCCGATCAGCCACCTCCTGAAGATGCTCCATGAGGATTTGTTTTGTTTTCACCTCTAGCATGTTCCTTTTTGGTCTAGAGTTGCTTGAGTCCCTCCTTCGTCTATCCTATCCCTTTTTGCTGTTGACAAAGGGGGAGAAGTAGTAGGGCAGGTTTATTATCTACTTATGTATGTCGTTGTGTGGTTGTGTTGCTTGCTTGCATGTCACATGTGAGGGTTGTCGGTAGTGTTAGTCTTTTGCTTAGACTTTGATTTTAGAGTCGTGCATTCACTCTCGCACTAATGTACCTTGTAATGAAACTATGATGAATTGAAAGTATTGGTGTTTTGAACTCAGACGGTTAGCATTTGTGTCTCATTTCATATTCTTGCTGGCATACAAGTGGTTGTTTTTTTCTTAACATAAACCTTGGTTTGAATGCCCTAGAGTTTTGTCATCATCAAAAAGGGGGAGATTGTTGTATATCTATCTCGGTGTTTTGATGATAACAAAATCAAGGACATAGGGTTGCTCACTTGCTTGGATCTAATAACCTAAGTGTTTTTCATAAGCCTTCAAGGTCGGAACTCTTCATGCTATTACTTAAGGTTTTAGCATTCCAAATGGTTTTCTATGTACTTTGAATGAACGTGTAATAACCTTTTAACCAATCGTTCAAATCATGCCTCGATCATATGGACACATTTTTCTGGGCTAAACTCTTCATTTTTCAGGTTTTTGACAGTCCGGTCGACCTCCAACATCACCCCGGTCGACCTGGAATAACACAATGGAAACTTCTACAGGCTGTCTCAGTGGCGGTCGACCGCCCCTCAATCCCGGTCGACCGGATCTCCCAGGGACCGGCCTCCTGCAGGTCTCTCAGTGGCGGTCGATCGCCAGACACTGCAGGTCGACCGCCAGCCCCGAGCTGCCAACAATTGTTGACTTTGTATCATTTCGAGAAAAGCCATTCTCATGGGTATTGTTTAATACCTAAGCAACCAAACTCTCCAGAAATTGTGGATCTGGTCTGGGAGAGTCCTTGGACCATTCAAGAACCTATAAAACATATACAAGAGGGATTGGAAAACCCTAATGCTCAAGGTGGATCAAGGGGGCTACTAAGAGGAAGAGAAGGGATCCAGCACTGTAGACGTGAACAGTGCTCCGAGAAGTGTTCTTCATCCTTCTTCATCCAGTCAAGTGAAGATCAGCCCAAGGATTCAAGCTGCATCCAAAGCATCCAATCATCCATTAAGGGGGAGCAAATCAAGATTCTTTTCTTGCGTTCTAAATTCATTTTATTTTCTTAAGCTTCATGTGTGGTTCTTGTAATCGTTAAACATTTCAGTGTGTGTGGATCTTCCTAGATCCGTGTGTGTGTGGTTGTGTGTTCTCCGTTGTAGTTATGTGTGTATTAAGGTGTTCTTACACCTCGCGGGAACTCTCCTTCCCAGTGTGTGTGTGTTGTGGGTGTTTGATCTTG
This sequence comes from Amorphophallus konjac, assembly GCA_022559845.1. Taxonomy (NCBI): domain Eukaryota; kingdom Viridiplantae; phylum Streptophyta; class Magnoliopsida; order Alismatales; family Araceae; genus Amorphophallus; species Amorphophallus konjac. Next base: position 354,602,459 of record CM040121.1, read on the forward strand.
TAACTCCTTGCAAGATAGTGTGTGGTTCCTCACTGTCGGTGAGGGTTGGACGTAGGTTGCCGTTGTGGCATCCGAACCACCTTAAAATCGCTTTCTCTTTGTGGTGTGCTCCATATCTCCTATCCCTCTTCTGTGCATACTTGTGAATCTAGATATTTTGTATCCTTTAGATCTAGATTGTTTGATCTTCTTCACTTAAATCCTGTGGTTTATCAAAATCATAATTTGTCTTGCTCTTGTTTTCTTCTGTGTCCCCACGTCATCGCATATTTGTGTCTATCTCGACAGAAATTTTTTATCACCCAATTCACCCCCCTCTTGGGTGCCATTTAATCTCGGGACTTCATTTCTCCCTCGCCTCGAGGTGGCACATCATCATTAATAAGCTGCGGCTGCTCCAGAACCATTGTAGGCTGGTCAAGTCCTGCGATTATTCCCGGCGCTTCAAAGCCCGCTGTCGTAGCATAATCCTTTAGATATCTCAAGGCTATGGGCCTTAAAATAGGCGAGAATACTGGTTGACCCGCATCGAAAGATATAAGAGATACCTTTACAGTCATGGTCGGCAAGGTCACTTCGGCCGGAACGATGGGAGCCTTCAAGAAGAATATGTATAAAATATCTCGGAGGGTAGATATGATAGATAATGAAAATAAGCACAAGCCCATAAGGAGAACTATTACCTCAGCTAGCGCCAAGCTTAAATCTTCGGCAGCAGGGCCCTCCATCTCCATCATTGCTGCCCCTTCTTCTACGAAGGGGCCGAATGACCCGAGGCCACTCCATGTTAGTCGCGGTGGGCTAAAAGTTGTGAAGTCACTTTCATAAGCAGATGAAAGCGCGGCATCTTCAGTCTCTGTCTCCGCCCTAGGAGACTCTTCGTCACTAGAGCTGCCACTATAATCCACCTGCTCCATCGGAGATGGGCTTTGCTCCGAGCATGAACTTTTCTTTACAAAACTAGTCGGCTCCCCAGCAGAACAACTTGCAGGAGGCACGTCTTGCTCAACAAGAGCCTGCTCAGCCAATTCTGTAGCAGAAGGAATTGGCGAACCAACTTCAAGTAGCAAATGACTTGCTGGGAGAGCAACTTGCTCTGCAGGAATTTCCTTAGTCGGCTCTGCGGCAAGAGGAGAAGGCGGGTGAACCTCGACAGAAGCTGAAATAGGGAAGCATTCACGTGAGCTCGCTATATAATGAATCGGATAAACTCCAAAGGATGGACTGTGAATTACCCTCCATCTCGTGGCTGGGAGTGGGGGAAGGCAAATTTTATTCAACAAGGGGAGCCCCTGGTGCTCCATCTCCCCTCTCTTCAACTTCTGCAGAAGCAGTAGTCTCTTGCATAACCACCACCAGTGAAATGGCGGGAGCTGCAATAAGAAAGTTAGTGCATATGGCCAAATGCGAAAATGAGGTGTAAGGGAGGATGTACCTTCGGTCGGGCGCACTTGTGCTTATGAAGCCTCAAATTCTTCAAAAGTGACCACGACTGGGGGAGTAGCCACTGGTTCTGTATCTACAGCCTTTTTCTTGCGGGCTCGCTTCGCTCGAGTAACCGCCTCCCCCACTTGAGACCTCGTCCACTTCTGTGAGCTACCAGGGGGTCGAGGCATAGTGGTCGGAGTCACCTTAGGTGGTTCAAAATATGAGGGGTTTTGAGCCTTTATAATCAACTCCCTGAAGTATTTTGTCTCCTCCGAGCTAAGCCGAACTGCACGTACACAGGGGGGTGAAGAGGAGGCATGACACAAAAAAAAAAAGAGAATAACAGACTAGAGGCTGAAGTTAATGGAGGGTACATGCTGGCCCCGTATACAGAGGAGAAAGTGGCAAGTAAAATAGTGAAGGCTCTTTATTTCTCGAAGCGGCCTCGCGAATAAGCCAACATATATCCCCTATCAATTCACATCACTCGGCCAACGACGCCAAGTCCAAATGGTCACGAGAAGACAAATAGTAGTAAAGGCCGAGGTGATCTAATTCCCATCCATCGGCATACTTGAAAGAAATGTGAAGGGGTTGGCTCAAAATGGCCTCACTAGGGCCACCCACTGAAAGACCATGAGAGCGTAGCAACGTAAATAGCCATGTGGTATTACTGTAGAGTGTGGGCCGTCGGTCCTCTCTTCTGATGAAAGTTTTGTAAGGATAAAGTAGGTCGCTCTAAGGACGCTAAGAGGTCATAGAGGATAGAGGCTTCTCCATTGGCAAGGGGATCTGCAGAAGAACTAGTCGCTCGCCACTTACGCGACATAATCCCTGAAGTGTCTTCATGAAACTATCTTTGCTTATCTCTGACAATTTTGGCTCGATCTTGGATGAGCGCTGCTTGACGACCTTACGAGCCTCAAGATAAGCCGTCACTTCAACATTCGTCTGGAATTTCAATTTCTTCAGATAAACTGGGTCAACATCCAAAGCTGGCACTGGCTGGGAGTCCAAGAATTGGCGTTCGACAACGGCCCTACATTCTCTTTTCGAGCTCCTATAAAAGCTTGCGCACGCATTCCACCATTTAATGTATTCTGGGGTCACAAAGGGAAAGCGTGCAGGGGCTGGAACTCTGAATGAAATCGCTTCTCGGTGATGAAAGTAATCCCACCAAATGCGGGCTTCATCTGCTGTTGTCTGGCCGGCCCGAACTCTGTTCGACAATGCAAACTGTGTGAAACAAGGGGGGATTTGCTGATCATAATCGAAATTTTGACTGAATCGGAATGGATGATAGGGCACCAGCCACGAAGTCCGGCTCTTGCAAAAAACCAAGACGCTTGGCCTTATCGACAATGCCCAGTCAGCTAGTTTTGGCTCTAGAATCAGCCTTGTACACTTGGCATCGGAGATGGGATGAATGTATTCTTCCGTTTCGTGAAGGCGGCACTCCCACATTTTGTTCACTAACGGACTTGAATGAGAAGCCAAGCTCCAAAAATGCAGAACACCAAGTGAATCCATAAGAACCTTGGTCAATTTCCCCCATATAGCAAAGAGTTGGTCCGATGTTTGGGTCGGCTCGGCATTTGCAAATTCTATCATTCTTGGGACCAAAAGTGGTGACTGGAGTGCCCGAGGAGCAACTTTTGGGAATAATGTACATACCCATGCATTGAAGAAGTGAAGCGGACTAATCATCCGCAAATTTCTAGGGAGACGTAAGCGATGAAGGTCCCCTAGCATTTTATATATCAAGCATAAAGCAACCGGGCAAAGAGAAAGCTTTGTGCCCCATGCAATCAGACAAGTAGGGTAAATGGCCTCAGCCCTAATCACGCTCTCGTCACCTTGTGGGAGAGTGAAGGAACAAATCCAGTATGTCAAGTACGCATCACAATGAGTGACCGCATCAACACCAGTGGGGTTAGGCCCCCCTCTTTGACCTTCCTTTAGTGAAGGGGGGAAAGCTGCCTGCCGCCGAACTCTCTTCTTTCGCTAAACAAGAGCTGGCGCCACTGAAGGGAAATCTTCATATTTTCGCTCCCCTCTGAAGAAATACTGGAGCCAGGCGCCTACCCTCACACGCCTCTTTTCTCCAGGCTTACGAGCTTCTCGGGTATCGTATGAGGAACGGCACAGAGTACGATATGCCTTCATCAGATATCGATAGGCAAACCCAATCAGATATCGCCCCTCGCCGTCGGTTTGATCTCTTAGCCAATCCGGCCAACATACATCTTCATACGGCTCACCGTCAATCGGGAGACCGCTCAATTGGGAAAGACTCCAAAGGTCCAAAGATGTTTCTCCTTCTGGGGTATAAAAGGTGTTGTACTTTGGACAAAACACATCAATCATGCCGCATCAGAGGCCCTTAGAGATTGGATATTGATATCTTGAAGCATACATGCTGTGGTATACTCCGGCATTCATCAAGATCGGGGCATAGTGCTTCAAGACATAGTCGGTGAACTCCACAGCTCCTGACCTGAAGGCGTGGGCGTCAACGGCCTTCATATCAGCGAACCACCCCACAACAATCTGGTGCTAAAAACGCACTGCCAGATAGTCCAACAAGAATGGCTCCTCCCTGTACCCCCACTTCAACGGGGCTAAAAATAGGCCAAAGGATGGTTTCTCTCGGTCTACGTGACCCACAGACTCGTTCGACCTAGCCAGAATAAACACAGGTGCCCTCGTCAACATCCCATCCTACGGTGTCAGCTCCTGCAGCCCGAGCACGGCACCCAATTTCCGGGGCTCACCTGGCAGATATATAGGTCTCCCCCGCATGACAAAATCTGTCAAGCTGTCCCGTTCGGCAAGAATTGCTTGCTCGGCCTTTTGAGCAAGGAAGAGATCCCACTTCTCTTGAAGATTGAATCGCCTTATAAAAGACATCATGTGCTTATCTTTGAGATGGTCCATTCTGTAGCCTTCACGGCGATCATATTTGAAAGAATCACTGTCGTTGATCAACAAATGGCCAGTGTCCACAGTGTCAGTATCTGAATCAACAGACTTGGCGACTATAGCCAGCCGGTCATTGCCCCTACCCAGAGAATGAACATCTCCCCAAGTCACCATAGCATTTGAAGAGGAAGAAGAGCCAGATGCTATGATCTCTGCATCCAAAAACAAAACAAGGAAAGGAAAACAACAGAAGATTAGAAGACTACTTTTCAAGCAAAGTTCTGACAAAATTTTGGTAGAGTCTCCCTTAGCCCGGGAGCATGCCAGAGGAAAGTGGGAACACGTCCATTATAAGATGGTCCCTAAACTAGGCCGTGGGTGTCACACCGAGGCCAAATAGTACACCCGAGGGTTCAGCTTCAGGGGCTAGCGCACTAGAAGCCTCCCGAGGCCTGGAAAGAAGGGGTTTGAAGCCCCCTAAATCAATCCAAACGAGCTCACGCCCTCATCAATGGCCACCGTTGCTGCCGTCGTCACGAGCGCAAGGGGGAGCTCGCCGCCGTGAGCAGAGGGGGAGAGGAAAAGAGGAGGCTGAGCTAGGGTTTGGGGTTGGGGTGAAATGAGGAGAAAGAGGAAGAGAAGGTCTTATATAAGGGGGGTTTCGAAGGGCTTAATCTGGCGTGGGAGAGGGTGCGCCATTTTAGCACCCTCCCATGCCGGTTCAACTTTTTATGCGTCGTTTATAGGCGCGCCAGATTAAAGTATTCGAGCGGCCGGTACCGTGCCGTTTTAAAGCTTCTCAGGCCATTTTAACGGCATTTCAAGCCCCATGCCATTTTATGGCATTTGCTAGAGCCGCACCGTTTTAAGGCCGTGATGTTATCTTCGCGCCGTTTTAAGGCCATTATGGAGCGCCGTTTTATGGCTTTGAAAATGCCAGACTGCTTTAACAGCACTACGGCTACACTGAATCAATCGTTCGTGTAGATCAAAATGAAGAATATGCTCAGTCAGGGCACATCTGCCGATCCCGCATCGCTCGTTCCTCAATTGCGACACCAGCGGCTGACAGGTATTTGTTGGCACTTGAAATATAATCAGATGGTAATCAAGCCTGAACGACGGAAGGATGCGGTCTGCCAAAGTGCAAGAGTCGAAGAAAATTAACAAAGAAGGGTCCCCTTGGACTGCTGAAGCCTCATGTCGCCTAACAGGAGCATCAGGGATTCCACAACTCATCACCTCAGGATATTCGAAAGAAGTCTACAACAAACCGACAATGCTATACGACCTGCCGAAATCAACAAACTGACGTCGACTCAGTCGTGCCAAACAAACCCCATACTTCATCCGATCAGGACAAGAATATACCTGGTGGCCCGCCACCTGATAGGAAAACCCTCCCAAGGTGAAGAGTCGTCCCTGGCTCCTCAGAACAGGGTGCCGAGGGCCATGTCAGCGGAAAACCCGAGTGACCTGACTCAGGTGTATTGATAACGTGAAAGTTCATCGTTTAAAATACGTGTATCAATCTTAAAAATTCTAACTCGCACTAAATGAAAGAAAGACGTAATATGGTGGCAAGAAGGGTCGAATCCACATGGAAGAAGAGATTTTTAGAGTTAAAAACCTTGGAGTCCTTTGGAAAACACTTGTGATTTTGCTTTGCTTAAAGAAAATAGTGAAATGATGAACGAGCCAAACACCTAATTAAAAACACCTATGACTATGCGCCTATGCTATAGAAAATAATTACATGAAGTGAAAAGATGAGATGGGAGAATGAGGTAGAGTGGGAAGAAGAGCGAGAACTAGATTAAAAGATTAACTCCTTTCATTAACTTAAAAGAAAGAGTATATGAAATGTGAAAAAAAATTACACTAACGACGCAATGAGATTACAATGAAGTGAAAAGACACAAAACTAATAAAAATAAGAAAAGCCTGGAGTTTGAAGTTTGGAGAAGGTATCAGCAATGGTTATGATGGCGTTGTTCTCTCTTGGCCTTGGATCACGAACCACCTTGCAGAAGATGTCATCTACGCCGGGAGGAAGCCACCTTCATCGTTGAAGCTGCCTTTGGAGGGTGAATAGCTTTAAAAAAAAAGAATTAGAAGAAGTGTTAAAAACAAACGTTGAAGATCAGAGGAATGGAAAGAAGTTTTGTGAAGAGTGTAGAGGGAAAAGAAGAGCCTAAGGGCATGAAAACGGAGGAAGAACAAGGTGTAGAGCCTCGGATGAACAGTAAAAACACATGACAGCATCTTGAAAAAGAGATTATAACTTAAACACGGTATAGAATTGGAAGATGTTGCAGAATAAGAAGTTGAAGATCTTTTAGAAACAAAGAATGTTTGTGAAGAAAGCAAGAGGAGAAAATGACTAGAAGGGGGAGAACTAAGGGGAAGAACAGAGAGAAATACTGGTTCACAGATGAACAAGATAGCACAGTGAAAAATATGAAATAGCATGAAAACCAGAAGGCATTAGAAGATGATGCAGAATAAGAAGTTGTAGAGGGCTTAAAAACCAGAAACTTTTGTGAAGAAAGCAAGAGGAGAAAAGGGACGGAAGAGGGAGAAATTGGCGACCTAAGATGTGAGAGGGAGAGGGTGAAAATTGTCAAAAGAAGAACTCCCTTCTCCTCCTTGTCATAGGCTATTTATAAGGAAAGTTGGGTCAATAGAGGGTGGAGATTATATCAAAAGGAGATGGATGGCTAGGATTTAGGTAGAAGATGATGTATGGGGAAAAGGAAAAAGGAGGTTGGCACCCCCTTTCTTAAAATTTGGGCACCCCCTTTCCCAAGGCTCATCATGTCTCTCCTTTATTTCAAACTTTGAATTCAATTTTCCCTCCAACCAAAATATGTGTTTCTTTTCATCATTTTCAAACTTTTGAAATTTCTTTTCCCTCCAACCAAAATATGTACTTTTGACTTGGTCAAAGTGGTGATGATAATTTTGCCCCCGGAGTTTCTTGCAATTACTTTTAGTGTCCTTCACACACATAATTATAATTTAGTCCATAAAAATTATCATAATGTGCACATAAATCTTAAATACTCATGGTTATGCAATGGAGAACTAATACTCATGGGCCTCAACTTTAATTTATTAAATAATATCATCAAATTAATTAATTTACGTAAAAGCTCCAATTTAAACGCGGAGTTGAGGTTAACTATGAAATATGCATAATTGTCTAATTATTATGCACATAAAACGGTGTACATGCGATGAATTACAAATAGAAAATGGACATTTATCATGTATCTGCTTACCGGGTAGGTCTGTAGGTGGCCGAAAAGTTACCTAGACAGGGCGAAAGTACTCCGATGGTGACACACTCGATGAGAATGCCACGCATATGCACAAAGCAGACCTAGTAGCACAGATCGCAGTGCCGAGGGTCATGTTAGTGGAAAACCCGAGTGATCGAATTAAGAGATCGACTTTTACCGGAAGTCATTATTCAAGAGTCTGACGCCCTGCAACGTATTTTCCCATGATAATCCAGCAAGTTCAAAGTAATATGGGTTCAAAATAGCCCCTAAAGCTGGTCCGGGACCCACAGACAGACTCAACTCGAACAAAAAGCCAAAAAGAAGTGTTAAAACAGCGTGACCGGCATCAATCCGGCACCGTGTAAACCGGTGCACTCAACGTTGAGCCAACGTCACTAACTACGGCGCGCAAAAGGGGTGACACAAAATCAAATCCGATGTCCTCCTCGGCATGCTGGATTAAGTCAAAGAGGGATTCCCTCTATAAAATGCCAAGGTCCACTGAAGAAAAAAAAAGAGAGACAGAAAAAAAGAGGATTGAGAAAGAAGTTTTCGAGCAAGAGAGAATAGACACACAGAGGGCATACCCTAGGGAGGGTCCAAAGAGCAGCCGCCACCCCGTTCCCCGCAGAAGGAACTCCCATAGCGAAGGGAGGAATCCTCGTTTCCGGTACTCTATTCTCGCCTGGAGAAACAGAGGTGGATTCATGAGAGTCTAGTGCCTTCTCGTCTCCTCTTTTCCCGTAAATCCTCCATGATTTGATATGTACAAGGCGATGATATGATCCCAGTGTTTTCTCGCTTTGTTTGATTCATCTTCTTGTCAATTCTGTCTTCCCCGACCCTCCACTGTGACTACGGGGTTGTAATGCTTGACGGCAGGCTTCCAGGTGACAACGTCGGGCCATGCTCGCAAATATATCAAGTTGGCCTTCTGTTGGCAATCTAATAGAGTGGTGATGTGAATATTCCTGTTGCATTTGGGCACTGTTCTTCTTATGCTGTGATTCTCTATATTCGCTATCGGACACCGTTCGGGCTTCTATGTTCTAGCGCAGAAATCGCCCTGGGCTGCCCAACGGCTACATGAAACCCATCCCCCTCCCTAGGGTCTTCTCGGTGATTGATCACATCGAACTACCTATTTTACCCATCCTTCTGAGTTGCATATGCCTCTCTGTTTAATGCCGGAGCTGGCTCCCTCATCACTCCTCCACTCAGGATCATGAGCTGGGTAGGGCAGGGCTATTCCCACATTTTGGATATTGTGTGTTTAAGCGTCAGAACATTTCTTATATACATCATGCCTATTAACTGCTCGAGTATATGCTTTATGTAGTTCCACCTATTTGCTGCCCTCTCCCTGTGAGTTCCGTAGTCTATGTGCCTTCATAGTTAACCCCAAATGCTGACCAATTAACTTCCCTGTGCTCAACTTATTATCGATTTACTGATGATTGAACGGTCTATTGTTTCTCTACCCTAGGAGGGATTGGGTGAGGGTCTGTCAGTATGACCCATCTCCCCCTTTCTGTTATATGGGTGATATAAGGGTGTTACTGTGAGCACCATCCTTCTTACATTAATCTCGATTTGCCAACCGGGGCGGGGGAACATTCCTCATTAGATGTTTCTATTGCTATCTTTCTTCTGAACCGCCAAAAGCCCGCAGGGCCCATCCTCGTGAGGTGGAGTCTGATGGGCCGCCAGGGTGAATATAAATGGATCTTTCGATTGAATATTAAACCAAATCCACGTTCTCTGGGGAATTGTGGTGGCCGTGGGTTTATGGAACCCCTCGTAGGCTAGCCCTCAGGGTCTCCGGCCCGTCCGAGCTATCCCTTAAATCTTTGGATAACCCATGGAGTATCGGTGCCCCTCGTAGGCTGGCCGTCGGGGTTTCCATCCATTTGGGTTCGCCGGTCGCCGCGTTGGCCTCCCGGCATTTAGGAGCTTACCCCGGGAACCCGGTGGGTGAGCCTCCTCTTTTTCCACCGTGACCCTTCGGGATATGGGGAGATGCTGCCCAATTTTACTCTCAAACTTGTATGTTAGCCTTGCTAATTATTAATGAAGAATCAAGCTACCCATGACAGTTAATATAATTTTCATAACTCTGTCGACAAACACTTGGTCTACTGATCTACCTCGAATTGGGACAATTTGTGCGTGAGTATGAACCTCGCACAGAGCTGAATCAATCAAATAAATCTGATGATCAAAGCATGAATGAATCACTGAGTTTTAATAAAAAGGTTCATAGCTTGAGTTGAGCCCTGAATAAAACCAATAAACCTTTAAAGAACCCCTATCTTAATCTAGCGTGGCCTAATCCGGTGCCCAAACTGGCGCACCGGGTTATTCCCTCTCTCAAAACCTTTTTTTTCTTTGGCCCTCCTAAACGGCGTGGGTGCTAATCCGGCGCGCCCACTGCCGCGCCGGATTAGCTTCCTCTCACACCCTCACCCCGGATTAGCTTCCTCTCACACCCTCACGCTGGACTAACTCTCATCTACCCCGCGCCTGATTAGGGCTTCACATACGCCCCCACGCCGATTTAGCATACGTTCCTACTTCCATGTTCCCTCTCATTGTCGTACCTCCCATAGAGTCGACTCTAAGTTTGAAGAGTCGACTCCCTGCTTCAGTCTGCCTCCCTTTCATGGCTTTCCACTTAGGAGTTGGGTGTTGTTATCGACTCGCTAATTAATCGCCCCCTTTTGAGCTGATAGCCTGCCCTTTCAACGTGTCTAACTCATGGCCATCCCGTGAATGAGTAATGAGAGTGGTGATGATTGTATTTATAATTCTCTCTTGGGTTTGTTGTCTCAACACTTGCCCATGCATCTATACTTATATACATATACCCGGATATACGTGTTTATCATCTTTGGTCTGCCTGTCATTGTTTCGGCCTCCCGGTATATCAAATGGTGGTATGTAGAAGGTCAGATCAGGTCTGGCTGAAAGCTCCCACTACGCGTGATGGTGGTCTTTGGACCTATGTTCTCTGCCGTGTACCGAGGGTTGACTTAATAAATACGATTGCATTACATGCTTGAATGTGTGTGTAGATCATCCTTTAATCTACTTACGTTTCCATATCTGTTTCAGCCCCGGTAGTTCTTTATCTTGGTAATTAATCAAGGGTCTTCCTCCTTCCCGGAGGATGTAATTAACGTCATAGCCTTTATGGTATGATAGATATTCGGTCCTGACACGGACTTTACATTCGTCTGACCAAGTCAGATCGAGCGCATAATAATTTTATCACACATTTCACCGGCATGCCCTACGCTAAAATAAAACCCATAATAAACAAATCACATAAACCAATATATAAATATTTAAATAAAATCCATCCCCACAAGTATAACGGCCTTAGTAGAGCTCTGGCACCCCCAAACACACACCTTTGTCTTCCCATCATTCGAGGCCACCATCCTTTTGGAGGAAATTGAGACATTACTAGCCCTTCCTAGGACCAAGGTAGGGGAGGAAGACCTAGTATGCCATACGGTTGCTCCTATAGACCCCTTTCTCATCTTAGGAGAATTCCTACCTAACCCAAAAGATATCAGGACCATGATTAGCTCTCAGCACATCCACTTAATCCCCATGGCCCAATGGATCACATCCCACTGTAAGAGTAAGTGTGAGTGGAATGAAGCCATAGCTAAGGCGGCCTCCATTTGCCTTTGTGGAGTCCTACTCTTCCCTACCACTGACCATCTCCTGGACATACCAAACCTTAGCATCATTAGTGGGTTGTGGCGGGGGTTGTCCATCTCACAAGCCATCCTGTCTTACTTGTATGAGTGCCTGAGCTCTACTTCTCTTGGGGGTCCTCTCTTTGGATCCATGACGGTCCTTGAGTGTTGGACGGGGATTAGATTGAAGTTCATACCCAATGAGGATGTACCTTCTGCGAGCTGTCTTTGGGAGCCACCCACTCTTCTACATTGGAGGTGCATCTAGATTTCCTCAGCAAGTAGGGTGCCGGACAGCGGATAAGAAGAGTAGAGATGACTGGCGGCTCTACCTCAACACCTTGCCACTTGATAGGTTCATGATGCGACCACCGGCCTTGCAAGGCACCACTCTTAGGCTACCCCGAGGACTGGGATTGGATCTACGGATAGTGGGGAACATTGCCTTGGCGATGTACAACCCCCACAGGTGCCACCTATAGGTTGGCCTACCCTGGATCATGGTTTCGGCACTATCTCATCTACCTGCACTACAAGCAAGGAAGATCGGGACCGAGGAGGACGAGCAAGGTCCGCACTTTACCAGCAAAGGTGCCAGAGAAGCGCGAGGACTACCAGGCATACTTGAAGGAGCTACGCGAGATCCGGTGATGCGGGATGGGACGTGACTCGATGCCAATTTGAATGCAAACCTTGGACTCTAGGCAAACTCGTGACTCGTCCCTAGCGAGGGAAGCATACGGATGTGCGCGCCTGAGAAATCGGCAATGAGTCACGGGTATCGGCTTTCCCGCGTGCTCGAATCGAGTTACGGGACGGGTTCCACTCACTCGCTCGCAGCGGCGATGAAATTTGAACGAGCTAATATCCTAACAATCGCTCATGCAGCGGTATTCAAAATTTATACGAGATAAGTAAATGCATCAACGAAGGAGCGAAAATGTACTTCCACACTCCGGGCATGGGGAAGGCGACCCCGGCTAAGACTCGTACTCTCAGTACAAATAATTTACAATAATTATAGAAATGATTTTATTGCTTACTCCATGTAGGGAGGTAACGGGCTACAATGGTGACCCGGGAGTAGCGAACTCGGGTTGACAGGCAGCAAGCCGGAAGGGCTATTAGGCCGGAGGCGGGCTGCTGGTCTGACTCGGTACTGTTCCGACTCACTGGACAGCAAGCAAACTCGGCTATCGGGACAGTGGCTTTCGGTCAACTTCTGGCCTAGGCGGTTGGCTAGGACACCTGTGGAATCCTTATCTTCGATCGTTGAACTTGGTGGCGGCCGAATCTGAGTCGGTATATTTTTCGACGAATTATCCGGCGGACTGCTCTTGCTGGCTTGACTCATAACAGATCTGCGCGCCTCCATGAAAATAATTGTTGCGCCCAGATCCGGAGACAGATCAAGGTGAGATCAGCGCCGTTGGACAGAGGACTCAAAGGGATACAACATAAATTAATTTCACAACCATCCAGAAAATGGATTAAAAATGAAAACCACTGTGGCACAGTTGTTTCTGCTGGGTCGGATTACATACAGTTAGGATAGACAAGGAACTGCCTGAAAATGGCCTTTGACCGACAAGGAAGTAGTAGATCTGGATCTTGGGGATTTTATGGTGGATAGAGGGGGATGTGTGGGACATGCTCAAATTTTTAGGGATTTTTTGGAGATGTGTAAGGGGGCGGGAAAAATAGAAGAACAAGACACTGTCCCGCAGATCTGCTGATTGGCGGACTATCAGGGGTGAAACTAGAAGACTGGGAAAAATATCAAACGATGTCTGATTGACATGAAAATTTAACTGGGGATGGCTTACAAGGAGGGTAATGATCTCTCAAAATTTCAAGATCATCAGATACACATATTGGGAGGACCAACCTTTTTTTTTGAGCTTTTATCCTGGATCTCGGAATCCTGGACTGCACATCAAGAACGGGCTGTGGCGGCTCAACGGCGGCACGAACGGAGGCGACGGTGGCTGGAAGTCGCATCTAGCAGAGGTGATAGAACTTGAAATCCACAAAGTTTTAGGGAATGCACCCTAGAAATTGCTACAACTCTCACAGCTGCAAGAAGGGGAGAGAGGAGAGAGGGGCGCCCTTGGGCTCTCTTGGAGAAATTCCAACTTTTCTTTGCATTAATTCTATGAAAATATGGAAAATACATGGGTTTTATATGAGATGTAAATGACCTAAACTAACCTTAGATCTAGGGTTAGGGAGGGGTAATTAGGGGAGAGAAGAATTTTCTCCCATGTGGTCAAATACAACAATTATAAAAAACTGAAAAGGGAGGGATTATTTAAATCCCACATGGGGACAAGGGAGGGGGTGCCCCCCTCTTGGAGTCAACAAGAGGGGCTTGGTCAAGAGTCCCCCTTGGACCATGGACCAGCCCCACATGGGTCCTTGAGAGTCTAGGTGGCCCAATGGGAGAGAGGGTGGGGGTCCCACCGGGCCTACGCGACCTTTTTGCAAAAAAACTCATTGACATAGCCCAAGTAACCCATTGGCTTATACTTGCCGTACAATTGCAAACCCAATTAACTCAAGCATATAAATGTAAAATAAAAAAAGTTAGTGGTCTTGCTTCGATGTCGCATCAATTCTCCCCGGGTGGGAGAAACTCGACCCCATCGAGTAAGGGGTGCGGCTGCTCATGTGGCTCCTGTGGATCCGTCACCGTACCAGGTAGCGCGGGTATGCTCCACTCATAGTAATCGTCACCTGCTCTTCACGTATATATTCTTTATGCACACGCTGCTATGGGAATGCGGCTAGTGGTGGACACTCCGGAGTGGGGACACTCTCAAAGGGAGGAGACGGCTCAAAAACTCACTAGGAATCATCGTTGGGTCCCTTTATATGACTAGATCCGAGACATTATGGTAGAGCTGATCCCAAACTCTGGCAAGTCTAGAACGTACGCATGAGATCCGACTTGCCTCACACCAGAAAGGGACTAACACCGCGAGCTTGCAATAGACCGACTCAACTCGACGTATGCAGACTCACTATGCACTCGACAAATGTATGTATAGACTGGAAATCAAATAAAGAAAAACACAGACTCACACATGACCCTAGACAGGCCTACTATTAGACTGACCCATACATATGTAATTGTGGACTAGGGCATCCGAATGTGTACCTTGCATACACACGACGCAACCTAATATTGGTGGAATAGAATCCTAGACATCCTAACATGCACCATTCATACACTGACGGCTCTTTGGATTTGGAAGGTTTGGGTGGGCTAGGAGAGCCAAAGTCAATTTCTTCCGTACCCCAATGAACGGGCTCCTTGCGGAGTGTAGTTGGACTGGCCTGTGGGGTAGAGGTGTGATAGTGAACTTCCCTGAAGAAGTGGCGTAGATATGGTAGGTCAAGGGGTTCACTAGGGAAGGGGTCGAAGGGATTAAAGAATGTGTGACCCCTCGAGATGCGTTCCCTCATGACACGGTCCCATGTTTGGAATTCTTGAAGGTGTAAATGATCACTTTCATTCATTGTGGTAGGTGGGATGGTGGTCATTCGGAGAAGATATGGTTCCACCCTCGGGATAAGTGGAATGAAGATAGGCTTGGCTGGCATGGGGAGGAATAAGAGAACCTCCGTGGTGACATGACCCACGGTGCACACGGAGGTAATGGACCCCAAAGCGGGATGGGTGAAGCTATGACTTGTGGATTGATCGAAGCCTCGGGCCAACATACACGTCAACTTCAATTTCCAGTCTCATCCCTTAATGAGGTGATGCGGGATGGGATGCGAACCTGGGACTCTAGCTCACGGACGTCCCTAAGCGAGGGAAATGCGTGGATCTGCGCGGTTGAGGAACCGGTAATGAGTCTCGGGTATCGGCTTTTCGGCGTGCTCGAATCGAGTCACGGGACGGGTTCCACTCACTCACTGTCGCAGCGGTGATAAAATTATAACGAGCTACGTCCTATCGCTCATGCAGCGGCATATGAAAATATTCGAGATAAGCAAAATGCCAAAGTAGGGAGCGGATAAGATACCTCCACGCTCCGGGTGTAGGGAAGACGACCGCGGCCGAAACTCGTACTCCCGGTGTACAGTAAATAAATAATTATAGTAGTGAATTTAATTACCCACTCCACGCAGGGAGGTAAAGGGCTACACGTGGGACCCAGGAGTAGTGAACTCGGGTTGACGGGCAGCAAGCCAGAAGGCTCTCAGGCCGGATACGGGATGTTGGTTCGGCTTGGTTCTACGGGGCCCGCGGGATAGCAGGCGGGTACGGCTGCTGGGATGGCGGTGCGTGGGCGTCTCCTTGCTGTGGCGGCTGGTTGGGACGCTACTGAGGGGTTGTCGATCGATCTCTGGGAGCGACGGTCGCCGAATGTGAGCCGGCGTATTTTATCAGAATTAGCCGGCAGACTGATCTGCTGGCCTGTTCCCGGGACAGAATTGCGCGCGTCCACAAAAACAATTGTTGCGTCCAGATCCAGTGTCGGATCGAGGCGAAATTGGTACCATTGGAAACTAGACTTAAAAGGCTAAAGCATATATTATTTTCAGATCCATCTAACAAAAGGATTGGAAATAAAAATGACTGTAACACTATAACTACCTCTGGCTCAGAACCAAGAACACACAGGACAGAAAAGGATCTGTCTGAAGATGAACTTTGACCAAAATAAAAACGATGGATCTAGACTCTTGGAAAATTATGGGTGGAAGGGGGGATGTGAGGATCACGTCTGAATTTTTTGGGAATTTTTGAAGATGGCTAAGGGGGCGGGAAAAATACAACAACAGACTACTATCTCATAGATCTACAAACTGACAGATTGCTAGGGGGAAAATTAAATTACTGGGAAAATAGTAAATGAAGGCAGAATGACATGAAATTTAAACTGGAGATGGGGGATGACAGGTGGAACAAACTCTCAAAATTTGAGGTCGAACAGATCTACGGATTGGAAGATAAAATTCCGGCCTCAACTTGCTATCCAACAGAGAACAAGCCGGAGACGGTTGGCGGTGGTGGTACGATGGTGGCTCGATGGCGGCGGCGGCGGCGGTGCTGAGCTTTTCACTCAGAGAGGGGATGACAAGGATGCCTCACACCTTAAGAAATTCACAGCAATCTAGCTGCAAGGGGTTGGGAGAGGGAGGGAGAGGGGTTGCGCCCTTGGGCTGCTCAAGGCAAATTCCTGATTTTCTTTACATTAATTGTATGAGAAGTGGAAATACAAGGCTTATATAGAAATAGATAAAAGACCTAAAATATCCTTAGATCTAGGGTTAGGGAGGGGCAAACAAGGGATGGGAAATAGTTCTCGCATGTGGTCAAAATGACCAAAATAAAAAATTACTAAAGGAGGTGGGCGCCCATGGCAAGTGGGCTTGCTTGACTCCCCTTGGTCCAACTCTGAAAAGTCTTGGTCTAAGCCCACCTTGGACTTTGAACCAGCCCCACATGGGCCCTAGAGCCTAGGTGGACCAATGGAAAATAAGGTGGGGGACCCGCCGGGCCAACATGGCCTTTTGCAAAGAAACCCAAAGATTCCTAAGGACTAACAAATTGGCTTATAATGCCTTACAATTGTAAACCCAATTACCCAAGGATATAAATGCAAACAAAAGGATACAAATGCAAAAATAGAATGTTAGTGCCCGGTGTTGATTCCCATCAATTCTCCCCGGGTGGGAAGAACTCGACCCCGTCGAGTAAGGGGTGCGGCTGCTCGTGTGGCTCCTGCGGATCTGTAACCGTACCAGGTAGCGCAGAGTACGCTCCACTCCAAGTAATCATCACTTGCTCATCCCGTATATATTCGATATGCACATGCTGCTGTGAGAACGAGGCTAGTGGTGGACACTCCGGGGCGGGGTCACTCTCAAAGGAAGGAGACGGCTCAATGACTCACTAGGAATCACCGCGGAGTCCCTATATGTGACTAGATCCGAGATATTGAGGTAGAGCCGATCCTAAATTCTGGAAAGTCGACAATGTACGTAGTAGACCCGGCTTGCTTACACTCCAATGGGACTGACATCGTGAGCTGACATGAGACCGACTCGACTCGACGCATGCTGACTCCTAACAAACTGTACAAAAGAAAACACACTTCAATGTCCTAGACAAACCTAATGCTATGCAGACCCATGCATATGCAATGGTGGACCAGGACATCCGAATGTGTGCCATGCATACACACGACGCAACCTAATATTGGAGTAATGGATTCCTAGACATCCTAACATGCACCATTCATACACTGACAGCCCTTTGGATTTGGAAGGTTTAGGTGGGCTAGGAGTGGGAGGTTTGGGTGGGCTAGGAGAGCCGAATTTCCTTTCTTCCGTACCCCAATGAATGGGCTCCTTGCGGAGTGTAGGTGGACTGGCTCGTGGGTTAGGGGTGTGATAGGGGACTTTCCTAACAAGGTGGAATGGTGGTTGTGGGTCACGAGGCTCACTAAGGAAGGGATCGAAGGGATCAAAGAATGTGTGACCCCTCGATATGGGTTCCCTTATGACACGGTCCCAAGGTTGAAATTCTTGAAGGTGTAAATGATCACCTTCCTTCATTGTGGTAGGTGGGACGGCTGTCATATGTATAAAATAGGGTTCCTCCCTCGGGATAAATGGAATGAAGTTAGGCTCGGTCGGCATGGGGAGGAATACAAGAACCTCCGTGGTGACATGACCCACGGTGCACACGGAGGTAATGGACCCTAAGGCTGGATGTGTGAAGCTACGACGATTGGGTTGGTCGAAGCCTCGGGCCAACATACACATCAACTTCAATTGCCAGTCTAATCCCTTAACGAGGTCTTCCAATGTATCAACATGGTGAGAAGATCAAAAAGTGGTGTGGAATGAGTTCGCGGGCACTAGTTGTAGTGCGAGGTCCATGGATGGGTAACAAGGTGCATTAGGGACCAAGCCTAACTTGAGCCAGCTAAGAAGTGGCTCGGCGATGAATAGCTTTCCTGTTAGACACACTGGTGGCTCCAAATGAGGTGGCTCCGAATAAAGATCGGAAGGTAAAGTAGGTGGCAAAGGATCTCTAGGGGAAGGGTTCCCCGGCTGTGGTGTGTGAGGCCGTGGGGCAGGAGCATCCTGCCTCGTGGGCTCATGTGGCCGTCTGATCGGTTCGGCACTCTGCTGAGAGGTAGATGCTCGCCGAAGGGCAACATCAAACCTTGACTCGAAAGGCTCAACCTCTAGAGTGACCTGATAAGAATGTTCCAGAGTGGTCACGTTGCGGCAAAGCAATTCAAACTGGTAGTGAAGCCGCAAACCTCTCCGGAACTAAAATGTGGTCGTGGTTCTCTTCTCTCCAACTCCATATCCCAAATGGTACTAATCAAAGTCCCTAATATACTTAGACACGGACTTGTTGCCTTGGACGGGCCTAATCGGGGCTTCCTCTAGGGTGGAGACTCGCCTAACCAGACCTTGGAGAGATCGGTGAGTAGCGTCCATCATATACTCTGTGGCATTAAGTCTAGCCTCAGCACGACAAAAATATTCTCACGTGTCTCGGTCACGCCTGTCCATCCTATCCGTTAGGGTGTGTATCATTTTAATTGGGACTTGGGCATAGGGATTGGCCATAGTTGCGAATAAGTGGGCATGCAAGATGATGTGACACAACTATTGGGAATGTAGCAGGTAAGTTGTGATCCTTTGGACCTATCACGCAAACACAAGCACAAGAGTAGAGATTTACGTAAAATGCCGAACCGCCGTGCGCACATGCTCCCCGGGGTGACTCGGTGATGCCGAGTGGAGGTAGTTGAACAAGACCCTTGCTGGTAGAGGGCCAGCAGGACTATGGTTGCCCTCCCAAGGGTACGGTGCCCACAATCAAGGGGCTGGCTAAGTGCCTAGGGGCACCGGGTCACTCTCTCTCACAAGCCCACGGTGACCGCACACAAGCTGGAAACTCCGAGGTCGGGTGCTCTCTCACCGTCCAGCGGAGCAATTTTACAAATATTAAATAAACAAACACTGAAGTGAGCAAGGACTAGAGCTTACCCGATTGGTTTGAAGAAACCAACCCTGTTCGGAGACGAGGGCGAGCGGGGAAGTGTGGGTTCCCCGCACACTGCGTCGATGAAGCTTCACCCTGTTTAATTATTTACATGCACTACTCCTCACGCAGGAGGGGGAACTCGGGGTGGGGAGATTAAGGGTACAAAAAAACACTACCTCCACACAGGGAGGGGCGCTAAGTCGGCCAGGCGGGGAAGCAGAGGTAGATAAGGAAGAAGCCGTCTGGATCCCTTGCTGGTTCTGCCCGCCTTTGTGACAGTCTAATAGCTGCTCGCTGCTGATACTGCCACGGACTTGCCCAAGCTCAAAAGTCATCGAAACTAGCGCCAAATCTTCACTGATTGGCCCGGGATGACTCCTGAATTTTGGCAGAATTTCTTGGCGAAGCCTCTGGCCGGGGCTGGTGCTGGAAGTGGGCTGTTCTGCTTTGGCTCGGACTGGTTCCAGGGCATTACAGCAGAATGTCCAAATCACCACGAACACTCCCGAGATCCGAACGACGTGGGACCAGGATGGAAACGAGCGTGGTCGAGTCTTCTTCGATCAGCAACCTAGAAGGGCACCTGAGGAGGTCGGAGTCGAGAGAACCAGCCCAAAGAGTGGGGGGGTATCAGGATTGACTCTGACTAGCCAGACCTGCGTACCTGAGGGAGAATAATTGGAATGGGGTGCTCCGAACTCCGAACGACGTCCCGCTGGCTGCATTGGACAGAAGACTAGTAGAGGTCTGTCCCGGTCAAATGGCGTACCAAGGGGAGCTAGGGTGTGGTTGCATAAGCTTCTGAACTGAGGCTCTGGTCTCTGCTCGGGTGCCGGATGCACAGTCGGACGAGAACGGACGTCGTGGACAGGGAATAGTTCGGGTGCCGGATGCTCGGGTGCCGGATGCAAGGGGCCTGCTCCACGAGACCTCAATTTTGAGACATTTCCAGAGAATAGTATCTGAGTCCCCACCATCACAAAATCACCTACACGGAATTCCTGGTGGCGACGGTGGGAATCGGCTAATTTCTTGTACACCTCGTTGCTCTTGTTGATGTGTTTGCAAGCATGCAACCCTGTGACATGTTGGACATAGGACTTTGTGAAGGCTAGCACTCTATTGGATGTTGGGTGTCCCGGGCACCCAAATGTGGATCTAGTATGTTTAGACTCTCTATGAAAGTTGGTGAGAACGGAAGGGCCGGGACTTCCAAATATAGCCCTATCATACATAGCTTTCCTATTGATGGTTGGAGGGCCTGGGTATCTAAATGTGGTTCTAACATGCATAGACCCTCTATCAAAGTGGGTGAGTAATGTAGGGTCTATGTGCCCGAGTTCACTTACCCTAAGTGACCCTAGACAAAATGATGCATGTGACTCCAACCTCTCATGTTCTTGATGGACCCTAGGATGATTGACTTATAAGGGAATAAGGTAGTGGTGTTCTTTGATGAATTGTGGTGTGGGTTATGGGTTGAGGGGTTCCCTAAAGGAGGAATCATGTGGATCTAGGAGGACTTGGGTTGTGGGGAATGTGGCTTCTTCCCATCCTAGACCTTGAGCACTCCGAAACATACACTCCCTAGTGTGGCCTAGGTACTCGTCTCCTATTGGGGTAAGCACCAAAGTAGATTCCCTAGGTGGAGTGCCCTTTCCTTGTGGTGGGTGGAGGTCAAAGGGCTGGCCTTAGCAAAACTCGTCGGGCTCGGGTAGAAACAATAAGAGCTTACTCATGCAAGGGCCCATGGTGTAGATGGAGATGATGGACCCGATGGAAGGGTGGGACAAACTAAGATACCCCGTGTCACTTGCTCCTAAGGCCAGCAAGTTTGTCACCTCTATTTGCCTTAGAATTCCCTTAATCAAGTCTCTCAGGGTCCTTACAAAGCAGGATGATTGGTAGGCTGTGTGGAATGGTGGCGTGGGCACGATTGGGTAATGATTTTCCATAGGGGGGTGCAAGATGTGGGGAAAGAGGCTTTGTTCAAACCACTCAATGAGAGGTTCCCCTAATATCACAATTCTCATGGAGGGATGGGTGGGGGGACTTGGTTGGTCATCTTGTAACTCTCGGGGGAGGATGCACCCAGTTAGGCTCAATGGGGTTTCTTTGGGTAGGGATGAGTTCTCTTGACCCAACTCTTGGCATTGGGCTTCATATTCCTCTTCCCAATCTAGGAGAGCCTCATGGACTTCGGTCACCTCTTCAAGTTCCCCTTGGGTAGGGGTAACTATTTCTTCAATCAATATGTTGGACATCTCTCGTGAAGGGCATTGATTGATGAAGTGTCCAAAGCCTTTACACTTAAAGCATTGTTGTCTATTTCCCAGAGTGTCCCCACCCACACTTGGCCCATTAGAACTCCCTTCTTGCCAGGGTATAGGTTGACTAGGGGTGACTCTAGTCGGATGGGGGGTGGGAGGAAGAGTAGTGGGCCGAAATGGGGTACTTCCACTTGGACATGGTGTGGGGGTCTTCAAGAAAGGGGCTGGGTTGGGATGAGGTCCCATGTCCTTGGGATCATCCGGTGGTGGAGTGAACCTAGGAGGCCTAGAGAACCGCATCATTCTTAAGGGATGGTTATCCAGGTTATCCCGGGGATGCCTTTCCTCACGCCCGTAATGTCGGGGCCTGTCATAGTCATAATAAGGATCATAGTCCGTTCTGTCCATGTCAAACCCATCCCATGGAGATCGAGCTCTAAGGCCATGGTTCCTAGGTGGTGGTTCATTGACTTCTCGTCCAAATTCATCCCGTGGTGACCGAGCTCTAGGGCCGTAGTTCCTTTTTACTTCAAACCGGTCAAGTCGGGTGGTGATGGTATCTAGCTGATCAAGAATGTTGTTGATGGCAGCGTCAAATCGGTCCATGGATACTTGGGGTGTCTCCCTAGGGTGGTCATGCAAAGGAGTGATGGAAAACACAATGCAAGGGAGACCCGAATGCCAATGCCCTAGGACTAGACTCGTAGACACAAGTCTAAAACTTGCTTTGATACCAAATTGATGTGACACAACTATTGGGAATGTAGCAGCTAAGTTGTGATCCTTTGGACCTATCATGCAAACACAAGCACAAGAGTAGAGATTTACGTAAAATGCCGAACCACCGTGCGCACACGCTCCCCGGGGTGACTCGGTGATGCCAAGTGGAGGTAGTGGAACAAGACCCTTGATGGTAGAGGGCCAACAGGACTATGGTTGCCCTCCCAAGGGTACGGTGCCCACAATCAAGGGGCTGGCTAGGTGCCTAGGGGCACCGGGTCACTCTCTCTCACAAGCCCACGGTGACCGCACACAAGCTGGAAACTCCGAGGTCGGGCGCTCTCTCACTGTCCAGCAGAGCAATTTTACAAATATTAAATAAACAAACACTGAAGTGAGCAAGGACTAGAGCTTATCCGGTTGGTTTGAAGAAACCAACCCCGTTCGGAGACGAGGGCGAGTAGGGAAGTGTGGGTTCCCCGCACACTACGTTGACGAAGCTTCACCCTGTTTAAATATTTACATGCACTACTCCTCACGCAGGAGGGGGAACTCGGGGTGGGGAGATTAAGGGTACAAACAAACACTACCTCCACACAGGGAGGGGGGCCAAGCCGGCTAGGCGGGGAAGCGGGGGTAGCTAAGGAAGAAGCCGTCTGGATCCCTCGCTGGTTCTGCCCGCCTTTATGACAGTCTGATAGCTGCTCACTGCTGATACTGCCACGGACTCTCCTGAGCTCAGAAGTCATCGAAACTAGCGCCAAATCTTCACTGATTGGCCCGGGATGACTCCTGAATTTTGGTAGAATTTTGTGGCGAAGCCTCTGGCCGGGGCGGGTGCTGGAAGTGGGTTGTTCTGCTTTGGCTTGGACTGGTTCCAGGGCGTTGCAGCAGGATGTCCATATCACCACGAACACTCCCGAGATCCGAACGATGCAGGACCAAGATGGACGCAAGCGTGGTCAAGTCTTCTTAGATCAGCAACCAAGAAGGGCACCAGAGGAGGTCGGAGTAGAGAGAACCAGCCCAAAGAGTGGGGGGGTATCAGGACTGACTCTGACTTGCCAGACCTGCGTACCTGAGGGAGAATAATTGGAACGGGGTGCTCCGAACTCCGAACGACGTCCCGCTGGTTGCGTTGGACAGAAGACTGGTAGAGGTCCGTCCCGGTCAAATGGCACACCAAGGGGAGATGGGGTATGGTTGCAGAAGCTTCTGAACTGAGGCTATGGTCTCTGCTCGGGTGCCGGATGCGAAGTCGGACGAGAACAGACGTCGTGGACGGCTCCAACCTCGGATCGAGGCGGGATCACCTCGCCTGCGAAGCAGACTGGCAGAGCTTTCCATCAATGTAGACTTTGTTGTCTGGAGCTTCCGGAAGTAGTGGTCGTCGGCGCTGCAACTGACAGGAACTCCGCCGATCTGCAATTGCACACAGATTAGTAGAATGAGGGGTGAAAGGAGGGGGTTCTTTGGTGGAGGGTTGATGGATTTGGGGAGGTGGAAATGGTGCTGGTGAAGGTCTTGTGCCAGGGGATGGGAGGGGCGATGGAGGTGAGGGGCTACTATGCAAGGGAATGGGAGTGGGAGTGGTGAGGTCTTGGTGTGACAATGGAGCATTGGTGTGACAATGGGGAGATTAGGGGAGAAGGGGGGGTGATGGAGAGGGGAGGTGCGCAGCAAGGAGGGGGGGGAGAGAGATTCAAATCTCCCTAGGGAATGTGGAGGGGTGCTTGGGGAAGAGGGATGGGTGCATGGGGGAGAGGAATGGGTGCTTGGGAAGTGGGAAGGTTGCTTTGGAAGGTGAAAGGGTGCTTGGGGCTTGGTGAGAGTAATGGTGGGATTGAAGGGGCCTTGGGAAGATGGAAGGTTGGGCTGATGTGGAGGATGAGGTGGCAAGGGGAGAGGAGAGAGAGGATGGTGCGCCCTAGAGAGGGAAGGGGGGTCGCCCCTTTTAGAGAGAGAGGGAGAATGAGAGAGAGATTGAGAGCTAGAGAGAGAGAGGGATTCTCACAAGATTTTTTTGGAATGCTTAATTCTTTTTTATCATTAGTTCTCCAAGGAGGGGTTGGGGTCCTATTTATAGGGACCCAAACTTTTACATGACAAGACTACCTTTGGCTTTACATATAATGACCAAGCTGACCAAAAAACAAACCAAGGGGTAGATGAAGACACAAACATAGAGAAATGACTTAGGACCTAGGAAAATGACTCAAATAAAGGGGAAAATTACATCAAAATGACTCAAACAAAAGAGAGAAATACATCAAAATGATCCAGATAGATAATCTAAGTGTCGTGGGGGCCCTGCTCGACATGGAGCTCGATCCTATACCTCTCCTAGAGGTAGTGAAGTCCCGAGCCAGAGAGAATCATGGGTGATGTCCCCATCACAAGAGACTCTTTTTCTTTTTCTTTTTTTTACACCAAACTAATGCAAGCACCTAGACACTCTCCATGGTGACAAGGGCTAAAATGTGGACTCGAATACAAACCTATACTCAACCAGTATCCGATACGTGGTGGAGGTTTGATCCGAAGATCACACTCACGCAAGTGTGTTACCTTCCCGATAGGCGTAACCTATCGTTCCGGAGACACCTTTTGATATATAGGGTAAAGGATGCAATGAGACACCTTGGACCGACGACCCTAGACTCGACTTAGCTCTGATACCAATTTGATGCGGGACGGGACCTGAACCTGGGACTCTAGCTCGCGGATGTCCCTAAGCAAGGGAAACGCGTGGATCTGCACAGTTGAGGAACCGACAATGAGTCTCGGGTATCGGCTTTTCTGCGTGCTCGGATCGAGTCACGGGACGGATTCCACTGACTCACTCTCGCAGCGGTGATAAAATTATAACGAGCTACGTCCTATCGCTCATGCAGCGGCATATGAAAATATTCGAGATAAGCAAAATGCCAAAGTAGGGAGCGGATAAGATACCTCCACGCTCCGGGTGTAGGGAAGACGACCCCGGTCGAAACTCGTACTCCCGGTGTACAGTAAATAAATAATTACAACAGTGAATTTAATTGCCCACTCCACGCAGGGAGGTAAAGGGCTACACGTGGGACCCAGGAGTAGCGAACTCGGGTTGACGGGCAGCAAGCCGGAAGGCTGTCGGGCCGGAGATGGGTTATTGGTCCGGCTCGGTTCTGTAGGGCCCGCGAGACAGCAGGCGGGTCCGGATGCTAGAACGGCGGTGCCCGGGCATCTCCTTGCTGCGGCGGCAGGCTGGCACGCTATTGAGGGGTTGCTGATCGATCTCCGGGAGCAGCGGTTGCCGAATGTGAGCCGGCGTATTTTTCCAGAATTAGCCGGCGAACTGATCTGCTGGCCTATTCCCGGGATAGAATTACGCATCTCCACGAAAATAATTGTTAGGCCCAGATCCGGTGTCGGATCGAGGCAAAATTGATACTGTTAGAAACTAGACTCGAAGGGATACAACATATATTATTTTCAGCTCCATCCAACAAACGGATTTGAAATAAAAATGACTGTAACACTATAACTACCTCTGGCTCGAAACCCAGAACACATAGGACAGAAAAGGATCTGTCTGAAGATGAACTTTGACCAAAATAAAAATGATGGATCTAGACTCTGGGAAAATTATGGGTAGAAAGGGGTTATGTGAGTATCACGCCTAAAATTTTTGGGAAGTTTTGAAGATGGCTAAGGGGGCGGGAAAAATACAACAACAGACTACTATCCTGCAGATCTGCAAACTGGCAGATTGCTGGGGGGAAACTAAATTATTGGGAAAAATAATAAAAGAAGGAAGAATGACACGAAATTTAAATTGAAGATGGGGGATGACAGGTGGAACAAACCCTCAAAATTTTAGGTCAAACAGATCTACGGATTGGAAGATAAATTTCTGGCCTCAGCTTGCTGTCCAGCAGAGAACAGTCCGGAGAAGGTTGGCGGTGGTGGTGCGATGGCGGCTCGATGGTGGTGGCGGCGATGGTGCTAAGCTTCTCACTCATAGAGGGGATGATAAGGAGGCCTCACACCTCAAGAAATTCACAGCAATCCAGCTGCAAGGGGTTGGGAGAGAGAGGGAGAGGGGCTGCACCCTTTGGCTGCTCAAGGCAAATTCCTGATTTTCTTCACATTAATTGTATGAAATGTTGAAATACAAGGCTTATATAGAAATAGATAAAAGACCTAAACTATCCTTAGATCTAGGGTTAGGAAGGGGCAAACAAGGGATGTGAAATAGTTCTCCCATGTGGTCAAAATGACCAAAATAAAAAATTACTAAAGGGGGGGGGCGCCCATGGCAAGTGGGCTTGCTTGACTCCCCTTGGTCCAACTTTGGAAAGTCTTGGTCTAAGTCCACCTTGGATTTTGAACCAGCCCCACATGGGCCCTAGAGCCTAGGTGGACCAATGGGAAATAAGGTCGGGATCTCACTGGGCCAACATGGCCTTTTGCAAAGAAACCCAAAGATTCTTAAGGACTAACAAATTGGCTTATAATGTCTTACAATTGCAAACCCAATTACCCAAGGATATAAATGCAAACAAATGGACACAAAAGCAGAAACAAAATGTTAGTGCCCGGTGTTGATTCCCATCATGAGGTCTTCCAATGTATCAACATGGTGAGAAGACTAAAAAGTGGTGTGGAATGAGTTGACGGGCACTAATTGTAGTGCGGGATCTATGGATGGATAGAAAAGTGGTCTAGGGACCAAGCCTGTCTTGAGCCAGCTAAGTAGTGGCTCGGTGATGATTAGCTTTCCCGTTACAAGTACGGGTGGCTCTGGCTGAGGTGACTCCAAATGAGGTGGCTCCGAATAAAGATTAGAAGGTGAGGGTGGGGGCAAAGGAGCTCTCACGAGTGGGGAAAGAATGTCCTCCTTGAGGGGAAGAGGTCCTTAGGGTGGCACCGGGTTGAGGCTACCGGCTACGACCTCCCTATACTCGGGCAGGAGTCTGTCAATCTTGGTACACATCCTATCCACCTTATCTGAAATGATTTTGAAAAGTTCGACAATGGTGGGGTTTGGAGTAGGGGTATCATGATGGACTCGCCCATAATCACTCGGCCTAGTATTGGGCTTAGGCTCGTCTACATGCGGGGCTCTTTGCCTTCGACAATGACCCACTTGGTTGGAGGTGACTGGGCCGGGTAAGTAGACCCTTCTAAGCTCGTTCTTCATCTCACGCCATGACTCTATGGGCCATTGCCTCCTAATTTACCTCAAGCATTCTATGTCCCTCCATTTTTCGGTGGCTTCGTGAAAAAGCCGCTTTGTGGCAAAATCAACTTGCATGGCATCAGACACAGTGTAACACTCAAAGTATTAATCCATAGCGGCTTCCCACTTTAGGTAGTCGCTCGGGACTTTGGAGCCATAGAAGTCCAAGGCTTTGGGCCTACGGAGGTGGAAGGGTTGGATTCCCCATCCTTAGGTGTGTCGCCACCATTCATATGACGGGGGCTTTTGGGGATCTATGGGACACGAGGAGCTATAGGATGGCCATGTCGACACTTGGTGACAAGACAAACCGACTACCTAATGGACTAGACACGCCCCTAAAATAACAATGCAAAGTTGGAATGCAGACTCAACTACAAACCTAGACTCAACCAGTATCCGGTACGTGGCGGAGGTTTGATCCGAAGATCACACTCACGCAAGTGTGTTACCTTCCCAATAGGCATAACCTATCATTCAGGGGACACCTTTTAATATACTGGGTATGGAATGCAATGCAAACTTTGGACCAACTACCCTAGACTCTAACCCACTCTGATACCAATTTGATGCGGGACGGGACGCGACTCGCCACCAATTTGAATGTGAACCTTGGACTCTAGGCAAACTTGCGATTCGTCCCTAGCGAGGGAAGCGTACGGTTGTGCACAATTGAGAAATCGACAATGAGTCACGGGTATCGGCTTTCCCGTGTGCTCGAATCGAGTCACGGGATGGGTTCCACTCACTCGCTCGCAGCAGCGATGAAATTTGAACGAGCTAATATCCTAACAATCGCTCATGCAGCGGCATTCAAAATATATAAGAGATAAGCAAATGTATCAACGAAGGAGTGAAATTGTACCTCCACGCTCCAGGCGTGGGGAAGGTGACCCTGGCCAAGACTTGTACTCCTGATACAAATAATTCACAATAATTACAGAAATGATTTTATTACCCACTCCACGCAGGGAGGTAACGGGCTATAATGGTGACCCGGGAGTAGCGAACTCAGGTTGACGGGCAGCAAGCCGGAAGGGCTATCGGGCAGGAGGCGGGCTGCTGCTCCGACTCGGTACTGTTCCGACTCGCTGGATAGCAAGCGAACTTGGCTGCTGGGACCACGGCTTCTGGTCAACTTCTGGTCGAGGCGGTTGGCTGGGACGCAGGTGGAATCCTTCTCTTCGATCATTGAGCTCGACGGCGGCCGAATCTGAGCTAGCGTATTTTCCAAGGAATTATCCGGCAGACTGCTCTTGCTGGCCTGACTCGGAACATATTTGCGCGCCTCCACGAAAATAATTGCTGCGCCCAGATCCGAAGGCGGATTGAGGCGAGATCGACGTCGTTAGACAAAGGACTCAAATGTCTACAACGTAAATTAATTTCACAACCATCCAGAAAATGAATTGGAAATGAAAACCACTGTGGCATAGTTGTTTCTACTGGGTCAGATTACAGACAGTCAGGACAGACAATGAACAGCCTAAAAATGGCCTTTGACTGATAGGGAAGGGCTGGATCTAGATCTTGGAGATTTTATGGTGGATAGAGGGTGATGTGTGGGACGTGCTCAAATGTTTTGGGATTTTTTGGAGATGTTTAAGGGGGCGGGAAAAATAGAAGAATAAGACACTATCCCGCAGATCTGCTGATTGGCAGACTATTAGGGGTGGAACTAAACGACTGCGAAAATAGAAAATGATGTCCGATTGACATGAAAATTTAACTGGGGATGGCTAACAAGGAGGGGAATGATCTCTCAAAATTTCAAGATCATCAGATACACGGATTAGGAGGACCAACCTTTTCTTTGAGCTTCTATCCTGGATCTCGGAATCCTGGACAACACTTCAAGAACGGGCTATGGCCGCTTGACGGCAGCACGAACGGGGGCGGCGATGGCTGGAAGTCGCATCCAGCAGAGGTGATAGACGTTGGAACCCACCAAGTTTTAGGGAATCCACCCTAGAAATTGTTGCAACTCTCACAGCTGCAAGAAGGGGAGAGAGGAGAGAGGGGCGCCCTTGGGCTCTCTTGGAGAAATTCCAACTTTTCTTTGCATTAATTCTATAGAAATATGGAAAATACATGGGTTTTATATGAAATGTAAATGACCTAAACTAACCTCAGATCTAGGGTTGGAGGGGTAATTAGGGGAGAGAAGAATTTTCTCCCATGTGGTCAAATACAACAATAATAAAAAAGTAAAAAGGGGGGATTATTTAAATCCCACATGGGGACAAGGGAGGGGGCGCCCCCCTCTTGGAGTCAACAAGAGGGGCTTGGTCAAGAGTCCCCCTTGGACCATGGACCAGCCCCACATGGGTCCTAGAGAGTCTAGGTGGCCCAATGGGAGAGAGGGTGGGGGTCCCGCTGGGCCTACGCGGCCTTTTTGTAAAGAAACCCATTGACTTAGCCCAAGTAACCTATTGGCTTATACTTGCCGTACAATTGCAAACCCAATTAACTCAAGGATATAAATGTTAAATAAAAAAAGTTAGCGGTCTTACTTCGATGTCCCATCATCCGGCCTCGTAGGGATGCATGATTGATGATAGAGTGATGCTCATGATGTAAAGGATCCATGGCTTGAATTTGATGTACTTGACATTGAATAAATGAATAAAAGAATTTGATTATGTGTGGTGCAGTCTTGCCTTTTTTTTTCCATGTGCATGTGTGGACTTTAACAGTTCTCAGGTTAGAAGGCGGCCTACCTAGGGGCCGCTACGTGAATAAAACGGTCACCATGTGACCGCTACATGAAGAAAATGGTCTCCAATAGACCGCAAAAGGGTACATAACAGATGGGCTTGTGAGCTTGTGGTTCAGACTTTGTGGACCTGTCCCTGCACACACTAAAACATGAAAACAAGTTACATCCATTCTTAGACTTAACCCCTTGCCTAGAGCAAGTGAATGCATGACCAATCCTCGATATTTGGTCAAGGGGTTAAGCCTTTATCAAATAGGCAAAGATAAATAAGAAAAATGAATGCAATGCATGCCATGAAATGCAAGGGTGATGGAAATATCTAGTTTTTTATTTTTTGGAATATCTAATTTTTTGATTTTTTAAAATATCTGATTTTTTTGTTTTTTTTGAAATATCTAATTTTTTTTGTTTTTTTTGATTTGGCTAGCTTTGACCCAACAGTAAAGACCATGCCTATCTCATTAAGAATCTCCAAAGTATGACATGAGCTTAGGTGGAAACAATCCCTAGCCAGGGACCAATTTTCATGACGGTGCTTCTACTGAGGCCATGCCCAGGGTACAGTTTTGTCCTTGGAAAATAAAAGAAACTTTGGGAGGCGAGCCATGGATAGGTATAGAGGCTTTTAGGGCTTGAGTTCCTCTCCTGAAAACCCTTTCAGAGATTCGGTCTGTTACGCCGGGACTTGCCCATCATCGAACCTTTATCCACTCTAGGCACGCATGCGACCGGGCTCATAACATTCTGCGGGGAACTGTACTGCCACTCTTGACATGCCTAGTTATATGTTTAGGAGCAATTAGACCTTTTGCTTTGACCTATAGATAAGCTTTTGGCTTTTGCCTTGATTCTTGCCCCTTTTCTTTTCTTTTTTCCTCATTCTCTTTTTTTCTTTTTTGTTGTTTCTTCTGTGGAATCAGGTCATAACGGACTACCCCTATTTGAGACCTCCTTTCGTCGGGGTGTCTAGATTGGCCATCTCCCCCTGATTCACCACTTGCCCCTACATTCAGCCGAAAAGAGAAAAGTAGGGACCTTCACTTCCCCCAAGTATGGCCAGAGGAGAAACGGTGTCGCATAGAAAAGGGAAACCCGACCAGGGACGTCGTGTAGTATATGAGTGCCATGCTAGGGATCATACTTGATGATTAAGGAAAGGGACATCTTGCTACCAGGCCATCATTAGCCTGACTCTAAGGGTAAAAATGCTTTAGGTATAACCCGTTCCACGCATGAGACAACTCCTCACCTTCCGCATTAACTAGACGATAAGCATTCCCTAGATAAGCCTCTCTAACTACAAACAAACCTTCCCAATTCAGCTGCAGCTTGGACCTAGGACCTCCATACCTAATGAATTTACATTTCAAAACCATATCACCTACTTGGAATTTTTGTTCAATTACCTTCTTTTAAAAATAACGTGAAATTCTCTTTTCATAGACAGAAGCGTGATCAGCCACATTGAGCCTCTTCTCATCCAAGAGTTCTAGCTGGACTAGCAATGCCTCTCGACATTCGTCACGATTAAGTTCCTTATCGAGCTGCACCCTTAGGGAAGGGATTAAAATCTCATATGGGAGTACTGCCTCCATCCCGTAAGTGAGAGCATAAGGGGTTTGCCCCGTAGGAGTACGGATAGAGGTGCGATAAGTCCATAGAGCTTCTATTAACTGTTCAAGCCAATCAGAAAATTTATGAGATTCACATGTTTTCTTTATGATTTCAAGAAGGGTTTTGTTAGTGGCTTCGGCTTGACCAGTGCTTTGGGGGTAATATGGAGATGAGAGATGCAATGCAATATTGAACTTCTTACAAAGATCCTGGAGCTCTTGCGACACGAATGAGGCCCGTTGTCGGTGACGATGCTGCTTGGCATGCCGAACTGCGAGATGATGTTCCTCATGATGAATTGGCACACTATGGTGGCTTTGATCTCTGCGTATGCTTCAGCTTCAGGCCACTTGGTGAAGTACTCAGTGGCCTTAAGAATGATAGATTTTTGCTTGGTCTGAGAATTAGGATAACCTAGTGGGCCAACAATATCAAAAGCCCACATGGAGAATGGCCAAGGAGCCGAAAGAGGATGAAGGGATGAAGCATGAGTATGAATTTTATAAGCATGGAGTTGGCACTTGAGACACCTACGTAGATAGAGGGAGCAATCCTCCTCTAGAGTGGGCCAATAATAGCCCTGCCAAAGAATCTTCTTCGCAAATGCCTGGCCATTCACATGACGTCCACACTCACCAGAATGAGCTGCTTTAGCCACTTTCCATGCATCATCATCGTCTAGACATCTCATAAGCATTCCATTGAGAGCACGCCTGTATAATTCTCCAGCAATGATGGTGTATCTTGAGGCAGCTCTTTTAATGGCCTTACGTTGCTCGGCGTTCGTCATCTCCAGAAACGATCCATCCTTGCAATATTGCTCAATTTCGTGATACCAAGGCAATTCCTCTTCTTCCAAGATCTCTTCTAATTCTACTAGAGAAACCTCCTGCAAATCCTTTTTCTTAACTTTCTTCTCTACAGACTTCCAAAGGCTATCGAATCAAGGAACCTGAAGGGAAGGGGTGTCCAGTCTCTAGACCACAATAGTCTCAATAGACCGACTGAGAGCAAAATGATACGCTCAGCGGAAAGTGAGATAGAAGGGGGGATGAATAACTCACTCCCAAACTCGATAAGCTCAGCAATAAAAACTCAACCCCTCAAAGTGCAGTGATAAAAACTTCAGAGATAGGTAAAAAAGGGTATCTAGACAGTGAATTGAGATCGAGAAATGAATTCACGATGAAGCAATAAATCAAGTATGTGGAGAGAAAGCACAAAGAAGATGGGCAAGTCTACATGAGAGACAGAGAGTTTTTAGGTGGTTTGATTGCTACCCGTAATCTACGTCCACCCCTCACTCTGAAGAGTAAGGTTTCCTGGCAATGATCAATCGCACACAGCAGACTCAGTCTGCGACAACTGCTGCCAAACAGCTTGTCCTGAGGAACACTCTCCTCAACCTTCTGATCAACCAGAAGAATCACTGGAGAACAAATCTCCCTTCCTTTGCACGCAGCAAAGGGAACCCTGTGAAATTGCTCCCAAGCAACTCACAAAACTAGAGGATCAAACCTCTCTTCATTCAAGAACAATGGAGGGAAATCGGAGAACTTCTCCCTTCCTCCGAACAAGCTTGGAGGGTAACATGATGGAATGGGAAACAAAGGAAACTAGAAAATAAAAGACTGATGGAAAACAACTATCTCAAATTCAAAATAATGTAGCTTCGGTAGAAGTAGACCTTCAGATTCACAGACCACTTTCTCTCAGAATTTTCTCTCTACTCTGGATGGAGTGGTTTGTCTCTGGTTTTTCTCTCTTGATCACGAGCACTGCTCTCATGCTTCTCTCCTTTTTCTACTGTTCCATCCCTTTCTCTCTCTTTCGAATCCTTTTCCTCAACATATATATATATATATGTCTGCTCTAGAAACTTAGGTGTGTGGATACCACGTTTCCCGCCTGAAAGGTTGGGGCACGTGTCGAAATGTTCTGGACCTCCATCTTCCTCGGATCACGTGCCATCCATCTGGTGAATGCACAGACAAACTGTCAGAAGAGGAATAAACACTTTGTCACATACTTAGCACAAGTCATACCGACGTAGCGAGTAAGTAAGCATAAACTACACTGACTAGGAGTTAACAAGTCAGCCATTGCACTGACTTACTAAAAGGTGAACAAGAGGTTGCACCGAGTTGAAGTGAGCAAAGACGAGAGATGTACTGACTTGAGAAA
Organism: Amorphophallus konjac; assembly: GCA_022559845.1. NCBI lineage: Eukaryota > Viridiplantae > Streptophyta > Magnoliopsida > Alismatales > Araceae > Amorphophallus > Amorphophallus konjac. The sequence continues at coordinate 354,636,563 of CM040121.1, forward strand.
ACGCATGACGACATAAGCACGGACCATAGAGTTCAAACGTGCAACTGATGTGCACTTACATGAAGGGATAAGGCACAAAGATGCGCTGACTTCATGTTATTTAGAAATAAAAAGAATGCACCGAGTCGGGATGTGCAGTCCAAGCAAGAGATGCACCGAGATGGTAGAGAGAAGTGAGCAGAACAAAGAGATAAGCAAGACAAGGCTTGCACGGAGTTGAATTTGCACTTAGATAAAGAAATGAATGACAGAACCTGTGCATGAACAAGGACTTGCACTGAGTCAAGCACTTTATGAATGAGACAATGCATGCACTGACTTAATATGAGATCCACCGAGCTCTACTGAGACGAGCACCAGTGTTGAGCTTATTAAAGGAGACTTGCACCGAGGCAAGGACTTACCATGTTTAGAGTAAAGCATGCACTGATCTATTGAATGCATATGAATAGGTAAATGCACAGACCTTTAGCAAGAATGCGATAAAACAAATTGATTTATAGTGTGAGACATCATCAAAACTGTAGGAATGCAATAATCTCCCCCTTTTTGATGATGGCAACACTATGAATCAAGTAATGTCAGGGCATTAAAAGAGATCGAAAATAATCAAGAGCAAACCAAAAAGAAAATACTGTCAAACCAGAAAGCCTTTCCCAGAAACACCATATTCTGGACCCCTTCACTCCAAATCCACTCCCCTACAACACGCTCTCAGATGCCCTGAACATCTTAGATGACCTCTCTCCCCCTTTGACATCATCAAAAGGAGATGAAAGATATATGAAGTTGCTGAAGACATGATGAAGAAGTACAATAGCTTCTTAGTGTAGAAAGACTCATGAGCATATCTTAAGAGAATAAGTGAGGCGCTAAACTCAAGAGAATATTCTTTAACTCTGGTAAGCAAATGAGAATGAGAATGAGAGGGAAGTTTATCTACATACACGGTATATGATGTAGAGCAGGAATGAACAAGTGTGACAAGATATAGCTGAACAAATAACTATACCAAGTAGACGACAAGAGACAAAAGCAAAGAAGGTGTGCTCAAGGTATTGAGGACAAGCATTCTATTAATTTGCACAATTATAAGGATATTGTATAGATTTTCAAAAAAACCAATAAGTGAGTTGGTAAGTCACATATTTGACATTAGGGAGACACCTTGATCAGAGGCCGGAATCCCCAGTTACTCAATGTGAGAACCTCATTACCTCTCCCCTTTAAAGAACAGAGCTAGTAACTGTGGCTTTTTACGTGAGGAAACACCTTGATCAGAGGCCAGAGTCCCCAGTTACTCACCACCTTATCACCATTGCTCTGTGATGGTAAAAAACATTACGTTTATTTTTGCAGAAATTCCCCCACTTTTTTAAAAAAAAAATTGACACCTCATGACTTAGGAAAGACTTCATTTCATTGATGAAGCCCCCAGTTTCTCAGTGATCAAACCATAGACCTTTGTTCATTTAGTTGATCCCTTATATTGTGGAAATGAAGTGTTTGAAGACAATACCAGAAGAACTATTTCTTTTAAATGAATCTTAAAGTCTAGATTTCAAGTTGTTCTGGACAGATATCAGGACATACAAGTTTTAGCCTGAACCAGAATCATGAACAATGTAGGAAGATATACTTCGGACACTTAATCCAAGTCTCTGATAGTCTACTAGAGAAAAGATTCTAGTTGGACTTTAGTTACACAAACTTATAGACTTAAGAGATGAATGAGATTCTATTGTCTGAGAGAGAACCACACTCATTCAATCATGAGAACCAACAATGACACACATCTGGTCAACCTTTTGAATCAGTCAAACTTCACTAACTGCCTAGCTCCCCCTCAATAGATGCACAGTAAGAAACTAATCAACAAAAGCTCAGAACTCGCCCTTACGGTTAGGACAGGCTTCTCACACAAACTCTTCACCCCAAAAAAAAATTAATCAGGAGATTAGAAATTAAGATAACTTAAATAAGCCTAATTCTCTCCTTAATGTGGTGAATTTGTCATTGTCTAGAGGCTTGGTGAAGATATCGACAATTTGATTAGCAGTGCCTATATGAATCAGTTCAAAGGTGTTCTTAGAAACATCATCTCTTATGAAATGATACCTTATTTCTATGTGTTTGGTGTGTGAATGCAAGACAGGATTCTTGGCTAGATTGATAGCACTAGTATTATCACAATAAATGGGTGTGCACCCCAGGTCTACTTGATAGTCCTGAAGCTGGTGTTTAATCCAAATGACTTATGTACCATAACTCCCTGCAGCCACGTACTCAGCCTCTACAGTGGAGAGAGCCACAAAATGTTGTTTCTTGGAACCCCAAGAGACTAAACACCCACCTAAAAATTCATAATGACCACTAGTGATTTTTCTATCTAGTTTACACCCGACATAATCTGCATCTGTGTATGCAATTAAATCTAGTGTGTGTGATGCAGGAAACCATAAACCAATGGTGTGTGTAGCAGACAGGTATCTGAAAATTCTTTTTACTGCCGCTAGATGCAATTCAGTGGGTCTAGATTGATACCTTGCACACATTCCTACACTGAACTGTATATCAGGTCTTGAAGCTGTCAAATAGAGTAAAGATCCAATCATATCTCGGTAGAGCTTGGCATCTACTTCTTTACCCGTCTCATCTTCATCCAATGAGGTACTGGTACCCATCGGTGTAGTAATGTGTTTCAAGTTGGTCATGCCAAACCTATTGAGAACGTCCAATGTATACTTGGTCTGGTTGATGAAGCATCCTTCCTCCAACTGTTGTATTTACAGGCCAAGAAAATACTTCAGTTCGCCTACCAAACTCATTTCAAATTCTGCTGACATCAATTTTGAAAATTTATCACATAGACCAGTACTTGTTGAGCCGAAGACAATGTCATCAACGTATACCTGGACTATGATGAGATCTTCTTTAAAGCTTTTTGTAAAGAGAGTTTGATCTACCTTACCTCTTTGGTAGCCCTTGCTGATCAGAAGTTCCATTAATCTCTCATACCAGGCTCGAGGGGCCTGCTTTAAACCATACAGAGCTTTGTTCAATCTGAAAACTTGGTCAGGTTTAGTGGAGAATTGAAAATCGGGGGGCTGTTCAACAAAAACTTCTTCCTTGATAATTCCATTTAAGAACGCACTCTTCACACTCATTTGTTGGATTTTTATATATTTGGAGCATACAAATGCTAACAATATTCTTATAGCTTCCATCCTAGCAATAGGTGCATAGGACTCATCGAAGTCAACTCCAAATTCCTGACAGTAGCCCTTGGCTACTAGTCTGGCTTTATTTCTAGAAATAATTCCATCTTCATTCATTTTATTCTTGAACACCAATTTGGTTCCTATCACATTAGTGTTCTCAGGTCTTGGAACAAGTTCCCATATATTGTTTCTATCAAATTGACCTAACTCTTCAGACATGGCATTGACCCAAGATGCATTGTTTAAGGATTCATCTACTGATTTTGTTTCAATTTGAGAAACTAAAGCAATTAAACCTTGATTTTGAACATTTTTTAAATGAGACCTTGTCCTAGGAGAATCCCTTAAATTTCCTATGATATTATTCTCAGGGTGGTCTTTCAAGTATCTAAAATTGGTTGATGACTCACCTGGTTCGGTTGAGCTTACTTGATTCTGATCGATTGGTCCTTTGGGTTGCTCATTTTCATCTTTCAATTCCTCCTCAAGAAATTCTCCATCATGCTTTTAAGACATGTCGGCATCATCAAGGTTGTTAGCATATGTTGATTCACCAATTATCACATGAGGAGTTTCCTCTACAGTTTGGTCTGTTATATTGAAAACCATGTAGGCCCTGGTTGTTTCAGAGTATCCCAGAAAGATTCCTGGAGTACTTCTAGCATCAAATTTATCTAGGTCCCTTTTATTATTATTATGGATGAAACATTTTAAACCAAAAATTCTGAAATATGAGACATTTGGCTTTTTACCTTTAAGGAGTTCATAAGGAGTTTTCTTATGGACAGGTCTTACCATTGCTCGGTTAATTGTGTAGCAGGATGTGTTAGCTACCTCTGCCCAAAATCTCCTGGGAAGCTGACTTTCGACCAGCATAGTTCTGGCCATTTTGATGATTGTCCGATTTCTTCTCTCAACAATTCCGTTCTGCTCTAGAGTCCTGGGAGAAGAAAACTTGCGAGTCAGTCCCTCTTTGTTGCAAAGGTCAGAAAATAAAGAATTTTCAAACTCACCTCCATGGTCAGTTTGAATTATTGAAATACAGTAAGAACCTCCTTGTTTGATTTTATTGAAGAAATCTTCAAACTTCTGAAATGCATCATTTTTATTTGCTAAGAAAAATAGCCATGAAAACCTAGTGAAATCATCTACAATGACGAACCCAAACCTTTTCCCATTCAAGCTCAGAGTTCTGGTTGGACCAAAAAGGTCCATATGCAAGAGTTCCATTGGTTTGGTTGATAAAGGCTCAGATATGAGCTTAAATGACTTGCGAGTTTGCTTGCCTAGAGCACAGGCATCACAGATTTTTGAGATTGAATTAAACTTGATTTTAGGCATGCCTCTAACTAAATCATGCTTGATCAATTTATTTAAAGTAGATAAAATAGCATGGCCTAAACGTCTATGCCAATCAAAGGCATTATTTTTAGAATTAGCGGATAAGCAGAGATTAGATTCAGACTCAGCATCTAAGTCTACCATGTAGACATTATTGGTCCTATTGGCTATAAATTTAACAAGATCAGAATTTATTTCAAATATTTTGCATGAGTTATTATCAAACATAACCCTGTGACCCTTGTCACATAATTGACTGATGCTAATCAGATTGTGTTGAAGACCTTCCACAAGTAAAACTTTCTCAATTGAGTTAGTGGAGGAGTTACCAACTGTGCCAACCCCAATGATCTTACCTCTATTCTTTCCTCCAAATTTGACCAATCCCCCTACCTTCATTTCTAGCTTGCTGAACTTGGATCGGTCTCCTGTCATGTGCCTGGAGCAGCCACTATCAAGGTACCATTTGTTGTTCTCAGCTGCCAGGCAAACCTACGCAAAAGAAATCAAGCAAGGTAGTTTGGAACCCAAGATATGTTGGGTCCAAAGACATCATTTAAATCTTTAAGTAGGTGTTTGGGAATCCAAAATTACTTCAGCTTGTTTTTCTCTTGCTTTTTATTTTCAAGTCTATTGAAATTGTGACCAGAATTTTGTCCAGCTGATCTGGAGAAATGGAATTTATTCCACTTATTAGACCTTTCATCCTTGGGGTATCTTCTGTATGTATGTTGATTACCGAATTCTTGAGGGTGTATGTTGTTTTCCCAGTAACTTCTGTTCGTGCCCATTCTTTTATAGTAATTCCAGCTTCCATTCTGATACATTTGCCTGTTCCATCTACCATTTCTGTTCTGTTGAATGGGTTTAGTGAAGTTCTTCCCTGGTTTAAGATGTTGTTCAGCATGGTTTGTTGCTTTGTCCCTTGAATGCTGAATATTTTGATGATTGTTTGAGCTGGATGGTGTGTCCAGCTTATCTTTTCCCTTCTCAGGGCAGAAGGTAGTGGTCTTGAACTGAAAGGGTCTCTTATTTGTCGGGTTATAGCCTAAACCCTCTTTGTTGAAGTTTACACTTGTTCCTAGTATAGAGTCCAGATTTGTTTTCCCTTGAACAAAATTTTCTAAGATTTTTTGTTTGTCTTCCAGCTCTCTTTGCATTGACTCGTAATTTTTTAGAAGTTCTATGTTTACTTCATTAACAGCTTCATACTACTCAGTGATCACGCTGTTTCCATTCAGACTTTCTTCAAGTTTTATCTTGAGTTCGTTGAGCTGTGTGTGAACTTCCTGGTTCTCTGATTTGTGCTTTTCATTTTCCTTCTTCAGAGTAGTCATTTCTTCTAATTGTTCCTTCATTTTCTGATTTTCCTTACTGATTTGAGTTTGTTCCTCAAAATTAGCATTGAGTTTTCTTTTCAGAACCCTATGCTCTTTACTCAATGAATTGAACTTATCTAACAATTCAGCATAGGCATCTTCCCAATCATCAATAGAAAAGTTCTCGAAGAGGTTTGTTACCTCCTCATCGCTATTTGCCATCAGACAGATTCCTTCTTCGTCCTCCTCAGAGGAGTTGGCTTCTGGATCTTCTTCCTCCTCGCTCCATGTGCAGATCATTGCTTGTGGTTTCTTCTTCTGCACCTTGGGGCTCTTCTTTTGAAAGTCGGGACCCTTCTTCTGAAGATCAGAACAATCCCCTTTCATGTGTCTAGGTTTCCTGTAATGAAAGCATGTGATTTTCTTAGCATTCCTATTCTTATCATTGCTGGAATCAAAGGTCTTACCAGAGGAATATGACCTCTTTCTTCTAAAGGTCTTTCCCTTAGTCCTCAAGATTTTCCTGAATTGACGAGTGAGCATTTCTTGCTCCTCCTGGTCGAGGTCAGACAGCCTGTCAGACTCGCAACTACTACTCCCGCTGCTACTACTGCCTTTGCTGTGGGACACCTTGAGGGAAATATTCTTTCCCTTCTTGTCATTTCCTTCACCATTCCTCTTGAAATTCATCTCATACGTCATTAGGGATCCTATTAGTTCGGTGACTATCATTTTCGACAGATCCCTAGACTCCTCTATCACAGTGGCCTTAGTGTGCCATGTAGGGGTTAGAGATCTAAGTATTTTCATGACTATATCTCCCTCAGATATCTCTTTCCCAAACCCTTTAAGACTGTTCGTAATCAATGATAGTCTGGCATACATCTCAGTTATGGTCTCCTCCGATTTCATCTTAAACAGCTCATATTCAGAGGTGAGGAGATTTACCTTTGTCGCTTTCACTTGGGATGTACCTTCGTAGATTAACTCCAACTCATCCCACATTTTCTTGGCTATTTTGCATGCTGAGATGCGGGCGTATTCGTCTAGATGAACTGCACATTAGATGATGTTCAGGGCCGTCCAGTTGAGTGACGAAAGCTTGACTTGATCATCTGTCCACGCATCTTCGTTCGGTGGCAGATCATATGGCCCTATGGTGATCACCCTCCAAAGTTTGTGGCTCTGCGCTCTAATGAAAACCTCCATCCTATTTTTATAGAAAAGGTAATTATTACCATCGAAGAATGGAGGGCGGCTGATAGATTGTCCCTCAGCCATGAAGCTCCGAGGAGCATTAAATCCGGGGTTACCTTGGCCATTGGACCACATAGTGAAAACCCGCTCTGATACCAATTGATACGCACAGCGGAAAGTGAGATAGAAGTGGGGGGATAAATAACTCACTCTCAAATTTGATAAGCTCAGAAATAAAAAGTCAACCCCTCAAAGCACAGTGATAAAAACTTCGGAGATAGGTAAAAAAGGGTATCTAGACAGTGAATTGAGATCGAGAAATGAATTCACGATGAAGCAATAAATCAAGTATGTGGATAGTAAGCACACAGAAAATGGGCAAGTCCACACGAGAGACAGAGTTTTTAGGTGGTTCGATTGCTACCCACAATCTACGTCCACCCCTCACTCCGAAGAGTAAGGTTTCCTTGCGATGATCAATCGCACACAGCAGACTCAGTCTGCGACAACTGCTGCCAAACAGCTTGCCCTGAGGAACACCCTCCTCAGCCTTCTGATCAACCAGAAGAATCACTGGAGAACAAATATCCCTTCCTTTGCACGCATCAAATGGAACCTTGTGAAATTGATCCCAAGCAACTCACAAAACTAGAGGATCAAACCTCTCTTCCTCCAAGAACAATGGAGGGAAATCGGAGAACTTCTCCCTTCCTCCGAACAAGCTTGGAGGGTAACAAGATGGAATAGGAAACAAAGGAAACTCGAAAATAAAAGACCGATGGAAAACAACTATCTCAAATTCAAAACAATGTAGCTTCGGTAGAAGCAGATCTTCAGATTCACAGACAACTTTCTCTCAGAATTTTCTCTCTACTCTGGATGGAGTGGTTTGTCTCTAGTTTTTCTCTCTTGATCACCAGCACTGCTCTCATGCTTCTCTCCTTTTTCTACTGTTCCATCCCCCTCTCTCTCTTTCGAATCCTTTTCCTTAGCATATATATATATGTCTGCTCAAGAAACTTAGGCATGTGGATACCACGTTTCTCGCCTGAAAGGTTGGGGCACGTGTCGGAATGTTCTGGACCTCCATCTTCCTCGGATCACGTGCCATCCATCTGGTGAATGCACAGACAAACTGTCAGAAGAGGAATAAACACTTTGTCACATACTTAGCACAAGTCTTACCGATGTAGCGAGTAAGTAAGCATAAACTGCACTGAGTAGGAGTTACCAAGTCAGCCATTGCACTGACTTACTACAAGGTGAACAAGAGGTTGCACCGAGTTGAAGTAAGCAAAGATGAGAGATGTACTGACTTGAGAAAACGCATGACGACATAAGCACGGACCATAGAGTTCAAATGTGCAACTGATGTGCACTTACATGAAGGGATAAGGCACAAAGATGCGCTGACTTCATGTTATTTAGAAAGAAAAAGAATGCACCAAGTCGGGATGTGCAGTCCAAGCAAGAGATGCACCGAGATGGTAGAGGGAAGTGAGCAGAACAAAGAGATAAGCAAGACAAGGCTTGCACGGAGTTGAATTTGCACTTAGATAAAAAAATGAACGACATAACCTGTGCATGAACAAGGACTTGCACCGAGGCAAGCACTTTATGAATGAGACAATGCATGCACTAACTTAATACGAGATCCACCGAGCTCTACTGAGATGAGCACCAGTGTTGAGCTTATTAAAGGAGACTTGCACCGAGGCAAGGACTTACCACATTTAGAGTAAAGCATGCACTGATCTATTGAACGCATATGAACAAATAAATGCACGGATCTTTAGCAAGAATGTGATAAAAAAAATTAATTTATAGTGTGAGACATCATCAAAACCGTAGGGATGCAACACAAAAGACAAGGAGGAAGCAAGCGATGCAAGAGCATCGACAACAATATTCTGAGAGCGAGGAGTATGGATGTATATCAGCTTGTGGAATTGCCTAGCCAAGAGGGTGACCAAATCTTGATATGGCTTGAGTTTCGGGTCACGGGTGCGATAGGTAGAAAGAACCTGGCGCAAAATGAGCTGAGAGTCTCCTATGATGTTCAAATAGCGTGCGCCCAAAAGGAAGGCATACTTCAATCTGGCTTGGAGAGCTTCATACTCAGCAATGTTATTGGTAGCATGAAAAGAGAGGTGGTATACGAGAGGGATCGTCACTCCTTCTGGAGTGAGGAGAACAACACATATCTCTCAGTCTTGAGAGTTGAGGGCACCATCAAAGTGCAGAGACCAGAAGGGATGATGAGTGAGAACAACAAGGTGTTCGTCAAGAAACTCGTCCTGCATAGAATCAGTGCAAGGAATGGGCAAGTGGGCAAGATGCTCAGCGATGGCATATCCATTGATTGCCTTCTGAATGACGAAGGTGAAATCGAATTGGGAGAGAAAGCTCTGCCAACGAGCTAACCTACTAGATAGGACATTATTTTCTAAGAGATAGCGAATCGGGTTCATTCTAGACATCAACTTAACCTGGTGCACAAGGAAATAATACTTCAATTTTTGAGCTACCCAAAACAGCGTGGCACAAGTCTTCTCCATAGTAGTGTATTTGGCTTCTATGAGATTGAATAGCCTAGAGAGATAATATGCTGCCCTTTCCTTTCCTTGATCGTCCACTTGTGCCAGGACAGCTCCTAGGGAGTCCTCAATAACAGAAATGTATAGGATTAGGGGTTTCCCAGGGACAGGAGGCTGTAAAACCAGGGGATTGGACAAATAAACCTTCAAATCCTCATAGGCCTTTTGACATTCTTTATTCCACTCAAATTTTACCCCTGCCTTTAGCAGTTCGTAGAAAGGATGGCACCTTTGAGAATGTTGCGACATAAATCTCCTAATGAACTGCAGACGTCCAATCAATCCTTGAAGTTCCATGATGTTCTTAGGCGGGGGCATATCCATGATGGCCTTGGCTTTATTAGGATCAATTGGAATCCCCCATTTACTAACTATGAAACCTAACAGCTTCCCTGAAGATACTTCGAACACACATTTCTTTGGATTCATTTTCAACTTATACTCCCTAGCTCTCTGAAGCACCTTAGCCAACATAGTGGTGTGTTCTTCCTTCGTCCTCGATTTCAGTAAAATATCATCCACGTAGGTGTTGACACCTGTTTTTAGCCTACAAGTTGAGTTATTTCTCTTATTCATCCTTGGTAATGCTCTGAATTATCCATTATTTTGGAGTCTCCTTTAATCATATTTCGAGCCCATTTCTTAACCATTTTTTGAGCCCATTGAGCTTTGGAGGCCTTTATCTTTAATTCCCCATCTTTTTGGACTGATTCGGGCAGTCTGGGTGGCCGAACAGGCGCCCAGAAGTATCCTGAGCAGGCTCCTGAACGCGGTCACCTAGGTGACCGCCTTCTCAATGAACAGTGCATTTTTTTTTATTATTTTTGTTTTATCAAATGATGGTCTTTTTGAGACCGCCACTTTCAAGTAGCGGTCTCATGAAGACCATTTCTTTAATTTTTGTGCCCAAATCGCCCAGGCTCGGCCCAGTCACCTGGCGGTCACCCATATGATCGTTTCTTCAAATGGCAGTCCTTGCTTGACCGTTTCTTCAAGTTACAGTCTCGCGATAGACCGTTTTCTCAGAACAGAATCTGGATGATTCCAAACTCTGATGTCTTCGCTGCAGGACACTTTAGACTCCTTGTTGACACCAATTTCGAGGGAGATAAGTCTCCACCTTGATTTACATCTATCCAAGACTCTTACCTTTGCTATTATCTCAAGGTTTATGCATCTAAATCCTTGAAATTGGGTGTTTATCTCAGATTCAAACCCTAGGGTTTCTGGGTAATCTATAAATAGCACCCAGTTCGCAGTGCGCGGAGGGGGGCTCTTTCTTGGTTCTGGGCGAAGCCATGCTGCGACGCCGACTCATCTCTTCGACCCCATCCTATAGAGGGAAGTATTAGCTTCGTTTTCCATGCTCAGGGGCTCGATTGTGTTCATCCTATACTTAGTTATTCATCCTCCAATTCTCAAAATCATCACAGTTTGTAGTTTTCTACACTTTCTACATTTTTCTCCATATTGCATGCATGATTTCCGCAGTTATACTGCATGTTATTTCCTCCTATTTGTTTCATTCTCATCACAACGCACACACCTATCATTTGCACCCTTTCACAGGGGTTAAAAACCCTCCCCCGATGCGTTCTCCCTCAATTTCTCACCCTATTTTACACAAACGGGATTTGATATTACACTTCATGTTTCTAATGGGTTTCCCTTGTTGTTTGGATTTTTTTTGCAGTAGAGCATGAGCATGACGTGAGGCCCTCTTCCTCTAGTCGGCTGGAAGGAGAGGAGGTAACACCCACATCGTTTCCCGCGTCCGATTTGTTAAGCGCGATCAAGTTGAGGCGGTCTTCCCTGCCGCATTCTTCATCCTTTTTTCCTAGGTGCGCAGTGCCCTCTTCATCCCTTCCCCACACCCTTTGGTGTTGCTCATCCTTGGTGGCGATCATGGTTAGTTCTTCATCTTCATCGCCCCCCTTCCTTTGTTCATACTTCATGCCTATATTTTGATAGTTTGGGGGTGGGGTAGATCAAACATCTACAACTCTATTTTTTGGCGATCACGGTGGGACGCGTAGTGCCCATCACATTATTCATGCTCTCTTGTAAACTTGGTGTGTGTATGTGAAGGTTTAGATAGCATTTTCTCTATTTTTCTACTGTTCTGGGTGTTTTCGGGTCTGTCAGGTGGTAGCGGTCCTCTCCGAGGCTGCCTTATATAGGTAGCAAGCATCATAGGGCCGTCCCACTGCTCTGCTGTAGTAGCGATCTTCCAGGAGACCGCTACTTCCAAGAAACGGTCATCTGGAGACCTCTACTTGCTTTCTGGCAAGCCTGCGGCAGGCTCTCAGGGGCCTCGTTCTTTGACAATTTAATTGACCTCCCGGGGTCTGATCGCTCTATTTTTGGTCCCCATCTTGTAGTCCTTTATATTATCTTCATTTCCATATATCATTTGCATCCATTAGGTCATGTTTTGATAATTAAATTGTGTCTTCATTTTTGAGTTTTCTGCATAAAGTCTGTAGGCAGACTCGGGACAGACTCACATGTACATTTTTGGTTGATGATTTAACTACCTTCTCGAAGTCGGATTGTGTGTTTTTCTTGCTCCCATCTTGTTCTCCTTTGTATTGTCTTCATTTCCATATGTCATTTGCATCCATTGTGCCATGTTTGCATAATTAAATCTTGTCTCCATTTTCGGGTTTTATGCATAAAATCTACATGCAGGCCCAAGGGCAGACGCAAAGGTGCGTCGTTCATTGACGGTTTTGCCTATATTTGAGTGTCCAATTGAGCTTATTTTTGGTCCTGCATTATTGTCCTTCATATTATCTTCATTTTCATATATAATTTGTATCTATTCTGATTTGTTTGCACAATTTAATCTTGCCTTCATTTTTCAGTTTTATGCTAGATTTCTACAGGCACTCCGGTGCACATAAGATTATGCATTACATATCATAGTTGCATTCCACCTTGGTAAGTGATCCTCCCGCCTCCATATTTCTTGGGGTCAACTAGGTGATCTTATCCGGGACCTCCGTAAGTCCATGTGAGCCGTGGATTCCCACACGGACACCAGGCCGGCTGTACCTTTCCACCCCTTAGGACTTGCATTTGCATCTGTGTGAGAGATTTAAATATAGTCAACCCAAAGTTTGGACCTAATTTCCATAGGATACCTATCTTGAGGGAATTATTTTTAATTAAAAACATTAAATGGTCCATTGAAACTCCAAAACAATTTAACGATCATATCAACTTGTTTGACTTTGGTGAGACCCCCTTGCATATTATTGTTGTGTGTTCATATTGTTTTGCATTCTTTGCATAATCTCAACATTTTGTGTGTTATTCCCTCATCATCCAGTTTGTCCCATCTGTTAGCATAGTCCTCTCCTCGTGTTACCTCAGTCACATTTTTGCATTGACATAAGTCTGTCTGCCCGTCTGTCTCAGAATCTGGTAGCGGTCCTCCCAGGACCACCTCCGTCCAGTAGCGGTCTCCCCAGGACCTCCTCTTGCCCTATCAGCCCTGTCCTCTTCCTGGGCCCTCTCCTCATCGAGCCCTTGCTTCCCTTGCTGTATTCCCATTGATCTTCCTATAGAAAGTCTCCATTTGCCCTCATGGAGCATCACTTTAATCCCATGTACCCTTCTTCTTTCCAATCTTCTTCCTATTCCCGCGTGGAATCTTCTTCCTACGCGGGCCCATCTTCCCGTGGTCCCTCTGACCCGTCTGAAGAACAGGCTAATCTCATGGCCCATTTATCATGTCTTGTTCGCCAAATGGACCCGGTCCAGGCCCAAAAACTCATTGCAAATAACCTTAATGGGCCTTCTTCCCTTAATGGGCTTTCTTCCCTTGATAGGCCTCATTCCCTTAATGGGCCTCATTCTCTTAATGGGCCTTCCCCTTTTTATGCAGCTGGCCCAATTTCTAATGTTCAATTTTGTCTTAATGGGCCTCATTCCTCTTACCATGCTGCTAGCTCAATGGATCCATATTCCAATGTTTCTTCCAGGCCTGCATATCCCTCTACTCCCGGAATGGGCCCTTCTTCTTCTCAACCCGGATCCTCTTATCCGGTCCATTATCAAGTTCCTGGCCCAAACTCACAACTTCTTGCTCAAGTTGGTCCATATTTCTCTCGATCTCTCCCTACCCCGGAGATAATTTCTCAAACCCAACGCCAACTTGATGAGTTGCAACACCGAATTGATCCCAAACCCTCCTTGAGTGCCCCTTTCGCATTTCAAAATCTCAGACTTCCACCTCCTTCCCAAATCCCCGCATATCGTCGTTATGGTGGAGCCGACGATCCCTTTGTGCACGTTAAGGAGTTCATTTATGAGTCGGCCCAGTTTCGACATGACCAGTGCTTGATGGCATATCTATTTGGTCTATCATTAAAAGGCCCGGCTTGGGATTGGTTCTTCTCTCTTCCGCAAGAGCAAGTTGTGAATTTCTAGATTGTGCAAGATAAGTTTATTCAGCAGTATCAGGACCAGGTTGGGCCCAAGTATTCCATTGTGGATCTGGCCCACGAGAAGATGAAGCCCGATGAGGAGTTCGCAGCGCAAGTCCCGGGGCAAATTCCGAAGCAGGAGTAGATTAAGATGTTGATTTCCAATGCAACGCCCGAGTACCGGTTCGTCTTGGCCTTAAATGACATTACCTCCTGGCAAAAACTTTACAGCCAAGCCTGCTTCGTCTGCCAACAACTCCAAGGTTCCCTTGACCCCGAGTCTTCTCCACCTTTCACGCCCACATACGCCTCCTATCCACCATCTCCCATGAGTCAGCCTTCCATGAGTCAACCTTCCACCGCATATCCGACCTCCCCGAGTCAACCTTCCGCTCCTACATACCCATACGCTCCCATACGCCAACCTTCCCCGAATTCATACGCTTCCGCGTATCAACCCTCCATGAGTCCACCTTCCGCGAGTCAGCCTTCCGCCCTCGCATATCCACATATGTCCCCACCTCTGCCTCCGGTCAAGGGAATTCCACACCCCAAGCAAGTGGATGCTGTCTACATACCCCCTCATCCCACTCGCCATGCGCCATTGCCTAGTCCTTCCACTAGCCATGCGCCCTTGCTTACGCAATCCCCATTTCCATCTCCACAACTATCTTTTCCACAACCTTTCCCTAGGCATCCATCTTGCCCGAAGCGGGCTCCTCATTCTCCGTTGTCGGAGTCTTTCACGGATATTTTCCTGGCTTTGATGGCCACTCACGCATTGCAGCTTCCTCCGGTTGTGCCTTGCTGACCCGCGGCCAAGGATTTGCTCCAGTTTTGTGAATATCATCACTAGCAGGGGCATTTGGTCGAGGATTGCCCCAAGTTCCTAGAGTTTATTTATGATCTAGAAGGTAAGAAAAGGATTGATTGGTCCGCGATTCATAATGTAGTTCTACATCTCCATAGCAAGCAGCAGCAACAAGCAGCGCCGCCCAGGCAGCCGTCTCTATCGCTACAATACCAGGGGCACCCCTGTGATTCTTTATCTAGTGTAGCACCCGCTCATCACCTATTCCCTCACCTGTTCCATCATCTTCCCCACCATCTTCTACCCCATCACCATCTCCTATCCAGGCTCCATTGCCTTCACCTGCCCAAGCCCTTGCTCAGGCTAGTGCCTCCACTTCCTCTATTCTCGTTGTTCCCACTACTACTTCCATTTCTTATACCCCCAATGCCACCAATGCTTCCACTCCCGACGTCGCCTGACGTGTCATGTCAATACGCCGACGGTGGGTGCAACGACCCTCCTCTTCATCACCATCTCCACCATTCTCACCTTTGCCATCACTGCCACCTTCTCCTCCATCTTCCTCGCCTGAGCTTGAGCAACCTACATCCCCTTTACCTCCACTTATGCCAGAACCCATCGTTGCCTCTACCCCTCCTCCACCGCTTGAAAATGCCACGTCCATTGAAGCCTCCACACCTCCCAAACCTTCACCTTTACCCTCCAAACCTATTACCTCCATTTCTTCTCCATCCATTTGCACCCCACAGAGTGGGTGTCACGCCCCGAGCCTTTATTACAGCGGAAGACTCGCTCGAGGAACGCGAACAGCCGGCATGGTAAGCCTCTTGCAAGCAAGAACGATCAGAGCGCAAGGTAATCACACATAAGAATACAATCACACAATATTTACTCAACTCCAACTTTCATTAATAATCAAATCCACTATTCGATTACAACCACTAATTCAACTTCCATCATGCTAGACTCAAGAAATAAAAAATTATATAGACTCGATCTAAACAATGTAAACTTCCTAAGTCTTCGCTCATTCTTTATTCACTCTCGGATCCGCTACTTGAACATTCCGAACCCGACTCACTTCTATTTCCTGAAAAAGAATGGAAATAGGTAATGAGCACACTTTCCCAGTAGGTATCTTCACATCAACATGAAGGCATCATTAAAGTAATTAACATCTTTGCTCAAGAGGAATAAGGTAAAATCATGCGAATGCGATCAATCATGCGATTAAACCAAAGTATGTAAGATAGAATGAGAGCAAGTATGAACTAGCAAGAATGTTATAAGAATATGATATGGCCTTTTATGAACAAGAATGTAACGAGAATGTACTAGCAAGCCACATAATCATCACTCCAATATCTTTTTCTTATGAGCAAGTACTTCATGAATTTCTGTGGAATATCAAGAGAGTCATGTATAAGTATCAATCATGCTGTATCGTGTTGTGGATTTTCACTTATTTATAAAGAAAGTACTCCCAGCGCAATACGACGCCAGTAGCATCATACCCCATCATTTATAATAGTATGTTTTCGACAATCAGCCGAGGGGACTAGCATAGAGCCCTTGAACATAATCAGTGCTCGATCGCATCTTCAAGTATAAATCAAGCTTTTTCCACGCATGTAACAATAAAGTATGGCCAAGAATGTACAATTTCAACAAGCTCTTGATAACAACTATTCAATAAAGGAATGCTTTAATGAGAATCATGAGAAATCAAGAATGACTTATACTATGTTATGCTTAGGGAAATAAATCGGTAGCATAATGGTACATTCTTTATCTTTCATTCATTATATTAGGTTTCTTGATCAATATGATAAGTTCTATATCATCAAGAGTCCATCTAGAAACCTTAGAATATTAACCCTTGGTCAAACCTCGAGTTAAAATACTCAAGTAGTGTGACGGTCGTGTACTGGGCCGTTACATGATGTGATGCTCCAATATTGGGCCGTTACATTAGTCTGAATCCAGAACCAAGAAGTCGAACTTAGTTGAATGTGACGGTCGTATATTGGGCCGTTACATGGTCCTGACGGTCCAATATAGATCAGTTACACTACTGATAATCAGAAAATATTGATAGTGTAATCTAATCACTTGGGTTTTAATGGTACAACCAACTCGGCGTCCTAGTGGGAATCCCAGGCTCACAGAGAATTACTGAGGCCTTGAAACAAGATTTCCTAGTCTTTTGGAAGGAATATCCAATAGAGAGGTCCTCATGTCCAAGAATAATGTTCCTATAGTGCAAAGTGAACTAATGGACAACATACCGAAATTGTTGTGACCCCTCTGTGTTGATGATGTTGACAATAAATTTTACTTCATTGGCAACAGCTTGTTTTGATTGATTGGCAACTGTTATTATTTTGATGAAATTGTTTTTATCAGGTTGTCTGTGTATATAATGCAGTCAGAGTCTACATATTGTTATGCACATACTCACAGGTCTACACGGTGCATTACAGCATGAACATAGAGTCTATACCTTTCCTTGTTTAGTCTGGACAGTAGTGGGTCGACCCTCTTCTCAGATGGGTCGACGCCCCTAGAGTGAAGTCTATACACTGTCTGTCTGTCTTGTGTCTCATGCAGCGTCTTAGGCATTTTGTTAAAGTCTATACAGTGCAGCTCACACGAACACTCAAGTCCATACATCGTGAAGTCTACACAGTGTGGCACCCAATGTCTATATATTGCTCATTCGTTCATTCAGCATTGTCAAGTCTACACATTGATCGGAGCCAAGTCTGTACGGCGAGCGTCTCATTGGTGAAGACTGTACACTCACCAGTTGAACTTCAAAGTTCATACATTGGACTGTAGCTTGCACGAAGCTAAGCCCATACATCGCTCAAGTCTGTACAGAGTCCAGCTTCTTAGTTAGCGTCTCATGCATTCGAGCAAAGTCTATACATCGGAGTGAAGTACGTACATCCTTCATTCAACTTCGAAGTCTGTACATTGGAAGTTTCACCTACGTTGCCCTTCAAGTCTATACATCGGTAGTTTTACCATCGTTTCCCTTGAAGTCTATACACTGATGGCTTTACCGTCGTTTCACTTGAAGTCTATACACTCGACTGCCTTGTCTTGATCAAGTCTGTACAGAGCTTCTGTGCTCAAGTCTGTACAGCCTTTCACTTGGAAAGTCTTCACACTGGCCTTTGAATGATGTCTGTACATCGTGCATCTCTTTGTTGAAGTCTATACATCCTTCGCTGAGCCTTCCAAGTCTGTACAGTCACTAAGTCTGTACATCCTCTAGGCACTCACGAAGTCTATACATTGGTTCAAGCTTCCAAGTCTGCACATTGGGCCTTCAAGCCTTTGAAGTCCATACATTAGACTGTGCTTCGCAAAGTCCATACATTGGACTGTGGTCATAAAGTCTATACATCCATCGGTTCTTTGTTGGCCCAAGTCCATACATTGGTAAAGTCTGCACATCGCCTGAGTTCTTCAAAGTCTGTACATCCTTCAAGGGGCCAAGTCTATACATCCTCTCATTTAGATTTCCAAGTCTATACAACGTTGTTTAGTGGAAGTCTGTACAGCCGTTGGGTTGCCAAAGTCCATACATTGTGAACGTCAAAGCCTGTACAGACTTTGCCTTGGTTAAGTCTGTACATCGTTCATTTGTCTTGGCAAGTCCACACATTGGTAGTCTGTACATCATTCGTGAAGATTGAACATTGAGCAAGTGTATACCTTGGACGAGTCTGCATCGTGCATCAGTCATGAAGTCTATACATCGTCTGTCTTCATTAAAGTCTCATGAAATCTGTATATCGTTGCTTTTGTGCTCCAAGTCTATACATCATGGCAAGTCCGAAGTCTACACATTGGAAGTGTATTCATTCATGCATCATGGGTCGACCCCCTGATTAGATGGGTCGACCCCTTTAGACTTCTAAGTCTATACACTGTGTTCATGCATTGTTCTCATCGAAGTCTACACATTATTGTTCTTCACAGCAAGTCTATACACTGCTCCCTCTTGCGTGTAAATTCCAAGTCTATACACTCCCTGTGTTTTCATGTCTATACATCGCATTTCATTTCACAAGTCTATACAGAGTTCGATACTTAAACTGATAATCTGGTATTCTGTCTGACAGGGATTCTTTACCTGGACTGATGACCTGGCTCGTGATCCAAGAAGGATGAGGTACCATGATGATGACACGTGGAAGAAGTCTTTCCAAGATGCTGCCATGTGGATGGAATTGCCTCAGTTCTGGCGAATTCTCTGGGCGGGAAATGTGGAAGCCACGCGCCCTCATCCACCTGCTGCTAGTATATAATGAAGCCTTCATCTTCAGATGGAGGCTGATCGACTAAGAGAAGCAAAGTCTATACAGCAGAGAGCCATCGATCCACTGTGAGAAGAAAAAAAATAGAGAAGAAGAGAAAGTGAGAAGAGATGAGTTGAGAGAGTGAGATTGAGAGAGCTTGTTCGAGAGGATTGTACCCAGTCTCTTGGTTCAAATACCAGAGCTGAGCATTTGCTCATTAGAGCTACATTCCCCTTTGGGGTTTTCTTTTTCATTTTGCTTCCGCAATTTTATTTTCGAACTATTGATTCTTCAAGCTGTGAGTCAGCTGTTTTGCAGAGGTGCTTCCTCTGGATGGGTAAGCTGTAAACCCCAGCAGTTGCAGTGGAGGATTCCACTAGACAGGCGAAGCTGTAATCCTCAGCAGGCGAGACTTGTCTCGGACAGCAAGCTGTGTTGCTCAGCGGTTTGTAGGCCAAGCTGTAGTGCCCAGCATACGCAAGCTGTACTGCGCAACAGTAAGCCATACTCTGTTGAGTGTGGGGTGGACGTAGGTCTTTGACCGAACCACCTAAAATTCTTGGGTGCATTGTGTTTGTGTGATTGTCTTTGAACTGTGTGCGATGGATTTCCTTACTTAGCATCATAACTTATATCGCTCATGTTCATATCTAGTATTCGAGATAGTGATATGTTGTGTGGCTACATGGGTCGACCCTTTGCTTAGTGCATCTTCTTTTGGTTTACCTGCTATTTGCCTATATTTCGCATTAGAGCTTATACTAGATTTTAATTAGACAGTAGATCTATTCACCCCCCTCTAGATCCACAGTTAGTGGAGATAGACTGCGTCCATCCAACAAAACAATTGGTATCAGAGCCATACTCTTCTACAGGGACTCATTGCCCGAAGAGGATAGGTAGAGATGGATGCTCGAGGGATGATAGCTGAAGGTCACTCAACCACCAAGCCCCCATTCTTCGATGGATCTAAGTACGCATACTGGAAGAATCGTATGCAAGTGTTTCTGAGGGCTAAAGATTACGAGATCTGGAAGGTTGTTAGCAAGGGACCTTATGAGCTATCCCCGAATAAAGATGTCTGGACCAAAGAGGAGATCAGAAGGTCCACGCTGAATTGGAGTGCCATAAACGCCATCCAGTGCTCTCTGCACCCTACAGAATTCTCCCGCGTGTCAGCGTACACTTCAGCCAAGGAGATGTGGGATGCACTGGAAGTTATCCATGAGGGGACTTCTCAAGTCAGGGAGACAAAGGCTAATTTCCTAGTGTCTGAGTATGAAGCCTTCAAGATGAAGCCAAACGAGACCATCAAAGAAATGTATGCTCGACTGACAATCATCACCAATGGTCTAAGAGGTCTCGGGAAACCTCTGACAGAATATGATTTAGTAAGGAAGATACTTCGGTCCTTGACTCATTCCTGGCATACAAAAGCTACTATGATGGAGGAGTCAAGGGACTTGCGCAATACAAGAGCTGATGAGCTAATTGGCTCGCTGATGGTATATGAGATTAATATGCCAAGGATAGAAGAAGCTGAAAGGAAGAAGAAGCCGATAGCGCTGAAGGCTGGTTCCAGCAAATCCAACAAATCCAGCTCCAGCAGTTCTTCATCATCAGAGGAGAGCCCGAATGAAGAAGAAGATATGACTCGTTCTGAGATGGCCATGATGACCAGAGAGTTCAGGCGATTTCTCAGAAAAGGAGTAGGATGATTCGGCCAAAAGAAATACAGTGGCGGCCGAAGGGACAAAAGGTATAAACACAACCCTGCAAAGAAAACTGAAACTAACACTTGTTATCAATGCAGGAAACCAAGCCATCTGAAAGCTGACTGTCCAGATAATCAAAAATATAAGGACAAGTCAAAGAGAAGGAACACGAAAGGGAAAGCAATGGTGAGTACCTGGAGTGATGAAGATGAAGGCTCCCTGAGCAACACCTCAAACAGTGAAGCCGAATCTGAGAAGCCCTTTTGCCTTATGGCAACAAGCTCAGAAGATAGAGAAGAGGACTCAGATGAGGTAATCACTAGATTTGAAAATTTTACTATCGCTGATTGGGTAGATGCCTACCATGATATAGCTGATAGAGCTGATGATATTAGAAAAGAAAACAGGCATCTGAGAAGAAAGATCAATTCCATGCAAAATGATAAAACTCTAACTGATAAAATTGCATGTTTAGAATCTGAGAATAAAAATTTGAAACTCACTTGTTCTGAATTAGATGAAATCAAAATGAGTTAAAAGCTTCTAGGCAAGAGAATGTGAGGCTTGAAAATGAAATTGATGAATGGAAGCTGAAAATTCAGAAATGTGAGAGTGAAGTAAAATTTGTTTCTGAAAAATATGAAGTTGTCCTCAATGTAAATAATGAACTGAAAAAGTCTATTGATGAAATTCAGAAAGACAATGAGGATAAACTGAGAACCATTGAGAAAATGACCCAAGGAACAGATAACTTAAATGCTTTGTTAGGGTCAAAGGTCAATTTCAGAAAAGAGGGGCTAGGATTTAATTCAAGTGCAACGAAAACCTTTGGAATGAAAACTATTTCATTTGTTGCACAAAAAGAAAAAGGACCTCTAATTAGCATGAATTCAAACAATTCAATGAACAAAAATGCTAATCTAAAAAAGACCAGTGCTGAGGAGAAGGGCAAATAAAAAGTCAGTGAGCCTAGTAGAGCTAGCACATCCAAGCAAAATCCAAAGGCTCAATCTCAGGTTAGGGGTCAACCTACCCAGTCTTATAAACACCAGGTCAAGGTAACCAAGTCTCCACCATCACCTCCACCTCTGAAGAAGACCCAAAACAAACCTATAAATAGGTCAGCAGGGTCCAAGGTGCAGAGGAGACAGAATGCTGCTAAGAGTCAACCCAATCATTTCTACAAACCCAGAGTTCAGACCCATTACAATGCACAGTCAACCTATTTCAATAGGTCAGGTTGGACTAGAACTCCGGGGAGTCATACAGGTCTTGCATATCAGGCTGCTCAATATCAAAGACCTTACACTAGAAATTGGGTTAATGGGTATGGTTATTGGACACCTAGGAACCAACATTTCCACAACCAGCCCAGGAACTATTATGGCCACAATTCCATGAATGCAACCTGGCCAAGGCACTGGCAAAGAAACAACAATGTCAATAATCATGTTGGTGCAAATAAGAAGAAAAATAACAAAAAGAAGAGGAACAACAACAGAAGAAAACCTGTAGGATCCACTGAACAAAATTCATTTAAACAAATGTGGATTCCGAAAAGCCTACTTTCTTACTTTGCTTCTACTTCTTCTGTTATGGAGCCCAATCAGTCTTGGGTTCCAAACCTCTCTACCTAATTGTGTATGCAGGTATGCCTGGCAGCCAAGAGAAACTTTTGGTACTTGGATAGTGGCTGCTCCAGGAATATGACAGGAGATAAGGCCAAGTTCTGCATGCTGACTGAGAAGCTAGGAGGCCTTGTCACCTTTGGAAGCAACACAAAGGGTAGGATTATTGGATCAGGTAAGGTAGGTAAGTGTTCTACCTGCTGCATTGATGATGTTATGCTGGTTGAAGGGTTCGCTTATAATTTACTTAGTATCAGCCAGTTGTGTGATAAAGGATATAAGGTCTTATTTGATTCTCAATGCTGCATGGTTTTTGAACCTGATTCTAAAATTGTCAAATTTTCTAGAAAAAGAATAAATAATACATACATGATAGATTTAGATGACATTCAACATACTAACCTTTGCCTTACTGCTAGTAGAGAAGACTTAGCATTTTTATGGCATCGTAGGTTAGGTCATGCTAGTTACACTGTTTTGCATAAACTGAATAAGCATGGCATGGTTAGAGGACTTCCTGAAGTTTCCTTCAAAAAGGAAAATAAAATCTGTGATGCATGCACTCAATCAAAGATAACTAGAAAGTCATTTAAGTCTAGAACTGAAAATCTATCTTCTAAACCCTATGAGCTGATACACATGGACCTTTTTGGGCCAACCAGATCTGTTAGCTTATCAGGGAGGAAGTATGGGTTTGTCATGGTAAATGACTTTTCTAGATATACTTGGATTTATTTCTTATCTCATAAGAGTGATGCATTTTCAGAATTTCAGGAGTTCTATGTTAGAATAAATCAGAAAATTGAAAATATTTTGACTGATCATGGAGGTGAGTTTGAAAACTCACAGTTTGATGAATTCTGCAGGTCAAATGGAATCAACCATAGGTACTCCTCACCAAGGACACCTGAGCAGAATGGAGTTGTGGAGAGAAGGAATAGAACCCTAGTGGAGATGGGTCGTACACTCCTTGTTGAAGGTGGTCTACCTAGGAAATTCTGGGCTGAAGCAGTGAACACTGCCTGTTATGTAATTAACAGAGCCATGGTAAAACCTTCTACCCAGCAAACACCATATGAGATCTTAAAGGGTAAGAAACCTTCTATTGCTCACTTCAAAATTTTTGGATGTAAATGTTTCATTCATATAAATGATAAAAGAGACCTTGATAAATTTGAACCTAAAGGTGAACCAGGAATCTTTCTTGGTTATTCTGAAAACACCCGAGCATATAGAGTTTAAAATCTGAATTCTAAAACTGTTGAAGAATCTCCACATATAGTTTTTGATGAATCCTTGGTAAATACTAATGTTGGTAAATGCAGGAATGAAGACAGTGGTGATATTCTGAAGGAAGGAGATCCTGCAGACAAATCCGAGGATGAAGAAGGATATAAAGAGCTTGATGAAGAAGAGCCTACAGTTCAGGGGGAGGTAAATCAAACTCATGATAATCCAATTGTAAACATTAGATATCCTGTAGATAATGTAATTGGAAATCTGCATGACCCCCCTAGGATTAGGGGCCACTTGAGAATTCAACATGAATTGAATGCTTATGCTTTAGTTTCAAATATAGAACCCAAGTCCATTGACTGTGCTCTCCAAGATATGTATTGGATTAATGTCATACATGAGGAGCTTAATCAATTTGATAGGAATAAGGTGTGGCAATTGGTTCCACCTCCTGATCATGAAACAGTCATAGGGACTAAATGGGTGTTTAGAAATAAAACTGATGAATCAGGGAATGTCATTAAAAATAAAGCCAGACTTGTAGCTCAGGGGTACAATCAGGAATTTGGAATAGACTTTGAAGAGTCTTTTGCCCCTGTAGCTAGGTTAGAAGCAATCAGAATATTATTGGCTTATGCATGCTCCCTAGGTATAAATCTTCAGCAGATGGATGTGAAATCTTCTTTCCTAAATGGGGAAATTAGTGAGGATGTCTATGTGAGACAGCCTCCTGGGTTTGAATGTTTAGAATTCCCTAATCATGTTTACAAACTCAATAAAGCTCTTTATGGTTTAAAGCAAGCTCCTAGAGCTTGGTATGACAGGTTGAGCAAGTTCCTCACCGACAAGAATTTCACAAGAGGTATAGTTGATCAAACATTATTTACCAAAGTGAGTCATTCAGATATTCTTATTATTCAGATTTATGTGGATGACATTGTGTTTGGGTCAACTAACCCCAAATTGTGTGAGGAATTCTCTCAGATAATGACTAATGAGTTTGAAATGAGCTCAATGGGCGAGCTCAAACTATTTCTTGGACTGCAGGTTACACAATCAGAGGATGGCACTTTCATCTCTCAGTCCAAGTACGTAAAGAATTTATTGAAGAATTACAAAATGGACAACCTCAATGAAATAGCTGCTCCAATGGGTACCTCAACCAGTTTGGATGAAGATCCTAAAGGTAAACCAGTGGACCAAAGGCTATATAGAGGTATGATCGGATCCCTTCTTTATCTTACAACATCTAGGCCTGATATACAATTTGCAGTGTGTTTATGCTCTACGTTTCAGGCTAGTCCTAAAGAATCTCATCTTAAGGCTGTGAAGAGGATTTTTAGATATTTACTAGGCACCCAACAGCTAGGTCTTTGGTATCCTGCTAAGTGTGAGTTAGATCGTCTAGCCTACACTGATGCAGACTATGCTGGGTGTCGAATTGATAGAAAGAGCACTAGTGGCTATTGCCAATTCCTTGGTGGCTGTCTAGTATCTTGGGCATCTAAAAAGCAACACATTGTAGCCTTGTCTACAGCTGAGGCTGAATATGTTGCTACAGGTAATTGTGCTGCCCAAGTACTATGGATCAAGCACCAACTAGATGATTATCAGATAAAATTGGAATGTATTCCAATCTTGTGTGATAATACTAGTGCCATATGCCTTGCTAAAAATTATGTTCATCATTCTAGGACTAAACACATAGAGATAAAACACCATTTTCTTAGAGATGCTGTGAATAAAAAGGAAATCTAACTGAATTTCATTGAAACAGACAAACAAATTGTTGATATCTTTACTAAGGCACTTAGAAATGAAAAGTTTAAGTTTCTTAGAAGAGAACTTGGCTTGTGTAAGTTTCAACATGATGAATAAAATTTTCAGCTGTTTTGAATAAAATTTTTGATTTGATAGCTTGTATAAAACTCTGTGAAGGTTGAATGGTGCAACAGACTCATGATCATGCATGACACTCACATTGTTTTCTCATGATCATCACTGCATATCATTTCATTATGAATGTGTCTAAAATCACATGCATATAGAACTGTTTTGCACTACATTTCTCTGCATAACCCTGGTGGTCATATTGCATGATAGTGCAGTCTGAATAATCATGAACTTCAAAATCAATTGTTCAGTCATCATTTGCAAAACTGCATGCATATAGACAGGGGGAGTCTTGTCAGATATTCAGGGTGAACTGCTGCGTCGACGCTGCTATACTGTGGCGTTGACGCAGTGAACTAGATCTGTGAATGTCTCTGCTTCTTATTCTGATGAGTTGACGCTGCAATAGCGTGGAGTCGACGCACTGACATTATCTCAGTGTTTTATTTTGTTGCCTCTTCAACTGATGCGTGGACGCCTTGAACTCCCAGCGTCGACTCTGTACATTCATCCTTTGACTCTGAATGATTGAGTCTGACAGTATGGCAATCTTTTAATCAGTTCTAATATTAAGCAATAGAAAATAGACTTCTTCCCTCATAAGAACTTTAATTGCTTAAAGACTGACTTAATGGTTTAAATTTTATAATCTTTAGAGTTGAAAGACTACAATCAGTAAATAAGGATGCTGAAAAGTGATAAAACACTCAACCCTCATCTTATTTCATGTCAGACAAAGTTAATTATATCTAAAATCTGAAAACTCATCTGAAATCATGTTAGAGAAACTAAGTATGTGTATTATCCTTAAACAAGTCATTCTGAAACAAATAAAGGACAGCTAAGAAAGATATTGAAAAACATTGAAAATAAATTGAAAAATAGCATTGGCAGAGCAATGACTGGTAAATCACTGAGAAACTAAGTGATCCATCAAAGAAGTGGACAACTCTCATGTCATGAGGTGTATCAGCTATCTCTATATAAAATGATCAAAACAATAGGGTGGTTTCATTGAGTACCTGCGGGTAACTGGCGTCTGATAAACATGTACCCTCACACAAAAAGATGTAAATCACTTATATTGAGTTTGATCATAGCAGAATGGTCCATCATGTTGAGTATCTAGGGGTATTGGCGTCTGATAAATGTATACCCTTAAGCAAAAAGATAAATGGTACCTGACTGCCCAAAATGAACTCATATTGATAAATGTTGTTCCTTCAAAAGTAATTTTATGAATGTCAATTTGTTTAGTTTCAATACATGACTTGGTATCTCTCAATTATTTTTGTTGAGTATATGACAGTAAGATATTTTTGAAACTGACTCCCTCATGCAAATGTGATTTTGGTTTATTGTTTTATCATGCACAGCTACCTTATCCAATGAATGTAGTGCATGTACTCTCATTTATATAACCTTTAAACCAGAACTTCACTTTCTAAGCAGTTTCTCAATTCATATGACTGAAGGTTCTGTGCTTTAGCTGTTTAATTTCTGAACTACCTCCTAAGAATGCCAGTCAGCTAATTCTTCTTGTTCCTTCCCTTGCATCTTATTTCCCTCCTCTTTGTTGATGGCAAAGGGGGAGAATATATTGTTTATTTGATGAATTCATCCAAGGGAAGTGTATGCATCATGTCTATGGCAAAGGGGGAGACCTTGTGAGCAGAGAGTTGTGTTCATGTCTCAGCATGTCATACATAGCATCTGCATGACAAATCTGAAAAACAAAACATGTCCTTCATCAAAAATACATCTACACAACAGGATGTTGCTATTCTATATAATAGGGTATTGCCATCATCAAAAAGGGGGAGATTGTTGTGACCCCTCTATGTTGATGATGTTGACAATAAGTTTTACTTCATTGGCAACAACTTGTTTTGATTGATTGGCAACTGTTATTATTTTGATGAAATTGTTTTTATCAGGTTGTCTGTGTATATAATGCAGTCAGAGTATAGATATTGTTATGCAAATACTCACAGGTCTACACGGTGCATTGCAGCATGAACATAGAGTCTATACCTTTCCTTATTTAGTCTGGACAGTAGTGGGTCGACCCTCTTCTCAGATGGGTCGATGCCCCCAGAGTGAAATCTATACACTGTCTGTCTGTCTTGTGTCTCATGCAGCGTCTTAGGCATTTTGTTAAAGTCTATACAGTGCAGCTCACACGAACACTCAAGTCCATACATCGTGAAGTCTGCACAGTGTTGCACCCAATGTCTATACATTGCTCATTCGTTCATTCAGCATTGTCAAGTCTACACATTGATCGGTGCCAAGTCTGTACAGCGAGCGTCTCATTGGTGAAGTCTGTACACTCACCAGTTGAACTTCAAAGTCCATACATTGGACTGTAGCTTGCACGAAGCTAAGCCCATACATCGCTCAAGTCTGTACAGAGTCCGGCTTCTTAGTTAGCGTCTCATGCATTCGAGCAAAGTCTATACATCGGAGTGAAGTCCGTACATCCTTCGTTCAACTTCAAAGTCTGTACATTTGAAGTTTCACCTGCGTTTCCCTTCAAGTCTATACATCGGTAGTTATACCATCGTTTCCCTTGAAGTCTATACACTGATGGCTTTACCATCGTTTCACTTGAAGTCTATACACTCGACTGCCTTGTCTTGATCAAGTCTGTACAGAGCTTCTGTGCTCAAGTCTGTACAACCTTTCACTTGGAAAGTCTTCACACTGGCCTTTGAATGATGTCTTTACATCGTGCATCTCTTCGTTGAAGTCTGTACATCCTTCGCTGAGCCTTCCAAGTCTGTACAGTCACTAAGTCTGTACATCCTCTAGGCACTCACGAAGTCTATACATTGGTTCAAGCTTCCAAGCCTGCACATTGGCCCTTCAAGCCTTTGAAGTCCATACATTGGACTGTGCTTCACAAAGTCCATACATTGGACTATGCTCGTAAAGTCTATACATCCATCGGTTCTTTGTTGGCCCAAGTCCATACATTGGTAAAGTCTTCACATCGCCTGATTTCTTCAAAGTCTGTACATCCTTCAAGGGGCCAAGTCTATACATCCTCTCGTTCAGATTTCCAAGTCTATACAACGTTGTTTAGTGGAAGTCTGTACAGCCGTTGGGTTGCCAAAGTCCATACATTGTGAACATCAAAGCCTGTACAGACTTTGCCTTGGTTAAGTCTGTACATCGTTCATTTGTCTTGGCAAGTCCACACATTGGTAGTCTGTACATCATTCGTGAAGATTGAACATTGAGCAAGTGTATACGTTGGACGAGTCTGCATCGTGCATCAATCATGAAGTCTATACATCATCTGTCTTCATTAAAGTCTCATGAAGTCTGTATATCGTGGCTTTTGTGCTGCAAGTCTATACATCATGGCAAGTCCAAAGTCTACACATTGGAAGTGTATTCATTCATGCATCATGGGTCGACCCCCTGATTAGATGGGTCAACCCCTTTAGACTTCTAAGTCTATACACTGTGTTCATGCATTGTTCTCATCGAAGTCTACACATTACTGTTCTTCACAGCAAGTCTATACACTGCTCCCTCCTACGTGTAAATTCAAAGTTTATACACTCCCTGTGTTTTCATGTCTATACATCGCATTTCATTTAACAAGTCTATACAGAGTTCGATACTTAAATTGATAATCTGGTATTCTGTCTGACAGGGATTCTTTACCTGGTCTGATGACCTGGCTCGTGATCCAAGAAGGACGAGGTACCATGATGATGACACGTGGAAGAAGTCTTTCCAGGATGCTGCCATGTGGATGGAATTACCTCGGTTCTGGCGAATTCTCTGGGTGAGAAATGTGGAAGCCACGCGCTCTCATCCACCTGCTGCTAGTATATAATGAAGCCTTCGTCTTCAGATGGAGGCTGATCGACTAAAGAGAAGCAAAGTCTATACAGTAGAGAGCCATCGATCCACTGTGAGAAGAAAGAAAACAGAGAAGAAGAGAAAGTGAGAAGAGATGAGTTGAGAGAGTGAGATTGAGAGAGCTTGTTCGAGAGGATTGTACTCAGTCTCTTGGTTCAGATACCAGAGCTGAGCATTTGCTCATTAGAGCTACATTCCCTTTTGGGGTTTTCTTTTTCGTTTTGCTTCTGCAATTTTATTTTCGAACTATTGATTCTTCAAGCTGTGAGTCAGCTGTTTTACAGAGGTGCTTCCTCTGGATGGGTAAGCTATAAACCCCAGCAGTTGCAGTGGAGGATTCCACTGGACAGGTGAAGCTGTAATCCTCAGCAGGCGAGACTTGTCTCGGACAGCAAGCTGTATTACTCAGCGGTTTGTAGGCCAAGCTGTAGTGCCCAGCAGACGCAAGCTGTACTGCGCAATAGTAAGGCATACTCTGTTGAGTGTTGGGTGGACGTAGGTCTTTGATCGAACCACCTAAAATTCTTGGGTGCATTGTGTTTGTGTGATTGTCTTTGAACTGTGTGCGATGGGTTTCCTTACTTAGCATCATAGCTTATATCGCTCATGTTCACATCTAGTATTCGAGATAGTGATATGCTGTGTGGCTGCATGGGTCGACCCTTTGCTTAGTGCATCTTCTTTTGGTTTACCTGCTATTTGCCTATATTCCGCATTAGAGCTTATACTAGCTTTTGATTAGGCAGTAGATCTATTCACCCCCCTCTAGATCCACAGTTAGTGGAGATAGACTGCGTCCATCCAACACAACAGAAATATGTGCCATGTACTTAAAGAAATGACTCTATTGATAGAGAGGATGTGTAACAATAGGAAATCATGATAAAACTCCGTCAATACATCTTTGGAAAAATCATGATTTAGATGCAAAATTATAGAATTTTGGCACATGAAATTAACATAACTTGAAATAACTTAAGATACCTTAATTATGTAATTTCTATCATGAATCAATAGATAATCTTAAAGACATGAAATTAGGTCAAATCTTAGATAACTAGGCTTATTTTTAAGTTAACTTGACTGATTTTCAATTCTATCTACGATTACCCTGACGGTCGAGGATGGGTGCGTCATAGTGATTGTGACGGTCTATCGAGAGGCCGTTACAGTAATGTAACGCTCCATAGATGGTGCGTCAGAGACAACAGAGTAATCTAAATACAACAGAGAGTGTGACGGCTTATTGTAAGGCCGTTACAGTCTGTGACGGTCTAAGTATGATGCGTCAGAGTCCCTGCTAACAGTATAATAAAATAAAAAGACTATGATTTGAAACCATGTCATGTTTTGAAAATATTTAACTACCCCAATCATGACAAAATGAAGTAAAGGTCATCTAGATGCATGGGTTGTAGTGAATTAACAAGATAATATCTTTGATCTTTGATTAGGGCTAAGAATATGTATGTATGCATGAACCCACTAAAACATGGAATTCATAGTCTATAATGCATGAAATCAAGTATAATCAGAGGGCTTTTATTCCTAACAAGATGTTTTTTCCAATCATGAGATAACCTACCGCTTAACTAGGCTTTAAACTTCTAATTTGAGCTTTCAAGGACCGCTCTCGTTCCTCCCTTTTTGTGACTCTTTAGCAACTTCACGCTGCCCTAGCTCCTCAGCCTCTTGACCTAAGGACGTAAAATTTTGAGGGTAAGAAGATGAAACTAAGGTGAACAAAAGGTTCTAAATAACCGAACTCTAATTACCTTGTTTAGACGTCCTAATTCTTTGATCTTCAGTGGCCTTTAGCTCTGATTCCAGGGCTACTATGGTCGAACCAGCAACTTTGGAAGCTTCTATCTCCTTGGTTGCTTGATCTCCTAGCACGAAATTTTGTGAACTATTAGTCCAAAGTATACTAAACAAAATCTTCTAAATAACTTACCTGAAATTATATCTCCTTACCTTGATTCTTCACGAGCCAAAAGTAAGGGTCGCTCAGTTCAGAACTACGTCCTATTTATAGGATTTTTAAGATTGGATTGATTCTAGAGTCCTTAATTTGCCAGAACCTAATCCCTAAGAGTCCATAGTAATGTTATAAACTCTCCCAAGTCGATCTCTTGTAGATAAGATCCCAAAGTTCTAATCTTTTTGCTCGTTCTTTCTTTCACAGAACTGTCAGAGTGTAACGCATCCAGACTGGTGCGTTACATGCTTGTAGCGGTCGCCCGATAGACCATTACACCAAACGTATACAGAGTTTCAATTAAATAAAACTCTCTTGTTCATGTATCCTTATAATTATCTATAAAAATAGTATTTATCTTTAAAATACGTGAATAAGTCAATTAACCTTCTAGAACATGGGCCAAACTTAATGGGCTTGGTCCATTAACCTTTTGGATTATCTTTAAATAGGTTAGGTTAATTATTTAACCTAATTGGGCCTTATAATGACTTATTGATCTAATATTCTATTTATTAATTTATTTAGGCCTTTATAAATTCCCAAAAATAATTAAATATTCCAAGAATAATTTATAAAAATTCTGGGGTCTTACAGCGGGTGTGCGCTTCCTTTGGTGCCCCTTGGGTCTGGTCCTCGGGGAGAAGATGAGCCGAGTCAGGTGTAGACGCCTAATTTTGGACATCTCGCGGACCTTTGTCTAGCCACCATAGAAGTGACACTTCTTATTGGTTGATTGTGAGTGTGGAGTCTCATTCTTGTTTAGGTAGGCTCCACCCTGTCCCTTCGCGGATCCAACTTCACGGTAAGTTGGCGGGGGGGTTGCAGGGGGGCAGCGCCCCCCTGCCCGAAAGGTCGGGGGTTCGGGGGCGTGAGGCCCGAAGTGAATTTTTTTGAGGTACTATATATGGTTCTTTGAATTTTCCATTGATCCCCTCTGGAAGGCCAAAGTCTTGGCCACCCAACACCCTGGGCTGCCAGATAGATGGCCGCCTAGCTCTCTCCCTGGAAGGCCACCTTCTGGGCCACCCACACCTCAAGAAGGCCATATAGTTGGCTGCCTACCCCATTCCAAGAAGGCCATTAACTTGGCTGCCCAGCTCCCTTTGAACGGCCCTCCACTTGGCCACCTTCTGGCAACCGTCCGTCAACTCCACGATCCGCCTACTTCGGGCACGTCCTCCGAAACTGCTCCCACTCCGAGGGGGTTCGAGACTCACGTAGCTTACACGTAATCAATTTTCGAATGATTTTCATGGAGGGAGATTCCCCCACATACAAAAAACTCCATTCTGATTTATCTCCCGGGAGGGTGGGAACATTTTCTCAAGGGGGTTGGACATTTTTAGAGGAGGAGAGGTTACTAGTTCGAAGGACTGTGCGCATGAGAGTGCCTTCCCGACCTTCCCCTAGCAGCAGAACCTGCTGTTGAGGAGCTCCACGATCGGAGAGTCCAGGTTACAGGGGGCGGCCATCGACATGGCCGCCCACCTCTTTTGAATGGCCAAATAGCTGGCCGCCTTCTGCTGGTTGACGGGCAAACCCCGTCCTTCTTTCCCTTGTTCCCTATATTGATATGTTCCTTCCTATTTTACTACATGCATGCATACTAGATCTTCCTAGCTTCCTATTTTAAAGAGGTTTTCCAATCCAAAACATAGGGAAGGTGGATAAATGAAAGTCTCGGCCATCCCTCTTTTCACCCCCCCCTCCCAGTATGATTGACCCCATTTGCATGTGTTCTTTACTTCCATGAACAGTTACCACACTTTCTCAGTCTAATGGTCTTTCTGTTTGCTAGTTAATTTGCAGGAACCTCGTCATCAACTTGCATAGCTCCTTATTCTTGGCCAGCCGAGAGCGAGGACAGGAAGAACCCACATTCTCCCATTCCTAAGGCGTTCACAATCATTCTACCCCTGTCAGGTTCAGGTAAACACCTCTGGTGATCACTCTGTCTCTTTCTTTCTAACCTGTGCACTATAGGTAGCAACAGCACAAGTTCGGGAGGACACACTCATGCCATACGCGGACGTACTTTCGGCACCTACAACCTCCTGGCGATCATGGTGGGACTTTTCTTTGCTCACTGTGAGTCTTTAGTTTGAAGTCTACTGCATTTAGTTTCCAGCAAATAGCTTTTTCCCATCTTCATTTCTCATTTTTAGTTGCTCTCTGCACTTGTTTGCACCTGGTTTGACTTGCAGAACCAAAACAGAGAGCGGCCAGGTTTCTGGTCGCCAAGGTCCTAGGGCGGCCAAAGACCTAGCCGCCCACCATCCTGGAAGGCCAAAGACATGGCCGCCTAGGTCCTTAAGGTGGCCATGTACTAAACACATCCATAACCAGAGTACTTCTCTCTCCTAAATCCCGTTTCCCCCCCTTTCCGTTCTGTGCGCAGGGTTTCCCGCCCGTGGCCTCCGGCCATGGCCGGTCGCGGGAGGGCCAAGGTGGCCTCCCGCCGGCAAGGCCTTGCTACTGGTCCACCTTCCCCTCCACCTCCGCAGGCTGATGGCGTCCCTGTTTCTTCCCCGATCCCCATCGCCTGCACGGAGTCGGTTGAAGGTAGCCACGTAGGTACGGACGTTGCCGTGTCCCCCAAGCTTGTCTCCTCGGCTGGCCTTGTGGAAGCGGCAGTTCTCTGCGTGGTAGATCCACCTCCGTCCAGCTCCCTGGGAAGCTTTGCTGCTGCTCCGTTCCCTCTTGTACGGCCTCCCGGTGGCCTGGACACTGCTCCTGGACCTTCGACGTCCTCGGATCTTGCTCCCCGAGGCATGTCCCTGGCTCGGGGCCTCAACCCCTCGAGCTTGGCAGTTTGGAGCCTACTCCCAGCCTCCGTCCCTCCACCGCGGGGAATGTCGTGCCGGCCCCCTGCCCTCTGGTTGGCGTGACTGCAGTGGGTGCTGCAGCTCCCTCCGGCAGCTCTTCTGTTCCATTGGTTATCGCCGCGGTCAGCGGCCTTGCAAAGACCTCTAGCCTCCTTGGGCCTGCACCACTCTCCTCCTCGGTGGAACCATCGTGCTCGCATGACCCTGCCTCCTCTCTGCCTGGGAGTACTGTTCATGATGGGATAGCCCCGCGAAACGGTGCTCTGTTTCAGGGGCTGTCCGGCCATCCCCAGGTTTGTTTCTCTCCGTCAGCCACGACAGCGGCCGGTGCCTACCCTATCCCTCTAGCCGCTCGCGATGACCCGGCTGTGCCCCCATCCGCGGCCACCGGCCATGTGGGAGCCCCTCCTGCAGCTGCTCATGGCCTTCCCGCGCCTCCTTCTGCGGTGACGGCAGGGAAGTCTGCGGCTAGCCTTTCCTCTTCGGCCAAGGCACCGTGGGCTCGTGTTCCTGATGCATCCTTGGGCGATCCTTCTTCTGCCTTAGTGGGTCCATCCTTTGCCCAGGTATTCCTCCAAGCTGTTAAACCACCAGCCCTCCCTCTGTTCGCTCATGCACCAGCGTTCACGGACTCTGGGGAGCCTGCATGTTTCTTCACCACTGGGGAGGTGAAGATTTCTTGCCTGCCTTTGGAACACGCCATCATTGCTAGGACCCTCCATGGTCGCCCTGCCTTCCAGAGATCCGGTATCATTTGGCTCAACGGTTCAAGCTTCGCCAAGACTTCATCATTAGCTCACTAGACTCAAGACATTTGCTCCTCCGGTTCCACAACCGTGAAGATTTCCTCCAAGTGCTGCTGAAGGACACACTGTACATCAAAGGGCGGCCTTTTGTCTTCTCCAAATGGACCATGGGTTTCTCTAAGGATGCAGACCCCCCCTTTGTCACAATCTGGATTGAGCTGCCAGGCTTGCCGGTGAACTTCTACAACGAAGCTATGATCACTTCAATCGCCAGAAGCTTTGGCCCTACTTTGCAAGTCGACCGCAACACCCTATGTCTCACCAAATCGCTTGCTGCCCATGTTGGTGTGCAGCTTGACATTTCCAAGAACCTCCCCCATAGGGTCTATATAGGCCATGGAAGCTCGGGTTTCTGGAAGCCAGTTACCTACAAGGACCCACCCCTCTACTGCTCCGCCTGCAAGCGCCTTGGCCATTTGGCCCCCAAGTGCAAGAAGCCAGCATCGGGCCCCTCTTCTGAAGCTGCCCCCCGGCCAGCTCACCAAGGAGCCCCCCTCCTGGCAGCTGTTCCTACGTCGACTCCCCTACCGGTGCACGCTGCTGCACCACCACCTGCTATTCAAGCTTCCCTCGTAGTAACTACACCCTCGGGCAGCAGGGCTCTCTCCAGCCAGCCCCCCGCTCGCAGCATAGGCTCTGCAGTTGCTCCTGTCTGCTCCCCATGTGCTCCCCCAAAGGCCGTGGTGGGTGTGGCCCCTCCTTCCCAACTGTCCCATGCAGCTGTTGCTCACTTTCCCACTAACCCAGTTATTGACGCCAATGCTCCTTCACCAACCGTGACCCCTGTTCTCACTACTGCATGCCCCTCAGTAAACCACGAACCAGCAGCTCCCTCTGCTTCACCCCCCCCTTCGGCTGCCAGCGAGCATGATGTACCTCCTCCAGAGCCCTCGGTTAGGCCCAGGGCATCCCCCCCCACCCTCAGGGGACGGAGGGACCCCGAACCTACCACTCCCTGACCCAACTAACCGCTCTCCCGCGCTTCTGACCTCTAGTGCCCAGGGTGTCGACCCCCCCTCCCTGAGGGTTGACCCCCCCTCTACCCAGGGTGTCGACCCCCCCTCCCTGTGGGTCGACCCCCCCTCTGCCCCCTCCACCCGCCCTTCAGTTTGGACTGCTGAGGACCACAACAGGGAGCATGCCCCCCCTCCATTATGCTCCAGAAATCTCTGCCTCCACCCCCTCCTCTGCACCACCACCATCTCCTCCTGTCTGTCCCTCCTTGTCTGACCCTCTAGTGCCCGCAGTGAAGGAGACTGGTGCGCCTGTGTCCCAGGCATTGGAGCTACCGCCAACGGTCTCCGCCCTCCAGGCTGCTGCCCCTAGCGCTTCAACTGCCACCACCGTGCATCGACAGGAGCAGTTCCCACGTCTTCCTGCAGCACATGCTCTCTTTGTTGGCCTGGCTCCTCCGTGCTCTGTTGCACCCGCGGATGTCCCCCCTGCTGCCCGGGTGTCCTCCTCTTTGGTCCCCGGCCTCCCGGTGCCAGATGCTCACCCCCTTGGCGGCCCTTCTTCTGGGCTTAATGCCGGTGCGGTAGCTTGGTCCCCAGGGGCGCAGCCCACCTCCCAGGCGGCTAGCGTTGAAGGGTCCTTGGCTTCCTCCTCCTCTCCGACGGCCGCCCCTCGCCTCTCCTTCGCCCAAGCTTTGAAGAAGAAAATCAACCGGGCCCCGCCCGGGCCGATCGTCGACTCCGCCCCGCCTCCTGCTCCGGTGCATCCCGTGGGTGTTGTGCCCCCCTCGGATCTTGGCATGCCTCTCAGGTTCCCCAAGCTCGTCTAGGCTCTCCATATCCCCAGGCTTGAGCCTACTTCGGGGTTCCGTGACCTTACGGCGGCTCATACGGCTTTTGTGGGCACCTCTTGCCTGGACCGCTCTCGGCCGCCCTCGAGGATGGATGGCGGAGCTCCTCGGCGTTCCTTCCGGCGGTCCAACTCCACTTCCTCCTCGCGTGATCATCAGTGCATGTTTGAGGACACTACTCTTCCTCCCCGTCGTTCTCTTCGGATCCAGTCTTCTTCGATGGCGCCCTCGCCACCGGCCGACTCTTCCTTCACAGAGGTGCTCGATCCCGACGGTTCGGAGGTTGATCCTCTTGATTGGCCTTGCTCTCTGGGTCGTCAGCGCGGTGTCCGTTCTGTGTTCTCGTCCGATTCTGAAGGGGTCTTCGACGAAGATTCCTATTTGTAGGGGCCTTGTTTCTTCTGTGGGTTCTTGGGCTTTTGTTTCTGCCCACGCCTGGGAATTTTTATGCTTTCTTGGGCCTTTGGCCTTGTACGCCTCTTGCCCCTCTTTGGGCGTTTCCCTTCCCCCCCTGTACCCCTTTCTTTCTCTGCTTTCATATATGAAAATCGCTTGCTTGGTGGCCAGGATAGTGTTTTCATCTTCTTTCGCAATGAAGAGATGAACCCCCTCTCCCGTCTCCCCCCTTGCAAGTATCAACTTTAGTTTTAAAAAAAAGGTGGCCATGTACTTGGTCACCCAAGTCCTTTGAGCGGCCATTGGGTTGGTCATCTTCAGTTCATGCTTCTACTTCCATTTCAATCCTGTTTGCATAGTTTAGCTTTTGTTTTATGTGTTTTTTCTTCTGTTTGTTCTCACATTGCAGGTTTGAGTCTGGGGTGGGCTTAGGAAGAGCCGGCATCACACATATTAGGAACACCCTCCCGTTGATTTGGACTCTTCACCCGGGGATTCCCACTCGGGTGTAACTAGTCCTTTTCAATTAGGAACCTCCGTGAGTCCCCGCGAACTGTGGATTCCCACACGGTCGCTGGGAGGGTTGTATCTTTGGAGACCTATTAGATTTCCTAAAGGGTTTGTGTGAGTGTTATCTTAGGATTATCCCGGAGTTTGGCCTTTAATTCCCTAGAAAAATTCATTCTCATCTAAGAGGGAACAAATTCAAATTGGACTAATCTCAGGATTAACCTAAGCTAAAATTTTGGGGGCGCATTGTTTGAATACATGCTTGTTGTTAGATACCATTAATTCAATCCTAATTGGCCTTAAAAATTCCACTTGAATCTTTGAAGTTAATTAGGTTGAGTTGCAATGGACCAATGCTATTCTAACATGCGTGTTGTTGATGAGGATGATTTGGAATTTTATGACACACAAGCCCGGCTTGATGCCGAGGAAGATGCACCCAATGCTTTCATTGGGATGTGTTAAAATTCACCAATTGATATAAGTCAAAGCACAACTAGTGGAGAATCATCCTCTAAAAGTCAAGAGTCCATCAATGTCAAAACCCCATCAATTTCCCCAAAAGAAGACCAAGAGCTAGCTAGAGTGTTATCTCGATATTTCTCTAAGTATTTGGTTGCTCTAGATTCTCAAAGAAGATCACATGTCAATGCTCAACCCATCCCAGGGGATCTCTTATTCCAATGCCAAATTCATTCAATAGGGCTCCCTCTCGTGTACATACTCAACCTAACCATCCTCTTCACCCTCAAGGGGTTGCATCCTCTCCGATTTCTCATGCTATGCCAAATGGCAATGCGCCCCTTAAGCAATCCAATCTCATATCCCGACAAGAGGTGGAAAGGTACGTCCGGCAAGCGATTGCTGAAAGCCTCCCCAAACCACATCCTCATTCCTTCACTAACTATTGTGAACTTCCGAAAGCTTACTTTCCACCAGGTTTCAAAGCACCTAAATATCGGAAGTACGATGGTTCCACGGATCCACATGAACATCTTTCTTACTTTCTAATGGATTCTCACCAATGGCTTTACGATCGGGTCCTCCTAGATCATCTCTTTCAAAAATCTCTAGAAGGAGAGGCCCTCCGATGATTCTCTTCACTCCCGGCCATTGATCTTATCAACTTTGATGTGGTGTCCGAGCGTTTCATCACTCATTTCGGCCACATGGCTAGTGTAGCTCCCACTCTCACAGACCTTATCATGGAAAAAATGAAGCCCAACGAGGACTTCATTCAATTTGCTAATCGGTGGAGAGCTATGGCTTCTAGGTCTGGGATTGCCATCCCGGAATCTCAAGCCATCACTGTTCTAGTCAACAATACAACTCCTCAGCTCCGCGCTATCTTGATGCTTAGCGAATTTCACACATTCGCTCAACTTTACAAAAGAGCTCATGTTGTCCAAACTCAACTCAAGAATTCCTCCTTTCCATTCTTTCCTGATGATTATGATGTCCCAACATCAGAAGTGGCAAGTTCCTATGATAACATAAATGCCTTCCGTCAGCCTTTTAATCTCACCAACCATGAGGTTGCCGCTGCAAACCGTGGGGCGCCTATGAGTGGGATTGAAAGCATCCCCAATTCCTTTCCTTTCCATCAATCATCTCATGTTCCATCCTACACTCAGGAAAGGTTAGCCATGGTTAGGGGCAATCAAGAGTCTAGGCTAATGGAAAGAGGACAACATTGGCAATATGATGAGGAGAAAGTGGCGAATGATCAACCCATAGGGTACTCGGACATAGGGAACATGATTGGCCATGAACAAGGGGCAAGGCCTTTGGTCTTGATCTGACCCAAGGGTGAACCACCCCAACAAAGCCAAGACATCCCTCCTTCCACTCCAACTCCACCTGAAGGGGCAAGGCCCTTGGTTCTCATTATGCCTAAGGGCACATCATCTACTCGGCAATCAAATCGAGGTGTCTCTCCTCCGCTCATGGCGGAGGTTCACTCAACTTCATCCATTTTTCACTAAGATACCTCACGGGAGGGGCTACTATCGTCTATTGATCTAATCAAGCTAGCTCTTACCCCAACCATGCTGCCAACTCAGTTTGAATCAACCCCTTTTGTTGATGAGTCTTTTGTGACACCTACCCCAATTGATCTAGCTCCGCTTCAGCTTCCTCAACATGAATCCATTCCTTTTGATGAGCTAGATGCTGGATTTGCCCTCCCAAAACAAGATGTCATTCCAAATACCCAATCAAGCTCTTCACATATCCCTAACCCCCAGATGGCTCCAGCTTTAGAAATTGTGGCCGACATCTCCATGGTGTTGGACCCGGCCACGTTCATGTCATCACAAGGTGAGGAGCCCATCATCTCCACTCTAGATGCCCACCAATCTACTTCATCCTTTGAATCCTTAGAGTCACCCGAACCTAAGGAGAAACCCCAAGAGGTAGGATGGCACATAATGTCCAAGACGGACAATACATCTGGTGCAGGGTTAGGAAAGGAAGAACAAGGAATTAAAGAGTCGATTGAGGAAAATGGATCATTTGAGAGATTTGGATTAGGGTGTCAACCAACTAAGGTTAGCAAAGACAAATCAACAAGGTGGAATTTGCACGATCATTTTGTTAAGGAGTCTTATTCATTGGAAGAGAGAATCGCAAATGTGGAAACATGCCATGAAGATGAGTATGTGGATCCAAATGAAAAGTCCCATGATGTAGATATAGAGGATTTCGATTTATCAAAGCTATTCTCTAAAGAATCCTTGTCCCACCTGATAACCCAAGAAGAAATCCATGTAGCAAAAGGAGAACCGACTCTGTTAGTCCTCCTCTCTTTTCTTCTCCTCTTATTCACATCCTTCAAAAGTGGTTCCATCTCCAAAACTGATCAATCCCAAAAAGAAAAGTCTGAAGCTATCATTGAGAAGCCCACTCTAGGGGCAAAACTCTCAGATCGTGATTCCCCAGCTCGGGAGCCTTCTTCATCCTCCATCCTTAATCATACAGCTCCAGTCAACAGCCTTGTTAGGGGCATTTGCCTTGTACATAATAGTTCAAATTTAGAAGAGTCGAAACCTTTGGTTATACCACACAAGAAGGATAGGGGCACCCAAATTCCCTACCAACTTTGGTCAGGTCTAGCCGAAAGTTATAATTTGTTAACTCAAATCTTAATGTTTAGTTTAATGAATTCAATAAATTTGCTCCAAGATGAAGGACGATCTAACCCGCCTCCTATGGTCGAACAAATTCAAGTCAAAGATCCTATTAATCCTAGTAGGTGTAGGGGTCATGTCCACAGCCGCATACTTGCTTCACATTCACTTGAACCTTGTTTCCGGCCAACTAAGGTGGTGGACGGCTCCTCTTCCTCCATCCAGCAGTCCACAGAGTGCTCAGACGATACCGTCCGCTCTGTAGGAACCCTTATACATAGTTAACAATCCAAAATAAAAAAAAATAGAAAATCCAAACCCAAACTCATAAAAAATCAAAAAATCAAAGAAAACCAATAGTCTGGCGACCGCCATGTGTTTCACTCTCCATCCCTTCATGTATGATAAGGTTACGTTGCATTAAAGTCTCGGTGTGTTAAGACTTTGATCTACCAGAACCGAGGAGAATTCCATCTAGCTAAGCTGATGCTCCAAGGGGCAAGCAACATGCACACACTCACATGCTTTCAAAATATGGCAACAGCCTAAAACGGGTAACTATCCCGAAGATTTCTTGAAGAGACCAAAATCCTTCTTTTCCTCTCTACTCGACCGATCAAGATAGTTGGCACTCTTAAGGCCTTGAGGTCAACAGCTGAAACATGATGCCCTCAAGTGAGAATAGGACTCACCTTCCTTGTAAAATGAGACCAGAGCACGTGAAGAGGGCAGTGTCCCCGCAGGCAAACAAAAAATTCAATGTGAAAAGGGAGCAAAACCCAAAATTTCAAAGTTTCAAGTAATGAAAAAAAAATCCCAAAAAGGGAACAAATGAAAAAGCCTAGTCATGACCGTGCCTGGTCAAGAAAAGAAATCCCTACAAGTCAAGTTCCAATTCAATGGGCAACACAATAAGCATAACGTTCCGAAGGTTGTCCGAAATCACCGAAAGGGTGGAGTGAACTAAGCTCGCTCATGGCTCATCGTTTTAACGGCTTTGCCGATCTTCTTGTGAGGTTTATCCCCTACATTCTTTTTTATTTTGAGGACTCAAAATCTGATGGAAACTCCAAAGGATATAACTCTGTTAAAGGCTTGTAGCCATTTTTTTTAAAAAAAAACACACTATATGATTGTCTACCCCAAAAGGAACAAAAGCCTTTGCTACAAGAAATTTCCATGTTTCTGATATGTCAATGTTCTCACCCCCCTTTAGTGTCTTCTTTCATCAACCTCGGGCTTAGGTCAATGCATGCGCGTCACCTGTCGGTGCGACGACGTCTGATTCCGGGTCAGCGTCGCGCGGTTGGCCATTAGGGTTCCAAGGTGTTCCATCATGTATCGTCTATGGTTGTGAGGAAATAGACCTGGGTCGGGAAAATCATTTACCTTGAACACTTTTTGGGTGTATCTCTACGGTCGGAAGTAACTGGGAGGCTAAGCTTGGCATGACGGTATTGTCATCAGGATAAGCCTTAACCGGCGAGACCATCAATCGAGAAGTCTAGAGGCCCAAATCAACCTAGATGTGCGCTCAGGATACCTAGGAGGTTGTAGAAAGAGTCTATCCTTCCTTCATTGTTGTAATGTCTCATGGGCATTTGCCAGACGTTGGCCAAAAACATCAAAAATATGTCAAAATACATAAAAAAGTCAAAATATTTAATTCCAACAAAAAATTGAAATATGTGAAATCCAAAAATCTAAATATTCAAAAAATCCCAAAAAAATGGAGGGGCGTCTCCTCGATACATGCATCACACACACCACCATACCACCTCCTTTCCTTCATCACTACCCCACAACTGCGAACCCCAAATGTTACTCCCCTTTCTTCATTCCATCCCACCAGGGGATTTACACTTGCACTGCCACCAACACCCAAACTAGGGGCAAATTGAATGCCCAGCTACCCATCCAAGACAGTCCAAATCCCTAACTGCCTTGTCGAGAAGGAGAGAATTCCTTGTCTTCACTTTCCATGAGTATTAATGGCAATTCGGATTTCGCCAGCTTGGCGCTTCAACTTGAGTCCTAAGCAAATGAAACCTCCATGTCACTTGATTTTCAATAGATGCCTGGTTGCATTACATATACCCTTTTCCTCCATATTCCCTTGATCGGACAAACGTCCTACCTA
This sequence comes from Amorphophallus konjac, assembly GCA_022559845.1. Taxonomy (NCBI): domain Eukaryota; kingdom Viridiplantae; phylum Streptophyta; class Magnoliopsida; order Alismatales; family Araceae; genus Amorphophallus; species Amorphophallus konjac. The sequence continues at coordinate 354,679,739 of CM040121.1, forward strand.
TGTCAGTGGGTCCAATACGCATTTCGGCTATGGAGCTTGAATCATCCTTTTGGTATGTCTTCCCCCAACCATGCACCTTGCTGGAGTCAATTGATGTGCTAGGTGAAGTTAGCATAGGTTCCCCTATCATCAGGAATGATCACCTCCGGGGACGTGCTTAGGCCCTGGCGACCATCCCCGCGGAATTCAATTATGTCCATTAGGCCCACTGTGAGGCCGAAGGATGATGCTTGCTTTCCCATTCCCATTTCCCTTAGTGAATGCTTCCTCTTTAAATGCTTATTTGTTTGTGAACTTCGCTAATGTGTGTTTATGTAACTGCTGGTCACATAGCATCGGGGTTCACTCTTCATCGCCTTCTCCTACTATTATATATATACTATATTATATAGAACCTGGAGGCTAATAACTTCGGGTACATAAACTCTGAGTTCCTCTCTAACAAAAATAAGGAGAGGTTTATGTTCCCTAAGTTATTCGATGGCCGTTTGGTTTCATGATTTACCTCGGGATGACGGACTCGTCGGACTCTCGATTGACGTCTTTCCCGAAGCCAGACAATAATACCTCTGGATATGCATTAGATAGGTTTTTCCCTTTTAAACTCAGAATGCATCATATAGGTCACTTTTAGTCCCACTGTCGATCATACAAACAAAAACAAAAAAATGCATTTAGAGAAGCATGGCATGCATTCATGCAACAAGAAGGAGACAAGGGTCGAGAGAGGGGTCTGCCGTTGATCTGCCCTGGACTCTATCCCTCTTTTGTCAATTATTCAAGTTCTCCAATTCCATCACTTTTTTGTTGTCTACCTTATTCCACTCCGATTCGACAAGTCGAGAGTGTGTTTTGCATGCGATCGTCATGAGTATTCTGAGATTTGAAGGTCATTTTCCCTTATCGTAGTTTTTGTTACCCACTCCTATTTTAGGTGTATTGTATCTCCTTGAGCTGGATTGTGTTCATCCCCTCAAGTCCCGCAGCGCTATGCTAGGGGGTCCCACTAGATTGTAAATACAAGCCCTCTTAGATTACTTTTCCCTCCTTCCTCCCCTTTGAATGACCTCTCTTGTCCCATTATGCTTGTCCATTCTTATGTGAAGTTCAATCTCTGCTCGAGAATATTCTTGAGCGTGCTATCTTTATTAGGCTTGTTTCTTTACCGAAACACTCATTTATCAATCTGTCGGGCTCCCTTGCAAAATGGGCATTTCGGAGGGGCATTTTTAGACACCTAATTTTTAGACATCTCACAGACCTTTGTCTAGCCACCATAGAAGTGACACTTCTTATTGGTTGATTGTGAGTATGGAGTCTCATTCTTGTATAGGTAGGCTCGCAGATCCAACTTCGTGGTAAGTTGGGGGGGTTGCAGGGGGGCAGCGCCCCCCTCCCCGTAAGGTCGGGGGTTCGGGGGTGCGAGTCCCCGAAGCAAATTTTTTTGAGGTACTATATATGGTTCTTTGCATTCTCCATTGATACCCCCTGGAAGGCTAAAGTCTTGGCCGCCCAACACCCTGGGCGGCCAAATAGATGGCTGCCTAGCTCTTTCCCTGGAATGCCACCTTCTAGGCCGCCCACACATAAACAAGGCCAGATAGTTGTCCACCTACCCCATTCCAAGAAGGCCACTAACCTTGCCGCCCAGCTCCCTTTGAACGGCCCACCACCTGGCTGCCTTCTGGCAATCGTCCATCAACTCCACGATCCGCCCACTCCGGACACGTCCTCCGAAATTGCTCCCACTCCGGGGGGTTCGAGACTCACGTAGCTTACATGTAATCAATTCTTGAATGGTTTTCATAGAGGGAGATTCCCCACATACAAAAAACTCCATTCCGATCCATCTCCCGGGAGGGTGGGGACATTTTCTCGAGGGGGTTGGACATTTTTGGAGGAGGAGAGGTTACTAGTTCGAAGGAAAGGGCTGTGAGCATGAGAGCGCCTTCCCGACCTTCCCCTAGCAGAAGAACCTGCCGTTGAAGAGCTCCATGACCGGAGAGTCTAGGCTACAGGGGGCATCCATCGACATGGCCGCCCACCTCTTTTGAATGGCCAAATAGCTGGCCGCCTCCTGCTGGTTGACGGGCAAACTCCGTCCTTCTTTCCCTTGTTCCCTATATTGCTACATTCCTTCCTGTTTTACTACATGCATGCATACTAGATCTTCCTAGCTTCCTATTTTAAAGAGGTTTTTCAATCCAAAACATAGGGAAGGTGGATGGTCGAAAGTCTCGGCCATCCCCCTTTCTGCCCCCCTTCCCGGTATGATTGACCCCATTTGCATGTGTTCTTTACTTCCATGAACATTTACCACACTTTCTCAGTCTAATGGTCTTTCTGTTTGCTGGTTAATTTGCAGGAACCTCATCATCGACTTGCAGAGCTTCTTGTTTTTGGCCGGCTGAGAGCGAGGACAGGAAGAACCCACATTCTCCCGTTCCTAAGGTGATCATGATCATTCTACCCCTGTAACGTTCAAGCAAACACCTCTGGTGATCACTCTCTCTTTCTTTCTAACCTGTGCACTGTAGGTAGCAGTAGCACAAGTTCGGGAGGACACACGCATGCTGTACGTAGTCGTACTTTCGGCACCTACATCAGGGTCGTTCAGTGTCGGCTTTGAATTTCAAGACTCAAGATTTCGTTTGCCGCATGTCGATTCAGGTCCTGGTCTCTGGCTATTTTGAGGATGATGAGCCTACACTTCCCATGACGGTTGCCAAGGATAGTTCCTTCACATTGGTGCCATTTTCTTCTCAAGCGAGACCGGTGGCAATCTCATTACTCACCGGGGAGTTCACCATTGATGCTGTTATTACTTCTTGCTCCGTTGCTGTTCAGTTCACTAGCCGAGAGGGGTTCTCTACCCAGATTGTGCTCACTCATACGACCGCCAAGGGTCTGATGCATTCTCTATTCAAGGGGCAATTGGTCATATCTTCTGGATTTTCTAAGGGCATTTTGCACATTCTATGCAATCTACCTCAGTTTATCAAGCGGGCAACATCAACGCCGCACATTACTCTCCCTTGGTTTTATCTTGCCCCTCTAGCAAGGGAGTTATGCTTCACGCCCGATCGCCGAATGGAGTTGCCGAACCACATGTTTCTTATGCCGAGTGACAAAACTCTATGGTTTACTAATATCCATCACTCTGAGGAGTTAATTGTTCAAGAATGTCCACATAATGTTAGCACTAAGTGTAGGGGCAACCGCCCCGATGAAGCTACATGTTCATAACTGGGCCAGGTTGTCTACCAAGTGGGCCCACTATTTAAGAAGACATTGCAAGGTAAGAAGACCAAAGGTCCGAGTTCGCGCCCGGCAGGCCCATTTTCAAGATATTTCTGCTAAGAAGAGGTTGCGACGCAAGTTCAAGGGCCGTCAGCTATGCACTCAGGGGTCAACTTCTTCATCTTCCTCTCATTCATTATTTCTTCTACTCAACTCCCACCCTTGGGTGGTGTACCTTCCATCTCCTGATCCTATGTCTATGATTTTCTCCTCTCTTCCAGGGTTCATGAACCCCCACTCCTCTCCTGATCCTATGTCTATGATTTTCTTTATTTTCACAACTCTAGGCCTCAGCTTAGGCCCTCCTTCTTTCATCCCGATTTCGGGACATCTTTTGATTCTTCGTCGAAATTTCCCGATCCTGCTTTTGATCTTTCTCCGACCATGTTAGATGTCTGTCATTATTCTCGTTCTCCGACTCTGTCGGATGACTATCAATATTCATCTCCGACCCTGTTGGATGTCCACAATTCCCCTTCTCCGACCACATCGGATGATCATTCCTCTTCTTAACCTTTGCAGCAATCTCATCATTGTTTTCTATTCTTTATTCCTCACCCTTTCGGGGTTCTCACCCTTTTTCATGTTGTTTTTGATGCTTTAGTCCGCCGTGATCTTAGCTGATCTCGATTTCTTCTATATTTGGTTCCTTGTTATCAGGGTCTCTGTGCCTTAACAAGAAATTTCTAGCCCCCATCTCTCTTTATTTTTATCCTTCTTCATCCAGTATGATGTCTGCCGCTCCTCGGTGTCAAGAAATCTTGAAACTTTGTGATCCTCTCCATTCTTGGTCCTGTCAAGCAAGGAATACAAAGCTCGCGCTGTTCAAGGCTCGATGATCAAGATCGCTTCAGGTCGCTGATTTTCACTCCACGGATTTGCAAGGTATCTTTATTTTGTAAAAGAACATGCTATTATTTCTATCACTATTACTTCTGTGCATGGTTATAATGTTGGTTCCTCAACATGAATGAGTGGTTTTAAGTTTGCTTGGCTTAGGTGTCAAAAGAGTTCACTTCTGCAACATTCTTAGGCTAGTGATAGAACAGTGCTGGGAGTGATGCGGGACGACAAGCGACTCGGTATCAGAGCATGTTGAGTCCATGGTAGTCATCATAGCACGGTCTAAGTCTAGGGAAGTCGTGTCCAAGGTGTTGCACCTCAATCCTCTATCTGGTATATGAAAAGCGCTACCGGAGCGATAGGTTACGCCTATTTGGAAGGTAGCCTCCTTGCATGATTTGGGTCTTCGGATCAATATATTCGCCAGGTACTGGATACTAGTTTGAGTCTAGGTTCTCCATTTCACATTGGTTAGTGCATTCCTGCCTTGTGTCTTTGCATGCCCACTCGTAGACATACTCAATACTCACCACCACCACCACCTATGGCAGATCCCCAAGTCCATAGTCCCGATGAGCCATCTGTGGTGGACATGTTTCGAACTCTTATGGAAAAATTGGATGGGCTGAGTATGCGAGTTGATAAGTTGGATGGGTTGAGTATGCGTGTGGATGGCCTAGGCACATGCTTGGAAGAGAGAATGAAGGCCTTAGAGGATCAGGCCGAAGTGTCAGACCAGTCTTTTCATGGTTTGGTAGGGAGAGCCACCATCCTAGAGAGAGCCCCGGTTGGAGCGCACCTCGCACGGATGATTGGTCAACAGGAGCCAGTTTAGAAACCTACTGCAAGAGCTCAAGGGGTAGATGATAGGAGGCACCGAGTCCCCGAGATGGATGCTTTTGAGTCCGATAATGAGAATGGGGGTTATGGTCGTGACCGTCGTTGTTGTGCCCCTGTGTGATTTTGATGATAGCAGACATTATGAATTACACTGATGAATTTAAGAAATAATGTGACATTACACTGTGACATTGTGATGTGCCCTTTGTCTCAACTGCATTGATTATATTACTGTTTGAATGAACTGCTTGCTTAGCTGCTTTGAGTGTGGGAGTATTGCACGGCTGCTTGACTTCATGATTTCCTGCTTAGTAAGTCTTGCTCATCTCTGCACATTGTTAGCATGAATTCTGCTTACTGCCTTCATGAAATGGTTGCACTGTGTTGACGCAGCAAGCCACTACGTTGACGCATCCTTCGTGAATTGGTTGCATAGCATTGACGCAGTTATGTACTGCGTTGACGCAGTGGTAAAATAGGATCCTATTTTTGTCTGCTTATTGGTTATATACATTGCATTGCTCATAATTTCAGGAACTCGTGGTTATTCTGTTTGTCTATGCTCGAATGATTACTTCAATATCGAGTCATTGACTGTGCTTGGAATTTGCATGGTTGAATGACCTGGTTATATTAGGATTCACTCATTTATGAGCCACTGCAGTGGGTTGACGCAGTGGTAGAATGGGTTAACACCATGGAGTGTTTTCTGAGCTGTCATCCTCTGTTTGTCCATCCACTGCGTTAACGCTACAGGATCTACGTTAACGTATTGGTGTGATTCTGCATTATTAACATGCCTTGCCCTTGTGCAGAAATGGATTGGTTGATGGATCGACAAGGTGACCAAGGGGTGGACGTAGTTGCACAATGCGTCAACGCACTCCACATGAAACGTGAGAGGGCTGAAGCCATCTAAGTTCAGATGCTGCAGCTCCATGCGTCAACGCAGCATGCTGAGAGCGTCAACGCAGCACGTCTATCTGTTGAATACCTAATCACTGGATCACCGATGTGTCAACGCAGCAGTGGAGCAGCGTCGACGCAACTGTCAATAGGGCTAGGCTGGTTGCTCGCTGGAACGCATCAATGCGTCAATGCCATGGGTTGGAAGCGTCAACGCAGCAGACTTGAGTTTTGCTGGTAGAATGTCTTTGAAGGCTGCGTCAACCCCTTCAAGCAAGTGCGTTAACACCACCTCACTCCAGTTGCTGAGCGTACTGATGAGGGGGCACCTGATCCGATGGGAATAAGGGGCAGGATGCTGACACGTGTTAGATAAGGGGTGCTACCCTGCCAAGTGGACCAATCAGTGGTCACTAGGGCATTTTCTACTCAACCTTCGGAGGCTCTATTTCTGATATAAAAGCATCCCATCATCCTCTCGAAAAGGGTTAACTCTCCACAGAAGAAGAGGAAGCTCTCCAGCGAAGAAATCTGAGAGTGTGAGCAAAAGAAGAGAAGAGAAGCAGCAGAGCGAAGAAGAAGAGAAGTTCAGAGAAGAAGAAATAGAGAGAGCTTGTGAGAGATTGAGCAGCAGAGAAGCTCTGGTCTCGTGGATCAAATCCAGAGCCAGTCTGGTTCTTGCATTTTATTCCATATCCGGTTCAGTTTGATTTGTATTTTTTTTCTTCGATCATTGTTCTTCCGTTTACCCAGTTGGGCATTTGTTCTCTCCTGGTTGATCAGGAGAAGGGAGATCGTGGGATCTCCGGCTTACTTGCAGCAGGGCGCCGCGAGTGGGTTCCCTCCGGCTGAGGAGGAAGAGAGGCTAGGTCTCTGGTCTGCCAGCAGCTGGGTGCTGCTAGGTGTTTCCCTCCGGGATTAGAGGAAGGGAGGTTGATTCCTCCGGTTGCAAGTGGCTGGTGCCATTTGTGGGTTCCCTCCGGCTGAGGAGGAAGAGAGGCTAGGCCTCTGGTCTGCCAGCAGCTGGGTGCTGCTAGGTGTTTCCCTCCGGGATTGGAGGAAGGGAGGTTGATTCCTCCAGTTGCAAGTGGCTGGTGCCATTTGTGGGTTCCCTCCGGTGTGGAGGAAGAGGGGAGGTTGTTCCCCTAGTCAAGCTGTGAGGCAACGTCTGTTGCAGACTGAGTCTGCTTGTCTAGCACCTGGCTAGTGGAAGCCACACTCGGGTTGAGTGTGGGGTGGACGTAGGCAGACGGGTGTCTGGCCGAACCACCTAAAAATTCCCTTGCAATGTGTGGTTTGCCTGTCTAATATCTGATTCGCTAGATGCATACGTAGGCCGTTCACTGTTCTTATTATCTAGCGTTTGATTGTTATACACAGGGGGTGTTTGATTTAGTGCTCCATTGAGGTTCTCATTTGTGAGAACTCAATCAGATGTTTAATTCCGCTTTCAGTTTCATATCAGTTTTTAAATTGGTCAAAGACTGCTATAAGGAATCACTATTCTCTCTATTCAGCTTTCCGATTGAAGTGCACATCCGTGAGACTAGGTTGCTGTTAGAAGAAAGCTTCCATGCTTTCCTTTGCACCTGTTGTCTTAGTTTGCATAATTTGATTAACTGAAGGATAATCGGGACAAGATTTTTAGAGGGAATTCATTCACCCCCCCTTTGAATTGTCAACAATTGGTATCAGAGCGGTTCCCTATCTCAACAGATTCAACGATCTGAAGGGGATCCTGCTATTCTGATCAAGTGCTTTTCTGCTAGTGTTTGCTGTTTGCTTGGATTTCTCATTGATTCATTCATTGCTTTAGAACTGTTTGATTGAATGGCTTCTTTAGTGATATTTGATGGTTCTAACTACAGTCATTGGATAGGCGGCCTAGTTGTTTACATAAATTCCATTGACTCCAATCTATGGAATCTTGTCTCGACAGGCCCACATAAATTACCTAAGAATCAGGCCAGATGGCTTGAAGAGGACATGATCAAGCATAGACAGAATGCTAGGGTCCTTAATATTCTGAGAAACTCAGTAAATGCTAATATGTTTCCTCATATTGCAAATTGCAGTTCTGGAAAGGAAATTTTGGACACAATTGCTGCAGCACATATGAACCAAAAAGAAGAGTGTCAGATGGAAAGGAGAAGTGATCATTAGAATAACTCACCATCCCAAGTAAGCTCCAAATCTGAAGATATCTCTTATGATGAGTTGATAGATTTGTATGATGAGCTGCTAGATAAATACAGGAAAGTGAAATCTGAACAGAATAATTCTGAATTCATGTGTGAGAACTGTCATGCCTTGAAACATTCCTATGATATCTACATGCTAGATGTTCACAATCTTAAAGAACAAAATGTTTCTTTAAAAATTGAGAACCAAAAATGCCTAAATAAGATTGTTGAATTGGAAGATAAACTGAATGAGAAAAATAAGGTACATCTCAAGAACATGCAAGATTTGACTGAGGTTAAGTCCATGGTGGATAACCTGAAACATGACAATGTTGAATTTCAAAAGGAAAATGAAAGGCTAAAAGATCAAAATAAAAAACTGATGGTCTTGAACACGGTGATGGGAAAGCAATGGTTAATCATTGAAAAAGGAAAAAGTGTTCAAAAATAAGATTCATGTAAGCAACGCACTGTCTTAGAGGATTTGATTAAAGAAATTAAGTTTGATGATAACTTCCAAAAGAATTCAATCAAATCCTTAAGAGAAAAGAATGAGTCATTGAAAAACATGAATGTTGCCTTGCAGAGACAGATTGTCGTTTGTGAGGAAGAGTTAACAAAATCTGAATTGAAAATATCCTCCATGCAATCTGAACTTGCCTCCCTATCAAAAACAATCAAAGGGAAAGAGAAAATGACTGACACCCTGAGTGACAAAAATCCAGATCTGAATAAAAGGAAAATTAAAAACTCAAATCAGAATTCAGTGGGTTCATGCTCAACTTCATCAGCTTCTAAATCCACTGCTCAAGGAATTGAGGTTCAAAGTCAACTTCTGAAAAAGGGTGAAAATTGAAAAAGGATAAAACTCCCTCAACCATGAATAACTCTGCTAAAATTGTGCATGACAATCATACCTCTCATTTACACTTGCATGCTCATGTCTTGAAAGCTTTGCATGCTGAAAAATCTCAGGCCAAAAGTGTTTCTGTTAAAAGGAAAGCTGTTAAATGTTTTTATTGTCAGATAAATGGTCATGTCATGCATGAATGTGATTTAATGAAACAAGATGATCTGAAAGCTAAGAATTCTCATGCTAAGAAGCATGCCCATCTAAAGAAAAAGAGCCATTGTTTCAACTGTGGTAAAATAGGACATACTGCTTCACAATGTTGGTGTGCTAAGAACAAGAAAATATCACAGTCATATCATGTTGATTCACATACTAAAATGAGAAATTCGACTGTTTGCTCTCACTGCTTGAGGCATGGCCATACAGTTGGAAACTGTTGGCATGTAAATAGAAAATTTCATGAACAGGCACATAGGTTCCAAGTTAATAATGATGTGCATAGGAAGTGTCCTTAAATGGCTGCATCATGTTATTACTGTGGTGAGTATGGGCATTCTATGTCCAACTGCAAATTAATGAGACTTGATGACCTTCGTGCACAAAATCTACCTAGAACTCTTGTTAAGGCTAACACAGGACCCAAGACTATTTGGGTTCCTGCAAGAACAAAATAACTATTTTGCGGTAGGTGTGCATTGGAAGGGAAGATAAAGGGGTTGAACAAACCAAGGCACCGAAGGAAGAAAGCCCCAAATTGTGAACCTTCAGGTCAGTTCTGAAAAACTGTGATCAAATCGTATTTTATGATTCTCTCTACTGTTGATGACTAAATATCATGTTAATCTGATCATTTAGGACTCTCATGCATACACTCTCAAGTGTTTTGACATTTGCACTGTTTTACATATTTCTGAACTATCACTTGCACTATCAAATTTGTCTTTGGAGCTGCTCACGCACACATGTTCATATATGTATATCAGCACTGTTAAACCTGCATTCTCAAAAAAAAAATTTTGCTAAAACTGCATGTGCTACACTGCTATGCATGATCATCATGGATCAATTTGCTAAGTGTACATAGAACTGATTAAGGGAGACAACTTGTCTGAAGCTCTAGGAATTGTGTTACTGAATCGCTTATTCAGTACTAATCAGCTTGTTGGGGCTATTTTTTTTTTAAAAAAACTGAACATTCATGTCTAATCTGTTAGTTTAAATTCTCATATATGTAGATTTGCATTTGCATTTGTATTTAATTTGTTACTTCGTTGTGTTTATGCATATGCACTTTGCCAGGGAGTAACTAATGATAACTCATGACATTCAATTACCATGCTGAACTTTTGTTGAGACCGGGTCTTGCTTCATATGGAAATATGTTATGTCTCTAACAAATGTCGACATCTCATGTCGACTCCTATGAGAACATTTCTGCTTGTGTCTACTCTATATAAATCTGAATAGTTCTCAGCTTTGGCATCATCTGCTTCCTTTCCTATGCTTAAATTCCATAATCTGAAATTGTTTGCCTAAGATGGATGAGCACACTGTTAAATCTGATATCCATGATAGTCTCTTGATTTGGTTGAAAAACATGAACTCTCCTTGAGCATAACCCTTAATATCCTGTCCTGTGCCTTTACTGCATATGTGCTTTAAGAGCATTCTTCAAATTTTCTTCACTACATGATGTGTGGGTTTGTAGATCTTAAATCATTGTCTCAGAATGCATGTAGTCAGGGGGAGTTAGTTGAAGCTTCTCTTGTGTCTCATCTCATGCAATTCATGCACGTAGTCAAAAGGAACGTGTCAAAGCATCAGTTCAAAATTCCCTGCATGATCCTCATTTTTTTTCTTCACATGCATATAGGTGAAAAGTTGCATCTAGATAGGGGGAGCTGATTAGACTATTCAGTCTCTAATTCAGAAAAGTAGAGAAATTTCAGTTGTGTGTATCCTCTTCAAATCTGAAATCATCTTTAAAGAAGAATCTTCTATTATACAGGCTTAAGAAAGCTCCTTGATATGAATTGTTTTAAATCTCTTGTATGCCTAAGTTTGAACATGGAGATTCTAAAAATATCTGAATAGGTCTTTAATAAACCTAAACTGATTGTTACATGCAATTCATGTAAGATTCTCCATCAACTGAGAAATTTGAAACCATGGTTTACTTTGGTTGAATTGCATGAGAACTGTATTGTATTTAAACATGCCTTCTTGAAATGTTTTAATGGTAGCAAAAAATAAATTTTTTTAAAAAATTTTGAAAGTGACAGAGCAATGACTGAATTGCACTGAGAAACTGAACCCTCCACCAATGAAATGGAGAGGATCTCAAGTCATGAAGTGTTTCAGTTAATCTCTGTTCAGATGGACAGATAAACATAGGGACAGTTTCACTGAGTAACTAGGGGTACGGGCCTCTGATCAAGGTGTACTCTTAACGTCAAAGGTGAAAACCATCCCTGTGTAGTTGTTCTGATCTGAAACAGACATGGTAGTCTATGCTTAGTAACAGGGGGTTCTGGCGTCTAACCCACGTGTGCCCTTAATGCCAAAGGCATAAATGTCACCTACCTGTTCACTAGGATATTTGTTAAAAGCTCAAATCGAAAAAGATTGTTGTTACCTATGTTATTCATTTTTTTTCAAGGCATGAGCTTGTTTAACCTTAATACCTTCGATTGCTTTATCTAGAGAAACCATTGGTTTTAACTGACAAGGTTGAAAGGAGATTATACTAGAATGTGGTATGTGCAAAATGTTTTCCTTTATTAAAAGACTGCTTCAGAAATGAGTAATTTTCCCTCATTGTCAAATCTGGTATACATTACTTGTAATCCATGATTATCAACTAGAGTAATGTCATAAGCTTTTATAATGGCAGATTCTGAAACAAAAACACATGGATATATGATTTGGGTATCACACTGTATAACTGAGGTTCTCATTCTCCCTGATTTAGTGTTCTGCCCTCAATTGCATTCATATGCTGGTCAAGGTCTAAGAGGGAGTCAGTCATAAATTGCATTTCATGTCTATCTGGTTAAATTCCTCTGCATAAGGTTCATCTCACACTTAATTAGATCATGCATCTGCACTCATGTAGCTAAATGCATCTCATTATGGAAAAATACCAAAAAGATGTGCTGAGCACTCACCTCTTCATCTGTTTAATCTCACATTGGTTAAGAGAGCCCTGCGTGATTGATGATATAATTATTGCATTTGAATGACTTTGAGTGAGTATGTTTTGCTGATGAGGTGTTCTACTTCTGAAGGGACAATGCTCGTAAGAGTACCTCTTGCCTTTCTCTGCCTGAATGCAGTGTTTTTGATGAAGTCAAAGGGGGAGAAGAATCTGACATGAGTCAGTGTGAGTCAGTGTAATTCATAGTGTTGCCATCATCAAAAAGGGGGAGATTGTTGTGCCCCTGTGTGATTTTGATGATAGCAGACATTATGAATTACGTTGATGAATTTAAGTAATAATGTGACATTACACTGTGACATTGTGATGTGCCCTTTGTCTCAACTGCATTGATTGTATTACTATTTGAATGAACTGCTTGCTTAGCTGCTTTGAGTGTGTGAGTATTGCACGGCTGCTTGACTTCATGATTTCCTGCTTAGTAAGTCTTGCTCATCTCTGCACATTGTTAGCATGAATTCTGCTTACTGCCTTCATGAAATGGTTGCACTGTGTTGACGCAGCAAGCCACTACGTTGACGCATCCTTCATGAATTGGTTGCATAGCGTTGACGCAGTTATGTACTGCGTTGACGCAGTGGTAAAATAGGATCCTATTTTTGTCTGCTTATTTGGTTATATACATTGCATTGCTCATAATTTCAGGAACTCGTGGTTATTCTGTTTGTCTATGCTCGAATGATTACTTCAATATCGGGTCATTGACTGTGCTTGGAATTAGCCTGGTTGAATGACCTGGTTATATTAGGATTCACTCATTTATGAGCCACTGCAGTGGGTTGACGCAGTGGTAGAATGGGTTAATGCCATGGAGTGTTTTCTGAGCTGTCATCCTCTGTTTGTCCATCCACTACGTTAACGCTACAGGATCTGCGTTAACGTATTGGTGTGATTCTGCATTATTAACATGCCTTGCCCTTGTGCAGAAATGGATTGGTTGATGGATCGACAAGGTGACCAGAGGGTGGACGCAGTTGCACAATGCGTCAACGCACTCCACACGAAACGTGAGAGGGCTGAAACCATCTAAGTTCAGATGCTGCAGCTCCATGCGTCAACGCAGCATGCTGAGAGCGTCAACGCAGCACGTCTATCTGTTGAATACCTAATCACTAGATCACCGATGCGTCAACGCAGCAGTGGAGCAGCGTCGACGCAACTGTCAATAGGGCTAGGCTGGTTGCTCACTGGAACGCATCAATGCGTCAACGCCATGGGTTGGAAGCGTCAACGCAGCAAACTTGAGTTTTGCTGGTAGAATGTCTTTGAAGGCTGCGTCAATCCCTTGAAGCAAGTGCGTTAACACCACCTCACTCCAGTTGCTGAGCGTACTGATGAGGGGGCACGTGATCCGATGGGAATAAGGGGCAGGATGTTGACACGTGTTAGATAAGGGGTGCTACCCTGCCAAGTGGACCAATCAGTGGTCACTAGGGCATTTTCTACTCAACCTTCGGAGGCTCTGTTTCTGATATAAAAGCATCCCATCATCCTCTCGAAAAGGGTTAACTCTCAACAGAAGAAGAGGAAGCTCTCCAGCGAAGAAATCTGAGAGTGTGAGCAAAAGAAGAGAAGAGAAGCAGCAGAGCGAAGAAGAAGAAGGAAGAAGAAGAAAAGTTCAGAGAAGAAGAAATAGAGAGAGCTTGTGAGAGATTGAGCAGCAGAGAAGATCTGGTCTCGTGGATCAAATCCAGAGCCAGTCTTGTTCTTGCATTTTATTCCATATCCGGTTCAGTTTGATTTGTATTTTTTTTCTTCGATCATTGTTCTTCCGTTTACCCAGTTGGGCATTTGTTCTCTCCTGGTTGATTAGGAGAAGGGAGATCGTGGGATCTCCGGTTTACTTGCAGCAGGGCGCCGCGAGTGGGTTCCCTCCGGCTGAGGAGGAAGAGAGGCTAGGCCTCTGGTCTGCCAGCAGCTGGGTGCTGCTAGGTGTTTCCCTCCGGGATTGGAGGAAGGGAGGTTGATTCCTCCGGTTGCAAGTGGCTGGTGCCATTTGTGGGTTCCCTCCGGCTGAGGAGGAAGAGAGGCTAGGCCTCTGGTCTGCCAGCAGCTGGGTGCTGCTAGGGTTTTCCCTCCGGGATTGGAGGAAGGGAGGTTGATTCCTCCAGTTGCAAGTGGCTGGTGTCATTTGTGGGTTCCCTCCGTCGTGGAGGAAGAGGGGAGGTTGTTCCCCTAGTCAAGCTGTGAGGCAGCGTCTATTGCAGACTGAGTCTGCTTGTCTAGCACCTGGCTAGTGGAAGCCACACTCGGGTTGAGTGTGGGGTGGACGTAGGCAGACGGGTGTCTGGCCGAACCACCTAAAAATTCCCTTGCAATGTGTGGTTTGCCTGTCTAATATCTGATTCGCTAGATGCATGCGTAGGCCGTTCACTGTTCTTATTATCTAGCGTTTGATTGTTATACACAGGGGGTGTTTGATTTAGTACTCCATTGAGGTTCTCATTTGTGAGAACTCAATCAGAAGTTTAATTCCGCTTTCAGTTTCATATCAGTTTTTAAATTGGTCAAAGACTGCTATAAGGAATCACTATTCTCTCTATTCAGCTTTCCGATTGAAGTGCACATCCGTGAGACTAGGTTGCTGTTAGAAGAAAGCTTCCATGCTTTCCTTTGCACCTGTTGTCATAGTTTGCATAATTTGATTAACTGAAGGATAATCGGGACAAGATTTTTAGAGGGAATTCATTCACCCCCCCCCTCTGAATTGTCAACAGTCGTGTTCAACGGCGTAATCAGGATTATGATGAGGACGAGCGGATCCTCAGGACTGTTTGTGCGGACCCTCCCACTTTGACAGGTCCTTGGACCTGAAGGTCTATTTAGATTGGGAGGCCGCCATGGACCGATACTTCGATTGGTTTGATATGACCGATCGTCGAAGAGTCTGATTCGCGACAATGAAGTTGTTGGGACAGACACAGACTTACTGGAAGAACGTAGAGAGTCTGTTGTTTCAGCGTTTATAGCCCCAGGTTGATACATGGGGTGAGGTGAAGGTCAAACTCCGGCAAAAGTACCTTCCTGCCACATACCGTCAGCGACTCATCGATAGGTGGCAGAATCTCAGCAAGGGAGATCGGTCCGTCTCTGAGTACATCGTTGAATTTGATGAGTATTTTCTGTGATGTGGCATCTCAAAAGAGACCTCCATGCTTGTTTCCCACTTCCGACGTGGTCTGCGATCGCACTACCAGTATGAGCTTCTTCGTCGCAATACGAACACTTTGGAAGAGGCGTATTAGGTTGCTATGGAGTTGGAGCATTTCGAGGTAGAGTTCGAGCCTGCCCAACAATTGGGACCCTTTCCTCATCGTGGGGTTGATCCTCGTAGCACGTCGGGCCCATATCAGAGGACTCCCATGGCTTGACCTCCAGAGTCTCCCCGTCAGGAGCCACCCACCCTAAGGCCTCGCCCTTCCCCACCGAGTGATCTTCCACCTCCACCACAGTCATCTGCACCCATTGCCCGACCCCCGGCACCCACACCTTCTAATCGTCCACTATTGCCTGCACCCCCTGTCCGTCAGGAGGATAAGGGCAAGGGGCCACTTATCGGGGAGACTAGTGGGTCATGACAGTAGTGTTATCGCTGCCATGGGTTTGGCCACTTTGCCAGCCAATGTCCCACCCGTACATCACTAGTCATTGGGGACACACCCATCGGAGTAGCCCAATCATCAGGGCTTGTGTTAGTCAGCTATGAGGCAGAGCAGGAATTAGCTGATGAGTTCTTTCGTGAGGAGGATGATGTCCAGGGGCATCCTCTAGACCTCCAATATGCGCAGTAGCCAGTGTACTAGTTACACATGTGGGTGCCCTAGACCACCACTGCATTATGTATGGGTCTAGGGTCATATGTGAGTCTTTGTTTCGTACAGTCTATTGTGAGTCTACATACGTCGAGTCGAGTCGGTCTAAGGCAAGCTCGCGGTGCCAGTCCCTTTTGAGTGTGAGGCAAGTCAGATCTCATGCGTACGTTGTGGACTTGTCTGACAAATATGGGATCAGCTCTACCTTCAAAGCCTGGGATCTAGTCACCTACAGGGACCCAATGGTGATTCCTAGTGAGCTATTTGAGCCGTCTCCTTCCCTTGAGAGTGACCCCACCCCGGAGTGTTCACCACCAACCTCATTTCAACAGCAGCGTGAGCAAATAGGACATATACTAGATGAGCAGGTGATGCTTAAGAGTGGAGTGTATCAGCGCTACCAGGTGCGATGGAGAGGATTGCCCATGTCCGTTGACACTTGGATCATCCGGGCAGAGCTACAGAGGACAGATCCATATCTATTGAAGTGGTACCTGAGCGACGGCACCCCCTTACTCGACGGGGTCGAGTTCTTCCCACCCGGGGAGAATTGATGGGGCATCGGAGCTAGACCTTGTCTTTGTTTAGAGTGTCATTGGTGTGTAATTGTATTTGTATTTTTGGGTATGTATTTGGAGTGTACTTGGTGTGTATTTATAATTTTGGGTCAAGAGAGAGTTAATTGGGCTAAGTTAATGGGTTTCTTTGTAAAAAGACCACTTAGGCCCCGCGGGTCTCCCAACCTCTCTCTCATTGGGCCACCTAGCTTCTAGGACCCATGGGGGCTGGTCCATGGTCCATGGTGGACTTGGACCAAGTAGAAGAAAAATCCCATTTTGCTTCTTTAAAAAGGGTGCCCCCTCCTTTGTCCCCTTGTGGGATTTTTTTTATTCTCCTTTGTCTCCCTTCCCCAATATGCCCCCTTGACCAAGGGTATATGTGGCCATTTGTCCTAGGTCTAGGTTTTACTACTTAATGTCTCTTGTAACAATATTTTCATAGAATTATTGAAGAAAAATTGGAGAATTTGTGTTCTTGCCCAAGGGTGCCCCTCTCTCTTCCATCTCTTCCTCCCTTGCAGCAGAGATTGCATCAGATCTGGGTGTGATGCCCCAAATCATGGAGTGATTCCAAGTTCTATCTTCCCCTCTGGGTGTGATTCCTAGCCACCGTCGCCGCTGCCACCATCGGAGCCGCCAACGAGCCGCAACAACCCAATCTCCAGCCTGCTGTCCAGACCCGCGACCTGTAGAACAGAAGCTTAAAGAAGAAGTTGTATCTCCAGATCCAGCCATCCGATCGAGCTGAAGTTTTGAGGGTTTGTTCCCCGTGTTTCTCCCTTTTTCTAGTTTAATTTTTACCACAATCAGCCCCCGTTTTCCCCTCCTCCCAATTAATTATTTCCACCCCTTGCAGTCTACCTTTCTGCAGATCTGTGAGATAGCAACATGTTACATGAATTTTCCCACTCCTTAAACCATCTCATAAAATTACAAAAATATTTGTGCTTGATCCTCACTTTTCCCCATCTCATCTATAAAATTCCCAAAGTCCAGATCTGCCAACTTTTCTTTGGTAAAAATTCTTTCTCATGCAGATCTCACTCTGTCCTGCATGTTCTGTCACTCGAGCCAGAAACAACTATAGAGTTGCAGAGTTCCTCATTTCGATCCAGACCATTGGACAGATCTAAATTTCACATATGTCGAAGCTCTCCGAGTGCCCTTCGCAACAGCACTAGTTTCGTCCCAATCCGACACCAGATCAGGGCGTGGTGATCATTTTTGTGGGCTCGCGTAGATATGTCCCGTGATAGACTAGCGAAAGTAGTCCCTGATTAAATCTTCACAAAATACGTCGGCTGCGATTCAGCCGCCGCCAATTTCAGGAAATGAAGAGGAACCTTCCACCGACGTCCCAGACAACCACCTCGGCCAGAAAAAGACCAGAAGTCACCGTCCCACAAGCCGCTCGGCTTGTTGTCCAGCGGGTTTGAACAGTGCCGAGTGAGACCAGTAGCCCGCCTCTGGCCCGAAAGCCCTTCCGGCTTGTTGCCCGTCAACTCGAGATCGGTACTCCCGGGTCGCTATTGTAGCCGTTTACCTCCCTACGTGGAGTGGGCCACAAATTTATTACTGTAATTATTTACATTTACTGTACCAGGAGTTACGGATCTTGGCTGGGATTGTCTTCTCCACGCCTGGAGCATGGAGGTATCGTCTCATTCTCTCTCGACATTTGCTTATCTCGTATGTGTTTATTTGCCACTACTTGAGTGATAGGATATCTAGCCCGATCAAATAATATCACCACTGTTAGAGAGTTTACGTGACCCATTCCGTGACCTGATCCGGGTACAAAGGAGTGCTGACCGCCCTGACTCATTGTCGATTTCTCAACCGTGCAAATCCACACATTTCCCTCGCTTAGGGATGTCCGCGAGCTCGTGTCTCTTGTTGAGAACATATCCTCCGCTTTTGGAACTCTGTTGGTGTCGCATTGGTCGCGTCGTTGCTAGTCGTGTCACGTCATCACCTAGAGTCTCATGTTCGCATCCAATCGGTACCGAGTCGCTTGTCGTCTCGCATCAGGGAGTCTAGTTCTTTCCCCAATCACTGGGTGACCTTTTAACATGGGTTTTCACACACTTCACGACAAGCTATAGTCGATTCTCCTCTGAGGCACATCGTTACTGCTTTGGCCATACTGTCGGATGCACAAAGGTCTTTTTCTTTTCTCTGCTCGGCCGAGTGTAGGGGCAAGAGATGGATGGATGAGATGACCAACCTAGGCGCTCCCTAATACGAGAGAGGTCTCAAATAGGGGCAGTCTTGACCCTTGAAAAATGAGCTTTCCTGCTATATCTAGCCAGTAAGGGCTATGAATATCAAAATGATGATATGAATGAATGCAAAATTATAATCAAAGGCATGGCAAGAGTGGCAGTACAGTTCTCCGCGGGACGTCATGAGCCTGGTCGGATGCGTGCCTAGTATGGGTCTCAAAATCAAAGACACAAAGCCACAACGCAACAGACTGTATGTTTGAGGGGTAGTGCCCTAGAAGAAATTCAAATCCTGATATCTCCCATCCTGCATTAAGCTTATCTCAATTTTTCTTCTGCTTCTCCCTCTTAGGTTGGGTTGTATCCCAGGTATGGCCTTAGTAGGGGCACCGTTCTTTAGAGGCGGTTGGTTGTGGCGAGCCACCCTCAAATGTACCCCCTACTCAAAGAAAGTCTTTAATGAGAGAGGGAGGAATGACGACCCCTAACCATTAGTTTAAGCCTGCCTTTGGGTGCTACAGATTGCTATGTTAAAATTCAAAAAAAACAATCAAATATTGTCAAAATCTCAAAAAAATTAAATATTGTCCAAATCCAAAAAAATCAAATATTATCAAAATCTAAAAAAATCAAATATTGTCAAAAATTCAAAAAAATCGAAAAATAACAAAAATCGAAAAATATGTGTCTTCTATTCCCTTTTTCAGGTGCGTTCTATCTATTTGTCTTGAGGACAGATATAATTCGTTTGCTAACTATGCAGGTCACAGGTACTAAAGCTTTCCCCACTCCATATTTTGCTCTATCTGTCTCTTGTCCACATCTTTCTGATCTGTTCTCTCCTTCTTCAATCTACTTCCTCGATCTATTCTGAAGCTCATGTCCTTCGCTGCTTTTGCTTACCTCGCTTCACTTCATCATGTCTCCATGAGAGGGCATTGCCTCACAATTATGAACCTGACGGTTCTGCTTTGTCTGATCTTGGGCTTTGGTTGAAGAGCATATTTGATGTGGCATGACCGGTGACACAATGAACCTTGGACCTAGACCCACAAGCATGCAACGAAGGTGACAGACTCACTCGGGTGAGCTCACTCGCGTAGCGCTCACTTTTGCCCGGAGGCAAATCGGCGATGGTGGAGAGGGTACGGGGTGGGACCTTGACATTTCAGGGTTTGGCTTTGCTTGGGTTGAGCCCCAAAGGGACTGGGAGACCCAACTCCGTGGGCGGCCAGCACGTCGACGGCATGGGTTATGGGGAGCTCTCTCCACTGACTCTGCGGTGGACACTCAATTTGATGGAAATTCGGGACCGGGCACTCACCTCACCGCCCGACGGCAACTAAAAGTGATACTAAATAGCAAAATACGAACCAGCAAAGGGTGTAGACAGACGCTCACCTGATCGGCGTGAAGACACTGATCCCGGTCAGAGACGAGGGCGAGCGGTGGAGCGTGGGTACGCCCCACACGCTGCGTCGGTGTAGCTTTAACCTGAAAATTAGGAAACTTACAACACTACACCTCGTGCAAGAGGGTGATCGTGAGGTGGGAGAATTAATGTTTACAGCAAAAACTACCTCAGCATAGGGAGGAGCTTTCAGCCGGCCAGGCAAGGGCGGGGAATGGGAAGAAGACCGAATTGTCGGGGGCCGAGTCCAGTCCGACCGGTTCTGCGGGGACAGCAAGCTGAAAATCTAGCTGACACAGATCCCTCCGGGCACTAGAAAGAGCAGGGTTGGTGCTGAGTTGTCCGGGGATGAGGTAGCAACCTAAAGCAAGAGTTGTGGTTAGTTTGGAAGTTGGGTTGAGCCGCTGTAAGTCTGACGACTCGACCCGCTGAGGTGCTGTCCAGTTTGGATCTGCCCGTTAGGGTGTTTGTGTCGGGGATCCCACGAACTCTTCTGGTCACTTCTGATGGCGAGATCAGTACAGGAACATCCGAGGCTGGTCCAGAAATGTGCCGTAGGAGTTGTGGGTCGATCAGAGCTTGGGTGAGGGCAGGACAGTCCCGGGATCTGGACTGGTTGGTTGCAGCTCTGTCTGGCCCAGAGTCGATGTCGCCTGAAGGAAAGGGTGCCCCGTGCTCCTCTGCAATCCAATGAAGGTGAGGTTGGTGTCGATGTGACCGCGGGGAAGCCTGCTTCGCACAAGCACTGACGGAGCCTGAAGACATGGCCACAGTAGAGCGTGGTGGCCAGAAGAGTAGTACTGTGTCTAACCTGGTTCTGTCGGAGCTGACCTGCGCACGCTGGCGGGGACGGTCGTAACGGGGTGCTCTGAAATATGAATGACCTCCTTCTTCTTGGAGATGAAAGAGGACTGAACAAGGACTGCCTTGGCCAATGGGATCGCCAGGAAACTTAGAGCAGCAGTCATGGGAGTTTCTACAACTCGCCTATGTCCCCAGCCGGAGTTGATCTTGCGCAGCCTGACAGAAATCGGCCTCCTACCCAGCTCTGTCCTCGGTTGGGGATGCACGACCATTCATTGGAAAGCCACTTCAGAGTAGAATCTTCAAGTGTTGGGTGGGGCACCAGAAGGTACTCAAAGATGGTAGTGCATCGCTGCAATCAGGGTGTCTATTCTACTACTTTGTCTGCCTAGGTGGCAGCAAGAGAAGGAGGTGGGAAATGGGGAGGATGAGAGGGGAAAATGGGGTAGGAAGGGTTGGGGATGGTCCCTGGCTGAGAGGGGGTTAGGGAGGGGGCTTTCTAGGCTATGACAAGGAGAAAATGGGTGTCCACACCAATTCTCCCCGGGTGGGAAGAACTTGACCTTGTCGAGTAAGGGTCTCTGTCGCTCTGGTACCGCTCTAGACAGTCTGGATCTAACCTCTCCAGCTCTGCCCGGGTGATCCAGGCATCATCGGACGTAGGCCATCCCCTCCAACGCACCAAGTAGCGATGATACGCGCCACTCCTAGTGGTGGTCACTTGCTCATCCAGTATAGACAAGTAGCGATGATGTCCGCTCACGCTGCTGAGATGACAGGGTTAGAATTGGACTCTCAGGGGAGGGCTCGCTTACAAGGGGTAGAGAAGGCCCGAACAACTCACTAGGGATCACTGTCGGGTCCCTATATGCGACTAAGTCCGAGACATTGAATGTGGAACTGATACCATAGTCGTCCGGCAAGTCTACAACATATGCATTGGATCCAACTCACTTCAAAACTCTAAAGGGGCCAGCACCACGAGCCTGTATTTTCTTCACGGCTCCAGAAGGAAACCGTTTCCGTCTGACCCGGATCATGACATAATCTCCCTCCTGGAACTCGCGGGGGTGTCTATGAGCGTCAGCCAACTCTTTATATCGCACGTTGCTGGTCTCTATATGGCGACGAATACCATCATGCAAACCCCTAACATGCTCGGCAAACGACTCTGCAGACTGCGACACTCTAGCATGCATGGGCAAGGGAACTAGATCCATTGGCTTCCTAGGTCTGTATCCTATGACAACCTCAAAAGGACTCATGCCTGTGGACCTATTGATTGAGTCATTATATGCAAACTCGGCAAGTGGCAAAACCATATCCAAGTCCCTCTCACATTCCCTAACCAAACATCTCAAGAGGTTCCCCAAACTTCTATTGACTACCTCGGCCGGCCCATCAGTCTGGGGATGGTAGACTGTGGAGAATTTGAGCTGAGTGCCCAACAAATGCCAACGGGTCTTCCAAAAGTAGCTAGTGAAATGCACATCTCGATCTGACACAATGGACTTAGGAAGTCCGAATCGGCTCACTACACTAGAGAAGAATAAATGAGCAACCCTAGAGGCATCTGAAGTCTTAGAGCAAGGAATGAAGAGGGCCATCTTGGAAAATCTATCAACCACCACAAAGATGGAATCATGTCTGCTGGTGGTCCGTGGCAACCCCAAAATAAAATCCATACTAATATCCTGCCACGGTCTATCGGGCACATGAAGAGGAGTATAGGGGCCAGAAACTTGCTTCGTCATCTTGGCCACAGTGCAAGTGCGACACTGGGCCACAATACGAGCAACATCGTGTTTCAAGCTAGGCCACTAAAATCGATGCTCAACGGCCTCGATGGTCTTGTTCCGACCGAAGTGGCCGGCTAGACCTCCCGCATGCATCTCCCAGGTAAGGAAGTCGCGAACTGAAGTCTGCGGAATACACAAGCGACTCCTCCGAAAAAGGTAACTGTCCTACAAGGTGTAATCAAGATGCTCCCGGGACGGTCCTGCCTGGAGGGTGGTATATATTGGACCAAAGTCTGGACAATCCGCATAGGCCTCCGTCATCCTATCCATCCCTACCACCTCTACACTCATGGTGGTCAAAAGATAAGCGTGACGGCTCAGAGCGTCGGCCACCCGGTTCTCCGCACCAGCCTTGTGCTTCAGCACAAAGGTATAATTGTGAAGGAACTCCACCCAGCGACTGTGACGAGAATTGAGCTTCTTCTGGGCATGGAGATACTTGAGTGCCTCATGATAAGAAAATAGGACAAACTCCTGGTGCAACAAGTAATGTCTCCAATGCTGAAGGGCCTGCACAACTGCGTAAAACTCCTTGTCATACGTGGAGTAACGCAGTTTAGCATCGCTCAATTTCTTGCTGAAATAAGCAATGGGGTGGGTGTCCTAGCTCAGAACACCACCAATACCAACCCCGGAGGCATCGCAAGAGACCTCAAACACCTTCATGAAATCAGAAAGTATAACAATAAGTGCTTGGGTCATGCGCTCCTTGAGGAGCCCAAATGCGGCCGAGGCGGCCTTCGTCCACTCAAACGTCCCCTTTCGGATACAATCTGTAATAGGGGCCGTGATAGAGCTGAAGCCTCGAATAAAGCGGCGATAGAAGGTCGCCAGTCCGTGAAAGCTGCGGACATCATGAAGAGTACGAGGCTCGGGCCACTCCACTATGGCCCTGACCTTCTCCGGGTCAACGGAGACTCCCTCGCTAGACACGATGAACCCCAGGAATGTGACCTGACTAGTCATGAAAGCGCATTTCTTAGGGTTGGCATAAATACTCTTTCTCCTCAGAATAAGACAGACCTGTCGTAGATGGTCTAAGTGGGCCTCCCGAGTGCGGCTATAGATAAGGATATCATCGAAATATACCACCACAAAGATCTTAATCAAAGGTCGAAGGACCTGGGCCATCAGCCGCATAAAAGTGCTGGGAGCATTGGTCAGCCCAAAGGGCATGACCAGCCACTCATAAAGACCATCTTTGGTCTTAAAGGCCGTCTTCCACTCATCACCGGGCCTGATCCTCACCTGGTGATAGCCACTCTTCATATCAATCTTGGAAAACACAGTGGCTCCCGCCATCATATCGAGCATATCATCTAAGCGGGGAATGGGAAATCTATACTTTACCGTGATCTTATTGATTGCACGGTTGTCGACACACATCCTCCAAGTACCATCCTTCTTAGGGGCAAGCAATGCAGGGATGGCACAAGGACTCATGCTCTCACGGAGAGATCCCCTCGTCATCAACTCCTCGACCTGACGCTGAAGCTCAGCGTGATCAACGGGGCTCATCCTATAATGTGGCAAGTTGGGCAAATAGGACCCCGAAATCAGGTCAATAGCATGCTGAATGTCCCGCATGGGTGGAAGACCCTCGGGTAAATCATCAGGAAATACATTAGTAAACTCCCGAAGGATATCAACAACATCAGATGGGAGATCACTCTCCGTCTCTCCAACCACCTCTCGGACTACAATGGCAAAAATAGGGTCCCCTCTAACAAAGTCACGCTCCAACTCTCGGGAGTTGACTAGCATCAACCTCCTAGTCGGAGGAACACTCGGGGCGGGGACATCTGGAGGCAAGGTCGTAGCTTGAGTCGACGATGGGGTACTGGGCCCTGGAATAGCAGGAGTCGGGGTACTAGGCCCAGTGGGACCCCGGATGGATGGACTCCTCGGCTGGGACGGGTCAAGGGTAATCTGTTGGCCATTATGGTCGAATGTGCATGTGTTTGACCGGCCATGGAGGGTAGCATCCCGATAAAATAACTAGGGCCTTCCCAGGATAATACTGCCTACCTCCATAGGCAACACATCACACCAGATCTCGTCCTGGTAGGCATGGAATTGCAATGGCACCAGACATCGCAGCCTTACTGGAATAGAGGTGGAATCTACCCATGACATGCGATAAGGGGAAGGGTGGTCCACAGGGGTCAACCCTAAGCATGTCACAGTACTCGTGGAGATAGCGTTGATACAGCTCCCACTGTCTATGATCACCTTGCAGGCTTTCCCACCCAGCCTACAAAAGGTATGAAAAATGGTGGCGCGACACCAGTCATCACTCACCAACGGCTGGGTCAAGATACACCTGACAACACCCAGCTGAACATCATCCTGGCACTGCGTGCCCTGGACATCTAGTTGCTCGCCCTCAAGCAGCTCATCAAAGAATTCCTCCACGAGCTCCTGGTCAGCCTCATAACTAACGGATACGATACCATGTGCGAGCTCACCGGTCGAAGAATCCCCGATGACCAAAGAAGATCGGGTAGGACAACAAACAGCATAATGACCAACCCCTCCGCACCTATAACACTCATGACGGGACCCAGTGCCCTGTGGTGCCCCACCAGTCATCGACCCTTTTCCCTTGTCATCACGACGAGCCGGGGGTGGTGGAAGCTAGGGTCGGGCAGGAATGGTGGGTGGCTGGGGCCGAGGGGTAGGGGCTGGAGCCTGGGGTCGAGGGGGATAATCCCTCTGAGAGGGAGGGCGGGGCCTAGGGGCAGTGAAGTTCTAGTGGGTGGGTTCCTATGGGCGAGCCATGGGTCCCCTAGGATAAGGTCCAGACGGAACACGAGGATCTGGCCCACGTTGATATGGGGGCCTTGGGCGCTGGACTGGGGTAAACTCGGACTCAAAGTGCTCTAGCTCGAGAGTGACCTGATAAGCCTCCTCCAGGGTCGTCGCATGGCGGCAAAATAACTCATACTGGTAATGCGGCCGTAGACCCCGACGGAATCGAGAGATGGTCATGGCACTCTCCTCCGTGACCCCACATCGCAAGTAGTATTCATCAAAATCAATGATGTAATCCGTCACAGTCCGATCCCCTTGGCTGAGACCCTACCACCTATCAATCAGTCTCTGACGGTATGTGGCATGAAGGTACTTTTGCCTAAGCTTTACCTTAATGTCATCCCATGTCTCAACCTGGGGTTGATGTCGCTGCATCAACAGGCTCTCCACGTTCCTCCAATAAGTAATGCCTATCCTAGCAACTTCATCTTGGCAAATCGGACTCTTCGGTGGTCCGTCATCTCGTACCACTCAAAGTAGCGGTCCATACCCGCTTCCCAATCAACATAGACCTTAGGGTCCAAGGACCCCTCAAAGGTGGGAGGATCCGCGCGCATGGACCTAAGGAGATGATCATCCTCATCGTCCCTATGGGCCCTATATCCACGCCGAGCACGGCCATAACCCTCAACCTCATTATCGGACCCAAAATCATCAAACTCCTGAACATGTAGTCTCTGATTGTCAGCCCTAGGGTGTGCGGGCCGAAGAGCAGGGTCAAGTGGGCCTTGGGCCTACCCGGGGACATCCTCACGAGGAGCTCTATCCTGGTTGGGCCGTCCAACCATACCTTGAATGGTCCGATCGGAAGCCTCCATCCGGTCCTCCATGGCCTTCATCCGACCCTCCATGAATGCAACATGATCTCTAAAGCTCTTATCGGACTGATCTATTCAATTCACGAGAGCTTGCATCATATCTTGAAGGGAGAAGTCACTAGGGGCAGCATTCCTAGGGTCAGCCATCGGGACCGGGCGTTGGTAATCGGTACCACGCCGAGTGGGCATGTAATGGAACTAAATGCAAGGGAATTTTTTTTCTTTTTTTTATGCAAACTAATGTAAGACTCTAAGGGACAAAAGTTGGTAGAATGCAGACTCAAATGCACCCTAGACAACCTATGGCTCTGATACCAAAATTGATGCGGGATGCTATGCAAGCTAGGACTCTATGCGAAGATGCGACCAAGTGGACAAGTAAGACCATCAACTTTCAATAGTTGAACGGCGTATACTCGACACCTAACGTTCCCAAGAGAGAAACCACGCCGAGTAACAAGCAACTCAAGCTCGCAAAATGTCTCCAAGAGAGCGAAGCGTGTCGATTCGCACGGTTAAGGAACCGGCCGAGTCTAGGGTAGGCAATTCACACACTCATGCTCGGGTCGAGCATGGGACAGTCACGCTCTCTCACCGTGGCAGTGATATAAATGTATACAAGCTAGAATCCTAACAATCACACAAGTAGCGACGCTAGAGAATATACTAAACAAGCAAGAAAGAAACTAAACAAGGATGTGAACGCATACCTCCATGCTCAAGGCGTGGGGAAGACGCCCGGCCAAGTCACACAACCACCCGGTACAAGAGATAAACAAGTACAACCCAAACAAAATCTCACTCCTTGCAGGGAGGTAAAAGGCTACACGGCGATCCGGGGGTCGTGCGAAGTGGGGTGACGGGCCATTGGTCGGTGTAGCTCATCATCCACGAATGGCTGCGAACCGGTACGAACAGGGACCCGCGGCAAGGATGGCGCGTCACGGGGGCCGAGGAAGCCACCAACGTCCCTGGAGGTACTCTGTAGTGGATGATGAGCCTCAGCGAAGAAGTTGGAAGTCGATGACGCCGACAAGGACCTACAGGATAGCCTCGAGCGGAGGGCAGAATGCAGGCAGGTCTGCGCGCACGTAGGGAAACAGTAGGAAGATGAGCCCGGTACGCCACCTCCAACACGTTCGCTGGTTACGAAACTTTCCGTGGACGCTGAGGGGGATATCCCAGGGATGCCGCTCGAGCGGCGACTGCAACGGAGCACTGTGGTAGCCTTGGCGAATTTCGAAGTAGACCATGCGCGATCTGGTCTGTCTGCTGGCAACGGGGCAGGGGAACACAAATGGGGCTGAAACCGGGGTTTCCTGGAGGCGAATGGGGCGGGGTTTTCTCTGGTGGATAGATGATAGACGTGGGATGACTGGGTAGCAGAGGCGGGGTGGTGTGTAGTGGAGGTTTAGGGCGTGGGAGGGGAAGAAAAATTGGGCTCAGTTCTGCAATTCAGTGCAGTCAGAACTAAGGGGGCTGAGGGTGGACGTGGTAGGTAGGGGAAAAGGCCTTTAGAAATTGTAAGAAAATTCTGGAGAGGTGTTTAGGTTGTTAGTTAACAACACTCAAAATCCCAGGTCATTTTGAGGTTATTTTGGGGTCGTCTCTTTGGAGGGGCTTGAACACTATCCCAGTAGGACTGCACAGGGGCAGTCTGCGTGACCAAAAGGGCTCCAAAGAGAAGTTTTTACTCCGAGCGAATTTTGAGGCAAGATTTTCAATAGGGGTTGGGGGACAGGTAGGGAAAAAAAATCTATGAATAACTGGAGGGGATCAGAGGATGGGTAGGAGGCCTACCAGGCTGATATCCTGGGCTCTGGTTTTCTGCAGGTTTGCACAGAGGCAGCCCGCGCAGGGAGAAGAACTATGAAGACAACTTTTTATACCAGGAGAACTAGGGCGTGGGATTTTTAGGAGGTGTGGGGGACAGGGAGAGGAAGAAATGTCATGAAGAGGGTGATGGAATTTGAGGATTGTAGATGGACGTTCCAACCTGATCTTCGCGGCCCTATTCTGCAGGCAGACAACCACAGATGGAGCATTGGACAGCAATGGACTTCTCTTCCACGCCTACAACAAAACCTTGACCGATGAACTGCGAGCTTGAGTTGAGGATGGGGAGGTCGCCTCCCAGCAGTTGGAGCAGTAGAGAAAGAGGGGGAGGGTCTAGGGCATCACACCCTAGAGAAAGAGGAAGAGGGAGGGAGAGGGGAGCAAAGCTCTCACAACTTTCTTCTTCAAATTCATTCATTCATCATTAAAAAAATCCCTCAAGGGGGGAATACATGACAATATATAGAGTTGGGCTCCAACTTCCCTCCTTCGAGTTTGAATTTGAACCCACTTGAAATTTGAAATCTATGGTCTCCATCTTCCCTCCTTGGAGTTTGAACCCATTTGGAATCTATGGGCTCCATCTTCCCACCTTGGAATTTGAATTCAAACCCATTGGAGATCCCAAAATAATACAAACCAAAATACAACCCAAAATACATGCCAAATACAACTACAATCGAATACGTACAAAATATAAAATACAACCAAATACGTACAAAATATAAATACATACAAAAATACGTACTAAAGTGTCAAAGCTCCGGGGGAGACTCCAGACTGTCCCCCGGCCACAAAGAGGTTGGTGTCGATCGAGTCGTGCTGCGTGTCTGGTACCGGCGGCTCTCTGAGTCGAGCCGTATTCTTGCTCGGGTGTCCACACCATTATGCATATTGGAAAAATCGCATGTAGGTCTTCCTTCGTGCGAAAGATTATGAGATTTGAAAAGTTGTGAGCAAGGGACCATTCGAGCTCCCTGATGATGAGGAAGTATGGACGAGAGAATAAATTCGCAAATCAACGTTCAATTGGAGTGCCATCAATGCAATTCAGTGTGCTCTCCAACCCAAAGAATTTTCAAGAATTTTGTCATGCTCCACTGCAAAGGAGATGTGAGATAAGCTAGAGGTAATCTACGAGGGTACATCTCAGGTAAGAGAAACTAAGGCTAACATGCTTGTTTCAGAATATGAAGCCTTCAAAATGAAGCCAGATGAGTCCATCTCTGAGATGTACGCCCGTTTGATGGTATCAACCAATAGCTTGAGGAGCCTCGATAAGGCCTACAATGAATATGAAATTGTTAGAAAAATTATCAGGTCCTTGACTCCCATCTGGCACACTAAGGTCACTGTTATGGAGGAGTCTAGGAACCTTTCCACGACCACTGTAGATGAACTCATCGGTTCTCTCATGACTTATGAGTTGAACCTTAAGAGGGTTGATGAGTCGGAAAAGAAGAGAAAACCCCTCACTTTGAAAGTAGCTTCCAGTAGCAAAGGATCCTCTAGTGAGCATAGCTCTTCTAGTTTAGAGGTGGATCTAGATGAATTTTCCATGATCACTAGGAAGTTTAAAAAATTTCTAAGAAAAGAAGGAAAAGGGATTAGAAGAAAATATCATTCTGGAATGAGACAGTAGAAGTATAGATCTGAAACTGTTAAGAAAACTGACTCTAATGTTTGTTATAATTACAGAAAACCTGGTGACCTGAAGGCAGACTGCCCCGAGCTACAAAAGGAGAAATTCAGGTCAAAGAACAAGAAAGGAAAGGCAATGATTAGTACCTGGAGTGACGAGGATGAAGGAAGTGTCAGCAGCACATCAGGCAGTGATGAGGAAGACAGACTCTGCTTAATGGCCAAAAATGATGAAAGAAAAAGTGACGAAGAGGTAACTAATCCATTCGAAAACTATACTCATCATGATTGGGAAGATGCTTATGCAAAGATCTTAGATAAGTATGATGATGTGTGTAAGGAAAATAGGCATTTGAAAAGAAGAATAACTTCTTTAGTGAATGATACATCTCTGAATGATAAAATCACTTGCCCAGAAATAGAAAATGATAGTTTAAAGAAATCTCTTGCTGAATGTGATAGCTTAAAAGTCTCTTTAGCTGACATGAGAAATGAAAATGAGAATCTGAAAGATGTGATTGATGAATTGAAGATTAAAATGCAGAAATTTGAGGAAGAACCCAAAACTGCTAATGAAAAATATAGTGTTGTTGTTGGTGTGAATAATAACTTGAAAAAGACAATTAAAAATCTAGAGAAGGAGAATAAGGATAAATAACAATCCCTTAAAGGCATGACTCAAGGAACTGACAATCTTAATGCCATCTTGGGAACAAAAGTGAACTTTAGAAAGGAAGGATTGGGTTTCAACCCAACAAATAAAAAGAGGCTTGATGTAAAAACCCTGACATTCGTTGCTGAGAAAGGAACATCAAAATTCAAACCTCTAATAAGAATGAACCCTGAAGAGAGCAGCAACAAAAATTCTGTGAAAAATGTTTATCAAAACAAGCCCAGTGTCAAGGACAAGGGCAAAGGAAAGGTTGAGCTGTCTAGTGGATCATCCACACACACTACTACACCTCAGGCTAGAGGATAGGTTAGGGGTCAATATACTAAAGATCAAGTCCAAGGAAAACCCTGTAGACATGCCAAAATTGACGTTATGTTGATCAAGTCTCATGTCATTATATAAACGCCCCAAGTGGACTTCAATATTCCTATAAAATGAAGTTTTTCTATTTTTGTGAGTTTTATGCATTTTTCCTGCATTTTCGTGATTCACGACCTGAAGAAGGGCGTTATTTTCAAAGTAGCGACCTGTCATAGGGCATTTTCAAAAGAAGAGACGGCCATAAGTAAGGGCGTCAATTCCTGGTATTATCCATTAATTTCTGGAATTATCTACTTTCAAAATAAAAAGCATTTTGTGAGTCACGTTCTTCCTCAGGGCGTGTTTTTAAAGAAACGTCTCTACCTCAGGCGTGTTCCCCACAATTTTCAAACAAAAAGAAGTTAATTCCAAAATTAAATCCAGAAAGAAACGCCCTTTCCCAGGTCGTGTTTCAAGAAACGTCTCTGTGAAGGTCGTCAATTCATGATTTGACGCCCTGTCCTAAGTCGTGTTTTACTCCAGAGTCCTTCCTTTTTCCATCTTTCCCTCACAGTTCCCTACTATCATTTGGTCTCTTACTCGATCTCGATCCTTCCTTGGATGCCTCATTGCCCGTTCTTATCTTTCTTTAGTTTGATCACATCTGCTTGAGGCACTATAAAATGAAGTCTTGATCGATCGTGTTGAAGGTTAAGCACTCATAAGATTGAACGTCCAGAACGCTTATTGCAGGTCACGAGCTGCATCCTCTGCATCCTCCGTTGGGCTGCATCCTGCTTCATCCATCTACTTCCATCACCATATTCACTCAGTTTTCCCCTTTACTGTCGTCAGGGACAGCAGGGTCTTCATCTTTTATATCTGTTTTGTTTTTACTTTGTTTGTGTCTTATATCCCTCCATTCTTCACATCTGTTCACCCTTCGCCTGCGTTCACATCTTATTTCATCTTTCTTTTATCATCATACTCTCCCTTCCCTTAAGTCTTCTTAAGGGGTTTAAAAACAACAAAAAAAAGAAGGTACGCATGTCGATGTCCTCTTCCCGTTACATATTCTATTTGAATTGATACTATAGCACTTTGGCTGATCCCTTTCTTCTTGTTTTTTTACTGTCTGTCTTGCAAGGTAATCAAAAAAAGAAAACCCTTCTCATCGGCCGGCCGATTGAAGAAGGAGGAAGAACTCTACATCATCCCGCGTTTCCATTTCCACCAGGTAAGTGCGATCCCTTCCCCGTTCTCATCTCCTCTTGGGACCCTCGCGTCTCTGGCGATCACATCATCTCCACATTAGCACCTCGTGCTATTTTTATTGCATCTTATGCATTTTATTTATTCATTATTACATTTTAATTCCTAAGTGTGGATTTTAATCCAATCTACAAATTGGCGATCACGGTGGGACCTCCACTGTTTTCTTTTTGATTACCATCTCCATTGGCACCCTCGCGTGCCCTTTCCCCTTGGCACCCTCGTGTGCCCTTTCCCCTTTGGCACCCACGTGTGCCCTTTTCCCCTTGGCACCCTCGGTACCCTTTCCTTTGTGCCCCTCGGCACCCTCCACTGTGCACACTGCACACTCCGGGATCAGCCAGTTAGTGTTTGGATATCTCCCAGAATTAACGCCTTCCACGAGGGCGTGTTTTTATTTCACGCCCTTCAGAAGGGCGTGTTTTAGTTGATTAACGCCTCTTACATTGGGCGTCTTTTGCATATCTCCTGTTGCTTTGCCGCTTAATTATTTTATCTGAGAATTCACGCCCCACCCCAGGGCGTGCCATCTATTTTTAGCGCCTGTCATCAGGGCGTTTCATTCATTTTTCCTGCTTTATTCATATCTTGTTGCACTGTCTGAGAATTCACGCCCATTTTCAGGGCGTATTATTATTAGTTATTAACGCCTTCAATCAAGGCGTGTTCTTTTAATTTGACGCCCTCCTGGGAAGGCGTCCTTTCCTGATAACGCCTGACCCCAAGGCGTGGTTTTTTCTCTTCCTGTGAGCCCCTCACAGGATTCACGACAGCCACGCTGCCGTTTCCTGTTTGGTAGCGACCTCTCCCAGGTCGTGTCTTTCCTGAGTTTTCACAGAAATTGCTTACTGCCTTATTTGTGATTCGTTGTTTGGCATCTTGATCTGTCTTGATATATTGCTGTGATTTACATTGACTTCATTTTACTTGTGGGTTTTTTTGGTTGAGAGACCTCCTCTCTCTAGCCTAGGATTCCACACACCTTTCTTGGAATCGGGACAACCCTCCATTGAGCATTCCGTCTCTTTGGACCGGAAATCCCTTTTCCAAGACCTCCATAAGTCCCCGCACCCGTGGATTCCCTCACGGACGTCGGGCTGGTTGTACCCTCGAAGTACCCGGAGTTTAGATATCCTATTCATTGGTGAAGAGAGAGAAAATCTAGTTGACCCGGAGGTCACACTTGGATCAAACTAGGTTTCATTTGGT
Organism: Amorphophallus konjac; assembly: GCA_022559845.1. Classification (NCBI taxonomy): domain Eukaryota; kingdom Viridiplantae; phylum Streptophyta; class Magnoliopsida; order Alismatales; family Araceae; genus Amorphophallus; species Amorphophallus konjac. The sequence goes on from CM040121.1 coordinate 354,713,055, forward strand.
AAAAGAGTGAACTATTCACAAATAATCCACTTTAATCTCAAACATCCAAACATTAAAATCTTCCGTGCTTTCCAACATTGTTTGCATAACTTGGTTGGGTTGACTTGGTTGAATTGTTTTGATTAAAGTGCTTTTTTGGAAATTCCTTCATTAAACATCCTCTCTCTTAAGTATGAAACTCCGTTCAGGTAAAATCATCAACATGTCAGGCAACGGGTACTCTTATGATGATGAGGATGAGAATGTATTTGGTCAATATGGTGACCCTTTCCAAGATTCGGTTTATTATGAGGGAAACTATCTCCCTCCTCATCCTCATTACTCACAAGTTCATGTGGTTGATACCACTATTCATGAGGCGGACCCTTCGTCTCAAGTTCCGTCTTCCAACACCTCGGGGAACCCTTCCCCATCCATTAATGTCACAGATTTGATCCAAGCTCTCTCCCAGTTGGATGACTCCCAGCGGCAAGCCATTCAGGCCGCTTTGAAGCGGAAATCCGTCCCTTCATCTTCCTCTAATCCCCCTCCGGCCGTGAGTGGCCATCAGATTGTTAATGACCAGGCGGTCTTGCATCCCCCCTCCTCTCGTCCACAAACGCCTACTGCGGCCATGCCGGCCCAGCAGGCGAGCTATTCAGCGGTTAGGCACCAATCTTCCCAACCTCCTCGGATTCTACGAACGCCTATGCCGCATTCTTTTGTTCAGAATCAGGCCCCGGTCGAGCCCGATACCAACACTCTCTTGCTTCAGAAGCTGGCCAGCATGGAGGAGCAGCTCAAGAAGGTTACAGCAACTAAGAATGCTCCGGAAATCTCTCTTCCTACATTGCCGGTGTTCCATTTACCACCTTCTGAAATGCCGAATTTTCGGCGATACAATGGGACAGGCAACCCATTCATTCATTTAAAGGATTTCCGATATGAGACTTCCTTCTGGCAAGACAATAAGGCCTCCCTGGCCTACTTATTCAGGAGATCTCTTGAGGGGCCAGCCCTCGAATGGTTTTATTCTCTGGAGCCAGCTGATGCCGGCGATTTTGATGTTATTCAAAGAAAATTCTTGCAAAAGCACAGAGACCGGGTGGGACCTTCCCTTTCTGTTACAGATCTAGTCGCTGAGAAAATGAAGCCTGAGGAGGACTTCATCGTATTTGGTGATAGGTGGCGGTCTATGGCCGAGAAATTGAAGGACACATTTTCAGAACAGGAGCAAGTGAAAATGGTTATTTCTAACGCAACTCCTCAATTCCGGCATATTTTGGCCATGAATCGGCTGACAACTATGGAAGAGCTCTATGAAAGAGCTCGTTATATACAAACGCAAATGAAGGACTCGCCCATCATGGGCATGTTTGAGCCGAAGCCTCGGCTATTTAAAAAGAATATAAATGTCAATAGCGGGCCCACGACTGAGGGCACTGTCACAAATGAGCAGGTTGGCGTAGTTGGCCACCCCCACCACCAATCAAACCCACGACCTCCGCCACCTCCACAGCAAAACCCCCATTTTGCCTCCGCTCCACAACACCACTTCGCACCCCAACCTTCTTTTGCTCCATCACCAAGCCAAGCGTCCCGCACCGACCCTCCAGCACCGCCACAATACCATCAAGTCCCTCCGCCTACCAACTATGGCCAACAACAACGGAGACCACCGCTTGGCCCCAAGAGGGCCCATTATCCACCGCTCCCAGAGAGTCTCCCTGATATTTTTAATGCTTTGATGACCGCCAACCTGCTCGTCCTACCAAAAGAAAGAACGGTGTGGCCCGCCAATGTTGACACATCCCGTTACTGTGCTTTTCACCGCGCCCCTGGTCACAACCTTGATCGTTGTTTCCACTTCAGAGATCATATTTATGATTTGAATGACCAGGGTGGCATTAATTGGGATGAAATGAGGCAATTCATCGCCACCATGAAGGAAAGAAGGCCTCCTCGGCAACAGTAAAATCAGCAACAACAGCAGCCAGCTCCGCAGCAAGTTCAGCCACAGCAAGCTCCAGCACCCCAGCAGGATATGGGGATCGTCCGTAATCCATTGCCGGAGCACGCTCCTAATCAACACGTGAACCCTGTCACGTCTCTCTACGAGGTGGAGAGAGGGCAGGGATGGCACGAAGAAAACGCCTCTGTCGGGGCATTTCACCATGATCCAACTCAAAATCAAACTCCGCACCTTTTGCGCACCCCTCCTTCTTCTTCTGTCAATCTTCAATCAGGACGTTCTCTTTTACGCCCCGTCAACCCATCTACCCCCATCAATTCCACGGCCTTGCCGGCTCGCTCTCTTCTTACCCGCTTGCCACCCCCGCAACCTGCCACTTCTTCATCCATCACCAATCCCACACCCGCGCCGTCCAGGTCGCTCTTGCTTAGCTCACCGTCGGCACCGGTAACACCCGCCACCACTACTCCCCCACCGGCAAGGGTACCTCCACCATCAGTACAACCACCTTTTGTGCCCCGATCTCTCCTTATTCCACTACCCACCAACGCTCCTCGCATTCGGGTATCCCTCTCTTCTCCCACACCTCCTGCGCGGGCGTCTTCGGCAAATACTCCTCCTACGCCTCCCGCGGGGGCATCAGTGTTAAATGCCACTACCACGTCTCCTACGGGGGCATCCCTTTCATTGAATTCCCCTTTGATATCCCCTAGCAGGGTTTCTGCTACCAACATTCCTTCTTCTTCTTCTAACCCTCCTCCTATTCTTGCCCCGACAGAGGCGCGTCAAGGCGTAGCGCCGCTCCGCAGTGGACGGATATTCCACCGTATTTTCCCACAGAGAGAGCTAGAGCCCGTACAGGGGCCGCAAGGACAAGAACAGGAACAAGAGTCAGTGCCAGGGACTCAGTATGATTTATTAAAGCACTTGGACCGCACTCCAGCCAGAATATCTATTCTAGAATTGATCAAAGGGTCCACCACTCATCAGCTGGCTTTAAAAGAATATCTGCAGAAGGTCATGGTCAACGAAGACATTCTGGTCGAGCAAATAGTCACAGTTTTGACACCTGCTAGCAGTCAACCGGCAATCACCTTTCATGAGCATGAGCTAGCACCTCTTCCGGCAAGAAAATATGCCTTGTGCATCACAGTCGACATCAACAAGGTGGCTGTCAAGCAGTGTTTGGTGGATACTGGGGCATCCATCAATGTTTTGCCACCAAGTACTCTAAAGTTGTGCGGCATTCCTGAAAGTCAAATTCGGCCATCCATTATAACGGTCACTGCCTATGATAACATAAAAAAGCCTCCTCTAGGCATGATCACTCTGAAAGTAAGTTTGGGTCCAGCTTCCATAACAGCAGATTTCCACATCTTGGATATGGATCCGACATTTAATGGCATTCTTGGCCGCCCGTATATCCAGCAGCTTGATGCGGTGCCATCTACAAATCATCAGTGTATAAAATTCCCCCACAAAGGCCGCATTATCAAGGTGACCAGTATGCCGATCCTGCCAGAGGAAGATATTCATGCAGCTTCATCAGTTCCTTCCATTTGGCCAGCCAACAAGCCACTTTTGTCTGTGCTGGACGTCCCTCGTCCGCAACCAAGGCCGTCTGAGACCATCACCGCAGTTGCTATGACGCCCCTACCTTCCAAGGGGAAGAAGAAAAAGAATATGATTAACACCCCTGGTTGGAACATTCTGTTGAAAATGGGGTATCAAGACGGCAAGGGCCTGGGCGCCAATTGTCAGGGCAGGATTAGGCCCATTAAGCCGCAGAAATTATTTGCACGAGGCGGCTTGGGCTATAAAGGGCCCGGTAAAAATAAAGAAGAGCCATGGGCTTTTATGACTTCTACTTTAAAGCCAGATCGCCAGCCACTCACCTGGACATTGAAGACACATTTTGTCACGGGTGGCATTCATAATGATGAGCAGACGACTATGATTACTTCATTGCTGGATTGTCAGGATGTTCACGCCAGACAGTTTGCTCGTCATATTGCACCACTGGCTACCTACAAGGCCCTGGAGTCTTTAAGGCCGGACAAAAGAAGGAAAATGGATGATCCGGAATGTGATTGGTACAGGTGGTTCGACCTGAATGACATCACTATTTCTTTAAGCCGCCTGTTCATGCCGACAGATCCGGAATGGCCGCCACTCATACAAGAATTGATTGAAATGCCAGCCGCAATCACAGACAAGAGACAGTTGCTAAGTGACTACACAGATACTGGAGAGCCAGATGTCCCCTTTGAAGAGGGTTTTACCGTGGATAGGCTGTGGGCCGGCCACTTCTCCCTCACTTCTGTGCATCTGTCTGTGTTGGCTTCTCTCTATTCCCGTTGGTTTGGTCACGTGTCGCGACCGCCACCGATTACCATCAACTTGTCTCCCGATTCAATTCAGATTTCCCTCCCGGTTGCTCCTTCGCTCCTCGAGCGATTTTCTAAAATCTCCATCTCGCCCCCGCGTGGGCCATCACTAATTGAAGCTTTCTCTGATCTTGCAATTTCCACTCACCCTGCTATTCTCCCTTCACATTGCTTTCTACTTGGAAAAGAAAATAAAAATGAAGAAAAAGATAAAAACGAAAAAAAAATGCTGATTTTCCAACTTTCCAATCCTCCATTTCTATTGAGGAGGCCTCCTATCTTTCTCCCGAGTGCGTCCCGACCCAGGGGCCGCTCTTCCAAGATTCCTTGGTAAGTCTTTTCTCCCCCTCCGGTGAGGGGTCCTCCTCTGTATCACCTCCTGTATCCACTTTTTCACCTCCTTTCCTTTTAATCAGCCTAGTTGCTCTCCTTCTTCGTCTTCCTCTTCTTCTAATAAAATTCATGGGGTAGATTCACACAAGAAGGCCAAGGGTAAGCAGATTCCTCGCAGATTTTTGTTGGAATTGGCCATCAGATGCCAAGCTTGTTTAGCTCTCCCGGAGTTTGTGGAAGATCCAATTATCCTGCCAGAGCTAGAATATGAAGATGTTATTGCTTCTTATGAGGGTTTGGGTGTTTATGAAATTATGAATGATGAAGACCCTATTGAAGAGGGGGAAGAAAGTTATGAAGACTATGAGGACGAGGCTGACGCCTTTGCTAGTGGCATAAGAAGATTTGACGAACCATCAGCCTCTGTAGAAGAGCCTACCAAAGAAATTAATCTGGGAACCGAGGAAGACCCTAGGATTGTCCTCATTAGCAAGAATTTGCCGCCCTCCGAAGAGGAGGCGCTCATTTTAGTTCTTCAAGAATACAAGGACACGTTTGCTTGGAGCTATGAAGATATGCCTGGATTAGACCCTGCGCTCGTTGAACATCGTCTTACACTTAAGCCAGGGTCTGTCCCGGTCAAACAACGGTTGAGGCGTTTCCACCCTAACATGGCTTTGAAGATGAAAGAAGAGGTCGATAAGCTCCACAAAGCTAGATTTGTTAGAGTTGTCCTTTACCCCAATTGGGTGGCTAACATTGTCCCGGTTATGAAGAAAGACGGGAAGGTTCGGATTTGCATAGATTTTCGGGATCTCAACCGGGCGTGTCCTAAAGACGACTTCCCCCTCCCTCATATTGATGTTCTAATCGATAACACGGTAGGATTTGAGACTCTCTCTTTTATGGATGGCTTTTCAGGTTATAATCAAATTCGACTGGCTGAGGAAGATCAAGAGAAGACTTCATTCACAACACCATGGGGCACTTATTGTTATGTGGTCATGCCCTTTGGACTTAAGAATGCTGGAGCCACTTATCAGAGGGCTATGATGGCTATTTTTCATGACATGATCCATATCTATATTGAGGTGTATGTGGATGACCTGGTAGTGAAATCAAGGACAAGGATTGAGCATCCTGGGGTTCTAGCTAAGGTTTTACAAAGGTCGCGGGAATATCAATTGAAAATGAACCCCAAGAAGTGCGTATTTGGCGTTTCTTCAGGGAAATTGCTTGGTTTCATTGTTAGCAAGAGGGGAATTGAAGTTGATCCCAACAAGGCAAAGGCCATTAGAGACATGCCTCCTCCCAAGAATTTGAAGGAAGTTCGAGGATTAATCGGGAGGTTGCAATTTATTCGCCGCTTTGTCTCCCAGCATTCACAGAGATGTAGGCCGTTTTACGAGCTCACTAAGCCAGGAGTCAAATTTGAATGGGATGACAAGTGTCAGGCAGCCTTTGACGGATTAAAGGATTATTTGGCCAATCCTCCTGTCCTGAGGCCGCCAGTTCCAGGCAAACCACTTGTTCTTTATGTTTCAGTCCTGGATGACTCTGTAGGTGCTGTTCTAGCCCAAGTGGATGAGGAAGGTAAGGAGAGGGCAGCATACTACTTGTCTAAACTTCTTAACCCCTGTGAGCAGAGGTACTCAGCCATGGAGAAGACTTGTGCAGCTTTGGTTTGGGTAGTTCAGAAATTAAAACACTATTTCCTAGCTCACGAGGTTCACCTCATTGCACGCATGAACCCAATTAAATTCCTCCTTGAAAAATCTGTCCTCACTGATCGATTAGCACGCTGGCAAAGCTTCCTTTCTTAATTTGACATCACTTACATCCAGCAGAAAGCTATCAAAGGCTACGCCATCGCCGAACACCTTGCTCATCACCCTCTCCCCCGTTTTGATCCGGTCAATTCAGAGTTCCCAGATGAAGAACTAATGTCCATCAATCAACCCCACGATCCTATGTGGACATTACATTTTGATGGAGCTCTAAATTCTCAAGGAAGAGGGATCAGCATGGTTCTTTTAACACCTGAAGGGGTCACCATTCCATTTGCTGCTCGGCTCACTTTCCCCGTCACCAACAATATAGCTGAGTATGAAGCTCTTTTGGCCGGTCTTCAAACCGCTCATCGATATGGCGTCACCCATTTGAGGATTGTCAGTGATAGTCAGCTCATCCTGCGCCAAGTGTTGGTCAAGTGCCGCACTATTAATCCTAAGCTCAAGCCCTACCAGGAACTCGCTTCAGCTTACACCAAACTCTTCACTAAATTGATCTTCGTTCATGTCCCGCGCAGCCAGAACATCTTGGCTGACGCTCTCGCCTCTTTGGCTTCCTCTTTAGTTTTCCCTCCTGAGCGTGATTTTCATGTTCCCCTGATTCATCAGCGTGACACTCCAGCTATTAGGGATCGCGCATTCCTTGATATTAGGGATCAAGTGCTTGAGAAGGTTAAGCAGAAAGAAGCTCTCAAAGGCAAAGAGGTCATGCTTCTGGATTGGCAAGAAGAATTGGCTGACGAAGAAAAGCCTTGGTATTATGAGATTGCCAGGTATTGCAATGATCAGTCCTATCCCGAAGAAGCCACTGCAGAAGAGAAGAAAGCAATAAGAAGAGTGGCTCAACGTTATACTTTGGTTGGAGGTGTGCTCTACAGAAGAGGGCTCACCGGTGTTTTATTAAGATGCCTCGATGATGATGAATCTTGGAAAGTTGTGGAAGAGGCGCATTCTGGTGTGTGTGGTGGTCATGTGAACAGCCAGATGCTAGCTAAGAAGATTCTTAGACTAGGGTTCTATTGGCCCACTCTAGAAGAGGATTGCTCTATCTACGTTCGTAGGTGTGTTAAGTGCCAACTGCACGCCGACAATATTCATTCTCCTGCTTCTTCACTCCATCCTACGTCCTCCCCATGGCCTTTTTCCATGTGGGCTTTTGACATCATTGGACCTCTTGGTGACTCGAATCTCCTCACGAAGCAAAAGTCGTTCATCCTGACGGCAACGGAGTACTTCACAAAGTGGGCGGAAGCAGAAGCTTACGTGTAAATTAAAGCATCAACCGTCTGCAAATTTATCATGAAGAACATCATCACGAGGTTCGGGATCCCGAATACCATCGTCACCGACAATGGACCTTAATTTATCTCTCAAGATCTCAAGGATCTCTGCAACAGGTACAACATTGCATTGCATCATTCTTCTCCCTATTATCCGCAGGGCAATGGCCAAGCAGAGGCCACTAATAAAACCTTGATCAAAATTATTAAGAAGACGTGTGAGGCTAGTAAATTTGCGGACTGGCCAGACAAGCTGGTTGAAGCTCTTTGGGCCTACCGCACTTCCATTCGAACTCCCACTGGGCAAACTCCTTTCGTCCTTACTTATGGAATGGAGGCAGTAGTCCCTTATGAGATTCTTATTCCCTCTCTGCGAGTACAATTGGACAAGGAGCTCTCTATTGATGAGCGTCGTGATTCACTCCTTGCCCAGTTGGAACTCCTTGACGAGAAGCGTTTGGTCGCCGCTGAGCATGCGCGCGTTTATCAAAATAGGCTCTCACGTTTTTATCAAAAGAAGGTAATTGAGAGAAAATTTAAGGTCGGTGAAATGGTAATCAAAAGAATTTTTGTAAAACCCGGTGGCCCTCGTTCAAAGCTCCAACCAAATTGGGAAGGGCCGTTCGTCATAAAAAATGTTTATCCTGGCAATGCTTATAAACTGGTTAATGCTGAAGGAGAGGAATTGACTCACCCATGGAATGGTTTGTATATCAAGAAATATTACCCCTGAACAAAAATCCAAACAAAAATTGAAAACTTCATAAAAATCCAAAGAAAGTAGAAATTTCCCAAATAATCCAAAAAAAAATCAAATATTTTCAAAATCAAAACAAAAAAGTTTTCTTTCATGGTTTTCCTTTTGGGTTGACATGGCATACAAGGGTCCACGGTCCGAAAGGTCAAAATTCAGAATCCATTCATCAGTCTTGCTAATTTAAAATGGGAGTTGACCCCGCACACACTACACACTTTACTCTTGAGCTCAAGCAGTGCAAAATCTGATGGAAAGTCAAAACCGGACTAAAGGCGAAAGACGATATCCATTCTTTTCTTCTTCGGCCCACAAGGGAGGAAGGGAGGTCTCGAGGTAGACACGCCAAGCCTATCCGCCGCCCTAGTAGGAGGAAGTCAGGGCCCAAAAGGGAACAAATGCCACAAAAAGCCCAAGTACAATTAGGTTTATTTTCATCAATGCAAATCAATTCCAAAGTGAAAGTCAAGTTATGAAAAGAAAAGCATGTCAAGAGTGCAAAGTCCCCGCAAGGAAAACCTTGGGCGTATGAATGCAATATAACAAGGGCATAAGGGCAATAAATTTTCCCTACGCCAAAGACCGAACCCCAACAGGCATAGGGTAGGGGAGGTAACTTTGCCCTGAGCATTCCAGAATCCCTTATGGGCTTCCCTTGTATTTTCTTCCATCCCTTCTATGCGGTGAAGTCATGAACCAGCAGAATGGTCTAGACAAACCGAAGAGAATGCACTGCACGAAATCTTGTGTATAAGTTTAATTATATGCACGCCAATCCCCCTTTTTAATTATTCAAGAAAGGTCAATGGATCTTAGATGATGACCAAGTAGGGCCCACCACCTTAATGGCTTTATCAGCCCAATTTGGGAAGAATAAAATTAACGCCTTTGTTCAAGGCGCGTTCATGTTAATTCACGCCTCGCCTAAAGTCGTTTCTTTAAAACATAACACCTCTCGGAAGGTCATTTTTTTTAACAAAATTCAAAAAAAATCTTTTCAAATTCACGCCGCTCCCGAGGGCGTCTTTTACGAGAGTAACGACCTAATCTAAGGCGTGTTTTTTTTTAGAAAATCCTAAAAAAAATATAGATAATGAAAAGAACAAAAATAAATTCTTCATGTTGCATGAATTGCACTCTTGCCTGGGCATCTTTTAATTATTGTTTGCATATGTGTGACGTCCTGAGGCATCTCCCAGTTTTGGTTATTTCATTTTGCCTTATTTAATTAAAGGCTTGGCCCCTTGACCCCTTATTAAGGTCAGAATATTGACACCCCTTGCTCACCGGGCAAGGGGCCAAGTCGAACAGATGAATTAACCTGTTTGTTCAAGTGAAAACCACAGCTGCAGATACAGGGCAAAGAAAACAAACACGAAGAACGTGGAAAGAAGAAAGTACACGAACACAAGGCCACAACCACACAAAGTGCTCAGGTAACAAAAATCTGAATCTCATATATATATATATATGTCATGTCAAAATCATGTACATGTGTGAAGGTGGAGGAGTACAAGTAAAAGGCCCTCAGCTCTCGCCTCCACTCTCCTCTGGTCTACTCTCTGCCTCACCCTCGGCATCCCGAGGCGGTGCTGGTGGAGGGGGCATGAAGCCCCGTGACGCTGCTGGACCTCGCGCCTGGTCCCCTGCCTCGCTCCGCGGTCGGAAGGAGGAACCCGCCACGTAAGAAGAGCCGCCAAGGCTGAACCCTGCAGCTCGCGCCCGCTCCCGGCCTCACTGCAACCGCTCCTCGGACACCCGCTGCCGCTCCTGGGAAAGGACTAGCTGAGTCCTCAAGTCTGCCAGCTCTCGCTCCCGCGCTCCAGCTAGCTCCTGGTGACGGGCAAGGTCCGCCCGGTGCTCCTCACGCTCGCGAGTACGCTCCTCGCGCTCCCGGACGAGGTCCGCTCGGTACTCCGCACGCTCCCGGGCACGCTCGCGCCTCTCCAGCTCAAGGGTCACACGCAGCTCTGCCACGTCCTGAGGAAGCTCCTCCCGACGCCTCGCAGAGCGCTCCAACTCTGTGATCCGCTGCTCGCAGATCGCCAACTCGGTACGCGCCGCTCGTAGCTGTGCACTCTGAAAACAGGCAAACAAATCATCAAGATCAACAATTCAATGAAGCAAATAAACAACACATGGTTGAAGGTAAATCACTCGCCTGCGAGGACGTCGCCTGCTGTCCCTCACAGACGCAAGCAATAGCTGCTCGGAGCTCCTCAGTCTGCAAAACATTTTTTTTATCAGTACACAATGCTATATTTAATTAATAATTGAATTGACTGAGTTTGACTTCAGAATTTACCCGTCTGGCGAGGTCATGCTCTACTGCCTCGGCTCGTGCAACTGCTCCAGCTAGCTGCTCCGATAGCGCGGTCACCTCGGCGCTAGGTCCCCTCGAGCTGCAGGCCTCACCTGGGTCTCTCCTCACCGCTCCCTACTGGGCATGCTGCATTCATTAAGACCGTCAGTGGCTAATCATTAATTCAACAAAAAATTCATTTGCATATAGGAATAATTTAAACACTCACCAGGGTCTCCAGGTCTGCCCGTGTGGCGGCCAGCTGGTCCTCCAGGCCGTGTAGATGGGCCTGGGCATCCATAGCCGCTATATCTCGCGCATCCTGCATTCATCACATATTAGTTGCATAATAGACATGTATAAGCATCGGCATTTAGAAATAATTGCATTCATACATACCCCTAAGACCTTCATCTGAGGTCTACCGGCGTAAACCTCCCAGTAGCGTCGGAGGTACTCGGAGCTGTCTGTCGCCTGGGAGGTGACTCGGGTCCCGCCTCGCTGCCAATCTCCGTACTGCTCCGCGAACCGAACCCTCCAGTCGATCGCTTTTGTGCGACCGCGGGTCTTCCTACCAATCCCTCGAGGCTCCCCGACCTCGATCCATTCCTGGGGCAGGCCCAGGGTCCTCATCACCAACTTGAGCCGTAACGGCTCGATCTCACTCAGGCAGTGCAGCCACAGCTCACGCCCAAAGCGAGGTCGCCCCGATACGACCCAAGGTTGGCCCTCATCCATCATATCCTCGTAAGGCCTCCACTGCACCTGCATTCATACATATCATTGTCATTTAATCATAATCAATTTAAATCAACTCAAAAGAAATGCATATCATTTATTCATACATACCAGCGAGGGAGGGAAGTCGCGGAACTCTCTCCGTAGAACCCACAACTCGTAGTCGAGTGGGGCACCGAAGATGACTGGTAGCCAGCGTCGCGCCAGAGGGAAGGATCCCTCAGCTCCTGGCCGTGGGTCGACGCGCCCCATCGGCATGTACAAGTGGCTCCACACCTGCATCCATGCATTGCATTAGTAAGGCATTCATTCGCATGAAAAAAAAGGGAAAATAAATACCTGAAGAAAAGGTGAGAAGTCACTGACGGTCGTCTCACGTCCTGTCCCCATGGACAGGTCCGCCAGCAGGTGTGCCAGCAGCGATGCACCCCAAGCGTAAGTGCCAACTGTCTCCAGGTCCTCAAGGATGCCCAAGAAGCGACAGTTGATGACGTCAGCTTTCGTCCCCAGCAATAATCTCCCAAGCAGCAACAGCAGGAACCTCCTCAGGTCTCGATCCGCTCTCTCATGGTCAGTCGGGTCCTGGCAGCATACCCCTCTCACCCCGTCGGTCAGCCTCTTTGCAAACTCACCTAAGGTCTCCCCTGACCTGTGCCTGGCATCTCCTAAACCCATCACCGTAGTCAGGTCTATACGGAAGATGGTCCTACACTCGCTCGGTACCTCATAGACCATATCCAGCCCTAGTAACCTCTGGGCCATCTCCGTGTAGTCAGGATAGGTGAACCCACTCACAGCCTCACCATCCACCCTCAACCCTGTAATCCTAGTCACATCCTCTAGGGTAGGAACCATGTGCCCCCAGGGCATCAGGAAGGACCGGCTCACCCTATCCCAACGTTCCCGTAAAACCTGGATAAGTGCTAGGTCGGGTCTAAATGGCTCAATGGATAGGAAAGCCCCGAACCCCATAGCATCTACCCTAACCCTCTGGAAGTCGGGGAGACCCTGATATGCTGCCCAGACCATGACCCATGAGATACGGGTCCTCATCAGCCCCTGCACGCATTAAAAGAGAAGAATTTTGCTTAATTGTTTGGTTAATCATGTGTAATTGCATTTGGTTTTGCCTGGGCATTGATTCTAATGTTTTGGAAGTCACGACCCTCCTCAGCTCGTTTCTTAGTAAATTCACACCCCTAAAGGGGGCGTTCTTCTAAATGTGGTTTTAAGTAACGTCCTGGGTGAGGGCGTTTTCCATCTTTGAAATGCCTCTGTGAAGGGCGTGAACATGTTGTTAATTTCTAAAATCCTAACATCACGCCCTCGGATGGGGCGTTTTCCACTTGGGACCGTTCAGTTTAAATAGAGAAGTAATGAAGAGACGCCCTCTGGTTTGGGCGTTTCTTGTTAAAAATCACGCCCTGGTGAGGGGCGTGGCCTTCATATTTTTCAGATAATTCAAATAAGAATGACAGCATGCGAAATAATTAATGAAAAAACATTTAATGGGAATGGAATTAATGAAAAATCGTAATTTTGAAGAAACGACATGCTGCAGGGCGTTTGTCATGGAGGTTAATTATTTTTCAGAAAATAAAAGGAATTTACGCCCTGGGCAAGGGCGTTTCGTTTGTGAATTACGCCCCCATGGGAGGCGTCTCTTTTCTGAGTTGCAGGTTTCGTGCCCGAGGGCTATGGAAAAATAGAAAAAAAATAGAAAAAAAAAAGAAAATGAAATGAAAAAAAAATGGAATTAGGGAGGGGAACCTACCTTTTTGTGCTTCTGGGGTTGTGGTCGAGGTAGTGGCCGTCTGGGCCGCCGGAGTTGACCCCGGGAAGCGACCGCCGCCGTCGGCGGTGGTCCTCCGTCCTCCCTTTCTTCTTCTTCTTCTTCTTCTTCTTCTCCACCGTCTTCCCCTTCTCCGTCTTCTCCTCCTTCTTCTGTTGCTGCTCCTTCAGCCTCGTCGCCGCCGGCCACCACCGGTTCTTCTTCAAAGGCCACGACGGCGAGGGCAGCGTCGAGATCAACCACCTCTGGAGCGGCCACCCTTTGGCGTTTGGCCATGGCTAGGGCTAGGGGGAGGGAGATTGAGAGAGTGAGAAAGGGAATGAGAGAGATGGGAGATTGAGAGAGAGGCTTCGGGGGGGGGGGGGGTCTTCGGTTATGGTTTGCAGAGAAATGGGGGAGAATGAGACAAGAGGAGGAAGAAGAAGGGGGGCTGATGACTTTTGGGTTTCGAAAAGAAGACACGCCCTTAGGGAAGGCGTTTTTAATGGAATTCACGACCACTCGTTGGGTGTTTTATAAAAATAGACGACGTTTATTAGGGCGTTAATTTATTTTGCATGGGGAACGATAACCGTCGTCAGACGCATTGAATGGGCGTTGATTGATGTAATGAAAGTCATCATTGCTGGCTTAGAGTAACGCCTCTATAGAGGGCGTGTTATTCTTGAGAAGTGACTAAGGAAAAGGCGTTATTTTTGATGATTCAACGATTATATTCCTTGAGGTTTGAACCTATTCACGCCTTGTTTAAAGTCGTTATTTAAGTCACGCCCTCTCATGCAGGCGTCAAATGTGGAAGATGGGCCGATTGAGGCGCCTTGAGGTAAGGCGTCCTTTCTTGAATTCACGCCTTTCTTTGAGGCGTTATTTGTAACAGAAACCCAGGTTTTGGAAGATTTTGATCGTAATCACAGTGATAATTGGCTCAATCAGAAAGCAATCTTTATTATTTGAAAGAAAGGATTACAATGCCTAATGAGCCACCTTGGGCCTTAATTTCCTCAATGCTATCACATAATTTTTCCAATGTTCCTTGTCTTCTTCTAAGTCTTCCACAGGGTGATGAAGCTTGCTTAGCTTCCACAGAGCTTGAATGGTGATTGCCTCCTCTCCATCTTCATTGCTGCCTAGATGCCTTGATTTGATTGGAGGAAGATGGGAGATGTCTTCTAGCACTTGCCTTGGAAGACCGAGCTGAGGAAGGCACCGGTGTGCATTGTACAAGATGAACTCGGATGCGCCAATAAGTCGAAGGTCCGTGCCGATGGAGAATCTTGCGCGAAGTTCCTGCATTTTGAGTATTCCCGGAGAGCAAGTAAAGAGATTTTTGGGCATTACCTTAAGGTGTTCTCTCCACTCCGCCCTTTTCTTGATTTGAGGAATGCGGTTCGTCACCCTATTGCTTATTCCCAACGAGCCGGTGATATAAGAAAGCGGACTTTTGGAGAAGATCCTTGACGATTGTTGGGCTTCATGGCATGGATCAAATTTAAAGTGGAGGTCCACCCAACTTGAGAAGGCTAGCATACAGCCGTATATGGGCCGCCCCATGGCCGCCGATGTAAGCCCGCTGTAGAGGTAAGCTAGTATGGCCGGTCCAACTCTTTCACCTTCCCATAAGCTCACCACTGCACTTATTTGACTCTCTTCAAGGAAGTCCTCCGTAGATGGAAACAGTAGTGCGCCTGCTATGCACACCACGAAGGCCTTTGTTATTCTTTCTATCTCCTCCTCTTCCTTGGCTTGATCTGCTCTTTTGTATACCCATGAGGCTAGCTTCAGGAGGTTGATTCCCTTGGTGATCTTGATCTGATTCACTAAGTTTGGGTTAGGAATAAGGTTGGTTAAGAGCTCATGAGAGGAGATGGGTCTTGGCATGATGGCCATCTGTTCTTCTTCACTTTGTTTCATTCTTTTCAAACCCAAGATCATCTCTATTTCTTCCAATAAAATGGTGGCTTCAAAAGTGGAGAAGAGAAAGGTGTGGGTGGAAGGATGCCATATTTCTATAAGAGCTCCCATGGCAGCCCAATCTAAGTGGATTTGATCATAATGCTTGGCATGGGTTATTAAGCCTAGAAGATGCCACCTTGCTACAAAGACCCTCATGTCAGAAGAGAATTTAGAGAGGAGGAGGGGCAGCCACTTTATCTTTGTGAACCTCCTACCTCCGGGCATATTTGGATAGTCCTGTGGAAAGCAAAAGTAAGAACAAACAGAGCAGAAGAGATGAGAAGAAAAAACAGTGATCATATAAGGATGAAAGAAAGAACAGAAGCAGTTGGTTTACCTGGTTTAAAGCTATTCGGCTGCTTATGTGCCCGTTGATCTCGGTAAGTCCGGGAGTAGAAGCCTTCGACCTCTTGATAGCTCTGTCCATAGCCGCTGCGGAAGAAGTTCGAACGGCAGAACCTGCAGGCAGAAGCAATAGTAGAAGAATTCAGAGGATTTGATTTGATTAATTCTTGAGGAAAGCTTGCCTTTAATATAGAAGGTTGAACCCTAAGTTTGTTCGAAATTGCAGTGTTTAATTGGCATTAGAACTGTGTTTTGCTCTCGAGTTGGAAACGAAAGTTTGTGGTTAATTAACGCCGTTGGTAGGGGCGTCAATTTATTAAATTGACGACCTTTCTTAGGTCGTGTTTTATGTAACACCCTCTCATGGGACGTTTTCTTCTGGAGCTATGGTTGCTGTTAACGCCTTTGTGAAGGGCGTGTTTTTAAATGGACGCCCTAACGTCGGGCGTTTTTACGCCGTTAGATGCAGGCGTATTCTTATGGACTTATGGTTTGGTTTTCCTATATATGCTTTGATGAACTTAAGTGCTGTTATTTTATTAAAATTGTTTTATTTGAGCACTTATGATCATTTTTTTGGAGAATCAAGATTATTTATGATCATGAAAGGACTGATGAGTATTGAGTACAGAAGTTTTGCAGGTTTCGAGGTGCTTGGATATGTGGGAGTACCATTATGATGTTCTTGTATCATTTTCCTGTAAGCATTGTTACTATATGATATCTACACTATTATAGTATGTCAAGGACCTTGTGGTTCTGATGAACCTGAAATTCGAGTTCCCCTTCATCAAAAACGATGACGATTTCGGGAAAGTCTTGATCACACGGATAGGCCGTTGAGTTGTTAAAGGTTTGGGACGATGGTTCCACTTTCTGAGTTGATGTGCGGACAAACGGGCTTCGGCTTAGTGTTAGCTCAGAGATGTGGATTCTTGACCAAATCTAAATGGCTTAGCAATATTATCCTTGATTATTTTCTATTTTAGTTTATCTTAATCTTTTCTTTTAGCCCAGCATGCATCATGTAGGACTTTGAGTTTCATGCTGAAAATCTTCATGTTATGGCAATAATGAAGTTCACTCGCTCTTGATTGAGTTGACATGAGATATTCCACTTCAAATCAAGTACTTCGTTCTATTTGAAGCCGTTCAGGCTGATTCCTTGAAAGTGTCCCTTTTGTTGGATCTCTATCCCAATTCTCTTTACTTTTCTGCAAAATTTACCTTGGTTGAAGCACGTCCACGTTGGCTGGTAATCGCTCTCCAATGGTCTTTCCCTGTCGTGCCCACGCGCACACCCTTTATTTACTTAGTTTAATCTCCTTTTATCCAACAAATCGATGTTTCCTTGGAACCACTCAGAGTTGTTTCACTCAGAATCTTAGAAAGATTTCAAATGCTTGGTGTCTGAGGCGTGTCACATCACACCTTGGCGTCTCCTTATCAGTTCATTCCACTTCATTCCTTTCATTACACTTCATTCCATTTCTGTCTCACTCCCTTGCAAAGCAGACGCCAAGGCGGGGCAGCTGTAGACACGCCAAAATTGACGTTATGTTGATCAAGTCTCATGTCATTATATAAACGCCCCAAGTGGACTTCAATATTCCTATAAAATGAAGTTTTTCTTTTTTTGTGAGTTTTATGCATTTTTCTTGCATTTTCGTGATTCACGACCTGAAGAAGGGCGTTATTTTCAAAGTAGCGACCTGTCATAGGGCGTTTTCAAAAGAAGAGACGACCATAAGTAAGGGCGTCAATTCCTGATATTATCCATTAATTTCTGGAATTATCTACTTTCAAAATAAAAAGCATTTTGTGAGTCACGTTCTTCCTCAAGGCGTGTTTTTAAAGAAACGTCTCTACCTCAGGCGTGTTCCCCATAATTTTCAAACAAAAAGAAGTTATTTCCAAAATTAAATCCAAGAAGAAACGCCCTTTCCCAGGTCATGTTTCAAGAAACGTCTCTGTGAAGGTCGTCAATTCATGATTTGACGCCCTGTCCTAAGTCATGTTTTACTCCAGAGTCCTTCCTTTTTCCATCTTTCCCTCACAGTTCCCTACTATCATTTGGTCTCTTACTCGATCTCGATCCTTCCTTGGATGCCTCATTGCCCGTTCTTATCTTTCTTTAGTTTGATCACATCTGCTTGAGGCACTATAAAATGAAGTCTTGATCGATCGTGTTGAAGGTTAAGCACTCATAAGATTGAACGTCCAGAACGCTTATTGCAGGTCACGAGCTGCATCCTCTGCATCCTCCGTTGGGCTGCATCCTGCTTCATCCATCTACTTCCATCACCATATTCACTCGGTTTTCCCCTTTACTGTCGTCAGGGACAGCAGGGTCTTCATCTTTTATATCTGTTTTGTTTTTACTTTGTTCGTGTCTTATATCCCTCCATTCTTCACATCTGTTCACCCTTCGCCTGCGTTCACATCTTATTGCATCTTTCTTTTATCATCATACTCTCCCTTCCCTTAAGTCTTCTTAAGGGGTTTAAAAACAACAAAAAAAAGAAGGTACGCATGTCGATGTCCTCTTCCCGTTACATATTCTATTTGAATTGATACTATAGCACTTTGGCTGATCCCTTTCTTCTTATTTTGTTACTGTCTGTCTTGCAAGGTAATCAAAAAAAGAAAACCCTTCTCATCGGCCGGCCGATTGAAGAAGGAGGAAGAACTCTACATCATCCCGCGTTTCCATTTCCACCAGGTAAGTGCGATCCCTTCCCCGTTCTCATCTCCTCTTGGGACCCTCGCGTCTCTGGCGATCACATCATCTCCACATTAGCACCTCGTGCTATTTTTAGTGCATCTTATGCATTTTATTTATTCATTGTTACATTTTAATTCCTAAGTGTGGATTTTAATCCAATCTACAAACCCCAGACCAAAACATCCCAGTATCCACAGAAAGGTCAAGGCATCTACCAACCTGCACCGATGCACACTTCTTATGGGTTTAGGACCTTTAGAAATCCAGGTCTGAGCAGGGACACCTCAGGTCGAAGCTACCACCATGGTGCACAGACCTATTCCTTATTTCACAACCCCTATTATTACCACCCTGGTAAGATAGGTCGAGGCAGTCCCAACAGGAGGCCAGTGCAACAGTCATATCCCAATCAAAAACATAGACCTAAATCCTAGAACACCTTTGGGCAACCTAGATTCAGGAATTTCAGAAATTAACCAGAACTCTCAAAGCTTTGTTCACTCTATGTCTAGTCAGCCTAGGACCCACACTGGACACACTCATCCTAATGTCCATTGGATTAATCACTGATACAGAAAAGCTCAGGATGCTAACAAAAAGATTGTCAAACCACAGAAGTTACCTACCAAAGTTCAAAATTCTAATGTGAGACAAAACAAACAGAAAGTAAAGAAATCCACAACTCAATTGAAGACAACAAATCAAATGTGGATTCCAAAACACCTTCTATCCTGCTTGCATGATTTGACTGTTAGTATGGGGCCCAAACATTTTTGGGTTCCAAAATTTTTCACTTGATTTCATTTGTAGGTATGCCTGGCAGCCAACCAGAACAAATGGTATCTTGACAGTGGCTGCTCTAGGCACATGACTAGGGATAAAGGAAAATTCTTGCATGTTGGTGAAGAAAGATGCTGGTCATGTTACATTTGGAGGTAATATCAAGGGAATGATCATTGGGGCAGGAAAGGTTGGTACGTGCTCTTCCTATTTTATTGAAGAAGTTCTATTAGTTGAAGGGCTAGCTTATAATTTGCTCAGTATTAGTCAGCTTTGTGATAAAGGCCATAAAGTTGTTTTTGATTCTCTTGCATGCACTATTTTTGAACCCAATTCTGAATCTGTGAAATTTACTGGCAAAAGAGTAAATAAAATCTATATAGTAGATTTAGATGATGTAGCACACAATAATCTATATCTCACTGTCAATTAGAATGACTTAGCTTACCTGTGGCATCGTAGGTTAGGTCATGTCAGCTATAGTGTGCTTCATAAATTGAATAAACATTGCACGGTGAAAGGTCTTCCTGAAATTTCTTTCAAACAGGACAATAAAATTTGTGAGGCATGCACCCAATGTAAACAAACCAGAAATTCATTTAAGTCCAGAATTGAAGACCTATCTTCTAAACCTTATGAGCTGATTCACATGGATTTATTTGGACCCATTAGATCAGCTAGCTTATCTGGAAAAAGATATGGTTTTGTGTTTGTTGATGACTTTTCTAGATTTACTTGGGTATTTTTCTTGTCTCACAAGAATGATGCATTAGAGGAATTTCAGGAGTTCTTTCATAAAATAAAATAGACATGTCAACAGCCTATTTCTAATATTTTGTCTGACCATGGAGGTGAGTTTGTAAACTCACAATTTGATGATTTCTTCAGGGAAAATGGCATCAATCACAGGTTCTCCTCACCAAGGACTCTAGAGCAGAATGGAGTGGTGGAAAGGAGAAACCAAACGCTAGTAGAGATGGCTCGGACTATGCTGGTAGAAGGGAACTTGCTTAGGAAGTTTTGGGATGAGGCCATTAATACTGCATGTTACATCATTAATAGAGCTCTAGTAAGACCCTCTACACAAATGACTCCTTATGAGATTCTTAAGGGTAAGAAGCCTTCTCTAGCACATTCAAGGTTTTCGGTTGCAAATGCTTTATTCATGTCAACTCTAAATGAGACCTTGATAAATTTGAACCTAAAAGTGAACCTGGAATTTTTCTAGGTTATTTTGAGCTGTCGAGAGCTTATAGGATATATAACCTTAATTCTAAAGTTGTTGAGGAATTTTCGCATATTGTTTTTGATGAATTTGCAATTAAGACTGAAACTGGCTTATACAGGGACAAAGTTAATGGAGATATCTTGGAAACCAAAGAAGAACAAAATGAAGAATCTGCAAAAGAGGCTGAAGCAGAAGGATCTGATGCTCAGGGGGAGGTAAATGAAAATTCAGGTAATTAGGTTACCAATGTTAGACTTCTCAGAGATCATCCTTTAGAAAATATAATTCGTAATTTGAATGAACCCCCTAGAACTAGAGCACATTTCAGAATTGAAAATGAATTGAACTCATTTGTTTTAGTTTCACAGATAGAACCAAAGAATATAGAAAGTACCCTATAGGATGAACATTGGATAAATGCCATGCATGATGAACTTAGTCAATTTGATAGGAACAAGGTCTGGCACTTAGTTCCCAAACCCACACATGGCAAGGTTATAGGTACTAAATGGGTCTTTCGAAATAAAACTAATGAGCAGGGGAATATAGTCAGAAATAAGGATAGGGTTGTAACTCAGGGGTACAATCAAGAGTTTGGCATTGACTTTGAAGAACCTTTTGCCCATGTAGCTAGGCTAGAAGCCATTAGGATTATTTTAGCAATTGCATGTAGTTTAAGAATAACTCTCCAGCAGATGGATGTTAAATCTGTATTTTTAAATGGTGAAATAAAAGAGGATGTTTTTTGTAAAATAACCCCCTGGTTTTGAGTGTCTTGACTTTCCTGACCATGTTTATAAGCTTGATAAGGCACTCTATGCATTAAAGCAAGCTCCCCGAGCTTGGTATGATAGACTAAGCAAATTCCTCACAGATAAAGGATTCTCCAAAGGTAAGGTTGATCAGATAATATTCACAAAGGTATGTGATAAAGATATTCTGGTTGTTCAGATCTATGTAGATGATATAGTGTTCGGGTCAACCAAGCCATCTATGTGTGAGGAGTTTTTTGAATTAATGACTAATGAATTTGAAATGAGTTCAATGGGAGAATCAAAATTCTTTCTTGGATTGTAGGTCTGTCAGACTAAAGAAGGGACATTCATAACCCAAGAGAAGTATATCAAGGATCTATTGAAGAAATTCAAGATGGAAAATCTCAAAGCCATAACTGCACCAATGGGCACATCAACCAGCCTTGATGCTGACCCTGAAGGTAAATTGGTAGACACCAAACTCTACAGAGGTATGATCGGATCCTTGTTATATCTTACTGCATCTCACCCTGATATTCAATTTTCAGTGTGTTTCTGTGCATGTTTTCAAGCTAGTCCTAAGGAGTCACATTTGAAAGCTGTGAAAAGGATCTTTAGGTATTTGTCTGGCACCCTAGACTTAGGTTTATGGTATCCTGTTAGGTGTGAGTTAGACCTCATAGCTTACACTGATGCAGATTATGCAGCGTGTAGGATAGATAGGAAAAGCACTAGTGGATATTGTCAATATCTAAGTGGTTGTCTAGTATCTTGGGCATCTAAGAAACAACATACTGTTGTCTTATCCACTGTTGAGGCAGAGTATATGACAGCAGGAAACTGTGCAGCTTAAGTCCTCTGGATTAAACACCAGCTCATTGACTATCATATCAACCTTGGTTGTATTACTATTCTTTGTGATAACACCAGTGCTATTTCCTTAACTAAAAATACGGTTCACCATTCACGGACTAAGCACATTGAAATAAAACATCATTTTTTTTAGAGGTGAGGTAAATAAAAAGGAAATTGAATTAGAATTCATTAAGTCAGAAAAACAAATTGCTGACATTTTTACCAAGCCTCTTGATAATGAAAGATTTAAGTTTTTGAGAAGAGAACTTGGTATTTGCAAATTTTCTGCATGAATGTCTTTTTAGATAAATGGATGTGATAGCTTCATTCTTATATGCCTGAAATGATATGTCTAGCAGAAAGTGCATCTAGTTAGGGGGAGTCAGTGTCAAAAACATTCTTTGTCCATCTCTTTTATGCATGTTGTAAGAGGGAGTTCATGTTAGGTTCATGCTGTTTAATCAAGGCAACTGTGTCCTCCTTGCATCATGTCCATCTTGTTCTCAGTGGTATATAAAATGGTATGATGGTAGAAGGATAAATTAATTTTTGTTTGGAAACCCATACTATGTGTAGAGGTCAGTCCTCTGCCAAGTACCCTAAATCAAGAGTCTTTCTAAGTCCTTAACTCCACATGTTGTGTCTAAATATCAATGCATATAGACAGGGGGAGTTTCTTGCATGTTGATAGGGGCAGTTAATAATAATTTTGAGTCAGATCTGATTCATCATATCATGTGATCTCTCTTCAGTCCAGATTCAAATTCTGAAAATCCTGACTTTGTTCTCCTGATCATGGAAATTCTTATTAATTCCTTACTAAAATCTCAGTAGCACTCTGTCACTAAGCATTCCTAAGTATCATGTCTTTTTGGTACACTCAGATTTTTCATTCATTGAATTCAATCTCTTGGAAAGTCCTTGCAATTCTATGCATCTGAAATAATGACAGTCTGATAATCGATTCATCACTCTAAGCTACTAAAATTAGAAATCTTCTTTTATAAGAATCCTCTATTGTTTCGTGAGTGAACTGATGGTTTAAACTTAATAAATTTTAGAGTCTATAGACTGATTCAATGAACTGGTTTGTTTATGATAATTAATAGCTCTCAACGATTTTTCTCATAACATGTCTGATAAAGTCTTCAAATATCTGAAAGTTCTTGGATTAATGATTTCTTGGTTGAGAAACTTGGAATGAGTATTGTTTTTAAACAAGTCTTTCTAAATACAAAGGGCAGCAAGATTATAAAAACAAGTCAAAATATGTACAGGTAGAGCAATGATTGAATGCACTAAGAAACTGGGTACTTCATCAAAGTAATGGAGAAAAACTCATGTCATGAAGTGCTTCAAGTTATCTCTGTTCAAAGGTCAAAACAGTATGGGTAGTTTCATTGAGTAACTAGGGGTACTGGCGTCTAATAAACATGTACCCTTATGCAAAAAGATGTAAACTATTTCTACTATTTTGATATATGAAACATGATGGTATACTTTGCTGAGTAACTAAGGGTACTGGCATCTAATCAACGTGTACTCGTATGATAAAAGGCATAGATGATACCAAACTGTTCAAAGTTATGGAAACAAAATGATAAATAATGCCTCTACTGTAACCCTAAAGTGAAAATGCAGAAATGTCAAATTGTTTAACCTCAATACATATCCTTGTCACTCCTAAAGAAATTCACTGATTTTTGAACAAGTAGGATATAGTAAGGCCAACTCTTTCACGTCTAATGTGATTCTGGTTTATTGCTATTAAAAGTTTTTGCAAACTTATTCAAGAGTCTAGTGGATACACTCTAATCTTTATTACTATTAAACCAAAATTCTATCAAGAATGCAGTACATAGAATCTTATATCTAAAGAATTTGAGCTCTGTCTGCTTGGCTTAATGAACTATCACTCAGAATGTCAATCAGAATTCTCTTGTTCTTTTCTCCTTCTTGATGCTATCCTATCTTTTCTCATCTCTACCATTTCCTTGTTTGCTGATGACAGTGGGGGAGAATAAAATTTTTTGATGGTTTGTGATGGGTTTTTGATGGGGTACGCAAAGGGCATAGGGGGAGAGATTTTTTTTTTGAGGTATCATATTGGCTTGGGAAGAGTTTGATAACTACAGTAGCTGCATTTTCTGCATTATGTGCATATTTATGGATCTTAAAAAAGTCATGTTGCCATCAAAATGAATATCAAAGTTTAATGTGTTGCCATCATCAAAAAGCGGGAGAATGTTGTGGGGAGATTATGTGGGATAATGTGTGTCTCATATTGTGATTCTCTGAATTTAATTTCTTATTAAATTTTGATGATTGGCAACAATATATTTTGTCTTCAACTTTTAGATATTGACAATTGTGATACTCTGAATTTACTTTTCATTATGACAACATTGTTAGTATCTTATAGCTTCTCATGCTTCAAATGTATGTGTTTCTCACTAAGGTCGATGCTAGTATGTATGTGTTTCTCACTAAGGTCGATGCTAGTGTGTATGTGTTTCTCACTAAGGTCGGTGCATGTTCATAGTGCTGCATATGAAGGTCGGTGCATGCTCATAGTGTCTCATATGTAGGTCGGTGCATGTTCATACATGCTGCATATGAAGGTCGGTGCATGCTCATAGTGTTGCATATGCAGGTCGGTGCATGTTCATACATGTCGCATATGAAGGTCAGTGCATGTTTGCATGTAAGTGCATAAGGTCGGTGCACATAGTCATTTGTACATACTAAGGTTGGTGCACATTATCATTGTTGCGTACAAAGGTCAGTGCACATTGTCATTGTTGCATACTAAGGTCGGTGCACATGTTCAATGTTGCATGTCAGGTCAGTGCACATGGAGAAAATGATGCATGCAAAGGCTAGTGCACATTGTCACTATTGCATACTAAGGTCGGTGCACCACACTAAGGTCTGAGCATATGTGCAATTTAAGTTCTAAGCATATGTACATGAGCGCACACTAAGGTCTGAGCATATGTGCAATTTTAGGTCTGAGCATATGTGCATGAGCGCACACTAAGGTCTGAGCATATGTGCAATTTTAGGTCTGAGCATATGTGCTAGCTTGCACTATAAGGTCTAAGCATATGTGCTAGTGTGCATTATAAGGTCAGAGAACCTTTACTGTAGTCAGTGCACATGAAGGCATCAGGTCAGAGCATACTAGGCATGGTCAGAGCACATGTTTCACACAAGTCTAAGCATATACACTCAAGCTGGAGCACATGCACCTTTAAGGTCTATGCATATCCTGCACAGCTTGAACTAAGGTATGTGCATATCCTGCACAGTTTGAACTAAGGTCTGTGCATATTGAATATTCACCTATGCTGACAAAGTGTTTGATAAAATATCTCATGTACTGTTGGCAGGAGCTTAAGTGTGAAGAGTCTTACAACCACCAGGGTCGAACACTTACAGTGCAGGCTTAACTATAAGATGTAGTCACATGGTTCGTAATTAGTTACAGGCACGTGATCCAAGATAGGGATCTCGTCTGGAGATTATGCCTCGTGGACGGTGCGCCTTCATCTCTTGACATGTGGACTTCCAGCGGAGCATTCCTTTTCGAATTTCCTTCGGCGGAAACGTGTTTTCCACGCGCCACATTCTCGCGAGCCAATAAAAGGAGTCCAGGTCGCTCAATTAAAAGACAGAGAGAGAGAAGCAGAAAGAAGTAGAGCATATATATCTGAGAGAGCACTTGCAGAGAGAAAAGAGAAGCAGAGATAAGGAGAGCAACCGAGGAAGAAAGGGATCTGAGAGGAAGTTTGTGAAAGCCAGTTGCAGCGAGTTGAGGAAAAATAGAGTATCGGAGTGTCTGCTATCTTAGTGAGTTGTATCACGACTATTGGATCAGATCCAAAGTCGAATTGCTCAATTGTGAGTTACATTTACATTTCTATTATCGTTCTTTATTTCTCCTTTTCTTTTCAAATCTCTTCTAAGCTATGTATTAGCAAAGCAAGCTGTGAAGCTCAGCGGGCGAGGTTGAATCCTCGGACAGCAAGCTGTGAAGCTCAGCGGTTGAAGCTGTGAATCAGCAGTTTAGCAAGCTGTGAAGCTTAACAGATTGTAGGGATCTAGTCCCCGAAGCTGTGGATCCGCGGATTCAAGCTGTGAGTCAGCAGTAAGCCTTACTCAGTTGAGTAAGGGGTGGATGTAGATCTCAAGCTCCAGATTGAACCACCTAAAATTACTTTGTTCGTTGTGTGTCTACTTATCTGCTTTTCACCACTCGACTAGATGAATGCCTAGGAAAGCCCAGTACTAATTTATCTGATCTGTCTATGTATTCATCTGAAGTATTCTATATTCTTATTGATTGCCATTTACCATGCATGTTCGCTGGAGTCTGAATCTATTCTGAATTGGGTTGAATTTCTTCATCATAATTCTGGTTTATAATAGATAACTCAGTGGTATATAAAAAGGCTAAGTCAGAAGAATAGATTACATCTATTTGAAAAGCTGACCCTTGTGTGAGGAGATTATCTAATAAACCCTCCGCCTGGTACCATACTGAGTTATCAATTTAGTGAACTGTTGATTCCATAGATGATAATTCATATTGGTTCAGTTGTGTGATTTGCAATAGTTAATTCCTAATTCTGCATTTCTTTTAATTGCTGTGAATCATTTTTAATTTGAGGTAGATCTATTCACCCCCCCTCTAGATCTGTATTCATTCGATTCAACAAGGGGGGGAAAGGGACCTTTGATGATGTGGAAGAGAGAGAGAGGGGGGCGGCCTCTCCCTTTGGATAGAGAGAGAAAGGTGTGCAAGTCCCTAGGGGGGAGAGAGGAAGAGAGAGAGAGAGGGAGAGAGAGAGAGAGAGAGAGAGAGAGAGAGAGAGAGAGATATATATATATATATATATATATATAGGGGGGGAAATCACTTAAGGGATTTCAACCTTTTTTCATTCATCTATCAACCTCCCAAATGAGAGGGGGTGGGGTCCTTTTTATAGGCACCCTAAATCTTTACATGACCAAAATACCCTTAATAATACACTTATTGACCAAGACTAAAATACCCCTATTAAAACAACTAAAGACCAAGTGTGTACAAGGGGGGGCCATTGGGCCAGCCCATTTGGTTGAGCCCACTAAGCTTAACATGCTAACCCATTGGCCCATTAACCTATTCAACTAACTCAATTAAAGGAAATGCATAGATAAGACTCAATTAATGTGAAAAAAATACATTATATGACTCGAAAAAAATATGGAGCAGCGTGTGATGTCCTCATCAATATTTGTCGTGTCTTTTATCCCATCGTGTCCTTGTCACACATGTCTATGTCCTTCCATGTCCTTCCCACACGTGTTGTTTTGTCCTTCTGTGTCTATCATGTTTTCATCCCACTATGTTTTTGTCCCACTGTGTCGCCATGCCACGTGTTGTTGTTGTCATCCCACACATGTGTAGTCCGTATCTTTTGTCCCCCGTGGTTGTCATCCCACGTGTCTTTGTCCCACCATGGTCTTGTCCCACCGCGTGTGCTGTCCCACCATGTTGTGGTGTTGTCTTGCCCCACCGTGTTTCACATTCCCACGCATGCCTAATGTTTATTCATGTGATGTCTTGCATATGTTGTTCATGTAATTTCATCCTTCGTTACGTTATATTTGTTGTGTCTCCTCTAGACTTGATGTCTAGTTTTGATGCTGGCAACAGTGTGTTAGACCTTAATTTGACTCTGGCAACATTGTTATTTTAAAGTCTTTACATTAGTCAGAATTAGTTCTTGTTTAAATCAAGGTCGATGCATGCTCATACTATTGCATTTCAAGGTCGATGCATACTCATACCATTGCATCTCAAGGTCGATGCATGTTCATGCTATTACATATGAAGGTCGGTGCATATATGTATTTCGGTTCAGAAGGTCAACGCATATGCAGGAGTGTGGTACAATAAGGTCAAAGCATATCCATGCATTCGAGCGAGTAAGGTCGGTGCACACTTGCATATTGTTGCATTGAAAGGTCGATGCACATTTGCACATAAGTCTTCAGGGTCGGTGCACATTCACTTGATAAGTCTATCAGGTCAGTGCATACATTCATTCCAGTCCTGAAGGTCGGTGCATATGTAGGTCTGTACATATTTGGATTCTAGAGACAAGTCGATGCATGTCATAGATAGGTCGATGCTAGTAAGCTAGCGACTGCAGCAAAGGTCGATGCTAGTGAGCTAGCGACTACAGCAAAGGTCGATGCTAGTGAGCTAGCGATTGCAACATAGGTCGATGCATGTCATATAAAGGTCGATGATAGTAAACTAGTGGCTGCAGCGTAGGTCAATGCATGTTAGAGTTGGGTCGATGCTTGTAAGTCATCACTCTCGAGGTCGATGCACCATGTGCATTCACTATAAAGATAGGTCGATGCATCTTCATTACAGAGTCATTATATCTTACAATAAAGGTCTACCTATATAATACTAAGGTCACTACTTTTGTTCTGACCTCCTGCATGTGTTAGCTATACAGTCTGATGTACCTCATTTATGCATCAATGCTCTTGAAGAATTTTGTGCATACACTTATATGAACTGCCTGAACTCATCTAAAATTGAATTTGCTAATAAATATTTCATGCTTCAAAGAATCTCATAAATCCTTGATTTTATTTTGGACATAGAGGAAGAACCAACCCAGATCCATGATCGAACACCTGGGTGGCATAAAAGTTGTCTGCATTATTCTCACGTGGAACTTATAGTGAACCAGATTAAAGGCACATGATCCAAGGTGAGAAGCTGAACTAAAATCCTGCCACGTGGATCATCACATCTTCTACCTCTGACACGTGGCCCATCAAAGTGCGCTTTTTGGATAAAACTTTTTGGGCGGGAGTGTGTCTTCCACGCGCCCAAAAATATGAAAAGCCTGTGAGACCATAAATTCACGTCCTTTAGTATCAATAGGGATCAATGTTGAATCTCTGTAGTTTTGATGATGACTAACACTATGAATCAAATTATGTGTTGCTTCCTGGTGACTATTAAAGATCCTGCATTGTCTGGATAATCTCTGGATCTTGGTTCTGAAAGGAGTCTTGGGAAATTTCTTGTTTGCATGCACATCGTCTGATTAAAATGTCTTCATCATGCTTTTCTGATTGAATGCTCCTCTAACACGTTCACCCATTAGCTCGTACCTGTCTGTCTTCATCTATATGGGTTCTATGCTTTTGAGTGCGTTGACGCACTTGGCTGACTGCGTAGACGCAATTGTGCGTCTTTCACTTGCTGTCTTGTTCATTGCGTCGACGCTGACACTGGATGCATTGACGCATTGGCCAATTGCCAAGGGCGTGAGCATCTCGCTTGAGGAGCTGAGGCGACGCTGCACGATGGAAGCGTTGACGCCTTGGGCTGATGTCCAAAGGTCTTTTGATCAACAACCAAGCCGATGCGTCGACGCTGTCACTAATGCGTTGACGCATTGGTGTGTATTGTGAAGGGTCCTGCTCTCCATTATAAACTCATTGCGTTAACGCCTTGGCTTTACTGCGTTGAGGCGTTCTTCAGTCCTCTGATAAGTTCCGTGCAATCTGTGTGAACAAACGTATGACTTGAATATTTCTGAGAGTGACTGAATGTTCTCTGAAACCTTACAGGGACTTAAAGACAAATTGGAACTTTATTCCAATCATATGAGCACATGATTTGAGGGAATAATCGTCTAACACGTGGCTCGGCTCATCTGGAAGCATCTTCTTCACGCATGTCTCCCACACCCTCAGTCTCTCGTGAGTCTGGATATAAAGGAAGGTTTCTGCTCCTGAAAAGCTGCCTAAGCCACAAGAAAAAGGGTGAGGCCAGAGCGAGAGGAAGGAGAGGAGAAGCCATCCTGATCCATTCGTTGAGCGTACCTGGAAGAGAGAGAGTGATGAAGGAGAGGATGGTTTTCTGCTATGTTTTGTCTATGCTTCTTTAAGAAGCTACATTGTTTCTCCGTTCGATTGTCTTTCAATATTTTTTTATGTCTTCGTTTGTTCGCTCTCAAATTCCGATACTCTGTTTTCGTTCCCTCTAGGTGTAGAGGAAGAGAGGTGAATCCTCGGGGTCGCAGTGTGGCTTCCCTCTGATTTAGATCAGAGGAAGGGGGGAGTTCTCCGGGGTTTTGTGTTCAGGTAGTGAGAAGGCTACCTGGGTTCTTCCCTCCGGCTGAGGAGGAAGAGAGACAGCGTCTCTGAATTGCAGTGAGGGTGGGTCACTGCTGGGTTCCCTCTTGTCTAAGAGAAAGGGAGAGTTATCTCCGTGTCAGGTCTTGTGGTGTGAGACCTGGGTGCAAGCTGTGAGTTCAGTGTCTGTAGGGATTTCGATCCCCAAGCTGTGGATCAGCGTGTTGTTGGCAGACTGAGTCTGCGGTTCTTTCTTGTGAAAGGGAAGCCTCACTCTGCCTTGAGTGAGGGATGGACGTAAGTCTGCAGGTTGCAGACTGAACCATCTAAATCTCTTATTCTCCGTGGTGTGGTTGTGTGCATCTATTTTCCTTATGCTTCTGTCTGGCTTCATGAAGTAAGTGTGATTGTTGATGATCGAAACCTTGGTCTGACTGCTCGCTTAGTGCTTGTGCATATGTGCTGATGAAATTCTGAGTGATATATGTTCTGCGCTCGTGACCTGCTTTATCTCGGTTAAGGTTCCGGATCATTTTACATATTGTCAGTCTTCCTAGCCAATCTCATCTTCTAAGATCTCCTCGGCTCGGACAAATAATTTTTAAACGGTGATCTATTCATCCCCTCCCCTTCTAGCTTACCGTCCTCCTGTCTAATAGTTGGTATCAGAGTAGGTTTACCCGAGATGTGGTCCAACGACCAGGGTAATCCTGGAACCAGTGGTCCTCGCAGCTACATAGCTGAAGGACAGTCAATCTCCCGTCCCCCATATTTTGATGGTTCTAATTATTTCTTTTGTAAAAACAGGATGGAAGTTTTCATCCGATCTCAGAGCCACAAGCTATGGAGAGTCATTACAACTGGACCTTATGATTTACCTCTGAATGAGGAGATGTGGTGTGAAGAACAAGTCAAATTATCCGGACTGAACTGGTCTGCGCTCAACATCATCCAGTGCGCAGTTCACCCTGAAGAATATGCCCGAATTTCGGCGTGCAAGACAGCTAAGAAGATGTGGGATGAACTAGCTCTGATTTACGAGGGTACCTCTCAGGTTAGAGCTACCAAGGTAAACTACCTAACCTCTGAGTATGAATTATTCAAGATGAAGTCAGAGGAGAGCGTGACTGATATGTACGCTAGGCTGTCACTGATCACAAACAGCCTCAAGGGATTTGGAAAGGAAATATCTGAAGGGGATATAGTCAGGAAGATCTTAAGATCCTTGACTCCAGCGTGGCACACAAAAGCTACTGTGATAGAGGAATCAAAGGATTTAACAACCATGACCGTCACTGAACTCATAGGGTCTCTTATGACCTATGAGATAAATCTCAAGAAAACAGGAGAAGGAAATGACAGAAGGGGCAAGAATGTCGCTCTTAAAGTTGAACGACACAGCAGCAGCAGCAGCAGCAGTAGCAGCAGCAGCAGCGGAGAGTCTAATGGAATTCCAGACCTTGACAGAAGTGAAAAAGCACTGCTCACACGTCAGTTCAGGAAATTCCTGAAAATGCAGGGAAATTCATATAGGAAAAGAAGAAACTACTCATCAGGTAAATATCCGAACAATGGCAATGACAAGGATAGGAATGCTAAAGGTGTGATGTGTTATCATTGCAGGAACTTTGGGCACATGAAGCAAGATTACCCTGAGCTTCAGAAGAAGACACCGGACTACCATAAGAAAGGCTCCAAAGTGTACAAGAAAAAGCCAAAAGCTATGGTATGCACTTGGAGCGATGAAGAAGAAGACTCAGAGACTAATTCCTCAGGAAAGGAGACTGAAGGAGTATGTCTGATGGCCGACGAGGAAAATGAGGTAACCAATCCCTTTGTAACTTACTCTATTGATGACTGGGAAGAGAAATATGGTGAACTGCTAGATATGTACAATGCCTTAGCTAAAGAACATAGAGTCATCAAACACAAACTCAATATGGTTAATGAAGAACAAGAACTCGTCAAGATAGAAAATTCCAAACTGGTAGCTGAATTAGCTCAGATGGAAAATGTAAGAAATGAGAATAATATTTTTAAGAATGAACTTAAAAAATTTAGAAAACAGCTTGATGAAACCAATCAACATACTGAAGAAAACCTGAGACAAATTGACTTAATCAAGGAAGGGTATGAAGCTGTTATAAAGGTCAATGATGAATTGCTGGAAAACAACATATCTCTGCGGAAGGAGTTGGAAGATAAGAAGAAAACTCTTGAGAGGTTTGTTTTGGGAGAAAGCAATTTGAACGCCTTGTTAGGCACCAAAGTACGTAAACTTTAACAGAGAAGGTTTGGGTTTCAACCCAAATAAGAAGGAAGCATTTGGGATAAAAACCACCACATTTTTTACTGAGAAAGGAAAAGAGAAACTGGACATTCCATCCAGTTCCAAAAGTACTGAACAACAAAAGAACATCCATAAACAACAGCCTGATTTTGGAAAAAATGTCTTTAAGAAATTCAACAAGCCCACGCACCAGAAACAAGGTGCCTGTCAGTTCAGCAACTATGACTCTAATAAAAGAATGGGCTATTTGAAAAGAAACATGGGAAGGTCTAACTACACACAGAATATTGTCAATAAAATGTCTTCAACTAGACAGTTTAGAAATTATGGTCTGGCTGGGACCCAAGCTTTTATCAACAGAAACTGGACACACTTTGAGAAACAAAAGGAAACAACTGAATTGCACATCAATAGCAAAACTGTCAATTCTCAGCACAGAAAGAAAAAAGGGGTGAAGCAGATCTAGATCCCCAAAACTATGCTTAATCATTTGAGCAGTATTTTTGGACCCAACTTACCTTGGGCTCCAAAGCACACTACTTAAATTGTTATTATGCAGGTGAGCCTAGCAGCCGAGAACAACAAGTGGTATCTCGACAGTGGCTGCTCGAGACACATGACAGGGAATCAAAGGAAGTTCAGCAAGCTTGAATTGAAAGCAGGAGGGACAGTCAAGTTTGGAGGTAAAAACAAAGGCCAAATAATTGGGACCGGAACCATCGGTAAGAAAACATCCAACTCTGTTGAAAAAGTTTTGTTGGTCGAAGGTCTGCAACACAATTTATTGAGTATTAGTCAGTTATGTGACAAGGGTCACAAGGTCCTCTTTGATGAGCATGCTTGAAAAATTTTAGAACCAAACTCCGATAAAATAAAGTTCATTGCAAATAGAGTCAATAATGTCTATATTGTGGATCTTGATGTTGAGTCTGAGTCTAATCTGTGTCTCTCTGCTTGTCACGCCCCGACGCGGAATATCAAGGCGCGACGAGTCATAAACATTCATGTCGATCAGAGCACGAAGATTGGGGTCCAAACCATAAAAATAGATAAGAAGAAATGGATACTCTTATTTCATCGAAATAAAGTTCTTACAACATTCTTAAGCCTTACGAGGCAAGATACAACTTCAACATAAAAACATAATTCTGGCAAGAGCAACCGTTCATAAACCTAGGTAACTAAGGTAATCTTGATTCCTCAATCACTCTAGCTCATTCCCATGAGTTTGGGGTTCATCATCAGAATTACCTGAAATGTTAACCGGAAAACGTAGGGTGAGCGAAATGCTCAGTAGGACTTATATCTCTATACCAGGCAACTTAAAGTAATTAGCAGTTTGGATAAAGTATGTGTTATGCCGAGAAACGTAAATAAAATATGGAACAAGTATAGGAGAGAGAGTAAAGTAATGTAGTAATTGGAATCACAAGTAGACAAGATATCAAGAGTAAAGTTCAAGTAGAGAATGATCATGTAGCAAGTAATATTATGGAATTGGCCATTTTACGCAAGTATGTACAAGTCAAGTACTTCATGTATTCAAGCAAGTCAGGAAATTCACAAACTGTGGATGTCATAAATTAATCTAGCAAGTCAAGCACTTTGGTGCAATGCCACACCAGGTCATTCAACTCCCATGGGCACAAGTACTTTCGGGCGCTCCCCCCAGGACCAGACCGGGCCCCATTAATGCCAGGCATTGGGTTATGGATCATAGATCCCAAGTATATTTTGACATCCACATTATATGTATGGCCAAAGAATTTCAAGGTAGAGCTTATGAAATAAAGTACAGATCTAGCAAAATTATCATTCAAGAGACTAGTAGTGCGAGATTTCAAGTAGATGTAAGAGAAGTTCAAGATGACTTTAAGACATAATGTTTAACGACATTAAGATAATAAGAAGGCATCGTGTTTAACGACAATAAGTCGGTAAGAGAATTGGATTGACAGACACGGCTTATTTGGTTCTCTCGAAAAAACCTTGTTAAGTAGGCTTAGATCAAGTTTTTAATAGTTGGGTGCCTAATTAGAAAACCGAAGAATCATGGCCAGGTAAGAGGTGGGACAGTGGGAGGCTCCCCTCGCATTTGCGAGGTCCTAATTAATAAACCACTTATCCACTTAAAGCGTTTGCCCGTGGACCTCTTTCCTTAGACACCATTTTCCTTGGAAATCTAATTATTTACACAACTTGTTGAAAATATGGTAACGTGATATTATGAAAATCGTCAAAACTCATGATCATGTAACTAAGTCCATGTAATTTTAATAAATAATATCTACTTCATTTAACATGCCAGAGATATAATATAGTCATGGAGATCAAAGATATCATGAAGGTAACAAGAACTAGGATGAAAATATAAGCTCATGGAATAGGATTCTTATCTTTCATAACCTTAACTTTAATCGTGTGTGAATTTAAATGATATGCAACTTAACATGACATATCTAAAATGCTAGATGATATATAATCGGAAAATATCACCATCGAGGTAGAGATCGCGCATCTGGAACACGGTCTTAGAAAGACACCGTGATCCGAGATGGATCTTCAAGTGGTTAAAAAGCTTAGTTTAAATATTATGTCTAATTGTATAGATAGCATGATCAATACTTAATAAAATTTGAAGAAAATAGTATAGAATCAAAGCAACCATGCATCTACATCTAATGCATGCATTAATTTGAGTTCAGCCTGAGAGAACACCTACCTTTTTGAAGATCAAGAATAAGAAACTTAAGAACGAATAATGCTTTCGACACTCCTCCAACTTCGAGCTTTCTCCCTCTCTCCAACCAGCAATTCCTCCCAAGATAGTTGTGATTTGAGTATGGAAGAGCATAGCCCTATTTATAGGCCAAAATCTCCCACCTACTTTCACTATTCCACCAACCTCATTCCATTACACCAACCCCATTACACCAACTTTATTCCACTATTACACCAACCCCATTATACCAACCCCATTACACCAACTTTGTTCCACTATCCGGATGACATAATCTATGACCTCATTTATTCGATGATGTAAGAATGACCTCATCCATTAGTTAGGATTAGATTAAAGCTAATAAAAATTGGATGTCGACGTCTTTGTCTTTTCGAAATCGTATCGTGAATCTCGCCATTTGTGTTAACACGTGGAATAGGGCTCATGTTTGCATAATAGAAAACTATTCATAATTTATTTTATTTTCATCTTTCATTATTTCTTTTATATATATATATATATATAAATGCATATAAAAAAATTTTGAGTTGCTACACTGCTGATTCAGAGAATAATATGTTTGACTGGCATAGGCGACTAGGTCATGCTAGCTTTAACACCTTCCATAAATTAGTTAGAGGCATGCCTAGCTTGAAGTTCAAATCATTCTCTAAGACTTGCGATGTCTGTGCTCTAGGCAAGCAAACCCGAGCTTCTTTTAAAATAAGGACTGAGAGCTTGTCAAACAAGCTTATGGAACACTTGCACATGGATCTCTTTGGTCCTACCAGAACCCAGAGCCTAAATGGTAAGAGATTTGGTTTTGTCATTGTCGATGACTACTCTAGATTTGCATGGTTGTTTTTCTTGGCGAATAAGAGTGATGTTTTTCAAAAATTTGAACATTTTTTCAATAAGCAGAAACATGTAGGCCACAAGATCACTGTTATCCAATCAGATCATGGAGGAGAGTTTGAGAACTCCTCATTTTCTAGTTTTTGTGACAAGGAGGGACTGACTCACAAATTTTCTTCTCCCAGGACCCCAGAGCATAATGGAATTGTGGAGAGAAGGAATAGGATAATAGTGGAAATGGCAAGAACATTACTAATGGAGAGTCAGCTACCGAAGAGTTTTTGGGCAGAAGCGGCAAACACTACCTGCTATATACTAAATAGAGCTTTGGTAAGACCCATACATAAGAAAACACCATATGAACTCCTGAAAGGTAAGAGACCTAATGTCTCATATTTTAAAATTTTTGGTTCAAAATACTTTATTCATAATAACAACAAGAGAGACTTAGATAAATTTGATGCCAGAAGTATTCCGAGAATATTCCTAGGATACTCTGAAACATCTAGGGCCTTCAGGGTCTTTAATAAAACTGATAAAATTGTAGAGGAAACCCCTCATGTCATTTTTGATGAAACAAAAATCTCTAACTGTCTAAATGATGATAACAAGTCTACAAGTCATGATGGAGAGTTCCTGAATCAAGTGCAAGAGGAGGAAGTACAACCGGCTGAAGAACCCACTGATCTGAACCCAGTAAGTACAGCCGAACAAGGTGAGCCCTCAACAAATGTCAGAATTTTAAAAGACCACCCTGTAACCAATATTATTGGTAGTCTTCATGATCCCCCTAGGACAAGATCCCATTTCAGAAATGTTCAGAATTAGGACTTAATTGCTTTAGTTTCTCAAATTGAGCCTAAGACCATTGAAGAAGCCTTAAGTGATGAGAATTGGGTAACTGCCATGTGTGAAGAACTAGGGCAATTTGATAGAAACAATGTCTGGGAACTTGTACCTAGACCTGAAAATTTCAATGCAATAGGAACAAAATGGGTTTTTAAGAACAAACTGAATGAAGAAGGTGTCATCTCTAGGAATAAAGCTAGACTTGTAGCTAAAGGCTACAGTCAGGAGTATGGAGTGGACTTTGATGAATCCTTTGCTCCAGTAGCTAGAATGGAGGCTATCAGAATTTTATTAGCATTTGCTTGTTCAAAGAACATAAAACTTCAACAAATGGATATAAAGAGTGCTTTCTTGAATGGAATTCTAAAAGAAGAAGTTTATGTTGAACAACCTCCTGGTTTTCAATTTTCGACTAAACCTGATCAAGTTTTCAGGTTAAATAAAGCTCTTTATGGACTAAACAGGCTCCTCGGGCCTGGTATGAAAGGCTGACCAGTTTCTTACTGAGTAAAGGATATAACAGAGGTAATGTTGACCAAACTTTATTCACTAAGA
Source organism: Amorphophallus konjac (assembly GCA_022559845.1). NCBI lineage: Eukaryota > Viridiplantae > Streptophyta > Magnoliopsida > Alismatales > Araceae > Amorphophallus > Amorphophallus konjac. The sequence goes on from CM040121.1 coordinate 354,750,454, forward strand.
ATTCAAGACAAGATCTCATCATAGTTCAGGTATACGTAGACGACATCATCTTTGGATCAACAAATCCTGAACTATGTAATGAATTTTCACAACTTATGTCGGCTGAATTTGAGATGAGCTTAGTTGGAGAACTGACTTATTTTCTTGGCTTACAGATAAATCAAATGTCAGATGGCTGCTTCTTCCACCAAACCAAGTACACGTTGGATATCCTAAAAAGGTTTGGGATGACTAACCTGAAGCAAATATCCACCCCAACGAGCACAAGCATGACCCTCAATGCAGATGAGTCAGGTAAACAAGTGGATGAAAAACTCTACAGAGGTATGATTGGATCCCTCTTGTACTTAACAGCTTCTAGGCCAGACATACAATTCAGTGTTGGCTTATGTGCAAGATATCAGTCTAGGCCTACTGAACTTCATTTGTCTGCTGTAAAAAGGATCTTTAGATATCTATCTGCCACACACACATTAGGATTATGGTATCCTGCTTCTCGCACATTAGATTTAGTTGCATACACTGATGCAGACTTTGCTGGATGCAAATTAGATAGGAAGAGCACCAGTGGCCACTGCCAATTCTTAGGAGGATGCCTAGTTTCTTGGAGTTCAAAGAAACAACATTCAGTGGCCCTTTCCACTGTTGAGGCTGAATATGTGGCTGCAAGCAACTGTGGCACTCAAGTTATCTGGATTAAGCATCAGCTTCAGGATTACCAAGTAGAGACAGGATGCACTCCCATTTTTTGTGACAACACGAGTGCCATAAACATTGCAAAGAATCATGTTTTACACTCACGAACAAAACACATTGAAATCAGGCACCATTTTATTAGAAATGAAATTGCAAATAAAACATTTGAACTAATTCATGTTGGGACTGCAAATCAAACTGCTGATATTTTTACAAAACCTTTAGATAGTGAAAAATTCACTTCATTGAGAAGAGAACTTGGTATTTACAAACTCTGACTGATCTGTGGCAATGAATTCAGTTTTTCCATGATTTTAGTGATAGTTCTGTCTTACTTTTTCTGATGGGGTCACTATGTGAGGGGGAGCGGGTGTGAGATTTGAGAGGTATCAGGTCTGTTTCTCTACTGTTATCAGGGTAGAATGGGAGATAGAGCTACTAGAGAGGGGGAGCTTGACTAATTAAAAACGTTTGAAAGATGGTTGTTGTTGCTAGATTAATTGTCAAAATTGATCTTGAGTATCCCTTTTTAGTAGAACCTCGTTCATTTCCTACATTCTTAAGTTTGTGCAATTAAAGTCCAGCCAGAACCTTCTTCTAGTAAGTCTTAAGAGGCTAAGATTAACCTTCACAAGTATATCCTCTTACTTTGTTTCTTGACTGATGAACAAGCTAGACTCATATGAAATGGGTTCTGTTATACGCTTTTCATTGGATTTCGTGATAAGACCACGAGTAATTGCCCTGGCTTTGTCTTCAAACAACCTTCTTGAAGAGCTAGTTAAACTGATCAGTGTTTAAAACTGTATACTGAGAAACTAGGAATCCCATCAATGAAATGGGAACCTTCTAAGTCATCAAGTATCAGTTCTCATAAACAAAAACAAAAGAAAGAAATTCAATTCAAAATTTATGGTTGGCAGAGCAATGATACCATGTGGTGAGTAACTGGGGATTCTAGCCTCTGATCAAGGTGTCTCCTCATGTAAAAACCAATAGTCACTATCTCTGTTCTCTAACTGAGAAGGTATGAGGCTCTTACACTGAGTAACTGAGGATGCTGGCCTCTGACCAAGGTGCATACTTACTGTCAAAGGTGTAACTGGCCAAATACACTCTACAACAGTGCTTTCTCTCCTTGGAATGTTTGTCCTCAGTGCCTACAGGCTGTTTTCATGGTTCAAACTCTTGTTGTCCTTTTGACGAGCCTTAACAGCTACCTCAGTCATATTTGTTGACACTTGCTCTTCTTTCACATTCATCGTAAGTTGATAAACTTCAAGCTTCTTCTGAATCTCTTTCTTTTACCAGAACTCCAAGATTCTTCACTGACCTTAAAGCCCCACTTAAGCATCTAAGATTTGACACTGAGTTTCTACTGTTGGGACTCTCTCCATCTTTTCTCATCAATCCAGCGTCAACATCTCTCTTTCTCTTTTGTTTTGATGATGTCAAAGGGGGAGAAGGTTGAAAGGAGGAGGTTGAGCTAGTGAAAAGGAAGTGTTTGGAATGTTTTGGGTAAAAGATATTGAGTGATGTGAGTTCAGTTTTTGAGAGGTCACCATTGCTGTTTTATCGAGAACTATTGCTGTTGTTATTGAGACTGCTTTAGGTTGGTGTTCCTTTTTCACTGAATTTGACTCATGGTGTTGCCATCATCAAAAAGGGGTAGATTGTTGAATCTCTGTAGTTTTGATGATGACTAACACTATGAATCAAATTATGTGTTGCTTCCTGGTGACTGTTAAAGATCCTATATTGTCTGGATAATCTCTGGATCTTGGTTCTGAAAGGAGCCTTGGGAAATTTCTTGTTTGCATGCACATCGTCTGATTAAAATGTCTTCATCATGCTTTTCTGATTGAATGCTCCTCTAACATGTTCACCCATTAGCTCGTACCTGTCTGTCTTCATCTATATGGGTTCTGTGCTTTTGAGTGCGTTGACGCACTTGGCTGACTGCGTAGACGCAATTGTGCGTCTTTCACTTGCTGTCTTGTTCATTGCGTCGACGCTGACACTGGATGTGTTGACGCATTGGCCAGTTGCCAAGGGCGTGAGCATCTCGCTTGAGGAGCTGAGGTGACGCTGCACGATGGAAGCGTTGACGCCTTGGGCTGATGTCCAAAGGTCTTTTGATCAACAACCAAGCCGATGCGTCGATGCTGTCACTAATGCGTTGACGCATTGGTGTGTATTGTGAAGGGTCCTGCTCTCCATTATAAACTCATTGCGTTAACGCCTTGGCTTTACTGCGTTGACGCGTTCTTCAGTCCTCTGATAAGTTCTGTGCAATCTGTGTGAACAAACGTATGACTTGAATATTTCTGAGAGTGACTGAATGTTCTCTGAAACCTTACAGGGACTTAAAGACAAATTGGAACTTTATTCCAATCATATGAGCACGTGATTTGAGGGAATAATCGTCTAACACGTGGCTCGACTCATCTGGAAGCATCTTCTTCGCGCGTGTCTCCCACACCCTCAGTCTCTCGTGAGTCTGATATAAAGGAAGGTTTCTGCTCCTGAAAAGCTGCCTAAGCCACAAGAAAAAGGGTGAGGCCAGAGCGAGAGGAAGGAGAGGAGAAGCCATCCTGATCCATTCGTTGAGCGTACCTGGAAGAGAGAGAGTGATGAAGGAGAGGATGGTTTTCTGCTACGTTTTGTCTATGCTTCTTTAAGAAGCTACATTGCTTCTTCGTTCGATTCTCTTTCAATATTTCTTTATGTCTTCGTTTGTTCGCTCTCAAATTCTGATACTCTGTTTTCATTCCCTCTAGGTGTAGAGGAAGAGAGGTGAATCATCTGGGTCGTAGTGTGGCTTCCCTCTGATTTAGATCAGAGGAAGGGAGGAGTTCTCCGGGGTTTTGTGTTCAGGTTGTGAGAAGGCTACCTGGGTTCTTCCCTCCGGCTGAGGAGGAAGAGAGATAGCGTCTCTGAATTGTAGTGAGGGTGGGTCACTGCTGGGTTCCCTCTTGTCTAAGAGGAAGGGAGAGTTATCTCCGGGTCAGGTCTTGTGGTGTGAGACCTGGGTGCAAGCTGTGAGTTCAGCGTCTGTAGGGATTTCGATCCCCAAGCTGTGGATCAGCGTGTTGTTGGCAGACTGAGTCTGCGGTTCTTTCTTGTGAAAGGGAAGCCTCACTCTGCCTTGATTGAGGGATGGACGTAAGTCTGCAGGTTGCAGACTGAACCATCTAAATCTCTTGTTCTCCGTGGTGTGGTTGTGTGCATCTATTTTCCTTATGCTTCTGTCTGGCTTCATGAAGTAAGTGTGATTGTTGATGATCGAAACCTTGGTCTGACTGCTCGCTTAGTGCTTGTGCATATGTGCTGATGAAATTTTGAGTGATATATGTTCTGCGCTCATGACCTGCTTTATCTCGGTTAAGGTTCCGGATCATTTTACATATTGTCAGTCTTCCTAGCCAATCTCATCTTCTAAGATCTCCTCGGCTCGGACAAATAATTTTTAAACGGTGATCTATTCATCCCCTCCCCTTCTAGCTCACCGTCCTCCTGTCTAACAATCAAGCACTCAAATTCAAAATAATGATGAACCATAAAAAAGTGTTGAATAGTGGATGGCGGATCTAGAGTGGAGGGGTGAATAGATCTGCCCCTCTTTTCACAGAACACCCCTCTTTAAAGCTAGATACAAAGAATTGCAATGGAATACAACTAGCTTAACGAAGTACACTACGATTGGCTTAGCAAGATGAACAAGTAATATAGAGATTGAACCTAAGCATGCATCTAGCACAAAGCAATCGCACAATCAAACCACAACACATGAGATTTTAAGGTGGTTCGGACTGAATCCCCAGTCCTACGTCCACCCCTCACCAAACCTGGTAAGGCTCCACTAGTGCAGCGAACCAAACCGCAGATCGGAAAAATCTCCGATTGCCTTCCTACTAACCACCGGTAGGGACGTCAACACCATAGATCGGAGAACTTCTGATTGCCTTCCGACTAACCACCTGTAGGGATGACAACACCGCAGATCAGAGAACTTCCGATTACCTTCCGACTAACCACCGGTAGGGACGATTTTTAGTTTCAATAGTTTGAACAAAATGAAAATGCTCAAACAAGGTATGGAGATATGCTAAAATCAAATAGATCTTGTCTGAAATGCGGGTGCCCGAATCTCCTTTTCTTTACGCGATGTAGATCACCATAGAGGCTTCTTTCTTCTTCACAAAGCTCTCCTCTTGATTCAGCAACAATAGCTTCTTCTTCCTTGTGGAATGGGCTTCCTTGGATCCCCTTGAGTTGATGAAGAAGACTATGGATGTAGCTTTGATCACCCTTGAGAACCTTGCTTGCTTCTAACTTCCTTGGAGGTTGCTTGCTTCAGATCTAGGTTTGAATCACCTTGGAATGGATGAAAAACTTCTACACGAAGTACTGTTCACGGCTATAGTACCTCTTCTTCCTTGCACCTCCTCTAGCCTCTCTTGATCTCCTTTGATCCCTCTTCATGCATTAGGGTTTCTAACCCTCTTGTGTGTATTTTATATCACTTGGATGGTCAATAGACACCCCCTAGACTAGATCCACAAATCATGGGAGATTGGGTGACTTTAGGATTAAACAAATCCAAGAAGAGGGGCTATCCACGAGGTGGAAAACAAAGTCAAACATTGCTGCATCAGGGCTTCCGATCGACCGAAAGTTGGTGGCCGGTCGACCGGAACTTTTACAGGTTGAAGCCTTTTCGTTCTGGCAAAATCAGTCAACCGGCAGGATGGGGGCAGTCGACCGGACCTTGTTCCAGTCGACAGGACCTTGGGCCGGTCGACCCCTACTGTGACTTTTTGTGGCATTTTCATTACTGGAAGATCTGGTCGACCGGTCTATGATCGACGGTCGATCGGCACCTTGGTTTTTCATAGTTTTACGTCGATTAACTCCTTAAACACGTTTGCAGTTCAGTCCAGTCTATGGCATCAATCTCTTTAGACCTTTGGACGTTGAAGCCAAGTGTGTACGGCCCCATGTTGGCTATTCTTCATTGTGCATCGACCTTGGCTATGTGAAGTATCGACTCTTGCCTTATCTTGGTTCTTGAAGGGATTTTCATCTTTGCTTAGGCGTAATCATTGGGCTTTCTCCTTTGCCATCTCCACTCCATTCCTTGGCTTATCTATCATAAACAACACCATCAAGTATGTCAGTCATATGTGAGTGGAAAACATCAATGACTTATAGGGTTTAGCCATTATCAAAACTATGAATGTCAAATGACTCAAATGACCAAAGGGGCACAACATTCTCCCCCTTTTTTATGATGACAACACTGTGAGTCATTCTGTGGCAGTAATGTCCAAGATGGCAAAGTTTATAACATATAACATATGCATGGGTGAGCAGAACATGTGAATGCGGATATGTATGCATGATCAGAGCAAATGAATGCTAATATGTAAGACCCCAAATTCTTTAGAAATTTATTTAGAAAGTTATTTGTAATTATTTAGAATTTATTTGAAGTTATTCGAATTAATGAGAATTATCCAAATTAATTAGATTAATTAATTAATTAATAGAATAAGTCATTTTTCTACTATTTTCTAAAAATCCCTAAAAATCACATCTTGTAGAATTAATTTTGTTTATCAACTTTGTCTTCTACAATTAAGCCTAATAAAATCGTTTATTAAGCCGAATTAGCGAACTAAGTCTTCCGAACTTAATATTTAATTAATTACGGAATAGTAGAAGTGGAATTTTATCTACCATATAAAAAATTCATAAAAATAGTAATTAAATAATAGATACTTCGACTAACACTTTTGTCTTCTTGGAGTAAGCCTAATTAAATCATTATCTAGACCTAATCAGTGGATTAAGCCTGACTTACAACCCACCTAACCCAAATTCGTATTCACTATTCACCCAAACTTTAAACATCAAATTCGAGCTTATTTCTCAACTAAATGGGGTGATTCCAGAGGCAAATGAAAGGTATTACATAAAGGAACATTTACCCTCAATCAATTTGAGGTAAACTTAGTCCCAAAACGTGTTGCCGACATAGTTTGGTCAAGTCAAGGATTTCGGCGCCGTTTCTAAACACGTAGCTTGCAGCAGCGAATACTCCCAATTCAGAAGGCTCCAGAAGCTCTATGAGCTATCAAAATGAAGCCCTACGAGTCTTCTTTCATTTGGCTGCTGTGGGGTTCGCTGAAATTTCGGATCTGGAGAGATCTAGTTCGATTTGTGGAGGTGGGTCAGCAGGCCGTTGGCTTCCCTTCATCCTTCTTTGATCCATCGATTGAGGTAGGAATTCTCAACCAAATCTTGATCATGAGTATAACAAATTGTACCTCTCATCGAGCTCTTTCCATTGGTGGCAAAAGCCCCAATTTTCATTAGGTCTCCGTGGAGATATCGAGGTTTTAGTGAGGTGCTGTCAAGTTATTCTTTATTCTAAGTTTCGAGTTCCCTCTTCAATTTGAGGTAGGTTATAACAGCCCAACTTCTAATTAACATACATGAATGTAATCAATAGCATGTTAGCTTTCTTTTGACATCAAAATCCCTAATTTTTATAGATCATGCCTAGAGTATTTCGTGTGTTATTAGAAGCATGCTAGCAAGCTAGACTTTTCTTGTGTTCTTTATAGAATAGGTTGTATTTCATTGGATTCCTATCGAAATTCGTGATTTAAAATTGTGTTTCATGACCCTATGATGCATATTAAGAACCCTAGAGCATATGGTTAAGATCCCAATACATTTAGACCCCAAATCATGAAGTTTTTCATGTTTTACGGAAGCCCATTCGGGTCTGGAAACCCAGGGGTCGACCCCATGGGTCGACCCATACCACCCAGCAAGCAGAAATTTTCTGCCTTGCATGGGTCGACCCATGGGGTCGACCCACAGCTTCAGGGGTCGACTCATGGGGTCGACCCATCACCAGACTGGCTCCTGGAAGCCCCAGGGGTCGACCCAATGGGTCGACCCATACCTGGAATTTTTCCAGGGCTCGACCCAAAGGGTCGACCCATGCCTTGTAAACCCGTTTTTAATGATTCTTTGACCCGGGGATCAATCCGGATCACCGAGGAATCAATCCATTCAACCTAATCACATTGAAAACTACATTTTTGAGGAACTAATGACCTATTCATGTACCATTTTTAGTTTCAATTAACATTGGTCCATACATGCAAACTTAGTGTAAAAACACACCGTTTATCATCTTCATTTCAATGCATACAAGATTAAATAGAAACCCACATAATTAGTGGTTAATGGTGTAACTAAATCTCTGTTAATGCATTCTATTTCACTCCTGTGGGAGTTGTTCTTTGCCTTATCATCTTGAATCAGCTTATTGGCAATTGTCTTAATGCAAATGATAATGGTTAATCATGATATCTTAACTTGGTGATTAGGATTAATATGTTGATTAGCTTGTTTGATTGCTGCTGTTTTACAGTAGCGCAGCACGATTAACTCTTGTTGTGACTTGGTTTCGATCTCCTTGATGATTATACTTACCTTGAAATTCTGGAAATGAATCTCTTTCCTACGTGAAGTTGTTATTGCTACTTAGTTTAAACCTTGGAATTCTGGCCATAAACTGTGGAAGTCTAGATTCGTGGGATCTTTGATCCAAAGAAATCAATGCCTGGCAAACAATTAAGGGCTCGGTCTGGTCCTGGGAAGAGCGCCCGAACACTACGTGTACCCCCGGGGAGGTGAATGACTAGGTGTGGCATTTGGCACCAGTACTTGACATGTGTTAAATCTAGGACTGTCCACTACTCTCTCCACTACAATCTACATTACTTTCTACTACTTTTCACTTTCCACTCGTCACTGTTCTATACTCTACTTGTGGTTACTTTACTTGCTTATTACTTGGACATGGAAATGAAATTACATACGTGCTTGACATGACTTGAATTGTCTTGATATGGCCAACTTTTTATCGTTATCTCCTGTAGTAAATTCTTGTCTTACTATTCTATTCATTATATTTCTTGACCTTGCAAGATCTTTGAATTCTGTTTCGTGATATCACCGTTATCTTTTTATTGTTTTTATCATTTGTAGCATGACATTTTAAAATGTAATTAAACTGTTAATCACTTATACCTGTCTGTTATTTCCTACTGAGCGTCAGCTCATAGTTGTGTTTCCCCCCTTTCCAGGCTTTTCAGGTGACGCGCTTACCGATGGGGAAGGGCAGGAGTGATGTCTTGAGTGTATCAGTTCTAGTGTGTTAGCAGTGTGTTTATTGTTAGTTGTGTTTGGAGATCATTTAGTTTCAGTTTGTTGTTGAGTCTTAGTGGTTGTTATTCCATGTTGTATTAAGTTGCCTTTGAGATCATTGTATCAGTTTGGTTGTTTAATGCTCATTTAGTATTTCCTTTCCATCTTGTAGCACTTGTGTATCATTTTAGATTTAGTTCCCTCTCTTGCCAGCGTGTCCCTAACTGTACGTCCCGATATTTCCGCCTTGTTCGGGGCGTGACATAATATGTATGCATGGATGATCAGAGCATGTGAATGCTAATAGGTATGCATATGCATGGATGATCTGAGGATGATCAGATGATGTGAATGCGGAGCAAGTGAATGAATGCTATGCAAGTTTCGCCTGATTATGGATGCTACTCTCCCTTGTCTCACAAAGGTGTATGCTCCCCCATTGATCTCCCAAAGGCAACTCACAAAGATATTCTCCGCCTTTGACAACAGCAAAAATGAGGGATAAGATGGAGACTGTGACAAATGTCTAAGTGATCAGAGCTGAATAGAAGTGAAGAGCAAGCCATTATATGCAGATCGGAAATATGCCTTGAGCAATATACATGGTTCAAAGCTAATGAAATCCGAGATCAACAATAAAGTTCAAAAAGCATCTACATCCATGTTTTAATAGAAATGAACCAGAAGTGCATATCATGGCAGTGGTTAACCTTCCTTTGGCTTATACATCCATATTCAATAACTTCATCGGGAATAGCACAAACTAGTATTGAGGTTAAACAAACATGACTAAAGCATGGAATATGATGATTGCAGTATTGTTTTTCATGACTCATATGTTACGAGCAATTGAGTCTAGTACATGCCTCCCATCCATAAGAATACACATTGTTTAGATGCCAGTATTCCTAGGTATTTGGTAAGACTGACTGTTATGCTTCAGATTGAATAGAGATAGCAATGTCACCTCATGGCATATCTGACCTCGTTTCTTTGATGAGGAGATATATTTCTCAGCAATTATGCCATTGCTATGCCTAGAGTCCAATATAATTAAGATAGAGATAACATGGGCACATCATGACATATCATTCGTCACTTGGTTTGAAGGTGTGACATATTTCTCCGTGCAACAATATCATTGCTCTGTCAAATTATTTTTTTTTCAGAAATTCCATCTCATCAAGGTGTTTAACAACAATACTTAGCTTTAGCATCTCAACCAACATTACAATGACGTTTGAATTTTCAGATTTCAGGATAGCCATTCAAGGCACAACATGCAATCTCTAGTTAAAATCTATTAACACCATGGAACATAGATGATATCAAAAATATATCAGAACTTCAAGGAAATCATTAAATCTGAACTATTTTCATTTGATGCACAATCATCAGTTCATATAATAGCAAGCTCTTACGCCATTGTTCCATCTATCTCATGATCACATATTCAAGCTCGAAGCCATTGAGGTTCAGATTGCAAGAGAGTAAGAGAAGCAACAAGACTCCCCCTAAGGATATGCAGTGAATGCATTCAAGGAGTTATGTTTGTAACAAGTGTAAGGATAAATGTCAAGGAGAGGTTGACTTGTACCATGCAGGGGTTGACCTGGTCAAACATGAAGTTGGCAGAGATGAAATGCATGACCCGACTGATGGTTGTACACTTATTAAGGGTAACTAAATGAAGATGAAATATATGCATGAATGCTTCAAAGAGATAACTCCCCCTTACTATATGGCCTATATGCGACAGTGGCGCATTGTACTTGGCGGAGGTGAATCCTCACGTATATTGAGTGCTTCTAGACAAGCATAACCTATCTTTCCATACATCAACATTTAATATACCATGGCCATGCAAGAATGATGCTACACAAACCATGCAAAGCATCGTGAACATAAATTCAACTTTATTATGCATCATGACTACATGCAATGCTACACCACATGTAAAATGACATATAAATAATTCATGGAAACCAATCAACAAAAGCACACAACCAAATTGAACAAGATCATCATTTGATTTTTTATTGGCCTGAGGTCTGCAAAGACGAAGCTCCCTTCTGAGTGTTATAAACCTGTCATTACACAAGGGCTTGGTGAAGATGTCAGCAATCTGATTGAGTGTATCAACATAATACAGTTCAAAGTTTTTCTTAAAGACATCATCTCTAATGAAGTGATGTCTAATCTCAATATGCTTTGTCCTAGAGTGCTGGACTAGATTTTTTACAAGGTTGATAGCACTGGTGTTATCACACAGAATCGGGACACAACCAAGATTCACTAAGTAGTCTTGGAGTTGGTGTTTAATCCATAATACTTGGGTGCCACAGCTCCCAGCAGCAACATATTCTGCTTCTGCTGTTGAGAGGGCAACCGAGTGTTATTTTTTGGAGGCCCAAGAAACTAAACACCCGTCCAGAAACTGGCAGTAGCCACTAGTACTCTTGCAATGTAGCTTGCATCCAGCATAGTCCGCATCAGAATAAGAGATAAGAGATAAATCACATGATGACGGATACCACAATCCCAAATCTTGAGTTCCGGTAAGATATCGAAGGATACGTTTGATGGCAGTCAAGTGGGATTCTCTAGGACTAGCTTGAAATCAAGCACAGAGGTAAACACTAAACTGGATATCTGGTCGAGATGTAGTCAAATAAAGCAGGGAGCCAATCATACCTCTATAGATTTTTGCATCCACTAATTTACCATTTTCATCCTAATCTAGTGATATTGTGGTGCTCATAGGAGTTGCAATTATTTTGTAGCTTGTCATGTTGAATCTTTTCAGCAGCTCCTTGATGTATTTGGCTTGACTTATGAAGCACCCATCTTCTCCTTGGTTGACCTGCAAACCAAGAAAAAAATGGAGTTCTCCCATTAGGCTCATCTCGAATTCGCTAGTCATGAGGTTAGCAAATTCCTCACATATTTCAGATTTAGTAGAACCAAACACAATATCATCAACATAAATTTGAACAATCAAGATGTCTTACCTTGCTTCTTGGTGAAAAATGTTTGATCTACCTTACCTCGTGTGTACCCTTTCTCAATAAGGAATAGGCTCAATCTCTCATGCCAAGCTCTTGGAGCTTGCTTCAAGCCATAAAGTACAATGTCTAGCTTGTATACAAAATCTACATGGTTAGTATTCTCAAAGCTAGGGGGATGTTCCACATAGACTTCTTCTTTGATCAAATCATTTAAGAAAGCACTTTTTACATCCATTTGATACAACTTTATTCTAAGGGAGCATGCAAAGACAAGTAAAATTTTGATGGCCTCAAGTCTTGCTACTGGGGCATAAGATTCCTCTAAGTCTACCCCAAACTCTTGATTATACCCTTGAGCCACCAATCTAGCCTTGTTTCTTATTATCTTGCCATCCTTATTGAGTTTGTTCCTAAAGCACTAAAAGAATGTCTAGGAACAAGATGCCAAACTTTATTTCTTTCAAACTGGTTTAATTCGTCTTGCATTGAGTTTATCCAATTTTCATCTTTTAGTGCTTCATCAATATTTTTGGGTTCAATCTAAGAGACAAGAGCAAGATGATCTAATTCTTTCACAATTCTGAAATGTGACCTAGTTCTAGGTGGATCATTTAAGCTTCCAATGATATTTTCTAAAGGATGATCCTTAAGAATTTTAATGTCTATATAATCATTACCTTCTTCTGGAGCTTGATTTCTTGCATTGCTTGATTCACCTTAGTCACCATCTTCTCTTGTTTCTTCTTATGGAAGATCATTCTTTTCCTTCATGCTTAGGAATTTCCCGTTTTCATCATTTTTCCTTCAATAGTTATCATTTTTAGAATCATCATGATATTCATCAAAGGAAACATGGGGTGATTCTTCCACAGTTTGACTCTTAATGTTGTAAATTCTATAAGCCCTAGATCTATCAGAATATCCAAGAAATATACCTTTATCGCTCTTGGGCTCGAATTTATCTAAATCTCTTTTGTCATTATTGTGGATGAAGTATTTAGATCCAAACACTTTCATATGAGAGAGAGAGGGCGTGTTACCTTTCAGGAACTCATAAGGAGTCTTTTTGGTGTGTGACCTTACCATAGATCGGTTGATGATGTAACAAGCCGTGTTTACCGCCTCAGCCCAAAATTTCCTTGGGAGTTGCCGTTTGGCAAGCATTGTCATCGCCATCTCTATGAGTGTTCGATTCCTTCTTTCAACTACACCATTTTGCTCAGGGGTTCTTGGTGAAGAAAACCGATGTGAAATATCTTCAGCCCTACAAAGATTATAGAATTTAATATTTTCAAATTCACCACCATGATCAGATTGAAGGTTAGAGATTTTAAACTTACCGTCTTGCTTTATCTTCATATAGAGTGCCTGAAACTCATCAAAAATATCATTTTTATGTGTGAAAAAGAAAACCCATGTGAACCTAGAGAAATCATCCACCAAGACATATCCATATTTTCTGTCACTTAAACTAGCAGTTCTGGTTGGACCAAACAAGTCCATATGAATCAGCTCGAGTGGTTTGGATGACACGTTTGCAGATCTAGCCTTGAAGGATTTTCTTCTTTGTTTTCCTAGGGCACATGCATCACACAATTTGTTTTCTTGTTTAAAAGATAGTTCAGGCAAACCTCTCACCATTGAATGCTTCAAAAGTTTATGTAAGATATTGTAGCTAGCATGTCCTAGTCTACAATGCCATAACCATACAAGCTCAGATTTTGGTGCAGCAAGATAGAGGTTTATGTGAGCAGGATCATCTAAATCAATCATGTAAACATTGTTGACTCTTTTACCAGAATATTTTACCTTGTCAGATTTTGGTTCAAGGATTCTACATTCATGAGAGTCAAACAACACTTTGTGACCTTTATCACACAATTGACTTATACTGAGCAAGTTGTATTTCAAACCTTCAACTAGCAACACGTTTCGAATGGAGTTGGAGAGATTCTTACCTACATTACCTATTCCAATGATTCTTCCTTTGTTGTTCCCTCCAAATATGACGTGTCCTCCTTCCTTTTTCTCCAAGAGACAAATTTTTGATTTGTCTCCAGTCATGTGTCTTGAACAGCCGCTATCAAGGTATCACCGGTTATGCATGGCTGCAAGACACTCCTGCACAAGGAACTAATCAATGGGTTTTGGAACCCAACAAAATTTGGGTCCCATTAAGTTCTTCAGATTTTTAAAACATGATACCATATCTTTTGGAATCCAAACCTTCTTTGCATTCATGTTTTCATTGCTTAGTGTAGGGAGTTGATTTTTCTTTTCAGCATTGACATTCACTTTTTGTTTAGAAGCTCTTTGTTGGATTTTGTGGAAGTTTGAGGAAGTTTGCTTCTTAAACTATTGAGGCCACTGGTTGGATTTGGGTTGAAAATGATTATTTTGCCACCTAGGGGATCGAAGCTTGTAGGATTGATGCACAAAGGAATCACAATTACCCCAAAAATAAGGTGGTGTCGACTTGTATGAATGGGAGTGTCGACCTGACCTATGTGCAACCCAGTTACAATGGCATCTAGAAGGCTGAAGTTGTTTGGCGACCTGAGCGGGCGATGGCCCAGGAAGTGTCGACCTATGCTGTGGGGATGGTTGACTCTTCTTAGACTTTTGAGGTTTCATCTTGGAGAGTTTAGTGGCTTTCTTTTCAACCTTTTCTTTTCCTTTATCACTTTATTTTTTTTGATTTTGATTGGGTGTTGTGTTTGGGGTGGAAGCATCAGAAGAGGAAACAAATGTGACAGTTTTTAACCCAATTGACGTTTTGTTTGTGGGTTCAAAACCCAATCCTTCCTTGTTGAAATTCATTCTAGTACCTAGCAATGCATCTAGGTTTTCTCTTCCATCTACAAACTTTTCTAAAGAATGTTGTTTATATTTCAATTCTTTTTGTAGGTTTTCAATATTTTGAAGGAGTTGAATGTTGACTTGTTTGACAGCTTCATACTTCTCATTACTCAATTTGCTATCTTTTTCATAGGATTACATTTTTAGCTTCATGCTATCAATCTCATTTCGTAAGTCTTCATTTTCAGTTTCCAAGTCAACCATTGCTTTTCTTCCCTCTTCCAAATTCTCAATCATTTTCTTAAGGTCTTCAATTTTAGTTTCAAGTGAAGCATTCTTATGATTCATATCATGATCATGCACAAACGAGTTAATTTTCTTTTTCAATGATTTATTCTCCTTTTTGTATATATCATATTTCTCCATGAGCTGTATATATGCTTCCTCCGAATCATCAATTATGAAATTTTCAAATGGAGAATGTACCTCAGTTTCTTCGCCACCTCTGGCCATGGGGCAAAGATCATCTTTTTCCTTGTCCGAGGAGCTGGTTCCACCATCACTTTCTTCTTCATCGCTCCATGTGCACACCATGGCCTTGTTCTTCTTCTTGCCCTTCCATTTGTCAACTTTTCTGAATTTTTCAGGACATTCAGTCTTGAAGTGCCCTAGTTTGTTGCAAGAATAAAAAATGATCTTGTCAGTTTTCTTAAAGTTTTCAGAATTAGATTTGAAACCTTTCCTTACCTGTGACCTTCCTCTCATAAAGCTCTTACCTTCCTTTCTTAAAAATTTTCTGAACTTACGAGTGAACAAGGTTACATCATCCTCATCTCGCTCACTTGCAGAAGCCTCACCTTCATCAGAAGTGCTTGGACCGCTGGGTCCTGCTTTAAGAGCTAGGGACTTTTTCTTAGGCACCTCAGCCTCTTTATTCTTAAGGTTGATCTCATAGGTCATCAATGACCCAATGAGTTCATCTACCTTAGTAGTTGCGACATCTCTGGATTCTTCAACCACGGTAGCCTTCATGTGCCATACTGGAGTCAGTGATCTGAGAATCTTCCTTACAATTTCCTGTTCTGAATATTTCTTTTCCAAATCTGTTAGACAATTAGTAAGCACAGTTAAGCGAGCATACATGTCTCGAATTGACTCATCAGGCCTCATCCTGAACATTTCATATTCAGAAACTAAAATGTTGGCTTTTGTTTCTCGTACCTGAGAGGTTCCTTCGTAAATTACCTCTAACTTGTCCCACATTTCTTTTGCAGTTGCACAGGTAGCCACTCTTGAGAATTCTTCTGGATGGAGTGAGCATTGCATGATATGTTTAGCACTCCAGTTGACAGTGGATTTTCTTATTTAGTCTTTGGTCCACAAGTCCTCATCATCCGTAAGCTCATACGGACCTTTGTTGATCACTCGCCAAAGTTCGTGGTCTTGGGCGTGAATGAACACCTGCATGCGATGTTTCCAATAAGGATAATTAGTTCCAGTAAAATAAGGAGGCCTATTCACAGAATGTCCTTCGGGTAACAAACCCTTGGACGACAATCCACCATTTCTCTCAAGGTCGTTGGACCCCATAGTGAGATATTAGGCTCTGATACCACTTGTTGAATAGTGGATGGCTAGAGGGGAGGGGTGAATAGATCTGTCCCTCTTTTCGCAGAACACCCTTCTTTAAAGCTAGATAAAATGAATTGCAGCTGAATACAACTAGCTTAACGAAGTACACTAGATTGGCTTAGCAAGATGAACAAGTAATATAGAGATTGAACCTAAGCATGCATCTAGCACAAAGCAATCGCAAAATCAAACCACAACACATGAGATTTTAAGATGGTTCGGACTGAATCCCCAGTCCTACGTTCACCCCTCACCAAACCCGGTGAGGCTCCACTAGTGCAGCGCACCAAACCGCGGATAGAAAAAACCTCCGATTGCCTTCCTACTAACCACCGGTAGGGACGTCAACACTGCAGATGGGAGAACTTTCGATTGCCTTCCTACTAACCACCGATAGGGACCACAACACCGTAGATCGGAGAACTTCCAATTGCCTTCCTACTAACCACTGGTAGGGACGATTCTTAGTTTTAATAGTTTGAACAAAATGAAAAGAGAACAAGATGTAAATGCTCAAACAAGATATGGAGATATGCTAAAATCAATTAGATCTTGTCTGAAATGTGGGAGCCTGAATCTCCTTTTCTTCACGCGATGTAGATCACCACAGAGGCTTCTTTCTTCTTCACAAAGCTCTCCTCTTGATTCAGCAACAACAGCTTCTTCTTCCTTGTGGAATGGGCTTCCTTGGATCCCCTTGAGTTGATGAAGAAGACTATGGATGTAGCTTTGATCACCCTTGAGAACCTTGCTTGCTTCTAACTTCCTTGGAGGTTGCTTGCTTCAGATCTAGGTTTGAATCACCTTGGAATGGATGAAAAACTTCTACACGAAGTACTGTTCACGGCTACAATACCTCTTCTTCCTTGCACCTCCTCTAGCCTCTCTTGATCTCCCTTTGATCCCTCTTCATGCATTAGGGTTTCTAACCCTCTTGTGTGTATTTTATATCACTTGGATGGTCAATAGACACCCCCCAGACTAGATCCACAAATCATGGGAGATTGGGTGACTTTAGGATTAAACAAATCCAAGAAGAAGGGCTGTCCACGAGGTGGAAAACAAAGTCAAACATTGCTGCATCAGGGCTTCCGATCGACCGAAAGTTGGTGGCCGGTCGACCGGAACTTTTACAGGTTGAAGCCTTTTCGTTCTGGCAAAATTAGTCAACCGGCAGGATGGGGGCGGTCGACGGGACCTTGTTCCAGACCCCTACTGTGACTTTTTGTGGCATTTTCATTCCTGGAAGATCTGGTCGACCGGTCTATGACCGGCGGTCGACCGGCACCTTGGT
The DNA here is from genome assembly GCA_022559845.1 of Amorphophallus konjac. NCBI lineage: Eukaryota > Viridiplantae > Streptophyta > Magnoliopsida > Alismatales > Araceae > Amorphophallus > Amorphophallus konjac. The sequence continues at coordinate 354,768,115 of CM040121.1, forward strand.
TTTTCACAGTTTTGCGTCGATTAACCCCTTAAACCCATTTGTAGCTCAGTCCAGTCTGTGGCATCAATCTCCTTAGACCTTTGGACATTGAAACCAAGTGTGCACGGCCCCATGTTGGCTATTCTTCATTGTGCATCTACCTTGACTATGTGAAGTGTCGACTCTTGCCTTATCTTGGTTCTTGAAAGGATTTTCATCTTTGCTTGGGTGCGATCATTGGGCTTTCACCTTTGCCATCTCCACTCCATTCCTTGGCTTATCTGTCATAAACAACAACATCAAGTATGTCAGTCATATGAGAGTGGAAAACATCAATGACTTACAGGGTTTAGCCATTATCAAAACCATGAATGTCAAATGACTCAAATGACCACAGGGGCACAACAAAAAGTAGAAGAAGAGAAGAAGAGAGCTGGAAGAGTTAGAGTTCAAGAGAGAAAAGTCAAAGACGTGATCGATAGAGAAAGAGCCTGCTGCTAAGAGTGAAAAGAAACCAGAGTGCCGTAAGTTTGAGAAGTTCATCTGAGTAAGAAGTGAGATTGCGGGGAAGATTTGCTCTCCTTACTTCTGGATCAGATCTAGAGTCAAATTCCTCCATAGCGAGCTACATTGGTTTTCCTTCATTATCATTTCTTTGAATTCCTTTTTCTGTTTGAAACTGTTTCTGTAAGCTGTGTATCAGCAGTCCAAGCTGTGAGTTAGCAGCGAGGTGTAATCCTTGGTAAGCAAGCTGTAAGGCTCAACGGTCTGGGCCGTGCTCCCCAAATCTATGGATCAGCGGTTGTAGGGATTCTATCCCTAAAGCTGTGGATCAGCAGTGTTCAAGCTGTTTGGTAGTGGAATCCTTACTCAGTTGAGTAAGGGGTGGACGTAGATCTCAAGCTTGAGATCGAACCACCTTAAAAATTGATATGTCCTCTGTGTGATTGATTATCTTTACTGTGATTAGATGAATGCTTAGGATCATCTATTGCGAGCCTTTGATCTCTCTGAGATAATCATTTGTTGCTTAAGTTTTCAATCAAATTGTATGCACTAATTCATCTCTGCATCTGCTTAATTTGATCGGCATCTGACTCATTTACCGTGTCTTCATTTCATATCTGTATTGCGAACAATCACTCAGTGGTATATAAAATTGGCTCAGTCAGAAGGATAGACCACTTCTATCTGGAAAACTGACCTTTGCGTGAGGAGATTTTCTAATCAACCCTCCGCCTAGTACTATATATACTGAGTTGATTGATTTTCTTTTAATGCTCACAGTGATTAAATAGCTATCTCATATCTGATTCTTCTATTGATAATCCTGATTGTTGTTGGTGTTTTTATTCACAGTACATTTTAATTCCGCACTATTTTTTAACTACTGTAGAATCCTGAAATTGGGGTAGATCTATTCACCCCCCCCTCCAGATCACATGTTCATCCTTTCACACATCACGTGGTATCAGAGCGTAGCTCTCCCTAAGGGCTTAACATCCCGAAGAGATTAGTTGTAATGGATGCTGGAGGTCTAACTGCTGAGGGTCATTCCACCAGTAAGCTGCCATTCTTTGACGGCAACAACTATGCTTACTGGAAGAATCGTATGCAGGTCTTCCTTCGAGCGAAGGATTATGAGATTTGGAAAGTAGTCAGTAAAGGTCCGTTTGAGTAGATCCGTAGGTCTACCTTGAACTGGAGCGCTGTAAATGCTATACAGTGTGCTCTTCACCCTACTGAATTTTCGAGAGTCTCCTCCTATTCCACAACCAAGGAGATGTGGGACAAGCTGGAAGTAATCTATGAGGGAACATCTCAAGTTAGAGAGACCAAGGCTAATATGTTGGTCTCACAATATGAAGCTTTTAAGATGAAACCTGACGAGTCTATATCTGAGATGTACGCTCGACTGATGGTTCTCACTAATGGCTTGAGAAGTCTAGACAAGGTCTACAGTGAGTATGAAATTGTTAGAAAAATTCTTAGGTCCCTGACACCTATTTAGCACACCAAGGTCACGGTTATGGAAGAGTCTAGGAACCTAGCTACTACATCTGTAGACAAACTCATCGGTTCTCTCATGACATATGAGCTGAATCTCAAGAAGGTCGATGAGTCTGAAAAAAAGAAAAATCCCCTAGCACTTAAAGTGACTTCTAGTAGCAAAGGGTCGTCAAGTGAGCACGGTTCCTCTAGTTTAGATGAAGACCCACATGAATTTGTAATGTTTACTAGAAAATTTAAGAAGTTCCTGAGAAAGAAAGGAAAGGGGTTCAGAAGAAAGTATTTCCCAGGTAAGAAGCAGACAAAATACAAGTATGATATTGCCAAAAAATCTGATGGTATTGTTTGCTATAATTGCAGGAATGTAGGGCACCTGAAGGCAGACTGCCCTGAGCTGAAGGAGAAACAGCCCAGGTGGAAGAACAAGAAAGGAAAAGCTATGGTGAGCACCTGGAGTGATGAAGATGAAGGCAGTTAGAGCATCACATCTGATAGCGAGGAAGAAAACAAGCTCTGCCTGATGGCCGAAGAAGAAGAGAAGGAAGATGATGAAGAGGTAACTTCCCCTTTCAAGAACTTTACTCATATTGACTGGGAAGAAGCCTATGCAGAGACTTTAGATAAATATGATGATGTGCATAGAGAGAATAGACATCTAAAAAGAAAGATAAGCTCTTTAATGAATGATACATCTTTGAATGATAAAATTGCATGCCTAGAAACAGAAAACTGTAGTCTAAAAAATTCTCTTGCTGAATGTGAAAACTTCAATACTATCTTGAATGACATGAGGTATGAAAATGAACAATTGAAAAACACCTTTGATGAATTAAAAATCAGAATGCAAAAATTTGAGGAAGAAACAAGAATTGCACATGAAAAATATGATGTTGTCAATGGTGTGAATAAGGAATTGAAAAAGATAATTGAGAAATTAGAAAAAAAACTTAAGGACAAACAGTATTCCCTTGAAGGCATGGCATAGGGAACTAAAAATTTAAATGCCATTTTGAGTACTAAGGTAAACTTCAGAAGGGAAGGACTGGGCTTTAACCCAACAAATAAGAAAAGGTTTGATGTGAAGACCATTTCCTTTGTTGCTGAAAAAGGAACATCCAAAAACAAACCTTTAATAAAAATGAACTCTAAAGAAAAAAGAAACAAAGACTCTGTCAAAAATAATGATCATAACAAGCCCAGTGCCAAGAATAAGGGCAAAGAGAAGGTAGAGGTGTCTAGTGGATCCAGTACACACACCACTGCTCCTCAGGCTAAGGGACGGGTTAGGGGTCAGCCAGCAAAATCCATAGTCCAAGAAACCCCCAAAACCAAGATAACCCAGTCTCAACAGAAAGGTCGATGCAACAACCAACCTGCACCAACACACATCTCATCTGGGTTCAGGTCCTTTAGAAACCATAGTCATAGCAGGGACACCTCAGGTCGATGCTACTACTATAGTGCACCGACCTATCCATCACTCCATAACTCCTATCGTTACACTTCTGGCAGGAAAGGTTGAGGCAGCCTCTATAAGAGGTCGATGCAGCAGAATGTTCATAATTCATATACTAGTCAGGTGTATCGACCTTACCACTGGACTGCATCTGTACAACCTAGGTTAAGAACCTTCAGGAACCAGAACTCATATGGCCATGTCCATCCTATGTCTGGTCAGCCTAGGGTCTACAATCCACACACTTCTTCCAATGCCCAATGGACCAACAACTGGAACAAAAATTCTCACCATATTAAGAACAAAAATGCCACACCAAAGAAAATGAAAACAAAAACTCAAGGTGGCAAGAAAAGATAGGAAGATCTGAAAGCTAATAAATCCACAATTCAAGTCAAATCACACAAACAAATGTGGATACCAAAACATTTTCTGTCTTGTGTGCATGATTTAACTACTGTTATGGGCCCAAACAGTCTTGGGTTCCAAAATTCTCTCGTTGATTTTGTATGTAGGTATGCCTGGCAACCAATCACAACAGATGGTACCTTGACAGTAGCTATTCCAAGCACATGACCGGGGACAAAGGAAAGTTTTGCATGCTGGTAGAGAAGGATGCTGGTCATGTTACCTTCAGAGGTAATACCAAAGGGAAAATAATTGGATCAAGTAAAGTTGGTAAGTGCTCTTCATGTTGTATTGATGAGGTGTTATTAGTTGAAGGCCTTGCCTACAATCTACTTAGTATTAGTCAGCTACGTGATAAAGGCCATAAAGTTGTTTTTGACTCTCTTGCATGTAATATTTTTGAACCCAATTCTAAAAATATGAAATTCATTGGTAGAAGAGTCAATAACATCTATATGGTGGATTTAGATTATCCAGTACACACTAGTTTGTGTCTCACTGTTAATAAGGATGACTTAGCTTGCCTTTGGCATCGTAGGCTAGGTCATGCCAGTTATAATGTGTTGCATAAGTTGAATAAATATAACATGGTAAGAGGTCTTCCTGAAATGTCTTTTAAGAAAAACAATAAAATCTGTGATGCTTGAACCCATTGCAAGCAGAGTAGAAAGTCATTTAAATCCATAACTGAAAACATGTCTTCCAAACCATTTGAGCTGATTCATATGGACTTATTTGGACCTACTAGATCAGCTAGCTTATTTTGTAGAAGATATGGATTTATCTTAGTAGATGACTTTTCTAGATTCACTTGGGTATTCTTTTTAACTCACAAGAATAATACCTTTGAAGAATTTCAAGAATTTTACCACAGAATAAAACAGACTGGTGAGCAGTCTATTTCTACTATTCTATCTGACCATGGTGGTGAGTTTGAAAACTCACAGTTTGATGAATTTTACAGGGAACACGGGATCAACCATAGGTTCTCTTCACCAAGGACTTTAGAGCAGAATGGAGTGGTTGAAAGGAGAAACAGAACCTTGGTGGAGATGGCTCGAACTATGCTGGTTGAAGGTAACTTGTCTAGAAGGTTTTGGGCTGAGACAGTAAATACCTCATGTTACATCATAAATAGAGCTCTGGTAAGACCTTTTACTCAAAAGACTCCTTATGAGATACTTCAAGGTAAGAAACCTTCACTAGCACATTTCAAGGTCTTTGGTTGTAAATGTTTTATTCATGTTAACTCTAAAAGAGACCTTGATAAATTTGAACCTAAAAGTGAACCTAGAATTTTTCTAGGTTACTCTAAAAAATCTAGAGCCTATAGGATCTATAACATTAATTCTCAAACTGTTGAGGAATCACCACACATTGTCTTTGATGAATTCTCTAATAAACTTGAAACTGGCTTCTGCAAGGACAAAACTGATGGAGAATTCCTTGAGAATAAAGAAGAGCAGGATGCAGAACCAGTTGAAGAAGGTGAGACTGAAGGATCTGGAGTTCAGGGGTAGGTAATTGAAAATTCAGATAAGGCACTCTATGGACTGAAACAAGCTCCCAGGGCATGGTACGACATGTTAAGCTCCTTCCTCACAGGTAAGGATATTCAAGAGGTGAGGTTGACCAAACTTTATTTACCAAGGTTAATCCAACTTCAGAAGGAAGCTTCATCACACAGTCCAAATACATCAGAGATTTGCTGAAGAAATACAAGCTGGAAAACCTCAAAGAGATCACTGCACCTATGGGCACATCAACTAGTCTTCTGACCCAAAAGCTAAATTGGTTGATACCAAACTATATAGAGGTATGATCGGATCTCTTTTGTATCTTACTGCACCTCGCCCAGATATACAATTTTTAGTATATTTATGTGCTAGATTTCAGGCTAGTCCTAAGGAGCCTCACATGAGTGCAGTGAAAAGGATTTTTAGATATCTATCAGGCACCCTTGATTTAGGACTGTGGTATCTTACTAAGTGTGAGCTTGAACTTGTAGCTTACACTAATGCAGACTATGCAGGGTGTAGGATAGATAGAAAGAGCACTAGTGGATATTGTCAATATCTAGGTGGTTGTCTAGTGTCTTGGGCATCTAAGAAGCAACACACTGTTGCTCTCTCCTCTGCTGAGGCTGAGTATGTTGCAGCAGGGAATTGTGCAGCCCAAGTGCTCTGGATAAAACACCAGCTCATTGACTATCACATAAAATTAGGATGCATTCCTATTCTGTGTGATAATAACAGTGTCATTTCCTTGACTAAAAATCTTGTTCATCACTCTAGGACTAAGCACATTGAAATAAAATACCACTTCTTGAGAGATGAAGTAAGTAAGAATGAAATTAAGCTGAATTTTATAGAATCAGAAAAATAAATTGCTAATACATTTACTAAACCTCTTGGGAATGAAAGGTTTAAATTCTTAAGGAGAGAACTATGTTTATGTAAATTTCAGCATGATGATTGATTACTTAATTTCATTCTTGTCAGGAATAAATGCTTTCTCGAATAATGTTTTGTATGTCCATGATTCATTCTATCACATGATTTAAGTAGTTGTCATTGCAGAAAATGTCTTGCACTATGTTTATCTTGATATTAAGGGTATATCAAATGGTTTGCTGGGAGAAGGGCAGATATCTTCTGTCTAGAAACTCACACTATGTGTAGAGGCTTGTCCTCCGCCTAGTACCCTGAGTCAAGATTTTGTCTGAGTCTTGCATTTTATAGGTCAAAATGTTGTGTCTAATAATAATGTACATAGTCAGGGGGAGTAAGTGTTCATTTTTTTTCTCATGCATGGTGTCAGGGGGAGTTCAAAATAAAATTGAGTAAGGCCAAATCTAGGTTGTTCACCCAAAGTTTGCACCTTGTTCCAACTATGACTCTATCTTTCTGATCAATAATTTAGTCATCGTGTGATATCAGATGCTTTCATCATCTTTGAAATCTAGGTAGCACAATTGCTTGATATCAGATTCTTCTGGCACACTTTTTATATCCATCCCTTGATATCAATCTCTTAAAAGAGTCCTTGCACTTCTTTTGCCTCTGAAAAAGTGACAATCTGATAATCTGTTCATTACTCTAAGCTACTAAAATCAGAAATCTTCTCTTATAAGAATCTGTTATGCTTCATGAATGAACTGATGGTTTAAACTTAATAAAATTTTAGAGTCTAAATACTGAACTCAATGAACTAGAATGTTGAGCACAATTAATAGCTCTCAACCATTTCTCTCATGACATGTCTGGTAAAGTCTTCCAAAATCTATAAATTCTTGAATTAATGTTTTCTTGGTTGAGAAACTTGGAGTGTGTATTATTTTTAAACAAATCTTTCTATAAAACCAAAGGGCAGCATTGTTAAAAGAATGAGTTGAAATAATTATAGGCAGGGCAATGATTGAATGCACCGAGAAACTGGGTACTTCATCAATGTAATGGAGAAAAAAAACTCATGCCATGAAGTGCTTCAAGATATATCTGTTCAAAAGTCAAAATAGTATGGTTAGATTCACTAAGTAACTAGGAGTACTGGCGTCTAATCAACATGTACCCTTATGCAAAAAGGTGCAAAGTATTTCTACTGTTTTGATACATGAAACAGAATGGTAAATTCTGCTAAGTAACTAAGGGTAATGGCGTCTAATCAACGTGTACCCTTATGTCAAAGGCATGGATGATACCTAACTGTTCTGAATTCTGCATTTTACTGTAACCCTAAAGTGACGAATCAGAAATGTCAAATTGTTTAACTTCAATACATATTCTAGTCACTCCTAAAGAAATTCAATGATTTTTGAGTGAGTAGGATACGGTAAGGCTAACTCCATCATGATTCATATGGTTATGGTTTATTGCTATTAAGGGTTAATGCAAACTTATTCAGAGAGTACAGTGGATAAACTCTAACTTTTATCATTCTTAAATCATAATTCTATCAAGAATGGAATATATACAATCTTATACCTGAAGAATTTGAGCTATGTATGCCTTATTTAATGAAACATAAATCGGTTTGTCAATCAGATCTCTCCTGCACTTTCATACCTTTGATACTGTCATCTTCTTTTTGTCTCTATCAATTCCTTATTTGCTGATGGCAAAGGGGGAGAGAGTTTGATGGAAAAGGGGGAGAGTGTTTGATGGCTAAGGATAGCTGGCAAAGGGGGGAGATTACCTTTGCCAGATTTGCATATCTATGTCATCTGTGTCTGAGTCTATGCATGTCTGTGGTGGTTTGCATAGGGGGAGATTGCCTTTGCCTGATTTGCATATCTGTGTCATCTGTGTCTGAGTCTATGCATGTCTGTGGTGGTTTGCATAACTGTGTCTGTGTCTATGAACTGTTTTCTACTGCACCGTTGCACTTGACGTGATCTTGCATATTCTGAATCATAATATAATATGTGTTGTCATCAAAGTATAGCAATGTTGCCATCATCAAAAAGGGGGAGAATGTTGTGTCTCCTCTGGACTTGATATCTAGTTTTGATGTTGGCAATAGTGTGTTAGACCTTAATTGGACTCTGGCAACATTGTTATTTTAAAGTCTTTACATTAGTCAGAATTAGTTCTTGTTTAAATCAACGTCGATGCATGCTCGTACTATTGCATTTCAAGGTCGATGCATACTCATACTATTACATTCAAGGTTGATGCATGTTCATGCTGTTGCATATGAAGGTCGGTGCATATATGGATTTCGGTTCAGAAGGTCAGCGCATATGCAGGAGTATGGTATAATAAGGTCAAAGCATATCCATGCATTCGGGCGACTAAGGTCGGTGCACACTTGCATATTGTTGCATTGAAAGGTTGATGCACATTTGCACATAAGTCTTCAAGGTCGGTGCACATTCACTTGATAAGTCTATCAGGTCAGTGCATACATTCATTCCAATCCTGAAGGTCGGTGCATATGTAGGTCTGTGCATATTTGGATTCTAGAGAAAAGTCGATGCATGTCATAGATAGGTCGATGCTAGTGAGCTAGCGAATGCAGCAAAGGTCGATGCTAGTAAGCTAACGACTGCAGCAAAGGTCGATGCTAGTAAGATAGCAACTGCAGCAAAGGTCGATGCTAGTGAGCTAGCGATTACAGCATAGGTCGATGCATGTCATATAAAGGTCGATGCTAGTAAGCTAGTGACTGCAGCGTAGGTCAATGCATGTTAGAGTTGGGTCGATGCTTGTAGGTCATCACTCTCAAGGTCGATGCACCTTCTGCATTCACTATAAAGACAGGTCGATGCATCTTCATTACAGAGTCAGTATATCTGACAATAAAGGTCTACCTGTATAATACTAAGTTCAATGCTTTTGTTCTGACCTGCTGCATGTGTTAGCCATATAGTCTGATGTATCTCATTTATGCATCGATGCTCTTGAAGAATTTTGTACATACACTTACATGAATTGCCTGAACTCATCTGAAATTGAATTTGCTAATAAATATTTCATGCTTCAAAGAATCTCATAAGTCCTTGATTTTGTTTTGGACAGAAAGGAAGAACCAACCCAGATCCATGATCGAACACTTGGGTGGCATAAAGGCAATCTGCATTAATCTCACGTGGAACTTAAAGTGAACCAGATTAAAGGCACGTGATCCAAGGTGGGAAGCTGAACTAAAATTCTGCCACGTGGATCGTCACATCTTCTACCTCTGACACGTGGCCCATCGAAGTGCACTTTCTAGATAATATTTTTTGGGTGGTAGTGTGTCTTCCATGCGCCCAAAAATATGAAAAGCCTATGGGACCACAGATTCACATCCTTCAGTATAAATAGGGATCGAGCACTCAAATTCAAAACAACGATGAACCAGAGAAAAGTAGAGGAAGAGTAGAAGAGAGATGGAAGAGTTAGAGTTCAAGAGAGAAAAGTCAGAGACGTGATCGATAGAGAAAGAGCCTGCTGCTAAGAGTGAAAAGAAAATAGAGTGCCGTAAGTTTGAGAAGTTTTTCTGAGTAAGAAGTAAGATTGCGAGGAAGATTTGCTCTCTTGACTTCTGGATTAGATCCAGAGTCAAATTGCGCCATAGCGAGCTACATTATTTTTCCTTCATTGTCATTTCTTTGGATTCCTTTTTCTGTTTGAAACTGTTTCTGTAAGTTGTGTATCAGCAGTCCAAACTGTGAGTCAATGGCAAGGTGTAATCCTTGGTAAGCAAGCTGTAAGGCTTAGCGGTCTGGGACGTGCTCCCCAAAGCTGTGGATCAGCTGTTGTAGGGATTCTATCCCCAAAGATGTGGATCAGCAGTGTTCAAGCTGTTTGGCAGGGGAATCCTTACTCAGTTTAGTAAGGGGTGGACGTAGATCTCGAGCTTGAGATCAAATCACCTTAAAAATTGATTTGTCCTTTGTGTGATCGATTATCTTTACTGCGATTAGATGAATGCTTAGGATCATCTACTGCAAGCCTTTGACCTCTCTGAGATAATCATTTGTTGCTTAAGTTTTCAATCAAATTGTCTGCACTAATTCATATCTGCATCTGCTTAATTTGATTGGCATCTGACTCATTTACCGTCTCTTCATTTCATATCTGTATTGCGAACAATCGCTCAATGGTATATAAAATTGGCTCAGTCAGAAGGATATATCACTTCTATCTGCAAAACTGACCTTTGTGTGAGGAGATTTTGTAATCAACCCTCTGCCTAGTACTATACTAAGTTGATTGATTTTCTTTTAATGCTCACTGTGATTAAATAGCTATTTCATATCTGATTATTATGTTGATAATCCCGATTGCTGTTGGTGTTTTTATTCACAGTACATTTTAATTCCACACTATTTTTTAACTACTGTAGAATCCTAAAATTAGGGTAGATCTATTCACCCCCCCTCTAGATCACATGTTCATCCTTTCACACATCAGTATTATGTTGTGTTATCTTTCGTTCATTTGGTGGTTATGTTATATTCATGTTTTTATATTATGAGAAATCCCATAAAAATCTGAAAATTGTGCAAAAAAATTCAAAAAAATGCCATTTCACTTGGCAGGTAAGTCAGGTATGGCTCTCTATCCCTACTCATTGTTGTATTACTATATGGTATATATACGTTATTATAGCCTCTCAAGGATCGGCTGGTTCTCCGTGTGTTTTGGGATCTGATGTTCCCCTTTAACAAAAACGATGATGATCTAGGAGTATACAGTTAATCGTTGGATAAGTCATTAGTTTGAGTTAGGTGGGGGACGATGGACTCTGTCTCGCACGTCGTGGTCGCAAGAAGACTCTTGACCCCATCTTGCTCGGTCTAGCAATATTATCCTTGAGTACTTTCTATTTTATTCTTTCTTTGCATTCATTTTGATGATTTCTTTATTTTAGCCCAGCATGCATAATGGCATTTTTGAGCATTCACGTCTCGTGATTCTTTCAAAGTTTCTCCTCAATAGTGGTTAATTGCACGTCATTTCTCTTGGATAAGAGATCCCCATTCCACTACAAATTTGATCATTTTCTTTGATCTGTCCGCTTGGTCTGGTTGGCCAACGTGATTCCTGTCTAGATTTTATCTCGATTTTACTCTCTCCTTTTCCAACTTTTTAGCTGTGTTCCTTCTGATCCCCTCATTGTCCGTGGATTGTGTCCCCAATGAGGTTGGTCGTGTTTCCTTTTCCACCCTTTGTTAGTTTAGTTCTCTAGACATGTCTCATCCGCGTCATCCGTTCCTTATGATTAGTTCAGCGTTTTCGGGAGAATTCCTGTCACTTGTTGGTTGTGACGGGTGTCTTTTGCCTTAATGCCCACTTTTCAGTTCTCTCCGCTTCGTCTCTGCTTCATCTCCATTTCTCGTCGCTTTCACTTTCGCTCCATCTCCTTTTCGTTTTCACCTCCGCGTTACTTTCACTCGCTCCCTTACAAACCGGACATCAAGGAGGGGCATCTGTTGACACCCGTTTTTAGCCTACAAGTCGAGTTATTTCTCTTATTCATCCTTGGTAATGCTCCGAATTATCCATTATTTTGGGGTATCCATTGACCATATTTTGAGCTCATTTCTTGACCATTTTTCGAGCTCATTGAGCTTTGGAGGCCTTTATCTTTAATTCCCCACCTTTCGGGACCAATTCGAGCAGTCTGGGCGGTTGAACGGGAACCCGGAAGTTTCCTGCATAGGCTCCTGAATGCGGTCACCTAGGTGACCGCCTTATCAATGAACAATGCAATTTTTTATTTTATTTTATTTTTATTATTTTTGTTTTATCAAATGACGGTCTTCTTGAGACCGCCACTTTCAAGTAGCGGTCTCATGAAGACCATTTCTTCAATTTTTGTGCCCAAATCGCCCCAGCTCGGCCCAGTCACCTGGCGGTCACCCATATGATCGTTTCTTCAAATGGCGGTCCTTGCTTGACCATTTCTTCAAGTTGCGGTCTCACGATAGAGCGTTTTCTCATAACAAAATCCGGATGATTCCGAACTCCGATTTATTCGCCCCAGGACTCTTTGGACTCCTTGTTAACACCATTTTCAAGGGAGATAAGCCTCCACCTCGATTTCCATCGATCCATAACACTTACCCTTTCTATTATATCAAGGTTTATGCATCTAAATCCATGAAATTGTGTGTTTATCTCAGATTCAAACCCTAGGGTTTATGGGTTCTCTATAAATAGGACCTAGTTTGCAATGCACGGAGGGGGGCTCTTTCTTGGTTCGGGGCAAAGCCATGCTGCGACGCCGACTCATCTCTTCGACCCCATCCTGTAGAGGAAAGTATTAGCTTCATTTTCCACGCTCAGGGGCTCGATTTCGTTCATCCTCTTCTTAGTTATTCATTCTCCAATTCTCAAAATCATCACCGTTTGCAGTTTTCTGCACTTTCTGCATTTTTCTCCATATTGCATGCACGATTTCCGCAATTATACTGTATGTTATTTCCTCCTATTTGTTTCATTCTCATCACAACACACACACACCTATCATTTCCACCCTTTCACAGGGGTTAAAAACCCTCCCCCGATGCGTTCTCCCTCAATTTCTCACCCTATTTTACACATACAGGATTTGATATTACACTTCATGTTTCTAATGGGTTTCCCTTGTTGTTTGGCTTTGTTTTGCAGGAGAGCATGAGCATGACGTGAGGCCCTCTTCCTCTAGCCGGCTGGAAGGAGAGGAGGTGACACCCACATCATTTCCCACGTCCCGTTTGTTAAGCGCGATCACGTTGAGGCGGTCTTCCCGGCCGTGTTCTTCATCCTTTTTTCCAAGGTACACAGTGCCCTCTTCATCCTTTCCCCACACCCTTTGGCGTTGCTCATCCTTGGTGGCGATCACAATTAGTTCTTCATCTTCATCGCCCACTTTCCTTTGTTCATACTGCATGCCTATATTTTGATAGTTTGGGGGTGAGGTAGATCAAACATCTAAAGTAGGCTTCCATGTAAACATGCATCATATCGTGGAAAATAGCCATCATCGCCCGTTGGTAGGTGGCGCCTGCACTCTTCAATCGAAACGGCATAACCACATAACAGAAAGTGCCCCAGGGCATGGTGAACGAGATTTTCTCTTGACCTTCAAGAGCTAGATAGATCTGGTTGTATCCTGAATAACCATCCATGAATGAAAGAGCTTCGTATCTGGCTGTGTTATCCACCAACACATCTATATGAGGCAACGGGAAATCATCCTTGGGACATGCCTTATTTAAATCCCTAAAATCAATGCAAATTTGAATTTTCCCATCCTTCTTGATGACAGGGACTATGTTCGCCACTCACTGAGGGTATAAAACACCTCGAATGAACCTGGCCTTATGCAATTTATCGACCTCTTTTTTCATCCTCAAGGCCATGTGGGGGTGGAATCTTCTTAATTTTTATTTCACGGGTTTTTACCCTGGTATAAGCACAAGTCGATGTTCCACTAAGGTGGGGTCGAGACCCAGCATGTCCCTATACGACCAGGCGTCGATGGTAGGTTCATCCACTACCGTCGATGGTTTATCAAACCTTTTTAAACCTTGTGCGTATAGATCGGCAGTGTCATCTACGTCACTCTCCTCATAATCGACCGAGTCCTTCTCATCCACGATTTTATAAACACCTAATCCGACATCGCTCCATACCCCGTCTTGCTCAACATCCTCTTCTAACACAATCGTCGTCTCAATAAACTCCGGACACTTGAGGAGGGCACGATAACCCTGAGCTAAGTCCTGGAGAAACCTCTCAGGGATAGACTTGGGATGACACGTCACTGGGCGTGCCTCAGGCGGGGAGGAAGGGTTGGAGACACTAGAACACGACCCTACTTCGACTGACCCTACTTCTCTAAGAGACTTGACAAACCCTAATCCTAACCTAAGAGGAGGACCAACAAAGCCTAACGGAAGGGAATTAGGGGCCTCGTGCCCCTGGGAGGAGGATGAATAAAGAACATCGTAGTCCTCGATTGAAATCTCTGTTTTAAAATTGGTATTTTTTTTGGAGATCAGTTGAGACCACGCAACAAGATAGAGAGGAGGGAGACGGAGGAGGAATTGCGAGAGGATAGATGGATGGCCAGAAGAGATCTAAGAAGGGATCAGAAGAGGAGAATAGCAGATTTGAAAAATCAATCGGTGGGCAGCGCCCACAATCACAAACTTTGACTATCAAGAAATCAGTTGACATTTCAAATAGCAATGGATTAATCAAAATGGGAGGAGAACGGGGTATACAATCTAGCTTTTAAGAAAGGGATATCAAGCAGGAAGGAGGCCAAGTAAAGGTAATGGGCAAGCTCCCCTTTTCCCGCGTATAGTGAGCTGGCTTTTCGCGTGAATACTCCACAATCCACACCTCCGGGTTACCCGGACGGTCCTATTCTCTAAACATACTTGTAAAAGCTTCACAAAAATCTTCCATATCATCAATAGGCCCCCTAGGTAACACTGGCGGGCTGGCAACAGTGCACGTAACATCTTTCTCTTCATCATGACTCAGCGGGGCCTTTAAAGTGCCAGGTTATAATGGCCCCCTCACAAAATGCTGGCGATAATTCCAAGTCAGCGGTAGCACATCTTCTAGGATTAATAGTGGCGACTCCCAGTAACCGAGGCCTCTTCTACTCACCTTTCTGCCCCTTGGAACTGGCTTGGTAGCCCCTGTAGCTGAGCACCGAGACCCCTTCCTGACTGATAGCCTAGTTTTAGTATAATGTTCCAGACTTTGTGATCCCTTATCTTGGTCTTCACCCTGACGCTCACCTGCGCTACGGCTGGCTTGCACTGCACATAGGCCCATGGAAAGTTAAGATCTAGCACCGAGATCACAGTCTTGTTGCTGGGCCAGAGCATCGGCAAGATCTTATCAGAGATGGATTCAACTGACTAAACCGTGGAGATGCTTTTGACCTTTACCACTCGTCCCTGAAATGAGAATTTGAGGCATTGGTGGGCAGTAGATAGCACAGCAGTGAGATTATCGATCCACGAATGGCCCAGAATGGCTGTGAACATGGGGTTGATATTCAACACATAAAATTCAATGGGCATCATCAACGGGCCAAGTTCAGCTTGAACACTGATCACCTCATGGCACGACCTTCTTGAATTATCATAGGCCACAATAGTGGTAGGGGTGGGCCATAGCAGGTCTTCTGGAATGTTGTAGGCCCGCAGGGTGCTTAGTGGACAGACATTAATAGAGGCCCCAGTGTCAAGCAAAGTCGCATCAATACTCACCTTATTCAGGGTGATGGAGATGTAAAGCGGCATTTGGCGAGCCTCGGGAGGTGCTAGCTCAGTCTCAAAAAAATTAATAGCCGGCCCCTTGGAAACCGTCGCCAAAGCAGATGGTAGGCTGTCCACTGCCATGTCTTCATTCACCAGGACCTTTTGAAGAAAGTCCCGCAAAGCATCTTGGTGCAACTTGGACCGCTTGATTAACTCCAAAACTGATATCTTGGCCGACATCCGATCCAGGTGATGTAGCAAGTCATACTGCGTGCCGGGCAATGGATCTGCTTCCTCCTGACTAGCGACCTGCTATGGAAACTGGGGGTTGGGTGCAGATGCACCAGTTGTTGGATAGTTCCGATGGAACAAATGCCCGCTCTGAAGGGCAAGGTTTTGGGCCAGTGAGGTATCGGCCGTGCCCATCGCAGGTGGCTTTATTAGCCTAATAGGGTGGATAAGAGGTGTGGGGGTAGGTGCTATGATGGTAGTGAGGGTAATGGGGGTAGTGGAGGTGTTAATAGGTCCTGTCGGGAGGATGATAGATGGCGGATTGGATGGCGGGGTGGCAACAACGGGCGGAACATGCACTTGTGGGGGAGTAAGGACAGGTGGGACAATGGGGGAGGTAGGTGGTAAAATGAGGGGTTTGTGAAGAACGGCAGGTGCGATCGACATAGCGGTGGTGGCTTGATGGTTTGGCGGCAAGATAATAGAAGGGGAAGGTGGAGTTGGAGCGGGGGGAGATAGGGTGTTCCGGTAAGTGTGGTGGAGGGCCATAAGCCATTGGACAGACGACTCATATTCATAAGACCACCTTGCATTGGGGGTCGGGCGGTGGATAAAGTTTAGTTGAGCCGGTGCTGGTGGTTGAGGTTACGGAGCGGGTGGATGATTCGGCATCAGATTTTAGTGGATCCCTAGATCCTGTGCAAGTTGCTTCTGCTGCGGTGGCTGTGGCTGTGGTGCTTGCTACTGTTGTCTCGGCGCATGTCTTCTCTTCTCATTGATCCCCGTGATGACTTTGTGCATTTCGGCCCAATCAATGTGCTGACCTTCATGTAAATCATAGATGAAATCCCTAAACTGGAAACAACTCTCTATCGTGTGCCTGGGTTGACAATGGAATATGCAATACCTGTACTGGTCAACGGTCGGGTTCCAATTCGGCCATTCCGGAGGAAGCTGCAAAGCACCAATGGACATGAGGGCTGAGAAAATGTCTGGGAGGGTTTTAGGCAAGGGAGGATATTGAGCCCTCATTGGACCTGGGCATTTAGGTGCATAGCCGTTAGGGGGTGGAACGTTATGATATTGTGGTGGTTGTTGGTTGACGGGAAAAGATGGCTGGGCAGTTTGTGGAGCAATGGGTTGAGGATTGCGGGGAGGTTGTTGGAAGCAAGGTGGAGCAGATTGGTTTGGGGAATGGGAATCTAACAGCTTGCACTTGTTCATTTCCCTGGACTCCTTTGGTAACAGGACCTTGGGGTTTTCTAGTGTGTTTGGGTTTCTGGGCTTCAAACATGGCGTGTATAGGGGAGTCCTTGAACTAGGTTTGGACAAACTTGGCCCAGCTGTACATGGCAATATCGTTCATAGCTAAGATTTTATGGAAGGTAGGGGTGGCATTGGAAATGAGCAGCTTAATTTTCTCTTCCTTCGGAATGTGACAGGGCACACGGGCTGCCATCTGCCTCCATCTGTTAGCGTAGGGAGCAAAATCTTCATCGGCCTTCATCTTCTCAATGACAAGGTCGGTGAAAGAATACTCCGGGCCAACCGGTCTTCGAATCTCTGGATGAACTTCTCTTTGACAATCTTGAAACTCTCGGCATCTTCTAGCGGCAGAGTATAAAACCATTCTAGCGTTACACCATCGAACGAGCGGCGGAATAGATATGCCATAAGGTGGTCATCATATTGGAACTGCACCGACTCATACATAAAATCCCTCACATGAATATACGAATTTCCATTCGCATCATACTTGTGGTACATGGGGAGCTCGGATTGGGGAGGGAATCGGATGTTATGAAAACTAGGGACCGTAACATCTGCCAAGGATTGTGGGCCGACCCGCTTTTGGAGAAAATTGAGTTGTTGCTGCATGACGGCCCATTTATCAAGTAATTCTTACTCGCGGGACGGAGTAGGTGGACCAAAAAGAGTGGGCCCGGAGTGAGGAGCCGAAGGATAAGCAGATGGAGGGGGAGGCCTATAAGAAGGATATTGGGCCGAGGAAGGACTCATATCCATGTAAGCTAAGTGGGCGGCCCCGACCTGAGGGCGCAAGAAATTAGCCGGGCCCACGAGGGCCTGCGGCGCTAAAGGAACGGACCTGTAGAGATCAACCTGGGGAGATGGAGGGAGCCCAATCTTCCCCTTGTCAAGGATGTGATGGGGCGAATTAGAAGATTGGCCCGCCTCCAAATTGGAGAAGCGAAGGATCTTGGGCTGAACCGGGGTAAGACAATGACCGCAGGTGAAATCCCTAGCCCATTAGCCGAGGGCTGAGAAGCAGAAGGAGCAGACGAGGCTTGAGGAAGGATGGAGGATGGGGTGCCTGACCCCTGCAAGGTACCATAAAGGGCTTGAAGCTGGGCCAGATCCAACTGGGCCATCATTTGCAAGATATGAGCGGTTGTGGGATTGGCATAAGGATTGGAGAGAGAGGGCTGGCCGCCCTCAGTAGTAGCAGGAGGTGGAGGAGGTATAGACCCCTCCCCAGATTGGAGAGCCATGACCCTAGACGGGTCCTCCAGAAGCCCTTGAGGAAGGGAGTCCTCATGGGAACGAGAGGAATCATAGGACGACATGGTGGAATCGAACAAGGGATTAAGATAAGAGGTGGTGAAGGAATTGCCCCTAGGAAGAGACCCTATGGACTTAAAGCAACCCCACATGCAATGTAGCACCTATCAATGAAGAAGACAATAGCAACCAAGAAGCACACCAAGTAAGACAACCCAAAAGAGATGCACAAACAAAGGAGAGAGGCGCAACCAAGATCAATCACATTATGATGATGCACGGAATTTTTATTTGTTTCCCCTTTTAGAACCTGAATGATTTAAGTAAAATGTTCTCTCCAATCAAAATAACTCCCTAACGGGGGTAGATAATGAGGACTTGGTTGACTCTATGTTTAAACTCCCTCTCACGGATGCAACCTAGACACGAGGTGGCAAAGGTACAACTGGCCCGATGTCCGTGTGGAAATTCATGGCTCGCGGGGACTTACGGAGGTCCCGGATAAGATCACCTAGTCGACCCCAAGGAATATGGAGGCGAGAGGATCACTTACCAAGGTAGGTATGCAACTACGGTATGAGATGGATGATCTTATGTGCACTAGAGTGCATGCAATTTCTAACCTAGATACTAACAATCAATGTGCAGTCAATGATAAGAATATGAATAATAGTCAGGGAGGGGAACAAACAGCACCCAGGAGCCACTACGAAGCAGAGTAATGAATAGAATAAGCAAACCTCGAGGTGCGTACCTATAGGAGGGTAGCGGTCGCCAGATGACCGCTACCTAAAGGAGACGGTCCTCAGAGGACCGCTATCAGCCAGGGGACAGAAACAACTGAAATTAAATGGAAACACCATAGAAAACCACAAAGAACGATGAAAAATGCAGACAAGGGTAGGTCAAATAGTGCTTAATACGATTGGCACAAGGTGTCCCACCGTGATCGCCAAAAAATCAAGGTTGTGGATATTTTAAATGTGAACGTGATTGAATTGTGATGTACCTTCAAATAAAATATGAAATAGACTAGATGATGCGATGATAAAAGTATGGTAATATCACCTCAAAAGCAGCAACTAAAAAGAAAGGAACTAGACTAAACACACGCCATGGGCGTGGAGCAAATGGTGCAAGTAAGGAAAAGGAGAACACACGCCTGTTGACACCCGTTTTTCGCCTATGAGTTGAGTCATTCCTCTTACCATCATTTGTTAATGCCTCGAGTTGTCCATTACTCATTGGACTATTTTCAGGCATGTCCTTTGCGCTTGTTTTAAGGGTATCTCCCTCTCTGGCAAGGTATGCTCTCGAATTCGGGCTTAATGGGCCTCGATTTTGCTTGGTTTTGTGTTAAATGGGCTCATTTATCCCATTTTATCAATTTCAAACGTCCAAGCTTTACACGGTCTATCGACTGGTCGTTCCGTGACTGGGCGGTCTTATTAGGAATCATTTAATTATTTATCAGATATTTATTTGATTTTTGGAATTTCCACTGACAAGCCTTTGCACGATCTTCATTCAACCGTTTACAGATTTTGAACGGCCTGTCGTTAGACCGTCCAACTCCAAGAGTCCACAGCCGGTTGCTTTTTCAGATAATTATCTATTTATCCTATTTTTCTAGATTTATCACTGACATGTGTACACGGCCTAGCATTGGACCGTTCTATTAACTGAGTGGTCTAGCAGTAGACCATTTTATCTGAAAGAGTCCAACGCCGCGATGGCCAGTCAGTTCGTTGAATAAGTGGATAATTTCTCATTTTATTTTATTTATCACGGACAGAATTGGACGGTCTAGCATTGCACCGTATATTGGTCTGGGCGGTCTATCACGCGACCGTTTACATGCTCGAAACCTGTGGATTGTTTGGATTTTCTCTCTCCATCCGTGGTTAATTCTCCACCTTCCTCCACCATGTTCTCCGCTGTTTCTCAACCAAATGAGGTGCTGTTTGAACCTGGTGGAAGATAAAAGGTTTATCTACGAATTTGGTTTTATCATCTCGGATTAATATTCATTGAAAAATCTAATTTTGAGATTGGACTTTGAGGGCTCTATAAATAGGACCCGTAGTCCAAGCTTGAAGAGGGAGAGAGATCCAACATCGACGGCGAAGCTCTGATGAACTTTTAAGCGAACTGTAGCCAAGGATGGAGGCTTTCTACATCCTCCTAAGCCTCCGGTTCAAGGGAGTAGCCATTTGATTTGAGTTTTAGTCACGATGTTTAGTCTTTAGTTCATTCATTGCATGCTTGTTTTTCCCCATTTCTTCCCACATTTTTGCATTGCTCCACGTCATTTCACACCCTTTCATTTGTTTTTGACGCCCTATAGGGGTTTACAAACCTCCCAGATATCGCCCCTTCCAAGTCATTATGTCAATTTTTCATTTCGTTCTATAGTTCCTACACGTTTTAGGGCTAATTTGGGTGTTGTTTGCTTGTTTTTCACGTTGTTTTGCAGGTCAGCATCAGCATAGCACGAGGCCCATCCCCTCTGGCCGGCCGGAAGGGGTGGAGGGTCAAATCCTACAACTTTGAAGTCTGGCACTTTGGACGGTCGTCTTCCGTCCGTTTGCATATAAGAGCGGTCCTTTGAGAGCCATTTAGATCCTGTAAGCGGCTATTTTGGAACCGTGCTGTCACCAGATCAGTCTTCGTCCTGCTTCCTTCTTCGGCGCTATGAGCGGTCTGTCGAGCGATCGTTCCATCCACTGAGCATTTTTTCTAGGATCGTCTATACCTGTCAGCGCTGAACTTTGGGCGAGTGCTTTCTCCCTCTTTCCAAGGTATGTCTTACCACCCAGTACCCGTGTCTTAGTGGCGATCACGATCACACACACTTCACCACCCTTTCTTTCTTTCCTTTGTTTTGTTTGTCTTTCCATTTTCGATTTAGAAAAGGCATGGCAAGAAGGAGTAAGGTGGGAAAACATGTCAACAACCCATTTTTTGGCGATCACGGTGGGACTCCTATTGCCCATCGTGCTATTATTTTGATGATCTATGTTTTGTGTTTGGTTAGGGTTTTTGTTTGAGTTGTTTCAGGTTGCTATTTCATCCACTGGCGTTTCTGTCCTTGGAGGTGTACGCGGTTCTCCCAGGGCCGCTCACGTCTCCCCACTGTTTGGCGATAGACCGTTCTGTCCCTAGAAGGAGTAAGGTGGGAAAACATGTCAACAATGTCGTGGGCGTGGAGCAACTAAAAGAAGATAAACAAATAATGAGGTGATGAATACCCAAACAATAAATCCGTTATCGCCACAGAGGCTAGCAATGCAGGAAAGACGCACTACGTACCTTAGAAAGGGGATTGAATGAAGGTACACTCGCAAGCGAGGGAGAAACAGGTGCAGAACATAAGACAGTCTTCTCTGGGCCACAAACTGAAGCAAAATAGTCTTCAAGAGACCGCTACCACATAAAATGGTTTAACGAAGACTACTGTAAGCACCCAGAGACAAACGTGGGAACTTGATCCTCCACCCCTTCCAGCCAGCTAGGAGGGATGGGCCTCGAGTTAGAAGCACAGTAGACCTGCAAAATAACGTGAAGAACCACAAAGAGCAACCCAAATCAGATCTGGGACGTGTAAAATCTAAAAACAAAAAGATGAACAATATGCATAAAAGGAAGGGTGAATACCTGGGGGGTGGTGGTTGTTTAACCCCTGTGGGACGTGCAAACAGTAGGAGGGTGTGTATGTATGTATTGTGAATGCAAAAGAACATGGAGAAAGAAGGAGACAGATGCTATGATGACTGAAAAGCGGACTAAAATGATGAATGAAAAGCACAAAATAAGGGAAGAGAAATGACTAATCCCTGAACCAAAACCACTGGAGGACGAAGAAACATAGTAATCCCTGACTGAAACTCGCAGTAAAAATCGGCAGCACTTCATGGCGAGCTCCAAAAATCTCCTCCTCTCGAGCACAAGGCCAAGGGTTCTATTTATAGACCCCCAAAACCCTACCCTACCCTTCTAAGCTACATGCATGGATTAAAAAATTGGAAACAGGGGAGGGCTTTTAGGCGGCCTACCTCGCCCGTCTTTGGTGGCTTCTCCACCGCCGTCATGGGCTCCGCCGGCGCTTCCCCTGTGTCTCCTTCTTGAGCTATGATCGCTCCCTCCTCAGCAACGCGTGGTGCGGCTTCTTCCTCAGCCGTGGGCGGTGGCGCGACGTTCTCCTCCGCGGTGGCCGCCGGCGGCGGCGCTTAGCTTCCTTCACTGGCCATGAGACAAATAAGCCGCTTCGTCGATTGGTGTTTGTATCGCATAGATAAGAGGAGATGAGGGGGAGTGAGATTGAGAATGAGAGTGAGAGAGGTGGGGAGTGTGGAGAGTGGGTGGTGGCATTCGTGGGTGCCGTCGGTCGCGGTGTGGAGGGAGGATGAGGAAGAAGAAGGGTTTTATTTTTTTGAAACCGCCAGTGATTGCACGGTCTATTGATAGATCGTGTGATGATTGGACGATCTCCCATGCGACCGTTTCCGTTCTAAGGGTGAGCTTCCTTGAACGGCCAAGGGATGGCCATCCAGTTCATTGAACGGTCTCATGATGGGCCATGCATTTTCAAGATCATTTTCAAAATGGTAATGTTTGAACGGCCCCAGATGGACCGTTTACTTTATGGGGCGGTCTGTGTTAGACCGTTCATATGCTAAAACAATTGTGAAGAATATTTTTTGCTGCATTTTGTGATTTAGTGGTTGATTTCTTTTTTGGCTTGAACGATTATTTCATGATGAAATATTGCAAAACCCTGTTCATGAATTCTTTGTAGCACCACTTCAACTCGTCGTTTCACCTGCACAAGTAAGTCAGGTATGGCCTTCTACCCCTATATCCCTTATTACATTACTATATGGTATTACGCTATATTATCTCAAGAACCAGTTGGTTATCCATGTGTTCCAGGATCTGATATTCCCCTATAATAAAAATAATGATGATCTAGGTTCACGTGTTTAATCATCGGATAGGTCGTTAGGTCAAAAAAGTTAGGGGACGATGGTTCTGTCTCGCACGCCGTGGTTACAGATAGTGTCTTAACCCTGATTTTTTCGATCTAGCAATATTATTCTCGAGTATTTTTCTATTTTGTTCCTTTCTTTACATTTGTTTTAATGATTTCTTTTATTTTAGCCCAGCATGCATCATACGCATCTTTTTGAGCATTCATGACCCATGGTTTGTCTGAATATGTCTCACTAGTGATGGATGGTTGTGCGTTCATGTCTGAGTAAGAAGAACTATTTCACTCAAAGTTGGAAGGTTCTCTTTGATCTGTTCACCTGGTTTGATTGACTGAAGGTCACCGTCTGGAGTTTTAGTCCGTTTCTTTACTTTTACTGCTTATTCCGATCTCCTCATTGGTCTTAGGGATTGTGTCCCCCACGAGGTTGATTGTGTGTTTTCCATTTTATTTAGTTATTTTCTCCAGACTGGTGTCGTTTTGGTTTGATCATCCCTTGTGTTTGGTTCAGAGTTTTCCAAAAAATTCCTATCGCTCGTTGGCAATGAAACGGGTGTCTTTTACCTTAACGCCCACTTTTCAGTCCACTCCGCTTCATTTTCGTTTCATCTCCATGTTACATTTCGCTTTCGCTTCACCTCCGCTCGCTCCCCTGCAAAGAGGACGTTAAGGAGGGGCACCTGTTGACACCCATTTTTTACCTATGAGTTGAGTCATTCCTCTTACCATCATTTGTTGATGTCTCGAGTTATCCATTACAAATTGGGCTATTTTCAGGCATGTCCTTTGGGCTTATTTTATGGGTATCTCCCTCCCTAGCAAGGTTTGCACTCGGATTCGAGCTTAATGGGCCTCGACATTACTTGGTTTTGGGTTAAATGGGCTATATTATCCCATTTTATCAATTTCAAACGTCTAAGCTTTACACGGTCTATCGATTGGCCGTTCCGTGACTGGGCGGTCTTATTAGGAACCATTTAATTACTTATTGGATATTTATTTGATTTTTTGAATTTCCACTGACAAGCCTTTGCACGGTCTTCGTTCAATCGTTTACAGACTTTGAACGGCCTGTCGTTAGACCGTCCAACTCCAAGAGTCCACAGCCGGTTGGTTTTTCAGATAATTATCTATTTATCCTATTTTTCTAGATTTATCACCAACATGTGTACACTGCCTAGCATTGGACCGTTCTATTAACTGAGTGGTCTAGCAGTAGACCGTTTTATCCGAAAGAGTCCAACGCCGCGATGGCCGGTCAGTTCGTTGAATAAGTGGATAATTTCTCATTTTATTTTATTTATCACCGATAGAATTGGATGGTCTAGCATTGGACCGTATAATGGTCTGGGCGGTCTATCGCACGACCGTTTATATGCTCGAAAACTATGGATTGTTTGGATTTTCTCTCTCCATCCGTGGTTAATTCTCCACTTTCCTCCACCATTTTCTCTGCGGTTTCTCAACGAAATGAGGTGACGTTTGAACCTTGTGGAAGATAAAAGGTTTATCTACGAATTTGGTTTTATCATCTCGGATTAATATTCATTGAAAAATCCAATTTTGAGATTGGACTTTGAGGGCTCTATAAATAGGACCCGTAGTCCAAGCTTGAAGAGGGAGAGAGATCCAACGTCGATGGTGAAGCTCTGCCGAACTTTTGAGCGAATTGTAGCCAAGGAGGGAGGCTTTCTACATCCTCCTAAGCCGCCGGTTCAAGGGAGTAGTCATTTGATTTGAGTTTTAGTTGCGATGTTTAGTCTTTAGTTCATTCATTGCATGCTTGTTTTTCCCCATTTCTTCCCATGTTTTTGCATTGCTCCACGTCATTTCACACCCTCCCATTTGTTTTTGACGCCCTATAGGGGTTTAAAAACCTCCCAGGTATCGCCCCTTCCAAGTCATTATTTCAATTTTTCATTTCGTTCTATAGTTACTACATGTTTTAGGGTTAATTTGGGTGTTGTTTGCTTGTCTTTCACATTGTTTTGCAGGTCATCGTCAGCATAGCACGAGGCCCATCCCCTTTGGCCGTTCGGAAGGGGTGGAGGATCAAATCCTACAACTTCGAAGTCTGGCACTTTGAACGGTCGTCTTCCGTCTATTTGCAGATAAGAGCGATGCTTTGGGAGCCGTTTAGATCCTGTAAGTGGCTGTTTTGGAACCGTGTTGTCGCCAGATCAGTGTTCGTCCCGCTTCTTTCTTCGGCGCTATGATCGGTCTGTCGAGCGACCGTTCCATCCACTGAGCGGTTTTTCCAGGACCGTCTATACCTATCAGCGCTGAACTTTAGGTGAGTGCTTTCTCCCTCTTTCCAAGGTACGTCTTACCACCCGATACCCATGTCTTGGTGGCGATCACTATCACACACACTTCACCACCCTTTCTTTCTTTCCTTCATTTTGTTTGTCTTTCCATTTCCGATTTAGAAAAGCCAAGGCAAGAAGGAGCAAGGTGGGAAAACATGCCAACAGTCCATTTTTTGGTGATCACGGTGGGACTCCTAGTGCCCATTGTGCTATTGTTTTGCTGATCTACGTTTTGTGTTTGGTTAGGGTTTTTGTTTGAGTTGTTTCAGGTTGCTATTTCATCCACTGGCGTTTCTGTGCTTGGAGGTGTACGCGATTCTCCCAGGGCCCCTCACGTCTCCCCGCGGTCTGGCGATAGACCGTTCTATCCCAGTCTCAGGTGCGCTCAGTTTCCCTTCTGTCACGCTATCATTGCCTGCACGGTCTGGTTCTGGTCGTTCCGTTTCTTCCACGGTCGTCGTCTAGACAGTCCATTTCTATCTCACGATTGTCTACTTCTGTGTGAGCCTATTAGCTTCAGCGGTCCTCTCTGGACTGTGCATTTTCCTCCATGGTCTTCCAATAGACCATGCTCGTATGCTGGCTCAGGTGTGTTACTACCTTGCATGCACTTGTGGGTTTATTGATTCTCTGCGGTCTATTTAGGGCCGTTCTGCAAGTCGCACGGTCGTTCGATTGACTGTTCCGTTAAGTATGCTTCTCCTCATCCATTTCAGTTCTGTGTCATTACTGTTTGTTGTCTATTATTACTCCCTGTCGTTGTACGGTCCTTCCCATGCCGCCCACCTCCCTAAGTGGTCTCCCATTAGACCGTGTTTTATTGCTATAGTGCACCCGAGATTATCAATTTGATTGGTATTCCATATTATTTCGTACTTGATTGGTGCTGTTCTGATCTCCCATGTTTGTCACTTGATTTTTGCATGATCATTGTTTCATTTGTTATACTTGATTGATCTTCGTTTGTTTGATTTAGCTTAAATTTTGCATGCACTCCGGTGCGCATAGGATTCATTCATACTTTTCCATACTAGTTGCATTCCTACCTTGGTAGGGGATTCTCTCGTCTCCATATTCCTTGGAGCCGACTAGGTGACCTTACCCGGGACCTCCGTAAGCCCCCATGAGCCGTGGATTCCCACACGGACGTCGGGCAGGTTGTAGCTTATCACACCAGTATAGGGTTGCATCCGTGAGAGAGAGAGAGTCTCTTTAGAAGTCAACCAAGTCTTCCATTCCACCCTTGTTAGGCACCTTGTGGTTGTGAGAATTGTCATTTTGATTAATCCACTAAGGTTCTAAAAGGGGAGAACTCCTAAAACTTGTCGTGCATCATTTTAACTTGGTTGGTCAATTGATTGCCTCTTCTCTCCTCTCTTTCTGGTGCATTTAATTGATTGTTTGTTTGTTTAGAAGGTCGTTTAGGTTTGTTCCTTTGTGTCGGTGGGTGTTGCATGTGGAGTTGCTTCATACCCTCAAGATCTTCTCCTAGGGGCAGCTCTCACTTCTATTCCTATTTCAATCCTTTGTATGATTCATCACCCACCATGTTGTCCTACAATTTCTCTCACTCCCATGAGGACTCTCTCCCTCATGGACTTTGAAGGACCCTCCTAGGGTCGCCCATGTGCAGGGGAGAGAGGGAACCGCCCCTCCTCTCTCAACCATTGTTGTTGAGGGTGCTCAACCCTCCCTTTCTGATTCCTCTTCCTAGAATTCGACCAATCAAATTCTTCACATGATGGCCCAGCTTGATCCGACTCAGCTTCACCTCATTCATCAAGCTCTGCAGGAGCCGGATGCCCCGTCTTCAGTTCCTTCTCATGGCGTGGCTGCTACCTCCACTTCATCTCCTATTATTGGGTCAGGGGCCGTCTCTACTGCGCCCATCGATCTCACTCCGATTCACCCTCGGAGCCTCCGATTCTCTGGCATGGAGATGGTCCAAGCCTCTACCTCAGCCCAACAGCCTCTTGACAGGGGGAAGACCCAGATCCCCTTGACTTCTTATTCTGATCCATACACCACTGTTTCTTCAGCGCTGCAGGTCCTTGTGGCCCCGGCTAATTTTATCCGTTTGCAACCAGGGGCCGCCCAGTTGGCTCACGCGGATATGGGCCCTTCCTTGGCCCATTATACATCTTATAGGCTTCCCCCCTCATCAGTTTATCCATCAGCTCCGTATACTGGCTCTGTTCTTCCTATCGTATCTCCTCCTTCCCGGGAACGGGAACTTCTCGATAAATGGGCTGCCATGCAGTAGCAAATTGACCTCCTCCATAATCGGGTCGGCCCGCAGTCTCTTGATGATGTCCCTATTCCTAACTTCCGGGACATTTACTTCCCACCTCAGTCGGAGCTCCCCACATACCGTAAGTACGACGGGAATGGCAACCCGTTCATTCACATAAGGGAATTCATATATGAGTCGGCGCAGTTCCAGCATGATGATCGCCTCATGGCGTATCTCTTCCGCCGGTCATTGGACGGGGTCGCCCTAGAATGGTTCTATACTTTGCTTTTGGAGGAGGCAGAAAGTTTCAAGATTGTCAAAGAGAAGTTCATAACGAGATTCCAAGATCGGGTGAGCCCGGAGTATTCCTTCACCGACTTAGTAGCATAGAAGATGAAGCAAGACGAAGATTTTTCCACTTATGCAGATAGATGGAGGAAAATGGCCTCACGCGTGCCCGGGTAGATCCCAGAAGAAGAAAAAGTAAAATCGTTGATTTCAAACGCAACACCTACGTTCCGGAATATTCTGGCAATAAACGATATATCGAATATGCACCAGTTGTATAGTCGAGCCCGGTTTATACAAACCCAGTTCAAAGACTCCCTCATCAATTCCTTATTTGAGGCCCAGAAATCTAAGACCACAAGAAAATCCCAGGGCCCTATTACTGAGGGAGTTCAAACCAATGAGCAGGTGCAGGCTGTTCAGTTCCCAAACCAATCCGCTCCACCCCATTTCCAACAACCTCCACGCAACCCCCAGCTCTCCACTCCACAAGCTCCTCGACCCCCTTTCCAAGCTCCCCAACAGCCACAACAACCATCACCACCACCACAACAGCCTCAGCAGCCATCCCAATACCACAATGTCCCTCCTCCTACTAGTTATGGGCCTGCTCGATCGGGCCCGAAAAGAGCCCATTATCCTCCACTCCCAGAAACTTTGTCGGACATATTTTCGGCCTTGATGTACACTTGTGACATACAGCTCCCACCAGAACGTCAGAACTCGAACCCGACAGCCGATCAATCAAGATATTTCATATATCATCGGCAGCCCGGGCACACTATAGACAGATGCTTTCAGTTCCAAGATTTAGTGTATGATTTGCATGAGGGACAAAGGATTGATTGGGACCAGATGCACAAGTTGATAGAAGACATTAAAGAGAAGAGAAGACAAGCAAGGCCGCAGCAGGCGACGCAACAGCAGCAGCAGTTTCAGCAACCCCAACCTCAACCTCAGCAGTAGCAGCAACCACCTGAACTTGGGATTCACCAAAATCCCATGCCAAATCATCCACCCGCTCCATAATAGCAGCCGCCGACACCGGCTCAAGTAAATGTTGTTCACCGCCCAGCCCCTAATGCAGGGTGGTCTTATGACGATGAGACTCCCGCTCATCTCTTGGCCTTCCACAACACCAACTCCCCCACACCTCCTATTCCTTCCATTCTCCGACCTACCACCTTGACCACTCCTCCACCCCCTATTCCCTCCAGGTCACCTATCGCACCCACCACCTTACCCACCATTCCGCCAATCCTTGCACCATCACTCTCCTTACCCTCCATCATCACCCCTCCATTTAACCCTTCGCCCATCACCACTCCGCCAGGGCCTGTCAGGCCAGCCTCCGCAATCCTCACCCTCATTTCTATCCCTTCCACTCACCCTACCGGGCCAATCGGGAGTCCATCCGATGCCGTGCCAGCACGAAACTGCGCCCTTCGGAGCGGGCGTTTATTCCATAGAAGTTACCCCTCTACTGGTGCACCTGCACCCAACCCCCCAATTCCTTCCTCAGCAGTTGAAGCAGAAGAAACTGACCCCTTGCCAGGCACTAAATATGATTTGTTGCAACACTTGGATAGGATGCCAGCCAAAAATATCAGTCTTGGAGTTAATCAAGAGGTCCATGCTACACCAAGATGCCCTGAGGGTTTTTTTGTAGAAAGTTATGATTAGCGAGGACGTGGCAGTAGATAGTTTGCCATCGGTGTTGGCCACCATCACAAAGGGGCCATCTATTTCTTTTTCTGAGTCGGAGCTAGCTCCCCCAGAGGCACGTCAGATGCCACTATGCATTACAATTTCTTTGAACAAGGTAGCCGTTGATTCAGCTCTAGTGGACACGGGAGCTTCTATTAATGTGTGTCCCTTGAGCACGTTGTGTGCCTGCAACATTTTTAAAGACATGCTAAGGCCGACACTGACAACCATTGCGACATATGATAACACCAGGAGAGCTTGCCATGGGGTTGTGACAGTTCAGGCCGAGCTAGGGCCTTTGAAAATGGATGTGGAATTCTATGTGTTGGACATAGACCTCGATGTTCAAGACAATTTTGGGTCGTCCATGGATTGACAGTTTGAATGCAGTGCCCTCGACCGCCCACCAGTGCCTCAAATTCCCATTTCAAGGGTGGGTAGTCAAGGTAAAAAGTGTTTCCACGATCCAGACTGTGGATGCTATCGCTGATAAAATCCTGCCTACATTATGGCCAAGTAATAAGCCAGTTTTGTCTGTGATGGACTTGAACTTTCCACGGGCATATGCATCACGTAAGCTCGCCACTGCACCAGTTAACGTTAAAATCAAGTCCAAGATTAGAGATTCGAAAGGATGGCACATGATATTGAAACTAGGCTATCAGCCAGGCATGGGCCTCGGTGCACAATTGCAGGGGCGGACTAAGCACGTCCCTAGGGGCAGAATGATGAGTCGAAGAGACCTTGGCTATCGGGAGTCCGCATTGTCAATACTGGGGGACTCCGGGCCACTGACGTTGGACTATCACCAGCATTTCGTAAAAGGCCCGTTGCAACCTAGCACTCTGAAGAGCCCGCCGTCCTGTGTTGATAAGAAAACTGATGCCGCTTGTGCTGTTGCTGACCCACCGTCGCCACTGGAGGGGCTGGTGGGTGAAATGGAAGATTTTTGTAGCTATTTTGAAAAGTTATGTCACGAAAAAGAAGTTTGTTTGAAGAAGACGGAGATGCAGCTGGTGAAGCACTCTCCAGTTGAGCCAGTTTACCAGAGGCCGCGGGGAGAGGGGAGCTCCATCATTACATTTTCTTGGCCTCCTTCCCGTTTTGCTTCCCTATCTCAGCAGTCGGGGTTTATTCCCCGTTCACCGCCAATCCTGGTCGATCCATTCTATACGGAAAGGCCATTTGAGATCATGTTTGTGCCATGTGCATGTGGGCGCTGCCCACGCATTGATTTCTCAACTCTATTTACTCCTCCCGCCCCCACTGCCAAACTCAACAAAATGTGGTTTTCTTCTTCTGACCCATTCTTCGATTATCTCTTCCCGTCTCTATTTCCCATGCAACTTCATCCTCCTCCTTCCTCCTCTGACCTCTCTTGTTGCATGATTTCCTCCTATCTCCAAAAAAAATGCCAATTTCAAAACGGAGATTTCAATGGAGGATTATGCTCTATTCTGTCTATTGAGTAGTGGATAGCGGATCTAGAGGGGAGGGGTGAATAGATCTGCCCCTCTTTTCGCAATGCAACCCTCTTTATAGCTAGTTAAAAGAAATTACAAAGGAATACAACTAGCCTAGTGAAGGACACTACGATTCGCTTGGCAATATGAGCAAATAATATAACGATTCGAACCTAAGCATGCATCTAAAACAAAACAATCACACAAATAAACCACGACACAATGGATTTTTAAGGTGGTTCGGACTGAATCCCCAGTCCTACGTCCACCCCTCACTAAACCCGGTGAGTCTTCACTAGTGCAGCACACCAAACCGCAAATCAGAGAACCACCGACTGCCTTCCTACTAACCACCAGTAGGGGCGATATCACCGCAGATTGGAACACCTTCCAACTGCCTTCCTACTAACCGCGGTAGGGACGATTCTCAATTTCAGTTCTTGAATAAAATGATAAGAGAACAAATATGAAAATGCTCGGACAAGAAATGGAAATATGATCAAGGCTAGGAGCAAATAAAATCTTGTCTGAGATGCGATGTTGATCAGCAACAAGGGCTTCTTCTCTCTTGCAAAGACTCCTCTTGATTCAGCAAGAAAGGTTCCTTCTTCCTTGCAAACCGATCTTCCTTGAATCTCCTTCTTTGAATCCCCTTTGAGTTGATGGAGGAGATAATGGATGTAGCCTTGAACCTTGATTGCTTCTACACCTTCTTGGAGGTTGATGGCTTCAGAAATCAGCTTGAAAGCACCTTGGATGGATGAAGAACTCCAGCCCGAAGCACTGTTCACGAAGGTGCTACAGTAGCCGTGGATCTCCTCCTCTAGCCTCCCTTGGTATCTCCTTGTTCCCCTTGAAGCATTAGGGTTTCTAACCCCTCATGTGTTTGTTTTATACCATTTGAATGGTCCTTGGACATCCTCCAGACCAGATCCACATTTTGTGGGTGATTGGGTGACTTTATAATTAAAGAAATCCATGGAGAATGGCTCTTCTCGAAGAGAAAAATAAAGTCAACAATTGTTGGCACGAGGCCGGCGGTCGACCGGAGCCTTTTGGCGGTCGACCGCTACTGAGAAACCCTGTAGAGATTTGGTCCCTAGAAATTCCGGTCGACTGCCCCTGGGCCAGCGGTCGACCATTGGCTGGGGAAATCTCGGGTTTCCCCGGTCCAGTCCGTTAACCCCTTCAACAGCCTGTTCATGTATGTGGCATCAACCTTGACAGTCTTGAAGGTGTCAACTGAGTCTTTGACCTTGGGGTCTCTTGGTTATGCTTCTTTGTGCATCGACCTTGGCTATGTGAAGTGCCGACTCATTTCATGCTAAGTGTTGACTCTTCATGAAGCTAGCTTGATCTTCTGTTAGCTGTCCAGCCTATTGCTTCTTGAAAGGAGTTTCATTCTTGGAGTTTCATTCGTGCTTGGGCGCGATCATTGATCTTTCACTTTTGCCATCTCCACCCAATTCCTTGTCCATTCTTTGGCTTATCTTTCATGAACAAAACATCACGTATGTCAGTAATATGAGAGTGGAAAATAAAAATGACTTATAGTGTTTAGCCATTATCAAAATCATAAGATGCAAATGACCACAGGGGCATAATATTCTCCACCTTTTTGATGATGGCAACACTGTGAGTCAGTATATGGCAGTAATGTGCAAGATAGTAAATTTTATAACATATGCAGCTCAAGATCCATGATAATGAAAGCATGTGAATGCGGATATGTATGCATGGATGATCAAAGCATGGGAATGTATGCATGATCACAAAGAGATTTCTCCCACTTTGACTCCCCCTTTGACACTCACAATCACAAAGGATATGTATGCATGGACAATCACAAAGGATATTCCCCCATAGACAACTCACAAAGGTAACTCACAAAATTCTCCCCCTTTGACAACAGCAAAAAGGAGGGGTAAGGTAGAGTCGGTGACAAAAGTCTTAGTGACAGAGCGGAATCGGAGCGAAGAGCAAGTCATTAAATGCAAACCTGAAACATGTTTTGAGCAATATACATGGTTCAAAGCTAATGAAATCTGAGATCATCAATAGAGTTAGAAATCTAGCTACATCCATATTTTAATAGAAATGAACCAGAATTGCATATCATGGCTGTGGGGCACCTTCCTTTGTCATGTACATTCATATTCAATAACTTCATCGAGAATAGCACAAATTAGTATTGAGGTTAAACAAGTATGACTAAAGTATGGAATTTTATGATTTCAGCACTGTTTTGCATGATCTTTTACATTTGAGCAATCAAGTCTAGTACATGCCTCCTAGCCGTAAGAATACACATTGTTTAGACGCTAGTATTCCTAGGTATTTGGTCAGACTGACTGTTATGTTTCAGAATGAACAGAGATAGCAAAGTCACGTCATGACATATCCGATCTCATTTCTTTGATGAGAAGATATATTTCTCAGCAATTATGCCAGTGCTCTGCCTAGAGTCCAAATTAATTAAGACAGAGATAACAGGGGCACATCATGACATATCATTCGTCACTTGTTTTGAGGACGTGACATATTTCTCCGTGCAACAATATCATTGCTCTGTCAAATTGATTTTCAGGAATTCCAGCCCATCAAGGAGTTTAACAATAATACTAAGATTTAGCATCTCAACCAACGTTGCTATGACGTTTGAATTTTCAGATTTCAGGATAGTCATTCAAGGCACAACATGCAATCTCTAGTTAAGGCCTATTAAAACCACAGAACATAGATGATTTCAAAAAAGATATCTCAAAACTTCAAGAAAATCATTAAATCTGAACCATTTTCATTGGATGGACAATCATCAGTTCATATAATAGAAAGCTCTTACGTCATAGTTCTGCCGGTCTCATGATCTCATATTTAGACTATAAGCCATTGAAGTTCAGATTGCAAGAGATTTAAGAAAAGCAGCAAGACTCCCCCTAAGGATATGCAGTGAATACACTTAAGGAGTTATGTTTGAAACAAGTGAAATGACAAATGTCAAGGAAAGGTTGACTTGAACCATGCAGGGGTTGACCTGGTCAAACATGAAGTTGGCAGAAATGAAATGCATGACCCAACACATGGTTGTACACTTATTAATGGCAACATAATGAAGATGAAACATGTGCATGAATGCTTCAAAGAGACAACTCCCCCTTACTATATGGCCTATATGTGATAGTGATGCATGGTACTTGGCGGAGGTGAAATCTCACGCATATTGAGTGCGTCTAGGCAAGCATAACCTGCCTTTCCATACATCAATATTTAATATACCATGGCCATGCAAGAATAATGCTACACAAACCATGCAATGCATCGTGAACATGAATTCAACTTTATTATGCATCATGACTACATGCAATGCTATACTATATGCAAAATGACATATTTACATATAAACAATGCATGGATGCCAAACTGCAAAAACACACAACCAAGCTGAAGAAGATCATCATTTCAATGTTTATTAGACTGAGGTCTACAAAGACCAAGCTCCCTTCTGAGTGTTGTAAACCTGTCATTACACAAGGGCTTGGTAAAGATATCAACAATCTGATTTAGAGTATCAATAAAATATTGTTCAAAGTTTTTGTAAAAGACCTCATCTCTAATGAAGTGATGCTGAATTTCAATATACTTGGTCCTAGAGTGCTGGACTGGATTTTTTGCAAGGTTGATAGCACTGGTGTTATCACACAGATTCGGGACACAACCAAGATCCACTAAGTAGTCTTGGAGTTGGTGTTTAATCCACAACACTTGGGTGCCACAGCTCCCCGCAGCAACATATTCTGCCTCTACGGTTGAGAGAGCAAACGAGTGTTGTTTCTTAGAGGCCCAAGAAACTACACAGTCGCCTAGAAACTGACAATAGCTACTAGTACTCTTACGATCCAGCTTGCATCCAGCATAGTCCGCATCAGAATAAGATATAAGAGATAAATCACATGATGACGGATACCACAATCCCAAATCTTGAGTTCCGGCAAGATATCTAAGGATACGTTTGATGTCAGTCAAGTGGGATTCTCTAGGACTAGCTTGAAATCTAGCACAAAGGCATACACTAAACTGGATATCTGGTCGGGATGCAGTCAAATAAAGTAAAGAGCCAATCATACCTCTATAGATCTTTGCATCCACTAATTTACCATTTTCATTCGAATCCAGTGAAGTTGAGGTGCTCATAGGAGTGGCAATTATTTTGCTGTTTATCATGTCAAATCTTTTCAGCAGCTCCTTAATGTATTTTGCTTGACTTATGAAGCACCCATCTTCTCCTTGGTTGACCTACAAATCGAGAAAAAATTAGAGTTCTCCCATTAGGCTCATCTCGAATTCGCTAGTCATGAGGTTAGCAAATTCCTCACACATTTCAGACTTAGTAGAACCAAACATAATATTATCAACATAAATTTGAACAATCAAAATATTCTTACCTTGCTTCTTGGTGAAAAGTGTCTGATCTACCTTACCTCGTGTGTACCATTTCTCAATGAGGAACGAGCTTAATCTCTCATACCAAGCTCTTGGTGCTTGCTTCAGTCCATAAATCGTCTTGTCTAGCTTGTATACAAAATCTGCATGGTTAGTGTTCTCAAAGCGAGGGGGCTGCTCAACATAGACTTCTTCTTTGATCAATCCATTCAAGAAAGTACTTTTTACAGCCATTTGATACAGCTTTATTCTAAGGGAGCATGCAAAGGCAAGTAAGATTCTGATGGCTTCGAGTCTAGCAACTGGGGCATAAGATTCCTCTAAGTCTACCCCAAACTCTTGATTATACCCTTGAGCCACCAATCTAGTCTTGTTTCTTATAATCTTGCCATCCTCACTGAGTTTGTTCCTAAAGACCCATTTAGTACCTATAACAGATTGTGATGATGATCT
This sequence comes from Amorphophallus konjac, assembly GCA_022559845.1. Classification (NCBI taxonomy): domain Eukaryota; kingdom Viridiplantae; phylum Streptophyta; class Magnoliopsida; order Alismatales; family Araceae; genus Amorphophallus; species Amorphophallus konjac. The sequence continues at coordinate 354,804,300 of CM040121.1, forward strand.
AGGAACAAGATGTCAAACTTTATTTCTTTCAAACTGGTTTAACTCCTCTTGCATTGAATTTATCCAGTTTTCATTCTTTAATGCTTCATCAATATTCTTGGGTTCAATCTAGGAGACAAGAGCAAGTTGATCTAATTCTTCCACAATTCTAAGATGTGACCTTGTTCTAGGTGGATCATTCAAGCTGCCAATGACATTTTCTAAAGGATGATCCTTAATGATTCTAATGTTTGTAGAATCATTACCTTCTCCTGGAGCTTGATCCCTTGCACTGCTTGATTCAGCTAGGTCACCATCTTCTTTTATTTCTTCTTGTGGAGAATTATCATTTTCCTTCATGCTTAGAAATTCCCCGTCTTCATCATTTTTCCTGCAAGAGTTATTATAGTTTGAATCATCATGATATTCATCAAACGAAACATGGGGTGATTCTTCCACAGTTTGACTCTTAATGTTATAAATTCTATAAGCCCTAGATTTATCAAAATATCCAAGGAATATACCTTCATCGCTCTTGGGCTCGAATTTATCTAAGTCTCTTTTATCATTATTGTGGATGAAGCATTTAGACCTAAACACTTTCATATGTGTGGGAGAAGGTTTTTTACCTTTCAGCAACTCATAAGGAGTCTTTTTGGTGTGTGGCCTTACCATAGAGCGGTTGATAATGTAACATGCCCAGTTTACCGTCTCAGCCCAAAATTTCCTTGGGAGTTACCGTTCGGAGAGTATTGTTCTTGCCATCTCTATGAGTGTTCGGTTTCTTCTTTCAACTACACCATTTTGCTCTGGGCTTCTTGGTGAAGAAAATCAATGTGAAATGTCTTCAGCCCTGCAAAGATTATAGAAGTCAGCATTTTCAAATTCACCACCATGATAAGATTGAATGTTGGAAACCTTAAACTCACCATCTTATTTTTCTTCATATAGAGTGCCTGAAACTCATCAAAAGCATCATTTTTATGTGTGAGATAGAAAATCCATGTGAACCTAGAGTAATCATCCACCAAGATATTTCCATATTTTTTACCACTTAAACTAGCAGTTCTGGTTGGACCAAATAAATCCATATGAATCAACTCAAGTGGTTTAGATGACATGTTTGCAGATCTAGCCTTGAAGGATTTTCTTGTTTGTTTACCTAGGGCACATGCATCACACAATTTGTTTTCTTGTTTAAAAGATAATTCAGGCAAATCTTTCACCATTGAATGCTTCAAAAGTTTATGCAAGACATTGTAGCTAGCATGTCCTAGTCTACGATGCTATAACCATGCAAGCTCATATTTTGGTGCAGCAAGACAAAGGTTTATGTGAGCAGGATCATCTAAATCAATCATGTAAACATTGTTGACTCTTTTACCAGAAAATTTTACCTTGTCAGATTTTGGTTCAAGGATTCTACATTCATGAGAGTCAAACAGCACTTTGTGACTTTTATCACACAATTGACTTATGCTGAGCAAATTATATTTTAAACCTTCAACTAACAGCACATTTCCAATAGAGTTGGAGAGGTTCTTACCTACATTACCTGTTCCATTGATTCGTCCTTTGTTGTTCCCTCCAAATGTGACGTGTCCTCCTTCCTTTTCCTCCAAGAGATAAAATTTTATTTTGTCTCCAGTCATGTGTGTTGAACAGCTACTTTCAAGGTACCACCTGTTATGCATAACTGTAAGACATTCCTGCATAAGCAATTAAGCAATGGTGTTTGGAACCCAACAACATTTGGGTCCCATCAAACTCTTCAGATTTTTAAAACATGAAACTATTTCTTTTGGAATCCAAACCTTCCTAGCATTCATGTTTTGTTTGCTTAGAGTAGGGATTTGATTTTTCTTTTCAACTTTGACATTCATTTTCTATTTGGAGGCTCTTTGTTGGAATTTGTGGAAGTTTGAGGAAGTTTGCTTCTTAAACCATTGAGGCCATTGGTTGGTTTTGGGTTGAAAGTGATTATTTTGCCACCTAGGAGATTGAAACTTATAGGGTTGATGAACATAAGAATCACAATTTCCCCAAAAGCAGGGTGGTGTTAGCCTATATGAATGTGCAACACAGTTATATTGACATCTGGTAGGCTGAGCAGGTAATGGCCAATGAAGTGTTGACCTATGCTGCTGGGAAGGTTGACATTTCTTAGACTTTTGGACAATCTTTTTGGGAATTTCAGTGGCTTCCTCTTCAACCTTTTGTTTTCCTTTGGATGTTATTTTTGAGGTAGAAGCATCAGAAGAGGAAACAAATATGATAGTCTTTAACCCATTTGACCTTTTGTTTGTTGGTTCAAAACCCAACCCTTCCTTGTTGAAGTTCATTCTAGTACCTAGCAGTGCATCTAGATTTTCTCTTCCATCCACAAACTTTTCTAAAGATTATTGTTTATCCTTCAACTCTTTTTGTAGGTTTTCAATGTTTTGAAGAAGTTAAATGTTGACTTGTTTGACAGCTTCATACTTCTCATTACTCAATTTGCTGTCTTTTTCATAGCTTTACATTTTTAGCTTCATGCTATCAATCTCATTCCTTAAGTCTTCATTTTCAGTTTCCAAGTCAGCCATTTCTTTTCTTCCCTCTTTCAAATCCTCAATCATTTTCTTAAGATCTTCAATTTCAGTTTCAAGTAGTGCAGTCTTATCATTCATGTCATGATCATGCACAAACAAGTTAATTTTCTTTTTCAATGATTTATTATACTTTTTGTACATGTCATATTTTTCCATGAGCTGTATATATGCTTCCTCCCAATCATCAATTGTGTAATGTTCAAATGGAGAGTTTACCTCAGTTTCTTCATCACCTCTGGCCATGACACAAAGATCTTCTTTTTCCTTATCTGAGGAGCTAGTTCCACCATCACTTTCTTCCTCGTCACTCCATGTGGACACCATGGCCTTGTTCTTCTTCTTGCCCTTCCATTTGTCAGCTTTTCTGAATCTGTTAGGACAATCAGTCTTGAAATGCCCTAGTTTGTTGCAAGAATAACAAATGATTTTGTCAGATTTCTTAAAATTTTTAGAATTAGATTTGAAACCATCTCTTACCTTTGACCTTCCTCTCATGAAGCTCTTACCTTCCTTTCTTAGAAATTTTCTGAACTTACGTGTGAGCATGGCTACATCATCCTCATCTCGCTCACTTGCAGAAGCCTCACCTTCATCAGAAGTGCTTTGACCGTTGGGTCTTGCTTTAAGAGCTAGAGACTTTTTCTTAGGCACCTCAGCTTCTTTGTTCTTAAGGTTGATCTCATAGGTCATCAATGACCCAATGAGTTCATCTACCTTAGTAGTTGCGAGATCTCTCGATTCTTCAACGACGTTAGCCTTCGTGTGCCATGCGGGAGTCAGTGATATGAGAATCTTCCTCACAATTTTCTGTTCTGAATATTTCTTTCCCAAATCTGTTAGACTATTAGTAAGCATAGTTAAGTGAGTATACATGTCGTGAATTGACTCATCAGGCCTCATCCTGAACATTTCATATTCAGAAACTAAAATGTTGGCTTTTGTTTCTCGTACCTGAGAGGTTCCTTCGTAAATTACCTCTAACTTGTCACACATTTATTTTACAGTTGCACAGGTAGCCACTCTTGAGAATTCTACTAGATGGAGTGAGCATTGCATGATGTGTTTAGCACTCTAGTTGACAGTGGATTTTCTTATTTGTTCTTTGGTCCACAAGTCCTCATCATCCGTAAGCTCATACGGACATTTGCTGATCACTCGCCAAAGTTCGTAGTCTTGGGCGTGAATGAACACCTGTATGCGATATTTCCAATAAGGATAATTAGTTCTAGTAAAATAAGGAGGCCTATTCACAGAATGTGTTGAGATCGGTGCGATGGATTCAGAGGGGGGTGAATGAATCTCCCCTTTGAAAATTACTCCCAATTAGAAACTTAGAACACTCAGAGATATGAAAATAAAAATAGATTCAGATCTACCGAAATCTAGTGATGTGTTTAATCAAACACAGAACGTGCAATCAAATCTCTACTAAACTGAAGAAACAGGTCGGCCTAAGCATTCATCTAGCGAAAGCATAAATGAACATTCAAATCACAGTGCAAGAAGAGTTTTTAGGTGGTTCGGTCCTCCAGACCTACATCCACCCCACACTCAATCCTGAGTGTGGATTCCGCTGATACACATCTTAAACCGCTGGGCCTCACAGCTTGCCTACAACCGCTGACAAACAGCTTGAACAGCTGGGCATTACAGCTTCGCCGACCAGAGAATACCACACCTCTGCAACCGCTGGGGATTACAGCTTAACCCGTCCAGAGGAATCCTCCTCTGCAAACCGCTGAGCTTCACAGCTTACTGTCCGAGGTATTCACCTCGCCCGTTGACAAACAGCTTGAAGAAAGGTTGAAAATTAAAGCAGGAAACAAGAACTAACATCGACTGAAAGTTGTAATAAATGAAATGCAAATGTGGCTCCCATGGAGCTGACTGGATTGGATTTAATCCAGATTCCAGTGAAAACAGATCTTCCGATGGAGTCTTCTATCTTCTTTTTCACGAACTCTCTCTCTCTATTCTTCTGCAACTTCTTTCTTTCTCTTTCTCTTCTTCTGGATCGTGCAGGCTCTCCCTCTGCTTCTACTCTTTCAGATAAGTTCTCCTGCTTCGATCACCCTACTCTTCAGGAAGAAGCTTCTTATTTATAGAGCAGTGAGGTAGGGCGTGTGCTTTCCATGATTCCCGCCCAGAGGCCTTAGTCCACGTGGCGGTATCCCAGCACAATGGTTCCACGTGTCACGATCAGGGTTAGACCTCCATCCTTGGATCAAGTGCCCTTCTTAAGCTTCTCGAACAGATGTTCTATCAGGTTGAACACATTATTAGTTTGAATCAATCTGAAGGAAAAGACAAGGATGTATCGAGTAAGTTTTATATTTGAACTAAGCCTATATAGACTTGATGCACAAAATGCAGTGTGCATATAAGAAAGTATGTACAACGAGAATGAATGCACGGACATGTCATCCACAAGTGTACATACTTTGAATGCATGTAATGCATTTTGCACATGAAGAAGTATGCACATTGAAAGCGAATGTACAGACATGTCAGCAACGAGTGTATGAACTTAGCGTGCATTCGACAACGATGTATAGACTTACTGGTGTGATAACCACTCGTACCAGTAATGGAATGTATAGACTTTGAGCGTCATGCCAGCAACGAGTGTATGGACTTAGCGTGCATTCGACAACGATGTATAGACTTGCTGGTGTGATAACCACTCGTACCAGTAATGGAATGTATAGACTTTGAGCGTGTGAAATGCAGTTCGTATCTATCAATGTATGCACAGCGAAGATGAATGCTCAGGTATGCTGTTCAAAGAATGTATAGACTCACTAAGTCACCATGTGCAGACTTAGTGTATGTGCGAGACAAATCAATGCATAGACTATGTATATGCATGAAGAGCACTGGCTGAGCTGACTTGTTCGAATGAAACAATGGAGGTTGTACAGACAGCCACCGAAGAATGTACAGACTTGAGTTGATGCAGTCTAGGTAAAACTCTGTACAGACTTTAGGTGCTTGTGTATGCATGAGAGCGATGCACTGACTATGTATATGTAATGAACATGCATTGACTTCAAAATAAAGCACCTGATGAATGCACCGATACAGTGTATGCATATGGCAGATATTGAACTGATGCAATGTATGCAGGAGAACTAACAATGCAGTCTATTTACCAGATCATGCATCGACTATATGACGTGCAACAATAGTTGATGTACCGATGCAAGCTACACTTGTTATGCATGAACTAGAGTTGCACCAATGCAAAGACAGACAATGCAATGAGATGAATATGCATACAACATGTTCGATGGAATGACATGCAAATAAGATGCTCAATCAATCATTCATATGCAGACACATGGTGACTCATAGTGTTTGCCATCATCAAAATCACAGGGACACAACAATCTCCCCCTTTTTGATGATGGCAACACTATGACTCATACAGACCCAAACTATTCTCCCCCTTTGACATCATCAAAAAGAAAATAGTTTAAGAGAAAAATTAAGCAGGTATGAAAAGATTGATATAACATCTCCCCCCTTTAACTACATGAAAGCACATTAGAGCTAGCTATTCTCCCCCAAAGTGCAATATGACACCACATATTCTCCCTAGATAAAAAGGAAGAACAGCCATATAAGAAACTCCCCCTGAATAAAGGAATACAATCGATAAGCACAGGGGCAGTTAGACAATCAAGTATCAATCCTCCCCCTTTAAGAAGCAATAAATGAAACCTATTCAACAGTCCTTGCTCAGAATAAAGTAAAAGTTTCAAGAGGATATGTGAGGAGTGTATCACAGCAACAAGAAGTAGATTGAGGAAGAATGTCAAGGTAACATACAGAGCACATGATCTTTCAGTAACAGTTCAGTAGAAAGAGTGTGCATTTTCAAGTAATGATCAGGAAACAGATGTGCAAGATGATGGAGCAGTTAAGGATGTAACTGATCAGACGAAATTTTATTCCAGGTACCACTATTATAGAAGAGTCCAATTAAGGATAGACTCTCCTATCATAAGGGATTATGAATTAAACTGCATGACAAAATGGGTTTAAGCATGATGTATACCAAATATGACAATTGAATACAATACTCATATCTGAAACTGAGTTTTAATAAAGGTGAACCAATTATTCATAGCATTCCAGTTCAATCCTCTTCCATCTTACTAAATTAATCTCAATGACTCCTTTAGGAGTTACACATTGTAGTATTGAGATTAAACACCTTTAATAGTATTGGAAGTTGACTTCGTTGGCAGAAATTTTATGATATCCATTTTTAGATTTTACTTTTGAACTTCACTTTATTTTTCTTGAGCAATCTTGGTTGATTAACACCTTTTTACATGAGGCAAAACACGTCTCAGGTGAAATGACCCAGTTACTCAGTGTGATAACCGCATTGCCTCTCGAACATGAGAACATAGTTAGAAATTGGAGTGTCTTTTTACATGAAGAAACACCTTGATCAGAGGCCGGGATCCCCAGTTACTCAACACAACTATGCCATTGCTCTGACAGACTTTTCAATTATTTGTATACCAGAGATAACTGTGGCATTTCATGACATAGGTTTACTCCATTTCTTTGAGGGAGGACCTAGTTTCTCAATGATCAAAGTCATTGCTCTGAATTTTACTTTTCTTTTTAGTCAACTTCAGACAGATTTAATATTTAAGAACAATACTACTAACATGTATCTCAACCAAAATAACCTTGATTTGAAATTTTCAGATTTCAAAAGGTTTTGTCCAGAGATTACATGAAGCAGTTGGTTAAAGTTTATTAAAACTTGTGATTCAGATACTTTCAAGTCTTTCAAATCCAAATTCATGAATACAATAGACTTACACCAACATAGATCAATCAGTTATTCTTAAACCTGTATAATAGGAGTTTCTTTTAAGATATTAGATTTATAACTGAGGTACACAGATTTAAGTCTCTTCAAAATCAATTCAAACAATATTTTGACAATAGCATTCAATAGCAGAGACATTAACAAGCATGTATAGAAAGTGAGAATTGAAACACTTGCTTGTAGCAAATATGATCAATATGCATCAGACAGATTTTCAGAAAGCCAATAGCAGTGAGTTTACAAATATGCAACAAGAGATATGCACCTGAGCAATGCAGTTCAAAAACTGATGACAGAGTCTGGAATTCAGTCAAACCAGATTGACAATAGTGACAGGGAAGAATTCAAGTGAGGCACTCCTTACGCAAATTAGGGAGTATCAGATGTGGATTTCAGCTTCAAGGAAGTTGAGAGTTCAGTTGATTAACGACCAATCACTGACACACAAGAGTAGGAGAGTGATTTGAGTGACTAGACAAGAAGGGTTCAGATAGAAAAAGACTAAAGAGTCTAAAGTGCTCCCCCTGTCTAGATGTAATGAGTCATTTCTTTTTAGATTTTTCAAATTTGATTATATGCAATACACTGCTCTACATGCATGCATATGCAATGACTCTCTTAGAGATATTACCTGAACATGAATGTCATGAACATTATGCAGGGACAACCAAGCTCCCCCTGACTATATGCAATGTATGAAGATTTTAAATGCAACAAGTGCAATGACAGAATGCAAGAAGTTTTGACAAATTATGCATCATGAATGTGCAGACTATGCTCATGAGTTTCTAATCTTTTCCATGTGCATACATAGCTCAAAGTATGAACATCATGCGAAAGCAGTCAAACTCCCCCTGATTAAGTACATTTTATACAATAAATGCTGAGAACATGTTTTTGTGCATTTTGCTTAAGAAGCAGATATGTAGTGCACTCTATGTAGCGACCCGGATTCCGGATACCCGGTGCACCCGGTATAAATACCGAATACACGTGATACCACATGGGACCCGCGAGGCCTCCCAAGCGCGGGAAAGCGCCGAAGGGAAAAAGGAGTGTGTGGAATACATTGAAGCCAGCAGATATAACAGTAAGCAATTAAATTTCATTACAATGGATTGCTAAAGTAGCAGAAATAAAATTACCTTTTCATTAATATTCAAGTTTTCAATTATACACCAGAGTCTAGCCCAAGGAAAGACAACAAGTCTAGCACAGTACAGTACGACAGAAAGAAACGTACACAGAAGTCGGAAGAAGCCCGACCGCAGGTACAGCTGGCAGCTACAACAGCAAGCGAGCACTCCGCCAGGAACAGCAGAGGCAGACGGCGAAACCCACCTGAAAAGCAGCAGGGGTGAGTCTCAACAGAAACTCAGTAGGGGTCACGCGGATCCCCACTGGAAAACCGCACAAAGCGAAGGCAACGGAAGCAGCAACAAACGTAGCAAGGACAGCAACGTAGCAAAGCAGGAAAGCTACACTACAAAGCTGTAAAGGAACAGACGGGAAGTAGGAGTAGGGAACACGCAGGAGAGGGTGAGAACCCGCACCAAACAAGCGGCTACCGAACTAACCTCGGTATCCCAAACTACTCCAAACAAAGGCAACAGATGGATGACCCTAAACTCACACAGAAGGGTACACCAGTCTGCCAACCAGCCCCAAACAAAGGCGAAGGCGAACGCCGACACCGGGAAACAGACAAAACACGACAGGGAACGTCGTGCACAAAGCCCCGCGCACGATCGGAACATCGCGCGGACGACAAACCACTGACCCCGAGTGCAGCCACGAACGGGCAACTCGCAAAGGTCACAGCGTACAGGAAAACGCCGAAAGCTACGCGTCACGTGACGGAAGCACCCCCTTAAAAGCCAGCTGCGTCCACTGACGTCTGACGCCGCACCTCAAGTGTCTCACCTACAGTACTGCTGTAACAACAGCAGAGATGTAGACACCAGCTGAACCAAACAGTAACAGCAAAACAAGTAACTAGTCAGGGTCACGCCCGTCGACGTAAGTCCTAACCCCTGACCACGTGTGCACACACTGGCTATAGCCTAAGCCAGGTCCTCTAGCTAGTATTCTCCCTCGGCAGGACGCTACCGTTGGCTAGGAGCCCGCGGAACTAACTAAAAACCGCTCACTGGGAAAAACCCTCCGCCATCCGCTAGCGGGTCGGCACCTCTCGGCCTTAGGTCACACAAGTGGAGGCTTCACACGACACAGAAGCTCAAAACACAAGCGCCGAAGTACTAACGGGCAACCACGCCCCTCAACACGCACTTCGAGGCACCAAGTGACAGTATCACCACTGCCGACAACTCAGGACAAGCACTAGACCTCCTACGTAACGATCCTGAGCCAAACGACTCAAAGGTAAGATCGTCACAACAGCGGAACAAGCCGCCAATCGGTCTAATCCTAAGCCAAAGAAACCACGCTCCGCAGAAAACGACACACGGAGACCTGAGGGAGACATCAAGAACCCTCAGCACACCTGGACACGCAAACCGAGGTAGAACAATACCTCGAAGCATCCAGAAGCAGTGTCTTAGGCAGGACAGAACCGCTAAGACACGCGCAAACAAGGTCACATGTCAACCACTGGGTCAGACCAGGTTGACCGAAACCCAAACAAGCACATGCAAAGGTAGGATAAGGAACCCTACCACAAGCAAGAAGACTCCTGGCTACCTTACAACGTAGTCTTAACCCTCATAGGACGTCAAGAGACATCCACGGGACAACGGGCAGACCACAAGGCCAAGCCAAGACACACAGAATCATCAGGCGGAAAACCAAGGCACAAGGAAAGTAACGCACCAGCTCTAGACCGCTACAAGCAAGCGACGGTCTAGGTTAGGGCCGTTATTTCCCAAACGACGGACGGACACCAGGCCGTCACTCACACCACCCTGATAACCTACAAACCACGCAAAAGCCAAGTAACGCACGGGACTAGGGGCGTTACAAGCAAACGACGCACAGGGCACCCACCGTCACATTCAACGGTGCAGCAAACCCAAACCAAAGCGAAGTAACGCGCTAAGCCAGGCGCGTCACTCACGAAACAGCGCGGCAGGGGAGGGCCGTCAGAACCAAACGACGCACGGGGGACCCATCCGTTACTCACAGACGGCATGGCCACCCTCAACCCAACACCACAGCAAACAACGGTCGGAGGCATGCGCGTTACTCACAAACGACGCACGGGGTCCCCACCGTCACACCCAACGGTGCAGTCAACCCAACCTCGACCAAAAGAGAATGTAACGGCCAGGGGCGGACACGTCACACTCAAACAACGCATAGGGGCACGACCGCTAGAGGCACCGCCTCAACGAGTCAACGTCAGTCAACAGGCAAGTAACGGCCTGGGCAAGGCGCGCCACTTCCATCTAACGCACTGGGTCAAGCGCGTTAGACTAACCGACTCAACCCCAACATAAAACGACGAAGGCAAAGTAACGCACTAACCTAGGCGCGTTACAAGGAAGCGACGCGCCACTCTAGGGCCGTCACTCACCTAGAAGCCAAAGCGCTAAAACGATGTAGACCAAACGACGGTCAGTCGTAGGGCCGCTAAAGACAAGTAACGGTCGCTGGCATGACCGCTACTTCGGTTACGGCGGGAAAACATAGGAATGGCCGGATCGGCCCGTTCCACGCCCCATTCACGCCGAAACGCAGGGGAAACACACCGCAACACCGAATAACAACATTCAAGGGCCAAAATGCCCACATGCAACACCAAAAACGCTCGATCCGGGCGATTTAGACAAATCCACCCTAAGTGGGTCACCGAGGTTCCCGGGCTTCTACCGGCCTCGAATGAACACCGAATCGCACGAAATCAACGTGGATGGGATTCTAACATCCCTGCGGTCATTTAGAAACTAACTGAACCGCAAACGGTCACCGTTTACCGGCCGACCCTAAAAACCACGAAAATCACGGTTTAGGCAAAACAAGCCCAAACACACTCGTTTCCTAGCCGAACGCCGTGCAATGGCAGGGAAAACGAAGGTGAAGAAGCAAGGATCCGTCACCCTACCTCCACCGAAGAAACCGTGCCCTGAAGGGACTAAACCACGCCGAAAACCACTCGCGAACCAATTTCACCGGCTTTGAATCCACCGTTCGGGATCGCGCCAGAATCGATCCGATCCTCGCCTCATCGCGCATCTCGACAGCTCCACGGCCTCGCCACCTCGCCCACCTACGCCTCCGTCTGCAGCCGGAGCCAAAGAGGGGGAGAAACGAGAGAGAACGGGAGAGGGAGAGACGGTCGCGCGAATGAGAAAGGAAGAGAGAAAAAGAAAAGAAAAAGGAAAAGAAATTAGGAAATTTTCCTAATTTCCAAAAATTCCGAAAATGCGCCGAAAATACACAAATTCAGAAAAATACACAAAAATAGTCGAAACGACCGGCTCGAAGAGTACATCGACGCTGTAGCATTCACGAGTTCGAGAATTGACAAATAAACTCACCGTAGGGTTCCGTAACTAGTACGTGAGAAAAACCCACACGGCTCGTCAAACTCAATTCGGAAGCCACAAAAGCGAACCGAAACTCAACGAAACCAATCCGAAACAGATCCGAAAGATCCATTAAAGATCCTACGAGATCCAGGGCATTACATCCTCCCCCCCTTCAAAGAATTTCGCCCCCGAAATTCAGGACTAGCAAAGGAGAAGCAGGGAAGAACAACCCAACAGCACAAAACTCGGAAAACACAGCTCAGAGGAACACCGTCAGATCACAATTACAGGTACACACTCAGCTTCCAAGACAGCAAGTCTACAGCACGAGTATGGCACCAAAGTGAATACATCTGACACCTCCGAAGCAAGGGCAACGTCGTTTACGTCTCACCAGAAATAGAGACACGACAGCCACAACAACAGACAACTGAGAAACACAACGACAACACGGCAAGCGGCAGCTTACACAAGGAACGCAGTCCCCACAGCTGACAGCTCGCAACATCATCGGCTCCAGTGCCAAAGGCAACAGGGAACACCTGGCACACAGGACACCAACGACAACAACAACGCTGCTGGACCCGAAACACAATCAAGTCAGTACTCACTCAGACATCACATCTGATCAAGTCGCAAGCTAACTCCACCAGGGAAAGAGAGCACAGCAAGCCAACTGACAAGACCATGATCCAAGGCAGAGACACAAAATCATAAAGAAACAGCGCCAAAACAACACAACGGCAACACCTGCAGAATTCCGGCTCTACTTAACACGCAGAACCACGGAACACAACTGCAAGCAGGGTCACAACAAGGCACAAAAACAGCTGAACACACGACCACAAGAGACAGGTCACGCATCAGACTGCTCACCAAGAGAAAGACCCACAACAACGAAAAACAACAACAATGATCTCGGGGAATGCAACTCAAGGACTAGCAACACGCCTCAAGAGCACAACACCCAAGAAGAAAATACAGAGTAGAGGGTACTCAATCCGCAAAGATGCCGACAAATTCCCCAACACTCGCACAATGCCGATGCCAACACAAGAAAACCACGAACAACGGCACGGCAACAACCAAAGTCAAGGCACAAGAAGCCAAGACAAAGCCACATCGAGAAAGGAACAAGACCTCTCGACAAATGGGTAGCCAGCCCACACACTCCAGCTGTACTCTCAACAACGTGCACAGGCAACAGAACAACATCGATAATCGCATCTCAGCACACACCAGGCGTCATCGCAATCAACAAAGATCGCAATTAACACGCCACGAGCACTGATCAGGCGAACAACCGATCACAAAGAGCCTAAGTGCAACAAGAGAAGAGCACCAGCTTCAGCGCAAAGCACAAGGAAAGCATCAATCTCAGCTCACCATCACGTCCTGACACGATAAATGAGCCTTCACAACACATCGGCCGTTAGACACAGCACGACAACTACGGTACACAACAGCTCTTAACACCATTACGGAGTCCAAAGCTAAGCAACCGTACAATAAAGAGCAGATCAGGCTCAAAACAAAGCTGTCTACACTTAAGCAGACACAGGACAAAGGCACAACCAAGACAGCAATTCCAAGGCAAACCTCGGAAAGCTTCACCAAAGAGGGATGAGAAGCAACAAGCTCAACAACAACAGCTCACCAGGAAGGGAAAATCCAAGGCTCGCTCGAGCAACTTCTCAATCGAGGCAACACGACAATCGAAGCAACCAAAACAACGAAGCATCAGGAGCTACACAAACTCAAGCTGGGACAACCCAAGCAACGTAAGAACGTGCGTGGCCATCACACCAACGCTAAAAGTCATAAGCCACCTGAGCAAAATACAGAAAATAGCTCGAACAAGGCACTGCAGGTTCATGCCAACCGACAAACACTGCCAAGCGCAACACGATCGAGACCAACTTCAAAACGAACGAAGCACATCGTCTCATCTAGACGAGAGCAAAAACCATCTCGTACAGTGCCAACCAAGCACGTACAAGACCACACGCAAAAAGCACCGCGATAAACCATCGCAACACCTACGCCAGCAAGAGACTGTACTGGGCCTAAAGACTCTGGTAACTGTATATCTGGATTTCCATGTATCTCACACGACAATGATCTGATAGCTCAGAAAAGAACTCCGAACATCTCAGAACACTGCTCTGATACCACCTGTAGCGACCCGGATTCCGGATACCCGGTGCACCCGGTATAAATACCGAATACACGTGATACCACATGGGACCCGCGAGGCCTCCCAAGCGCGGGAAAGCGCCGAAGGGAAAAAGGAGTGTGTGGAATACATTGAAGCCAGCAGATATAACAGTAAGCAATTAAATTTCATTACAATGGATTGCTAAAGTAGCAGAAATAAAATTACCTTTTCATTAATATTCAAGTTTTCAATTATACACCAGAGTCTAGCCCAAGGAAAGACAACAAGTCTAGCACAGTACAGTACGACAGAAAGAAACGTACACAGAAGTCGGAAGAAGCCCGACCGCAGGTACAGCTGGCAGCTACAACAGCAAGCGAGCACTCCGCCAGGAACAGCAGAGGCAGACGGCGAAACCCACCTGAAAAGCAGCAGGGGTGAGTCTCAACAGAAACTCAGTAGGGGTCACGCGGATCCCCACTGGAAAACCGCACAAAGCGAAGGCAACGGAAGCAGCAACAAACGTAGCAAGGACAGCAACGTAGCAAAGCAGGAAAGCTACACTACAAAGCTGTAAAGGAACAGACGGGAAGTAGGAGTAGGGAACACGCAGGAGAGGGTGAGAACCCGCACCAAACAAGCGGCTACCGAACTAACCTCGGTATCCCAAACTACTCCAAACAAAGGCAACAGATGGATGACCCTAAACTCACACAGAAGGGTACACCAGTCTGCCAACCAGCCCCAAACAAAGGCGAAGGCGAACGCCGACACCGGGAAACAGACAAAACACGACAGGGAACGTCGTGCACAAAGCCCCGCGCACGATCGGAACATCGCGCGGACGACAAACCACTGACCCCGAGTGCAGCCACGAACGGGCAACTCGCAAAGGTCACAGCGTACAGGAAAACGCCGAAAGCTACGCGTCACGTGACGGAAGCACCCCCTTAAAAGCCAGCTGCGTCCACTGACGTCTGACGCCGCACCTCAAGTGTCTCACCTACAGTACTGCTGTAACAACAGCAGAGATGTAGACACCAGCTGAACCAAACAGTAACAGCAAAACAAGTAACTAGTCAGGGTCACGCCCGTCGACGTAAGTCCTAACCCCTGACCACGTGTGCACACACTGGCTATAGCCTAAGCCAGGTCCTCTAGCTAGTATTCTCCCTCGGCAGGACGCTACCGTTGGCTAGGAGCCCGCGGAACTAACTAAAAATCGCTCACTGGGAAAAACCCTCCGCCATCCGCTAGCGGGTCGGCACCTCTCGGCCTTAGGTCACACAAGTGGAGGCTTCACACGACACAGAAGCTCAAAACACAAGCGCCGAAGTACTAACGGGCAACCACGCCCCTCAACACGCACTTCGAGGCACCAAGTGACAGTATCACCACTGCCGACAACTCAGGACAAGCACTAGACCTCCTACGTAACGATCCTGAGCCAAACGACTCAAAGGTAAGATCGTCACAACAGCGGAACAAGCCGCCAATCGGTCTAATCCTAAGCCAAAGAAACCACGCTCCGCAGAAAACGACACACGGAGACCTGAGGGAGACATCAAGAACCCTCAGCACACCTGGACACGCAAACCGAGGTAGAACAATACCTCGAAGCATCCAGAAGCAGTGTCTTAGGCAGGACAGAACCGCTAAGACACGCGCAAACAAGGTCACATGTCAACCACTGGGTCAGACCAGGTTGACCGAAACCCAAACAAGCACATGCAAAGGTAGGATAAGGAACCCTACCACAAGCAAGAAGACTCCTGGCTACCTTACAACGTAGTCTTAACCCTCATAGGACGTCAAGAGACATCCACGGGACAACGGGCAGACCACAAGGCCAAGCCAAGACACACAGAATCATCAGGCGGAAAACCAAGGCACAAGGAAAGTAACGCACCAGCTCTAGACCGCTACAAGCAAGCGACGGTCTAGGTTAGGGCCGTTATTTCCCAAACGACGGACGGACACCAGGCCGTCACTCACACCACCCTGATAACCTACAAACCACGCAAAAGCCAAGTAACGCACGGGACTAGGGGCGTTACAAGCAACCGACGCACAGGGCACCCACCGTCACATTCAACGGTGCAGCAAACCCAAACCAAAGCGAAGTAACGCGCTAAGCCAGGCGCGTCACTCACGAAACAGCGCGGCAGGGGAGGGCCGTCAGAACCAAACGACGCACGGGGGACCCATCCGTTACTCACAGACGGCATGGCCACCCTCAACCCAACACCACAGCAAACAACGATCGAAGGCATGCGCGTTACTCACAAACGACGCACGGGGTCCCCACCGTCACACCCAACGGTGCAGTCAACCCAACCTCGACCAAAAGAGAATGTAACGGCCAGGGGCGGGCACGTCACACTCAAACAACGCATAGGGGCACGACCGCTAGAGGCACCGCCTCAACGAGTCAACGTCAGTCAACAGGCAAGTAACGGCCTGGGCAAGGCGCGCCACTTCCATCTAACGCACTGGGTCAAGCGCGTTAGACTAACCGACTCAACCCCAACATAAAACGACGAAGGCAAAGTAACGCACTAACCTAGGCGCGTTACAAGGAAGCGACGCGCCACTCTAGGGCCGTCACTCACCTAGAAGCCAAAGCGCTAAAACGATGTAGACCAAACGACGGTCAGTCGTAGGGCCGCTAAAGACAAGTAACGGTCGCTGGCATGACCGCTACTTCGGTTACGGCGGGAAAACATAGGAATGGCCGGATCGGCCCGTTCCACGCCCCATTCACGCCGAAACGCAGGGGAAACACACCGCAACACCGAATAACAACATTCAAGGGCCAAAATGCCCACATGCAACACCAAAAACGCTCGATCCGGGCGATTTAGACAAATCCACCCCAAGTGGGTCACCGAGGTTCCCGGGCTTCTACCGGCCTCGAATGAACACCGAATCGCACGAAATCAACGTGGATGGGATTCTAACATCCCTGCGGTCATTTAGAAACTAACTGAACCGCAAACGGTCACCGTTTACCGGCCGACCCTAAAAACCACGAAAATCACGGTTTAGGCAAAACAAGCCCAAACACACTCGTTTCCTAGCCGAACGCCGTGCAATGGCAGGGAAAACGAAGGTGAAGAAGCAAGGATCCGTCACCCTACCTCCACCGAAGAAACCGTGCCCCGAAGGGACTAAACCACGCCGAAAACCACTCGCGAACCAATTTCACCGGCTTTGAATCCACCGTTCGGGATCGCGCCAGAATCGATCCGATCCTCGCCTCATCGCGCATCTCGACAGCTCCACGGCCTCGCCACCTCGCCCACCTACGCCTCCGTCTGCAGCCGGAGCCAAAGAGGGGGAGAAACGAGAGAGAACGGGAGAGGGAGAGACGGTCGCGCGAATGAGAAAGGAAGAGAGAAAAAGAAAAGAAAAAGGAAAAGAAATTAGGAAATTTTCCTAATTTCCAAAAATTCCGAAAATGCGCCGAAAATACACAAATTCAGAAAAATACACAAAAATAGTCGAAACGACCGGCTCGAAGAGTACATCGACGCTGTAGCATTCACGAGTTCGAGAATTGACAAATAAACTCACCGTAGGGTTCCGTAACTAGTACGTGAGAAAAACCCACACGGCTCGTCAAACTCAATTCGGAAGCCACAAAAGCGAACCGAAACTCAACGAAACCAATCCGAAACAGATCCGAAAGATCCATTAAAGATCCTACGAGATCCAGGGCATTACACTCTAAGAGTCACTATCATAGGCATCATGTGTAATTATTATTTTCAGAAGATTTCAATCAAGCGCAGACAGATTAGCATGAAATGCACTATTTAAAACACACAATGTCAGATGACAAAATTTAAAGAGAGTTTGCAGAACTGACCTAAATAGTGCAGGGTCCTGGGGGTTTAATTCTTGAGTGCCTTGGATTATTATCCCTTTTATTCCATTCCAAGGCGCACCTGTAATAATTGGATTATTTTGATCCAGCAGGAACCCAAGCAGTCTTGGGTCCTATTTTACCCCCAACTGGCGTTTTAAATAATCTCTTGGCTAGATGATCATCAAATTCCATTAGAACGTAGTCATTCATAAAATGTCCAAATTTTCCACAGTATTTACATGAAACAATAGAATTTTTAATCTCATTATGCACATTAGCATGAACATGAAACCTATGTGCATGAGCATGAAATTTTCTGTTGTTAACATAAATAGTTTGTTTCTTATTCTCATTTATCCAACATTCAGCAGATTTATGACCTGGTTTATCACAATTGAAACATGAAACATTTGCAGGTCTTGTTTTAGGAAACTTAGCAGATTTGGAGTTAACATGATTTCCCTGAGCATACCAGCAGAAGGCAGCAATGTGACCACAATTCCCACAGCAATAACATTGAATTTTCTTTTTCTGATTAGTAGAAGGTTTCGTAGGAAGATGATTTCTAGGATACATCCTAACAACATTTCTTTCATCATTTATCAATGTTACACAGTCATGCATCATATGCCCAACCTTCCCACAATAGTGACATGTTACTACCTTTTTATTCACAATCACTTGATTGACAGAATTAACATTCGCATGAGTGTGAATGTATGTGTGAGCAGTGAGCAGCATGCACATGTAAATCAGGGACAGGTTTGGGCTTCTTCATATTAACAATTTTCTTTGATTTTTGAAACTTTTTCTGATTTTTATCTGAATTTTCGGCTTTCTTTGCAGTGAATTCAAAGATAGAAGCACTAGATTGGTTAGCCTGTTCAGAACTTTTCACGAATACAGTTGACTTCTTATTTTCATTAGTTTGTTTATTGACAGGCACATAACCTAGTCCTTCTTTCTGAAAATTCACCTTAGTGCCAAGCAGTTTGTTCAAATTGTCCTTTCCTTTCACAAATTTAGACATAGAGGCTTTTAGATCATCAATTTCAGTTTGCAATAACACAATGTCATCTTCACATGAGATTATTTGATTATGCAAACCATCATTGAGTCTTTTCAAATTTTCATTTTCCTGCAATATCTTCAAATTCTCATTAGCTTCTATGTCATTTAAAATTGCCTTACCTTTTTCAATGTCCATCAATTTTTCAGAAAGCACAATGTTCAAAACCATCAGTTTCTTATTTTGATCTTTCAAGTAACCATTTTCTTCAAACAATTTTTCTCCACTTTCTTCAACCTCAATTTTCTTTACCAACAATAATTTGTTTTCTTCTTTCAGGGATTTGATTAATTCCTTTTGCAAATTATCATCATGATCTATATCATTAATCAAATCTCTGTGAATGGCACATTCATTGCAAGAATTATTTTCACTAATGAGTTTGTTTCTAAGGTTCTCATTTTCAGATTTCAAATTGTTCAACTCATCTTTTTCTTTATTCATGTCAGATTTCAAGTTTTCATTCTCTGCCTTCGAACGAGTAACTTCATGAATCATTTCTTTTCTCATTTTTCTCTTTTCAGATTTGACTCTATCATATTTAATCAATAAATGCTCATTCATGGCAACTAAATCATCATAACTGATATTCTCTATCCTAGAGTTTACCTGAGAGGATGAGTCCTCGGACTGATCTCTGGCCATGAAGCACATTTCCTCATCTCTGCACGATCTCTCTAATATTCGGTTGATGATTTCCGTTGCGCTCCTGCACTCATCAACAAATGGAAAGCAATGAGAGTCTATTGCCCTTTTTGTTAGATCTAGGGCCTTTTGATTTTCTTCAGATTTCAGTCTGTCTGAGGACTTCCATTTGGATTTGTCCTCAGGAACTTCATATGGACTGTGAGCTATGAGTATCCATAAATCAGAATTCATATGGATCACATAGTCTCTAAAACGACCGTACCAGCCATAGAAGTCTAAACTAGTGAATATAGGAATTTCAGCCATAAGTGCAAGAGGAAATAGATCAGATCAAGAGAAATGCTAGTAGAGAGCTCAAAACGATGCAAGCGAACATATCAACTTAGATCGCACCGGGGCCAATTACGGATCGGATCTGCAGGTCGTTGGACCCTCTGTGCAGACACCTGCTCTAATACCAATTGTTGGGATCGGTGCGATGGATTCAGAGGGGGGTGAATGAATCTCCCCTTTGAAAATTACTCCCAATTAGAAACTTAGAACACTCAAAGATATGAAAATAAAAACAGATTCAGATCTACCAAAATCCAGCGATGTGTTTAATCAAACACAAAACGTGCAATCAAATCTCTACTAAACTGAAGAAACAGGTCGGCCTAAGCATTCATCTAGCGAAAGCATAAATGAACATTCAAACCACAGTGCAAGAAGAGTTTTTAGGTGGTTCGGTCCTCCAGACCTACATCCACCCCACACTCAATCCTGAGTGTGGATTCCCCTGATACACAGCTTAAACCGCTTGGCCTCACAGCTTGCCTACAACCGCTGACAAATAGCTTGAACAGCTGGGCATTACAGCTTCGCTGACCAGAGGATACCACACCTCTGCAACCACTGGGGATTACAGCTTAACCCGTCCAAAGGAATCCTCCTCTGCAAACTGCTGAGCTTCACAGCTTGCTGTCCGAGGTATTCACCTCGCCCGCTGACAAACAGCTTGAAGAAAGGTTAAAAATTAAAGCAGGAAACAAGAACTAACAGCGACTGAAAGCTGTAATCAATGAAATGCAAATGTGGCTCCCATGGAGCTGACTGGATTGGATTTGATCTAGATTCCAGTGAAAACAGATCTTCTGATGGAGTCTTCAATCTTCTTTTTCATGAACTGTCACGCCCCGAGTGCGGAAGAAACCGGGAGACGCGTGACGAGTTTATATCAATCATGTCAATCAGAGTGGTCGTGTATTCGACACAAGACAGAGATGCGCAAAACAGCAAGATAACCCAATCCTTTATTATTAATAGGCTATTACAAATCCAATACTCTGTTTAATAAAAAGAAAAGTACATAGTTGACTCAAGAAAATAGGAAAAAGACTAGATGACACTTGGACAAGCTCTAGCTCTTTCACTCTTGACCATTCCCATCCGATTGACTTCCATCGTCGTCGGACTTACCTGAAAAGTAAAAAGGGACAAACGGAATGAGCGAACGCTCAGTAGGAAATTATATCTCAAGTACTAGCAAGGGGTTTAAGTAATTACATCTTTCATGAATGCAATAAAGCTATGCATGCTCGCATAAAACGACAAGATAGAGAGAATGTAATATCAAGGAAATAAGATGAACTTAATCATGAACTTTCAATAAGATAACAAGACATTTGAGATATTCACGCAAGTACATTTAACAAGTCATGTCAAGAACTTTGGCTATCATGTATCAAGCAAGTAAATTACCCTTTTTCGGGCCACGCATTTCATGTCAAGTCAAGTACGATTCAAGTACAAGATATGTGTGGAATGTCCAATCAAGCAAGTCAAGTACTCGGTACAATGCCAGATACCTTATCATTTTAACTCCCATGGGCACAAGTACTTTCGGGTGCTCCTCCCAGGACCAGATCGGGCCCTATATGCGTAGGCATTTATCATGTATTTTGACATCCACTCTTGTTTATAGTCAACATAGAATTTCAATAATCAAGCTTGTAGACATGTATGACAACTTTGATAGAATAGAGTCCAAAATATGACAAAGGACATAGAATGGCGATAATAACGGTATATTCACGATATCGATAAAACTAGGTAGAATTATAATTCCCTTAACTTGGGTACCATGACAAATCAATATGGACATTCTTTATATAGAATTGAGGTCCACATGAACAGTATATCAAAGGTAAGATACCCTCATTCTTATCATAGAATTGAGGTTTACAAGAACGACATGATATGGCATGATATCATCATCCCATTAAGAATTTCTCATGATATACTCTTTGTATAATCATAAGGGTCGGTATACCATGTTTCTTTAGATTGACATGGCAAAGATTGTGTAATGGGTTTTTAGGGTACAACTAGCTCAGTCGACCTTGAGGGAATCCAAGGTACGAGGAGTCTTACGGAGGTCTCTATGACTAACTCGCTAGTCCAAAGGAACGGAATGTCCAATGAAGAGCTTGTATGTCAATGAGAGTTGAGTGTGATCGATAAAACAACATGAAAACGTGGGACTATACTCACGGAGTGGAGATATAGTGCCGATATATGTATATAATATATATTGAAACCATCGGTTAACAGTAACGAGTTAAAAACAGTTTACAGTAAAATAACGACTTATGTAAAGTCGTTTCTCAAGTAATTAACGCCTAACAGAAGGGCGTTTATCTATTTTCCATTTTTACAAAATTTCAATATTTTAATAATTTGTCAAAAACGCGCCCTGGTCAGGGGCGTTTCTTTACAATGAGACGACTACAGTAGCAGACGTCCTTTTATTTACAATATTTGACAGAATATAAAGAATTTCAAGAATTATCAAAAAACGCGCCCTGGGAAGGGGCGTTACTCTCAGATTCTTATTTTTACAGAATATGTTTTTTAGAAATTTAACAGAACGCGCCCTATTAAGGGGCGTTACTTTTCAAGTTACACCTTAGTGTCAGGCGTTAGTCCAGTGAGAGACGACCTAGACAAGGCCGTTAATTCAACTTTCAGAAATTAACAGTAATAATTTCAGGATAACAGAGAGGAACGAATATAAGATCATGACAATAAATTTAGCATGTTTGAAGACATATGATCATGTATTATTATAGAATCTTGATTCCATATATAATCAGTTCTTAAGATGGGTGATTAACGATTAAATGAAGTTAACGCCTGCGTACAGGGCGTCAAATATGAAATTGACGACCTTGTAAGGGTCGTGTCTTGTAAAATAGCGCCATTGACAGGGGCGTCTCTTTCAAAATATTGCAGATACGTATTAAAACTATAATAAACCGTATGCATGTCATGCTAATATATACGTATCTTGAATTATTTTTATTTGGGCTACAGTAGCTTGAGAAAACCTACCTTAATATGATTGAACTGACGAAGGGTTTGAAAGATCTGAAACTTCCACTGCAACCAATCAACCGCAGTAGCAGCAGGAGGAAGAAAATCCTTTTAAGAAGGAGTTCGTTTTCGATGAAGAACACCTGTTCTTGGTTTTGTCAATTTTGCTGTAGATCCTACAGGAAAGAAGAAACATATATTAGTTTCTTCAACTACCTAACGAGAGGATAAGGAAGAAAGAACATTACCTGGTTCTTTCGTAGGAGCTTCCCGACCTGTAAGAAGGAACATAAGATGAAGAATCATTAGTTCTTCATGTAACCGAAGCAGATAACAAAAGGAATTAGAAGAACATATGTTCTTCACGTACCGTGCAGCAGTCGTCCGTCCAAATAGATTTAGGGTTGGATCGAACAGTTTATTCATAGGATTTTGGAAATCCTATTAGGGTTAGTGATTGTGTGGAAGTAATACTTCCATGATAGAGTCATTATCACGTTTGAACTCTTTCTAATGCTTATCAATTACCCTAGATAAGATCTGGATTCGAACGGGACTGGAATGGAATTAACGACTTCGGTCAGGGCGTCGATTCTTGAATTGACGACCTGGTTCAGGTCGTTTCTTAAGAAGCGCCTTGTATCAGGGCGTTCCTTATTTTAAAACACGCCCAGGATAGGGGCGTTTCTTGGCCTTGCCCTTTTTGACGTTGGAATTTGATGCCGTGTGGTCAGGGTGTCACTTATTAAATAACGCCTTATCTAGAGGCGTTTCTAATTTAAATAGCGCCTTTATCCGAGGCGTTATTTTATATTGTTTTATTTATCTATTTATTTGATTTATTTTAAAATCTTTATTATTATTAATATTTTATCAGGGTTGCTACACCCTCCCCCACTTAAAAGAATTTGGTCCCCAAATTCAATTGCATAATATGTATATACGTGGAGAGTGTAGATCATATACCTCTTAGAATAACTCGGGAAATCGTTTCTTCATAGATTCCTCGGTCTCCCATGTTGCTTCATGTTCAGAATTCTTGTTCCATTGCACCTTGAGCATGGGAATAACCTTATTCCTTAGAGCTCGTATTTCACGATCTAAGATCTTCATAGGCTTCTGTTCATATGTGAGATCTTTCTGGATCACCAGATCTCCATGTTCAATAATATGAGATGGATCGTGTACATACTTCTTCAACATAGATATGTGAAATACATTATGTACTTCGGACAATTGAGGAGGCAATGCGATGCGATAAGCAACCTCGCCAACTCTTTCGAGTATCTCAAAAGGTCCGATGAATCTTGGCGTAAGCTTGCCCTTAACACCAAATCTTCGTATGCCACGTCCAGGCGATATTTTAAGAAATACATGATCTCCAACCTGGAATTCAAGATCTCTTCTTCTTGTATCAGCATAAGCCTTTTGTCTTGTCTGAGCAACTTGCAATCTTTCTCTGATTACTTGTATCTTCTCAGTTGTATCCCTTACCATGTCTGGATCTAACAGTTGTTTCTCTCCAACTTCGTTCCAGCATAAGGGTGATCGGCAACTCCTTCCATATAAAGCTTCGAAAGGTGCCATTTGGATACTAGCTTGGTAGCTATTATTATATGCAAATTCCACTAGTGGCAAATGTTCATGCCAGCTTCCACCAAAGTCAATGATGCAAGCTCTTAGCATATCCTCAACAACTTGATTAGCTCTCTCGGTCTGACCATCCGTTTGTGGGTGAAAAGCAGTACTAAAGTTGAGCCTTGTTCCCAACGAATGTTGTAATCCCTTCCAAAAATGAGAAGTGAAACGGGGATCTCTATCAGACACGATTGAGACAGGTATATCATGCAACCGGACTATTTCTTTGATGTATAGTGCAGCTAGCACATCAATTGACCATCGACTTTTTATTGGCAAGAAGTGTGCCGATTTAGTTAATCGGTCAATGATAACCCAGATTCCATCATGTCCTCCTTTAGATTTAGACAAACCCATGATGAAATCCATACCAATATCCTCCCACTTCCACTTAGGAATATCTAAAGGATGAAGTTTACCAGCAGGCTTTTGGTGTTCCGCCTTGACTTGTTGGCATGTGAGACAGCGTGATACATAGTCCGCTATTTCTCTTTTCATATTAGGCCACCAAAAGTTCCTCTTTACATCTTGGTACATTTTGGTTGACCCTGGATGGATAGTGTACCTTGATCTATGAGCTTCATCTAAGATCTTCTTCTTTAATTCTGGGCAATCTGGTATACAAGTTCTATCTTTGAACAATAATCTTCCATCAGAAGTTAGTTGAAAATCAGATTGTCCTTCTAATCTGTCTTTGATTTCCACTAATATAGGATCATCATCCTGAAGTGCTTGTATCTCAGATAATAAATCTGACTGTATGCTTACATGAGATAATGTGACAAATTTGGCGTCCTTATCCAAGCTTATATTGAGCTCGGAGAATTGTTCTAGCAACCTCCATTCTTGTATCATAAAATTGGCTATCATTGCTCTCGGCTTTCGACTAAGGGCATCAGCAACATAATTACCCTTTCCAGGATGATATTGTATATTGAAGTCGAAGTCCTTGAGATATTCCAGCCAGCGTCTTTGTCTCATGTTTAGCTCCTTTTGTGAAAATAGATATTTGAGACTTTTGTGATCGGAGTATACAGTAAACTGCACTCCATATAAGTAGTGTCTCCATATCTTTAGGGCAAATACCATCGCGGCCAGTTCTAAGTCATGGACGGGATAATTCTCCTCATGCTTCTTCAGTTGACGTGAAGAGTATGCTATGACCTTTCCTTGTTGCATTAGGACACATCCGAGGCCAATGCCAGAAGCATCTGTGTAGACCTCGAATTTCTCTTCTTCTATTGGTAGAGCTAATACCGGAGCTGTAGTGAGATGATCCTTGAGAGTTTGGAAACTTCTTTCACATTCCTCACTCCATTCATATCGGATCTCCTTACGAGTTAATCTTGTAAGTAGTACGGCGATCTTAGAGAAATCTGTGATGAATCGCCGATAATAGCCTGCAAGACCTAAGAAACTTCTGATCTCGCTAGCATTGGTTGGTCTTTCCCAGTTTCTAACAGCTTCAACCTTTGACGGATCTACAGATAAACCGTCCTTTGATATGACATGTCCGAGAAAAGCCACTTCTTCAAGCCAGAACTCGCATTTGCTGAGTTTTGCATATAATTGATTTTTCCTCAAGACTTGCAATGCAATCCTCAAATGCTCTTCATGTTCTTCCTTAGTCTTGGAATATATCAATATATCATCAATGAAGACTACTATGAATTGATCTAGATAGGGCCTGAATATGCTATTCATTAACTGCATAAAGGCAGCAGGGGCATTTGTTAGTCCAAAAGGCATAACAACGAATTCATAATGGCCATACCTGCTTCTGAATGCGGTCTTATGAATGTCATCATCTTTGATCCTTAACTGATGATATCCTGATCTGAGGTCAATCTTGGAAAAATATTTAGATCCTGAAATTTTATCAAATAACTCATCGATTCTCGGCAGTGGGTACTTGTTCTTGATAGTAAGATGATTCAACTGTCAATAGTCGATACACAATCTCATGGATCCATCTTTCTTCTTTATGAACAAGACTGGTGCTCCCCACGGAGAAGTACTTGGTCTAATAAACCCTTTTCGAATTAGTTCCATCAACTGCTCCTTCAACTCTTTGAGTTCCGTAGGGGACATTCTATAGGGTGCCTTTGAAACTGGACCAGCACCAGGGACTAAGTCAATGGTGAAGGCCACTTCTCTTTGAGGGGGTAATCCCGGCAAATCTTCCGGAAATACATCTGGAAATTCTTGCACTACCTGAATGTCTTCTATCTTAGTGTCCTTTGTTTCCTTAACTGTGACAAATGCAAGGAAAGCTACACATCCTTTCCTGACGAGCTTGCTTGCTCGAAGAGCCGAAATAAGAGGGGATTTGCTCCGACTCTTGGGGCGAGTAAAGGCTAATTCTGGAAAATCTTTGAAAGCAATTTGGCTATTGCGGCAATCAACCGTTGCCTGGTATTTAGATAACCAGTCCGCTCCTAGTATAACATCATACTCCTTTAGATCGAGACATATGAGATCTATAGGTAAATTCCTACCTTGAACCATTACCTCACAGTTTTGGTAGTGATGAGTAATATCATTTTCACTTCCAAGAGGAGTAGTTAGAACTATTTTTATCCATTCTGGTTCTAATGGTAACGGGTCGGCAAACTTCTTAGAAATAAAGGAATGCGATGCACCCGTATCAAATAAGACATAAGCACTTTTGGAACAAATTTTCAATGTACCTTCCACTAATCCGCCTTTTTCTTCTTGTTCGGTCTCCTGGATTGCATGAAGACGAGCATTCTTCGTCACCGGGCGTTTACCGTCACCGGCTTGGTCATTCATTAATGGACAATCGGGAATCCGATGTTCACGACTCCCACAACGGAGATAAGCTCCTAATTTCCTCCAGCATTCTTCGGTCTTGTGACCAGCCTTGTCGCAATGCTTGCACACTACGTTTGAAGGTGTAGTGGTGATAGAGAAGGGCTTGGTCTTCTTGAATTTTTGATCTTGAGAGGAAGGACCTCCATTACTAGGCCTCTTCTTAAAGTTGGGTTTAAAAGAACCCGAACCTGTGACTTGCTCCTTCTTGTCTTTTCCACGGATCCTATCAGATAGTTCCATGGCATCTTCAAGTAATTGAGCTCGGCGCACTATTTCAGAATAAACTTGGATGTCCATAGGCGCCAGTTGAGTAATATAGTGGGGCCTAAGCCCATTAAGAAATCTACGGGCTTTCATCTTCTCCGTGCTAATAAGATGCTTAGCATATCTAGACAACCTGGAGAACTGAGCTTCATAATCTGCTAATGATAAAGATCGTTGCTTTAATGCAGCGAATTCTGCAGCCTTCTTTTCTTGGACTCGGTCCGAGAAATATTTAGCATTGAAGTATTCCACAAATTCTTCCCATGTTACTTGAGTAGGATCGATGGTTGCTTCAATAGACTCCCACCAGCATCTAGCATCTTTCTCTAACTGGAAGGTAGCTAATAGAACTTTGTCCTTATCCGTGCATTGCATGACACGGAATATGCGTTCGGTTTCCCGAACCCAATGCTCGGCATCGTCCGGATCGGTCGATCCTATGAACTTCGGGGGAATCATGTTCTTAAATGTTTGGTGTAAGCTTCCAGCTCGTGGAGCACCACCTTGTGCTACCTGTTGTAGCACTTGAGTCATCCCTTGGAGGGTACGCTGCATGTTGCGCCATTGAGCACGTTCGGCAGCCATTATCCTACAATTACAATAACTATGTTAGTATTATATCACTGTGATCTTATTAAAAGACTCATTGACTCTTAACCCTTGGTTCTACCCAATCTCACTTGGTTAAATGTTCGACTTATCCTTGGACTTGGGTTTTTCCTAAGAATTGAATACCTTAGGCTCTGATACCACAAAAACTGTCACGCCCCGAGCGCGGAAGAAACTCGGAGACGCGTGACGAGTTTATATCAATCATGTCAATCAGAGTGGTCGTGTATTCGACACAAGACAGAGATGCGCAAAACAGCAAGATAACCCAATCCTTTATTATTAATAGGCTATTACAAATCCAATACTCTGTTTAATAAAAAGAAAAGTATATAGTTGACTCAAGAAAATAGGAAAAAGACTAGATGACACTTGGACAACCTCTAGCTCTCTTGGCCATTCCCATCCGATTGACTTCCATCGTCGTCGGACTTACCTGAAAAGTAAAAAGGGACAAACGGAATGAGCGAACGCTCAGTAGGAAATTATATCTCAAGTACTAGCAAGGGGTTTAAGTAATTACATCTTTCATGAATGCAATAAAGCTATGCATGCTCGCATAAAACGACAAGATAGAGAGAATGTAATATCAAGGAAATAAGATGAACTTAATCATGAACTTTCAATAAGATAACAAGACATTTGAGATATTCACGCAAGTACATTTAACAAGTCATGTCAAGAACTTTGGCTATCATGTATCAAGCAAATAAATTACCCTTTTTCCGGCCACGCATTTCATGTCAAGTCAAGTACGATTCAAGTACAAGATATGTGTGGAATGTCCAATCAAGCAAGTCAAGTACTCGGTACAATGCCAGATGCCTTATCATTTTAACTCCCATGGGCACAAGTACTTTCGGGTGCTCCTCCTAGGAGCAGATCGGGCCCTATATGCGCAGGCATTTATCATGTATTTTGACATCCACTCTTGTTTATAGCCAACATAGAATTTCAATAATCAAGCTTGTAGACATGTATGACAACTTTGATAGAATAGAGTCCAAAATATGACAAAGGACATAGAATGGCGATAATAACGGTATATTCACGATATCGATAAAACTAGGTAGAATTATAATTCCCTTAACTTGGGTACCATGACAAATCAATATGGACATTCTTTATATAGAATTGAGGTCCACATGAACAGTATATCAAAGGTAAGATACCCTCATTCTTATCATAGAATTGAGGTTTACAAGAACGACATGATATGGCATGATATCATCATCCCATTAAGAATTTCTCATGATATACTCTTTGTATAATCATAAGGGCCGGTATACCATGTTTCTTTAGATTGACATGGCAAAGATTGTGTAATGGGTTTTTAGGGTACAACCAGCTCAGTCGACCTTGAGGGAATCCAAGGTACGAGGAGTCTTACGGAGGTCTCTATGACTAACTCGCTAGTCCAAAGGAACGGAATGTCCAATGGAGAGCTTGTATGTCAATGAGAGTTGAGTGTGATCGATAAAACAACATGAAAACGTGGGACTATACTCACGGAGTGGAGATATAGTGCCGATATATGTATATAATATATATTGAAACCATCGGTTAACAGTAACGAGTTAAAAATAGTTTACAGTAAAATAACGACT
Organism: Amorphophallus konjac; assembly: GCA_022559845.1. Taxonomy (NCBI): domain Eukaryota; kingdom Viridiplantae; phylum Streptophyta; class Magnoliopsida; order Alismatales; family Araceae; genus Amorphophallus; species Amorphophallus konjac. Next base: position 354,834,265 of record CM040121.1, read on the forward strand.
TATGTAAAGTCGTTTCTCAAGTAATTAACGCCTAACAGAAGGGCGTTTATCTATTTTTCATTTTTGTAAAATTTCAATATTTCAGTAATTTGTCAGAAACGCGCTCTGGTCAGGGGCGTTTCTTTACAATGAGACGACTACAGTAGCAGGCGTCCTTTTATTTACAATATTTGACAGAATATAAAGAATTTCAGAAATTATCAAAAAACGCGCCCTGGGAAGGGGCGTTACTCTCAGATTCTTATTTTTACAGAATATGTTTTTCAGGAATTTAACAGAACGCGCCCTATTAAGGGGCGTTACTTTTCAAGTTATGCCTTAGTGTCAGGCGTTAGTCCAGTGAGAGACGACCTAGACAAGGCCGTTAATTCAACTTTCAGAAATTAACAGTAATAATTTTAGGATAACAGAGAGGAACGAATATAAGATCATGACAATAAATTTAGCATGTTTGAAGACATATGATCATGTATTATTATAGAATCTTGATTCCATATATAATCAGTTCTTAAGATGGGTGATTAACGATTAAATGAAGTTAACGCCTGCGTACAGGGCGTCAAATATGAAATTGACGACCTTGTAAGGGTCGTGTCTTGTAAAATAGCGCCCTTGACAGGGGCGTCTCTTTCAAAATATTGCAGATACGTATTAAAACTATAATAAACCGTATGCATGTCATGCTAATATATATGTATCTTGAATTATTTTTATTTGGGCTACAGTAGCTTGAGAAAACCTACCTTAATATGATTGAACTGACGAAGGGTTTGAAAGATCTGAAACTTCCACTGCAACCAATCAACCGCAGTAGCAGTAGGAGGAAGAAAATCCTTTTAAGAAGGAGTTCGTTTTCGATGAAGAACACATGTTCTTGGTTTTGTCAATTTTGCTGTAGATCCTACAGGAAAGAAGAAACATATATTAGTTTCTTCAACTACCTAACGAGAGGATAAGGAAGAAAGAACATTACCTGGTTCTTTCGTAGGAGCTTCCCGACCTGTAAGAAGGAACATAAGATGAAGAATCATTAGTTCTTCATGTAACCGAAGCAGATAACAAAAGGAATGAGAAGAACATATGTTCTTCACGTACCGTGCAGCAGTCGTCCGTCCAAATAGATTTAGGGTTGGATCGAACAGTTTATTTATAGGATTTTGGAAATCGTATTAGGGTTAGTGATTGTGTGGAAGTAATACTTCCATGATAGAGTCATTACCACGTTTGAACTCTTTCTAATGCTTATCAATTACCCTGGATAAGATCTGGATTCGAACGGGACTGGAATGGAATTAACGACTTCGGTCAGGGCGTCGATTCTTGAATTGACGACCTGGTTCAGGTCGTTTCTTAAGAAGCACCTTGTATCAGGGCGTTCCTTATTTTAAAACACGCCCAGGATAGGGGCGTTTCTTGGCCTTGCCCTTTTTGACGTTGGAATTTGACGCCGTGTGGTCAGGGCGTCACTTATTAAATAACGCCTTATCTAGAGGCGTTTCTAATTTAAATAGAGCCTTTATCCGAGGCGTTATTTTATATTGTTTTATTTATCTATTTATTTGATTTATTTTAAATTCTTTATTATTATTAATATTTTATCAGGGTTGCTACACGAACTCTCTCTCTCTCTCTCTATTCTTCTGTAACTTCTTTCTTTCTCTCTCTCTCTCTTTTTCTTTCTCTTTCTCTTCTTCTGGATCGTGCAGGCTCTCCCTCTGCTTCTGCTCTTTCAGATAAGTTCTTCTGCTTCGATCACCCTACTCTTCAGGAAGAAGCTTCTTATTTATAGAGCAGTGAGGTAGGGCGTGTGCTTTCCCTGATTCCCGCCCAGAGGCCTTAGTCCACGTGGCGGTATCCCAGCACAATGGTTCCATATGTCACGATCAGGGTTAGACCTCCATCCTTGGATCATGTGCCCTTCTTAAGCTTCTCGAACAGATGTTCTGTCAGGTTGAACACTTTATTAGTTTGAATCAATCTGAAGGAAAAGATAAGGATGTATCGAGTAAGTTTTATATTTGAACTAAGCCTATATAGACTTGATGCACAAAATGCAGTGTGCATATAAGAAAGTATGTACAATGAGAATGAATGCATGGACATGTCATCCACGAGTGTACATACTTTGAATGCATGTAATGCATTTTGCACATGGAGAAGTATGCACATTGAAAGCGAATGTACAGACATGCCAGCAACGAGTGTATGAACTTAGCGTGCATTCGACAACGATGTATAGACTTGCTAGTGTGATAACCACTCGTACCAGCAATGGAATGTATAGACTTTGAGCGTCATGCCAGCAACGAGTGTATGGACTTAGCGTGCATTCGACAACGATGTATAGACTTGCTGGTGTGATAACCACTCGTAGCAGCAATGGAATGTATAGACTTTGAGCGTGTGAAATGCAGTTCGTATCTATCAATGTATGCACAGCGAAGATGAATGCTCAGGCATGCTGTTCAAAGAATGTATAGACTCGCTAAGTCACCATGTGCAGACTTAGTGTATGTGCAAGACAAATCAATGCATAGACTATGTATATGCATGAAGAGCACTGGCTGAGCTGACTTGTTCGAATGAAACAATGGAGGTTGTACAGACAGCCACCGAAGAATGTACAGACTTGAGTTGATGCAGTCTAGGCAAAACTCTATACAGACTTTAGGTGCTTGTGTATGCATGAGGGCGATGCACTGACTATGTATATGTAATGAACACGCATTGACTTCGAAATAAAGCACCTGATGAATGCACCGATGCAGTGTATGCATATGGCAGATATTGAACTGATGCAATGTATGCAGGAGAACTAATAGTGCAGTCTATTTACCAGATCATGTATCGACTATATGACGTGCAACAACAGTTGATGTACCGATGCAAGCTACACTTGTTATGCAGGAACTAGAGTTGCACCAATGCAGAGACAAACAATGCAATGAGATGAATATGCATACAACCTATTCGATGGAATGACATGCAAATAAGATGCTCAATCAATCATTCATATGCAGACACATGGTGACTCATAGTGTTTGCCATCATCAAAATCACAGGGGCACAACAGAATGTCCTTCGGGTAGAAAACCCTTGGACGCTAATCCACCATTTCCTTCAAGATCGTTGGACCCCATAATGAGAGATTAGGCTGTGATATCACTTGTTGAGTAGTGGATAGAGGATCTAGAGGGGAGGGGTGAATAGATCTACCCCTCTTTTCGCAATGCAACCTGTTGTGCCCATGTGGTCATTTGAGTCATTCGACATCATCCTGTGGTTATTTGAGTTATTTGATATTCCTAGTTTTGATAATGGCTAAACACTATAGGTCATTGTTATTTTCCACTCTCATATGACTGACATACGTGATGTTTTATTCAAGACAGATAATCTAATGAATGGACAAGGAATGGAGTGGAGATGGCAAATGTGAAAGCCTAATGATCGCAACCAAGCAAGGATGGAAATCCTTTCAAATCGTGATCAATCAAACGATCAAACTCATGGCAGTCGCCTGGCAAACCAAACGAGTGGATAAGCATCTTGTCTCTTAACCATTCAATACAGGTGGTATATGTCATTTACTGTCAAGCACCATTGGTAAGATTCTTACCTTGTCATAGCTATCAATATCACCATGGGTATTCCATATACCTGTCATTTCTAAACTTCATTCATGATAATTGAGATTCACAATTATAACTTTGATTGATAACTTACAAGTTCACTCTTCAAATGCATTAGTTTCTCATTCCAATCATGGTAACATGCTCAAATGGTCTTCATGCTTCTAATACATAAACCAAGTGAAATCCAACCCCTAAATATATGAAATAAACATCTACTTAAAGTCATTGTTATTTGGATGTATTTCATTAGGCTAACACTTCAACTTTGCAGGACTAGGTCATTCCATTCGGCACTTCATATAGCCAAGATTGATATACAATGAAGCATAGCCAAGAGAACCCAAGGTCAAAGACTCAGTTGACACGTTCAAGACTGTCAAGGTTGATGCCACAGATGAGAATGGGATGCTAATGGAGTTAAGCGAATGAGATAAATGGTTAATGGACTCAACCGGGGAAACCCAGGTTCTGCCCAGCTGGCGGTCGACCACCAGCCCAGGGGCGGTCAATCGCCCCTGCCAGCAGCCCCCTGTCAGTGCGATTCTCAGTGGCGATCAACCGCTAGCCCAGTAGCGGTCAACCGAAAATACCAGGGACTAAATTTCTACAACGTTTCTCAATCGCGGTCGACGGCCAGCTTCCACAGGTCGACCGCCAGCCCCTAGCCAACAATTGTTGACTTTATTTTTCTTTTCGAGAAGAGCCATTCTCCATGGATTTCTTTAATCCTAAAGTCACCCAATCCCCCATGGATTGTGGATCTGGTTTGAGGGATGTCCAAGGACCATTCAAAGTCTATAAAACCAACACATGAGAGGTTAGAAACCCTAATGCTTCAATTGGAACAAGAGAGATCAAGGGAGGCTAGAGGAGGAAATCCACGGGTACTGTAGCACCTCCGTGAACAGTGCTTTGAGCTGGAGTTCTTCATCCATCTAAGGTGCTTTCAAGCTGATTTCTGAAGCCATCAACCTCCAAGAAGGTGTAGAAGTAATCAAGGTTCAAGGCTGCATCCATTATCTCCTCCATCTACTCAAAGAGGATTCAAAGAAAGAGGGATCAAGGGAGATCAAAGGAGGCTTGGAAGAAGAGGTACTGTAGCCGTGAACAGTACTTCGTGAAGAAGTTCTTCATCCATTCCAAGGTGTTACAAGCTCATATCAAAGCAAGCAATCTCCAAGGAAGTGCAGAAGCAAGCAAGGCTATCAAGGTGATCCAAGGGAGCTGATTTCACAAGGTTTTCAAGGGAGATCAAATCTATATCCTTTAACTTCTTCATCAACTCAACAAGTGATCATTTCACAAGGAAGAAGATACCATTGAAGCATCAGATTCAAGCTCCAATAATCTCAGACAAGATCTTTTCTCTTTGAGCATATTCTATATCTTGTTTGAGAGTTTTTATATCTTGTTCTTTTTCCATTTCATTCAAACATTTGAAACTGAAGATCGTCCGTACCGGTGGTTAGTAGGAAGACAATCAGAAGTTGTCCGATCTGCTGTCATAGACGTCCCTACCGGTGGTTAGTAGGAAGGCAATCGGAAGTTGTCCGATCTGCGGTGATTGACGTCTCTACCTGTGGTTAGTAGGAAGGTAATCGGAGGTCTTTCCGATCTGCGGTTTGGTGCGCTGCACTATTGAAGCCCCACCGGGTTTGGTGAGGGGTGGACGTAGGACTAGGGATTCAGTCCGAACCACCTTAAAATCCTTTGCGTTGTGATTTTCTTGTGCGATTACTTTGTGCTAGATGCATGCTTAGGTTTAATCATTATATTACTTATTCATCTTGCTAAGCAAATCATTGTGAGCTATGCTAAGCTAGTTATATTCCGCTGCAATTCTTTTTATCTAGCTTTAAAGTGGAGTGTTCTGCGAAAAGAGGGGCAAATCTATTCACCCCTCCCCTCTAGATCCGCTATCCACTACTGAACAAGTGGTATCAGAGCCTGGCTCTGCCTTTCCCAGATCCTGCGATCTGCAGGGAAAGATCCCAGTGTATTTTATTTAGATGGCTTCCTACGTTACACATGCTTCGATGGTTTCTCCGCCCATTTATGATGGTTCATATTTTTCTACATGGGTAGGAAAAATGTTCATCTATGTTAGCTCCATAGATCCACAATTGTGGACTCTTATATACGATGGTCCTCATGAGCTGCCATCAAATTCAATTTATTGGTCAGCCAAACATAAGATCAAACACAATAATAATCTTGCTACATATAACTTAATTATAGCTGCAGTTGATCTCAGACTAACTCATCTTATATCCTCCTGCAGCACATCCAAGCAAGTATTGGACAGGTTGGTGAAAATCAATGAAGGGGGGGAATAAGAACAAGAATGCTTCATGGCCGACCGTGCAGAATAGTCCAGCAATACATCCTCATCACAGGTAAACTCTGACTCCGAGGAATTCACTTTTGAAGAGCTTATGAAAGCCTATGATGAGTTGATTACTCAATACAAAAAGGTAAAATAAGAAAACAAAAATTTGAAAAAGGATCTCAAGAAAAGTAACCAAAATGAAAGCTCTTTTTGTAAAAACTGTTCTACTTTTGAAGAGCTTAACGACACTCTTTCTTTTGATCTAGATACGCATAAATAAAGCATTGCATGTCTAGGGGATGAAAATGAAAATCTTCATGATGAAATCACTAGGTTGGAAGAAATTGTAATAAAACTTCAAAACCAACATAAATCAATCTCTAATGATTAAACTATGGCCGATGGGCTAATTCATGATGAGAGGTTGATTGAAGAAAGTAAAAATTTTGAAACTCAAAGTGAAAATGTCCTAAAAGAAACTGAAGTTTCATGCTCTGCTAATTTTGCATGCAAAGAATGCTCGTTCATGAAAAAGATAAATATGGGTCTCCATGATGATCTTGAATGGCAACAAAATCTGATTGATTCTCTGAAAGAAGAGAATAGAGAATTGTTGGAAAAGAAAATTGAACTTGAACAAGATGAAGAAGAAGTGAATGAAAAACTGGTTGCTCTTGGAAAAGGCAAAACTGTCATTGATGATTGATCTGAAACATTGCATGCTTTAGAACAAGAAAATCAAAATCTTAAAGCGGTAAATGTCATGCTCAATGAGCAATTGGCAGCATGCGAAGGGGGTCTTAATGAATCTAAACAGCATATTTCCTCACTTGAAAATAAAATTCAAGGTTTGAATGATTTCCTGTCAATATTTGCCCAAGACCAAGATTCTGGCTCATCAGAAGCCACCACTTTCTGTGGTCACCAAAAAGGGCATACTATTCGAAAGAAAAGAAAAATTCAACATGCTCATCCAAACATGCACCACAACATTTCCAATGCTAAATACCATGCTTTCCACAAAACGAATGTCCATTGTTATTATTGTGGTAGACGTGATCACACTGTGCATGATTGTTTCATCCTGAGAAATGATGAGCTTAGAACAGGACAACAAGTGAAAGGGCAAGGAAAGAAATAGGTCAACACTGGCAGAGGGCCTGCTCAGCAGAACTCTGCATTGAATCGCATGGAGAATTAGAAGTGTCGTCATTCCCATCCAGACAGGTCGACACTCCCCATGGCCTTCAATAGAAATGCTTCTCTCCGCTGCTTTCATTGTGGTAAGATTGGTCAAACTGACCAGGAATGTTAGCATCTGAAAGCAAGATATCACCCGCATACCATGAAAGGTAAAAGTCATGCTCGCCCACAAAAGCATAGTCCATATGAACACGCACATGAACATAAAAAAAAATTAATCTTTTGTGTGTTGTTTCTATTGTGGGAAAAATGGGCATGAGATATATGATTTCCCCACAATGAGGGAGGATGACGTGATTACCCTGAAAAAGATGGGCCAAGATGCTAAACATGTTGCTAACCCACAAGGACCCAAGCAAGCTTGGGTACCTAAAAATTCTAAATGAGAATTTTGGGTGCAGGATGCCTTGGAGTTGAGAAATGAATGGTCAGGTAAATAAAAGCTCAAGGCACAGGTATGTAAATAATTTTTTTTGTCATTTTGCATGTTTAGTCTTGACATGTAGATAGTGCATCATAAGTTTGCCCATTTTGTTCAATAAAATTCTACAAACTGAATTGCTTGTTTGAATGATGATTTATCCCCCATTGTGTGAAGATGAACACATGAGCTAGATTAATTGCTCACACCCTGCTTGACCTCTGGTATTTCAAATGGTCTAGAGTTGAAAGGCAAGTCATGCTTGCCCAGAACTCTTACTATGCGTGAGAAGGATCTAAGATCAAAACCTCTGCCGTGTACCAGAGATCAATTATTTCAGCTGTTTAATTCATGAGAAACTTGTTATGTTGATGAAGTTGATGTGATGATGAGTTGTATGGTACCTGACATCAGTCACATGAAATTCTTGGATTTTGGTTTTGATGATGCATATCAAGGTTGTATTTTCAACTAGTTATTCATGTTAGCATTGTTCAAAGGGGAAGTCTAGCAATTGGCATCATCATGTTGCATTCAGTTCAAAATCTATTATGAATAATTTATGTTTCATCATCTTGTGATCTCATATACTCTAATGCAAATCATGTTTAGGAAAACACAAAAAAAAATGTGCAATCATCATGCAACATCTTCATTGCATTGTGCATTCATATAAGTCTTAGGCTGCATAGTTCATTGCTAACCCATGCATGCTTTCAGTAGGAGTCAACATCTAAAACCAAGTTGCATGCTCCCTTAGAATAAAGCTGTATCAAATGGATGTAAAAATTACTTTCTTGAATGGCTTGATCAAAGAAGAAGTCTATGTTGAGTAGCCCCCTGGCTTTGAGAACTCTAACCATGAAGATTTTATATACAAGCTAGACAGGGCACTTTATGGCTTGAAGCAAGAACCAAGAGCTTGGTATGAGAAACTAAGCTTGTTCCTCATTGAGAAAGGGTACACACGAGGTAAGGTAGATCAAACACTTTTCACCAAGAAGCAAGGTCAACCAAGGAGAAGATGGGTGCTTCATAAGTCAAGCCAAATACATCAAGGAGCTGCTAAAAAGATTTGACATGACAAACAGTAAAATAATTGCAACTCCTATGAGCGCCACAACATCACTGGATTCGGATGAAAATGGTAAATTAGTGGATGTAAAGATCAATAGAGGTATGATCGGCTCCTTACTTTTTTTGACTGCATCCCGACCAGATATCTAGTTTAGTGTTTACCTCTGTGCTAGATTTCAAGCTAGTCCTAGAGTAGGACCAAACATATTGAGATTAGGCATCACTTCATTAGAGATGAGGTCTTTAAGAAAAATTTTAAACTGCATTTTATTGATACTCTAAATCAGATTGCTGACATCTTTACCAAACCCTTGTGTAATGACAGATTTACTACACTCAGAAGGGTGCATGGTCTTTGCAGACCTCAGGCCACTAAAAATTGAAATGATGATCCTCTTCAGCTTGGTTGTGTGTCTTGAAATTTGGCATCCATGCATTGTTCATATGTAAATATGTCATTTTACATCTGATGTAACATTGCATGTAGTCATGATGTATAATAAAGTTGAATTCATGTTCACGATGCATTGCATGGTTTGTGTAGCATCATTCTTGCATGAATATGGTATATTAAATATTGATGTATGGAAAGGCAAGTTATGCTTGCCTAGACGCACTCAATATGCGTGAGGTTTCACCTCCGCCAAGTACCATGCGTCACTGTCGCGTATAGGTCATATAGTAAGGGGGAGTTATCTCTTTGCAGCATTCATGCATTTGTTTCATCTTCATTCTGTTGACTTTAATAAGTGTATAACCATGTGTTGGGTCATGCATTTCCTCTCTGCCCACTTCATGTTTGACTAGGTCAACCCCTGCATGGTACAAGTCAACCTCTCCTTGACATTTGTCATTCCATTTGTCTCAAACATAACTCCTTGAGTGCATCCATTGCATATCCTTAGGGGGAGTCTTGTTACTTTTCTTAATCTCTTACAATCTGAACTTCAATGGCTTATAGTCTGAATATGAGATCATGAGACAGACAGACCAATGGTGTAAGAGCTATCTATTATATGAACTGATGAATGTCCATCCAATGAAAATGGTTCAGATTTAATGATTTCCTTGAAATTCTGAAATATTATTATGAAATCATCTATGTTCTATGGTTTTAATAGACCTTAACTAGAGATTGCATACTGTGCCTTGAATGACTATCCTGAAATCTGAAAATTCAAATGTCATTGCAACGTTGGTTGAAGATGCTAAAGCTTAGTATTGTTGTTAAACACCTTGATGAACTGAAATTCCTGAAAACCAATTTGACAGAGCAATGATATTGTTGTACGGAGAAATATGTCACGTCCTCAAAATAAGTGACGAATGATATGTCATGATGTGCCCCTGTTATCTCTGTCTTAATTCACTTGGTCTCTAGGCAGAGCACTGGCTTACTTGCTGAGAAATATATCTTCTCATCAAAGAAATGAGATCGGATATGTCATGACGTTACTTTGCTATCTCTGTTCATTCTGAAACATAACAGTCAGTCTTACCAAATACCTAGGAATACTGACGTCTAAATAACATGTATTCTTACGGGTAGGAGGCATGTACTAGACTCGATTGCTCGTAAAATATGAGTCATGTGCATAAAACTGTAAAAGATCTTGCAAAACAGTGTTGAAATCATAAAATTCCATGCTTTAGTCATGCTTGTTTACCCTCAATACTAGTATCTGCTATTCCCGATGAAGTTATTGAATATGGATGTATAAGACAAAGGACGGTTACACACTACCATGATATGTACTTCTGGTTTATTTCTATAAAACATGGATGTAGCTGCTTTTCGAACTCTATTGATGATCTCGGATTTCATTAGCTTTGAACCATGTATATTACTCACGGCATGTTTCCGGTTTGCATATAATGGCTTGTTCTTCGCTCCTATTCAATTATGATCACTAAGACTTTTGTCAACGACTCTACCTTACCCCTCCTTTTTGCTATTGTCAAAGGGGGAGAATTTTGTGAGTTCCCTTTGTGAGTTGTCAAAGGGGAAATATCCGTTGTGATTGTTCATGCATACAATATGCGTTAAAGGGGGAGAGCGTCAAAGGGGGAGAAATGCGTCAAAGGGGGAGAAATAGAAATCTAGAAATCTCTTTGTGATCATGCATACATATTAGCATTCACATGCTTTGATCATCCATGCATACATATCCGCATTCACATGCTTTCACTAGCATGGATCTTGAGCTGCGCATGTCGCATATGTTATAAACTTTGCCATCTTGGATATTACTGCCACATAATGACTCATAGTGTTGCCATCATCAAAAAGGGGGAGAATATTATGCCCCTGTTGTCATTTGAGTCATTCGACATCATCCTGTGGTTATTTGAGTTATTTGATATTCTTGGTTTTGATAATGGCTAAACACTATAAGTCATTATTATTTTCCACTCTCATATGACTGACATACGTGATGTTTTATTCATGACAGATAAGCTAATGAATGGACAAGGAATGGAGTGGAGATGGCAAATGTGAAAGCCTAATGATCACGTCCAAGTAAGGATGGAAATCCTTTCAAATCGTGATCAATCAAACGATCAAACTCATGGCAGTCGCCTGGCAAACCAAACGAGTGGATAAGCATCTTGTCTCTTAACCATTCAATACATGTGGTATATGTCATTTACTATCAAGCACCATTGGTAAGATTCTTACCTTGTCATAGCTATCAATACCACCATGGGTATTCCATATACCTCTTATTTCTAAACTTCATTCATGATAATTGAGATTCACAATGATAACTTGGATTAATAACTTATAAGTTCACTCTTCAAATGCATTAGTTTCCCATTCCAATCATGGTAACATGTTCAAATGGTCTTAATGCTTCTAATACATAAACCAAGTGAAATCCAACCCCCAAATGTATGAAATAAACATCTACTTAAAGTCATTATTATTTGGATGTATTTCATTGGGCTAACACTTCAACTTTGCAGGACTAGATCATTCCATTCGGCACTTCACATAGCCAAGATTGATGTACAATGAAGCATAGCCAAGAGAACCCAAGGTCAAAGACTCAGTTGACACCTTCAAGACTGTCAAGGTTGATGCCACAGATGAGAATGGGCTGCTAAATGAGTTAAGCGAATGAGATAAACAATTAATGGACTGAACTGGGGAAACCTAGGTTCTGCCCAGCTGGCGGTCGACCGCCAGCCCAGGGGCAGTCGACCACCCCTTCCAACAGCCCCCTATCTGCACGATTCTCAGTGGCGGTCAACCGCCAACCCAGTAGCGGTCCACCAGAAATACAAAGGACTAAATTTCTACAGCGTTTCTCAGTAGCGGTCGACCGCCAGCTTCCACAGGTCGATCGCCAGCCCCGAGCCAACAATTGTTGACTTTGTTTTTCTCTTCGAGAAGACCCATTCTCCATGGATTTCTTTAATCCTAAAGTCACCCAATCCCCCATGGATTGTGGATCTGGTCTGGGGGATGTCCAAGGACCATTCAAAGTCTATAAAACCAACACATGAGAGGTTAGAAACCCTAATGCTTCAATTGGAACAAGAGAGATCAAGGGAGGCTAGAGGATGAGACCCACGGGTACTGTAGCACCTCCGTGAACAGTGCTTCGGGCTGGATTTCATCATCCATCCAAGGTGCTTTCAAGCTGATTTCTGAAGCCATCAACCTCCAAGAAGGTGTAGAAGCAATCAAGGTTCAAGGTTGCATCCATTATCTCCTCCATCAACTCAAATGGGATTCAAAGAAAGAGGGATCAACGGAGATCAAAGGAGGCTTGGAAGAAGAGGTAATGTAGCCATGAATAGTGCTTCGTGAAGAAGTTATCCATCCATTCCAAGGTGTTTCAAGCTCATATCAAGGCAAGCAATCTCCAAGGAAGTGCAGAATCAAGCAAGGCTATCAAGGTGATCCAAGGAAGTTGATTTCACAAGGTTTTCAAGGGAGATCAAATCTGCATCCTTTATCTTCTTCATCAACTCAACAAGTGATCATTTCACAAAGAAGAAGATACCATTGAAGCATCAGATTCAAGCTCCAGCAATCTCAGACAAGATCTTTTCTCTTTGAGCATATTCTATATCTTGTTTGAGTGTTTTTATATCTTGTTCTTTTTCCATTTCATTCAAACATTTGAAACTGAAGATCATCCCTACCGGTGGTTAGTAGGAAGGCAATCGGAAGTTGTCTGATCTGCAGTGATTGACGTCCCTACCGGTGGTTAGTAGGAAGGCAATCGAAAGTTATCCGATCTGCGGTGATTGACGTCCCTACCTGTGGTTAGTAGGAAGGCAATCGGTGGTCTTTCCGATCTGCGGTTTGGTGCACTACACTAGTGAAGCCCCACCGGGTTTGGTGAGGGGTGGATGTAGGACTGGGGGGCTCAGTCCGAACGACCTTAAAATCCTTTGCGTTGTGGTTTGCTTGTACGATTGCTTTGTGCTAGATGCATGTTTAGGTTTAATCTTTATATTTCTTATTCATCTTGCTAAGCAAATCGTTGTGAGCTACGCTAAGCTAGTTATATTCCGCTGTAATTCTTTTTATCTTGCTTTAAAGTGGGGTATTCTGCGAAAAGAGGGGCAGATCTATTAACCCCTCCCCTCTAGATCCGCTATCCACTACTGAACACAGCCCTCTTTATAGCTAGTTAATAGGAATTACAGCGGAATACAACTAGCTTAGCGAAAGACACTACTATTCGCTTGGCAATATGGGAAAATAATATAACGATTCGAACCTAAGCATGCATCTAGGATGAAACAATCACACAAAAAAACCACGACACAATGGATTTTTAAGGTGGTTCAGACTGAATCTCCAATCCTACGTCCACCCCTCACTAAACCCGGTGAGGCTTCACTAGTGCAGCACACCAAACCGCAAATCGGAGAACCACCGACTGCCTTCCTACTAACCACCGGTGGGGGCGATATCACCATAGATTGGAACACCTTCCAACTAACCGTGGTAGGGACGATTCTCAATTTCAGTTCTTGAACAAAATGATAAGATAACAAATATGAAAATGCTCGGACAAGAAATGGAAATATGATCAAGGCTAGGAGCAAATGAAATCTTGTCTGAGATATGATGTTGATCAGCAACAAGGGCTTCTTCTCTCTTGCAAAGACTCCTCTTGATTCAGCAACAAAGGTTCATTCTTCCTTGCAAATCGATCTTCCTTGAATCTCCTTCTTTGAATCCCCTTTGACTTGATGGAGGAGATAATGGATGTAGCCTTGAACCTTGATTGCTTCTACACCTTCTTGGAGGTTGATGGCTTCAGAAATCAGCTTGAAAGCACCTTGGATGGATGAAGAACTCCAGCCCGAAGCACTGTTCACGAAGGTGCTACAGTAGCCGTGGATCTCCTCCTCTAGCCTCCCTTGGTATCTCCTTGTTCCCCTTGAAGCATTAGGGTTTCTAACCCCTCATGTGTTTGTTTTATACCATTTGAATGGTCCTTGGACATCCTCCAGACCAGATCCACATTTTGTGGGTGATTGGGTGACTTTATAATTAAAGAAATCCATGGAGAATGGCTCTTCTCGAAGAGAAAAACAAAGTCAACAATTGTTGGCTCGGGGCTGGCGGTCGACCGGAGCCTTTTGGCGGTCGACCGCTACTGAGAAACCCTGTAGAGATTTGGTCCATGGAAATTCCGATCGACCGCCCCTGGGCCAGCGGTCGACCACTGGCTGGTGAAATCCCGAGTTTCCCCGGTCCAGTCCGTTAACCCCTTCAACAGCCCGTTCATGTATGTGGCATCAACCTTGACAGTCTTGAAGGTGTCAACTGAGTCTTTGTCCTTGGGCTCTCTTGGTTATGCTTCTATGTGCATCGTCCTTGGCTATGTGAAGTGCCGACTCATTTCGTGCTAAGTGTTGACTCTTCATGAAGCTAGCTTGATCTTCTGTTAGCTGTCCAGCCAATTGCTTCTTGAAAGGAGTTTCATTTTTGGAGTTTCATTCGTGCTTGGGCGCGATCATTGATCTTTCACTTTTGCCATCTCCACTCAATTCCTTGTCCATTCATTGGCTTATCTGTCATGAACAAACATCACGTATGTCAGTCATATGAGAGTGGAAAATAATAATGACTTATAGTGTTTAACCATTATCAAAATCATAAGATGCAAATGACCACAGGGGCATAACACTGTCCACATTCTTCCCAGGGGCACGAGGCCCCTATTTCCTTTCCAGTAGAGTTTCTGTCCCCTAGGTTAAATGTAGGGCTTGTTGACATTAGAGAAGTAGAGTTAGGTGAGTCTAGTGAGTTAGGTTCCTGTTCTGATGTCTCCCACCCGTCCACACTTGCCACGCGCCCGATGACGCGTCATTCTAAAGCCATCCCAGATAGATTCCTCCAAGATCTTGCTCAGCATTGTCACGCCCTCCTTAAATGCCCTGAGTTTGTAGAGACAGCCATAGTCTTAGAGGATGATGAGGAAGTAGATGGGGTATGGAGCGATGACAGATTAGGAGTTTATGAAATCATAAATGAGAAGGACCCTATTGATGATGAGGAAAGCGACGCGGATGACACTGTCGATCTATACGCCCAAGGTTTAAAGAGGTTTGACGAACTGTCAATGGCAGAGGATGAGCCCACAAAAGAAATCAATCTTGGAACTGAAGAG
Organism: Amorphophallus konjac; assembly: GCA_022559845.1. Taxonomy (NCBI): domain Eukaryota; kingdom Viridiplantae; phylum Streptophyta; class Magnoliopsida; order Alismatales; family Araceae; genus Amorphophallus; species Amorphophallus konjac. The sequence goes on from CM040121.1 coordinate 354,849,574, forward strand.
GACCCTAGGCCCATAATCATTTCCACTGATCTCCCTCCTTAGGTTGAAGAGGAGCTAATGAAGGTTTTGAGGGAGTATAGCGACTCTTTTGCCTGGTCCTATGAGGACATGCCAGGTCTTGACCCCGCTCTGGTTGAACATAGACTTATCCTTAAACCAGGGGCAACCCCCGTTAAATAAGAATCAAGAAGATTCCACCCTCAAATGGCCTTAAGGATAAAGGAAGAGGTTGATAAATTACACAAGGCCAAGTTTATTAGAGTTGTGTTATATCCTCAATGCGTGACAAATATAGTCCCGGTGATGAAAAAGGATGGACATATTCGAATTTGTATCGATTTCAGGGACTTAAATAAGGCATGTCCGAAAGATGATTTCCCGCTTCCTCACATTGATGTGTTGGTGGACAACACGGCTGGATATGAATCCCTCTCGTTTATAGATGGATATTCAAGCTATAATCAAATCCGTCTTGCTCTCGAGGACCAAGAGAAAACCTCGTTCACCACGCCCTGGGGCACATACTGCTATGTTGTCATGCCACTCGAATTAAAGAATGCAGGTGCCACGTATCAGCGGGAAATGATGGCTATCTTCCACGACATGATGCATGTGTATTGGAAGCCTACGTGGATGATATTCTGGTGAAATCGAGGTCCAAGGAAGAACACCCCGCCATTTTATTTTTGCATTTGTATCTTTTTCTTTCCATTTATATCCTTGGATAATTGGGTTTGCAATTGTATGGCAAGTATAAGCCAATGGGTTACTTAGGCTAAGTCAATGGGTTTCTTTGCAGAAAGGCTGCGTAGGCTAGGCTGGACCCCCACCCCCTCTCCCATTGGGTCACCTAGACCCTCTAGGGCCCATGTGGGGCTGGTCCATGGTCCAAGGTGGAATTTGACCAACCCCTCTTGTTGACTCCAAGGAGGGGGGCGCCCCTCCTTATCCTTACATGGGATTTACATAAGTCCACCCCATTTATCCTTTTTTTATTTACTTTGACCATAGGGGGGAATGAATTAAATATTCCTATCCCCTAATTACCCATCCCTAACCCTAGATCGGAGGTTAGTTTAGGTCATTTGTATTTCATATAAAATCCTTGTATTTCCATAATTTAGACAATTAGTGAAGAAAAAAATCAGCAATTTTGCTCCAAGCCTAAGGGCGCAGCCCCCTCTCTACTCTCTTCCCCCTTGTAGCTGTGAAAGCTCTGATCTTCTGAGGTGTGAAGCCTCCCTATCACCCCTCTCTAAGTGAGAACCTCAGCACTGCCGCCGCCACCGCCGCCATCGAGCCGCCATCGCACCACCACCGCCAACCGTCTCCGGTCTATTCTCTGCTGGACAGCAAGCTGAGGCCGGAATTTTATCTTCCAACTCCTAGATCTATTCGACCTCAAATTTTGAGCGTTTGTTCTACCTGGCATCCCCCATCTCCAGTTTAAATTTTGTGTCATTCCTCCTTCGTTTACTATTTTTCCAAATAATTTAGTTTTCCCCAAGCAATCTGCCAGTTTGCAGATCTGCGGGATAGTAGTCTGTTGTTGTATTTTTCACGCCCCCTTAGTCATCTCCAAAAAATCGCAAACAATTCATACGTGATCCTCACATTCCCCCTTTCAACACATAATTTTCCCAGAGTCTAGATCCATCATTTTTATATTGGTTAAAGTTCATCTTCAGACAGATCCTTTTCTGTCCTGTGTGTTCTGGGTTCCGAGCCAGAGGTAGTTACATTGTTACAGTCATTTTTATTTCAAATCCGTTTCTTGGATGAATCTGAAAATAATATATGTTGTAGCCCTTTGAGTCTAGTTTCCAATGGTACTAATTTTGTCTTGCTCTGACATCGGATCTCGACGCAACAATTTTTTTTGTGGAGGTGCGCAATTCTATCCCAGGAACAGGCCAGCATATCAGTCCGCCAGCTAATTCCGGTAAAATACGCCGGCTCACACTCGGCCACCGTCGCTCCCGGAGATCGATCGGCAACCCATCAGCAACGTCCCAGCCAGCCGCCGCAACAAGGAGATGCCCGGGCACCGCCATCCCAGCAGTCGGACACGCCTGCTAAACAGCCCGTCTCCGGCCCGAGAGCCTTCCAACTTGCTACCCGTCAACCCGAGTTTGCTACTTCCGGGTCCCACGTCTAGCCCTTTACCTCCCTGCGTGGAGTGGGCAATTAAATTCACTGCTATAATTATTTATTTACGGTACACCGGGAGTACGAGTTTCGGTCGGGGTCGTCTTCCCCACACCCGGAGCGTGGAGGTATCGTGTCCGCTCTCTACTTTGGCATTTTGTTTATCTCGTATATTTTCATATGCCGCTGCATGAGTGAGAGGAACTTAGCTCGTTATAATTTTATCACCGCTGCGAGAGTGAGTGAGTGGAACCCATCCCGTGACTTGATCTGAGCACGGGAAAAGCCGATACCCGAGACTCATTGCCGGTTCCTCAACCACGTAGATCCACGTGTTTCCCTCGCTTAGGGACGTCCGCGAGCTAGAGTCCTAGGTTCACGTCCCTTCCCGCATCAAATTGGTATCAGAGCTAAGTCGAGTCTAGGGTCGTCAGTCCAAGGTGTCTCATTGCATCCTTTACCCGGTATATCAAAAGGTGTCTCCGAAACGATAGGTTACGCCTATCGGGAAGGTAGCACACTTGCGTGAGTGTGATCTTCGGATCAAACCTCCGCCACGTACCGGATACTGGTTGAGTATAGGTTTGTATTCGAGTCCGCATTTTACCCCTTGTCACCATGTAGAGTGTCTAGGTGCTTGCATTAGTTTTGCGTAAAAAAAAATAAAAAAAGAGTCGCTTGCATGCCCACTTATTCGCAACTATGGCCAATCCATACACCCTAGAGGAAGCCCCGATCAGGCCCGTCCAAGGCAACGAGTCCTTGTCTGAGTACATTAGGGACTTTGATGAGTACCGGTTGGGATATGGAGTTGGAGTGAAGAGCACCACGAACGCATTTCAGTTCCGGAGAGGTTTGCGGCTTCACTACCAGTTTGAATTGCTTTGTCGCGACGTTACCACTCTGGAGCATTCTTATCAGGTCGCTCTAGAGGTTGAGCCTTTCGAGTCAAGGTTTGATGCTGCCCTTCGGTGAGCATCTACCTCTCAGCAGAGTGTCGAGCCGATCAGACGGCCACATGAGCCCACGAGGCAGGACGCCCCTGCCCCACGGCCTCACCCACCCCAGCCGAGGAACCCTTCCCCTAGAGCTCCTTTGCCACCTACTTTACCTTCCGATCTTTATTCGGAGCCACCTTATTTGGAGCCACCCGTGTTTCTAACGGGAAAGCTATTCATCGCCGAGCCACTTCTTAGTTGGCTCAAGATAGGCATGGTCTCTAATGCACCATCTTACCCATCCATAGACCCCGCACTACAACTAGTGCCCGTCAACTCATTCCACACCACTTTTCGGTCTTCTCACCATGTTGATACATTGGAAGACCTCGTTAAGGGATTAGACTGGAAATTGAAGTTGACATGTATGTTGGCCCAAGGCTTCGACGAACCCAATCGTCGTAGCTTCACACATCCAGCCTTAGGGTCCATTACCTCCGGGTGCACCGTGGGTCATGTCACCACGGAGGTTTTTGTATTCCTTCCCATGCCGGCCGAGCCTAACTTCATTCCACTTATCCCGAGGGAGGAACTATATTTTCTACATATGATCGTCGTCCCACCTACCACAGTGAATGAAGGTGATCATTTACACCTTCAAGAATTTCAACCTTGGGACCGTGTCATGAGGGAACCCATATCGAGGGGTCACACATTCTTTGATCCCTTCGATCCCTTCCTAAGTGAGCCTCGTGACCCACCACCACCATTCCACCTTGTTAGGGAAGTCCCCTATCACACCCCTACCCCACGGGCCAGTCCACCTACACTCCGCAAGGAGCCCGTTCATTGGGGTATGAAAGTAGGAGAATTCGACTCTCCTAGCCCACCCAAAGCTTCCACGCCGAGCCCACTCCAACCTTCCAAATCCAAAGGGCCGTTAGTGTATGAATGGTGCATGTTAGGATGTCTAGGGTTCCATTCCACCAATATTAGGTTACGCCGTGTGTATGCATGGCACACATTCGGATGTCCTGGTCCACCAATGTATATGTATCGGTCGGTCTAACAGTAGGTTTATTTAGGGTCTTGTGTGAGTCTGTGTCTTTATTTATTTGTTCAGAGTAAGTACATGCATGTGTCGAGCATATTAGGAGTTGCATAGTCGGCCTATTGCAAGCTCGCGATGTCAGTCCCTTTTCGAGTGTGAGGCAAGTCGGGTCTAATGCGTACGTTGTAGACTTGCCGGAATTTGGGATCAGCTCTACCATTCTATATCTCGGATCCAGTCACATACAGGGACCCAGTGGTGATTCCTTGTGAGTCATTGAGCCGTCTCCTTCCTTTGAGAGTGACCCCACCCCGGAGTGTCCACCACTAGCATCATTCCCACAGCAGCACGTGCATATCGAATATATACGGGATGAGCAGGTGATGATTACTTGGAGTGGAGCATACTCCCCGCTACCTGGTACGGTGACAGATCTGTAGGAGCCACACGAGCTGCCGCACCCCTTACTCGACGAGGTTGAGTTCTTCCCACCCGGGGAGAATTGATGGGAATCAACACTGGGCACTAACATTTTATTTTCACATTTGTATCTGTTTGTTTGCATTTATATCCTTGGCTAATTGGGTTTGCAATTGTATGGCAAGTATAAGCCAATGGGTTACTTAGGCTAAGTTAATGGGTTTCTTTGCAAAAAGGCCGCGTAGGCCCGGCGGGACCCCCACCCCCACTCCCATTGGGCCACCTAGACTCTCTAGGGCCCATGTGGGGCTGATCCATTGGCCAAGGTGGATATTGACCAGGCCATCTTGTTGACTCCAAGGAGGGGGGTGCCCCCTCCCTTGTCCTTACATGGGATTTAAATAATCCCACCCCATTTATCCTTTTTTTATTTACTTTGACCACATGGGGGAATGAATTAAATATTCCTATTCCCTAATTACCCCTCCCTAACCCTAGATCTGAGCTTAGTTTAGGTCATTTGCATTTCATATAAAATCCTTGTATTTCCATAATTTAGACAATTAATGAAAAAAAATCAGTAATTTTGCTCCTAGCCCAAGGGCGCAGCCCCCTCTCTACTCTCTTCCCCCTTTCAGCTGTGAAAGCTCTGATCTTCTGAGGTGTGAAGCCTCCCTATCAACCCCTCTCTGAGTGAGAAGCTCAGCACCGCCGCCGCCATCGAGCCGCCATCGCACCACCACCGCCAACCGTCTCCGGTCTGTTCTCTGTTGGATAGCAAGCTGAGGTCAAAATTTTATCTTCCAACTCCTAAATCTGTTCGACCTCAAATTTTGAGCGTTTGTTCTTCCTGGCATCCCCCATCTCCAGTTTAAATTTCGTGTCATTCCTCCTCTATTTACTATTTTTCCCAGTAATTTAGTTTTTCCCCCAGCAATCTGCCAGTTTGCAGATCTGCGGTATAGTAGTCTATTGTTGTATTTTTCCCGCCCCCTTAGTCATCTCCAAAAAATCCCAAAAAATTCATACGTGATCCTCATGTCCGCCCTTTCCACCCATAATTTTCCCAGAGTCTAGATCCATCATTTTTGTTTTGGTCAAACTTCATCTTCAGACAGATCCTTTTCTGTCCTGTGTGTTCTGGGTTCCGAGCCAGAGGTAGTTACATTATTACAGTCATTTTTATTTCATATCCGTTTCTTGGATGAATCAGAAAATAATATATATTGTAGCCCTACGAGTCTAGTTTCCAATGGTACCAATTTTGCCTCGCTCTGACACCGGATCTCAGCGCAACAATTTTTTTTATGGAGGCGCGCAATTCTATCCCGGGAACAGGCCAGCAGATCAGTCCGCCGGCTAATTTCGGTAAAATACGCAGGCTCACATTCGGCCACCGCTGCTCCCGGAGATCGATCGGCAACCCATCAGCAGCGTCCCAACCAGCCACCGCTGCAAGGAGATGCCGAAGCATCACCATCCCAGGAGCCGGACCCGCTTGCTATCCCGCGGGCCCCGCAGAACCGAGCCGGACCAATAGCCCATCTCCGGCCCGAGAGCGTTCCGACTTGCTTACCATCAACCCGACTTCGGTACTCCCAGGTCCCACGTCTAGCCCTTTACCTCCCTGCGCGGAGTGGGCAATTAAATTCACTGATGTAATTATTTATTTACTGTACACAGGGAGTACGAGATTCGGTCGGGGTCGTCTTCCTCACACCCGAAGCGTGGAGGTATCGTGTCCGCTCCCTACTTTGGCATTTTGTTTATCTCGTATATTTCAAAAGCCGTTGCATGAGTGATAGGAACTTAGCTCGTTATAGTTTTATCACTGCTACGAGAGTGAGTGAGTGGAACCCGTCCCGTGACTTGATCCGAGCACGGGGAAAAGCCGACACCCGAGACTCATTGCCGGTTCCTCAACGACGTAGATCCACGTGTTTCCCTCGCTTAGGGACGTCCGCGAGCTAGAGTCCTAGGTTCTCGTTCCGTCCCGCATCAAATTGGTATCAGAGCTAAGTCGAGTCTATGGTCGTCAGTCCAAGGTGTCTCATTGCATCCTTTACCCGGTATATCAAAAGGTGTCTCCGGAACGATAGGTTACGCCTATCGGGAAGGTAACTCACTTGCGTGAGTGTGATTTTCAGATCAAACCTCCGTCACATACCGGATACTGGTTGAGTATAGGTTTGTATTCGAGTCCGCATTTTACCCCTTGTCACCATGTAGAGTGTCTAGGTGCTTGCATTAGTTTTACGTAAAAAAAAAAGAAAAAAAGAGTCTCTTGCATGCCCACTTATTCTCAACTATGGCCAATCCCTACACCCTAGAGGAAGCCCCGATCAGGCCCATCCAAGGCAGCAAGTCCGTGTCTGAGTATATTAGGGACTTTGATGAGTACCGGTTGGGATATGGAGTTGGAGTGAAGAGCACCACGACCGCATTTCAGTTCCGGAGAGGTTTATGGCTTCACTACCAGTTTGAATTGCTTTGCCACGATGTGACCACTCTGGAGCATTCTTATCAGGTCGCTCTAGAGGTTGAGCCTTTCGAGTCAAGGTTTGATGCTGCCTTTCAGTGAGCATCTACCTCTCAGCAGAGTGCCGAGCCGATCAGACGGCCACATGAGCCCACGAGGCTGGACGCCCCTATCCCACGACCTCACCCACCCCAGCCGGGGAACCCTTCCCCTAGAGCTTCTTTGCCACCTACCTTACCTTCCGATCTTTATTCGGAGCCACCTCATTTGGAGCCACCCGTGTTTCTAACGGGAAAGCTATTCATCGCCGAGCCACTTCTTAGTTGGCTCAAGATAGGCATGGTCTCTAATGCACCATCTTACCCATCCATAGACCCCGCACTACAACTAGTGCCCGTCAACTCATTCCACACCACTTTTCGGTCTTCTCACCATGTTGATACATTGGAAGACCTCGTTAAGGGATTAGATTGGAAATTGAAGTTGACATGTATGTTGGCCCAAGGCTTCGACGAACCCAATCGTCGTAGCTTCACACATCCAGCCTTAGGGTCCATTACCTCCGGGTGCACCGTGGGTCATGTCACCACGGAGGTTTTTGTATTCCTCCCCATGCCGGCCGAGCCTAACTTCATTCCACTTATCCCGAGGGAGGAACTATATTTTCTACATATGATCGTCGTCCCACTTACCACAGTGAATGAAGGTGATCATTTACACCTTCAAGAATTTCAACCTTGGGACCGTGTCATGAGGGAACCCATATCGAGGGGTCACACATTCTTTGATCCCTTCGATCCCTTCCTAAGTGAGCCTCGTGACCCACCACCACCATTCCACCTTGTTAGGGAAGTCCCCTATCACACCCCTACCCCACGGGCCTGTCCACCTACACTCCGCAAGGAGCCCGTTCATTGGGGTATGAAAGTAGGAGAATTCGACTCTCCTAGCCCACCCAAAGCTTCCACGCCGAGCCCACTCCAACCTTCCAAATCCAAAGGGCCGTCAGTGTATGAATGGTGCATGTTAGGATGTCTAGGGTTCCATTCCACCAATATTAGGTTGCGTCGTGTGTATGCATGGCACACATTCGGATGTCCTGGTCCACCATTGCATATGTATCGGTCGGTCTAACAGTAGGTTTATTTAGGGTCTTGTGTGAGTCCGTGTCTTTATTTATTTGTTCATAGTCTGTACATGCATGTGTCGAGCATATTAGGAGTTGCATAGTCGGCCTATTGCAAGCTCGCGATGTCAGTCCCTTTTCGAGTGTGAGGCAAGTCGGGTCTAATGCGTACGTTGTAGACTTGCCGGAATTTGGGATCAGCTCTACCATTCTATGTCTCGGATCCAGTCACATACAGGGACCCAGCGGTGATTCCTTGTGAGTCATTGAGCCGTCTCCTTCCTTTGAGAGTGACCCCACCCCGGAGTGTCCACCACTAGCCTCATTCCCACAGCAGCACGTGCATATCGAATATATACGGGATGAGCAGGTGATGATTACTTGGAGTGGAGCATACTCCCCGCTACCTGGTACGGTGACAGATCTGTAGGAGCCACACGAGCTGCCGCACCCCTTACTCGACGAGGTCGAGTTCTTCCCACCCGGGGAGAATTGATGGGAATCAACACCGGGCACTAACATTTTATTTTTACATTTGTATCTGTTTGTTTACATTTATATCCTTGGCTAATTGGGTTTGCAATTGTATGGCAAGTATAAGCCAATGGGTTACTTAGGCTAAGTCAATGGGTTTCTTTGCAAAAATGCCGCGTAGGCCCGGCGGGACCCCCACCCCCTCTCCCATTGGGCCACCTAGACTCTCTTGGGCCCATGTGGGGCTGGTCCATGGTCCAAGGTTGAATTTGACCAGCCCCTCTTGTTGACTCCAAGGAGGGGGGTGCCCCCTCTCTTGTCCTTACATGGGATTTAAATAATCCCACCATATTTATCCTTTTTTTTATTTACTTTGACTACGTGGGGCAATGAATTAAATATTCCTATTCCCTAATTACCCCTCCCTAACCCTAAATGTGAGATTAGTTTAGGTCATTTGCATTTCATATAAAATCCTTGTATTTCCATAATTTAGACAATTAATGAAGAAAAAATCAGCAATTTTGCTCCAAGCCCAAGGGCGCAGCCCCCTCTCTCCTCTCTTCCCCCTTGCAGCTGTGAAAGCTCTGATCTTCTAAGGTGTGAAGCCTCCCTATCAACCCCTCTCTGAGTGAGAAGCTCAGCACCGCCGCCGCCATCGAGCCACCATGGCACCACCACCGCCAACCGTCTCCGGTCTGTTCTCTGCTGGATAGCAAGCTGAGGTTGAAATTTTATCTTCGAACTCCTATATCTGTTCAACCTCAAATTTTGAGCGTTTGTTCTTCCTGGCCTCCCCCATCTCCAGTTTAAATTTCGTGTCGTTCGTCCTCCATTTACTATTTTCACAGTAATTTAGTTTTCCCCCCAGCAATCTGCCAGTTTGCAGATCTGTGGTATAGTAGTCTATTGTTGTATTTTTCCCGCCCCCTTAGTCATCTTCAAAAAATCCCAAAACATTCATACGTGATCCTCACGTCCGCCCTTTCCACCCATAATTTTCCCAGAGTCTAGATCCATCATTTTTATTTTGGTCAAAGTTCATCTTCAGACAGATCCTTTTCTGTCCTGTGTGTTCTGGGTTCCGATCCAGAGATAGTTACAGTGTTACAATCATTTTTATTTCAAATTCGTTTGTTGGATGGATCTGAAAATAATATATGTTGTAGCCCTTCGAGTCTAGTTTCCAACGGTACCAATTTTGCCTCCATCCGACACCGGATCTGGGTGAAACAATTAATTTCATGGACGCGTGCAATTCGGGTTCAGGAATAGGCCAGCAGATCAGTCCGCCGGCTAATTTCGATAAAATACGTCGGCACACATTCGGCCACCGCCGCTCCCGGAGATCGATCGGAAACCCCTCAGCAGTGTCCCAGCCAGCCGCCGCAGCAAGGATACGCCCGGGCACCGCCATCCGAGTAACCGGACCCGCCTGCTGTCCCGCGGGCCCTGCAGAACCGAGCCGGACCAACAGCCCATCTCCGGCACGAGAGCCTTCCGACTTGCTGCCCGTCAACCCGAGTTCGCTACTCCCGGGTCCCATGTGTAGCCCTTTACCTCCCTACATGGAGTGGGCAATTAAATTCACTGCTGTAATTATTTATTTACTGTACACCGGGAGTACGAGTTTCGACGGGGGTCGTCTTCCCCACGCCCGGAGTGTGGAGGTATCATGTCTGCTCCCTACTTTGGCATTTTGCTTATCTCATATATTTTCATATGCCGCTGCATGAGTGATAGGAACTTGAATCGTTATAATTTTATCACCGCTGTGAGAGTGATTGAGTGGAACCCGTCCCGTGACTCGATCCGAGCACGCGAAAAAGCCGATATTCGAGACTCATTACCGGTTCCTCAACCGCACAGATCCACGCGTTTCCCTCACTTAGGGACGTCCGCGAGCTAGAGTCCTAGGTTCACGTCCTATCCCACATCAGACGAGCCATTTACTTTCAGCCCCTGGGCCAACCCGGGGCTGCCTTGTCAACCCACCTTACAACGCGGCATTCATCACGAGGTTGGGCCCATGCGCCCAAGATGCCCTCTCTTAGCTCCCGCGAGCTCTAACCCTTAGTCCGGGGCCAAATCCAAGGCCCGCTAGTCAGTTACCCAAGCTGTTTGACAATCCGAGGTGTGTCAAGAATTTCCTCGAACACCTTGCGAGCGGCTGCAACAACACCAAATGATTGACCCCCATGGGCCAATCCCAGCACTCCTTCGGCCCAAGTCCTTCAAAGGACACCGCCAAATGAACACGGGAGGTCACCCGAGCCAACCCCACATGACGGCCACCCTACCCGGGGGAGTTCACCTTGGGCGCAGCCGCGCCCCAGGGATGGCGAACTCCCCTTGGGGGCCTCACCCTCTACCCTGCCTCGTGGCGCGGCTGCGCCCTCTACCCTGCCTCGTGGGCCCCACCATGATCCCGTCCTCGCCCTAGTCCAGTGCAAAAATGGTTCGCATACCAGCTCGGGAGTGTGCGTGGACAATAAGATTCGAGATCGTCCGAAGTCTGGGTCAGCGTCCTCGTTCTACGCACACACGACCAGCTCCAGCCACCGTATCCTTTTTATCTTCTTATGATCACCCAGAGTAAATGTGTGCCCAAAAATAGACAAAATGGGGTTTTTTTTATACCATTGGGAAAAAACCCTTGGTCCCCCTCAGCCTGATCCGCGTAAACCCCCATCAAAACAAAAAAAAACTTTTTTACTGATGGCCCGATTAGGAATGCAAGCAAGAGGGGGTGAATTGATTGTGCCCCCTTTTTAAAAACTAAACGGAACGAAATTGATATACGCAGAATAATCAGACACTTACCCTCTTCCTTCCAAAAGCAAGATAGATTGGACTCTCGATAATAAATAAATAAATGCGCAAGAGACGAGAAATTTCTCTCTACTCATCACAGCCCACATGCAATTGAGAATAGACGATTCACTAGAGCTAATCACACAACCAGTACACCACGACACGAAGAATTTTTAGGTGGTTCGGACGCACCTAGTGCAGTCCTATGTCCACCCCTCTCAGCCTGAGAGGATTCTACTAAGAACGCTACATGACGGCAGCAATCAGATCACACACGGGTGCAATGGCCGCACACACACACACGTGTTCTCGCACAACGACGAGAAACACACACACGGGCGCAATGGCCCCACACACACAGGTGTTCTCGCACAACGACGAGAAACACACACACGCGGAGACAATACTCCGCAACAATATCAAGTTCATGAAATTTGAAAATGATAATAACCAGTCCAATTTTTCAATCTATGCTTATATAAAAATGTAGAAATGATAGTTCAAAGGGTCCCGCTCAGATATGCAATGAATCCCTTCATTCGGAGTAGTAGGGTGCATTGGAGCTTGATCCTCGGAGTGGAAGGAGACCAATATTGCAGGAGACGCCCGAGATAGGAAGATTCAGCGATGACCAGCACGAGCAAGATTCAAATCGACACAGATGGCTCGTTGATGGCGTCCTCAAGCTTCTCTTCATCCTCCTCCTTTGATGGTGCGACCCTCCTCTTCCATCTTCTGCAAAGATAAAAGACGATTAGTTCTCTTGCATATCTATCGAAGCAAAATCGCAGCATATATATGTGGGCTGAAATGATGCTGAAAAGACTATAATGCCCAACGTAAAAACCTCTCAAAACATCACTTAGATGAGTAGTGAAGCCCTAAGGGTAAAGGGGTCAAAGTGGGGGCCAAATGGATAGGAATCAATAGGATTCGAAACCCAATACAAAACCACAATCCGGATGAACCAGAAGAAGTGTCGACTCTGTGAGTCGACACTTTCTTCACCCTGTTCTGCCATTGCCCAAAACAAAGACACAGGACAAATGTGTCAACTCACAGAGTCGACACTTTTTGTCAAATGTTCTTTCTACATAAAAAAACATGCCCCAGGCCACAAAGTGTTGACTCACAGAGTCGACACTTGCCGCCTGCTGCAACAAGGCAGCATGCCGGCCAACAAGTGTCGACTCTGTGAATCGACACTTGCAGCTGCCAAACTGAAAACTACCTAAGAAAGTCCATTGCAAGCCAAAAACATTAAAAACCCTTCAGCCCCATTCAAGGTATCATGATTCTCATTCAAAAATAAATTCTTACCATGCATCCAATGATTTGAGACCATTATAGACCCTGCACTGCACATTATTACAATTTCGTCATTCTTTAATCAATTTGAATAAGTAGCACACTTACCTTGTCTTTTGTCAATTTAATAATTCTTTCAACATGCTTATTGAAACATTGTGATTCATCCACATATGAAGATGATTCAAAAACTTTCAATCCAATTACCACACAAGCCCTCATTTCAAGAATGGTTCATGCATGGAAAGGCTATCTTCAACTCAATCAAACCTATATCCATCTTGTTATCTAAACACACATGAATTACTCAATCATCCTATAGCAAGTTGGACTCTCTCCTCAAATAGACCAATGACAGCAGAAACTAAGCATTCAAATAATACTCAATTAGGAGCATTTGGACACTCAAGCAATCATTTCATATTCAGCTCATTGAGAAGCATTCAAGTATTCAAACAACTTGATGCAAATTTCACAGAAGATATGCAATGCAAATTTACACTGTGACAGTTTGTCTTCGTCAAAATACGTCGGGGAACAACAATCTCCCCCTTTTTGACGAAGACAGAATTCCCTGCATTTCATAAAAATTTGCATGAATGAGATTAACATGAGCACAAACATCACCCTATGAAGCAGCTATTTGTCTTTTGACCTTCAAGCATTTTGTCATGCAAATGGCAATTATTTCTCCCCCTTTTTGTTAGAGTCAAAGAGGGAACACAAGTAATATAAAGCCTCATATGTACAATTGACTCAATGATATGCACATGAAAGCATGTCAAATGTGGATTCATGGAAGGAAATGAGAAGGTTATCATGCAAGCACACAAGCATCCACGTACTGTAAAATGTAGAAGAAAGCAAGTCCCTTAAGGATAGGGTTAAGAGAAATGCTATTGATTGAAGAACATGATGAACATGATACCATAGTAAGAAGGTTGTGCTTACAAAAAAAATGGTACTACATAAGTCGTGAAAGATGACTGATTCAAAAAGACATTCACACAATCAATCCCGAAGTGTGTATGTGTAAGATGAGAAATGAATTCCAAGGCAATATGGATTTTCAGATTTTCTAAGGAACACAAGAAATAACCTTTCCTCTCTACACTTTCATACACGGTGCTTGACTTTTGATAGCTTCACACAACCCCAATTCTTTTTTATTACAAAAAAAATGACTAACCTTTTGGCTCGAGTCGTACCCTTTGTTTCAGGGGCACTTCCCGGTTACTCAGTTTCATCACTTATTTTAATTATGGATTTGGTTCACTTTTTGACGCGAGTTTCCTCATGTGTCTCAATGGGGATTCCCAGCTACTCAGTTTCACTTTCCACTTGTTGAGATTTTTGGTAGGACAGATAACTTTTTCCTCACGAGTCACGTGACTTCTATGTAGGGAATCAAGTGCCCTTTACAGTATTGAGTAGAATAACTGAAATCATTATTAAATAGAATCATTGATCCGAAAAGTGCAAATTGTGTGGGAGGTTGTACTAAATGTAAAAGATGAATTAGTTTAATCATAGTTATGTCTCTCCCTAAGTGTATGCATAGTCATAAATTGAACCTCCCCCTTAATATGTGCCATGTAACAAACATGTTTAAATCAATGCAATTTTATTTAGCAAGGGAAGAGGTCATAGGAGGAATCAAAGGAAAGGGTGATATAATATATACACTCAAACATGCATTGAGATAATGTATTTAAGAAGGTTGATTACCGGTACGTGGCGGAGAGTGTAGTCCAAAGACTCTACTCACGCATAGTGAGCATTTCCAACTATAATTAATCCAATTTTCAACAGCACACCATTTTATATACCAAGTAATCATGGCATTCACGCACGCATTAGTATAAGATATATACGAGTATATACAGGCGGATGCAAATGAATGAAGATATGAATGAAAATTAAACGTTATTCAATCTGTTATGCATATTAATGCAATGGAAGACTCTATGTGCAAGAAGGTAAGCCAGTATGCATAGATGAATTTATTCACAAAATATGAATTTCTGTATTTATTTATAAGTAAAAGTATATATAGTGAAATGCATCAAAAACATTTTAACTATCTAACTTGCACACACCTAATTCTCTCCTAGTAAAGGAAAATTGTTCATAATTCAAAGGTTTTGTAAAAATGTCTGCAAGTTGATGTTTTGTATCTATAAAAGTTAATTCAAAATCTCCTTTATTGATGTGATCTCTAATAAAGTTGTGTCTTATTTCTATGTGTTTTGTGCGAGAGTGTTGGATAGGATTTTTGGACAAATTTATAGCAGAAGTATTATTACACATGATAGGAGTGTTTTTCAAGAAAATACCAAAATCTAATAACTGGTGTTGGATCCAGAGTATTTGGGCCGCACAACTGCCTGTAGCCACATATTCGGCTTTAGTAGTTGATAAAGCCATACAATGTTGTTTCTTTGAGGCCCATGAAACCATGCAACCCCCTAGAAACTGGCAGTAACCACTTGTACTCTTACGATCCATTTTGCAACCAACATAATCAGAATCAGTGTATGCAAATAAATCAAACGAATCATGTTTAGGATACCACAAACCAAGATCAATTGTTCCATTCAAATATCTGAAAATTCTTTTCACGACCGACAAATGAGATTCTCTGGGACAAGATTGATATCTTGCACAAAGACAAACACTGAAATGAATGCCAGGCCTACTAGCAGTGAGATACAGCAGTGAGCCTATCATACCCCTAAAAAGCTTTTGATCAATGATATTATCTTTTTGATCTTCCAATTTGAGTGAGGTGGACATTGGTGTAGCATAAGGTTTGGCATTTCCTAGTTCATACTTTTTGAAAATCTCCTGAGTGTACTTCTTCTGGTTAATGAAAATACCGTCATCTAGCTGCTTTATTTGAAGACCCAAGAAGAAGTTTAACTCGCCCATCAAGCTCATCTCAAACTCTCCCTGCATTAGTTTGGCAAAATCATCATTCATGTTGATGTTCATGGCTCCAAAAATTATATCATCTACATAAACTTGCACAATTAAAGCATGTTCATATGGAGTTTTTGTTTGGTCTGTGTTACCTCGTTTGAAGCCATTATCAATCAAAAATGAACTTAAATGATCATACCATGCCCTGGGAGCTTGTTTTAATCCATACAGTGCCTTGTCCAATTTGTAGACGTGGTCTGGAAATTTTTCATCTTCGAAGCCCGATGGCTGCTCCAAGTATACTTCTTCCTTGATGACTCCGTTGAGGAAGGCACTCTTGACATCCATTTGAAAGAGCTTGATGTTCCTGTGACATGCATAAGCAAGAATGATTCTTACTGCCTCTAATCTAGCCACAGGAGCGAATGATTCATCAAAACCAATGCCAAATTATTGGGAGTAGCCCTTAGCTACTAATCTTGCCTTATTCCTCACAACCACCCCATCTTCACTAAGTTTGTTTCGAAAAACCTACTTAGTTCCTATTATGGGATAATCATTAGGCCAGGGCACGAGGAACCATACCCGATTCCTTTGGAATTGGTGCAATTCTTTTTTCATGGTGAGAACCCAAGAACTGTCATTAAGACCATCATCTATAGATTTGGGTTCAACATTGGAAAGTACAGCAAGATTATCGTGATGTTCGACTTCCCTGATTGAGGCCCGTGTCCTTATTCCTTCACCCACACCATCGATGACATTCTCCAGGGGATGATCTCTATGTGTGGTCCATTGGCGTGGAAAAGTCTGTTGTCTTGACTCCTTTTCTTGTTCTTTCTGCTCATCATCTTCTTGATTTTGTGCCTCACCTTGATTGCTAGACTCTCCTTTTTCATTCTCACCTTCACCTGAAACAAGAAAGTGTTCATCATCATTAGGCTTCCTTAGAGTAAATTCATCAACTACAACATGAGGACTCTCCTCAACTACAAATGATCTAGAGTTATACACTCGGTAAGCTCTAGATGTCAGTGAATACCCAAGAAAAATCCCTTTATCACTTTTTGCATCAAATTTTTTTAGATTATCCTTACCATTATTCAAAATATAGCAAATAGATCCAAATGGCTTGAAATGAGATATATTCGATTTCTTGCCTTTGTATAGCTCGTAAGGAGTTTTCTTAAGGATCGGTCTTACCATAGTTCGGTTCGTGATATAGCAAGCAGTGTTGACGGCTTCAGGCCAGAAATACCGTGCTAGACCATTTTCTGCCAACATGGTGCACGCCATCTGTACGAGTGTTCGATTCTTTCTCTCAACAACTCCATTTTGTTATGGGATACTTGGTGCTGAAAAGTGGTGCTCATACCCCTGTTTCCTGCAAAAGTCATGAAACTCGAAATTGTCAAAAAAATTTCTATGCTCACTTTGAATTTTCTGAATAGGATAGCCCTTTTCATTTTGAACTCTCATACAGAAATCAGCAAATTCTTTGAATGCTTCACTTTTGTTAGCCAAGAACAACACCCATGCATATCTGGAAAAATCATCAACAATGACAAAACCATATAGTTTCACTCCAAGACTGTGAGTCCTGGTGGGACCAAACAAGTCCAGATGTAGTAATTGAAGGGGTTTTTCAGTGGAAACAATGTTCTTGCATTTGAAAGAGACTCTGGTTTGTTTTTCTTTATTGCAAGCTTCACAAATTTTTGAAGTTTCAAAATTTAAACAAGGAAGGCCTCTAACTAAATTATCTCTAGTCAGCTTTCTAATGACATTAAAACTGGCATGCCCTAAACGGCGATGTCACAACCACACATCATCATTTTTATTTGCAACCAAACACAAATTTTTAGAGCCTAGTTCACTAAAATCAACATGATAAGTATTATCACTTCTCACTCCTATGAACTTAATTTCATGAGTGTTTGCATCAATGATTGAACAGTGAGAAGATCCAAAAATGAATTTGTGACCTTTGTCACACAGTTGACTGATGCTCAAGTGTTTATGATTCAACCCTCTAACTAATAAAACATCTTCAATACAGTGGTTGAGATCCTTACTAACTCTCCCAATACCGAAAATTTACCTCCATCATGTCCACCAAAAATTACCGAACCTCCATTTTTGACTGCCAGGTTTGTAAAAAGTTCCACATTCCTTGTCATGTGCCTAGAGCATCCACTGTCCAGGTACCATTTATTTTCCTTTGCCATCATGCAGACCTGCAAGAACAAACAAGAAATCTCATTTTGATTTAGGTACCCAAGCAAGCTTGGGTCCCTTTATGTTAGCATTCACAATGGTGTGACTGTATTTTCTCAAAAAAAGATCATCATCAATTTTCATAAGGTGGCATATGTACATATCATGTCCTACTCTCCCTGATGGGGACATCAAAGTAAGACCACTAACTTTTTTATTTGTATTTATATCCTTGAGTCAATTGTATGGCAATTATAAGCCCATGGGTTAGTCATTAGGAATTAGTAGGTTTCTTTGCAAAAAGGCCGTGTAGGCCCGACGGGACCCCCACCCTCTCTCCCATTGGGCCACCTAGACTCTCTAGGGCCCATGTGGGGCTGGTCCAAGGTCCAAGATAGAATCTTGACCAGCCCCTCTTGTTGACTCCAAGAGGGGGGCGCCCCCTCCCTTGTCCCCATGTGGGATTTAAATAATCCCCCCCTTTCCACCTATTTTTGAATTTTATATTTTCTTTGACCACATGGGAGAAGGAATTAAATATTCTTATCCCTTAATTGCCCCTCCCTAACTCTAGATCTGAGGGTAGCAATGGTCATTTAGTTAGGTCTACAAAACCCATGTATTTTGTTATTTTCACAAGTTTAATGAATGAAAAAAATCAGAAAATTGCCCAAGGAAGGCCATGTATGCCCCTCTCTCCCCTCTCCCCATGTAGCAGAGAAAGCAACCCCTTCTGAGGTGTGAGGCCTCATTATCATCCCCTCTCTGAGTGAGAAGCTCAGCACTTCCGCCGCCGCCGCCGTCGCACCACCACCGCCTCGCCGTCGCAGTTCTGTCCACCTTTGGACAGCAACCTAGTGCTCGATTTTTATCTCCCAATCCAGAGATCTGATCGAGCTCAAATTTTAAGGGTTGGTTCCCCACGAAATTCCTCCACTCCAAAAACATTTCCAGGTTAATCCTCCATCGTTTGATCCCTGTTCCACCTTAATTCCCCCAGCCCTACACAATCTGTCCCAGTGTAGATATGTGTTCTAGCAACCCCTCTCATCGCCCTTTTGACTCCCTTTCCAATTTCAGATTGATCTGAAATTTGGACTGTGTTTTTGGTCCACCAAAGCCTTCTTCCACAAATTTTTTCACGAATTTTGGAATTTGTTTACCCCTCCTAATATTCACTACAAAATCCGGAATTTGTTCTGTCTCCTGCAGTCCAGATCCGATCACCCCAGCCAGAAAATCCATTCCCCCTGTCAAACCACCTCAGACATATACACAAAAATTATTCTCGTGTTCCTTACTTTCCCTTTTATTTCCCATAAGAATCCCAAGTCTCGGATCTATCATTTGGGCCTCGGTCAAAGCTTAGTTTCAGGCAAGTTCCAGTCTGCAGGGTCTGTTCTTAGACAGGAAACAATCATGTTCTAAAATTCCACAAGAAGAATCCTGCCATAGGAAAATTCCTGTGATTCAAGGTGTTCGTATATCTTCAAGAGAGCTTCGCAACAGTGCCAGTTTCATGACTATCCGACTTCAGATCTGATCGCAGCATCCATTCTCGCCGGGTCGCGCAGTTCTGGAACAGTAGAACTGGTTCGGGCCAGCAAGCAGTCAGGTCTCCAAATCGGGCCGCCTCGCCTTCCTCAAGGCGATCCAACACGATCCCTTCCAGGGGATTGCTCGTCCAGGAGTCCTCTTCGCGTTGGGACCAATCCTAGCCAGATCAGATGCCGGATCAAGGCGTGATCCACCAGATTGCCAGATCGCGCCGTCCGGACAGCACCGACGGAGCGGTCCCTTCGCTACTCCCGGGTCCCACGTGTAGCCCTTTACCTCCCTGCGTGGAGTGGGCAATCAAATTATTTAATTAATGTACATCGGGCGTACGAGTCTCGACCGGGGTCACCTTCCCCACGCCCGAAGCATGGTGGTATCGTGCCTGCTCCCTACTTTTTCATTTTGCTTATTTCATATATTTTCATATGCCGCTGCTTGAGAGTTAGGAATCTAGCTCGATATTATTTGATCACCGTTGAGAGTGAGAGAGAGCGTGACCCGTCCTGTGACTCGATCTGAGCACGGAAGAGCCGAGTACCCCAGACTCATTGCCGGTTTCTCAACCGCGCACGTCCGCACGCTTCCCTCGCTAGGGATGAGTCGCGAGTTTGCCTAGAGTCTCAGGTTCACATTCAAATTGGCATCGAGTCACGTCCCGTCCTGCATCAAATTGGTATCAGAGCAGGTTGAGTCTAAGGTAGTCTTGTCTTAGGAGTCACATTGCATTCCGATACCCGATATATTAAAAGGTGCCTCCGGAATGATAGGTTACGCCTATTGGGAAGGTAGCACACTTGCGTGAGTGCGATGTTCAAATCAAACCTCCGCCACGTACTGGATACTGGTTGAGTCTAGGTTTGTAGTCGAGTCTGCATTCCAACTTTGCATTATTGTTGTAGGGTCGTGTCTAGTCCATTAGTGAGTCAGTTTGACTTGTCCCGAGTGTTTGCATGCCCAGTCATAGGGGACCCAATTTCCATTTTTTGCAACTGTGGCCAAACCCTACGCCCAAGTCCCAAGGCATTCTTCCTTGGTTAAAATGATGCACACCCTCATAGATAGGATGGACAAGTTTGACCGAGACACGCGGGAATATTTTTGCCGTGTCGAGGCTAGGCTTAACGCCAGAGAGGATAGGAGGGATGCTACCGACCGATCTCTCCAAGGTCTGGTTAGACGAGTCTCCGCCCTAGAGAAACCCTCATCAGGCCCGTCCAAGGCAACAAGTCCGTGTCTGAGTATATTCGGGACTTTAATGAGTACCTGTTGGGAGTTGGAGAGGAGAGCACCACAACCGAATTGTGCTTCCGAAACAGTTTGCGGCTTCACTACCAGTTTGAATTGTTTTGCCGCAACGTGACCACTCTAGAGCATGCTTACCAAGTCACTCTAGAGGTTGAGCCTTTCGAGTCAAGGTTTGATGCTGCCCTACGGCAAGCATCGACCTGTCAGCAGAGTGCCGAGTCGGTCGGACGGCCACATGAGCTCACGAGGCAGGACACTCCTACCCCAAGGCCTCACCCGCCCCTACCGGGGAACCCTTCCCCTCGCTCACAGACTCCCACACTTGCGCCACCTCAGCCGGAGCCATACGTCCTTCCCGAGGGTGAACTTGTCATTAGGGAACCTTTAGCTAGCTGGTTAAGGAAGGGCCTAAGTCTGGATGCTCCAATCCCTTGCCACCCATCCATGGACCCAACACTCCCAGTAGTACCCATTAACTCCTTTCACACCACTTTCCAGTCCTTCTGCTTTGTATAAAGTGTGAAGGATCTACTAAAGAGTTTAGATTGTCAATGGGGGTTAACCTGTATGTTGGTCTTAGGGTCTGACCAACCCTATATTCAAAGCTTCATGCTCCCAACTTTGGGGTCTATTACCTCGGTGTACACCATGGGCCATATCACCTCTGAGGTCATGTTGTTCTTTCCCATTCCTGATGAGCCTTACCCCATTCCATTTGTCCCAAGGGAGGAACCTTACATTATCCATGAGATCCCTGTCCCATCGACCATCATGAATGAAGGTGACCATCTACACCTTCATGAATTTTAAACATGGGACTGTGTAGTGAAGGAACCCATCTCGAGGGGTCACACATTCTTTGATCCCTTCGATCCTTTCCCTAGTGAACCCCTTGACCCACCATATCTACTCTACTTCTTCAGGGAAGTTCACTATCACACATCTACCCCACAGGCTAGTCCACCTACACTCTGCAAGGAGCCCGTTCATTGGGGTACGGAAGAAGGAGAATTTGGCTCTCTTGGCCCACCCAAACCTTCCAAATCCAAAGGGCCGTCAGTGTATGAATGCTGCATGTTAGGATGTCTAGGATTCCATTCCACCAATATTAGGTTGTGTTGTGTGTATGCAAGGCACACATTCGGATGTCCTGGGCCACCATTGCATATGTATGGGTCGGTCTAACAGTAGGTTTGTCTAGGGTCATGTGTGAGTCAGTGTTTTTCTTTATTTGTCCAGTTTGTCAAGAGTCAATACATACATTTGTCGAGTGCATAGTGAGTCTGCATACGTTGAGTCATGTCTTTCTAATGCAAGCTTGCAAGTGTCAGTCCCTTTCGAGTGTGAGGCAAGTCGGATCTAATGCGTATGTTGTAGACTTGCCAAAATTTGGGATCAGCTCTACCTCAATGTCTCGATCTAGTCACCTATAGGGACCCAGCGGTGATTCCTAGTGAGTCTTTGAGCCGTCTCCTCCCTTTAAGGGTGACCCCACCCCGGAGTGTCCACCACTAGCCTCATTCCTACAATAGCATGTGCATATAGAATATATACGGGATGAGCAGGTGATGATTACTAGGAGTGGAGTGTACCTCCGCGCTACCTGGCACGGTGACGGATCCGCAGGAGCTACTTGAGCAGTCGCATCGCTTACTCGACAAGGTCGAGTTTCTCCCACCCGGGGAGAATTGATGGGGACATCAAAGCAAGACCACTAACTCTTTTATTTGTATTTATATCTTTGAGTCAATTGTATGGCAATTATAAGCCAATGGCTTAGTCATTAGGAATTAGTTGATTTCTTTGCAAAAAGGCTGCGTAGGCCCGGCGGGACCCCCACCCTCTCTCCCATTGGGCCACCTAGACTCTCTAGGGCCCATGTGGGGCTGGTCCAAGGTCCAAGATAGAATTTTGACCAGCCCCTCTTGTTGACTCCAAGAGGGGGGCGCCCTCTCCCTTGTCCCCATGTGGGATTTAAATAATCCCCCCCCCTTTCCACCTATTTTTAAATTTTATATTTTCTTTGACCACATGGGAGAAGGAATTAAATATTCTTATCCCTTAATTGCCCTCTCCCTAACCCTAGATCTGAGGGTAGCAATGGTCATTTAGTTAGGTCTATAAAACCCATGTATTTTGTTATTTTCACAAGTTTAATGAATGAAAAAAATCAAACAATTGCGCAAGGAAGGCCAAGTGCGCCCCTCTCTCCCCTCCCGCCTTGTACCTGAGAAAGCACCCCCCTTCTGAGGTATGAGGCCTCATTATCATCCCCTCTCTGAGTGAGAAGCTCAGCACCGCCGCAGCCGCCGCCATCGAGCCGCCGTCGCACCACCACCGCCTCACCGTCGCAATTCTGTCCACCTCTGGAGAACAACCGAGTGCCTGATTTTTATCTCCCAATCCGGAGATCTGATCAAGCTCAAATTTTGAGGGTAAGTTCCCGACAAAATTCCCCCTCTCCAAAAAATTTTCAGGTTAATCCTCCATCGTTTGATCCCCGTTCCATCTTAATTCCTCCAGCCCTACACAATTTGTCCCAGTGCAGATTTATGTTCCAACAACCCCTCTCTTCGCCCTTTTGACTCTCTTTCCAATTTCAGATTGATATGAAATTTGGACTGTGTTTTCTATTCACCAAAGCCTTCTTCCACAAATGTTTTCACGAATTTTGGAATTTGTTTACCCCTCCTAATATTCACTACAAAATCTAGAATATGTTCTATCTCCTGCAGTCCAGATCCAACCACCCCAGCCATAAAATCCATTCCCCCTGTCAAACCACCTCAGACAAATACACACAAATTATTCTCTTGTTCCTTACTTCCCCTCTATCTCTCATAAGAATCCCAAGTCTCGGATCTATCATTTGGGCCTCGGTCAAAGCTTAGTTTCAGGCAGATTCCAATTTGCCGAGTCTATTCTGAGACAGGAAACAGTCCTGTTCTAAATTTCCCCATGAAGAATCCAGCCACAGGAAAATTCCTATGATTCCAGGTGTTCATAGATCTTCAAGAGAGCTTCGCAACGGCGCTAGTTTCGTGATGATCTGACTTCGGATCGGATCGCAGCATCCATTCTCGCTGGGTCACGCAATTCTAGAACAGCAGAACTGGTTCGGGCCAGCAAGCAGTCGGGTCTCCAAATCGGGCCACCTCGCTTTCCTCAAGGCGATACAGAGTGATCCCTTCCAGGGGATTGCTCGTCCAAGAGTCCTCTTTGCGTTGGGACCAATCCTAGCCAGATAGGATGTCAGATCAAGGCGTGATTCACCAGATCGCCAGCTCTCGTCGTCCGGATAGCACCGACAGAGCAGTCCCAATTGCTGCCCGTCAACCGAAATTTTCTACTCCCGGGTCCCACGTGTAGCCTGATAGGATCGATGCGATGGATACAGAGGGGGGTGAATATATCCCTCTTCAAAAATGCCCAGATTAAAACCAATCAGAGACAATTTGTATAAAACAACTGAACTGCTCTCTTATCACAACCGTGGACAGAGAAGCTCAGACTCACAAATGAGTTATAAATCTTCTGAGCGAAAGAACAAACACTTCACAATCATATAAGCTCCCAAGGAAATCACAACAAATCAACCATGCATAACCTGTGAAGGGGAGATAGAAGACAAGGAGCAAACGCATAAGCCAAACCACGGCACAGATAATTTTTTAGGTGGTTCGGTCCACAGACCTACATCCACCCCTCACTCCAAACCGGAGTGAGGCTTCCACTAGCTAACGCTAGAACCGCAGACTCAGTCTGCAACAGGTGTTGCCTAACAGCTTGACCAGGGGAACAACCTCCCCTCTTCCTCCAAACCGGAGGGAACCACTAGTGACACATAGTCACTAGCAAACCACAGACCGAAGTCTCTCTTCCTCTAAACCAGAGGGAACCCACAAGTGACACCCAGCCACTTGCAACCGGAGGACCAATCCTCCCTTCCTCCAGACCGGAGGGGAACCCAGAGACCCAAGTCTTTCTTCTCCTGAATCAACAGGAGGAACCCCGACCTCACTAGAGAATCAGAAGAACAACAACCCAAGTGTAAAAGAAAAGAAAACAAGAAACGAAAATACAGCAATCAGAAAGCTGGAAATGCAATGTAAAATGTAGCTCTCGCAGGAGCAAGTCTGGCTTGGATTTGATCCAAAGGCCAGTGAACAGATCTTCTGATGAATCCTCTTTCTTCTTCTTCACGAACCCTCTCTCTATCTCTCTTTCTCTTTTTCTTCTTCTTCACGAGCTCTCAGTCTATCTTCACTTTTCTTCTTTTTCTTCCTATTCTCTCTACTCTTCTTTTCTTTTCTTCTTCTGCAACTTCTTTCTTCTTCTTCTTCTTCTGCTCTCTGCCTCTCTGCTGCTCTCTCCTACTGTCTCGATCGATCTTCTTCTGATGGAAGAAGGTCCATATTTATACCAGCAGCAGCTAGGGCGTGTGCAGGGCTTGTGCCCTCTTTGTCCTCGGATTATGTTCCAGGTGCCAACCTCGGATCACGTGCCCAGACATCTTTCTTCTCGAATGATGTACCTATCAAGCAGTCATAAGAAGATATTAGAGGGATGTACAGAGTTGGTTCAGGCTTTTAACAAAGCGTGTACAGACATTAGATGCAGCATATAGGCAAGTATGTACAATGTGAGAATGTGTAGACTTTGAATGCCTTCATGCGACCTCAATGTACAGACTTGACAAATGATGCATGAACATAACAGAAATGAATGTGCAGACTTCTGTGTGCGAGCATGCTACAAGGCAACATATAGACATTGGCTGTATAGACTTTGAGCGCGTGCAAACAATGTGCAGACTTGCTGTAATGAACGATGCCCAACTGCATGGTGTATGGACTTAGAATGCATGAGACAGTAATGTATAGACTTGCACGAGCAGGCGACAATGTGTAGACTTGATGCACGAACTGTGCACATGAACACGGATGTACAGGCTTGCTACGGCATCAAAGCAACCATGACAGTGTATAGACTTGTTTTGAACAATGCACAAATGCAGTGTATGGACTTAGCGTGAATGCAACAGCAATGTATAGACTTTGTGATGCACAACCATATCCAATGTATAGACTTCAATGCAAAGGCTGGAGTGTGATGGATGTATTGACTTTAGTGAATGCATTCTAGGCAAACGTTGTACAGACTTTGAGAGCAATGCAGGCTGTACAGACTTGACGAGCATGAAGCAAAAGAGTTGCAACGATGTACAGACTTCACCTAAGCAAGGACTGTATAGACATTGGAATGTACAGACTTTGAGTGATGCACAACCATATTGATGTATAGACTTTGGAAGACGATGCATGCACAGACTTGGTCTTACAATGTATAGACTTGAAAGACGATGCATAAGACGATGCATTGTATAGACTTAGCGATGCAATGTTCACACTCACTTAGACACTGAGTGAGATGCTGGACAATGTACGGACTTTATAGTGAAGAATGTATAGACTTGATAAATCCGGGGGACGTTGTACAGACTTGCCAGAGTATGGACTTGGTGAGCGTGCAGCACCCAATGTACAGACTTGTGTGGACTTGTGCAAAGATAATGTACAGACTTAGTCATGCGTGCACAATAGCTTGCAACGAACAATGTACTGACTATGCCATGCTCACAGTTAATGCATGTACAGACTTGTATGAAGAACAGGCTGTACAGACTTCAGATTCAGCTGCGAACTAAGCTAAAGAATGTATAGACTTGCTCAGCTGTCAGCTAATGGATGTACATACTTAATGAGATGATGCATGCATGCACAATGAAGTGTGTACAGACTTCATGTGTGTGCTGAACAAACAATGTATAGACTTGGGTGTGTGTGTGCATGCTAGAAGTAATGTATAGACTTGCTGAATTCACGAACATGCTATCAACCAGTGTGCAGTGCAGACTCTGAACACATAAACCATGACAGATGAACACATAAAGTAAATGAAGCATAGACCTTAAACCATGATGAACGGAATGCTTCAAGGCTTTTTCCAGAGCAATCACCATCAGAAATGTTCATTCGATTAAACACAACAGCAAGTCAAATGTTCATTTGATTAAACACAACAGCAAGTCATTAATACCATTAACAAAGAATGACTTATGAATATTGACATCATCAAAACCATAGAGACACAATAATCTTCCCCATTTTTGATGATGGCAATATTATGAGTCATTGCATTAATACAATTGTGAGACTCAAGAAATCAAAGTACCCCATATGCTCGAATGCACAAGTTTTCAAACTCCTCCCCCAATGACTGACTCATGCAACTTCTCCCCCTTTGCCAACAACAAAAAGGAGGTTGAGCAGGAAAGCAGATTAAGAAACATGGAGAGGTATGAATGTAGAGATGCAGATGCAACAAGAAATGCAAGAACTCCCCCTAAATGTATGAATGCAAGCACACAATTCTCCCTCTTTTAAAATTTCTATGCAGCATGATTCATATGACAAGGAAGCTCCCCCTGCATAAATAGAATCTTATGAGATGGATGAGAAGGAGACCATAGTGGCAATTAAGGACAAGTTCTGGTCATGATGAATCAAGGACAGTGAGCAAAAGAATTTCACTAAGCTCCAAACACAAGGAATTCAATGAGATTTTCAAGGAGATATCAATCTCATAAATCCAAAACATAAGTTTTCAAAGTCTTCCATTATAAGGGCTTATGAATGAACTTTATTGATCAGCAGGGTTTAAACATGATATATGCTAAGTTTGTCAATAAAATTCTGTATTTATATCTAAAGTCACGGTTTAATAAAAATGAACCAAGCCCTCATAGTTATATCTTGATTAGCTTCCCTTTCTCTTACACAATCAAATTTATTGACTTCTTTCGGAATTACATTCACTAGTATTGAGATCAAGCAATTATGAAGTCATGTGATTTTGTCTAGGGTTATAACAATTTGATTTTTGCATCAATATTCAAATATTGCAATTTGTTCAACAAATTTTCATGCTACAAATTTTACGAGCACTCTAGTTCAGTGCACACCTTGTAACTAGAGGATATATGTTGATCAGACGCCAATATCCCTAAGCACTTAGTGTGACTAACAGTCATACTTTATATTAACAGAGTTAACATTTACACCTCATGACATACCTCAACTCATTTCTATGAGTGAGATGTATTTCTCAGTGTGCATGCCATTGCTCTGCCAGATTATCAATCATTCTAAAGCAGAGTTTACTATGGCACCTCATGACACAGTCCTTCGGACATTATTTCTCAGTGACCAAAGTCATTGCTCTGACAATTAATTACCCTTTAGACAATTCAGAAAGCTCATTTACTTCAAATCAATACTAATTTCATGTACTTAACCAAATAAAGTCATTTAATCAATAGTGCAGATTTCAGAAATTTTTACAAGACACAGCATGAAACAGTTGGTTAAAGTTTATTAAACATGATTCAGATATTTTTTAAGAGATTTTAAAGTCAAACTCAATGAATACATTAAACTTAAACCACCTGAGTTATTTCAGACATTCATAAAATCGTATAATAGAAGATTCCTAGTTCAAGTGTTTTCAGATTTATGATCGAGACATGCCCCATTGAAATCTTCATGCATGACTGATAGAAGAGATTCAGCAAGAATAAGTGATTTTGAAGTCCATTGATTTCAAATATGATGAAGGTTTGTCAATTAAAATCAATGAAGAAAAGAATATGCACACCAAGCAAGATATCAGGAGGTCAGGCATGCTTCAGGATTTTCAAGGATAACATGCAATGAATTCTGACAAGTGTATGCATTTGACAACCTGCATGCAATGCATTGACTCCCCCTGACTAAATGCATTGAAAATCACTAGTTTTTGAATTTTCCAAAATAAATCCAGTGCAGTTAACTATATGCATGCATATGTAGTGACCACTTCTAAAGCACAATGCATGGACACAATTATGGTGCAGAGGCAACACACTCCCCCTGCCTAAATCTACAGAATCATCCTTTTGGAGTTTTCAAAATGGTTCAAATGTGATCAACACAAGTATGCAAACGCACTGACTCCTTTTAGCAGATGCAATGATTTATCCCTTTTTGGATTTTTCAATTTAGATGATATGCAATGCAATTAACTATATGTATGCAAACACATGCAATGTTTGCCATGAAGACTAAACATATGATTTTGTGACTCATGCTCATTCAGACTGCCCTACTAAGCAATATGAAAATTCAGTCTATTCATATTTTCAGAAATGCAAGTTCATTCTCATTTTAATATCTAAATAGACAATTCAGTATGAGCATTGAGAGACATGAATACTCATAGTGTGCAAAGAATGACAAATATGCATGAACACATCAAACAAGATATGCAATGAATTTTAGAACAGGAAATGCAGAGAATTTACCTGAAAAGTTCATAAAGGGGTTTTCTTTTGAGTGCCTTGGCTTATTTACCCCTCTTATTTTCTCAGTCCCAAGGCACACCTGCAACCAACACATCATTTTGATGCAACAGGTACCCAAGAGACCTTGGGTCCTGGATTAACAGTGACACCTTTGACAGGTGTTCTAAGCAAATTTTTAGCTTGATGATCATCAAATTTTATCAGAGAATAGCCATCCATTAAATGTCCAGATTTACCATAATGATAGCAAGATGCAGTAGATTTCAGATTTGACTTATGCACATTCTTATTAGCATGAATTCTATGTGCATGTGCATGAATATTTTTATTGAACGAATTAAAATTCTGTTTACCAAAACTAGTCTTGCTTTGGTATCCTGCCAGCCAACAGGATGCAGCCCTGTGACCTGGCTTCCCACAGTTATAGCATGAAAAAATAGATTTTAGGTTCTTTTTATGCACATCATTATGAACATGAATTTTATGTGCATTGGCATGGAAATTTCTGTTATTTGCATGACCAAACTATTTTCCATAATCAAAACATTCAAAGTTTTTTTTTAAAAAACAACTTTGTTCTTTTTGAGAGCATTTGTATTTGCAGGGAATTTAAACCCTTCAGAAATGAAACTTTTCCCTTGAGCATGCCAACAGTCCTTGACTGTGTGGCCATGCTTTCCACAATGAAAACATGCAATCTGATTACCTCTAGATCCCTTCCTGAACCAGCAATTCGAAGCTAGATGGACCAATTTTCCACAATAAAAACATTGAATCTTTTTGTTCTGAGCAGGAACATATTTCCTAGCATGCTTTCTGTTGTCTTGTTTCAGAATAAAACAATTATTCATAATGTGGCCAACCCTACCACAGTAATGACATGAATTCTTGTTTTTATGTGCATGTGTATGTGTATTCGTGTCAAGCACAGATTGAACTTTCTCAACATACTTAAAATCAGTCTTTTTCTTGATGTTTTCAACCCTTTTGGATTTCTTAATTTGTTTCTGGGATTTCTGCACAATGGGCTGCTTGTTCTGAGATGTGGTAGCTACACTCGAAGCTTTTACAAATGAAGTCATCAACTTGCTTTGAAGCTCATTCTTGTTAACATTATTGTAGCCCAGCCCTTCCTTCCTAGGGTTGATTTTTACACCTAGTAGCTTGTCTAGGTTTTTCTGCCCACTTACGAATTTTGACAAGGATTCTTTTAGATCCTTGATTTCACTTTCAAGAGTAACGATGAGCAATTCAGAGTTAGCATTTTCTTCCTTACTCCTGTTGAGTGTTTCACTTAAAGTGGCATTGACATTTTTAGGATTTTCTATTTCAGCTTTGAGCTTTTCCACTTCTTCTGAATTATCAGACACCACACATTTACCTTTTTCAAATGTCAACAATCTCTCTGACATGATGGTGTTCAACTGTTTTAGTTTCTCAATTTCTTCCTTTAGTCTGTCACTCTGAATTAATTCATTTTTCAAAATCTGATCGTCAGAGTTAATTCCAAGTTTTCTTCCAGCCTCAAATTCCTTCAAATATTTTTCCTGATTTTCAATACTTTTCTGTAATTCCTCATTCACAGATTTGATGGCTTCAAATTTCTCAGTCAACAACGTGTTCTCCTTTTTAAGTTTCTCTAAACTTTCTTCATTTTCTTTGGAGAACTTTCTGCTCACTTTTCAGCTTGTTTAAATCAGACTTAGCACATTCAGAATTTTTCAGCAAATCCTTACTCTGAACAGAATCATAACAAGTTAGGCTAAGTTTTTTCTCAAGTTCAGAGATTTCTTTTACATGATCTTGATTCTCAATCTTCAGCAACGAAATTTATTTTTTCAACATTTGAATATCAGACATACAAGCATCATGAACATTTTTCTGTTCAGCACATTTTTTACAATTAGAATTCAAACTGTCTGACCTACTACTCTTCTTCAATTTTTTGTATTATTTTCTTAACTGATCATAAGATTCTTGCAATTCATCATAAGCAGCAATCCAATCGTCTAGGGTATAATTATCAAAAAAAATTACCTCACCATCATCATGTTCTTCTTCTTGATTACTGCTTTGTTCACTTCCTCGAGCCATCATGCAGCTCGTTTGATTTTCTTTCTCGACTCTCTTTATCATCTTCAATATATCCCTTGCAGATATGCAATCAAAGAAACATGAATGAAGAGCTCGATTCGTCGCTGCCATCATTAACTCCAGTGCTTTCTGATTTTCTGCACACATAGATCGATGCTTATTAGTCCATTTGGACTGATCTTTTGGTAGTCTATGTGGACCATGTGAAATCACTTTCCACAGGTCTGGATCAACAGATTTAACATGAGCACAGAAAGTACTGTGCCACTAGTTGAAATCAGAACCACCAAAGACGGGTGGATGAGCCATTGAAACAGATAAAACCAAATTCAAAAACAATGAATGTAAGTCGATAACTACGGACCAAGAACCGCACCACAAATGCAGGATCCTCTGCAGATCGTTGGATTTGATGAGTCAGAGAACCTGGCTCTGATACCAAATGATAGGATCTGTGCGATGGATACAGAGGGGGGGTGAATGTATCCCTCTTCAAAAATGCCCAGATTAAAACCAATCAGAGACAATTTGTTAGAAAACAACTGAACTGCTCTCTTATCACAACCGTGGATAGAGAAGCTCAGACTCACAAATGAGTTCTAAATCTTCTGAGCGAAAGAACAAACACTTCACAATCATATAAGCTCCCAAGGAAATCACAACAAATCAACCATGCATAACCTGTGAAGGGGAGATAGAAGACAAGGAGCAAACGCACAAGCCAAACCATGGCACAGATAATTTTTTAGGTGGTTTAGTCCACAGACCTACATCCACCCCTCACTCCAAACCAGAGTGAGGCTTCCACTAGCTAACGCTAGAACCGCAGACTCAGTCTGCAACAGGTGTTTCCTAACAGCTTGACCAGGGGAACAACCTCCCCTCTTCCTCCAAACCGGAGGGAACCACTAGTGACACACAGTCACTAGCAAACCACAGACCGAAGTCTCTCTTCCTCTAAACCAGAGGGAACCCACAAGTGACACCCAGCCACTTGCAACCGGAGGACCAATCTTCCCTTCCTCCAGACCGGAGGGGAACCCAGAGACCCAAGTCTCTCTTCTCCTGAATCAACAGGAGGAACCCCGACCTCACTAGAGAATCAGAAGAACAACAACCCAAGTGTAAAAGAAAAGAAAACAAGAAACGAAAATACAGCAATCAGAAAGCTGGAAATGCAATGCAAAATGTAGCTCTCGCAGGAGCAAGTCTGGCTTGGATTTGATCCAAAGGCCAGTGAACAGATCTTCTGATGAATCCTCTTTCTTCTTCTTCACGAACCCTCTCTCTATCTCTCTTTCTCTTTTTCTTCTTCTTCACGAGCTCTCAGTCTATCTTCACTTTTCTTCTTTTTCTTCCTATTCTCTCTGCTCTTCTTTTCTTTTCTTCTTCTGCAACTTCTTTCTTCTTGTTCTTCTTCTGCTCTCTGCCTCTCTGCTTCTCTCTCCTACTGTCTCGATCGATCTTCTTCTGATGGAAGAAGCTCCATATTTATACCAGCAGCAGCTAGGGCGTGTGTAGGGCTTGTGCCCTCTTTGTCCTCGATCACGTGCCAGGTGCCAACCTCGGATCACGTGCCCAGACATCTTTCTTCTCGAAGGATGTACCTGTCAAGCAGTCATAAGAAGATATTAGAGGGATGTACAGAGTTGGTTCAGGCTTTTAACAAAGCGTGTACAGACATTAGATGCAGCATATAGGCAAGTATGTACAATGTGAGAATGTGTAGACTTTGAATGCCTTCATACGACCTCAATGTACAGACTTGACAAATGATGCATGAACATAACAGAAAGGAATGTGCAGACTTCTGTGTGCGAGCATGCTACAAGGCAACGTATAGACACTGGCTGTATAGACTTTGAGCGCGTGCAAACAATGTGCAGACTTGCTGTAATGAACGATGCCCAACTGCATGGTGTATGGACTTAGAATGCATCAGACAGTAATGTATTGACTTGCACGAGCAGGCGATAATGTGTAGACTTGATGCACGAACTGTGCACATGAACACAGATGTACAGACTTACTACGGCATCAAAGCAACCATGACAGTGTACAGACTTGTTTTGAACAATGCACAAATGCCGTGTATGGACTTAGCGTGAATGCAACAGCAATGTATAGACTTTGTGATGCACAACCATATTCAATGTATAAACTTCAATGCAAAGGCTGGAGTGTGACGTATGTATAGACTTTAGTGAATGCATTCTAGGCAAACGTTGTACAGACTTTGAGAGCAATGCAGGCTGTACAGACTTGACGAGCATGAAACAAAAGAGTTGCAACGATGTACAGACTTCACCTAAGCAAGGGTTGTACAGACATTGGAATGTACAGACTTTGAGTGATGGACAACCATATCGATGTATAGACTTTGGAAGACGATGCATGCACAGACTTGGTCTTACAATGTATAGACTTGAAAGACGATGCATGAGACGATGCATTATATAGACTTAGCGATGCAATGTTCACACTCACTTAGACGCTGAGTGAGACGCTGGACAATGTACAGACTTTACAGTGAAGAATGTATAGACATGATAAATCCGGGGGACGTTGTACAGACTTGCCAGAGTATGGACTTGGTGAGCATGCAGCACCCAATGTACAGACTTGTGTGGACTTGTGCAAAGATAATGTACAGACTTAGTCATGCGTGCACAATGGCTTGCAACGAACAATGTACTGACTATGTCGTGCTCACAGTTAATGCATGTACAGACTTGAATGAAGAACAGGCTGTACAGACTTTAGATTCAGCTGCGAATTGAGCTAAAGAATGTATAGACTTGCTCAGCTATCAGCTAATGGATGTATATACTTAATGAGATGATGCATGCATGCACAATGAAGTGTGTACAGACTTCATGTGTGTGCTGAACAAACAATGTATAGACTTGGGTGTGTGTGTGCATGCTAGAAGCAATGTATAGACTTGCTGAATTCACGAACATGCTATCAACCAGTGTGCAGTGCAGACTCTGAACACATAAACCATGACAGATGAACACATAAAGCAAATGAAGCATAGACCTTAAACCATGATGAACAGAATGCTTCAAGGCTTTTTCCAGAGCAATCACCATCAGAAATGTTCATTCGATTAAACACAACAACAAGTCAAATGTTCATTTGATTAAACACAACAGCAAGTCATTAATACCATTAACAAAGAATGACTTATGAATATTGACATCATCAAAACCATAGAGACACAGCATAGCCCTTTTCCTCCACTACAAGAAAATAGACCTTCAGGGGCATTTCAAAAATGCCCCAAAATATAGAGATAAATGCCCTAAAAAACATTAGGGGCGGTTTGATTAGTTTTAGGGGCACTTTAAAATGTGCCCCTATTGCCTCGGTCCCTAAAAGTTTTTGGGACACTTTTTGAAAAATGCCCCTAATGTTGTCATTAGAGGCACTAAAAAATTGCCCCTAGATATTCTAAGAGGGGCAATTTTGATCACCAAATACCTTTAATGAACATGTTTTAAGGGCAATTTGTCATTCAAACTACCCCAAATAACATAGTTTTAAGGATAGTCTTCTTAAAACCACCATAAAATAATCACTTGAAATAATGTGTTTTTGGGGCATTTTATTCCCCAGAGTGCCCCAAACGACTAATGAGTAGGAGCTCCAATTTCTAAATATTGCACCAAAATAACCATCCAAAATATAAAAATTAAAGTCGACATTACTAACATGCAATCAATACACAGATACTATTCCTTTTCATTCATTGGTATACACAAACACCCACTATTATACAACACACGTATATATCAATTGTTTGTCTTCTAACAAAAACATAAATAGGACATGATAACATAACTATATTGTAAAATAAAATCATGAAAATATCCCAATTACAAAAGACAGAACATCCATGACTTTGAAATACAACTCAGACCATGGGATCTCACTTTTTCACTCTATGACTAAAATATAAAAAATATTTTCCCCTTGGTGCTCTTTAGGTACAAATATTTTCTTGCTATTAGACCAATAGTAAGGGAATTCAATTGGCTGGACAATTTGACATGCGACCATGACACTTGCATTCTTCTCTACCAACGCATTGCAATCTACATTGTTGTTTGGATGCCACTGCAGAGCAAGCTTCTTGTAAGCACGTTTAATATCGACGTTGGAGGTAATACTTGAGATGCCCAATATCTTGTACAAATCCTTGCACTTACTTAATTTCAATGCTTTTTCAACCCTCATCAATGTTTCTCAAGCACTCATGTCTTGCAAATTTAAATATATCAAGAATTTATGAGGTAGTCCATGGTTGCTAATCTGAAAGTCAAAAGAATAAAAGAGAATACAATGTTTTACTTTTTACAACCAAAAATAATGTTTCCTATCAAAAATATCTTGCATGCATTGCCACTCTGAAATGAAATGTGCCATGTATGTTCTGAACCCTTGCTTCATAAAAGGATGATCACTTCACAAGACTATCATGTATGTCACAAACACCCAAGTAATGAGTCACTGGCATGAGCTGAAATTCTAACCAGCCCCTCCCACTTTCTGGAATCCAAAAGAACCAACAAACCTAGAGCAAGAGCAATAGTACACTTCCATCCTAGGTATTGCATCCAAATGCCATTTGTTTGGTTGGCAACAAGAAAGCACATCCATGTGATAGCTTCAATTAGCCATAGAAAAGGAATTTCCAGTGGAGGAGTTTTCTTTCCCGATTCCACAGGGTAAATTTAAATAGAATGAAATTGTCATTTGTCAAGGTAAAGAACAATTCTTTGCTGATTGCACCATAGCTTTGACACAGTAAAATATTATCTCTAATATGCAATGTGAAAGGAGAAAACTAGAAGGGTAGATGCAGCACCTCCAGATACCACCTGGAGCCATATCCACAATAGCTTCTTCAAAAGTAGGTATAACCTTAACATTCAAATTTAGATGCAAGACTTTAATAGATTAACCATAGTTCCATTAACATAAATAAGGAGGCATCTGGCCTGTGGCAAAGCCTGAGCAGTTCATATGCTAGAGGAAAAGAAGCCTAATCTGTATAAAATAGTTATGCAAAACGAATGAAAGAATTTTTTTGGCAATTGTAGAGATAAGAAAAATCTATATATTCACAAAAATACATTTTTAGAAAAGTTAAAGCATGAAATAATTCATGGTGAACTCAGTTGAGTCTATACGCATAGGTAGATAGATCCAAGACAAGTTGAGCAAATGAAGATGGATCCTCCAAGTAGGTGGAACAGATTTGTCCAGAGAGTGAGGTCTTAACTTTGAGTACATATTTGCATAAATGGTTCTGAAATGTTAATATTCAATTGATATTTTTTCGGATCCATTCTTATGCTCCAACTCACATATTGGTTTCAATTTTTGATCTTGAGTTTTTGATCCAATTTGTTCTGTAATTTTGGATCTTTTTTTGGATCCATTTATGATGATAACCTGTACATAATGAGTATTGGCACACGAGATAGCTGCCTTAACACATTCCATAACATTTAACAACCTATATATATATATATATATCTACACATTATGAACATAAAGCTAACAGTAACATCGTCCATTCATAATGGTACATATATACAATAATGTCACTGATATAGAATCCCCACTCGGGCAACTAGAACTAAACTTTCACAAAGTACAACATGATATATAACATCTGGAGGACCAAAAAGATAGCAAAAATTACTCACAACCTCCAACTCAAGAGATCCAACCACACATCCAAATCTCACAAAGAGTCATAATGATTTGAACTATACAAACTTTATACAATGGATGGATATCAAATCTGGTCATGAACTCCATAAATAGGAATGTACTCTACATGCCCACCGTACCAACAAGAGATGGAATTTGGTCAAATTCTGAAATGGGTTTTAGCTATTCTAGTGAGGATTCCAACAATATATGAATCACAAGATATGGGTCAGTATCATGAGAGAACAAAAGTAAACAGGTAAGAAGATTATCCCATTCCCGTGCATATAAATTTTCCTTTGCATAAACACACACGTAAAAATTGGAAAGTTCGACTTTAATCTGGATTCAGGGACGTACAACAATTTGGAAAGTTCAACTTTAATAGCATTATCCATCTGTTCATCAACATGATGCATAGTCTTTTAGGGGATCAAATAGGAAGACCCTGTGGTTTTCAAGATAGTTATTACCAGTAGAGGACCAAGCCAGTTTAGACCACATACAAATTCATGATCACATACAAATTTCATAATTAACCTGCTACTATAGATCTCATGAACACTTAAATTCCAACCTGGAAACAACATATATCACTGTCAACAACATTCAGGCATGAAAAATAGGTAACTGTCATGGGTAGATAAGCAGTTTATGCCTACAATGCACACTTGTTCTGTGCTCATTCTTAGGTGTTGTAACCTATGAAGGCATCACTAGCATTGAGAGCGTTAAACACCTTCAGAGAATACTAAGGGATCCACGGGCAGGGTTAAGAAGTCTGCATTTCCGTCCTCTTTGATGGTAAATCCATTGTGTTTCATTTATAGTGTCCGATAGTAAAGATCTCTATTGACTCATTACCAGAAGATGATGCTAAAGCATGATGGCATCACTAGCATGACTTTAAAATGTTTGAACACCTAGTAATACTAGTGCTATTATATATTTTTAAATCATGGGCAGCTATTCATTTCTGTTGTTCCTTCATATGTATGATATGCATATGCTTAATCCTTATTTTGTTTCGGGAGTAACTCAGATATGAGCAGAGTCTGTTCTTAAACGACTAAATATTTAATAATGCTGGGCCTTGGGGAATCAGATGAGGAGATGAAGGAAGCTATGGCTGATTTGAGAGCTATAGGTGTTGACATCATAACACTGGGACAGTATTTGTAGGTTAGTTTACTTGTAGATGTTTTATTAGTGTAAAGACTTGCTTAACAAGAAAGCAAGTCTTCCTTCAGTGTGCTGAAGAATTGTGGACTTTCAAAAAAACTTGCCTCTTGGTTTGCTACCGTGGACAAGGACATTAAACTGGTAGAGACAGGAAGCAAACACAGTAGAGACCAGCAATCATAATATTCTGACTGTCATTCACATAAACTGGTACTCGACGGAGGTTCGAGTCCAAGGACTCTCCTCACGCAAAGTGTGATGTTGCACACCTTTTGATATACCATTGTTGAGCTTGCATCTTGTAGGAAGAGGCCTCATCCAAATGCTGAAGTAAATGCCTACTTGGTTATGTGTGGTTCCATGCATGATCAGAGTGAAAACAAATCTTTGCCAAAATGCAACATATCAAGTAGCATCTGAAACTATATATCATGACATGACTCATACATCTCCTTCATGTCAGACAGGATACTTCCACAAACCACGTGCCAGAGAGGAATGGACATCATAATGGCATTGAAGCCTTCTGCTATAGTCTTGCAAATATTATTGAACAAGAACTCCACACTTACTTCAGATCAGATTACTTTCCTTTATCAAGCAAAATCAAGCAACTTAAAAACCTCTAGTGCCATAGGATTTTGAACAGAATAACTAGATGATGATTTTTATGAAGAGATTCAGTGTCAGAAATGAGTAGTGCACAATAAACTTTCAGGCCATTGCCTCTTATTTGGAAAAATGTTTACCTGCACATATTTGGTCGAGCTCTAAAGGAAGCAGACACCACAGCATGTTCACATTTAAGTTGCCTTCTGCCAGCTATCTGTTCCACCTTCCTCACATGAATAGCCTACAGATGGCTGTTCATGAGACTGAAGGACTTTCTTACAGAAATAAACCAAATATAAGCAGTGAAAAAAGAATGCAGGGAAAGGTGCATTACTTTCAAATGCATAAAGGTTAGAGAAAGCGACAATTAAAGCTGACAAAAATGTGGGGAAAGGTCCATAGAGTGACCTTTTTGCACATGTATCAAGTGGCACTTTTGCATAGAAATGGTTCCAGAAAATCATTGTGGTCTTTTTGCACACTATATATATTGACATCTCTATATATATGTGCACAAATAAGATGCCGAAGTGGTAAATATGCAACTATTTTAACAATGGTGTATATGCAATAACCCTCTATTTCTATTTGCTTGTTTGTGAATTGGCTGTTGCAATAAGTGATAAATATGCAACTGTTTTAACAATGGTGCATATGCAAAAACTATCTATTTCTATTTGCTTGTTTGTGAATTGGCTGTTGTAGTTAAGGTGTTAACCAGAGGCACTCCTCACTCTAATCAAGAAGGGACTGCAAGTCCCGAAATCCGTGGAGAAAGAGTCTCAATGGTATCCTGGAAAACAAGAGTGGCTTGTTGGAGGGTTTTGCTTCGTAAGCACACTACCCGACCCCGACGGACCAGTGATGATAAGGTTTCTCATAGAATTCATGTTCGTAAACTGAAGGAAGGATAGCCCGACCCCGACGGATGCTGCAAGATTCCACCAGATGGTAACATGAAGCCAACAGAAAAATGTCTTCTTGTTAAATAAGTGCTATACATACCTACAAGGCCAAAAAACACACAGTACAATGCAACAAAAATTGGAAACGGAATTGAAGCAAAGATAGCCCCAAATTTTCCTATGAGAAAATAATAAAATCAGTAAGCATTAACCTCCCATAATTATGGTGTATAACTTAGACAAAAAGTCAAGAAGTTTAGACTTCAAAGTGGATTTCATGTACACTAAAGGTTCTGCTCAGACTGTTTCAAAAAGGATCCTTGCAATATGGGTGAGTTGCCTTGAACTGCATTAGATGACTTTGAGCCATCTGCCTTTACCTGAAAAGGAGGCAGAAAAAATGCAGATAAACAATTCATGTCCTACATTGTTGCAACTATGATCAATGATGTACTTTTGATACCCACCTCATGCTTGCAAACTTCTTATGTGATAATGGAAAACCCATAATCACTCACTTTTGCTATATAATGCTCATCAAACAAGATATTATGTGTTTTCAGCCTATTGTTGAAAAATCCAGGTATTATTCCGGTGTGCAGAAAGTGGATCGCTTTTGCAATACCTATCAAGATCGCCAAGCCATCTGACCATTTAAGAATTTTCTCCGGGTGGATCTCTGCAAAATTAGTGGCATGAGAAAAGCCCAAACCAGGTGCCAAAAGCTGAACATTTCTCAGTTAAACATACCAGAAAGATGAGCACGAAAAAAATCATGTCAACCCAAGGTTCTCAATAACTAATCATAGCATAGCAATGCTTATTCAGCTAATCATGTGTTTGACTCAAGAACTATGCTAACCTCAATGAGATGGGTGAAGGTTGGAGAAAATTGATCAACATGATTATAGTTATTGTTTTGTGAAAAGTTGTAAAATATAATCATAAAACTTTGAAAAAAAAATCTAAGCAAGGGTCTATAAGTCTAAAAAAACATCTACTCAGTAATATGGGGAATCAAAAGCATCATAGTTTCTAATTGCCAAGAGAAGAGTTGTGCCTCTGTGAGTCTGTATTACATAGGCACCGATAATCATAGACTTAAAAGCCTCACAGGTCTGATCATATGTCATTACAAAGTACAGTAAAAGTCAAATATCAGTTTTCTTAGATAATAAAAGCTTACTAGGCTACCAAACATAGACATTTGACATTTTTCACCAGCAAACGACCTGACCTGTATATGTAGAAAGGTAGGAAAATATGTTAGAAGACATGATGAACCAAACATATATAAATTCCTGAACTCTTGCTTAAAAAAGAGAGAAATGCAGGAAACAAAGCCTAGATACAACAAGATTTGTGACAATATCATAAACTCTCTAAGCCAAAAATGGCCAAACATAATCTCCTGAAAATTAGAACAATGGTTGGTACACAACACGGGAGAAACTTTGAAAGGTTTGCACATCAAATGTGAAGACTACACGACACCCAAAAATCCCTTTATTTTCCATCTGAAACTAAACACGTTATATGAAATTAAGGGGATAAGTTTTATGTCCAGAAGTAGTATATTAGAGACATACCAGCTGGAAAAGCTCATAGTTTGTCAAAACATAAAAGTTCTTGAGAATCCCCCAAGGAAATCAATGCCATGGTGATAAAAGGAAAGAAATCCAAGTTAGAATTCCACTGAATCCAGTTGGCAGGACAACTAAAATGACTCGACAACCATGCCATGCTATTTTAGACAACCACCACGTTAAAATACGATGATGAGTAAGAATGGCAGAAATGTTGAACTACCAGGCCCCTACCAGCTCTCCCGGAGGTGACACAACACATCGAAAACTATCTAAAACCAGTAAACTACGAGAGGGGTATTTTAGGAGAAAAAAATGAGAGACGGACACAAAGGGAACCCATTTTCAGGAGATCAAACAAATAACAACACATGATGATGATGATGATTTCTAAGACGACATCAAGGAGATCGTTGTTGCATCTGCCAAGCGCCCGGGACTACCCGATCGGATCAACCTAGCAGTAGTGGATTGGGAGCGCAGAACCGGCACATCATCCCCCTTTCCCCTTCCTTTTTTGATACCATTTTCCCCTCTGGATGGCGGAAGAACTGACCTCAGCTGGGGAGATGCCTTCACATAAACCTCACCGTCGAAGGTGGCCGAGGAGATCACCGTCGTGAAATGCTGCCGCTGCTAGAACCCTAGAGAGAGGAGCCAAGGGGGAGCGTGGTGTCGTCGACGTTGGCCGAGGAGATCTCTGTTGTGAAATGTTGCCGCTGGAACCCTATCGAGAGGAGCGAGGTGGAGATGGGAGCAGTCGAGAAGGAAGCCGTCGAATGCGGAATGCCGATCGTGATGGGCGCTGGGGATTTGCTCGCCCCGAAAGGTAGGGTTTTATGGCACCCTGAAAACCCGATCCGAGAGGAGAGATTTCGAATCAAAAAATCGTCACCCCAGATCCACGGAAGTGCGGCATTTCGAATGCAACGACCAGCCCCGAATCCATTCTTTTTTCGGATTCGGATCGGGTTTTCAGACCCGACACATCCATTGACACCTCGAGCCATGATATTTGGCAAAACTACAAACAAAATGATTATTCATGACATCTAACATGTTCAGAGCCTAACCAACCAACAAACCTATGATTGGATATGAAAATGCATGACCCAACTGTGCCAGAACAACCATTTCATCTGTCAAAGGCTAAATGGTCTGCAACCTCTACATAAAAAATAATTTAGGATGACAAGAATAGAGTCATAAACCATGGCAAGGTTGTCAACAAAAATCCTTTTTATCAGGTCTAAGCACTCGACTGATATGTTTAGGTTCCTACTATTGAATAATGAACATTCAATATCCTCTGCAATGAAACCAAGTGACCATTAGCTCGGTAATAACATTATCTTTGCAGTCATTAAATAACATTAACGAATACCAATACAATAACCTGTATTGTCCTTCAGAAGTTTTTGGGCTCTTCTGGATCATCAAAGGGATATGCACCCATGAGCATTACATACAAGGTAACTCCACAAGACCAGACATCTGCAATCTACCTGGGATGTTAATAATTGAAAAGAAAATTAAGATGATTGACTTGTCAAAAAAAGAAGAGTAAAATATTTCCTAAGCAATGCTATGGTGACATGCTTTTTAGACATGGCATCCACTCCTTGCCTCTGCCTTCCAATCTGAAGATCAGACAACGGTAAGTAGTGAACTGAAACCCAAAGCTCTAAAACACAGGTTTGAGATTAGATGCTCGAGGTTAACTACAGTATGCTATATCATGCCAAAAATGGCATCGCACCATAGCATTGCTCAATATTTCATTATCAGAACAAGATGCATAATGAAGGAACTAACAACATGGAATGAACGTCAATGTAATCCTTTTTGCAGGACAGAAATGTGAAAGTAAAAGTTAAACCATTGCTAGGAAAGACAATGG
Organism: Amorphophallus konjac; assembly: GCA_022559845.1. NCBI lineage: Eukaryota > Viridiplantae > Streptophyta > Magnoliopsida > Alismatales > Araceae > Amorphophallus > Amorphophallus konjac. Next base: position 354,892,680 of record CM040121.1, read on the forward strand.
CCAACAATACTGGTACATATTTGAAGAATGCATATAAAATAGTACATGCTTATGACAGTTGGATTGATTAATGGCATTTCTTCTCAAATAAATAGTTACAAGTTACTAAATCGTGCTGAAGGTTTACAATATACAATCACTTTAGAACTGCAAAAGATATAAGTGAAACTAATATAGCAGTGTAATCTAGTTTCAAAATATATAACATAATTTAAAACCTCAACACAAGAAGCAAGTTTTAAGTCTCATTTCTGTAACAGGTGGTTAGGTAGTATTGCTTCTCTGGTACTAACCCCCAGTGAGGCAAATAGGATAACCAAGCAGTAACCTGCACTTTATTACATAGAAAGCCACTACAGAGAGATCATGTAGACAGCATCTCTAGCATGTTGCAATCCTTTTGTTGAGGCATATAGATACATAGTCAAGCCTACTTCTAAATATGAGTTTCTTTAAGAGAATTCATTCGTGAACTGCTTACTCTCATCGTCTCATATTCACTCTATATATATATCCTATTGGTCCCCTGTAATCCCCAGAGGATTTCATATCCAAACATAAGGAATCACCGTATGCATCACTTTATACGCCCTACATATAAAAGTTTTAGTGAACATTTTGTTCTGGGCATTTTCATTTTTGTGCATAGCCTCACAAGACCAAAGCCCCACCCCCCATGATCCCATCACGGGCTTAAGATCTTCATGTCTACAACCTCTTCTCTTTTAGGCCTGGTCCTAAGCTTAAAACTGTTAGGAATATGCTGAAGACATGTAATTATGAAGTATTTGTCAATTCACTAAAATTTCTAAAAGTAGATAATCATGTTCTAAAAGTTGACCTATTAATTAATAACATTGAAGTAGGTTGAACCCTCTTGCTCTTATCTATTTTTACAGAAGGAAGTGTTTTAGAGATATCCACAATCAAACCCCTTTCTAATCAACAATTTCTTTCTACACTTTCTCGTCAACCTGAACATAGAAACGATGGTAGTTGTCAATGAACACCACAAAATATGTATCACCAGTAGAAGCATATCAAACAATTTCAACAACAAAAGAAACTACATAAAAGGTTCTCTTATTTTTATTTAAGGAATTCCATATTGATCTTAATAAACTCAAGAAACCTACAGTAAAAGGCCAAATTTCCAAGTAAAAAATAAGAAGCCATATCATCAAATTAGAACCAAAAACACAATCTTAGTTAACAAGGGTCAGATTGACAGCTAAAAGCAATGACAAAAACAAGCAAACATGGGATCAAGATGATGATAACTAAGATAATTGGAGGGTAGAAAATCCCGTCAATGTGGTTGAGGGTGCATGGAACAATAACATGCCATGGATGATGAGAGCCTTGGTCTTTGGGAAGTGTTATCATGCATTGGTCCGGCTCAGGAGGATGGGTTTGCTACTCATGGCCTTGGTGAAGGAGTTGGCTTCCTCCATTGAACTTGTGCACTTGAGCTCATTTTAGAAGGAAAGAAAAGGTGGATGTGTAGACGGGAGAGAGAGAGGGAGAGGGGTGGAAGGGCGGTGAGAAGGAGGGATAAATAGTAAAATCATGGGAATAGGCCCTTCGAGAATCAAAAAGAAAAAAAAAGCTATATATGGATCGCACCAGCCGAGCCGCTCTGGAAACTGCCGCACGTCACTCTTGGAGATGGTCGGGCTCAGGCAGGCAGTTGGTCTGCCGTTGCCACTGCCACTGCTCTGCATCATCGTAGTTGTGTAGGATTCGATGTTGGCACAGTAGAAGTCGATGCCGGTGTCGGGCCGACAAGGAGCAGGATGGTGGTGCAGCAACAGATCAAGAGTGGAGCGATAGTAGATAGGGAGCGCTACCTAGTGCCGTGTCGCCGGTTATGGCTAGGCCCTACAGTGGTGGGCAACCGCAGATCTAAGAAAGAGTGAGGGAGGAAAGGGCACATGAGGAAGAGTCTACAAGAGGGGAGAGAGGGTGGCTAGGGGGGCGAGGAGGTGAAGGGGGCAGAGGGGAGGAAGAGTCTACAAATGCCAAGAAACTCGATCGGGGGGGAGGGAAACGGGAAGAGTCCATGGGGGAAAAGAAGTTGTACGGGGGGAACAGTTAGAGACTCTCAGAAAAATGAAAAACACAAAAAGGATTCCCGCGAGTTTGAAGCGGGTGCCCTTCACAGCATTTTTAATAAATTTTTTATAATAAGATTTAGTGTTCAAAATATTTTAGGGGCATTATTAAATAAAATGTCTCCATTGATAATGCATTTAGGGTAGTTTTAACAAATGTCTCTGAGCAAACTGCCACTATATCTCATTTTTCTTGTAGTGCTCCCTGCGTGGAGTGGACAATCAAATTCACCGCTGTAATTATTTAATTACTGTACACTGGGAGTACAAGTTTCGGACGGGGTCGCCTTCCCCACGCCCGGAGCGTGGAGGTATCGTGTCCGCTCCCTACTTTGACATTTTGCTTATTTCGTATATTTTCATATGCCGCTGCTTGAGAGTTAGGAATCTAGCTCGATATTATTTGATCACCGCTGAGAGAGAGAGAGAGAGAGAGAGAGAGTGATCCGTCCTGTGACTCAATCTGAGCACGGAAGAGTCGAGTATCCCAGACTTATTGCCAGTTTCTCAACCGCGCACGTCCGCACGCTTCTCTCGCTAGGGATGAGGCGCGAGTTTGCCTAGAGTCTCAGGTTCGCATTCAAATTGGCGTCGAGTCGCGTCCCATCCCGCATCACTCCCACAGTAAAAACATGTGGGTTTTCTTCTACCAAAATTGTTTCCTCTATTTACACTGTTATAAGTAAAGGGGTATTGAGAATGAACATTATGGGTTTTGATGTGTGTGTGTGAACACTCTCCATGATTTAGTGAATTTTTGATTCTATATTTAGAGGCGTTTTCATTGGCATACATGAGGTTTGAACTCTTCCTACCATGAATTTCTTTCACCTTTAACAGATTTTCATGAACAAGTTTCAATTCATTCAACTCTGTTGTAAGTGATTCAATTTTATTCTCTACCTCAATCCCAACTTTCTTAGACTCACTCATCTTCATATTCAAGTCATCTAGATCCTTTTTCAACATTTCATTCCTCTCCTGAATCTCATCTTTAAGTTTGAGTGCGCTTTGTTTTTCCACTTCTAAACAAGATATTTCATCTTCAAACAAAGCCAGTTTGGATTCAAGTGTTTCATTTGCATTTCTGACTGTTTGACATTGAAATTCAAACAAGCTACATTTTTGGCAAGGATTTGATGAGTGAACAATTTCATGGATTTTCTTTCTCAAATTTTTATTTTCAGACTTGATCCTTTTGTATTTCTGATACAAATCTTCATATGCTAACTACCATTGATCATTTGTAATAAGTTCAGAATCAGAAGTTACCTATTCATGGTCCTTCTGTGCCATGAGACGCAAATTCTTCACAATCTCTTCAATGTCTTCTTCCTCTTCTGACGTGGGCTCATCCTCGTCCTCGTCACTCTAGGTGGCCTTCATGGCCCTTGGCTTCTTGCCTTTGTCCTTCTTCTCCTTTCTATGCAATTCGGGGCATTCATGTAACGCCCGAGGATTTTCTAAGAATTTTGCAGGATTAAAAATATAATTATTAAGCATTTAATTGGGCTATTGATTGAATTACGGTTAATTAAAACTAACTATTTAGGCTTATACTAATCCAAGAGGATTAGGCCCATTTTGACAAAATCCAATCGGCCCAAATTATAATTTTAAATTTTGGCCCAAGTTCTAGAAGCTTGAAACTGATGCATTTACGAAATTAAGGAGATAAGTAGGAATATTTTAGGATAAAAAGATGAATAATGGTACAAGAGTTTGAACTGGTTTCAAATTCGGCGCCCAAGATAAAATGCGGTCTGTCTCGAGACTGTATAGGGTCAGAAAACGGTCTCCCAAATGACCGCTAAGTGTAGACACGCCATTCTTGACGTCTCCTGAGAAAGTCTCATATTACTATACAACGCCCCGCAACGGCTTACGCATTTCGAATCACTCGAGTGCTTCCTTTTCTTGGGTCTTCTTCTGCCTTTTTCGGCATTCGGAATCATCCCGTCACGGCATTCGGACACCGTCACGGCATTCGGACGCATCAGGAGATTCCGGAATCAGGAAGGGTGTCTGACGGGCGGCCGCCGACGCCTGATTTGAGGCCCCGGGTGGGTCTTAATGGGGGCGTCCAGGCCCCTGGACGCCCCCATGTTTTTAATTTAATTTATTTTATTTTCTCATGGCCCAAACCAAATAAAAAATATATATATTAATGGAGGCGTCCAGGCCCCTGGACGCCTTCATAAAAACAAAAATAAAAAATATGTGTAAAATGCCAGTTGGCATAAAAAATAAAAAAATAAATAAATAAATATATATATATTAATGGAGGCGTCCAGACCCCTGGATGCCTCCATAAAAACAATTATAAAAAAATCAAAATGCCAGCTTTGGTATGAAAGACAAAAGAAAAATAAAAAATAATATATATTTTGGAGGCGTCCAGGCCCCTGGACGCCTCCATCAACTCTCTCACGGGCGCCGCTCACCGAACGACGGTTTGTCGTGTGTGAAAAAATCCAAATTATAGAGACGTCCAGTCAGCAGGACGCGCCCATTTCTGAATCACGAGGCGCTGCTCACAAAACCACGCGTTGTGCCAAACCGCGTGCGGCCGTCGTCGATTTTCGGTGGACCTGTTTGAGGCGTCCGGAGCCCTGGACGCCTCCACAAAAGTATTCCAAAAAAATATATAAAAATAGAATAAAATATTAATTCGGCCCTGATGGAGGTGTCCAGGGTCCTGGACGCCTCCACCCTCCGGAGCTCTATAAATAGAGGCCCACCCCCTCAGTTCTGAGGGCTTCGAAGTGATCCGATAGGCTGCCGGAGCCCAGAGGCTACGGAGTCATTTTCTAACCCGTGGGTTCTTTTGTAGGTGGAGGTTCTGCCGGCTTCTCGGGTGCTCACGCTCGTGAGAGGAAGGTCGCCTTCATCCACCGCGCTCCCACGTCATCCCCACGCTGCCGGAGCTCCGCCGGATTTCACCATCGGCACATCCAATAAGCCAATTCTTTCCTTTTCTTCGTAGTTCTTTTGCATTCATCATTTTGCATCCCCTATCCCCCTTCATAAGGGCGCCTTTTCTTATACACTTCTTACATCCATCATCTCATTTTACTCCTACTCGAGTCCGAGAGGGGTTTAAAAGATAACACCAACCAGGTGTGTGTCTTGCCATCATTTCGTTATTTTTTATCGCAAGGATTTGAATACTACACCTCCATCTTTCTAATCCACTTGTCATTTGTTTGTCGTTGTTTTGCAAGGGTAGTCGAGGAAAGCCCTCTCCGTCGGCCGGCCGGAGGGAGAGGAAGAAGCAACCCGCCATCTCCCGCTCTTGAGGTAGGCGCGATAACTTTCTTATTTTGGGGTCTTTCGGCCCCTGGCGATCACATCTTGTTTTCGAGGCCGCGGCGAGTCACTTCCCCAATGGCCGTTTAAATTTCTGTTCTTATATTCTCTTTATACTCTGTTATATTCTGCTCATATTCTCGAGGCCGCGGCGAGTCACTTCCCCAATGGCCGTTTAAATTCCCGTTCTTATATGTTATATTCTTATCTATTCGTGTTCTCGAGGCCGCGGCGAGTCACTTCCCCAATGGCCGTTTAAATTCACGTTCTTATACGTTATATTCTTATCTGTTTATGTTCTCGAGGCCGCGGCGAGTCACTTCCCCAATGGCCATTTAAATTCCCGCTCTTTGTATTCTCTTTATATTCTGTCATCTTATTATCTGCTCATATTCTCGAGGCCGCGGCGAGTCACTTCCCCAATGGCCGTTTCAATTCTTGTTATTTAATTTTTGCACCATTCCCGTCCCCCCGAGGCCGCTGCGAGTCACTTCCCGCTATGGCCGTTTAACCCCCATATCTTGCTATATCACACTTGTCCCGCTCGCCCCGCCGGAGCAATCTCCCATGATGGCCTCTTCTCTCTCTTCTCTTATTTCTGTGTTGCAGCAAACAAACAAACAAAAAAGAGGAGCCCGAGCACTCCGCGTCTTCTCCGCTCTTCCCCGAACCGCGTGACGTCGCTCACAGATTGGCGATCACGGTGGGACCTGTACTGCTTCCTTTCGGCTACCCTTGCAAGTTCGGCACCACCCGTGCCTCTCCACCTTCGCGCCCGCGCGCGCCCCCGTTGTGCTCACGGCAGCACTATCAGTTGTGATTGGTTGTTTGTTTATTATATGTCTGTTATTTCTGTTGTTTTCTTACTCTATATATCTGTCAGCATTCCATTGCATACATCCATTCCTCTTTTCTATCCTTTTTTCATTTTTTTGAGGATCACCCTTTCCCGGTGAAGGAAGGACTCTCCGTTTGAGAATTCCTCTCAACGGACTAGAATCTCCTACACTGGGACCTCCGTAAGTCCCCGACATCGAAGAATCTCCTCTTCGTTCACTGGGCTGGTTGTACCATTGAAGTTCCCCGGAGTTAGTCATTTCATTCGTGGTGAGACGAGAGACCCTAGCTGACACGGCGGTGAAACAAAAACAAACTAGGGTCCCCATTTTGTGTGAACTTCGGATCTCGCTAAAAAATACAAAAAATCATCAAAATCAAAACACAAAAAAAGGGCGTAAAGGCATCCACTTGTTTGATAATCTCTGCTACCTACTTGCTAGTGTATGTTTTTACGTTCTGGGAAAACTGTGAGCATGTCTCACGAGTCTTTTGAGGAGAACCACCCTAGCCGTGGTTTGTCAGTCGACCCGCGAGTCTATGCTATGGACTCGGGTCCTTCTCATGTCCCCTCGCATGAGGTGCAGGTTATTGCCGGGGACATGTCCCCACCACAGGATATCTCTTCTTTATTGGGCGTCCTCGCCAACACGGAGCTTACCTCTGAACAGCTCCGGGCCTTCCAGGCCATTCTAAAGGGGAAATCTGTTTCCCCCACGCCCCAGGAATCAACTCCGGTCATTGCACCTCTCCAAGAGTCCGTGCAGGCCATTCCATCTCCCTCATTGGCGCAAGCCATCCAGTCTCCCTCGCTTCAAGGTCAAGCGAGCCAACAACCACCCTCATTCCAATTCCCGTCACAATCTCAAACTCCCGTTGTTCCCCACACACCGCTTCAGCCAGGGCCAACTGTCGGTGGTCCGACAGCTCCCTCTCATTCGGGGTTTCCCCCTCAAGTCTCCGGGAGACAGTTTCTCCCCCAGTGGCAAGTGCCACCTTCACCTCCAAAGGAGCTCGCCCAATCGCTCCTCAATAGGTTCAATCGCATGGACGAGCAGTTTCAAAATCTAAGAAGAATGGTGGACGTGAAAGCCACCCCGGAGGTTGCTTTGCCAATCCTTCCCGTCATTCATCTTCCTCCCTCCGAAATGCCCACGTACCGCAGATACAATGGTACCGGCAACCCCTTCATTCACCTCAAGGACTTCATGTATGAGTCCTCCTATTGGCAAAATGATCAAAGGTCCCTGGCATACCTCTTTCGGAGATCATTGGATGGTCCTACGCTTGAGTGGTTCTATTCTCTAGAGCCCCGCGAGGCCGAGAATTTTGAAATAGTCCAGAGAAGGTTCTTGCAGAAATATAGGGATAGGGTCGGTCCCTCACTCTCCATTACCGACCTAGTGGCCGAAAAGATGAAACCCGACGAGGATTTTGTCCGATATGCTGATAGATGGAGGTCTCTGGCGGAAAGAATAAGGGATACCCTCTCCGAGCCCGAACAAGTGAAGATGATTGTGTCTAATGCAACCCCACAGTTCAGACATGTCCTGGCCATGAATAAACTTATTACAATGGAGGAACTCTATGAAAGGGCCCGGTACATCCAAACCCAGCTAAAAGACTCCCCCATCATGAACATGTTTGAGTCGCCGAAACCCAAAGTGGTCAGAAAGATAGGCGCTGGTGTCCCGGGCGAAGCCACAAAAGGGGTCGTGATAAATGAGCAAGTCAATGCGGTCAACAATGCCAACTATGCAGTCAACCCAAGGCCTCCACAAATGCCCCGACTTCCACCCCAACCAGGTCCTTTCCCTCTTCGTCCTCCACCCCAAAATAATCCACCCCAGGATAATATGCCTCCATTACGCCAACCCCAGCAACAACAACCACAACCTCAGCAACAACAACCACCGCTTCAGTACAATCAAGTTCCACCCCCGGGGAACTATGGTCCCCAACAGCAACAAAGGAGGCCGCTCGGTCCCAAGAGAGCCTACTATTCACCATTGCCGGAAACCTTAGCAGACATTTTTAATGCCCTCATGGCATCAAACCAACTCGCCCTACCCAGAGAAAGGCCCGCGTGGCCACCCAATGTTGATACCTCCAAATACTGCGTCTACCACAGGCAGCCGGGACACACAGTAGATTACTGCTTCCATTTCAAAGATTACATTCATGATATGAATGATGAACATCAAATAGATTTGGATGAGATGAGACGATACGTCGCGGCTCTCAAGGCTAGGAGACCCCCTTATAGGCCACAGCAGCAGTTACAACAGCAACAGCAACAGCAACCACAACAACAACAGCAGGCTCAGCAGGCCCCACAACAACAGCCCGACATGGGCATAATCCAGAATCCATTACCGGAGCACCAACAGCCCAATCATCAGGTTAACCCCATCTCCTCCTTCCCGAAAGTCGGGAGAGAGCAGGTGTGGCACCAGGAAAGTACCTCCATTCTTTCTACCTCCAACCCTATCGTCATGCAACCCCCTCACCTTGCCCGGGTAGCACCTCTCTCTCATCAACCCGCATCAGTATCACCATCACCATTTTCACTACCATTACGCCCTCTCATCCGCACCCCGACCTCCTATCAACCGACACTCTCCACTACGCCTTCACACCCTCTCATCTTCTCTCACTCCCCCACTTTACCATCCACCTCTACCACATTTACCCCTACGCCTTCTAAACCCCTTATCATCCGTCAACCATACATAACCCCGTCTTTCTCCACCGTATCACCACTAATGCCTTCAAAACTACTCATTAACCATCACCCACCTCAAAATCATTGCCCACTTCAAGCCCTACCCACTCCTACTTGATAGTAATGTATGCCCTTTAAGCCAATCACATGTGATGTGATGGGACATATATTGTACAATCTTATTCAATGAAAAATGGCATTTTCTTCATTATATTATTAGCACGTTATTCTGAGCATATTTATAATATGATGAAGTCCCTGAATGTGGGCTATGATGTCTGGATCATGATGAGATCATGATAATGAGATCAGACATCTAGATGTTCATATTCTAAATGTTCCTGGTCGTAGGATCTTCGAAGAGGGACTTTGAAGATCCGGATAGACCAGTGCACGTGTTGTTTACTTATGAGATGAGGGTGGTTGATCTCATAACCACTGGTGTGGAGACACCTAGGCACACATGCAGGTGCTCATTACTGAATGAGTCCACTGAACTGACCCGTGCTAGAACACCTGAATGGTAATCATGTTGACTGTCAATCAGGAGGTTCTATTGTATCAGTAACACAGTTGGATCTTAGACCTGAGTCACTAAAGTGTTTTGCATAAATTCCGCTGAGCGTTTGATTGTTGACTTATGAACCTAAGTGTTGTGGTTCTTCATAGTTAACTATTCGGACTCAGTGGGATTCATGTGGAAACACTTAAGTAGGCAACAAGGGATCGTTCACTCTCCACATGTATTAGAAGAGAGAATACTCTATGGACACGTACTTAGAAATCCCTGGCCAGGGTATGTGGCTTCACTGAGAAAAGGGGTTTTCTAGTGAGCTATACTGGTAAGTACGAAGGTCCGTTAGATCAGTGTGGTTTAGGGCTTGACAGTTTGACCATGCCCTTACTCTGATTGGAGTATTGTATGAACGAGGGTCTATAGCTGTGTGGAATCTGATGACGGAAAGGTCCTGTTGGGTTGCATCCCTCCCATAGTCATTTGGGATCACGAGGTATTGCTTGGTGCCATTCGTGATCGGAAAGCCAATTAACCTCGTTAAGAGTTAACGGGTTATATTGAAATTGAGTTGTGAATGGTTCTTAACTCAATGGGCTAAGAAACCAAATGGACTAATGGGCCTAGAGGGTCACACACATAAGAATGGTTTATCAGACGGTAGAGGACGGGATTTATAGACGTTGTCTGGGTTTTTGTGAAAAACCGCCGGAGTCTATAAATCATCCTGTTGGAAACCCTAATCCCAAGCTAATTAGGGTTTTTTCTGTTGGCCGTCCTCCTCCCTCTCCCTCTCCCTTGGGATTTGCGCCCCCCTCTCCATCCCGGTGAAGATCGGTGGATGGTGACGACGAGAAGCGGGCGTCAAGTGGAGATTGCACGGGGAATCCCGTCTCCTCCGACCGTTCGTGTGGATACGTCTAGAGGCCGGACACTTGGACGGCTCACGACCCGACGTGCCTTCGCTCGATCGTCTTCGGGCATTTGGGATTTAATCAATCCCGCAAAGGTATAGAATCGTTCTACCTTCGTCGGGATTCGATCCGGTTTTATTCTATTCTATTTTGATCGCCAGCAACGATATGCATCTTTAGGGTTTCGTTGTTTCCGCTGCTATTCTGATCGAAACCCAACAGTGGTATCAGAGCCAGGTTGCTGGCCCGATCAAAATCGGATTTTTATATTATTTATGTTCTTCACGTTCATGCATTCGGCTCAATATTGGGGTGTTCGGTTGGGTCCCGATTCGAAGGTTTTGTAGTCAAATGATCCCATGGCATTGTTGCTGATGCTCAGAGGATCAAAACGCACATAATATTGCGTTGTTTGACCCCTTGATGAGGGCGAATCGGGCTCGCCTGCCCGGCCGCGACCGGGGTTCGCACAGGGTGGTTAGGACCGTTTTTGGCCTCGAATCTCCGATGTTTGAGATCCATGGGGGCTGGCAATTGTTGCTGGTCGATCCCCATGGGATCCCATGGCGTCCCGGGGTGCGCGGCGGCCGTTGGCAGCGGCTCCGGCGAAGTTCGCGGCGAGCTCTTCGGGCGCCGGCGTGTTCTTCGCAGCCCTCTTCTCCGGCGACGGCGAAGGGGGCGGTGGCCGGCGGACATCCGGGCGGGACCCCAGGGGTCGTCCGCGGTGGCAGGCGGCGGCGGTCGGCCCGCCTGCGGCGAGCACCGGGGGTTAGGGTTTTTACCCTGGCCCCCCTTCCCCTTCCGCGTTCGGGCGGGGGAGACGACCCCCGCGGGTCTTCCCCGGGCGGATCCGGGCCGCGCCCGGATCCGCGCCGGATCCGCGCCCGGACCGGCCCGCGCCCGGATCCGCGCCCGAACCCCCCATATTATTTTTTTTTTTGATTTTTTATTCATTTTAAACCGTTTAAAATGCATAAAATTTCAGAAAAAATTTCGGAAAAATTCTGAAAAATATTTTAATGGATCCTAAAATTGTTTTAGCAATCTATTAACTTATTTTTATTATTTGGCCCATGATTAAGTAAATAATGGAATACTTAAAATGGTTTTAAGTATTTGTCATTATTTAATTAATTAGTGTTAATTACTATAAGAATGTGATTCTTATGAGGTTAATTAACTGATAATTAGCATTGAGCCCATGCAGTGAATGGTGAAGTCCGTTGTCTAAAGTTGTTTAGACTTGTTTGTTAGCATGTTTTGGCTAAATTGTTTAGTTAACATATTATTATGCGCGATTTCAAAACTAATTAATATTATTTTGAAATCTATATTATATCCCGCTGTAATTATATGATAATTACCTGTTTGATGCCTGTGATGGTCATGTGTGTGGATGGATGGTCATGGACTTAGCTTGCATGCGATGTTTTTTCCTTTATGGTGAATGGTGTAATTTTTGGGGCCTACGTGCCTCCCTCTCTCTCTCATTTAATCCGGGCATGTACATTCTATCTCCCTTTTTGTATTGTACTCCCCTTGACTATGTCAAGGTTTCTTATTATTATCTGATGTATATTTGTGGGCCTGCGAGCCCAATTTCATATATGCTTGTAATAATGAGAAGCGGATCAAATGAAGACTGTGGAGGAGATTTACACCGGTGGACCCTGGAGGTTCTTCGCATCATTGGGAGCTTTTGTTGCTCGATGTTGTATCTTCTTCACCATATTAGGATTTACATTACCAACTGGCTCTGGTAATGTTGCTAGGTTGAAAGTCCATGATCATCCATCAGTGCGTAGGCATATATGCGATATATGTGGATGTGCTACTCTATATATATATATAGATAATTTAGGGTATATTTATGATACTCCAACTTATCTTATATATGTAGCACACTTATTGATGAGACAAAATTTAACAAATCCCCTATTATTAAAATTAGGTTGATAAACGTGAAACATTAAGAATGATTCACGTAGCCTTCCGTTGTTATAGTCTAAAGTGAGCCGTTCTTAGACTGTGGTGGTTTGTTGTGCTACCACAAGACTATCACAGCAAGGGGACGGAGACTTTAGGCTAAGGTTTAGACCACACCTTGGGATGGGGGGCTGGCATGACTTTGTTGTGCTACCACAAGAGTTATGTCATAAACCCATTCCCATAACGTAACAACGGGTTGACCTAACCAACACATGTGATTTGTTGTGCTACCACAAGATCTCAATGTGTTTGGAGGCTAAATTACTGGGAATTACAAGGAGTTGTAATTGGCAAGAGTTGCCTACCCATTAAGTATGGGGTAGTTTGTTGTGCTGCCACAAGACTACTTCCATAATGTTAATGGGATCTTAGTACCCACTAGGACACAATCGCAGTGTCCCGTATTTGCATATAAGGGGTTATGCAAATTCGTCGAAAATTAGTGGGAGTATTAATTAGGATAAAGTCCATATCTTAATTAAATATCATGAGTGTCTGCAATATTATTCTTATTTTGTTTCATTTCCTCTTGTAGACCGAAATGGCGAATCATCCATTGAGAGGCATACTGGATGCCAACAGGCTGACTGGTCCTAACTATGTCGATTGGCTCAGGAATCTGAGAATTGTTCTCACTGCTGAAAAGATAGCTTATGTCCTTGAGCAGCCTGTTCCCCCTGTTCCTGCTGAGGGCGCCGATGAGGCCGAAATGATTCTTTATGAAAAGCATAAAGATGATGCCACTCTGGCCCAGTGTTACATGCTGGCCTCTATGACTAATGAGTTGCAGAGGCAGCATGAAAAGATGGATGCTAGATCCATGCTTTTCCATCTAGAAGAGCTTTTTGGAGCTCAAAGTAGAACAGAAAGATATGAGATATCTAAGAATCTGTTCGGGGCCAAGATGTCTGAGGGAACATCAGTACAGACTCATGTTCTCAAAATGATTGAGTGGATTGAGAGGCTGAAAGAATTAGGCTTTGAGATGAATAAAGATTTATGCATTGACCTAATTCTTCAGTCCCTCCCAAATTCATTCTCCCAGTTCATAGTGAACTTCAACATGAATAAGATTGATTGCTCTCTTACAGAGCTTCTTAACATGTTGAAGACTGCTGAGGGGACAATGAATAATGGAAAATCTTCTGTGCTGCTTGTTGGTAAGACCAACAAGAAAAGAAAGAATCAGACTGTTTTTAAGAAAAATAAGAAGAAGAAACAGGATAAGCAGGGGAAGGCAGCTAAGAAGGAAGAGGCTAAGAAAGATAAGGGCCAATGCTTCCACTGCCATAAGGATGGCCACTGGAAGAGGAACTGCAAGTTATATCTTGCAGAGAAGGCAAAACAGAAGCTTGGAGAAGCTTCAGGTATGTTCATGATAGTTGACCTAAACTTGTCTTTTAGATCCACGTCATGGGTATTAGATACTGGATGTGCATCTCATATCTGCAATGATTTGCAGGTGCTGACAAGCAGTAGGCGACTGAACAAAGGAGAGGTTGACTTGCGATTGGGAAATGGAGCAAAAGTTGCTGCACTCGCAGTCGGGAAGGTGAACCTCCAGATGCCTACAGGAGCTACACTAGAGCTTGTGGACTGTTATTATGTTCCTTCCATAATAAAGAACATTATTTCCATTTCGTGCTTAATTAAATCTGGATTTGTTGTAAGCTTTGGAAACAATGGATGCTCTTTATTATTAGATGGTAAATTGTTTGCCAGTGGGAGCCTAATGAATGGTTTATATGTTTTAGATATGGTATCTCCTGTGATGTGTGTGGAAGCACCTCTTAAAAGAAAGAGGGGCAATGTGAATCAAGCCTACCTTTGGCACTGCAAACTTGGTCATATTAATGAAGAAAGATTAAAGAAGTTGTGTAAGAATGGATATATTGATCCATTTGATTATGAATCATACACAACTTGTGAATCTTGTCTCATGGGTAAAATGACCAAATCTCCATTTAGTGGACATGGAGTTAGAGCGAATGAGTTATTAGAACTCATACACTCTGATGTGTGTGGACCTATGTCCACACATGCCAAAGGAGGATATTCATACTTCATTACATTCACTGATGATTTCTCAAGGTACGGATATGTGTACTTAATGAAGTACAAATCTGAAGCTTTTGAGAAATTCGTTGAATTCAGAAATGAAGTAGAGAAACAAACTGGAAAGAATATTAAAACTCTTCGATCAGATCGGGGAGGTGAATATTTGAGTACAGAGTTCACACAATATTTGAAGGACAATGGAATATTGTCACAATGGACACCTCCTTATACACCTCAGTTGAATGGTGTAGCAGAAAGGAGGAATCGCACTCTATTAGATATGGTGCGATCCATGATGTGTTTTGCCGGTTTACCCTTATCTCTCTGGGGCTATGCCTTAGAGACTGCTGCGCACTTATTAAATAAAGTACCATCGAAGTCAGTTGACTCCACTCCATATGAGATATGGAAAGAAAAGAAACCAAATCTTAAATCTGTTAAGGTTTGGGGTTGCCCTGCCCATGTTAAGAAACATGACTCAGATAAACTGGAATCAAGAACTGAGAAGTGTAGGTTTGTGGGATATCCTAAGGAAACTTATGGATATTACTTCTACCAGCCTAGCGATCAAAGAGTGTTTGTCGCTAAACATGCTGTGTTCCTTGAGGAAGAGTATATCCTTGAAGGAAACAGTGGGAGCATGGTAGAACTGGAAGAAGTTCTAGAGCCACAACCCATCAGTGTGCCTTCTCAGGTTCCAGAGCAATCAGGTTCACAAACTGTTCGTAGGTCTGGGCGGATACCTATTCAGCCAGATAGATATGTGGGACATATTACTGGTAAGGTATCACATAATGAGGATGATGATCCTAAGACCTACGAGGAGGCAATGAGTGTCATTGACTCTGGGAATTGGCAAGAGGCCATGATATCAGAAATGGATTCCATGTACTCCAACCAAGTTTGGAACTTGGTAGATCCACCAGAAGGTATTGTACCTATTGGATGTAAATGGATCTTTAAAAGAAAGATTGGAGCAGATGGAAAGGTTGATACCTTTAAAGCAAGGCTTGTAGCGAAAGGTTATCGTCAAAGACAAGGTGTTGACTATGACGAAACCTTCTCTCCTGTAGCCATGCTGAAATCCATCAGGATATTACTTGCCATTGCTGCATACTATGATTATGAAATTTGGCAAATGGATGTGAAAACGGCATTCCTCAATGGAAGACTTGAGGAAGAAGTGTACATGACACAGCCTGAGGGATTCATATCCAAAGAATATCCAAACAGAGTATGCAGGCTTTTGAGATCCATTTATGGACTCAAACAAGCATCCCGCAGTTGGAACATAAGATTTGATGAGGCAATCAAATCTTGTGACTTCGTTAAGAACGAAGATGAGCCATGTGTATATAAGAAGATCAGTGGGAGTGCAATTACGTTCTTGGTACTGTATGTAGATGACATACTACTCATTGGGAATGATGTAGGTATGTTATCATCAGTCAAAGCCTGGCTGTCAAAACATTTCTCTATGAAAGATTTGGGAAATGCATCCTACATATTGGGGATCCGGATCTATAGAGATAGATCAATGAGGATGCTAGGCTTATCCCAATCTATGTACATTGACACCATTGTCAAAAGGTTTGGCATGGAGGACTCCAAGAGAGGTCTAATACCAGTTAGACATGGAGTCTATCTCTCCAAGGAGATGTCCCCTAAAACTCCAAAGGAGAGAGAATACATGAGTAGAGTTCCCTATGCTTCTGCCATAGGATCTATCATGTATGCGATGTTATGTACCAGACCTGATATAGCCTATGCTCTAAGTGTTACGAGCAGGTATCAGGCAGATCCAGGTGAGCAACACTGGATAGCTGTGAAATGCATCCTTAAGTACTTAAGAAGGACTAAGGATTTATTTCTGGTCTATGGAGGTGAAGACTTGAAACTAAGAGGGTACACTGACTCTAGTTTCCAGTCGGACAAAGATGACAGCAAATCAACCTCTGGGTTTATCTTTACTCTCAATGGTGGAGCAGTGAGTTGGAAGAGTTCCAAACAAGAAACCACTGCTGATTCAACTACTGAAGCTGAGTACATTGCTGCTGCCGAAGCTTCAAAGGAGGCGGTTTGGATGAAGAAGTTCATCGGCCAGTTGGGAGTTGTCCCAAGTATCTCTGATCCAGTCCCCTTGTTTTGTGACAACAATGGGGCAATTGCACAAGCAAAAGAGCCGAGGTCTCATCAGAAGTCTAAGCACATTCTGCGGCGTTATCACTTGATCAGAGAAATTATAGCTAGAGGAGATGTGATCATAGATAGAGTATCTTCAGCTGATAATATTGCAGATCCACTTACCAAGCCTTTATCTCTAAATGTGTTTGAGCGTCACCTAAGGCTGATGGGGATCAAGCATGTGGGTGATTGGCTTTAAGTGCAAGTGGGAGATTGATAGTAATGTATGCCCTTTAAGCCAATCACATGTGATGTGATGGGACATATATTGTACAATCTTATTCAATGAAAAATGGCATTTTCTTCATTATATTATTAGCACGTTATTCTGAGCATATTTATAATATGATGAAGTCCCTGAATGTGGGCTATGATGTCTGGATCATGATGAGATCATGATAATGAGATCAGACATCTAGATGTTCATATTCTAAATGTTCCTGGTCGTAGGATCTTCGAAGAGGGACTTTGAAGATCCGGATAGACCAGTGCACGTGTTGTTTACTTATGAGATGAGGGTGGTTGATCTCATAACCACTGGTGTGGAGACACCTAGGCACACATGCAGGTGCTCATTACTGAATGAGTCCACTGAACTGACCCGTGCTAGAACACCTGAATGGTAATCATGTTGACTGTCAATCAGGAGGTTCTATTGTATCAGTAACACAGTTGGATCTTAGACCTGAGTCACTA
Source organism: Amorphophallus konjac (assembly GCA_022559845.1). NCBI lineage: Eukaryota > Viridiplantae > Streptophyta > Magnoliopsida > Alismatales > Araceae > Amorphophallus > Amorphophallus konjac. The sequence continues at coordinate 354,910,020 of CM040121.1, forward strand.
AAGTGTTTTGCATAAATTCCGCTGAGCGTTTGATTGTTGACTTATGAACCTAAGTGTTGTGGTTCTTCATAGTTAACTATTCGGACTCAGTGGGATTCATGTGGAAACACTTAAGTAGGCAACAAGGGATCGTTCACTCTCCACATGTATTAGAAGAGAGAATACTCTATGGACACGTACTTAGAAATCCCTGGCCAGGGTATGTGGCTTCACTGAGAAAAGGGGTTTTCTAGTGAGCTATACTGGTAAGTACGAAGGTCCGTTAGATCAGTGTGGTTTAGGGCTTGACAGTTTGACCATGCCCTTACTCTGATTGGAGTATTGTATGAACGAGGGTCTATAGCTGTGTGGAATCTGATGACGGAAAGGTCCTGTTGGGTTGCATCCCTCCCATAGTCATTTGGGATCACGAGGTATTGCTTGGTGCCATTCGTGATCGGAAAGCCAATTAACCTCGTTAAGAGTTAACGGGTTATATTGAAATTGAGTTGTGAATGGTTCTTAACTCAATGGGCTAAGAAACCAAATGGACTAATGGGCCTAGAGGGTCACACACATAAGAATGGTTTATCAGACGGTAGAGGACGGGATTTATAGACGTTGTCTGGGTTTTTGTGAAAAACCGCCGGAGTCTATAAATCATCCTGTTGGAAACCCTAATCCCAAGCTAATTAGGGTTTTTTCTGTTGGCCGTCCTCCTCCCTCTCCCTCTCCCTTGGGATTTGCGCCCCCCTCTCCATCCCGGTGAAGATCGGTGGATGGTGACGACGAGAAGCGGGCGTCAAGTGGAGATTGCACGGGGAATCCCGTCTCCTCCGACCGTTCGTGTGGATACGTCTAGAGGCCGGACACTTGGACGGCTCACGACCCGACGTGCCTTCGCTCGATCGTCTTCGGGCATTTGGGATTTAATCAATCCCGCAAAGGTATAGAATCGTTCTACCTTCGTCGGGATTCGATCCGGTTTTATTCTATTCTATTTTGATCGCCAGCAACGATATGCATCTTTAGGGTTTCGTTGTTTCCGCTGCTATTCTGATCGAAACCCAACACTACTTCGTCTCCACCGCCACCTTCTAGACCCCTTATCCTTCATAATCCGCGCAATATCCCCTCTACCCCCACCATGCCGCCACCTAACAAACCCCTCATCAGAATCCCTGCTCCCGTCATCACCCCTGCTTCATCAACCATTCCTCCACTACTACCCCTCAAACCCCTGTTAAAACTCACTGCTACCCCCACAGAGGTACAAAAGCCGCAGGCAATGGTGCTCCGGAGTGGAAGGATTTTTCACAGGGTTTTCCCCCACAACAGTCAGAATCCCGAGCAATCTCAGCCAGAGAAGGATGATGCAGAACAACCAGAAAGAGCTATCCCTGGAACACAATATGATCTATTGAAACACTTGGACAAGACACCTGCCCGGATCTCCATCCTGGAGCTACTTCAAAGATCCACATCCCACTAGGCGGCCTTGATGGAATATCTTCAAAAGGTCATGGTTAATGAAGACCTCCCCGTGGAGAAGATTTCGACCGTCCTGACCCCAACAGACACACAACCAGCCATCATGTTTCACAACTACGAGCTCGCTCCCAAGGAAGCTCGGAAATATGCATTATGCATTTCAATAAAAATTAATGGGGTATCCATAAACCCGTGTCTTGTGGACACGGGTGCATCCATAAATGTGATCTCCATGAGCACTCTTAAGTTGTGTGGGGTCAACGAGGAACAAATAAGACCTTCCTCGATCACGGTCACGGCTTATGACAATAGCAAAAGGCCGCCGCAGGGGATGATTATTCTGAAGGCAGAACTAGGCCCCATGGCAATTCCCACGGAATTCCATGTCCTCGACATAGACCCCACATTTAAAGCTATATTGGGTCGCCCTTACATCGAAGCCATGGACGCTGTGCCTTCCACCAACCATCAGTGCCTGAAGTTTCCTTACAATGCGAGAATTATTAAAGTGGTCAGTACACCTGTCCTTCACACAGTGGATGCTATCAACACCTCTCTGCCTTCTGTTTGGCCGTCTCATCGGCCCATATTGTCACTACTGGACGTACGTGATCCATCTCATGTTCCACTAGCACCAAAGGAGCCGGTCAGGGCAACCACAACATCATGTCTCCCTTTTCACTCCAAAGGTTGGGAGATTATGAGGAACATCGGCTATCAACAAGGAAAAGGTCTGGGCGCACAGTTACAGGGTATGCTCAAACCGCTAAAGGAAATTAGGCCGAACCGCAGGTTTGGCCTAGGCTTCAAAGGACCGTTCAAGGCAGATTGGAAGCCCCTCACGTGGACTCTATCAAACCGCTTCAACAGAGGGCCCGTTATTCAGATGGGAGATCACCCACGAGAAGCATATGGGGGATCACATGCTGTATATTTGGCCGAAAAATGTCTGAGGATCACCAAAAGAGGCAAGATCAAAGATCCGGAATGTGAGTGGGACAAATGGTTCGACATACGGGATATTTCCGTTGCACTGGAAAGGATGTTCTCATATCCGCAGCTTGAAGGACCACCATTGATCTTCAAAATACTAGAGAATATTACCACTCTTGCCAAGGTTCCAAACTATCATCGTCCTCGCCAGAAGGACTCTGTCATCGATGGATCTTCATCCGTCCTCAACATTGCCGTCGATGCCTCATTAGCCGCCATCTTCTCCATCCACTCGTCTCAGCCTTTGCTGATATCTTCTTCCTGGGCCAGACAATTGTCTGATGATCTTCCCAGGTCCCCTTCTTTGCTTACATACTTACGTGGACTTTTCAACCCGCGCTAGGTCTTCAACCATGATCTGCTCTATGAGCCTCACAATCCTCTAGCCATAACCACTTTCCTCTCTCCTCCAATCTCTTTTCACTGCTTTGTCATTAAAAATGAAAAAAAAAACGTCAATTTTCAAACTCCCCAACAACACATCTTCGTTGAGGAAACCTCCTACATCTCCCACGGGTGCGTACCGCCTTGCGGACCACCCGTCCAAGGTCCGATGAGCGACCTTTTCTACCCCTCCTCTGAGGGGTCTTCTCCTGTACATTCTACACCATCCTCTTCGCCTTCCTCTTCTTCTGTAAATATTGTCAGTCAATCTAAGAATGATAGGCCAAGGGTAGTACCTAGGAAGAAATCCAAGGGTAGGCAGATCCCTCGTCGATTCCTTCTGGATTTAGCCGCCAGGTGTCAGGCCCTTCTTGCCATCCCCCAGTTGTTAGAAAATCCCATCCAGCTACCCGAAATAGAATGCGAGGGCGACTGTGCATCTGATGAAGGGCATGGAGTCTACGAGATCACGGATGAAGAATGCCCCACTGAAGATGAGGGTGAAGAATATGAGAATGCGGCGGGCGCATACGCTAGTGGAATGAGGAGATTCGACGAGCCGTCAACCACCGTAGAAGAATCCACCAAAGAAGTCAACTTGGGAGCTGAGGAAGACCCTAGGATCATCCTCATAAGTGACAACCTACCACCCTCTGAAGAAGAGGCATTAATTGAGGTTCTCAAGGAATATAAGGAGACGTTTGCATGGAGCTACGAGGATATGCCGGGTCTGGATTCAACCTTGGTCGAACACCGTTTAACCCTAAAACCGGGGTCCATCTCGGTAAAACAAAGGTTAAGGCGTTTCCATCCTCAGATGGCTTTGAAAATAAAAGAAGAGGTCGATAAGCTCCACAAAGTCAGGTTCATTAGAGTCGTTCTTTATCCTCAATGGGTGGCGAACATTATCCCGGTCATGAAGAAAGATGGGAAAGTCAGGATTTGCATCGACTTCCGGGACCTTAACCGCGCGTGTCCAAAGGATGATTTTCCCTTACCTCACATTGATGTGCTGATTGATAACACGGCAGGCTACGAAACCCTCTCTTTCATGGATGGATTTTCAGGATAAAATCAAATTCGTTTGGCAGAAGAGGATCAGGAAAAGACGTCATTCACTACCCCTTGGGGAACATATTGTTACGTGGTCATGCCATTCGGATTAAAGAATGCTGGAGCTACTTACCAAAGAGCGATGATGGCCATATTTCATGACATGATGCACATATATCTGGAAGTGTATGTGGATGACTTATTGGTAAAATCAAGGACCAGGATGGAACATCCAGAAGTTTTGGCTAAGGTCTTGCAGAGGTCAAGGGAGTTCCAACTGAAAATGAACCCGAAGAAGTGTGTGTTTGGTGTGTCGTCAGGTAAATTGCTGGGGTTCATTGTGAGCAAAAGAGGGATCGAGATAGATCCTGACAAAGCTAAGGCTATCAGGGATATGCCGCCTCCCAAGAATTTGAGGGAAGTCCGAGGTTTAATCGGGAGGTTGCAGTTTATTCGTCGGTTTGTGTCCCAACATTCACAAAGGTGTAGACCTCTCTACGAGTTGACCAAGCCAGGAGTAGAATTCCACTGGAATTCTAAATGTCAGAAAGCTTTTGAAGGGTTGAAGGAATATCTGGCTAGTCCACCCGTTCTCATTCCACCCAAACCGGAAAAACCTCTGATCCTTTACGTCTCAGTCTTGGATGACTCCGTAGGAGCCGTCCTCGCGCAAGCTGATGAAGAAGGCAAGGAACGAGCAACCTATTACTTGTCCAAACTTCTCAATCCCTGTGAGCAGAAGTACACCGGCATGGAGAAAACCTGTGCCGCCCTCATTTGGGTAGTGCAGAAATTGAAGCACTACTTCTTGGCTCACGAGGTCCACTTGATTGCTCGAATGAATCCTATCAAATTCCTTCTGGAGAAATCTATCCTTACGGATAGATTAGCACGCTGGCAAAGTTTTCTCTCTCAGTTTGACATCACCTACATCCAGCAAAAGGCGATTAAAGGCTATGCCATAGCCGAGCATCTCGCTCACCATCCTCTTCCCAAGTTCGATCCCGTCCAATCAGAGTTTCCAGATGAGGAACTAATGTCCATCAACCAATCAGATGAGCCAATGTGGACGCTATATTTTGATGGAGCTCTGAATTCTCAAGGGAGAGGAATCGGCGTCGCCCTCCTGTCACCTGAAGGTCTCACATTCCCGTTGGCATATCAGCTCAAATTTAAAGTCACCAACAATATAGCTGAATATGAAGCCCTTCTAGCTGGCCTAAAACTCGCTCATTCTTTTCGTATCACTGAGTTGCGAGTCGTAGGTGATAGTCAACTCATCCTTCGCCAGGTGCTCACTAAGTATCGCACTCGCGATCCCAAACTCAAGCCATACCAAGAACTCACTGCTGCCTTTGCCAAACTATTCACCAAACTGATCTTTGTTCATGTCCCTCGTCATCAGAATATTCTCGCCGATGCCCTCGCCTCGTTGGCATCATCCATAAGGTTCCCTCTAAGAAGATGGTTTAAGTCCATTTCCATCTATAAACTTCACGCCCCTGCAATCGATGATGCTTCCTACGTAAATATCAAAGATAGGATAGCAAGGAAGATCCTGCAGGAAGATATCCTTGAAAAGAGGGAAATCATGTTGGCAGAGGCCGAAGAGGAACTGGCTGATGAAGAGAAACCATGGTTCTATGAAATTGTCAAATACTGCCAAGATCAGTCTTATCCTGAAGGGGCCACCGCAGAGGACAAGAAAGCCATAAGAAGGGTGGCTCAGAAATACACATTGGTTGGAGGTCTACTCTATAGGAGGAGCCTTACTGGTATTCTGTTAAGATGTCTTGGTGACGATGAGGTTTGGAAATGTGTAGAAGAGACGCACTCGGGTGTGTGCGGTGGCCACGTGAATAGTCAGATGCTCGCCAAAAAGATCATTCGGCAAGGTTTTTACTGGCCCACTATGGAAGAGGATTGTGCTGTCTATGTCCGTAGGTGTGTCAAGTGTCAACTTCACGCCGATAAAATTCATTCACCATCTTCCTCACTTCACCCAATATCCTCCCCGTGGCCTTTCTCCATGTGGGCATTCGGCATCATTGGTCCCCTAGGTGATCCCAATTCTCTCACCAAGCAGAAGCCTTTCATCCTTACTGCAACGGAATACTTCACCAAATGGGCCGAAGCTGAAGCTTACGCGGAAATCAAGGCGTCAACAGTCTGCAAATTCATCATGAAGAACATCCTCGCCAGATTCGGCGTCCCAAGCACGATCGTCACCAACAATGGGCCACAGTTCATTTCTCAGGACCTACAGGACCTCTGCAAAAGGTACGCAATTGCATTGCATCATTCATCGCCTTATTACCCACAAGGTAACGGCCAAGTGGAGGCCACCAATAAAACATTGCTCAAAATCATCAAAAAAACTTGCGAGTTTAGTAAGTTTTCAGACTGGCCAGAAAAGCTTATCGAAGCTCTATGGGCCTATCGCACTTCAATCCGTACCCCCACCGGGCAGACTCCATTTGCCCTTACTTATGGTATGGAAGCGGTAGTCCCGTACGAGACTCTGATCCCTTCTCTCAGGGTACAATTGGACGAGGACTTTCCCCTCGACGATCGTCGTAATTCACTCCTCGCCCAGTTGGAACTCTTGGATGAGAAGCGACTGGCCGCTGCCGAACACGCGCGTGTGTATCAAAATAGACTCGCTCGCTTTTACCAAAAGAAAGTCGTTGAGAGAAAATTCAAAGTTGGTGAGATGGTCATAAAAAGAATTTTTGTCAAACCTGGAGGTCCGCGTTCTAAGCTCCAACCCAATTGGGAAGGACCATTTGTAATTCAAGCCGTGTACCCTGGCAACGCCTACAAGCTAGTCAACGCCGAAGGGACCGAGTTATCCCACCCTTGGAATGGGCTTTATCTTAAGAAATACTACCCTTAGCACAAACAAAAAAAGTGATGAAAAGATAAAAACATCAAAAATAAAGGAATATTGAAAACCACTAAAAATATGGAAAATTCAAAATGCCGATGCCCGACAGTCACCATATAGTTAAGTCCCTGCATTTAACCTTCATGTTAGCATAGGGCCCATTGAGGCTTGGTAGGCACCGGGTCTTGGTTTGCCAGAACCATGGAGATCCCTGTCCGGCCACGTCGGCCTATGCTCGCTCGAAGGAAGCTAACATATGCTCACTTATGTATTTTACTCAAAAAAGTCGGTAGCATCACCTACGGTGGGGCCCCACCCAGAAGATCTCCGAAAGTTGTAATCTTTATTCTTTTCCCTTCGACCAAATGAGACAGTCGGCGCCCTTAAAACGCTGAGCATGAGAAATCGAAACTCAAACCCCAAAGGTAAGAGTAGGATCCATTTCCTCGAGCATCGATCAGAGCACGAGAAGAGGGTAGTATCCCCACAGGCATACGAAAAGGGAGCTCACAAACGTCAAACGACTATATCTCCCTCACAAAAGAAATACAAAATCAAAATCAAGAGAAAAGCCTGGTCGTGACCGTGCCTGTTACGATAAACGGAACCCCTCAAAGCAAAAGTCTGAATCCACAAAAGGGGCCGTGGAATGTAAATGCTCGAGATTTGGTCCGAAGTTGTCTGAAAGGAAAGAGTTAATGGGCCCTTATTCACTCGCCGGGTTAACGACTTTGCCGGTCCTCTCAGGAGGTTTATCCCCTACACTCTTCCTTCTCCCTCTAAAGATGAAGGTTCGATGGAGTTTCTGAAAGGTGAAAACTGCCCAGGGTCTGCGACCTTATTTTAATATACACATTTGGTTGCCTACTTTGAAAAGCAAAAGCTATCGCTGCGAAGGAGTCTCTGTGTTTCTGGCTGGTCAAGACCCATGTTTACCACCTTGATGTCTTCTTGTTTAACCTCGGGCTTAGGCCAATGCAAGCGCGTCACCTATGGGTGCGACGGCGTCTGATTCCGGGTCAGCGTCGCGCGGTTGGTCGTTAGGGTTCCAGGGTGTTCCATCATATACCATCTAGAGTTGTGAGGAAACAGACCCGGGTCGGGCAAATCATTTACCTCGAACACCTTTTGGGTGAATCCCTGTGATCGGAAGCGACTGGGAGCCTAAGCATGGCATGACGGTATTGTCATCAGGGTAAGTCTTAGCCGGCGGGATCATCATTCGAGGGGTCTAGAGGCCCAAATCAACCTAGATGTGCACTTAGGATACCTGGGAGGTTAGTAAGAAACCCCTGTTTTCACGAAAGTTAGGTGCCATTTGGGTGCTTGCCGGGCGTTAGCAATAAAAAAACTGAGATGATAAAACAACAAAAAAATGGAAAAGAGAAAATGTACATATTTGCAAACAAAAATAAAAAAAATCTGTTTTATGATAAAACAAAAAAATGCCAAATATAAAAAAAAGAAAAGAGAAAAATAAATCAATTTTGCATGATTACATTTGCGTGCAGTATCTCACTTTTAATACCGCTTGCATTCGTGTGTTTGCCTGTCGCATTTATCATCACCGCATCTTTCCCTTACCTTCGTTAAATAAAGGCTTGGCCCCTTGACCAGTTATCAAGGACAGTCACAGTGACCACTTGCTTATTGAGCAAGGGCCCAAGTCAGAACAGAAATTCTGATTTGTTTGTTTCAGTGATGTGTGTAGGGATTCAGGCAACAGAAGCATAGGTGAAAAACAAACAAACCGAACCTTGTGTTTTATTCCAAAAACCAAAAAATTACATCAAGTTCCGTCCTCTCTCTCTGCATTACTCGTCCCACTACTCTCCGGACAAAACACTCTCAAAGGTGCTACCCAACTACGAAAAACGGTACTCCTACCGCTCTGTACTCCTCTTCCTATTCCTGCATCCCGGCGTTGATCTACGGAAGCAGTAGAGAAGCTACCAACACGAAAGCCACGCTCTCGTGCTCTTCGGTAGCGCTCCTCACCATCTCTCAGCCACTGTTTAGCAAGGCCAAGGCTGATTCGGAGTTCGAATAGTTGTGCCTCCATGGCCCTTCGTTCCTCCCTTTCAGTCATTCTGTTGGCTCTTTCTCTCTCCGCGTCTCTTTCTCTCTCTGCACGTTCTCTCTTACGGTCTTCCCTCTCCAACTGGAGAGTGATCCTCAGTTCCACAGCATCCCTAGAGGAGTCGTCATCAGGATGACGCCGCAGTTCCCTCTCCAGTTCTGCTATCCTAGCCTCCTTCTACGCAGCTTGGCCAAGCGCTTCTTCCGTCTCCTTTTCCTACCGAGTGTACCATCTCAGATACACGATAAGGCATAAACAAGGAGAACTTAACACTGAGACTCTTACCTGTATAGAGAGCATCCCTTCTGCCTCCGCAGCACGCTACGTGGCGTGAGCAAGTTGCTCATGAAACAAGTCAAGTTCTGAGGTGGGAATCCACAAGCTGGAAGAGGCACCACCTACTCCCATCGCTGGGGAAGCCGCGCCAATCTGGGCATGCTACGACCGCGTGAATTAGCAGCCAACATCAGGAATCTGAGGATTTAATTACGAACGCGCACTATACACCTACCAAGGCGCTCGTAGCTCCGCGGGCATCGCCCAACTGTTGTTCCATATCTGCCAAGCGAGTTCGTAAATTCGCTATCATGGCATCCCGGACATCCTGCAGCCATACCAGTCAGCATTTCCACCGGAAAACCAAAAAAAAAAAAAGAGAGAAAAGGGAGAAAGAAGAAAAGAGAAAAAGGGGAAACCTACCTCCGCAAGTCCCCGGGGTTGGAGCCGCTCTGCGTACTTTGTCCTATATAGACGCAAGTAGTCCTCGCTATCCCGCGCCTGTGATTCTACAATCGTGCCACCCCGTTGCCAGTCCTCATACTGTTCGGGGAATCACACGCGCCAGTCAATGCAGGTCGCCGGTCCCCACGTCTTTCTCCCGACACGAGGTGGCGCAGCTGAATCCATCCATTCTTGAGCCAGTCCTAAAGTCCTCATAACTAATCGTAGCCGAAGCGGCTCGATTTCATTCAGGCAGTGCATCCACAGTTCCCGTCCGAACCGGGCACGACTTGCTAGAACCCACGGCTGGTCGGCATCGACCATGTCTGAGTAGGGTCTCCAGTTTACCATCGCTGCAGGGAACTCCTGTAGCTCCCGCCTTAGCACCATCAGTTGGTAGGTTAGGGGTGCCGCACTCATGATGGGTTCCCACCGCCTGGCTAGCGGCACCATCGCAGGTCGCCAATGCCGAGCTCTCCCCATAGGGAGGTAATAATAGCTCCACAGCTGCTCGACGCAGGTCATCAGAACTTTGCAAAAACACAAAAAAATACAAAACAAGCAAAACCAAAAAAAATACCTGGATGAATGGTGTGAAACCACTCACAGTCATCTCACGATCCGTTTCTTGGAATAGGCCTGCAAACAAGTGTGCCAGCATGGCGGCTCCCCAGGCATAATACCCTACTCTTTCAAGGTCTGACAGCAACTCCAGGAAGCAATATTGGATACCGTCCCCTTTCGAGCTCAGTACCAATCTCCCCAAAAGGAAGAGGAGAGATCTCCTCAAATCTATGTTGCATCTTTCCCAGTTGCCGAAATCTGTGCAGTACACGGCACGGCATCCTATTTCCATCCTTTCCATGAACTCTTCTGAGGATTCATCGTCCCGCCGACGAGTGTCGGTGAGCCCTAATGCATCCATCAGGGACGCCCTAGCTACCGACCTATTTTTCTGACCATCTAGGTCCAAACCCAGTAACTTCTGGACACCTTCTCTGTAGTCCGCGTAAGTGACTCCGGTCACTGCTTCGCCCTCTACCTTCAGGCTTGTGATCCGGACCACATCCTCCAAGCTGGGCACCATGTGCCCCCAGGGCATCAGGAATGCCCGACTCACTGGGTCCCATCTCTCACACAAGGCTTGGATCAGGACCAGGTCGAGCTGGATCGGCTCGATCCGAAGGAAGGTACCAAATCCCATCACGTCTAGCCTCGCCTTCTGAAAATCTGGGAGGCCCCTGTACGCTGCTACTACCAACTCCCATAAGATTTGTGATTTCATCACAACCTACACATACAAGGAATGGGGGTGAGGTCTGGTCAGAAGAAAGGAAGAAAGAATGAAAAAGGGGCAAGAAAACTTGGCTTACGAGTTGTGATTGGGCCCTTTCGCTGAAGTGCCCTTCAAGGTCTGAAAGCCTCCTGGAACTACTACCACTGGACCTGCTTCTCTTCGAGGAATGGGAAGATTCGCCCTCCATCCAACTCTCAGAATTTTGAACTCCTCCTCTCCCGTGAGAACTCGTGCTCCTCGCGTTAGCTCTCGATATACCTGGGAAAATAAAAGGGACAAGAATTTATAGAAACAGAAGGAGTGCGGGCCAAGATTGCCTCCATCACCTGTTAATGATAGCCCTCGCAATGAGGCACCGGCCAAGCGGTCCCATGTGTCGCTTCACCGCTCGCACAGGGTGATTGACTGGATGAAGAATAGGATGAACAACCCCTATGATTGTCTAGGGATACCCTATCATGATTTGGAGGACGTCCGTAAAATTTGACACAGCATTCGGGAAAAGAAACTAGGGCCGTCATTATTGACTTCGACGGCAGATTCCCGTCGAAAATGGTCACAACAAGACGCGATTCTCCGCTCGGGGCGGAGTCTCGGCAGACCCATCACATGGGAACAGTGCAAAGGAGAAGAAGTGTAGGGAAGAAGGAACGCACAAAAGAACAAGTAACAGCAGAAAATCAAATCATTCCATTCATAATTCTACATAAGCTGTCACAAACACTACAATCATAGAGAGGTGGCGGGTCCACTAGCTCGCCAATCCTCACCATCACTCATCTCTCTGGGCACTCTCCTCCTCTCCCCCGAGGTGAGGGTCCCTCAGAAGCCTCCGGGATCCCCGTATAGTAGCACCTGCCTCGCCTCTGGGCGCCTGCTCCGCAGCAGTGACTCGCTGCTCCTCCCCTGGCGTGGCGAAGAAGCCACTGGCGGCAAAGCGACCGGACTGGCGGAGTCGCTCCCCGAACTCTCGCGCTCTCTCGTAGCGCATCTCCATCCCTCCTAGTCTCTGCACGATGGCCTGAAGCCCCAGCTGGAGCTCCCTCACTTGGGCCTCCAAGGCCCTCCTCTCGGTCAGATCCCACTGTCGCTCGGACCTTCTCTCGGCTTTCTCTCTCTCTGCCTCTCTCCTCATCATCTGCAGAAGAACCCTTAACTCCAGGATGTCTGGAGAAGGTCTCTCCTCACCACGATGTCGCAGCTCCGCTACAGTCGCCACCCAGGCATCACGCTCCTCTTCCGCCCGGGTCGCGCGGGCCACCGCACCGGCAAGTTGCTCCCGGAGGGAGGTAATCTCGAGAAAAGGGGCCGAGGAGCTGGAAGACCCGCCAGCCACTCCCACCGTCGCTGTCTGCTGGGCACGCTGGAACAAAATAAACAACGGCCGTCAGTGAAACTCCAAAATCTGAAGTTAAAAGTGCAGCACGTAACTTACCAGGACCGATAGCTCATGTTGAGCGACGGCCAGCTGCCGCCTAGTCTCTGACAGTTGGGCGCGCGAGCCGCCGATGCCACGCGTGTCCCCAGCTTGGGGAAGCCCCGCGTAACTCTCTCTCTGCCGCCGCAGGAAGTCGGCACTGTCCTGCACCAGTACACCCCCTTGCTGTCCAGGGAGACGTACGGGCCAGTCCTCGAGCCTCGCCTTGCCGCGACTCTCCCTCCTGACGCGGCTCGGCTCGTCCGCACTCGACCACTCATCGGCCAGACCCAGGGTCCTTGCCATGTCCTGCACCAAGAAAGGGGTCCCACATCAGTCAAAAAGAACGCGTCCCCTGTCTAGGACGCGTCCATCATTTGAGTGCAACACTCGCCGAACCCTTTCCCCCCTCGCGCGACTCGCTTCAAAACCCAAAATGAATTAAAAGAGGAAGAGATCGGAGGACCTACCGGACCGTGTTCACCTCCTCCCACGCCATCGGGCCCCTCGGGTCCCTCGGGGGCCCGAAGAGGCCCTTCCTCCTCCATGGACGACGTTCCGTGTTCGGGCGCGTCCCTCCTCAGGCGAGGAGTTCCTCGTCCCTCTCCACCTTCACCATGATCGGGCCCACCGAACTCCATCAATCAAAAGAGGAGGAAGATGAAAAGGGGCAAGCGAGTTTCGACGGAAGGAGGGCTCGTTTGCGGGTAAGGCACGGGAGAAGAAAGGCCACCCGACGCTTTAAATTTGAATTCAAGGACTAAGACGCGTCCTCGCGCCTGGACGCGCCCAAAAGGGGGAGAAAGGAAACAGAATCCCCCCGTGCAAAGCGTAGTTCCCCGCTGTTCAGGACAAGGTCTCGTGGAGTGTGCCTCGAAGGACAACTCAGTGCAAAGAAGAAAGTGTGGGAGAGAGAGAAGTACACACAACACAAGAAAGCCATTTTCATTTCATATAATAGCCGAAAGTACATCATACAGTGAGAAGGGTGACGTGTACAAGCAACTCTCTAACTCTCACCATCACCCTCCTGGTCATCTCTCTCCTCCGCCGCAGCAGCCTCCTCGGCATCATCCCTCAGCCTCCTCGGACGACGAGCCCGTCGTTTCCGCTTCTGTGGACCCTGGCTCGATCCTCCTCGCTCCATTGGGACGAAGAATGGGTCGTCTAGGGTGACTAGGTCGTCAGAATGAACAGTAAATGAGCAAAAGGGGGGGGGGCAGCCCTTATATATAGAAGCTACCTTCTTTGGGGCGTCCAGGCGCCTGGACGCCCCCACAATTTTTATTTTTATTTTTTTCAAAATTCAAAAATTTTGGGGCGTCCAGGCGCCTGGACGCCCCCAAAACAAAAAAACAAAAAAAATAATAAATAAAATTTTGGGGCGTCCAGGACCCTAGATGCCCCCAAAACAAAAAAAACAAATAAAATAAAAAAAATAAAAATTAGGGGCGTCCAGGCCCTTGGACGCCCCTATAATAAATTTTTTTCAAAATATATATATATATATAATAAAAGTAAAAAAGATAAGAGTATGTATAATCCAAATAAAAAAAACACAAAGAAAAAGAAAAACCACAAAAAAAAGATAATAATAATTAAGTGGACGGGGGTCCCAAAACATCAATGCCAGATTTTATTCCATCAGAAAAGTAGAGTGAGCTACATCAGGGGTTTAGGCGCCTTAGGCCTGAACTTCCCCAGTTCGGTTACATAAGCCCTCCACGGCTCGCATTCTTCCACCACGTGCGCTAAGGCCTTTCCCGCAACACTTGTCTTCCAGGGAGCTTTAATGGCCTTCGCTTCCTTCGCGTCCGCTTCAGTGCCCAACTCCCTTTTCTTCAAAGGAACGATGCCAGTCGGTGGCGGGAACGAATGGCGTGGGATGCCAATCTGGAGGCAGCACCGATGCGCATTATAAAGGACGAACTCGGTCGCACCAATCAGTTGAAGATCAACTTCGGGAGAAGGCCTCATGAGGAGATCAAGCGAAAGCAAACATGCCGGTGCGCAAGTGAAGAAGCCTTGTGTCACGGTGCGGAACTGAGACCGCCAATCTTCACGTTTCTTCAGCCACGGAACGCGGTTCACTACAGTACCACCGAAGCCTAACACGTCGGCTATGTGGTGAAGCGGGCTTTGTTGGAAAAGCTTCGAAGCAGTTGGCATTCCCTCGCGGTGGTCGAATTTGAAGTGCAGATCAAGCCAGCAATTTAAGACAAGTGCGCAACCAAAAGGAGGCTTACCCATGCTCCAGGCAGTAAGGCCGCTGTAAAGATAGGCAAGGACGGCGGGTCCCACCCTCTTTCCACGCCAGATCCCGCAGATAGCACTCAGTTGGTCTTCCTCCACTATGTTGTCGGTATAAGGAAACAAGAGAGCACCCGCCAGACAAATGGTGAACCCCTTCATGATTCCCTCCAAATAGTCATCGTCTGGTGACCCTCTCAGGGCGTCCATAACCCACTCCGCAAGCTTTTGGAGATCGATCCCCTTTTGAGTACGGACCTTTCTGGCTGCATCGGGCGGCATGAAGCTTCCAAGAACGCTTTCAGAAGTACCCCGTGTCAGCATCCGCATAGCCTTCACCTTCCTGTCACTCTTGAATTTCTTCAATCCGAGCAGAAGTTCCACCTCCTCGAGGAGGATGGTCACCTCGAAGGTCGGGAAGATAAAAGTGTGGGTCTGGAGATGCCAGATCTCCACTAGTGCGCCCATAGCCGCCCAGTCCATACGAATCTTCTCGTAATGCTTGGCGTGAATAAGGAGCCCCTGCAGATGCCACTTCGAGAGTATGGCCCTCATACCAATGGAGATATTGGAAGTTAGCTTTGAAAGCCATGGCAGTTTGGAAAACTTCCTCGGGCCTGGGAAGAGTGGATATGGCTGGAAGAGGAAAGAAAGAAGAAATGAAGGAAGTAAGAAGAAGGTTCACATGAAAAATTTGAAATGAATCAGCTTACCATATGCGACAAGATCATCCCACTCAGATGACCCTCGAGGTCGGAGAGTCGCCTGATCTCGCTGCTAGGCCTGCTCCTCTTCATAACGCGGGAAGACTCTCCTTCCATCCTGAAATCTCTAGATTCTCCTCTCCTTCCTCTCCTGAGCTTCCAAAATCCACCTTGGTGCATTTGAATGAACTAGCCTAAGGGGAGTTCTTATAGGAAGGGAAGATCGCTACAGGACGGAACATGTCACATCAGCAGTCAGTGTCAGGATTTTGGCTAGATTTCCTTTCCATTGTGGTGTGATTCTGTTATAAATCTGCTACTTTCTGATGTCATTAATCCATGCTGGCCTGTGCAGGTTTTACTAACGGACATCGTTGTCCAGTCTCCTGTCCCACCTTTCAATGGTTGGTCCCACCATGTCATGCATCGTAGTATATGATACCTACGCTACTAAAACATGTCAAGGACCTTGCGACCCGAACAAATCTGGGATTTGAGTTCCCCTTCAACAAAAACAGTGATGATCCCGGGAGAATTTGGGTTGTACGGATAGACCGTTAATTTGTGGTAGCATGGGGACGACGGTTCCATTCAGTGAGTTGGTGCGCGGATAAACGGGCCCCAACCCAGTGTCGGCTCACCGGATCGGTATCTTGACCCGTTCTTAACAAGTTGATAATATTATCCTTGGCTATTTTCTATTTTAGTTTGTTTTAAATGTTTCTTTAAACCCAGCATGCATTCATATAGGACTTTGATTTATTGCGGAAGATCATTCAAGTGATTCGATTGTGAAAGCCGTTGTGTTTCAATTCTCACAAATATGAGATATTCCACTCCGAATGAAATACTGAGTTTCCTTGAGACAGCCCTACGCTGCTCTTCCAAAGGAGACCCTTGTTTGGACAGACCCTCAGATATTCCTTTACTTTTGACCTTGTTTGACCCACCTTGGCCGCAGCACTTCCACATTGGCTGGTAACCGCTCCCCAAAGGTGAAACTTGCAGGTTTATGACCCAGGTACTTCCACACCGAGAAGTTGGTCTCTTTTTTTTCGTGCCTGAGCACAAATCTCACCCTCCCTTATTTGATCTCCGTCCGAACAATCGTATATATTTGAAAGACCTTCTTCAAGGTCGCCTCATTGAAACTCCAAGAAAGATTCCAAACAGTAACGTCAAAAGCGTGTCTCATCACACCTTGGCATCAACTTATCAGTCCGCTCCCACTTCATTTCACTCCACTTCGATACCATTCCACTACGTGTCGCTCCCTTGCAAAGCAAACGCCAAGGCGGGGCAGCTGTAGACACGCCATTCTTGACGTCTCCTGAGAAAGTCTCATATTACTATACAACGCCCCGCAACGGCTTACGCATTTCGAATCACTCGAGTGCTTCCTTTTCTTGGGTCTTCTTCTGCCTTTTTCGGCATTCAGAATCGTCCCGTCATGGCATTCGGACAGCGTCAACACCAGTCAGACGCATCAGGAGGTTCCGGAATCAGAAAGGGTGTCTGACGGGCGGCCGCCGACGCCTGATTTGAGGACCCGGGTGGGTCTTAATGGGGGCGTCCAGGCCCCTGGACGCCCCCATGTTTTTAATTTATTTTATTTTATTTTCTCAGGGCCCAAACCAAATAAAAAATATATATATTAATGGAGGCGTCCAGGCCCCTGGACGCCTCCATAAAAACAAAAATAAAAAATATGTGTAAAATGCCAGTTGGCATAAAAAACAAAAAAATAAATAAAAATATATATATTAATGGAGGCGTCCAGACCCCTGGACGCCTCTATAAAAATAATTATAAAAAAATCAAAATGCCAGCTTTGGCATAAAAGACAAAAGAAAAATAAAAAATAATATATATAACGGGCACCGCTCACCGAACGACGGTTTGTCGTGTGTGAAAAAATCCAAATTATAGAGACGTCCAGTCAGCAGGACGCGTCCATTTCTGAATCACGAGGCGCCGCTCACAAAACCACGCGTTGTGCCAAACCGCGTGCGGCCGTCGTCGGTTTTCGGTGGACCTGTTTGAGGCGTCCGGAGCCCTGGACGCCTCCACAAAAGTATTCCAAAAAAAAATAGAATAAAATATTAATTCGGCCCTGATGGAGGTGTCCAGGGTCCTGGACGCCTCCACCCTCCGGAGCTCTATAAATAGAGGCCCACCCCCTCAGTTCTGAGGGCTTCGAAGTGATCCGATAGGCTGCCGGAGCCCAGAGGCTACGGAGTCATTTTCTAACCCGTGGGTTCTTTTGTAGGTGGAGGTTCTGCCGGCTTCTCGGGTGCTCACGCTCGCGAGAGGAAGGTCATCTTCATCCACCGCGCTCCCACGTCATCCCCACGCTGCCGGAGCTCCGCCGGATTTCACCATCGGCACATCCAATAAGCTAATTCTTTCCTTTTCTTCGTAGTTCTTTTGCATTCATCATTTTGCATCCCCTATCCCCCTTCATAAGGGCGCCTTTTCTTATACACTTCTTACATCCATCATCTCATTTTACTCCTACTCGAGTCCGAGAGGGGTTTAAAAGATAACACCAACCAGGTGTGTGTCTTGCCATCATTTCGTTATTTTTTATCGCAAGGATTTGAATACTACACCTCCATCTTTCTAATCCACTTGTCATTTGTTTGTCGTTGTTTTGCAAGGGTAGCCGAGGAAAGCCCTCTCCGTCGGCCGGCCGGAGGGAGAGGAAGAAGCAACCCGCCATCTCCCGCTCTTGAGGTAGGCGCAATCACTTTCTTATTTTGGAGTCTTTCGGCCCCTGGCGATCACATCTTATTTTCGAGGCCGCGGCGAGTCACTTCCCCAATGGCCGTTTAAATTTCCGTTCTTATATTCTCTTTATACTCTGTTATATTCTACTCATATTCTCGAGGCCGCGGCGAGTCACTTCCCCAATGGCCGTTTAAATTCCCGTTCTTATATGTTATATTCTTATCTATTCGTGTTCTCGAGGCCACGGCGAGTCACTTCCCCAATGGCCGTTTAAATTCATGTTCTTATACGTTATATTCTTATCTGTTTATGTTCTCGAGGCCGCGGCGAGTCACTTCCCCAATGGCCGTTTAAATTCTCGCTCTTTGTATTCTCTTTATATTCTGTCATCTTATTATCTGCTCATATTCTCGAGGCCGCGGTGAGTCACTTCCCCAATGGCCGTTTCAATTCTTGTTATTTAATTTTTGCACCATTCCCATCCCCCTGAGGCCGCGGCGAGTCACTTCCCGCTATGGCCGTTTAACCCCCATATCTTGCTATATCACACTTGTCCCGCTCGCCCCGCCGGAGCAATCTCCCGTGGTGGCCTCTTCTCTCTCTTCTCTTATTTCTGTGTTGCAGCAAACAAACAAACAAAAAAGAGGAGCCCGCGCGCGCTCCGCGTCTTCTCCGCTCTTCCCCGAACCGCGTGACGTCGCTCACACTAAGCTCTACGGATTCTGTAAGTATAAGAAAACGTAAAAAGGTTAGATTTTTAGCGTACAAACGCTCAAAAATCTAAGTGGATAGAAGTATAATCAGGCTTAGAACTCTTGAGGATCGATCTTACACCTAATAAGAACTCTAGAATTGTTCCAATCCAAGAAACCCTAGCTAAAACCCTATAAATAGACCCCATAACCAACCTCCACGACCCTTACTTTTGGCTCGCGTGGTACTAAGGTAAAGAGGTCGAATTAGAGGTTTGTTTCTTCTAGGAATTTGTTCATCTTAGTTAGATCTAAATTTTTTCAAAATTTCGTTCTAGAAGATCAAGCCTCCAGGGAGATAGAAGCCTGTAAAGACGTTGGTTTGGTGAAAGTAACTCAAGAAACTGTGCGACCGACCCAGAAAGATCAGGAAAATAAAGCCCCAAATGAGGTAATTAGATAGAAGGTTTTTAGAACGATTTGTTCCTTTTAGTACCATCTTCTTAGCCTCCAAATTTCACATCTTTAGGTCAAGAGAGTCGGGAGATAGAGGGGCAAGAAGTTACTTCTTCGGTTCAGCACGAGCAAGAAATTAGGGTTAACTTCTAGCCCTAAATTCGAAGCCTAAAGCCCAAAATAGAGGTAGGTTATCTCATGAACGGCTTAAACATGATCTTAGGAGTAAAAGCTCTCTTGTTTTACGAAATTTCATGCATGGTACATGTCGTATTTAATGATTTGGCAACATTACGCATGTAGGTTGAAGCATGCATCATTCCAAACCCTAATTACAAACATAACAATCTTTGTTAAAATCTATGCAAAATCCCTGCATCTTCACGATGTTGTACCCTTGCACCATGTTATATATATATCCCTAGCAAGAATTCATACATTAATTGGCTATAGATTAGGTCTGAACTTCAGGTTTGGATCTATCTGCAACACAGGGAGAAACGGTCTTTCAAGAGATCGCATATGTTTTACAAACGGTGCTACGATAGACCGCTAGCCACAAGAAACGGTCCTCTCTAAACCGTTTTCATTTTCTGAATTCTGTATTTATGTTAACCCGAAACATAAAGCAGATTAGCCTTATTTATCATATAATAAGCCTAGCAAAATAGATCTTTTTCCTATTTTAAGTACTGCTTTCATATACTTGGTTACATTCCCTACTCATCTTAGATGATTTCATGTTCTTATGCATTTAGAAGTTGTTTTTAATCTATATTACTTTCATTGCCTAAAACTTATACTTTTGTATTTATGGGAACGTTTTTATAAGGTTTATAGATTTATTTGATCGCTGATTTATCATGATCTCTCTTATCTAAGAGTCATTTTCTTAAGTACATGACACATATCCCGATATGTTGTCATTAGTTACACGTTGCACATTAAGAACACCATCTTGAACTAGTGAACCTCTCCATTGGATATTCCTTCCAAAGGACTAGGTGATCTTGTTTCAAGGCCTCTAAAAGTCTCCCCGAGCCTTGGATTCCCACTAGGACGTCGAGCTGGTTGTACCATAAAAGTCCAATTGTCTAGAAAGTACTTTCCGGTGTTTTAATGAGTTTTGGACCTTAGTGGCCTAATGTATGACCGCCAGAGTCTGTTAGCGGCCTATTGATAGACCGCCAATGTCACCTAGTGGCCCTGCCCTAGACCGCATGGTTCCATCTTCTTTTTTAATATTTAACCCATGATTTTACCTTTGGGTTGAGTATTCCTATGTTCCAGATGGTCTATTGATTATCTAGAACTTGTCACCTTATTCCAAAGATGTCTAAATAAATTATGAAAATTAATGAATGTACCGTTATGCCGCGGATTTCTTTCCAAAGCATGACCTAGTTATTAATGCATTCTTTGAATTCTTATATTCATATTTGGTGCATTCTTCCATTGACGTTGTATCACAAAACTATTATTGAACTTGTTATCTTATTGGCCAACATTATTTTTTTACTCGTGGAAGTAGCTTGATTTATACTTGAAGATGCAGTTCGAGCACTGATTGTGTTCAAGGGCTCTATACTAGTCCCCTCGGCTGATTATGGGAAGCATACTATAAACCATGGGGTATGATGCTACTGGCGTCGCATTGCGCTGGGAGTACTTTCTTTATAAATAAGTGAAGATCCATGAATATCCACAAATATTCACGAAGTATTTGCATAGCAAAAGTACATTCTTGCGTGTTACATGACTTTCTAGTGCATAGCCTTTATGGTTATGAAAAGTGCATTCTTGTTACATTCTTGTTCATGGAAAGGCCAAAAATTACATTCTTGCTATATTCTTGTTATATACTTGCTCAGTCATATTCTCATATCTTGTTTTGACCATATCTTGCTATTTTGGTTCTATTCGCATGTTTTACCATATTCGCATGATTTAACTTTCTCTAGAGCTAAAAATGTTAATCACTTTAAGATTGCCGTCATGTTGATACGAAGATACCTACTTGGCAAGTGTGCTCATTACCTACTTTCTCAAATATTTCAGGAAGGACTAGTGAATCGGATTCAGATTATACAAGTAGCGGGTCCGAGAGCAAGTGAAGGTCATGTGGACGAGAGAAGCCTTAGTTTTCTAATGTCTAGCCAAGTCATTATGTAATTTTTATTTTCTTGAGTGTATGGTGTAAGAATGGTAAGAGTCAAAGATCTTATGTATACTGATGGTTATTTATATGAAATAAAGATGAAGGTTTTAGTGAATTACTTGTGCAATTACTTGGTGTGATTGATTATATTGCTTACAAGAGGCTTACTATGCCGGCTGTTCACGTTCCCGATTGCTTCCGCTTCATAAATCTCAGGACGTGATAGTTAAGGTGGTATCAGAGCGTAAGTCTAAGGACTTACTTATTTCTATGAAATATATGTATCATGTCATAGGCTAAGTCCAAGGTTTAAGGACCCACACCTATGAAACTAGAAAGGAATCTCCAACCCATGTGAGAATTGCATAGAACCCGGGATGAGCTAGTTGTTTAGGATATATCTTTAAGCTAACTGCCTTTAAATTCTATGAAGAATAACAAACCTATCGCTTTTCTCAGGTACCTCATTCTTACGATGGCTCACCGTGTTGATTGGGGTGGAATGCAATAGACCGTTACGGGTCTCACCCAGGCATTGCAAAATATGGTTCAAGCCGACGCAAGAGCTGGGGCTGGTGATCTTCACCGCAACTTCAGGAGCCTAAATCCTCCACGATTTTCTGGTTCCTCTAATCTAGACGAAGCCAAGAATTGGATTGACGAAATGAATCGCATATTTGAGGTTATGCAATGTGCTGACTAAGAGAAGGTTCATCTTGCCACATTCCAACTCAATAAAGATGCCCGTACATGGTGGAAGTCAATTCCTGCACCGCCTCAAGATGCACCACATACTTGGGAGGGATTTCTCACCCTCTTCCGAGCTAAATGCTTCTCCGAACATGTCAAGGAGAGGAAAGCTATGGAATTTGTTTCATTATGCCAAGGCATGATGATAGTAGTTGAGTATGAACTCTAGTTTTCTAGGCTGGCACCTTATGCTCCTCATCTGGTTAGTACCGACTTATTAAAAGCTAATCGATTTATGGACGGTTTAATGCTTGGCTTTATCCAACAACTAGGGTCTCAGAACATCCGTACATATGCGGAGATGGTCCAACGGGCACATCTATGCGAAAGGACCTTAGAGAAGGTCGAAAAACTTAAAGGAAAAGGAGAGGACCCGAGCTGAAGGTCTGATCGGAATAAAAGAAGGAAAAGTTTAGTATCACGGAACCTTACAAATCCCGTGATAGCAAGAAGAGATCCCGGAACGGGAATGGTAGTGGCTACCATAAGAACAAGAAGGCTAAAGAAGAAGAAAAGCAAGTCATGGTGGCTTGTACTTTCTGTGAAAAGTTCAGCCACTCAGCCAAAGAATGCTAGAAGCGTCTCGGCGCTTGTTTACGATGTGGCAGCCAGGAGCACCGCATGCCGGATTTCCCCCTCATGAAGGTTCAAATTTCCAATGGTGGACGCAAACGTCAGGCTCGTCTTAATGCTATTATAGATGATGAAGAAGTGCCCAAGGATGATGGGTTAATGGAAGGTACCATTCAAGTTTATTCCCATCCTGCATTCATGTTATTTGATACTGGTGCTTCTTATTCCTTTATATCTACTACTTTTGTAAAAACCTTGCCAGTTTCAACAGTTCCTCTACCTTCGGACCTAGCAATCACTACACCATTAGGTCCCGGAACCAAACTTACAACCTACTACTGATGTGACACCACCTTGGGAGTGGCAACCACTAGGCCAATGCTCCTTGGACCTATTACCTGCAAGTATGCAACTTTGACGGTGGACTCACTCAGGCGAGCTCACTCGCGTAGCGCACACAATTGCCCATAGGCCAACCGGCGATAGTGGAGAGGGTCCAAAGTGGGACCTCACTGTTCCGAGGTTTGGCTAGCTTGAGATTGAACCCCTAAGGGTCTGGGTTGCCCAAACCAACGGGCGGCCAGCACGCCGAGGGCATAGGTTGTAATGACTCCCTCACAGCTCACCCGCGGTAGTCACATAAATGTTAGCAATTCGGGATCGAGCGCTCAACTCATTGTCCGACGGCACTAGCCGCGATACTAAATCAGCAAAGGAAAAAATAGCAAGGGGGTAACCGAGGCTCACATGATCGGTGTGAATACACCGATCCCGTCGGAGACGAGGGCGAGCGAGGAAGCGTGGGCTTACCCGCACGCCGCACCGGAGAAGCTTCAACCTGAAAATTAATTAACAAACACTACACCCCGTGCAAAGGGGTAGGACTAGGGGTGGGAGAATGTTGAATTACATGAAAATACTACCTTCCGTTGGGAGGGGCTTTAAGCCAGCCAGGCGGGGTGGGGGGAGCTAAGTTAGGAGCTGAATTGTCGAACTACGCCGGTTCTGCCGGCTTCTGAAATAACCTGATAGACAGTCGATGACGGCGCTGCCACGGGCTCCGCCTAGCTCAGATGAGGCCGAAACCAGTGCCGAAACTTCATGGGTTGGCCCAGGACGACGTCTGAATTTTGGGGGAATTTCTTGATGTCGACGGTAGTTGGGGCAGGGTCTTGAACAGGACCGAACTGCTCTGGCTCTGACTGTTCCTAGAGTGTTGTTGCAGGAAGATGAGGGCGCCATGAGCACTCCCAGGGTCCGATTGATACGGGATCAAGAATGATGTGATCGTGGTCGAGTCTTCTTCGAACGGAGACCAACGGGGCCATCGTTGGAGGTTGGAGCTGACCGCGAAGATAGGAACAATGGAAGAGTGTCGGACCAGGCTCTGGAGGAACTGACCTTCCGCACCTTGGGGAGAAAATTTGGAACTCTTGACTTCGTCGTCCAAAAATTGTTCTACTTCTTGGAGAGCGCAGGGGACTTGAAGGAGAAGCTCTCAACCAAGTTTCACACCCATATCTGCTCAGGAACGGCCATGGTCGCACTGGAACTTGGGCTCTAGTTCTCTATCGGAGTATTCCTACGCAGCATGGGGAGAATGGCTCTCCCGGGCAGCTCAGAGCTCGGATGGACGCGAGACCACCTCGCCTGGGAAGCTCTCTGGACGGCCTTTCCAGAAATATAGAGCTTGTCAGCAAACTCTTGGAGATGGTGTCATGACCGAGCGTTCAACTGGTACCTCTACTGCTGCCTGCGAGCTGGGAACAGGCTGGTGGTGTAGGGTTGTGTGTATGAGGGTGGGATGGCCAAGGGAAGCAAGGGGAAATGGGGAGGGCGACCAGGGGAGGAAGGGGATGTTGGGTAGGGGTGAGGCGCAGCCAGCAAGGGAGGGAGATTCAAATTTGGCCCAGGGTTTGAGCCCCTTCAACCTTGGGGAGAGGGAGGGGTGCTTGGGGAAGGGGAGTGGGTGGTTGGTGGTTGGAGGGTGGCTTGGAGATTGGTGGATTCCACCTTGGGGGTTGGGGGGAATTGAATGAGTGTATGGGGAAGGGGGGATATTAATGAAGAGTGAATGGAGGAGAGAGGAGGGGGAAATTTGAATTTTGGGAGGGGAAGAGAGAGAATGGGGGCACCCCCCTTTGAGAGAGAGAGATAAGAGAGAGAGAGAGAAATATCAAGAGAGAGAGAAGAAAACTCCACAAAGGAATTATCTATTATATTGATCATCAAAGGATACAAATGAGAGAGGGGAGGGGGCTATTTATAGACTCCAAACTTTTCCTAGGACCAAATTACCCCTGTACAATTGACAGAATGACCACACAGTCCAAGGAGGGGCGCCCCTGGGCCTAGCCCATAGAATTGGGCCCAATAACCTATCAAACCAACCATATGATGACTTACTTAGGTAAATGACTTGCTAACCTAGGTACCAGACTCAAATAAAGGGAAAATTACACAGTTTATGACTCAAATAAAATATAAAAATTACATGACTAGACTCAAAAACATATGACGAACACAATGGCGCATGTCGACGAACAATCCAAGCCTCAAAAAATGTGGAGGGGTAAGGGATGCCCCCATCAACTACCCCGATAGTGAGGTAATGGTAGAAGGTCATAATCTTACAGCAAACCTCGTATGTCTTGACATGGAAGGCTATGATGTTATCTTAGGTGTAGATTGGCTTGTGGACCACGACGCCTATATAAACTGTCGCAACAGGATTATCTCTTTTCGGAAACCAGATCTTCCAAGGTTTTCCTTCCTTGGTATCAAGTATAGGAAAAATCATGCTATTGTTTCATCTCTTCACGCTTACAAACTCATTTCGCAAGGATGTGAAGCTTTCCTTGCTTCCGTAATCATTAGCGAGTCCAAGGAGATCGTCTTAGAAGATATTCCCGCTGTGAATGAGTTTCCCGATGTATTCCCATCAGATTTACCTGGTTTACCACCCGAAAGGGAAGTAAACTTTTCTATTAAACTTCTACCAGGAGCAGTACCCGTTTCAATAGCTCCCTACAGGATGTCCCCCACAGAACTCAAGGAATTGAAGAGACAACTTCAGGAGCTATTAGATAAGGGTTTCATTCGACCTAGCACATCCCATTGGGGTGCGCCAGTTTTATTTGTCAAAAAGAAGGATGGATCTCTCAGGCTATGCATTGATTACCGGCGATTGAATCAACTCACTATCAAAAATAAATATCCGTTGCCACGTATCGATGAGCTCTTTGATCAAATTTTAGGAGTAGAGTACTTCTCCAAAATAGACATCAGGTCAGGTTATCATTAGCTCCGAATCAAGAATGAAGACATACACAAGATGACTTTCTGAAGCCGATATGGCCACTATGAGTTCATTGTAATGCCGTTCTGGTTAACCAATGCCCCGGCAGCACTTATGCAACTTATGAATAATGTCTTCAGACCTTATCTCGACTGATTTGTGGTCGTCTTCCTTTATGATATTCTTATATACTCCAGAACTAAGGAGGAACATGAAGAGCACATAAGAATAGCCTTGCAAAAACTAAGAGAGCACAAACTGTATGCAAAGCTTAACAAGTGCAAGTTCTGGTTAAAGGAGGTCTCTTTCCTTGGCCATATTATTTCAAGAGAGGGTATTGCTATCGATCCTTCTAAAGTTGAAGCTGTTAAGAATTGGAGCCAACCGACAACCGTGACAGAAGAGTTGACACCCGTTTTATACCCATAAGTCGGGTCATCTCCTTATTCATTCAATATGATGCTCCGAGTTGTTCGCTTTTCATCGAGTCTCCTGATCAGTTGAAGCCTGTTTCTTGAGTCTTCTTCTGGATAAAGAATTGGCTCCCGGTAGCATTTCGTTGGATAAAGCTTAGCAAAACCCTTCCCTATATTCTTGAATCTCAATGCTAAATAACGGTCCCAGGCAGGTGCGTCACTTCCTTCTAACGGATGGATCTTAGACCGTTACTCTTTGAAGAGTCCTAAGGCTTAAGGCCACGTGTTCAGTGCTTATCCTGTTGAATCCACGTTGATAATAACGGTCTGTCGTGCAGCCGTTGTTTCCTTATAACGCCCTATGCTTTGACCGTCATTTCCTTGAAGAGTCCAGCTTGTTGGGGCTTCTTTCCGTTGATCTTATCACTTTGGATAAGGTTGCAAATAGCGGTCGTTCCTTGGTGCGTTACTTCCAAGTGGCGGTCTATCGTACAGCCGTTACTTCTTTCCGGGAGTCCTGGCAGTTCAGGCCTTTTCTCTGCTACTCCGTGTTTGAGATAAGAACGTGGATTGACTTTATCTCTTTCTAATCCGATCCTCAGGACTTCCCGTTTGTTTCTTTGGACTCTTGGTGATATTATCCTCAAAGATTTGCTAAGACTTATCCCTTTTTTCCTGCTAAATTATCCTCTACTCGACCTACGAGTTTTGAGGGTCTATAAATAGAACCCTTGAATTCATGGCCAAAGAGGAGGAGATTTTGATTCACGACGAAGTGCTGCCGAACTCAGGAGCCATCTTCATCTAGGAGGAGTTGCTTCCCACGTCCATCCATCTTCCAGTCAAGGGAGTACTTTTGTTTTGATCTTTCAAGTTCATCTTTGCATGCTTGAGTTCTTCCTTGGTCTTTTTAAACAAAGCATTGTCCCTCCTCCTCCTCCATGTTTTTCACTGTTCTTTAAGCATACAAACATCCTCCCAACTTTTAAAAACACCCAGAGGGGTTAAAAAACCAAAACTCCCCCGTAATTTCCTCTCCTTTTGATGTTCTTAAATTCTTTAAGAATTGATGCTATGCTTGCGAAGAGGGCTGATTGAGGTTGTCTTGTCTTATATTTTCTACTTCTTTGGCAGGTTTACAGGTTCATTAGCACGAGGCCCAAGTCTTCTAGCCGGCTGGAAGAGTTGGAGTTAAAAGAATTCAAGCTTTACTACTGCAGGTTATCTGACGGTCTGGTGCAGGAGCGTCACGTTCTTCTGGCGGTCTAGGGTGAGACCGTTACTTAAAGAAACGCACGGGTCTCTGGCCGTTACTTTCAAGCTGATCTGCAGGCTTTCTTTGGTTTTCTCTCCCGTGGGCGGGTGCTTCATCCACCTATTTCCAAGGTATATTCGAGTCTTTGACTTGTGTTTACTTTGGTGGCGATCACATCTTTCCTTAGTGCTGGGCAATAGCTATTTCCTTCATCACATCTTTATTTCCTTGCTTGTTCCATCCCTAGTGGTGTGTTTTTATTTACTCCTTGCTCCACGCCCCGGCGTGTGTTTTTCCTTTTCCTTAGCGTAATTTGATTGAGATAGCATGCCCATGCTAGAGCTAGCTATGATTGCCTAGGTTCATGTTCACATGTTCATAGGTTTGAGCAGATCTTTGATTGCTTGTTTGTCATCTTGCCATATTACTTAGCAAACCTCAAAAGTAAGATCAAAGATAGGCAAATAAATATCAACAGATAATTTTTTGGCGATCACGGTGGGACAACTTGTGCCAATCGTGCTTCTGATTCTTGTTTAAAACTGCCATCATCTATTTGTTCAGTGGTCTTTTGTTTATGTGGTTTTCATTGTTCATCCTGGTTTTCTGAGTCTTCTGACGGTCCTGTGCCCACGCGTCACAGCATTCTGACGCAGGGGCATTAGACCGCCGCTTTCATCTTGCTGTGTGAGCTTTACGGGCTTTCCGGTTACTTCTGTTGGTTTTTGGTTCCCTGGCTCATATGACGGTCTAGTCTCCCTGCGTTATATATTATCCGGCGGTCTGGCCTTCGACCGTTACTTATTTTTGACGCAGGGGCCTTTCGACCGTTATTCTTCTGGCAGGTATGCATCCGAGGTGCATTTATTTCCACAGTTTATGCTGTGATTTGTTGCTTGGATGACACTTGGCCCTCCTCTTGCTTTGCTAATATTTGCATGTTATGGTGTGCACTATTGATTGTTAGATTGTTAGGCTAGACTTTGCATGCACTCCGGTGCACATAGGGTCATTCATCTCTTCATACATTAGATTGCATTTTCCTACCTTGTTGTGAGGACCTCTCGTCTCCATATTCCTTGGGGCCGACTAGGAAATCACAGCAGGGACCTCCATAAGTCCCCGCGAGCCGTGGATTCCCACACGGACGCCGGGCTGGTTGTACCTTTCCCACCCTGTGTCTAGGGTTGCATAAGTGATTGAGTGGTTACACTTAGAGTCAAACCAAGTCCTATATCCATCTCCTACTAGGGACCTATTGTTGAGAGCACATATCAATCAATTTACTAAGGTTCCAAAGGAGAAATCATAAGAATATTGTCGCATCATTCTAAACAACTTGCTCGATTCTTGAGTGTCTTCATCTCTTATCACTTGCATCTTGTTAGAACACCTAAGATTGATTGCTCATTGTGTGTTTTGTGTTGGTTGTTTTTGCATTTTCCAAGGTTGTCCGTTGCATGTGGAGTTGCTTTCGTCCGTTTGAGTCGTCTTCTCTAGTCGCTTCTTCCTTCACTTTCTATTCCAATCCCCTCTTCGAATCCACCATGGCATCCTTCAATCCTCCGCGCTCCCAAGAGGACTCTCTTCCTCGAGGGCTCCTTGAAAACCCCCCTAGGGTTGCTACCTTTCCTTCCGGAGAAGGGACTGCCCCTCTCCCGTCTTCCACGTCTGTGGGAGGTAGTCAAGGTACCCCTTCTCTCGCTACTCCTTCCGCGGGCTCCGTCCTTCACATGATGGCCCAATTGGACCCAGCTCAACTTCAAGTCCTATACCAAGCTATGCAAGGGTCCAACGCTCCTCCCTCCGCCGCCATTCAAGGTCAATCTAATCCTTCCATTGTCGGGCCGTCCGTTCAGCCCAATCCGATTGACCTCACTCCGGTCCAACCTCGGACCATCACTTTTGCCGGCATGGAGATGGGCCAATCTTCCAATTCAGCCCATCAATCTTTTGATAAAGGGAAATCGCCTATCCCTCCTTTTGTCCAGGTGGATCATCATAATTATGGTTCGGTGGCTTCACAGCTTCTCATGAACCCTTCTGATTTCTTACACCCTCAGCAAGGGGCGGCCCAAACTCACTCCCATCCGGGTCTATCTCAGGCTCAATATTCTTCTTACGGGCCCCCTATTTCCACTGTTTATCCTTCTACTCATGTCTATGGGCCTCCCCCGTCTGCCACCGTCATTCCATCCGCTCCTCAACAATCGGCGTCCTTCGCTACCCCTGCTACCTCCCAAGAGCAGGACTTGCTTAACAAGTGGGCCGCCATGCAGCAACAGCTTGACTTCCTCCAGAAAAGGGTTGGCCCACAATCCTTGGCCGATATTCCTATTCCGAGCTTCCAAAACATTCGGTTCCCTCCGCAATCTGAGCTCCCTAACTATCGCAAATATGATGGGAACAGCAATCCCTTTATCCATGTGAGGGATTTTCTATATGAGTCGGCGCAGTTCCAGTATGATGATCGCCTCATGGCGTACCTGTTCCGCCGATCCTTAGATGGAGTTGCTCTGGAATGGTTTTATTCTCTGCCACTGGAAGAGGCCGAGAGTTTCAAGGTAGTTAAGGACAAATTCATTCAGCGGTTTCAAGACAGGGTCGGGCCAGAATATTCATTCACAGATCTAGTAGCAGAGAAGATGAAGCCGGAGGAAGACTTCGCCACCTATGCAGACAGGTGGAGGCAGATGGCCGCCAGAGTACCTGGCCATATTCCGGAGGAAGAGAAGGTCAAACTACTAATCTCCAATGCCACGCCGACTTTTCACAACATCCTGGCAATGAATGACATAGCCAACATGCATCAACTCTACAGCCGGGCGCGCTTCATACAGACTCAATTCAAGGACTCCCCTATCCATTCTCTATTCGAAAACCAAAAGCCCAAGCACCACAAGAAACCGCAAGGGCCAGTTACTGAGGGGGTCCAAACAAATGAGCAAGTACAGGCCGTTGCTTTTCCGTATCAGGCCGCACCTTTCCGCTACAATCAAAACCCCCGCAATCCACAAAACTCCACTCCGCACAACTTCCAGGCCACTCCACAAAACACTCCCCCCGCCTTCACCATTCCACAAAACGCCTTCACCACACCACAACAACCATCACCACCATCACAATACCATAACGTCCCTCCACCCAGCGGCTACAGCAACAACAATCCAAACAGCAAGCGCCCGGCTCCCAGGAGAGCCCAATATCCTCCGTTGCCCGAGACACTTACGGATATTTTCTCGGCACTTATGTCAGTAAATGCAATTCAACTTCCTCCGGAATGGCTTGTTTGGAACCCGGCGGTTGACCAAATCAAATATTGCATGTTCCATAGGCAGCCAGGCCATACCATAGAAGGATGTTATCAATTCCGAGATCTAGTATATGACCTTCATGAAGGGCAGAGAATCGACTGGGCCGAAATGCATAGGGCCATTGTGGAGATTAAAGAGAAGAGGAGGCAGTCGCAGGGGCAGCAAGTGCAGCAGCATCAAGCACCGCAGCCGCAGCAGCCGCCACAACAACAACAACCACAGCAAGTGCAAGACCTAGGCATCCATCAGAATCCGATGCCGAATCATCCACCCGCTCCTCAACAGCAGCCACCGGCACCAGCACAAGTTAACATGGTTCAACCACCGGCTCCCAATGCCGGGTGGTCTTTTGATGATGATGACGCCGCGCCGCAAGTAATGGCCTTCCACCACAACCTCCGCAACCCTTCCTTCATCCTCCCCAGGCAACCAACACCTTCTCCGCTCATCCTACCATCCACACCCGCTCCAGCCAACCCTCTACCGCTCTCCATCCCATCATACCCTCCAACACTTACCCCCCTCGCCATCGTCACACCATCCCCTAATCCTTCACCCGTTCTCAAACACCCACTAGCCTTCCCGCCACCTGCATCGACATTCGTCACCACCTTGCCTTCCACCAATCCCTCACCTATCATCCACTCACCCCCCATTAACCTCGCTAACCCCACGCTCCACCAAAACACCTCCCCCACACAGCCTATCCCACTCATCCACCCCGCGGCACCCGTCACACTATCTTCAGATACTGCGGCAAACTGTGCCTTAAGAAGCGGAAAGATGTTCCATCGGAATTACATTACTGCTTCCAATCCCCAGTCCACCCAGCCAACGGCCGAGCAAGAAGAGGCTGAACCTCTGCCGGGTACTCAATATGATTTGCTACATCACCTGGATAGAGTACCCGCTAAGATATCCGTGTTGGAGTTAATCAAAAGGTCCACCCTTCATCAGGATGCATTGAGGGACTTCTTGCAGAAAGTAATGGTTAGCGAAGACATGGCAGTCGACAGTTTACCAATGGCATTGGCAACTATTTCCAAAGGGCCGGCAATTACATTCTCAGAAACCGAGCTTGCACCTCCAGGGGCTCGACAAAAGCCACTCTGCATAACAATTACCCTGAACAAAGTCGACATTGAAGCAACATTGGTTGACACCGGGGCCTCAATTAATGTTTGCCCACTTAGTACCCTCCGAGCATGCAACATATCCGAAGAGTTACTACAGCCTACCCTCCCTACTATAGCAGCATATGACAACTCAAGGCGAGCATGTCACGGGGTGATCACCATTCAGGCGGAGCTCGGTCCCCTCACTATGGCCGTGGAATTTTATGTTCTCGACATCGACCCTATGTTCAAGGCTATCTTGGGTCGTCCCTGGATTGACACGCTTGGTGCCGTACCCTCCACCGCACATCAGTGCGTCAAATTTCCCTTTCAAGGGAGGGTCGTCAAAGTTAAAAGCTTGGCCACAGTACAGACGGTCAAGGCCCTCTCAGATCAGGTTCTTCCCACACTATGGCCGAGTAGCCGGCCCGTCGTATCAGTGCTTGATTTGAACTTTCCTTGGGCTTACACATCTCCCAAGCCCATCACTACTCCAGTCAATGTCAAAGTGAAGCCACAGATCCGAGATTCAAAAGGGTGGAATATCATATTGAAACTGGGCTATCAACCGGGGAGAGGCCTCGGGGCGCAATTGTAAGGAATGACTAAGCCCATACCTAAGGGAAAGAAAATGGGCAGAAGAGGCCTTGGTTACAAGGAAACAACATTATCTATAATGGGTGATTCTGGGCCACTTACATGGGATTATCGTGAGCACTTTGTCAGGGGGCCTCTCCAGCCCGGCACATTAGCTCCAGAACCGGTGCAGCCAAGAAGGGATATAGTTTGTCCAGTTGCCAGTCCACCTTCCCTGCCAGGAAGGTCAAATGGTGACATGCTCGACTACAGTCAGGCCTTGCAAAGGATCTTTTCTGAAGAAGATCGCCAGAAACAGCGAGAGGTTCGGCTCGTACAGTGGAGGCCGAAGAAGCAACCCGCGGTTAAAATGCAAAAGGTGGGGAGCTCTCCGATTGTTTTCTCTTGGTTTCCCTCACGCTTCCAATCCATCTTGCAACAAAGGGAGCCCATACCCCGTCTTCCTCCTGTCATGATAAATCCCTCCATCATTGATCCACCGGAGATTCAATTCATCCCTTGTGCTCGCGGGAAGTGTCCGTGTATTGATCTGTCCACTCTACTCACTCCTCTCTCCCCTAATGCTCAGCTCCGTGAGATATGGTTGTTTTCTTCTGATCCTTTCTCCAATGGCATCCTTTCCGAGCTGTTCCCCATGCAGCTCCCACCTCCTCTGTCTTGCTGCATAGTCTCTAATGATCTCCAAAAAAATGTCAAATTTAAAACGAAGATTTTAGTGGAAGATTACGCTGTCCTATCTCCATCCTCTTCCTCCCAGGGGCACGAATCCCCTGCTCCTTCCCTTCCACTAAGCCTTCTCTCTCCTAGGTTAGGGTTAGGGTCTAGCGAGTCTAAGGAAGTAGAGTCAGTTAGGTCTAGAGAAGTAGGGTCTTGTTCTAGGTCGTCCGACCCTTCCCATTCTGAGCCGCGCTCGCTTGCGCATCCTTCCCGATCTGTTCCTGATAGGTTCTTGCAAGATTTGGCTCAGCGATGTCATGCTCTTCTGAAGTGTCCGGAATTCGTCGCCACGACGATTATGATCGAAGATGAAGAGGAAATAGAAGGGGAATGGAGCGATGACGGATTAGGCGTCTATGAGGTTTTGGATGAGAAGGATCCCATAGATGAAGACAGCAATATAGATGACACTGCTGATTTATATGCACAAGGATTAAAGAGATTCGACCAGCCGTCGACGGCAGTGGATGAACCTACAAAGGAAATCAACTTGGGAACAGAAGAAGACCCAAGGCCTATCATTATTTCAGCTGATCTCCCTTCACAGGTAGAAGAATATCTAATTAAGGTTCTAAGGGAGTACAATGATTCTTTCGCCTGGTCTTATGAGGACATGCCAGGTCTTGACCCCTCCTTAGTGGAGCATCGACTCGTGCTTAAACCAGGGGCAACACCTGTTAAACAAAAGTCAAGAAGATTTCACCCCCACATGGCCTTGAGGATCAAAGAAGAAGTCGATAAGTTATACAAGGCCAAGTTCGTCAGAGTAGTCTTATATCCCCAGTGGGTGGCGAACATAGTCCCTGTCCTCAAGAAGGATGGAAAAGTGCGCATATGCATTGATTTCAGGGACTTGAACAAAGCATGTCCCAAAGATGATTTCCCACTACCTCATATAGACGTCCTAGTGGATAACACTGCCGGGTACGAAGCTCTGTCGTTCATGGATGGGTACTCGGGCTACAATCAAATCCGTCTCGCTCCGGAAGATCAAGAGAAAACTTCCTTCACCACGCCCTGGGGCACGTATTGTTATGTGGTTATGCCGTTTGGGTTGAAGAACGCAGGTGCCACCTATCAAAGGGCGATGATGGCCATTTTCCACGACATGATGCATATATACATGGAAGCTTATGTGGATGACATCTTGGTGAAGTCAAGGACAAAAGAAGAACACCCCTCTATTCTGGCTAAGGTGCTGCGGAGAGCCAGGGAGTATAAGCTTAAAATGAATCCGAAGAAGTGTGTATTCGGAGTCTCTTCGGGGAAGTTGCTAGGGTTCATAGTAAGCAAACGAGGGATCCAGATTGATCCTAATAAAGCACAGGCCGTCATGGACATGCCTCCGCCGAAGAACATTACGGAACTTCGAGGACTGATTGGTCGGTTGCAATTCATTAGGAGATTCATATCTCAACATTCTCAGAGATGCCGCCCATTCTATGAATTATTTAAGGCAGGGGTAAAGTTCGAATGGAATCAAGATTGTCAAAGGGCCTATGATGACCTCAAAGAGTACCTAACCAATCCCCCGGTTTTGCAACCTCCTATCCCCGGGAGACCCCTAATCCTATATATCTCGGTTATTGAGGACTCCCTAGGGGCGGTCTTAGCACAAGTGGATGACGAAGGGAAAGAGCGGGCCGCGTACTACCTCTCTCGGTTGTTTAACCCAGCTGAATCCAAGTACACCGCTATGGAGAAGACTTGTGCCACCTTAGTGTGGGTAGCTCAGAAGCTTAAACATTACTTTCTCGCCCACCCAGTTAGGCTGATCTCTAGAATGGACCCAATCCGTTATCTCCTAGAAAAGCCCGTCCTTTCTAGTAGGTTAGCTCGCTGGCAGAGCTTCCTCTCTCAGTTTGACATCACCTTTGTCGTTCAGAAGGCAGTCAAGGGATATGCCATTGCTGAGCATCTCGCACATCTTCCCATTCCTCATACCGATTCCATTCAGGACGATTTCCCTGATGAACATCTCTCTGTCCTTTCTCATCATCCCTTTTGGTCTCTGCACTTCGACGGTGCACTCAACTCTCAAGGCCAAGGGATTGGGGCTGTCTTGCTTACTCCAGAGGGAGTAACCATCCCCTTCGCTTATCAACTTCGCTTCCCTGTTACCAACAACATCGCTGAGTATGAGGCTCTCCTGGCCGGCTTGAAGCACGCCTATCTCCTAGGCGCGCGTTATTTGAACATTATAGGAGACTCTCAGCTCGTCCTACGGCAAGTTCTGTCAACTTACCGTACTCGTGACCCTAAGCTCAAACCTTATCAAGATTTGGTCACGCTCCTCGCTAAGCGATTCCGTAAGCTCATCTATATCCATACTCCTCGTTCTTTCAACATTCTAGCTGATGCTTTGGCATCCCTTGCTTCCTCCTTATCCTTCCCCCTCAGTCGTAGTACTGAGACCATCGTCGTCCAGAGATTGGACGCACCCTCCATTCAGGATCCTTGGTTCATCAATCTCAGAAAATCTGTAGAGGCGAAAGTTGAGAAGGAGGATCTCAAGGAAGTTTCATTAACAGAACTAGAGGAGATTCTGGACGAAGAAGAATTGCCTTGGTATCATGAAATCGAATTATTTTGCAAAGAAGGGTCGTTCCCAGAAGGGGCAAAGGCTGAGCAGCGTAAAGCAATAAGAAGAGCCGCCGCAAGGTACACTATCATTGCAGGAGAACTATATAGGCGCGCCACTAATGGAATGCTCATGAGATGCTTAGATGATGTAGAAGCTTGGAAGGTGGCTGAAGCTGCCCATTCAGGTGAGTGTGGAGGTCATGTCAATGGCCAGGCTCTAGCAAAGAAGATCCTTAGGCAGGGTTACTATTGGCCCACTCTAGAGGAAGATTGCTCCCTTTATGTCCGGAGGTGTCTTAAATGCCAACTCCATGCTGATAAAATTCACTCCCCAGCTTCATCCCTCCATCCTATGACTGCTCCTTGGCCGTTCTCTATGTGGGCTTTCGACGTCGTCGGCCCACTCGGTGATCCTAATTCTCAGATCAAGCAGAAATCTTTCATCCTCACCGCCACTGAGTACTTCACCAAATGGGCCGAAGCCGAGGCGTACGTGGAGATCAAAGCTACAACGGTGTGCCGCTTTATCATGAAGAATATCATCTCGCGGTTCGGAGTACCAAGCAGCATCATCACCGACAACGGACCCCAGTTCGTCTCCCAAGAGCTTAAGGACCTCTGTAAGAAGTTCAATATTGCACTGCATCATTCATCTCCATATTACCCTCAAGGCAACGGTCAAGCCGAGGCCACTAATAAAACCCTTCTTAAAATCATTAAGAAAACATGCGAAGCACATAAATTTTCTGATTGGCCTGAAAGATTGGTGGAAGCTCTGTGGGCTTACCGCACCTCCGTCCGCACCCCTACGGGACAAACTCCCTACTCTTTAACTTATGGGATGGAGCCGGTGCTCCCATACGAGATCTTAATCCCTTCCCTCAGAGTGCAGCTCGATAAGGAACTTAATCTCGATGAACGTCGAGAGGCGTTGCTGGTCCAGCTAGAACTCTTAGATGAGAAGAGGATGAATGCGGCCGATCACGTTTCTGTTTATCAAAAAAGGGTTTCGCGCTATTTTCAAAAGAAGGTAATCGAACGAAAATTTTGTAAGGGTGAAATTGTTTTGAAACGCAAATTCATTCGGTCTGTAGGTCCTAGGTCCAAGTTGCAACCTAACTGGGAAGGGCCGTTTGTAATAAAAGAAGCTTATCCAGGGAATGCTTATCGTTTAGTAAACACGGAAGGTGAGGAGCTCTCTCACCCGTGGAATGGGTTGTATCTTAAGCGTTTCTTTCCTTAAAAATCTAAACAATGTGCTTTTCCGGCAATAAGAAATGCCTCCCTATCTTCAAAAGAGAGTCTTGAGTAAGGCAAACACACACTACACGACGCCCCCGGTCGGGTTCCTTGTTTAAAAAGACACCGTTTTTCCTCGGCCATGCTTTGGGGGAAAGTCAAAGTCCCTGTACGTTTCATTCTTCGGCTGCATCCAGGGGCAAGGAGTAAATAAGAAGGAGACAACCGATCCAAACTCCCTAACGAGAAGAGGTCTCAAATAGGGGCAAGTCCGTTATGACCTGACTCCACAAGAAAGAAAAGAAAAGAAAAGCAAAGGAGTGCTCTTTACCATGAAATCAAAAGCATCATCTCAAGGTCTGTGAATGAATTCTCAAAAGCTCCAAAAGAAAAAGAAAATTAGGCATGACAAGAGTGGCAGTATAGTTCCCCGCGGGACGTTATGAGCCCGGTCGCATGCATGCCTAAGTGGATAAAGGTTCGATGACGGACATAAAAGCCCCGGCACAACAGACCAAATCTCTAATAAGGTTGCACGGTGAGGGAATCAAGTTCTAAAAACTTCCATATCTGGCCTAAGCTTACCCCCATAATCCTTTTTCTTTTAGGACTGAGGCGAGTACCCTAGGTATGACATTGGTAAAAACACCGTCACAATGACCAGGTCTCGGCCAGGGGTTGTCACACTATCTGCACGCCGGTCTCGAGGCTCAAGCTAAAAACAAGGGAGGTCTCGTGTTGCTGGAGAGGCACTGGTGTTTCAAAATCCAAAAACAACAAATATGTTTCAAAATCCAAAAATATCAAATATTTCTCAAAATCTAAAAACATCAAATATGTTTCAAAATCCAAAAACATTAAATATGTTTTCAAAATCCAAAAACATCAAATATGTTTTCAAAATCCAAAAACATCAAATATTTTCAAAATCCAAAAACAACAAATATTTTCAAAATCCAAAACATTAAAGATTTTCCAAAACCCCCAAAAAATACCATCATATGCATAGCATGCATCGCATTTTCATTATGTTTTTCGCCTATTTAATAAGGCTCCACCCCTTGACCAAATATCAAGAAACGGTCATTATCTAACTTGCTTCAAGGCAAGGGGTTGAGTCTAAGAACAGAGCTAACTTGTTTCATGTCTAAGTGTGTGCAGAATACAGGGGCAAGCCTGAAGGTAAAAGCTCACAACTATGCAGGTTCAGGTGTGTAACGCGCCAGCATCAGACCGTTACAGTCATGTAACGGGCCCATCTTTGACCGTCACTTCCTTCAGGCATGGGCCTTCTTCCTTTCCATTGAACCATCATTATAACGGTCTGGGAGTCTACCGTTACTTAAAAATAACGGCTCAAGACACATCCGTCACATCCTTCAGAAACTGGGCTCTTGATTACTCCGATTCTGGCGGCCTGTCGCAAGACCGTCATTTCCATATGACGGCCCAGAGTACATCCGTCACATCCTCCAGAAGCCCCATCTGTTTATATCATTGTAGCCTTCCCCATGATGGAACCCAAGATCTTTTAACTATGGCAATCTTATCTCACTCAAGCAAAGATTAATGAAATATAAATCTTGGTAAAATCAAAATTGATTGTCAATAACATAAATATCTCTCATAAACAAAAAAAGAAAGAAAATCAAGGTACATTCAAAATCTTATCCGCAAGAGGGCGGATTCTTCTCAACTCTTTCAAGTAATCTCGGCGTGTTTCATCGTTCTCTTCAACTTCTGCTTGCCACGGACGCAGCTTGCTGATCTCCCACATGGTCAGCACGTTCCGGATCGCTCTTTCATCTTCCTCGGTCCCCATCTTCCTAGGTAGAAGGGGAGGGTAGTGTGATAGTGCAGAAACGCTGATTCGAGGTAATCCGATCTGAAGATGGCATCGGTGCGGGTTGTAGATCGCCATGGTAGTGTTCCCTACTAGCTGGAGGTCGAGGCCTTGGCTCCGCGGTATTTTGAGAAAAGCACTTCGGAGGACTCTTGGTCGCATGATGAACTTGTCCATTGGTAAAGTGTTGAAGAAGAGGCGCCATTCATCCTGAGTTTTCTTATCCGCTGTCTTGCATTCAACCTGAGGAGAATATCCAAATGCCCCTCCAATAAAGAAGAGAGGGTGGCTCCCGAAGAGTCGGCTTGCAGAAGTTATGTCTTCCTTAGGAAGGAATTTGACTCTCACCCCTATCCAGCACTCAAGGAGTACCATAGAGCCGAGCAAAAGCCCTCCGAGGCACGCCGAGCTTAATCCTTCATAGAGGTATGAGAGGACCGCTTGAGAGATAGACATACCCCGCCACAGCCCGCTAATAATACCAAGGTTTTGGATGTCTAAGAGGTGGTCGGTAATGGTAAAAAGAAAGATTCCACACAGGCAAACCGCTACCGCCTTGGCTATGGCTTCATGTCTCTCCCACTTGTTTTTACAATGAGACACCACCCATTGAGCCAAGGGTATCAAGTGAATGTGGTGTGAGCTGATCATGGTTCTCACGTCCTTCGGATTGTGAATAAAATCACTCAAGATCGAGGACGGGTCGATAGGCTCTATTGTGTAGCAAACCCGGTCTTCATCCCCCACTTTTGTCTTAGGAAGGGCTAAGTAGGTTTCTACCTCCTCCAATAGGACGGTTGCTTCGAAGGAAGGAAAGATGAAAGTATGAGTTTGTGGATGCCATAGTTCCACAAGTGCTGAAAGGCTTGGCCAATCGAAAGACAATTTCTGGAAATTCTTGCCTAAAACCAAGAGAGGTTGGAGGTGCCATGCTTTGAGGATGGATGTGACCTCTATGGGAAGTGCCTTTACCATGGGAGCCACCCACTTTAGATTGGAATAACACCTTGGGCCGGGAAGGGGCTTGAGAAAAGAAAGGAGGAAGTCATGAAAAGAATAAGTACAGCAAAATTCTGAACTTTGGATGAAGTTATAAGTACTTACCACTCTTTGGACGTTAGAACTTAAGTGCTTGGGAATTGAGGTTAGCTGTTGGAGCCCTCCATGTTTCTTCCTTGCAGCTTTAGGGCCGGTGTAAGCTTTCTCCTCCATAGCCATCATCTCGAAGCTCCTCTTCATCATGCTTTCTGCCCTTTGGAGGAGCTCTTCAAACCCTAGAACAGGGGTTTTAGCAAAGCTGCGATTTTGATTAAGGTTTTAAGTTGCCAAGGCTTGTATTTAACTTTGGAAGGGTAAGACTCGGGCTAGAAGGCTTTATCTTCAATTAGGATAAGTCCTAGCGGTGATTTAAGTGGCTAAACCTCGGGTTTTAGTTATCTCGGCTCAATCCGATTCGGATTGCGACCCAGACTCTAACGGTCCATCGCATGGCCGTCACTTCACTCCGACGCGCCATCGCTCGACCGTCGCATTCTCTGTGGGTTTCAGTTCCCCGAATCATGTTCTGTGGTGAGTAACGGTCCATATCATGGCCGTCACTCCACTCTAACGCTCTATCCCTGAGCCGTCACATTCTCAGCCACTTGGTTCTTTCTCTTCTGGGCTAAAACGCTTCCTGACGGTCTTACTTCGGACCGTCTCTTGATTCTGACGCGTCCCCTTCAGACCGTCACATTTTCCTGCTAGTTACCCTGCCCAACTAACGTTCTGCCATGATCGACGGTCTGACCCTTGGCCGTTATTTGCCTCTGACGCACCATCCATTGGCCGTCGTTTATCCTGAAGCCCCACGACCCGTGTGGGCCTCTGATGATTAACGGTCTCTCACCAGAGCGTCACTTGATTATGACGGTTCGATCTTAGACCGTCACTTGCTCTGCTGCTGGGTTCAAGCTATTCCTTTAATCCTTGACTAGACCTGGCGGTCTTTCACATTTATACACCTCATCTTCTTCCCATTTTCATACATGCATTCCGGCATACATCTCATTCATTCATCCACATTTCATCCATCCTGTACATTTCACATTCATTCATGCACGCTCGCATCAAATTAAAACCAAACAGAAAAATGAAAAAGATAATTTCATTCCATTTTTGCTAAAAGTTATATGCAAATAAAGAAAACATAAGAAAAGGCATCATTCGGCCGGCTTATCAGCCGGGCCACCCTCATCCTCTCCACCCTCGGGTTTCCTGGGTGGCGGTGCTATGGAAGCACTCTCCTCCTGCAGTCCTCTCTCTGCCCTCTCATTCCTCCGCTGGGCGGAGGAGCTGACGAGGAAGTCCCCTACTGAGCCGCTAGGGGCAGCGCTCCTATGTATCCCACTCTGGGAGGTACCTCGCTCCGGTCCCCGGCCAATCATCCGCACCGTCCGCTCCAATGTCCGCAGCTCGATCTTCAGTGTAAAGATCTGACGCCGCGTCTCTCGTGCCTCGGTCCGGTAGCGATCCAAGTCAGCCGTCCCGATCCGGAGCTCCTCCACCTCAGCTCGCGCCTGCGCTAACTCCTTCCGGAGTTGTTCCATCTCTGGATCATCTGGCCGTCGCAGGGTCTCCGCTCTCTGCCGGGCCATCTCTGCCCGCACCAGCTCCGTCTCCGCTCGGGCTCGATCAGTCTCGGCCCTGCTTCTCTCTACCTCGGCTACTGCTGCTGCTAGATCCCTCGCCTGTAGATTGCATTTTCACATCATTAGTCATAAAGCATTTAATTAGGCATAATCATAAGTTTTTTTAGTCTCTTACCCGCTCCGCGAGGGTGGCCTCCGCCTCCTCGGCCCGGGCAATTGCCTGAGCAAAGTCAGCATCCCGCTCGGTCCTATCTCCCGCAGGCTGCGAGGACGATGACGGGGCATCTGGTCCTGCTCGTTGGGCTCCCTCAACCCGCTGCATTTAGAAGTCATAAGTTAGTTGACATTTGCATTTGCATCATCATAATCAAAGCATTAGCATCATTCATAATTATGTAGAAAGCATTTAGTCTCACCAGGAGCTCCAGGGCAGACCGATACCCATCCCGCTGTTGGATGGTGGAGTGGAGTAGCCCTTCTAGCTCGGCTATCCGTCCTTCTGGGTCTAGCTGCATTTAGAAAGCATAAGTCAGCATCCATCATCTTGCAGGTTCATATAGAAAGGTTTTTTGGTTTAGAGTTGCATACCGGTCGTCGGGTACCTCGGTATACCCGGTCGCCGTAGTGTCGAGCGAAGGCCTTTAGGTAGGCCTCGTCGCTCTCGTCCCGCTCCTTCACGGCCCTGCCTCGCTGCCTCCAGTCGAGGACATACTTCGCCTTCCGGGCGCGCCAATCCACACTGCCGCTGATGCCCCTCGCCGACTTGCCTGGGCGGTCATCGTTGCGATGCGGAAAGGCCACCTCGGGCTGGTGTAGTCCCCGAGTCCGCAGGATCAGCCTGTAGTGCAGAGGCTCGATGATATGGATGCAATGCAACCATATGTCTCGCCCCCGGTACGATAAGGACGCCTCCACCCACGGCTGTCCTGTGTAGCCCTCGCTGCGGTACGGGGTCCATCTCACCTGAAAGCATTTCATTCATTTCATTCATTTATCAGCATTTGTCAGCATTTGTCAGCATATAGAAGCATATAGAAATCATTTTGAGTCTCGGGCTTACCGATGTGTGGGGGTAGGAGTCCAGGTCGTCCTGGATCGTCCGGGTCAATCGGAGGATCGATCCCGTGTCCCTCGCCACCGACCATCGCCTCGCGATTGGTATGAGGCCGGGATGGAGTAATGCACCTCTCCCAATGCCCGGGAGGTACATGTAGCTCCAGACCTGCATTTAGAAATCAAGTCAGTCGAATCATTTGCATAAGCCATTTTGCATAAATCATTGCATAATCATAGTCATGGCATAATAGAAAGCATTTAAAGTACATTTACCTGTAGGAAGGGCGAGAAGCCGCCCAGCATCGTCTGCCGGTCCGTGGTGCTCAGGGAGTCGAACAGGAATGCTAGTACCGCTGCCCCCCATGCATACTTCCTCACTCTGCTCAGATCCTCTATCAGCGGCAGCAATCTGCAGCTGATGACATCTGCCCGAGTCGCGAACAGGAGCTTCCCGAACAATAGCATCAGGAAGCGCCTGAGCACTCTGTCTCCCTCTGCTCCTGCCTCTGCCGCCACGCGAGGGCGCACCTGATCAATCACTCTGCCCAGATGCTCCTCCGGCAGCTCTCCCACGGTAATTGCCGCTCCTCTCAGCCCCAAACTCTCCTGCAGCACCGATCTCGCGAGCTGGGAAGAGGACTGACCCGGCCTGATCAGATCTAACCCGAGCAGCTGCTGTGCTATCTCCCGGTAATCTCCGTACGTCCATCCAGTCACTGCGGAGCCGTGGACTCTCAATCCTGTAATCCTCGCTATGTCTTCCAATGTGGGGATCATGTGGCCCCACGGGAAGATGAAAGCTCGGCTGATCGGGTCCCATCTCTCGTGCAGTGCGTATAGCAGTGGCGTATCCATCCGGATCACCTCGATGCTAAGCACCTCGGCGAATCCCATATCGGCGAGTCTCTCTCTCTGGTAGTCGGGCAGTGCCTGGTACACCGCCCGGATCTGAAGCCAGGAAATCCGTGATCTCCTCTTTCCCTGCATTTGCATATTAGATCATTAGTTAGTCAATTTGCATCATGTAATCATTGCATAAACATCCATAATTTAAAACAAAAACAAAAATTTGAAAATTAAAAACCCTAAAAAATAG
The DNA here is from genome assembly GCA_022559845.1 of Amorphophallus konjac. NCBI lineage: Eukaryota > Viridiplantae > Streptophyta > Magnoliopsida > Alismatales > Araceae > Amorphophallus > Amorphophallus konjac. The sequence goes on from CM040121.1 coordinate 354,953,793, forward strand.
TTTAATTCCCTGGCAGAAGTGACGGCCCTGGGTTGGGGCGTCACTTGTCTCTGACGGCCCTAGCTTGGAGCGTCAGGGGAGTGACGGTCGCTGGCAGGACCGTCACATTCTCTGCGTTTGGGAATTTTTTTCCCTACATTCTCATGGCTTCCCACTGTGGCCAAATGGCCTACAATTGTTCCTAATGGGTTCGTGGACCCATTTCTATCCTTATCCCCCACATACACACATAAATAAACACAAAAATCAAAATTTGAAAAGTTAGGGCGGAGGGCCTACCTCGTGGTCCATGGCTCTCTTCTTCTTCTTCTTTGGTTCCTTGGGCTCCTCTGCACCCAAGGGAACTTCCCCCTCGTCCCCCGTAGTCGTGGGAACTTCTTCTTCTTCCGTTTGATCTCCCCTCGTCGGTTGTTCCTCTTCCACCGACGGGATCACCTCCCGTTCAATCCGGCGGTGAAGCCGCCGTATTGCCATCCTTTTCCCTCTCTCTCTCTTCTTTGGTGGCGGCTGGGGTGCCTCGTCGCCGGCCATTGGAACGGTGGGGACGGTGGTCGCCGGAGCTCTCGGTTTTTTTGGGTTTTGGGCGTTGAGTGTTTGAATGAACGGGCCGTGACCGTTCGGTTGTTTTTTTTGAAATCTCAGGAAATGTGACGGTCTATCGACCGGCCGTCACATCCTCCTGACGCTCCAGTTTGAGGCCGTTACATGTGTTGAACTGTTTTATTGAAGAATGTGAACCGCCTTGATTATGACGGACTGGGTATGATCCGTTACTTGATGTGACGCCCCTACATCGGACCGTTATATGCTTGCAAGTTTCTTGATGAATTGGAAGGTCTAATTAATGCTTGAACAAACCCTATTGTCTATATGATGTTCCTATTTGATGCTTCTTATGGTTATGCCTAATTCTTATCATGATTATTGTCCGGCTAACCTATCTTTCATGAAGGATTCTAAGCAAAAATCATGCTTGGCCGTCCGTCAGGCAGGTAAGTCAGGTATTGTATATCATTCCCTCATTCCCTTAATGCATTACTATATGTTACTTGTGATATATTACCTCGAGAACCGGCTGGTCATTCATGTGTCCTGGGATCTGATGTTCCCCTTAAACAAAAATGATGATGATCTAAGTTCACATGTTTAATCGTTGGATAGGCCGTTAGGTTGGAAAATTTGGGGACGATGGTTCTGTCTTGCACGCCGTGGTTGCAGATGGTGTCCTGACTCTGATTTCTCCAATCTAGCAATATTATTCTCGAGTATTTGCTATTTTATCTTTCTTTGCATTTGTCTTGAAGATTTCTTTTTCCTTTAGCCCAGCATGCATCATTCGCATTCTTTGAGCATTCGTGAAGCTTTATCTGTTCAAGATATCTCAGTGATGGTGAACAACTGTGTTCTTAATCCCGAATAAGGAGAATCATTCCACTCTGAATTAGAAGGTTTCCTTCGATTTGCTCGCTTGATCTGGTTCACTGAAGATTCCTGTCTGGAGTTTAGTCTCTTTCCTTTCCGTTGCCTCCGGCGGCTAGCCGTGTTTCCTTTCCTTAGTTAATTAATTCCTCCAGACTTGCATCCTTTGGTTGGCTATTTCCTTGTGATCAATTTGAAGTTTTCCAGAAAATTCTTGTCGCTTGTTGGTAAAGAACGGGTGTCGTTTACCTTAACGCCCTCTTTTTGGTACACTCCGCTTCATCTCCACTTCATCTCCATGTTCCATTTCACTTCCGCTTCACCTCCGCTCACTCCCCTGCAAAGAGGACGTTAAGGAGGGGCATCTGTTGACACCCGTTTTATACCCATAAGTCGGGTCATCTCCTTATTCATTCAATATGATGCTCCGAGTTGTTCGCTTTTCATCGAGTCTCCTGATCAGTTGAAGCCTGTTTCTTGAGTCTTCTTCTGGATAAAGAATTGGCTCCCGGTAGCATTTCGTTGGATAAAGCTTAGCAAAACCCTTCCTATATTCTTGAATCTCAATGCTAAATAACGGTCCCAGGCAGGTGCGTCACTTCCTTCTAACGGATGGATCTTAGACCGTTACTCTTTGAAGAGTCCTAAGGCTTAAGGCCACGTGTTCAGTGCTTATCCTGTTGAATCCACGTTGATAATAACGGTCTGTCGTGCAGCCGTTGTTTCCTTATAACGCCCTATGCTTTGACCGTCATTTCCTTGAAGAGTCCAGCTTGTTGGGGCTTCTTTCCGTTGATCTTATCACTTTGGATAAGGTTGCAAATAGCGGTCGTTCCTTGGTGCGTTACTTCCAAGTGGCGGTCTATCGTACAGCCGTTACTTCTTTCCGGGAGTCCTGGCAGTTCAGGCCTTTTCTCTGCTACTCCGTGTTTGAGATAAGAACGTGGATTGACTTTATCTCTTTCTAATCCGATCCTCAGGACTTCCCGTTTGTTTCTTTGGACTCTTGGTGATATTATCCTCAAAGATTTGCTAAGACTTATCCCTTTTTTCCTGCTGAATTATCCTCTACTCGACCTACGAGTTTTGAGGGTCTATAAATAGAACCCTTGAATTCATGGCCAAAGAGGAGGAGATTTTGATTCACGACGAAGTGCTGCCGAACTCAGGAGCCATCTTCATCTAGGAGGAGTTGCTTCCCACGTCCATCCATCTTCCAGTCAAGGGAGTACTTTTGTTTTGATCTTTCAAGTTCATCTTTGCATGCTTGAGTTCTTCCTTGGTCTTTTTAAACAAAGCATTGTCCCTCCTCCTCCTCCATGTTTTTCACTGTTCTTTAAGCATACAAACATCCTCCCAACTTTTAAAAACGCCCAGAGGGGTTAAAAAACCAAAACTCCCCGGTAATTTCCTCTCCTTTTGATGTTCTTAAATTCTTTAAGAATTGATGCTATGCTTGCGAAGAGGGCTGATTGAGGTTGTCTTGTCTTGTCTTTTCTACTTCTTTGGCAGGTTTACAGGTTCATTAGCACGAGGCCCAAGTCTTCTAGCCGGCTGGAAGAGTTGGAGTTAAAAGAATTCAAGCTTTACTACTGCAGGTTATCTGACGGTCTGGTGCAGGAGCGTCACGTTCTTCTGGCGGTCTAGGGTGAGACCGTTACTTAAAGCAACGCACGGGTCTCTGGCCGTTACTTTCAAGCTGATCTGCAGGCTTTCTTTGGTTTTCTCTCCCGTGGGCGGGTGCTTCATCCACCTATTTCCAAGGTATATTCGAGTCTTTGACTTGTGTTTACTTTGGTGGCGATCACATCTTTCCTTAGTGCTGGGCAATAGCTATTTCCTTCATCACATCTTTATTTCCTTGCTTGTTCCATCCCTAGTGGTGTGTTTTTATTTACTCCTTGCTCCACGCCCCGGCGTGTGTTTTTCCTTTTCCTTAGCGTAATTTGATTGAGATGGCATGCCCATGCTAGAGCTAGCTATGATTGCCTAGGTTCATGTTCACATGTTCATAGGTTTGAGCAGATCTTTGATTGCTTGTTTGTCATCTTGCCATATTACTTAGCAAACCTCAAAAGTAAGATCAAAGATAGGCAAATAAATATCAACAAGAAGTTAGAAGTTTTCTAGGTCTGGCTGGCTATTACAGGAGGTTTATTGAAGACTTCTCTAAGATCGCCGTCCCTTTGACTAGACTCACTAGAAAGGAGAACCCTTTTATATGGTCAAAGGATTGCGAAGAGAGTTTTCTAACTCTTAAAGATCACCTTACTACAGCCCCTATTTTGGCATTGCCCATTGAAGGTGCTGGTTTTAAAGTCTATACGGATGCATCTGGCATTGGCCAAGGATGCGTTCTTATGCAAAATGGAAAGGTGATTTGTTATTCATCAAAACAGTTGAAGCATCATGAAGAAAACTACCCTGTGCATGATCTGGAATTGGCAGCTGTTATATTCACCTTAAAAATTTGGCGGTATTACCTTTATGGGGAGAAATTCACTATATTTTCATATCATAAAAGTCTAAAATATCTCTTCACCCAGAAGGAATTAAATATGCGACAACGCAGATGATTGGAGTATCTCAAAGACTTCGATTTTACTATCCAGTATCATCTAGGCAAAGCCAATGCAGTAGCTGACGCTCTTAGCAGAAGACCAATGGCAACATTAGCAAGCCTCAGAAAAGGTATGATTGTCTTATTGAGGATTTTTCTCACTTAAATCTTGATATTGATAGAGAAGGAGAAGGATGTATGATTGCCAATATAAGATCTCAACCTACATTAATTGAAGATATAGTCAAATTGCAAGGAAATGACCCTACATTGATGGAAATCAAGGATAATATTGATCACAGGACGGAATTCTCTATCACAAATGATGGAAGACTATTATTTAAGGATCGAATCTGTGTGCCGAATCATGTCGACACCAAGAAATTGATCATGGAAGAAGCTCATAAGTCAAATGTTGAGTCCCGAAAGGCGGCAATCAAGAGGGGAGTGGTGAATTGATTGGCCAATTAAAATTTCTTTCAAGGAAAACAATGATAAGTAAACATATAAGCACCAAATCTCACCCGAACATGGATACACTTGTGAATGCGTGTGGATTATGGTAGTTGTTTGACAAAGGAATTGGTGTACGCTCAAATCACCGTGAAGCACACTCGACTATGGATGCGGAACAACAAACCACAACTAACACATGGAATTTTTAGGTGGTTCGGGTACACTGCCGTGTCCCCTATGTCAACCCCTCACTTGTGAGGATCAAGACTTCACTATGATGTAAGCCACACACACGCGTTGTATAGAACAGCAAACACACATACGCGGCACCCGATCTGGGCTACCACACACACACACACACACACACACACACACACACACACACACACACACACACACACACACACACACACACACACACACACACACACACACACACACACACACACACACACACACACACACACACACACACACACACACACACACACACACACACACACACACACACACACACACACACACACACACACACGTTCGTGTTTCTGAACACGAACAACCCACACACAGAACTGAATCAAGTTTTACATCAAATGCTCAAGTAGACACAAAGTAAATCTGAGATTAAGAAGTGAAGAATTATTTATTTTGGTTGAAGCTCCCCCTTTCACTTCCTTGAATTTAATTGAATGCTTCTGCAGGAGGAAGATCAATCCTTGAGGAAGAATGAAGCTTTGTCGTACAAATGAGGTTGCAGCTTTGACAACCCACGTATCTTTTTGTTGAGGATTATATGGAGGCTTGATTCAAACTTCTTCCCTTCACTTTTAGGCTTAGAACAAGGTGGAAGAAGCCCCTGGAGCTACTGCTGCGAAGCTGCACTCACTAGGGTTAGAAAAACAACACAACTTTAGATGCCTCTCTCTCCTTAGGGTTTCATACCCCAATAAGATGTATATAAAGAGTTTGGAACGTTCAAAGACACCCTAGAGACCAGATCCACAATTTGTGGAATGTTTTGTGGAGGTTGGACTAGGATAGGAAGACTTTTGGTGCAAAGAAACGGAAGTCAAAATTCACGGCTGGAGGTCGGACCGGAAAGGGTCGACCCTTGGGGTCGACCCTCGAAGAGGGTAAACGAATTCAAGAACAATGGGTCGACCCTTGGGGTCGACCCTCGTTCAAACAGATTCAGGGGTCGACCCTCGCGCTTGGAGTATTCTGTTAAACAGAAATTTTACAGGGGTCGACCCTTGCGCCAGAACAACCAGTAATGTGGTAAAAACCACCAAGATAAGGTGCCAACCTAGTGGGGTTAAGGAATAGAGTTCACACCAATAAAACAAAAATCTAAGGCATGTATAATGAAGACCCAATTAAATTACCTTAGATTATGAATATTACTCTATTACCTACTTAACGCAAGGCATGAATTTCAACATGGATATTAAAAGAGCTAGGATTGATCTCACCAAATGTCCTTGTATCATTCAAGTCCTTAACTACCTCCTTGCCCCTGTCAAGACATGCATTCTGAGTTAGCTTTGGCATTTGCAAATTAAAATTAAACTTCTTACCAATAGAAGTGATTCCTGTACTTCCAAAGCTCCTTATCTCATTAAGTGGAAACAATTCCAAAGCTTATCATGGCATACAAGTTAGAACAGAAGATATGTAGTGTTTTAATCATCATCAAAATTCATTACAAATACCCACATACAGGGGGTTCAACAATCTCCCCCTTTTTGATGATGACAAAATACTTCATCCCCAGATATAACTTCATTCCACTGGAGCAAAGACTTTTAAGATTGATAAAGAGGCATATTCCATCAACCAACAGTGCTTGAATTGAATGAACAACTACAGTCCACAATCTGATTTCATTAACAAGGGGAGCAATGCAACAAAATGCACCAGATGCATGCCATGATTAAAGAGACAAAGCGACACTTAAGACAATATGAGAATGCAACACACATGCATGCAAGCATACGTCACACATAGACTATCTATAAGTAGCTAAGACGCCGAATAGCCGGGCATAAATATAGACAAAACTTCTCCCCCTTTGGTAACATCAAAAAGAGGGGGTGAAACGGGATAAGGAGTGTGCCATGTGAATGAAGTGCAACGGCCTAATTATCATCCGGAGTGCGTGGACCTGGAGGACGCCCGATATAATCTAAAATTTTGTGGTAAATTTGGACTTGATGGGTCAAGGCATCGGCAAACGATTGAGTGCGCTCTTCGTGAGAAATTCATTTTGGATAACTTCCAATGTCTCCCCATACTTTTCTAACCGTTCATCAATGTGATCCAACCGATCTATGATTAGCCTGACCACCTCGGAGGGTATATCAGGAGCAGGAGCATGAAGTGGTTCCTCATCGGATTCTGTGTCTTCATCCTCATCATTCTCTTCAGAGCTTGCAGCGGGAACGACGTTTTTCAGTTTCTGAACTAATTCACCATCACGCATGACATAGCCCATGTTGTGACAAATTGAGTGAATGGCATAAATGTCAGCATCTCGCATAGTCTGTGAAGATTCTGTTGAAAGATCTATCTCCATGTATTGGAAAATGGCAATTAATGCAGTAGCATAAGGCAAATTTTGATTCTTGTGTTTGATGCTCGAGCATATATGATCCAAAATAATGGCAGGAAAGTTGATAGGAATGCCATCCAATAGACAGTAAATAAGAAACATGTGGATTTCTATAGCTTTATCATGTCCTCCCCCTCTCGGAAGCAGAATGGTAGTGATCATTCTATGTAAAATGTGTTGCAGGGGAGGAAAATGATTGGCATTCAACCCAGCAACTGAGCGACCGCCTCTATCCTCAGAAGTCATGTAAAGATAGATTTTATCTTCCGGAACTTGAATGTCACCAAACGCATATCCCTCATGCGTTAGTTGAAATGCTGCGCCTAGTAGCGGTGGTGAAAGAATAATTTGTACCTCATTTACTCTCGTAATCGGAGTGTCACCGACCATAGACAAATTGTTGTAGAACTGATGCACCAAAGAGGGATACATCTGCTGATGTGCAGACATGAAAATGTCTAAGTTGGGTTGACTGCAAATGACATCGACGAAACTGGGAAAATGGTTGCTCAGATTTCTGAAATCGACTGCGCGGGGACGAAGAACTTTCCGATCTAGCACCTTACTGGATGAAGATTGTCCGCGAATAGCTGCAACTTGTGTGGCTTGTTTAGAGCGAATCTCTCGTGCCTTGCTTGATTCTTCTCCTCTGCGAGACGGACGTCTCCTTGGGGCCATCTAAGCAAAAATTGACAGGGCCACAAGATGGGGTATAGATTTAGATGGTTCAACTAGAGGGGGAAGCTAGAAGAGTGAATCAATGATCCTTCACACACACCAAAGAGCTTACCTCAAGAGATTGGAAGAGTAAGGAACGATCCTTTGACCCGGAAGCAAGAAACTCGCGCAGGTAGCCACCTAGAGATCCGCAGCTAGGGTTGGAGGATTTTGGAACCAAGAATGTGTTTTTAGGGCTTGCAAGAGGTGGTGGCTGGCCTTGGAGGGGGTTACAAGTATTTATGTAGGCATGGGAGGGGTTAACTTAGGGTTAGAACCCCATTCGTGGACTGCCCGGACGCGGACGATCCGCTCCACCGGAATGGGTCGACCCATTGGGTCGACCCCTGTAACTCAAACCCCGAACATAAACATGTTTTGCGAGGGTCGACCCCAGGGGTCGACCCCTTTCCTGAATTTCAGCAAAAGGATAAAAAAATAATCGGAGGGCCAAAATAAATGTTAGGCTCGAGTCCCCAACATAAAAACATGTTGGAATCAATGAAAATAAGAGTGTTTTTGAGGTTTTAAACAATTGGGGAAATACCATATCAATTTTAAGATCATATTTTGGCGTGCTTATATCCATTGCTCCGGAATTCAGAATTAGGATAGTTTTGCTCCATTGATGGCATGCAAGTGTAGTCAAGGTCATGATCGGCCATAGAAGTGACAACGAATATGTGTGAATATAATATAGATAGAAGAAATGCAAGAACACACGAAGATAATTGATCATGCAATTTGTTTTTGGTCTTTTTGATTTTTCACACAACTTGATGCACATGTATGACAAGGAAAATATAAACTAGCATATATGAAAATGGATGTAATGTAGTGAACTATACACTCAATGATACACATAATCATGATGTAGACTCTTCTATTCTACAGACCCCTAATTCTCTTCTAAAGGTTGTGAACTTCTCTTCACAGAGGGGTTTTGTGAAAATGTCGGCAATTTGATGATCTATCTCAATGAAGCTGATTTCTACATCACCCTTGCAAACATGATCTCTAATGAAATGATGTCTAATTTCAATATGCTTGGTGCGAGAATGATGGACAGGGTTCTTTGACAAGTTTATGGCTAAAGTGTTGTCACACAAGATGGAAGTGTTTTTGAAGGAAATGCCATAATCAATCATCTGTTGTTGGATCCATAGCACCTGGGCAACACAACTCTCGACAGCCACATATTCAGCTTCGGCGGTTGATAGAGCCACTGAGTTTTGTTTCTTGGAGGCCCATGAGACCATGCACCCCCCAAGAAATTGGCAATACCCGCTGGTGCTTTTCCGATCCACTTTACAACCCGCATAATCGGCGTCATAATAAGCAACTAAATCAAAGCTCGAATTACGCGGATACCACAATCCTAAATTACTTGAACCAGCAATATATCTGAAAATTCGTTTAACAGCCGACATGTGTGATTCTTTTGGATTATACTGAAATCGTGCACATAAACACACAGCAAATTGAATGTCAGGCCTGCTGGCAGTTAAATATAACAAGGAACCTATCATGCTTCTAAAAAGTTTTTGATCCATGGATTTACCTGATTCATCTTGATCAATTTTTATTGAGGTGGACATGGGAGTTGGTTGTGGTTTGGTTGAGGTCAAGTTGAACTTTTTCAGCAGCTCCAATGCATACTTCTTCTGATGTATGAACATACCGCCAGCCATTTATGTGACCTGCAATCCCAAGAAGAATGTTAGCTCTCCCATAAGACTCATTTCAAACTCACTTTACATTAATTTGGTAAAGTCTTTGCTGAGAGCATCTTTGGTGGAGCCAAAAATAATATCATCTACGTAAACTTGAACAATTAAGATTTCCTTACCGTTCAACTTCGTGAAAATGGTTTGATCAACATTACCTTGTTTGAATCCATTTTGAATGAGGAAATCACTTAACCGTTCATACCATGCCCGGGATGCTTATTTCAGACCGTAGAGTGCCTTATCTAGCTTGTACACATGGTCTGGATGTTTTGTGTCCTCAAACCCCGGTGGTTGCTCCACGTACACGTCCTCCTGTATGTATCCATTCAAAAATGCACTCTTAACATCTATTTGAAACAATCTAATGTTGTTACAGCATGTAAATGCTAATATGACTTTCACAGCCTCGAGTCTTGCGACTGGAGCAAAAGACTCATCGAAATCAATTCCAAGCTCTTGGCTATAGCCTTTAGCTACTAGCCTGGCGTTATTCCTAGTTACCACTCCTTGATCGTTTGTTTTGTTTCGAAAAACCCACTTTGTTCCGATCACTGAGTGATTTCTAGGACATGGCACGAGGAACCACACTTTGTTCCTTTAGAATTGGTGTAGTTCTTCTTGCATAGCCATGATCCAAGACTCATCCTTCCAAGCCTCTTCAATAGAGTGAGGTTCAAATTGGGAAAGTAAGGCAATATAGTCCTGATTTTCAACTTCCCTGAAGGAGGCTCGTGTTCTTGTTCCGTCTTCAACATTACCGATCACATTCTCCGACGGATGGTCCTTTTCGAAAGTTCATTGCCTTGGAAGCTGTTGTTCCAACTGATCTTCCGAATTTGCATCATCTTCTTGTGGTTCTTTTACTTCTTATTTTTTAGTTTTTCCTTCCATCATCTCGATATTACCGTCATTCAATTCATCATCCAACAATACAGAATTTTCATTAGTGCTTTTAGAAGATGATTCATCAATGATGACATGGGGGCTTTCCTCAACTACAAGAGTTCTCAAGTTATACACTCGATAAGCTCTTGAGCTAAGAGAGTATCCAAGAAATATACATTTGTCACTTTTGGGGTCAAATTTAGCCAGGTCCACCTTACCATTATTGTGAATGTAACAAACTGAGCCGAACGGTCTAAGATAGGAAATGTTTGGCTTCTTACCTCGGTACAACTCATAAGGGGTTTTCTTCAACAGTGGTCTTACCATGGCGCGATTGACAATGTAGCAAGCAGTGTTCACTACTTCAGCCCAAAAGTACCTCGGCAAAATATTCTCGTTTAGCATGGTTCTTGCCATCTCAATTATCATCATGTTCTTCCTTTCAACAACACCATTCTGTTCGGGGGTTCTTGGTGCGGAGAAGTCATGCGTATAGCCTTGAGCCCTGTAAAAATTGCTAAACTCATGGTTATCAAATTCCTTACCGCGATCGCTCCACATGGCCTTGATGCAACACCCCTTTTCATTTTGGACTACCCTACAAAATGCTTCAAATTCTATCAGGGCATCATTTTTATGTGAAAGGAAGTAAACCCAACAAAATCTTGAGTAATCATCCACAATGACAAACCCATACAATTTACCACCCAAGCTATGTGTTCTACTTAGTCCAAATAGGTCAATGTGGATTAACTCAAGGGGCTTTGATGTAGTTACATCATTCATGCACTTGAATGATGTCCTTGTTTGTTTACCCATGCTGCACGCCCCACAGACTCCTTCATCAGTAACCTTCAGCTTAGGTAATCCAACAACCAAATCATTTCGAGATAGTTTTAGCAAAACATTAAAATAGCATGCCCAAGTCGGCGATGCCAAAGCCAAACATCATCATTATTCCTTGCAACCAAATATAGATTTTTATGAGAGGGTTCATCCAAATCAATCATATATACATTGTTATGCCTGAGACCAATGAACTTTATCTCATGAGTATTTTTATTCACAACGGTGCAATAGTTAGAATCAAAAATCACATTGCATCCTTTATCACAAAGTTGACTTATACTCAAAAGATTATGATGCAACCCTTTCACGAGCAAGACATTCTCAATGGCATGATTTTGATTCTTACCTATCTTACCTTCTCCGATGATTTTACCTTTGTCCTTACCACCAAATGCCACTGTTCCACCATCCTTTTCATGCAGGTCCGCAAATAATTCTTTGTTTCCCGTCATGTGCCGAGAGCATCCACTATCCAAATATCACCTATTCCATTGAGCTCTCAAGCAGACCTACAGTCACAACAACCGTACTTATGCAAATTTTGGTACCCAAGTAAGCTTGGGTCCATGATGGTTAAAAAAATGAGATATGTATGATCTATTTCTCATTCTAGCAAAACTTTCATCCTCAAATTTCAGAATTCTGCAATCATACATATCATGGCCTAACCTTCCATAATAAAAGCATGTAATGGCTCTGTCCTTGTTTCTTCTCCTTCCTTTATTCAAGAATGAATTATGCACATGTGTTTTTGATGTGGATGGAGATGAACTTCTGGGAGGCATGTGAGTTGAATGTGTTTCAAATTGTAAAGTTTTCCCCTTTTTAAAAATGGCAATAGCATCCTGCAACTCATGGTTTTCATGCATTAGAGAGTGGACTTGATTTTCGGCATTTTCTTTTGCTTGATTGCATGCCATGCTTTCAAGCTTTTCTTGTTCCAGATTATTTTTCAAATCATCATGCATTTTACTTAGTGTGAATTGCTCCTCTTTCATGCATGAAATCTCTTCACTGTAATTCATTTTTTGACACAATAATTTCTTTCTCATTTATCAATTTCTCAGTTTCCGATTTCAACACATGGCAATTTTCACATGAGTTTTCAGCATGCACTAGATGTTCAATTTTCTTTTTCAAATGTCTGTTTTCAGATCTGAATTTTTTGCATTTTTCATATAACGACTCATATGCAATTTGCCATTGTTCACAAGTAAGAGTTTCAGTTTTAGAATGTACCTCATTTCCATCGTCGTCATTTGCCATGAAGCATAGGTTTTAGACCAGCTCATCTAGTCCATCTTCATTCCTGGACTCTTCCTCATCTTCATCGCTCCAATTGGCCACCATGGCCTTGGGCTTCTTGAATTTTCCTTTCTTCAGCTTCTTCATCAGATCAGGGCACTCACGCCGCATGTGACCGGGTTTCTTGCATTCATAGCATATCACTTCTTCTTTCTTACTACTTTCTCCTCTGTTCGGACCTTGCCTTCTTGGTCCCTTTCTAAATTGACCATCGAAATTTCTGGTCCTTTTGACGAACCTTCTTGCCCTTCTTGTAATCATGGCAACCAGCTCTTCATCTTCAGTGTTGCCGGTTGAATCATTGTCACTGCCCACTTTTAGAGCCAAAGGTGTGACTACCTTCTTCTTTTTATGGTCCTCCTCGCTCCTCTTGATGTTGCTTTCGTATGTCATCAAGGAGCCAATTAGCTCATCCAATTTCAAAGTGCTGAGATCCTTTGAGTCCTCGATTACAGTGGCCTTTGTGTGCCATTGTGATGACAAGGATCTCAGTACCTTTCTGACGAGTTCCTTGTCGGAATACTCTTTACCAAGACCCTTTAATCCATTCATGATTTCTGTCAATCTTGCAAACATATCATAAATGGACTCTTCTGGTTTCATCATAAATAACTCATAATCCCATACTAGCAGATTCGCCTTGGTTTCCTTTACTTCTGATGTTCTTTCATAGATCAACCTCAGCTTATTCTACATCTCTTGCGCGGAAGAACACATGGAAATACGTGAGTATTCATTAGGATGAATGGCACATTGTATTATATTCATGGCTTTAAAATTTGCTGAACACTTTTTTATATCCTCATCATCCCACTCATCCTCATTTTGAGATAGAGTATACAGACCCTTGCTTATGACGCGCCACACGTCATAGTCTTGGGCTCGTAGAAAAACATACATTCTGTTCTTCCAATAAGAGTAATTTGATCCATCAAAGAACGGGGGTCTTTGGATCGAATGCCCTTTGGGCATCATCCCCTTTTTTGCCATAAGGAGGGATCTACTCTACGACCGTGTGGTCGAGTGAAACAAAGACCAAGGCTCTGATCCCAATTGTTGAGTCCTGAAAGGCGGCAATCAAGAGGGGAGGGGTGAATTGATTGGCCAATTAAAATTTCTTCCAAGGAAAACAATGATAAGTAAACATATAAGCACTAGATCTCACCCGAACATGGATACACTTGTGAATGCGTGTGGATTATGGTAGGTGTTTGACAAAGGAATTGGTGTACGCTCAAATCACCGTGAAGCACACTCGACTATGGATGTGGAAGAACAAACCACAACTGACACATGGAATTTTTAGGTGGTTCGGGTACACTGCCGTGGCCCCTACGTCCACCCCTCACTTGTGAGGATCAAGACTTCACTATGATGTAAGCCACACACACACGCTGTATAGAACAGCAAACACACATACGCGGCACCCGATCTGGGCTACCACAAACACACACACACACACACACACACACACACACACACACACACACACACACACACACACACACACACACACACACACACACACACACACACACACACACACACACATACACGTTCGTGTTTACGAACACGAACAACCCACACATAGAACTAAATCAAGTTTTACATCAAATGCTCAAGTAGACACAAAGTAAATCTAAGAGTAAGGAGTGAAGAATGATTTATCCTTGTTGAAGCTCCCCCTTTCACTTCCTCGAATGTAATTGAATGCTTCTGCAGGAGGAAGATCAATCCTTGAGGAAGAATGAAGCTTTGTCGTACAAATGAGGTTGCAGCTTTGACAACCCACGCATCTTGTTGTTGGGGATGATATGGAGGCTTGATTCAAGCTTCTTCCCTTCACTTTCAGGCTTAGAAGAAGGTGGAAGAAGCCCCTGGAGCTGCTGCTGCGAACCTGCACTCACTAGGGTTAGAAAAATAACACAACTTTAGATGCCTCTCTCTCCTTAGGGTTTCATACCCCAATAAGATGTATATAAATAGTTTGGAACGTTCAAAGACACCCTAGAGACCAGATCCATAATTTGTGGAATGTTCTGTGGAGGTTGGACTAGGATAGGAAGACTTTTGGTGCAATGAAACGGAAGTCAAAATTCACGGTTGGAAGGCGGACCGGAAAGGGTCGACCCTTGGGGTCGACCCTCGAAGAGGGTAAACGAATTCAGGAACAATGGGTCGACCCTTGGGGTCGACCCTCGTTCAAACAGATTCTGCTAAGCAAAAATTTTACAGGGGTCGACCCTTGGGGTTGACCCTCGCGCTTGGAGTATTCTGTTAAATAGAAATTTTACAGGGGTCGACCCTTGCGCCAGAACAACCAATAATGTGGTAAAAACCACCAAGATAAGGTGCCAACCTAGTGGGGTTAAGGAATAGAGTTCACACCAATAAAATGCATGAATCTAAGGCATGTATAATGAAGACCCAATTAAATTACCTTATATTATGAATATTACTCTATTACCTACTTAACGCAAGGCATGAATTTCAACATGGATATTAAAAGAGCTAGGATTGATCTCACCAAATGTCCTTGTATCATTCAAGTCCTTAACTGCCTCCTTGCCCCTGTCAAGACATGCATTCTGAGTTAGCTTTAGCATTTGCAAATTAAAATTAAACTTCTTACCAACAGAAGTGATTCCTGTACTTCCAAAGCTCCTTATCTCATTAAGTGGAAACAATTCCAAAGCTTATCATGGCATACAAGTTAGAACAGAAGATATGTAGTGTCTTAATCATCATCAAAATTCATTACAAATACCCACATAGAGGGGGTTCAACATCAATTTGTGCTATTCACCCTGGTGCTACCAAGATGTATCAAGATTTGAAGAGAAGCTTCTGGTGGCCCAACATGAAAAGAGAAGTAGCAGACTTTGTATCTCACTGTCTCACTTGTCAGCATGTAAAGGAAGAACATTTAAGGCCTGCTGGGAAATTACACCCCTTGAATATTCCCGAGTGGAAATGAGAAAGTATAGGGATGGATTTCATCATGGGTTTACCTAAGACAAGAGATGGACACGATGACATATGGGTAATCATAGACCGATTGACTAAATCTGCATATTTTTTACCATTGAAAAGTTGATGGTCTGTGGATGTATTAGTAGCACTATATATGAGGGAAATTGTCAAATTACATGGTGTCCCTATCACCATTATATCTGACCGAGACCCTCGGTTCACATCACAGTTCTGGAAGGGTCTTCAACATTCATTAGGAACCCGACTTAACTTTAACATTGCGTTCCATCCATAAACCGATGGTCAAACTAAAAGGACAAATCAGGTGGTGGAAGATATGCTCAGGACTTATGCTATTGATTTTGAAGGGAGTTGGCACGACCATTTACCTCTAGTGGAATTTTCATACAATAATAGCTACCAAGCAAGTATACAAATGGCACCATTCGAGGCTCTATATGGAAGAAGCTGCCATTCACCTATCTATTGGAGTGAAGTAGGAGAAAGAAAATTTCTCGGTCCTGATATCATCAGGGATACTACCGAGAAGATAAAGCTTATTCGGGAAAGTCTCCAGATGGCTAAAGATTGATAGAAATCATATGCTGATAATCAAGGGCGCGACCTGAAATTTCAAGTAGGAGACCATGTATACCTTAAGGTTTCTCCAGGTCAAGGTATTCGAAGATTCGGTATCAAAGGCAAGCTTACTCTGAGATTTATTGGCCCCGTTGAAATTCTCGAAAGGGTTGGTGAAGTCGCGTATTGAATAGCTTTGCCCTCTCAATTATCAAGAGTTCATGATGTATTTCACGTCTCAATGCTCAAAAAATATGTTTCTGATCCTTTCCATGTCATAACTTACGACAACTTGGAAATTCAAAAGGACTTGACATACGACCAAAATCCAATCAAGATCATTGAACGAGAAGTGCGTGAACTTCGAAATAAAACTATTCCTATGGTCAAGATCCAATGGACCAAATCATGGCCACATGAAGCAACATGGGAAACTGAAGAAGCCATGCGCAAAAGATATCCAGAGATATTTGAATGTAAGTACACTCTCCTTAGCAAATTTTATTACAAAAAATTTCGAGACCAAATTCTTTTTAAGTGGGGGAGGGTGTAACGCCAGAGGATTTTTTAAGAATTTTTCGGGATTAAAAATATAATTATTAAGCATTTAAATGGGCTATTGATTGAATTACAGTTAATTAAAACTAATTATTTAGGCCTATACTAATCCAAGAGGATTAGGCCCATTTTGACAAAATCCAATTGGCCTAAATTATAATTTTAAACTTTGGCCCAAGTTCTAGAAGCTTAAAATTGATACATTTACGGAATTAAGGAGATAAGTAGGAATATTTTAGGATAAAAAGATGGACAATGGTACAAGAGTTTGAACTGGTTTCAAATTCGGCGCCCAAGATAAAAAGTGGTCTATCGCGAGACCGCATAGGGTCAGAAAACGGTCGCCCAAATTACCGCTAAGCTCCGCGGATCCTGTAAGTATAAGAAAACACAAAAAGGTTAGATTTTTAGCATCCAAACTCCCAAAAATTGAAGTGGATAGAAGTATAATCAGGCTTAGAACTCTTGAGGATCGATCTTACACCTACTAAGGACTCTAGAATTATTGCAATCCATGAAACCCTAGCTAAAACCCTATAAATAGATCCCAGAACCAACCTGCAAGACCTTACTTTTGGCTCGCGTGGAACTAAGGTAAAGAGGTCGAATTAGAGGTAAGTTTCTTCTAGGAATTTCTTCATCTTAGTTAGATCTAACTTTTCGTAAAATTTCGTTCTAGGAGATTAAGCCTACAGGGAGATAGAAGCCTGTAAAGACGTTGGTTCGGTGAAAGTAACTTAGGAAACTGTGCGACCGACCCAGAAAGATCAGGAAAATAGAAGCCCCAAACGAGGTAATTAGATAGAGGTTCTTTAGAACGATTTGTTCCTTTTAGTACCCTCTTCTTACGCACCAAATTTCACATCTTTAGGTCAAGAGAATCGGGAGATAGAGGGGCAAGAAGTTACTACTTCGGTTCAGGACGAGCAAGAAATTAGGGTTAACTTCCAGCCCTAAATTCGAGGCATAAAGCCCAAAAAAGAGGTAGGTTATCTCATGAATGACTTAAACATGATCTTAGGAGTAAAAGCTCTCTTGTTTTATGAAATTTCATGCATGGTATATGTCGTATTTAATGATTTGTTAATATTGCGCATGTATGTTGAAGCATGCATCATTCCAAACCCTAATTACAAACATAACTATCTTCACGATATATATATATATATATATATCATGAATTCATACATTAATTGGCTATAGATTAAGTCTGAACTTCAGGTTTGGATCTGTCTGTAACACAGGGAGAAACGGTCTTTCAAGAGACCACATACGTTTTACAAACAGTCCTACGATAGACCGCTAGCCACAAGAAACGGTCCTCTCTAGACCGTTTTCATTTTCTGAATTTTGTATTTATGTTAACCCGAAACATAAAGCAGATTAGCCTTATTTATCATATAATAAGCCTAGCTAAATAGATCTTATTCCTATTTTAAGTACTACTTTTAGATACTTGGTTACTGATGCGGGACATGACGCGAACTTGGGACTCTAGCTCGCGGACGCCCCTAAGCGAGGGAAACGCGGGATCTGCGCGGTTGAGAAACCGGCATTGAGTCAGGTAGTCGGCTCTTCCGTGTACTCAGATGGAGTCACGGGATGGGTCACGCTCTCTTACTCACAGCGGTGATACAACTGAGCGGGCTAGAATATCCTATCACACTCATGCAGCGGCATATAGAAATATATATGACATAAGTAAAAATGCCGAGTGAGGGGAGCAGACACGATACCTCCACGCTACCGGGCGTGGGGAAGACGACCCCGACCGAGACTCGTATTCCTGATACAATAATAATCAATAATTACAGAAATGAATTAATCGCCCACTCCACGTAGGGAAGTAAAGGGCTACAATGTGGGACCCCGGGAGTAGCGGTTCGGGTTGACGGGCAGCGTTTGGTGCAGCTCCGGTGGTAGCGCGTGCCAACAAGCATAGTGTCCACATCCTGGTCGGCGGGCCGAACGGGCTGGGAGTGGTACCGTTGTAGTGGGAGGAAGGGAACGTGCTGGTTTGCCTCGTGGAAGGTGCGGCTGTCTGACTGGGGCGTTGTGACTTGCTGTCCACGGACCTGTTCTGCAGTTTCAAGCTTGCGCTACCCGGCGAAAACAACTACTGCGATCAGCACGGGGGTCGGATCGACGCGAAACTGGCACCGTTGCGAAGCTAACTCGGACATCTTCAACCATTTGTTGTTATAGGAATTTTGCTGCGACCGTATTCTCCATGGGGGAATTCCTAATAGGAAAGGTTCCTGTCTCAGATCTGGCCGGGTAGACTGAGATCTACCAGAAGAAGTGAGTTGACCGAGGTTGAAACTTGGGATCTAGGAGATGGGATTTTTTTGGAAGCAAGAGGAAGAAGTAAGGAACACGAGGATATTTTTTTATATATTTTAGATGTGATTTGATATGGGAAATAGATTTTCTAACAGGGGTGGGTCGGATCTGGACTACAGGGGGCAGAACAGATTTAGGAAAATGCAGTGGTTTTTTGGATGGGAAAGAAAATTCATAAAATCACAAAAATAATTGAGGATGAAGGTTTTGGTGGATAAAACTCCCAGTTCAAATTTCAGCTCAATCTAAAATTGGGAAGGGGGTGAAACAGGCGAAGAGATAGCTTGTTGGAACACAGATCTGCACAGAGACATAATCTGTCGACCGGGGGGAATAAATGGTGAAGGAAGGTAAACTAAGGAGGAAAAATGTGAATTTTTTTATAGAGGCTGGGAGAAACGTGGGGAGCTCACCCTCCAATTTTCAGCACGATCTGATCTCCTGATGGGGAGGTAAAAATCGGGCTTTAGACCTTTGTCCAACAATGGACAGATCTACGACGGCGAGGCGGTTGTGGTGCGATGGCGGCTCGATGGCGGCGGCGGTGGCGGAGATGAGCATCTCACTCAAAGGGGAACTGATAGGAAGGAATCACACATCAGGAATTGGAGCTCTCATAACTGCAAGGGTGGGAGAGGAGAGAGGAGGGGCGCACTTGGCCTTCTTGGGCAATTTTCCAACTTTTTTCACATTAATTCTATCAAATATGGATAATACAATGCTTTTATATGAAATGGAAACCCTAGGTAAATGACTAAGACTACCCTTAGATCTAGGGTTTGGGAGGGGTATATAGGGAATGTGAATTCTACCATGTGGTCAAATAAAAATAAAAAAACTACATATAAGGACAAAGAAGGGGGCGCCCCTTTGAAAATGGGGTGGAAAAAATAGAATTTTCTTCCATCTTGTCTCCTTGGTCCAAATCTAACCTTGGACTTTGAACCAGCCCCACATGGCCCATGAATCTATGGGGACCAATGGGAAAGAGGGTGGGGGTCCCTGCTGGACCTACTGACATTTTACATAGAAACCCAAAGACTTCTAAAGACTAACAAATAGGCTTCTAATGCCTTACAATTGCAAACCTAATTACCTAAAGATATAAATGCAATCAAAGGACACAAATGCAAAAAAATGTAGTGCTCGGTGTTGATTCCCATCAATTCTCCCCGGGTGGGAAGAACTTGACCCCGTCGAGTAAGGGGTGCGGCAGCTCGTGTGGCTCCTGCGGATCTATCACCGTACCAGGTAGCGCGAAGTACGCTCCACTCCAAGTAATTGTCACTTGCTCATCCCGTATATATTTGATATGCACATGCTGCAGTGAGAATGAGGCTAGTGGTGGACACTCCGGGTTGGGGTCACTCGCAAAGGGGAGGAGGCGGCTCGAAGACTCACTAGGAATCACCACTGGGTCCCTGTGGGTGACTAGATCCGAGACATTGATGTAGAGCTGATCCCATATGCCGACAAGTCTACAACGTACGCATTAGATCCGACTTATCTCACACTTGTAAGGGACTGCCACCTGCGAGCTTGCATAAGACCGACTCGACTCGACATAGGTAGACTCACCAAGCACTTGACAAATGCATGCATAGACTCCTAATAAACCACACAAACAAACCACACAAAGAAGAAAAAATGGACTCATGCATGACCCTAGACTTAATGCATAATGCGGTATACTGGCTACTGAGTATCTGGGAGGTCTGGTGGATCCCCATGGACATCTTCCTCGTCACGAAAGAACTCGTCAACAAGGTCCTGCTAGGCCTCATAGTTGACTGGCCCTAGCCCTGATGGTGAGGCTTCTCCAACCCTTTGGTTCCCAATGACTAGAGATGTACGTGTGGGGCACTAGCCTACAAAGTGGCCAAACCCCTGGCAACGATAACACTACTATTGTGACCCACTAGTCTCTCTGATAAGTGGTCCCTTACCCTTATCCTCCTGACTGATAGGGGGTGTAGGCAACATGGGTGGAGGTGTGGGTGCCGGGGGACGGGCCATGGGTCCCGGGGGGCGGGCAATGGGTGCTGGTGGTTGGGGTGGATGTAGATCCCTTGGTGGGGGAGGACGAGGCCTTGGAGCGAATTTCTCCTGACGGGCGGGCTCCAGAGGTCGAGCCATGGGAGCCCTCGGATATGGGCCTAAGGAGCTATGGGGCTCGGCACTACGAAGAGGGACGGGGCCCAACCGTTGGGTAGACTCGAACTCTCCCTCAAACTGCTCCAGCTCGAGAGCAACCTGATACGCGTCTTCCAACTTGGTCACATTGCTGCGAAAAAGCTCATATTGGTAGTGGGGCCGCAGACCACGATGGAAGTGGGAAATAGACATGGAACTCTCCTCCGTGACACCACATTGCAGAAAATAGTCATCAAATTCAGCGATGTACTCAGGGACGGACCCATCTCCCTGACTGAGACTCTGCCACCTATCGATGAGTCGCTAACGGTATGTGGTAGGAAGGTACTTTTGCCGAAGCTTGACCTTCATCTCACCCCATGTCTCAACATGGGGCTCCTACTGATGAAACAATAGGCTCTCTACGTTCTTCCAATAGGTCTGAGCCTGTCCCATCAGCTTCATGGTAGCGAATCGGACTCTTCGATGGTCCGTCATATCGAACCACTCAAAATACCGATCGATTCCGGACTCCTAGTCTAGATAGACCTTCGGGTCCAAGGACCCGTCAAAAGTGGGAGGATCCGCACGAACGGTCCGGAGGGTCCGCTCATCCTGATCATGATCATGGTTCTATCGATGAGCATGATGGTCATGACCATATCCCCCATTTTCATTCTCGGATTCATCATCAACCACCTCGGGGACTCGGCGCCTCCTATCATCTACCCCTTGAGCCCTAGGAGCAGCAGGTTGTTGAACCGGCTCCGGTTGACCATTCGTCGGCGCGGGGTGCACCTCCACCGGGGGCCTCTCTTGGACGGCGACTCTCCCTACCAGACCGTGAATAGACTGGTCCGACTCTTCCCTATCCTCTAAGGCCTTCATCCTCCCTTCCAGGCGTGTGCCTAGACCATCCACTCGCGTACTCAATCCTTCCATCTTATCCACTTGAGCACTCAAATCATCCATTTTTCCCATAATAGCTCGAAACATGTCGACCATCGATGATGCATCAGGACTAGAGACTCGGGGATTTGCCATAGATGGTGGTGGTGGTGAGTATTAGGTACCCCTACGAGTGGGCATGCAATGGATAGGGGGTTGGAATGCACCAACCAAGGCAAAATGAGGAACGACCTAGACTCCAATATTCGGTACGTGGCGGAGGTTTGATCTAAAGATCGCACTCACGGGAGTGTGCTGCCATCCCAATAGGCGTAACCTATCGCTTCGGAGGCACCTTTTCATATACCAAATGAAGGGATGCAAATGTAACCTTGGATCGACTTAGACTCTCTATAGATTTAAATGACTTTTTTCCTTTTTTTATTATTTTTAATCAAAGAGTACCCTAGACTCAACCTTCGGCTCTGATACCAATTTGATGTGAGACGGGACGCGAACCTGGGACTCTAACTCGCGGACGCCCCTAAGCGAGGGAAACATGGTATCTGCGCGGTTGAGAAACTGGCATTGAGTCGGGTAGTCGGCTCTTCCGTGTACTCGAATGGAGTCACGGGACGGGTCACGCTCTCTTACTCACAGCGGTGATACAACTGAGCGGGCTAGAATATGCTATCACACTCATGCAGCGGCATATAGAACTATATATGACATAAGGAAAAATGCCGAGTGAGGGGAGCGGACACGATACCTCCACGCTGTCGGGTGTGGGGAAGACGACCCCGGTCGAGACTCGTACTCCCGATACAGCAATAATCAATAATTACATAAATGAATTTATCACCCACTCCACGTAGGGAGGTGAAGGGCTACAATGTGGGACCCCGGGAGTAGCGGTTCGGGTTGATGGGCAGCATTTTGGGCAGCTCCGGCGGTAGCCCGTACCAACAAGGGGAGGGTCCACGTCTTGGTCGGTGGGCCGAACGGGCTAGGAGTGGTACCGCTGTAGTGGAGACTCCTGGAGGGACGATCCCTAGGAAGGGAACACGCTGGTTCACCTCGTGGAAGGCGAGGTGGTCCGACTGGGGCGTTGTGACTTGCTGTCCATGGACCTGTTCTGCAGTTTCAGGGTTGCACGACTCGGCGAAAATAACTGCTGCGATCAGTACGGGCATCGGATCGACACGAAACTAGCGCCGTTGCGAAGCTAACTCGGAGATCTTCAACCCTTTGTTGTTATAGGAATTTTTCGGTGACTGTATTCTCCATGGGGGAATTTCTAACAAGAAAGGTTCCTATCTCGGATCTGGTCGGGCAGACTAAGATCTACCTGAAGAAGTGAGTTGACCGAGGTTGAAACTTGGGATCTGGGAGATGGCATTTTTATGGAAGCTAGAGGAAGAAGTAAGGAACATGAGGATATGTTTTTTATATTTTTTAGATGTGATTTGATATGGGAAATGGATTTTCAAATAGGGGTGGGTCGGATCTGGACTGTAGGGGGCAGAACAGATTTAGGAAAATGCAGTGGTTTTTTAGATGAGAAAGAAAATTCATAAAATCACAAAAAAAATTGAGGATGAAGGTTTTGGAGGACAGAACTCTCAGTTCAAATTTCAGCTCAATCTAAAATCGGAAAAGGGGTGAAAGGGGCGAAGAGATAGCTTGCTGGAACACAGATCTGCACAGAGACAGAATCTGTAGACCAGGGGAAATAAATGGTAAAGGAAGGTAAACAAAGAAGCAAAAATATGAATTTTTTTGTAGAGGCTGGGGGAAACGTGGGGAACTCACCCTCCAATTTTTAGCACGATCTGATCTCCTGATGGGGAGGTAAAAATCGGGCTTTAGACCTCTGTCCAGCAATGGACAGATCTGCGACGGTGAGGCGGTGGTGGTGCGATGGCGGCTCGATGGCGGCGGCGGCGGTGACGGCGGAGATGAGCATCTCACTCAAAGGGGAATTGATAGGGAGGAATCACACCTCAGGAATTGGAGCTCTCATAGCTGTAAGGGTGGGAGAGGAGAGAGGAGGGGCGCACTTGGCCTTCTTGGGTAATTTTCCAACTTTTTTCACATTAATTCTATCAAATATGGAAAATACAATGCTTTTATATGCAATGGAAATCCTAGGTAAATGACTAAGACTACCCTTAGATCTAGGGTTTGAGAGGGGTACATAGCGAATGTGAATCTACCATGTGGTCAAATAAAAATAAAAAAACTACATATAAGGACAAAGAAGGGGGTGCCCCTTTGAAAATGGGGTGGAAAAAATGGAATTTTTTTCCATCTTGTCTCCTTGGTCCAAGTCAAACCTTGGACTTTAAACCAGCCCCACATGGCCCAAGATCCTATGTGGACCAATGGGAAAGAGAGTGGGGGTCCCTACTGGACCTACTAACATTTTACATAGAAACCCAAAGACTTCTAAAGGCTAACAAATATGCTTATAATGTCTTACAATTGTAAACACAATTACCCAAGGATATAAATGTAAATAAATGACACAAATGTAAAAAATAAAATAAAATGTAATGTTCGGTGTTGATTCCCATCAGTTACATTCCCTACTCATCTTAGATAATTTAATGTTCTTATGCACTTAGAAGTTGTTTTTAATCTATATTACTTTCATTGCCTAAAACTTATACTTTTGTATTTATGGGCATGTTTTTATAAGGTTTATGGACTTATTTGATGCTGTTTTATCATGATCTCTCTTATCTAAGAGTCATTTTCTTAAGTACATGACACATATCCCGGTATGTTGTCATTAGTTACACGTTGCACATTAAGAACACCATCTTGAACTAGTGAACCTCTTCATTGGATATTCCTTCCAAAGGACTAGGTGATCTTGTTTCAAGGCCTCCAAAAGTCTACGCGAGCCTTGGATTCCCACTAGGATGCCGAGCTGGTTGTACCATAAAAGCCCAATTATCTAGAAAGCACTTTACTGGTGTTTTAATGAGTTCTGGACCTTATCAGCCTAATGTATGACCGCCAGAGTCTGTTAGCGGCCTATTGATAGACCGCCAATGTCACCTAGTGGCCCTTCCCTAGACCGCATTGTCACGCCCCGACGTGGAAAAAATCAGAACGTATCAGTTTATATCATTCATGTCAAACAGAGCATACATTGCCACAAGAGACTAAACCACCAAGTTAATAATAAAGAAAAACAATTAACCCATCTTTATTGATAATAATAAGAGAAAGTACTTAATTACACCCGGCTCCTTGTGGACTTCTAACTTATTAATGGAAAACACATCACTCTAGATAACAACTCAACAACTAATCTAAACTTGACTTGAACATCACTCTAAATGGCTCGCTCCTAGAATCACTCGTTCCCGTCCCCATTGGAGCGCACATCCCCATCCGAACTACCTGAAAAGGATTGGAAAGTATGTGTGAGCAAAGCTCAGTAGGATTTTATATCTCTATCATCAGGCATAATTAAAGTAATTAAACATTCAATTAGGAATAACGTTGCAACGAAAGTAATGATAAATAATGACAAAAGATAGATAGAAAAAGAATATGAACTTCCAAGTAAAGAATATAGCAAGTATAGCAAGAACTATTCACAAAAATTATACGAAAATGATATATGGAATTGGCCATAACAAGCACGCATGCCACGCAGGAATTTCAAGTAAATGAGTAAAAGTGGAATGTTTCAGACCAATCACGCTAGTCATGCACTTCGGTGCAATGCCACACCTTGTCATTACAAACTCCCCGGGGCACAAGTACTTTCGAGCGCTCCTCTGAGGACCAGACCGGGCCCTTTATGATGCGTTGGCATTGAAGGGTTGGATCATAGATCCTAGTCTAGACATTCATCACATTAAATGGCCAAGAGTTCCAAGGTTTAAGCTCACGAACTTACTTCTAAGATTGAGAGAAATTCCAATATCGTTGGAATGTACATTAGGTAGAAAGACAAGGATGCAAACAAGGATCACGCACGATTTCACAGTTCAAGGCCAACCTTGATGACTGCTACACAATACTAAAACAAAGGAAACGTATGAAATATCTTACCTGTGGCGGTCGATAACTGGGACGCTACAGGCGCGTGACGGTCTGACCTTAGTCCGTTACGGTGACATGACAGTCCAACATTGGGCCGTTACAGTTCACAGGTCAGTCCAGTTTGGACTGGCCCAATACACGATTCAAACCACGTTCAGGGGTTCAGGTCTTTGGGGTACAACCTGCCCGGGGTCCTGGTGGGAATCCGAGGCTCACGGGGTCTTACGGAGGTCTCATAATAGTGGTCCTAGTTCGACGGAAGGAATATCTGGCGGAGAGTCCCATCTATTACAAGAATTGAGGCTTAAACAAACATGGAAAACCAAGACGGTGCTGTCAGTCAATCCCACCGGAGTGGAATGACTGTAAAATAAAAATGCCAAGACCAATATATATCTAGCATGGATCAGAATTTATACAAGTATTAAGGGTTTTTATCAAATTTCATATGATCATTCATCTTAGGATTATCTCACAACTTTCAAGTAGAGAATAAAAATTTAATGTTTATGATCATGATACTAGATTATCATCACGTTCTGCATTGTTACAGATCAAGATGTCATACTAAAACATAGCAAGTTCCTGGTTCAAAATGCATGAATTAGCGGTTAAATCACCCTACCAGAAGAACGTGACGGTCCATATAAGGGGCGTTACAAGCATATAACGGTCTATCGTAGGGGCGTTACACAACAGAAATAATTAGAAATAAATCATATAAAAATACAGGGCACGTGACAGTCTATCGTGGGGCCGTTATGCCATGGTGACAGTTTATCGTGCGACCGTCAGAGTTGTAATGGTCACTGAAAGGGCCGTCAGATCAATCCGAGTCCCGCCAACGGCGAACCTCGACATGCCACGATAAAACTTCAATTTCTTACGATAGAGTGAACAGAATTTAGGGAAAATACCACCGTTCGAAAGAGCATTAAAAATCATACAAGATAGCATGCTTTGATTAAGACCT
This sequence comes from Amorphophallus konjac, assembly GCA_022559845.1. Lineage (NCBI taxonomy): Eukaryota > Viridiplantae > Streptophyta > Magnoliopsida > Alismatales > Araceae > Amorphophallus > Amorphophallus konjac. Next base: position 354,980,837 of record CM040121.1, read on the forward strand.
AAAACGATGAATTTCAACATTAGACTAGTTAACATGGAAGTTACTCTTTTTGTATATCTCAGAGTAAAACATGAAATTTAGAACAGCATGGTGTACGAAAATTAGGTAATTAGATATCAAAAGAAAGATCTCGGGAAGACGAACAAGATGGTATCATTAGATTTTCGTTTGATCTAAGAGACACCTACCTTTACTTGAAGGAAAGAAAGATGAAAGGAAGGGTCGTCGGAACACTAGGTACCACTCCTAGAACGCCCAAATTCTCTCCCGTCCGGTCACGATCAGCTACGCCACCCGCCGCTGATGCAAATAGGGTTCTAGAGTGTCTAAAGCCATCAATAAATAGGACCTATAGAGACTCCTAGCGATCAAATTTGGTTGAAGAGTCCAATGAAGAAACTCCAGCAAAAATCTCGGATGGGGTTCTAATCCACCGTCGCCGCCGCCAGTAGAAGCATCTAGACTTGGGGTTTCGAAGAGAAACAAGGACCTATCAATGGGCTAGGGTTTGGCTCGAATTGGAGCTCAAATGGGCTTAAATTGGACCCAAATTGCGATGGTTAAACTAGGTCTTCTAAACCCACGAAAAAATGCTAAAACATGAAATTAGGTCTTCACGAATTTTATTTTGGGCTCTTACCTGATGACAAAGTTATTACAAATTCAATTTTACCCTAGATATATATTTTTCTAGATTTTTAATAATTTCATTAGAAGTTGAGCCAATAATTAATTAACTTATATGGAAAAAAATAGGATGCTACACCCTCCCCCTCTTTAAGGAATTTGGTCCCCAAATTCACCGAATCTGATAACAACCAACCTTAAAACAATTTGGGATATAACTTCCTGATTGCATCCTCGGACTCCCATGTTGCTTCCTCTGCTCCACGTCGACTCCACTGGACCTTGACCATCGGAATAGATCGATTCCTGAGTTGTTGTTGCTTAAAGTCTAATATCTTGATAGGCTTTTCTTCATAAGATAAGTGTTTCTTCAATTCCCAATCAGCATACTGGATAATGTGCGAAGGGTCATACACATACTTCCGAAGCATGGATACATGAAACACATTGTGAATGCCTGCTAACTGTGGTGGTAAGGCCAATCTATAGGCAACTTCGCCTACCCTCTCTAAAACTTCAAATGGGCCAACGAACCTTGGGCTTAACTTGCCTCGAATTACAAATCTTCTAATTCCTCTTGATGGTGAAACTTTCAGAAATACGTGTTCCCCAATCTGAAATTCTAACTCCCTTCTTCTATTATCTACAGAGCTCTTTTATCTGGACTGGGCGACCTTCAAACGGTCTCTGATAACTTGAATGTTCTTAGATGTTTCTGAGATAAGATCTAGCCCGAGCCATTGCTTTTCACCAACTTCTTCCCAACAAAGAGGAGATCTACAACTCCTGCCATACAAAGCTTCAAACAATGCCATCTGAATGCTGGATTGGTAACTATTATTGTATGCAAACTCAATCAAAGGTAAGTGTTCATGCCAACTGCCTCCAAAATCAATTACGCAGGCTCTCAACATGTCTTCAACAATCTGGTTCACTCTCTCAGTCTGCCCGTCAGTCTGAGGGTGAAAAGTTGTATTGGAGTTCAAACGGGTTCCTAATGATGCTTGTAGTCCTTTCCAAAAGTGAGATGTAAACCTGGGGTCTCTTTCAGATATGATGGATACAGGCACTCCATGTAATCTTATTATTTCCTTCACATACAGGGCAGCCAAAACATCCACAGTCCACTTTGACTTAATAGGCAAAAAGTGTGCGGACTTTGTTAGTCAGTCAATGATCACCTAAATTCCATCAAGGCCTCCTCGTGTTTGGGGTAAACCCATAATAAAATCATACCGACACTTTCCCACTTCCACTGTGGTATTTCAAGAGGCTTTAATTTCCCAGCAGGCCTGAAATGCTTTGCTTTTACTTGTTGACATACTAAACACTTGCTCACAAAATCAGCCACTTCTCTTTTCATGTTCGGTCACCAAAAAGTTCTCTTCAAATCTATGTACATCTTTGTAGCTCCTGGATGTATAGTATACTTAGATCTGTGCGCTTCCTCAAGAATCTTCTTCTTTATCTCCGTGGAATCAGGGACACATGTTCTCCTTCGAAACAACAATCTCCCATCAACAGCTAACATAAAATCTGGTCGACTATCCATCTGTTCTTTAATTTCAACGAGCACTGGTTCATTATCCTGCAACTGCTTAATTTCTGCTAGCAATTCTAAATGAAGATGGACATGAGCCACTAAGATTCGATTGCCCTTTTCTGTAATATCTAGATTGGCAAACTGTTCTAACAACTTCCACTCTTGAAGCATCAAACTGGCTAATCTAGCTGTCGGCTTCCTGCTCAAAGCGTCTTCTACAACATTCCCTTTTCCGGGATGATATTCAATGGAGAAGTCAAAATCCTTTAAGTACTCTAGCCACCTTCTCTGTCTCATATTCAATTCCTTTTGAGAGAATAGATATTTTAAGCTCTTATGGTCTGAGTACACGGTGAAAGTTTCTCCATAAAGATAATGCCTCCATATCTTAAGAGCAAACACAGCAACTGCTAACTCCAAATCATGAACAGGGTAATTCTCTTCATGTTTTCTCAATTGTCTGGAGGAATAAGCTATCACTCTTTCTCGCTGCATCAATACGCAACCCAAACTGATTCCTGAAGCATCGGTGTAAACTTCAAAACCTCCTTCATCTAAGGGCAAGGCCAAAACTGGGGCAGTGGTCAAACACCCCTTCAAATTCTAAAAACTCTTCTCATAATCATCAGTCCACTCAAAACAATTCTCCTTACGAGTTAACCTAGTCAAAGGCACTGCAATCTTGGAGAAATCCTTAATGAACCTTCGATAATAGCCTGCTAAGCCTAAGAAACTTATGATCTTAGTTACATTCACAGGTCTTTCCCAATTACGTACAGCCTCAACATTGGAAGGGTCTACTGTGATTCCCTCTTTAGAAATAATGTGCCTTTGAAAAGATATCTCTTGTAACCAGAACTCACATTTACTAAACTTGGCGTATAGCTTATGATCCTTTAATATTTGTGACGCCATTCTCAAGTGCCTTTCATGCTCCTCCTTGCACCTTAAATATATCAGAATATCATCAATAAATACCACGACCCACTGATCCAAGTAGGGCCGGAACACACTATTCATTAGCTGCATAAAAGCTGCAGGTGCATTAGTTAGTCCAAACGGCATTACCACAAATTCAAAATGCCCATACCTACTACGGAATGCCGTCTTAAAAATATCTTCATCTTTTATCCTCAACTGATGATACCCAGATCTGAGATCGATCTTTGAGAAGTACTGGGCTCTAGATATCTGATCAAATAACTCATCGATCCTTGGTAATGGGTACTTGTTCTTCACGGTGAGCTGATTCAACTGACGAAAATCAATACACAGCCTCAAGGAACCATCTTTCTTCCTTACAAAAAGAACAGGAGCACCCCATGGGGAAGTACTCGGACGAATGAACCCTCTCTCTAACAAGTCTAACAACTGCACCTTCAATTCTCTTAACTCAGCAGGGGACATACGATAGGGGGCTCTCGAAATAGGCGAGGCGCCAGGAATTAGATCGATAGAGAAAACCACCTCCCTTTCAGGGGGAAGATCTGGTAAATTATCTGGAAACACCTCCGAAAAATTCTGAATAACATGGATATCCTTCAACTCCACTTTCTCCTTATCAGTTAAAGAAATCAAAGCCAAGAATGCTGGACACCCCTTTCTTAACAACTTATCCGCCCGAAGTGGCGAAATGGGTGGCACGGACTTGGATAGCCTAGAGCAAGAGAAAGAAAGCTCAGGACGTCCAGGGAAAGACACTACTCCTGACTTACAATGAACACTAGCACCATGCTTAGATAACCAATCAACCCCTAAGATTACGTCATAATCTTTCATCTTCATGCATAGTAGATCGGTAGACAAATTACAACCATTAATCAATACTTCACTAGAAGGATAATAATATTTAATCTTGGATCCCGAACCAATAGGGGTGGATATCATAAGATGAGAGTCCAATAATAACGGTTCCACAGATAAGGTCTTAGCAAATTTTAGAGATATAAAAGAATGAGTGGCTCCCGTGTCGAAAAGTACGAATACTGGCTTGGAAAGAATAGTAAGAGTACCTTCGACAATACCTCCTTCCTCGGTAGTTTGGTTCTCAGTCTCTGCCTCCTGGAGGGCTTGGAGCCTACCTTGCCGCTTGAAACTTCCTTGCGACTTATCAGATGCTGTCGGTTCATTAATAAGGGGACATTCTAGAATTCGGTGGTCCCTACTACCACACCTTAAACAAGGGCCTAACTTGCGCCAACATTCTTCCATCTTGTGACATGGACAGTCACAATACTTGCAAACTACCTTAGATGGCACAGCTGGTCAAACCTCATTCTCACCTTCTCTAGGTTTCTTGTTCTTAGAAAAACTCGGCCCGCCCTTGGGCCTCTTCTGACCATTACCGGGTTTAAAGTTCTCGGAACTGGTATTATGTTCCTTCTTCTTATCCCGACCTCTTATTCGGTCAGTCATCTCCATCGTGTCTTCCAAAACTTGTGCTTTCCTTACTATCTTAGCGTAGATATAGATTTCCAAGGGTGCCAATTGATTGATGTACTGAAGCTTCAAACCATTCAGAAATCTTTTACCCTTCATTTTCTCAGTGGACACCAAGTGTGGGGCATGCTTACACAATCTAGAGAACTATGCTTCATACTCTGCAATCGACAAGTTTCTTTATTTCAAAGCAGCGAACTCGGCCGCTTTCTTCTCCAGCACCCGATCTGAAAAATACTTGCTATTGAAAAACTCTTTGAACTCATTCCACGTGGCACGCCTATTCCCAAGCGTGGCTTCCACGGCTTCCCACCAAGCACGAGCATCGCGTTCTAACTGGAAGTCGCTAAAAGGACGCGATCCTGATCCCCACATTGCATAACCCTGAAGATCCTCTCTTTCTCCTTCAGCCAGTTCTCGGCCTCATCTGGGTCCGAAGATCCACTGAAACGTGGGGGATTCAAGCCTTGAAAGTTCCGATGTAGATTGCCTGCTCCTTGTTGTTCGCCGCCTTGGGCTACTTGCTGTAAGGTCTGGGTAAGGCCCTACACTGTACGTTGCATGTCTCGCCATTGAGCACGTTCTGCTGCCATCACGGGAAATTCCTACAACATAAAAGAAGTGATTTAGAATGTTCTATTGGATCTATCTTCTTATAGTTAATTAATTAATCTTAGCCCAAGTCTCTACCCAACTCACTGGGTCGGATTCTGACTTTACTAATGTTAAAGGTTCTATAACACTACTAGCAACCTAGGGTCTAAGGAAAACCTAGGCTCTGATACCACAAAAACTGTCACGCCCCGACGCGGAAAAAATCAGAACGTAGTAGTTTATATCATTCATGTCAATCAGAGCATACATTGCCACAAGAGACTAAACCACCAAGTTAATAATAAAGAAAAACAATTAACCTATCTTTATTGATAATAATAAGAGAAAGTACTTAATTACACCCGGCTCCTTGTGGACTTCTAACTTATTAATGGAAAATACATTACTCTAGATAACAACTCAACAACTAATCTAAACTTGACTTGAACATCACTCTAAATGGCTCGCTCCTGGAATCACTCGTTCCCCTCCCCATCGGAGTGCACATCCTCATCCGAACTACCTGAAAAGGATTGGAAAGTAGGGGTGAGCAAAGCTTAGTAGGATTTTATATCTCTATCATCAGGCATAATTAAAGTAATTAACCATTCAATTAGGAATAACGTTGCAACGAAAGTAATGAGAAATAATGACAAAAGATAAATAGAAAAAGAATATGAACTTCCAAGTAAAGAATATAGCAAGTATAGCAAGAACTATTCAAAAAAATTGTACGAAAATGATATATGGAATTGGCCATAACAAGCACGCATGCCACGCAGGAATTTCAAGTAAATGAGTAAAAGTGGAATGTTTCAGACCAATCACGCTAGTCATGCACTTCGGTGCAATGCCACACCTTGTCATTACAAACTCCCCGGGGCACAAGTACTTTCGGGCGCTCCTCTCAGGACCAGACCGGGCCCTTTATGATGCGTTGGCATTGAAGGGTTGGATCATAGATCCTAGTCTAGACATTCATCAAATTAAATGGCCAAGAGCTCAAGGTTTAAGCTCACGAACTTACTTCTAAGATTGAGAGAAATTCCAATATCGTTGGAATGAACATTAAGTAGAAAGACAAGGATGCAAACAAGGATCACGCACGATTTCACTGTTCAAGGCCAACCTTGATGACTGCTACACGATACTAAAACAAAGGAAACGTATGAAATATCTTACCTGTGGCGGTCGATAACTGGGCCGCTATAGGAACGTGACGGTCTGACCTTAGTCCGTTACAGTGACGTGACGGTCCAACATTGGGCCGTTACAGTTCACAGGTCAGTCCAGTTTGGACTGGCCATATACAAGATTCAAACCACGTTCATGGGTTCAGGTCTTTGGGGTACAACCTGCCCGACGTCCTGGTGGAAATCCCTGGCTCACGGGGTCTTACGGAGGTCTCATAATAGTAGCCCTAGTCCTACGGAAGGAATATCCGGCGGAGAGTTCCATCTATTATAAGAATTGAGGCTTAAACAAACACGAAAAACCAAGACGGTGCGGTCAGTCAATCCCACCGGAGTGGAATGACTGTAAAATAAACATGTCAAAACCAATATATATCTAACATGGATCAGAATTTATACAAGTATTAAGGGTTTTTATCAAATTTCATATGATCATTCATCTTAGGATTATCTAACAACTTTCATGTAGAGAATAAAATTTTAATGTTTATGATCATGATACTAGATTATCATCACGTTCTGTGTTGTTACAGATCAAGATGTCATACAAAAACATAGCAAGTTCCTGGTTCAAAACGCATGAATTAGCGGTTAAATCACCGTGCCAGAAGAACGTGACGGTCCATATAAGGGGCGTTACAAGCATGTAACGGTCTATCGTAGGGGCGTTACACAACAGAAATAATTAGACATAAATCTTATAAAAATACAGGGCACGTCACGGTCTATCGTGGGGCCGTTACGCCATGGTGACGATTTATCGTGCGACCGTCAGAGTTGTAACGGTCACTGAAAGGGCCGTCAGATCAATCCGAGTCCCGCCAACGGCGAACCTCGACACGCCACGATAAAACTTCGATTTCTTACGATAGAGTGAATAAAATTTAGGAAAAATACCACCGTTCGAAAGAGCATTAAAAATCGTACAAGATAGCATGCTTTGATTAAGACCTAAAACGATGAATTTCAACATTAGACTAGTTAACATGGAAGTTACTCTTTTTGTATATCTTAGAGTAAAACATGAAATTTAGAATAGCTTGGTGTACAAAAATTAGGCAATTAGGTATCAAAAGAAAGATCTCGGGAAGACGAACAAGATGGTATCATTAGATTTTCATTTGGCCTGAGAGACGCCTACCTTTGCTTGAAGGAAAGAAAGACGAAAGGAAGGGTCACCGAAACCCTAGGTACCGCTCCTAGAACGCCCAAATTCTCTCCCGTCCGGTCACGATTAGCTACGCCACCCGCCGCTGATGCAAATAGGGTTCTAGAGTGTCTAAAGCCCTCAATAAATATGACCTATAGGGACTCCTAGCGATCGAATTTGGTTGAAGAGTCCAATGAAGAAACTCCGGTGAAAATCTCGGATGGGGTTCTAATCCACCGTCGCCGCCGCCAGTAGAAGCATCTAGACTTAGGGTTTCGAAGAGAAACAAGGACCTATCAATGGGCTAGGGTTTGGCTCGAATTGGAGCGCAAATGGGCTTTAATTGGACCCAAATTGTGATGGTTAAACTAGGTCTTCTAAACCCACAAAAAATTGCTAAAATATGAAATTGGGTCTTCACAAATTTTATTTTGGGCTCTTACCTGAAGACAAAGTTATTACAAATTCAATTTTACCCTAGATACATATTTTTTTAGATATTTAATAATTTCATTAGAAGTTGAGCCAATAATTAATTAACTTATATGGAAAAAAACAAGATGCTACACGCATGGTTCCAGCTTCTTTTTCAATATTTAACCCATGATTTTACCTTTGGGTTGAGTATTTCTATGTTCCAGATGGTCTATTGATTATCTATAACTTGTCACCTTATTCCAAAGATGTCTAAATAAATTATGGAAATTAATGAATGTACCGTTATGCTATCGATTCCATTCCAAATCATGACCAAGTTATTAATGCATTCTTTGATTTCTTATATTCATATTTGGTGCATTCTTCCATTGACGTTGTATCACAAAATTATTATTGAACTTGTTACCTTATTGGCTAACAGTATTGTTGTACTCGTGGAAGTAGCTTGATTTATACTTGAAGATGTAGTTCGAGCATTGATTGTGTTCAAGGGCTCTATGCTAGTCCCCTCGACGGATTGTCGGAAATATACTGTAAACCATGGGGTATGATGCTACTGGCGTCACATTACGTTGGAAGTACTTTCTTTAAAAATAAGTGAAGATCCATGAATATCTATAAATATTCATGAAATACTTGCAAAGCAAAAGTACATTCTTGCGTGTTACATGACTTTATAGTGCATAGCCTTTATGGTTATGAAAAGTGCATTCTTGTTACATTCTTGTTCATGGAAAGGTCAAAAATTACATTCTTGTTATATTCTTGTTATATACTTGCTCAGTCATATTCTCATATCTTGTTTTGACCATATCTTGCTATTTTGGTTCCATTAGCTTGTTTTACCATATTCGCATGATTTAACTTTCTCTAGAGCTAAAAATGTTAATCACTTTAAGATTGCCATCATGTTGATACGAAGATACCTACTAGGCAAGTTTGCTCATTACCTACTTTCTCAAATGTTTCAGGAAGGACTAGTGAATCGGATTCGGATTATACAAGTAGCAGGTCCGAGAGCAAGTGAAGGTCATGTGGACAAGAGAAGCCTTAGTTTTCTAATGTCTAGCCAAGTCATTATGTAATTTTTGTTTTCTTGAGTCTGGTGTAAGAATGGTAAGAGTCAAAGATCTTATGTATACTGATGGTTATTTATATGAAATAAAGATGAAGATTTTAGTGAATTACTTGTGTAATTACTTTGTGTGATTGTCTGGCGCTCTGATTATATTGCTTGCAAGAGGCTTACCATGCCGGCTATTCACGTTCCCGATTGCTTCCACTGCATAAATCTCAGGGCGTGACAATTTACCTCTCACATGCCCCATCTTCTTACATTCATAGCACATTACCTCAGTTGGCTTGGATGGTTCACTTTTCCGCTTAAATTGCTTCTTCCCTTTCCTGAATTTTCCAGGAAACCTTCTTCTTTGCCATAAAAATTGCCTAACTCTTCTTGTAAGCATGGCAACTTCTTCACCATCTCTGTTCCCCCTAGAGTCCTCCTGACTTGAGATTGAGTCTTCGTTTGCCTTCAAAGCTATTGACTTCTTTTTCTTCGTCTCATCTTCCATTCTCTTGATGTTTATCTCATAGACCATTAAAGACCCTATGAGTTCATCCAATGAAAGTGCTGAGAGATTCTTTGAGTCTTCAATCACCGTTGCCTTCGTGTGCCAATTTGATGACAATGACCTCAGCACCTTTCTCACTGGATCGGTGTCCTTAAATTCCTTCCCGAGTGACTTCAACCAGTTGGTAATTTCCATAAGCCGCGCAAACATTTCAGATATTGTTTTGTCATCCTTCATGTGAAACAGCTCATAATCTCGGATAAGAAGTTTAGCTTTCATCTCCTTGACTTCCGAAGTGCCTTCATAAATCAACCTTAGCTTATCCCACATCTCCTTCGCGCTGTTGCACTTGGAAACATGAGCATATTCAGTTGCGTGAATAGCACATTGAATAATGTTTAATGCATTAAAGTTCAGAGTGGCCTTCTTGACATGATCATCATTCCACTTCTCCTCATCTGCCGGTAAAGTATATGGACCCTTGTTAAGAACGGTCCATATTTCATGGCTTTGAGCACGGAGAAAAACCATCATTCTATTTTTCCAATGACTGTAATTATTTCCATCAAAGAAGGGAGGCCTGTGTACGGAATGCCCTTCGGGCATCAACCTCTTGTTAGCCATTCCTAATAGATCACTCTAAACCGTGAGGTTTCAAACTAAAACAGAGCCGAGGCTCTGATACCAATTGATGGCCCGATTAGGAATGCAAGCAAGAGGGGGGTGAATTGATTGCGCCCCCTTTTTAGAAACTAAACGGAACGAAATTGATATACGCAGATTAATCAGACACCTACCCTCTTCCTTCCAAAAGCAAGATAGATCGGACTCTCGATAATAAATGAATAAATGCGCAAGAGACGAGAAATTTTTCTCTACTCACTGCAGCCCACACGCAATTGAAAACGGATGATTCACTAGAGATAATCACACAACCAGCAAACCACGACACGAAGAATTTTTAGGTGGTTCAGATGCACCTAGTGCAGTCCTACGTCCACCCCTCTCAGCGTGAGAGGATTCTACTAAGAACGTTGCGCGACGGTAGTAATCAGATCACATACGGGTGCAATGGCCCCACACGCACACGTGTTCTCGCACGACGATGAGAAACACACACACACGGAGACAATACTCCGTAATAATATCAAGTTCCAAAAATTTGAAAATGATAATAACCAGTCCATATTTTCAATCTATGCACATATAAAAATGTAGAAATGATAGTTCAAAGGGTCCCCCTTAGATCTGCAATGAATCCCTTCATTCGGAGTAGTAGGGTGCATTGGAGCTTGATCCTCGGAGTGGAAGGAGACCAATATTGCAGGAGATGCCCGAGAGAGGAAGATTCAGCGATGACTAGCACGAGCGAGATTCAGATCGACGCAGATGGCTCATTGATGGCGTCCTCAAGCTTCTCTTCTTCCTCCTCCTTCGATGGTGCGACCATCCTCTTCCTTCTTCTGTAAAGATAAAAGATGATTAGTTCTCTTGCATATCTATCGAAGCAAAATCGCAGCATATATATGTGGGCTGAAGATGATGCTGAAAAGACTATAATGCCCAACGTAAAAACCTCTCAAAACATCACTTAGAAGAGTAGTGAACCCTAAGGGTAAAGGGGTCAAAGTGGGGGCCAAATGGATAGGAATCAATAGGATTCGAAACCCAATACAAAACCACGATCTGGACGAACCAAAAGAAGTGTTGACTCTATGAGTCGACACTTTCTTCACCCTATTCTGCCAACACCCCAAACAAAGACACAGGACAAAAGTGTCGACTCACATAGTCGACACTTGCTGCCTGTTGTAGTAAGGCAGCATGCAGGCCAGCAAGTGTCGACTCTGTGAGTCGACACTTGCAGCTGCCAAAATGAAAACTGCCTAAGGTAGTCCATTGCAAGCCAAAAACATTAAAAACCCTTCAACCCCATTCAAGGTATCATGATTCTCATTCAAAAATAAACTCTTACCATGCATCCAATGATTTTAGACCATTATAGACCCTGCACTGCACATTATTACAATTTGGTCATTCTTTAATCAATTCGAATAAGCAGCACACTTACCTTCTCTTTTGTCAATTTAATAATTTATTCAACCTGCATATTGAAACATTGTGATTCATCCACATATGAAGATGATTCAAAAACATTCAATCCAATTACCACACAAGCCCTCATTTCAAGAATGGTTCATGCATAGAAACGCTATCTTCAACTCAATCAAACCTAGCTATATCCATCTTGTTATCTAAACACACATGAATTACTCAATCATTCTATAGCAAGTTGGACTCTCTCCTCAAATAGACCAATGACAGCAGAAACCAAGCATTCAAATAATACTCAATTAGGAGCATTTGGACACTCGGGCAATCATTTCATATTCAGCTCATTGAGAAGCATTCAAGTATTGAAACAACTTGACGCAAATTTCACAGATGATATGCAATGCAAATTTACACTGTGACAGTAATTGTCTTCGTCAAAATATGTCAGGGCATAACATTTACCTTAGGGATTGCACCCCCATCCCAATCCGCATAAACCCCCCCCCCCCTAGGCTGACCCCCTCAGCCTTGTCCGCATAAACCCCCCTGAAACAAAAAAAAAACTTTTTTTTTGGAAAACCTAGCCCAACCCAGTCCACAGTAACCCCCCCCCTAGGGGGGGTTTTACGTGGACAAGGTTGACCCCCTCAGCCTGGTCTGCTTAAACCCCCCTCCCCCACTTAGAAACAAAAAAAATGTATTTTCAAGGGGTTTACGCGGACTAGATTGCACCCCCCATCCCAGTCCGCGTAAACCCCCCCTGACCCTTCAAATTCCCTTATAAAACCCCCTTAGAATCTCAAGGGGCAAGGGGACATATGATTCATGCTAACTAGCACTTGGACATCCGCAGGCACCCCGGCTCAAGGACTCAAGCCCCAAGGCTTCCGATAAGAATGCGAGGAGCTAAGCATTTGTTGGGTGGCTTATTGATCGGCTCATATACGCTGAGGGTATGTTGGACGTACTCCCCTCACATGGCATCTAGCCGTCTCACTCAAGTCCATCCCCGCGTGTAACGTGTTATGATAACAACGTCGGTGCCATGATGCCAAACTTGCCTCAGCCATGGGACCGCGTGCCCGCCGCTCACCACGAGCCGGCCACCGGTTGTCCCGACTACTAACCCAACTTAGACAGACCCTGGCCCGGAAGTAACATTCCTGAGACCGGCCTCGCTCCCCCAGCATGAAGACACTCACCTTTTTGGGATCCGTGACCAATCGCTCATCTCAAGTCACTTCCGGCCTCCCTCAGGTGCCAACTAGAGTCCGCCCCTACCATCCAGTCTAGCCCTCCCTCGGCGATTCGGGCATGCCCCTAGCTCCCCGAGGAGAGCCCCTATAAAACAAACGAATAATCCTCTTTATCCTGTAATTACCCAGGGACCGACCTACATGTCGGAATTGTCCCGCGGCTTGCACCAATTGTATCTCAGCCCTTTCGGCCCCTCTGTAAAGCCCATGTGGCACCTATAAAGCATGAAACAAGTTGCATGTGCATACTTGTACCACGGGCCCCAGTTTCTTACCCCCACTAACCAGTGTGCAACCCGTTTTCCCGGGTCTCAATCTACCAGTCCCCCAGCTGCAGGGTATATCCCGTCCCTTGTCCTTGGCTTTAGAATTATCCAGGCTCTTCTTCGGCATGGAACTAAGGTGTTCGGATTCAATTTGATGTAAATAAACACCGGTTGCTTGCGACTGGTGGGGAAAGACATCCCGTACATGAATCCCCATAATCGCTTGCGCACTCGCACCCATGGAACCTCCGTTTCTCTCCACATGCTGCCCGATATCCCATGCCCACGTGGCGCGTCCTGGCGACGCTTCCCCAGTCAACTCTTGGTTCCATAGTTGATTGTCGAGAAATTGACTGGCACGCCCGCACCCTGTCCAGCTACCCTATCTCCCAGCCACCCCAGTCTCATTCATCCCGAGTGAGTAACCATCCCATTCATAGACCGTCGTCTTCATAGGCCAACTCCCTGAAATCTCTCGTGCCATTCGACCCTCCTCGACTTTTCACAAAAGTAGAGTGTCTGGTGCCGCCGTGAGAGGCATACGACTATGAAGGAGAATATTCCGAGATACATCAAACTCTCTTATTTTCCTTTATTGCTTTATTCCTTCCCTCACTGCGGTCACCGATAATCCGCGTGCCTCTCTACCACCCCCTCCCGGGTCGAGACATGGGAGCTGCCACGTGGCAGACAAACAAGTTGGCACGCCCGGCGTGACGTCTCCCGCCTTTCTTCTTTAAGCTGAAGAGATGCCTGTGCCAGCCCTGAAGCCATGGTGCCCTTTTTCCTATCCTTGCAGGAGAGGTAGAGGAGGGACACACACCCTTACAACTTCCAGCTCGCGTTCTGACAGTCGGACCACGCCTGATGACCATCTCCGACCGTCACCCTCCCAGCAGCCATGGCGGCCGTGACTTATGGCCCCATCGTCATCACCACTCATGCACTGGTGGGCTACTTGGCGACGTCGATCGCTTTCGGTGACTTCGCCCCCGTCGTTGAATCACCTTACTTCCTGGGCGTGATCCCCGTGGCTATTCTGTAGCCAATCCCAGTTTCTATGCCTGCTCGTGCAGCCAACACGCCGCACTGTACCCCAGTACTGGTGGACCTCCCAAGCGTCAAACTCGGGACCTCCACTACCGGCCCCCACAGGGGCCCCAGATCATCTCTCACCCAGATAAATGTCAGCTCCCGGGTCCAGCCTCAGTCGATCTCCAACACGGGCCTTGTGCCTCGGACTTCAGTTACTACTTCAACACTTTACTCAGGTCTCCAACCCCGAGTCCCAGTCAAGTTGGCACCCAACACGGGCTCCCTGCCCTGGGTCCCCGGCTCCTCAGCACCTCACTCGGGTTCTCAGCTCCGAGCCCCTGCCAAGCCTCCCCCCAGCATGGGTTTCCCACCCCGAGGCCAAGACTACTCAGCATCCTACTCGGGCCTCTCGACTCGAGTCCTGAATGAGCCAACACTTGATGTAGGTTTCCAACCCCGAGTTTAAGGCTCCCCCACATTCAGCTCGGGCACACAACCCCAAGTCTCATTAAGGCCAGTCCCCGACACAGATTCTCTACATTGGGCTCCCGCCCGCCCAGCCCTACAACGGGGTCTTTCCCTCTACAATCGCACAACGCCAACTCCCAGCACAGGTCTTCCTCTTTGGGGTGCGGCAACCTCAGCGCCCGCTATGGGCCCTCTGCCTCATACTCCAGCTATGCTACCGCTTAGCACAGGTTCAAAACCTTGGGTTATCGGCACCATAGTACCTTCTGCAATATCGGTTCTCGGTGCAAGAGCGTCACCTAGAGTATCGACGACACTTCTATCGGCCAGGGCAGAAGCCTACACTCGTTTCTCCTAGCCCTCATCTCTCGGTACGGGCCCCATGCCCCGAAGGCCGATCCCAGCACTTTTTGCGGACAGCTTTGCGCTACCAGCAGTGGTAGACCGAGTCTTCTCCTTCTACCACGTCAGAGCAGGATCTTCCTCGGCTCCCCAAAAAAAGCGTCGCAATGGCCGCAGAGACAGGTGACTCTCTGCTGTAATCAGTAATTCTGGCAAGACCCTTCTTGTCGACGACTTGAGGATTCATCTCAATGGAGGCGAACCAATTTTACCTCAGGATCAGACCATGCCTACGGTCCCCACTACCAACAATTTTTGCCTCCTGCGATGAACTCAAGAGGATAAGGCGGAACTAAAAGAAGCAGGTGCCTCGACATTAAACCGGGGGCATCCACACCAGCTCGGCACTCAGACTTCCAAATCTCATCGAAAGAACCGTAAAGAGGGAGGTCAACCACTTAGCCTGAGAAGAATCTGGGTCACCCCACAGGAGGCTCAAGTTGTTCGGAGGGCGTGCACTAAAAACCCCCTTCGAACGTCCGGGCATGGCGTTGATCAAGACAAAGCTAAGCCTTCACCGACATAGTCCGACGACACCCAGCCCCTTAGTGTCTCTAGCCTGAATAGGCAGAAACAAAGAATGGCTCATGCTGAGCCCCACCAACATCCAGCTTCAGGCTCTCCCCTGGTCATCCCTGGTCTCAGGATGGAAGAGCCACCCCAACGGACCTCAGTCTTCAATAGACTGGGGGCACCAGTCTGCTCTGAGAAGCATCCCCAGAAAAAGCAGACGATTCGGCTCATCAACGATGCAGTTCGGGTGTTCGCGTGTTATACCACTGGACACTAGCCCGATACTCAGTCAGATGACCTAAACCAGCCTCTTGCCCAGCTCAGGAGGCCTCGCCATCAAACGCAACCTCCGGTGTCGTCGGGCCACATTGGCACTTCTGTCGGACAGCAGACGTTAGAACGCGTTGAAGAGGTCCCAATGGAGGACCGTGGCGCTCTTGTTAACGCGGATCCAGTCAACAATGATCCTCCGACAAATGAAGTCTACGAGGTGACTCTTGAGACTCTAATGAAGGAGAATCAACATTTGAAGGCCCTCTTACAAGATCTCCTTCAAGAGCGGGACCTTCACCCTCAGCAACCTGCTAGGCCCCTGGCCGAAGCACCGGCGCTACTAGTTGGGCACAATGGTGCCAACACATCAACAGCAGCCACTCAAACCCCGACAACAGCTAGGTTCGGCCCGCCTCTAATGGAAGCACATCCACGAGCCTCCAACGTGCCAGTGCTAGAAAACCTCATGGCACAACGGTAGATGATTGAGCGGATTGTCGAAACAAAGCTCGCCTAGTATGAGGAAGGGGTCGCAACTATAGACCTCTATAGCATTCCCTACCCACTACATCACTAGCTAAAAAAGCTTCCTCTAGAGTACGCCAAGCCCTCGAAGCTGCAAAAGTTCGATGGGCAAGGGTCTCCACATGAGCACTTGGCCTACTACATTATGGCCATGGGCGAGCTAGCATTGGACGAGTCGTACATCCTTCGCTACTTTGCCACTGCACTTACGGGAACAACCTTTCAATGGTACTCCCCCCTAAAGCCCAATTAAGTGGTCGATTGGGTAGATCTCTAGAAGAAATTCCTTGACCGCTTCCAGACAGTTGAGCGCAAGATCTCCTTGGCAGAGCTCTGCTCTCTCCGGCAGAAGAAGGGCGAGGGTGCCCTCGACTTCATTAAAAGATGGCGAGACCTCAGCATGAGGTGTATCAACCCTCCATCCCAGGAAGATGCCATTACTATATGCCATAAAGGCTTGGTAGCTGAGGTTAGCAAAAAGCTTCTCAGCACCAATATCAAAGGTTTCGACCAGCTCAACTCGGCAGTCACCGAAATAGAGATGTTCTTCTTCGATAACCCAAGCTATACTTCAGCCAAGGGTAAACAGATGCGAGAACACCAGCCCGGTAAGGAGGTGAACATCATTGAGTTCACTCCCACCACCAAAGCCAGCAAAGAGGGCGAGTCAAGCAGCTTTGATAAGAATCCAACAAACAAGCCAGCCGCTCCTTCATTTTCAGAGTGAATGAAGATGCCTTTCTCCTTCAATAAGAAGCATACAAAGATGCTCTTCGACCTCTGCATGGCTCATAAAATCAACGAGCTGCCAGAAGCTCGCAAGCCAGATGATGCCCAGAAAGTCGATGGTCCTAGCTATTGCCCGTATCATCGCATGTTAGGTCATCTACTTGAAGATTGCTACATTTTCAGACTCAGGCACAGAAGCTGATCCGAGACGGCCTCATCAAAATGAAGAGCGGTCTTGTTGATCCCCCGCAGCCACATACGTGGTCCAGACCCGCTAAGGCGGCATGTGTGATTCACTACGTGACTAATGTGATCCACATGATGGCCGCATTCTCCCTCTCGGATGTTGAGATAGAGGAGCCCAGCATCAGTCAAGACGAGCATTCGCTGTGGTATCTGGGGTGGAGACCCTGGCATGATCGCATACCTCTTTCCTTTCCAAAAGAAAGGGCCAGGTGGCTCTTTGATGTTCTCGTCGAGAGGGGGTGAATCATGCCCCATGAGCCGCCGACAGACTACACTCAATGGGACTTCAGTCTTCCCCAGTAATGCCCTTTTCACGCCAGAATCTGCCACGCGATCGAATCATGTGAAGAAGTCCAGCACCTAATCCAGGAACAGATCCAGTGGGAGCAGATCGATGCTAAAGGGAACTCAATGGCGACTCTGAGGCTTTGAGAAGCCATCGAAGAGACCCTGAGCATCGCCAGAAGCACCACAGAATAACCAGATTCTCCTCAAGCAAATGGGCATCGGCTACCTTATCGACACATCCTAGAGTTGCTCGAGTTTCGAACTGATAATCGAGAAGCTCTCTAGCGGCTGCAAGACCGTAGGAGGCGGGACGCCAGTCTGGAGACTGAGCCGAGCGAATTCTCAGTTAACATCATCCATTCTCTTGCCACCTCAACTCCTCCGGATACCCAGACGCCAGTCGCCAGTCGGCCAGTTCCTGCCACTTCGGCCATGCAATGGCGGCCTTGGAAAGAGCTGGAGTCTCTTCCATTCTCCAAGGAAGACACTGCCAGATTGCTCCGAGTTCTTTTCGGCCGAGAAGCCGTCCTCATGAGCAAGATGAAGATGGGTGCCCCAAGCTCCTCTCGCTCCCCTCCTACTCTGCCTCCACCTTCTACACTAGAAGACAAGAAGGGAAAGAAAAAGCAAGGTGAGACTATGGCACGGCCACGCCATGTCACTGCAGCCGACGAGCCTTCGGGTCCTCTCCGTATACCTTGCAGTCCAGTCCAGCACGTGAAGGAGACATCTCCGGAGTCATCAGTGACTCTGGCCAGCAAGTCTAATCCTTCACCACAAGGCGCAGTCAATGCCCGAAGTCAGGATGACTACCAGCAGTGGCAATGCCCCACTACACCTTCAACTGCCACCAAATACCGCTCTAAGCCGGATAGTAAAGGCAAGGCCAAGGAGCAAGACTCCACGTGAGTCCCCCAGTCTGCATCTCAATGTAGAACCTCACCGCCGTGGGTAAGGCATCAAACTACGCACATGTCTTCGGATGTCGGCCCAAGTATACCAGCTCATCAGAAGTGACCTTCCTCACCACCGCGAGTAAGGCATCAAACCGCGCACACATCCTCGGACGCCGGCCCCAACATACTAGCTCATCAGAAGCTACCATCTTTGCCAACACAAGTAAGGCATCAAACCGCGCACACGTCTTTGGACACCAGTCCTATTGTCCCGGCATACCAGGAGCTACCACCCGACGTCATCGAGCAGGCGATCAATGCCTCCTTCCAAATACAATAAGCGGAAGGTGCCTGGGTTGAAATCCGGGCAAAGAAAAGCCGTCGAGCTCACCCGGCCAAGACATCAGCTCGGAGATATCCCCATGGGGATTTGTCAACCCCGGCTCTAGTACCTCTTCCTCCTACTCCTTTGGAGGCAGCCATCACCAAAAGACAGGAGAGGAACATGAGGAAGAACCTCAAAAGATGGCTCAAGAGGCAAGCTGAACAAGCAGCCGCCCTATGATCACCAACTGAGCTAACGCCTCTCCAAAGGCTGCAAAAGCTCATCAATGACCTGGAGGAATACATTCCTCCTCGTCCCACTTGTGTTCTCCTACTCGATAGCTACATCCCATGGGAAGAAATGCATAAGCGAGCTCACCTTAGAAACTGGATCCAAGACATGATCCAAAAAATCAAGAATGGTGAAAGGCTCCTCATCCCAGAAGAACTCTCATTGTTCTACAAAGATAGGGAGATCATCACCGAGCAGCTGGAACAGGTGCTTCGAGACTATACCTACAACATGGTGGCTATCCCACCCCCTGACAACATTATTACTCCTCGGTGAGGTCAGCCGGTGGCCTCTCGGACCAGACAGAGAACCACTGCTCCGCTAGGGCTACAACCAACTCCGAAAAACATAGGCCGCGGTTGAGGTCATGGCCGAGGACATGATAGAGGTCGTGGAAGAATCCCCGAGTTGCCTCTCCATCCGTCCACTTTCGATCAAGAGTGAATTATCCTCTTTCGAGGTGAAGAACCTGCCCCCATTCCAGATATAGAAGTTCAAGGGGGTCCCAGCATCTTCTATCCCTCCAGCATGGGGGAGGTCCCCACCAATGCTCCAGTCCCTATGCTAGCTTTGGTCACTTCCGTAGAACAAGCAGGCCCGTCTGGCAAGGACGAGCCAGCCTGCCAGCCACTCCTAGGAGAGCCATCCTTGGGACCCCTATTTTAAGAGCCTGCAAGCGATCAGAACCAGTCTGACCCTAGTGACAAAGGCAAGGCAGTGCAACACACCGATGGGGAGCAGCGTCGTAGCTCACATAAGATCCAGCCTAACATACTACCATCATTGGAGGATGCTCGAGCTCGGGCCGACCAGAAGGTCCTCCACTAGATGAAGCGGTTTCCCGCCAACGTTACAATCTGGGAGGCCATCGCCTGGAGTAAGGAGCTAAGGGAACCTCTCATCAGGATACTCCATGAACTTAAGGTCTATGAAGCGCATGCTGCAGAAATGAAGGTGACAGTGTATCAAGCCTTCACAGCCACCGTCTCCTTCACAGAGAAAGACATGTTGCTCTCTCCTCCGTGTCACAATTGCCCTCTCTACATGAGCGGGAAGATCAATGGGCATGAGGTAAATTGGATCCTGGTGGACGCCGGTGCTACTGTCAACATCATGCCACTCAAAACCTTCAAGACTCTGTATTTGACCCCATACCTCCATAAGGTTCAAGCGGTCAAAATATCTGGCTTCAACCAGGACACCGAGGACGTCCTCGGCCGGGTGGCTGTCGACCTGGTGCTCGATGATTTTGCCTCTAAGGTGACGTTCTACATCATCGACGCTAACACATCCTACAAAGTGCTACTGGGCAGACCGTGGTTACATGAAAATTGGGTCGTCCCGTCAACTCTTCACTAGTGCATCAAATATGCCTAGAATGGGAAACAACATATGGCCTTTGCAGACCTATCATCATTAACTCTAGCCGAATGCAATCTTGCCGACGTTGCTCATTATTTTAGGGGGATGAGTCCTTACCCCATCATCAATAGCAAAAGCAATGGCTAGCTCTCAGAGGAAGATGATGATGATCTTTTCTCCGTTGATGAAGAAAAGGTTAAGCTTCACCGGCTACGCCTTAACTCCAAGTTAACCCCAGACTGCCTGGAGAGACGTAAAATCGACCTCGAGGCTAATCTCATTACCCGAGCCATCGACAAGAGTATATGCTTGCTGCCAGACTGCATCCTGCTCTCGTGTGTATCAGAAGAGCACAGGGTTGAACCACTTACAACATTTGTCGTTACCTACAACGGCAACTGAGAAGCAAGAAAAAGGCTAATAAGGATAAGTCCATTGTCTTCTATAAGGAAGACATGGCCCTGCAAGCCCAACCAGAAGATGACTTCGATTGGTCCAAACGAGTCGATGATACCCCTGAAGCAGTCCAAATAATGGGTGACTTGGCACCACACATTCGAGAGATGTGTCTGAAGCAACACATTCCCCAATGGCAAGGTTCCGCACAGTGAAGGTACTTTCACCAGTTGTGGACCCCTTCCCAGGTCCGGGGGCAACCCCCTTTCTCTCACAAAGATACCAGGGGACTTGACTATGACTAGGATCTGGACTTCCGTGTCCACTACGCGGTCAATGTCGTAGGCCTGACCCAGCCAGTTGGCGAATAGACTAAGGTCGATGCAAAATTCGACAGCTCCAGGGATGAGGGAGAGGAGATCCTGATCTCGCTCCCCGCCAGGGCCAGCACGCCAGTTTAAGCAATTAATGAGTCTTCGCCGCCCTCCTGCGAAGACATTAGGGCTGAAGAAGCTCGTCATGTCTCCCAGCCTATCAAAGAATCCAACTCTGCAAACTCGCTTGACGGGGGAGGTGTCCAGGACACTAGATGTGAAGGGCTGTCAACTTTAGCAGGCAACCCTAGGGAAGCTTCAGTGGCACCAGTTGGCAACCATCGGCAGGAAGCTAGCGATCCAAACCAATCCTTGGAAGCTTCAATGGCACCAGTTGGCAACCGTTGGCAGGAAGCTAGCGATCCAAACCAATCCTTGACAGAGCCCAGCAACAACAATTTCCCAGTCCCATCGACGTCAACCAGTGGCTTCGAAAATCAAGAAATACATGAAACCGACACCAATGATGAGGATTTCATCGACTTCCAGCCCGCTCCCCCCAAGCTGGAAGATGGTGGCCAAGCAACCGTTGATGAACTTGTTGAAATCAATTTGGGCAGAGATGAAGCCCACCAGCCAACTTTCATCAGCGCCCTCCTCACCGAAGCAGAAAGGCGGGGCTATCAGCAACTCCTACTCGAATACAAAGACTGCTTCGCCTGGACATACAAGGAGATGCCAGGGCTAGATCCCTTTATAGCGGAGCATGAGCTAGCCGTCTCTCCCTCAGCAACCCCAATTAAATAGCCACATCGGTGCATGCGCCATGAGCTGGAACTCCAAGTCTCAGCCGAGGTCGATAAGATGGCAGAAGTTGACTTCATCGAGCCGTGCATCTACCCAATCTGGCTCGCCAACATCGTCCCAGTGATAAATACAAATGCTCAAGTCCGCATTTGCGTCGACTTCTAGGACCTCAACAAAGCATGTCCAAAGGACGACTTCCTAGTTCCAACCACAGAAACCACAGTCGACATGACCACCGGACATGAAGCCTTGTCTTTCATGGATGGGTCGTCTGGTTATAACCAGATCTGGATGTCCCTCAAAGACAAGAATCGCACTGCCTTCTGATCCCCCAAAGGGATTTTCAACTACAAGCGCATGCCCTTTGGTTTGAAGAATGCCAGCGCTACTTACCAAAGGGCCATGACTAAAATATTCGACGAGATGTTGCACAACATCGTCGAATGCTATGTTGATGACCTCGTCGTCAAGACTAAAAGGCACAAAGACCACCTACATGATTTATGCCAAGTCTTCAATTGACTCCGGCAATATGGGCTCAAGATGAACCCTATAAAATGTGCCTTTGGCATATCTAAAGGCAAGTTTCTCGACTTTGTTGTTAGATACTGAGGAATTGAGGTGGACCCCTATAAGATCAAAGCGATCCAGGAGCTTCCACCACCCAAGAACCTTATCAAGCTCAGGTCCTTCCAAGGAAGACTGGCCAACATTCGAAGGTTCATCTCCAATCTCTCCGACCGATGTGCGCTTTTCAGTAAATTAATGAAGAAAGATGCCCCATTTGTATAAATGCCAGACTGCTTTCGAGCAGATCAAGGAGTACCTCCTCACTCCCCCAGTCCTAGGGACACCCGTCAAGGGAAAACCCCTTATACTCTACATCGCTTTCATGGACGCTTCGTTAGGAGCCCTACTGGCGCAAATCAATGAGGAGGGTAAAGAGTAGCCGCTCTTTACCTCAGCCAAAAATTAATCGATGCTGAGTATCGCTACTCTCCTATGGAGAAAGTATGCTTAGCTTTGGCGTTTGCCGCCAAGAAGCTACGACACTACCTCCTGGCCCATCGGGTTGAGCTTATATCCAAGCACGACCCACTCAAGTACTCCTCAGGCAGCCCGTCCTCTCAGGCCGACTGGGAAAATGGGCTGTAACACCCTAGAATTTTCTAAGATTTTTTAGGAATTTTTAGGAATAATTATTCATTTTAAAGGGGGCTTAAATGACTATTTAAGGAATTATGGGTTAATTAAATTAATTTAAGAGCCCTATAGTAATCAAAGGGTTTAGCCTACTTAAATTAGGCCCACAAACCAATTTCCAAGGCCTTTAGGCCCAAGCCCATCTCTGGAGCCGTAATTAGGGTCCTTTTTCTAGATTTAAAATTGGATAAAGGGACAAAATAGGAGATAAATAGGTAAATCCAAAATTTTCAGACTTAAAGCCAGAATGCGGTCAGTCGGGCGACTGCGTTCTCATGATAGCGGTTCCTAGGAGACCGCTACCATGCTCCATTAACACAAGAAGAAGAAACGTGAAAAATGGGATTTTTCCCATTCCAATCCCTATGGTTCGATGCTATCTGGCATGGTAACCTAGTCTATGACTCTTGGGGATCGATCCTACCCCAAATTAGGACTCCTAGTTTGATCTAATCCCTCAAACCCTTGACAAACCCTATAAATAGAACCCAATTCGACCTTCACAAACCCTCATTTTGGCTCGCCTGGTTCAACGGTAAGGCATGGGCATTTCATGTTGTTCCTTCAGACTTTATTGTTTCCTTTAGTATCTTCTAACCTTCTGCAAAATTTCATGCTAGGAGCTTAAGCCGTTAAAAAGTTAGAAGCCCCCAAAGTTACGATTTCATTGTAATCTACATAGGAAATAGTGTGTCGGTCCAAGGAAGATCGTGAGGATAGAAGCCCTAGCAGAGGTAATTTGATGTTGAGTCTTTGGAACAAATTGTTTCTGTTCATATCTTCTCTTCACCCTCCAAATTTCATGAATTTAGGTCAAGGGGTTGAAGAGTTAGAAAGCCACGAAGTCGCTAGTTTGACGCAGGACACGCCAGAGCCTGCATCAACTTCTAGTCCATAATTTGAAGTTTAGAGCCTTACCTAGAGGTAGGTTATCTCATGAATGGCTCAATATCAAGTTAGGAGTAAAATCCCTCTGATATTGCTCAGCTTCATGCTTTATACGTTGTGAATTTCATGTTTTACCATGACTGCACAATCAAATTCTTCATAGCATATTAGCCCTGCACCCTTTAATGAAAGATGAAAATTTTGGCATGATTCATGACTTTTTATGCATCTTCTTCATTCTAAAACCTTCCTTACATGTTATCCTTCTATTCTTCATGGTTTTTATGTATTTATTACCCTAGAATAAGCCTTGCATGCACCATAGAACTTCTGTCTGTCACAGGCAAAAGGCAGTTCCACAGGAACCGCTACTATCAAGAGGCAGCTCCAGGATGACCGCGACTATGTAATAGCGGTTCTGAACCAACCGCTTTCACGTTTCTATCTTCTGCACTTTGTTAACCCCAAACAGATTACAGATTGGCCCTATTAGACATATGTTAAGCCTCAGTTATTAGGTTTTATTTCTAGTTATGACCTTACATTTGTGATTTTGGTTATATTGTGCCTCCATCATGTAGTTTTCATGTCCCTCATGTGTTCTTAACTTATTTTAAACTTATGCTATTTTCATGCCAAAACTCATATAGTTTGTATTAAAGTTATTTCTACATGGTTTATGAACTTGTTTATTGATGATTTGATTGATGTTTTATCACGATTCACTCTCTTCTAAAGTCTTTCTTAAGTATATGGCACGTATTCCGATATAATGTCATTAGTTACACTTTTACACTTGGTAGGAACACTATCTTGGACTTGTGATCCTCTCCGTTGGATATTCCTTCCACCAGACTAGGTGATCTTATTTCAAGGCCTCCATAAGACTTCGCGAGTCTAGATTCACACTAGAACACTGAGCTGATTGTACCCTCAAAACCCATTGGTCTAGAGAGAACTCAAGAGTACTGACGTTTTCTACAGCCCAGGATAATAGCGGTTCTCAGACGACCGCTACCTTTTAGTAGCCATTCTAGCATGACCGCGTTCTCCCAGGCTTATCCTTGCATCGACCCTTTCCTCTTTCTGGCGTCGACTCTGTCTAGTAGCGGTCCGAAATGAACCGCTATTTCATAATAGCGGTCCATGCATGACCGTCTCTTCAAGAAACGGCCCAGGCGTGACCGTTTTCTATCTCAAATGTCCTTAACCCGGGGCTTGACCCAAGGGTTGTGATGTGACACCACCTTGGGGTGACAGTAACAAGACCAATGCTTCCTCAGACCTAAGTATTCAAGCAAACGCAACGACTAGGCAATGTCACACAAGCGGACTCACTCGCGTTTGGCACACTCGGGTCCGTAGGTGGACCGGCAATGGGGTGAGGGTCCGAGGTTGGACCGGTGGTTTCCAAGGATATGACTGACTTGGGGAGGACCCCTAGGGGCCAGGGTTGCCCAAATTCATGGGCAGTCAGCACGTCGAAGGCATGGGTTGAAGGGTCACTCTCACAACTCACCCGCGGCGACCACTCAAACATAAGCAAGTTTGGAACGGGCGCTCACTCACCGTCCGACGGAGTTAAGAAGCATTACTAATCAAGCAAGATCTACCAACAAAGGGAGGGGTCCAGAAGCTCACCTGATCAGCATGAAGACGTCGATCCTGGCCGGAGACGATGGCGAGCGGGGAGGCGTGGGTATGCACCCAAATGCCGCGCCGGTGAAGCTTCAACCTGCTCAAACGTTTACAAAACTACACCACATGCAAGGGGGGGGATCGTGGGGAATGGAAGACAATGATTACATCTACACACTACCTCCACATAGGAAGGGGCCTTCAGCCGGCCAAGCGGGGAGGGGAATTTGAGCTAGAAGTGATGAAAGGAAGCTGATGCCGAATCTGTCCACGTTCTGGAATCAGGGACCAGCAGTTGAAGACGGCACCTCTGTGACCTCTCCGGATTTTTGCTGATGACGGGACCAGTGGGGAATTCTTCATAACTGGAACGGGAAAATGTCTGAATTTTTCCGATTTCTTCTGGCACCAACGCTGGTCTGGGTGGAGGCTCGAATAGGGTGGTAGCTTCTCATAACTGGCTGCTTCAGGTTTCCAACAGCAGGAACAAGAGAATGCCATGACCGCTCCCAAACTCAGAATCAGGTGCCTCTAGAGCCGTTGGAACCGTTGACGAGTCCTCTTCAAAACAAAACTAGCGGGGAAGCCAAACGTTGTCGGAGAAGACCAGTGGGCTCTGAACTCTGATGATAGGTCGGTGCAGACTGTGGGGAAGCAGAACCGCGCACCCGGATGAGAAAATTGATAACTCCTGGTTCCGGATGCCAAATTGAGATTTGCTTTTTGGAGGTGAAAGAAGACTCAGAATAGAAGACTTTTTATAAAAAACTCTTGCTTAGATTCCCAGTAGGATGGCCGCTGTAGATCTTCCACTCTGGTTCTGGTCCTCTGCCTGAGAAGTCTTGCGCAGTCGTGGTAGATCGCCTCCTCCGAACAGCTCCGATCTTGGAAGTCGGCGGGACCACCACCGTTGGAAATCTGACTGGGAGACGCTTCCAACAATATATGGTATTCCCTATGAAGCTTTCAGGTGAAGACGTGGCAACCTCTGCAACTGGGCACTCCTTCGCTGCCTGCGGACTGAAAACTGTAGGTTGAAGATAGTGGGGGGAAATGGGGTATATGGGAGGGGAACTGGGGGTGGATGAGTGTGGGGAGAGCCCTGGCTGTGAGGGGGTCTAGGAGGGGGTGTTCCAAGGTGTGGATGGGGGAGAATGGGGTCTGGAAGGTGGTGTTTGCAGTGGGTGAGAGGGGAGCTACGAATTTGGGATGGGTGGGGGAGAGAGAATGAGAGATCTCTCTCCAAAATTTGAAAATGGACCAATGTGGTTAATGGGGCTTTGGGGATGGGAAGGGTTGTGTTGGGAAAGGGAAGGGGTGCTTGGGGAGTGGGGAATTATCCCTTGGGAGATGAGAGGGTGCTTAGGGAAGGGAGTTGAGTAGGTGGTGGTTGGGTGGTGGAGTTGGGATTGGGGGGGAGGTCTCTTGGAACTAGGGTGGAGTAATGAGGGTGGGGTAGTTGGGAGGATGAGTAATGAGCGGGAGAGAGAGAGAATTGATGATGTGGAGGAGAGAGAGGGAGGAGAGGAGAGAGAAAGTGGCGCCCTCCTCCTTGAAGAGAGAGAAGTGAGATAGAGAGAGAAGGGGAATCCACCCCAATAGAGAGAGAGAGAGAGGTTTTGAGAATCCACTCTAATATGACACTAGAACTCACTTGATTTAAATTGATCATCAAAGGGTTATTACAAATGAGAGAGGGGAGGGACTATATATAGACTCCATACTTTTCCTAAGACCAAAATAGCCCTGACAAACAAGTAAATGACCAAAGCAGTTCAAGGGAGGGGCGCCCCTGGGCCTAGCCCATTAGTTGGGCCCATTAGCCTATCAAACCAACCATATGACAACTAAAATAGAAAATGACTCACTAACCTAGGTACATGACTCAAATAAAGGGAAAATTACAATGACATGACTCAAATAAAGTATGAAAATTACATGACTCGACTTAGAAAAATATGACGGACACAATGGAGCTATGTTGGCGAGCAATCGAAGCTGTGGAAAAATGTGAAGGGCGAGAGATGCCCCCATCATACCCCCGGGGTGCGAAGAACTCGACTCCGTCGAGTATGGGTCCGCCAGGGGAGAGGTCCTCCAATGCAGCTCTGGGCGAGCCACAACCTCCGAACTCAACCTCGCATCCTTAGCCGGGGGACGACTCTTCATTCTCTCAAGGTGGCTCGGGCACACTCTCTTGCTGGCGATGGTACCCTGCTTGTCTAGTATTGCCTCCGTGTGCACACGTCAGACTCTCAAGCTGATATGTGGAGGTTCTCCGAGGGTGTTACTCACAAAGGTGGGGGTAGGCTCAAGGTTCTCACTGGGATCCACCACGGTGCCCTTAAAGAGTGCTAGATCCGCCATGTGAAAAGTAGGATATATCCCAAAATCCCATCGGTAGATCCAACCCGTAAGCTAGGGTGTCAAAGTCACTCGGAACATGGAAGGTCCAAGTCCTCGTGCCCTCGGTTTGGAGATAGCCCTAGGGTAGAGCCACTCCAATGTCACCAATACCAAGTTGCCTACTTGGAATCCCAAGTGGCGCTTACGAGCTATTGCCCGCTCAATATGAACCTCACCGTTCGTTGCAAAATGCTTGCTTGGATACACATGCCATGCACTACGGGGTGGTGGGTGTGTGGTAATGTGTGTGGATAAAGGTGGACCAAGACAACCATAAATTAACCTATCATGCTTTGATGCCATGTGGCCTTGATGAACTTGGGTGGACCGGGGCAGCCACAAGTGGCCCTATCATGCATGGACTTCATAACAATGGTTGGAGGACCGGGGCATCCGTAGGGGAATCTATCGCGCCTGGGTATAGCAAATGCCGGGGGTCCCGGACATCCGTGAATGTTCCTACTATGCTTAAAACCCATGATGAATGAAGGTGGACCATTACATCCGAATATGGACCAGTCATGCTTCCTACTTGGCATGTGGGTGACACGAATAAATGGACCCAACATAGTGTTCATGCCAAGTGGTGTGATAAGCCTAGACACATGCACACTTATCCCAAAGGTGACTTCCTTGTGTATAGGTGTGGGACAGCCTTTGAACTTCCATGTGAAAGGGTCGAAGGGATCTAGGAAGGTGGATATAAGGTGGGGCACTTCCTCAATCTCTAGGCGGGTGTTGTCTAAGGTCATGGTTCCTATGGTGTAACCTGGGTTATTGTTGAGGTGGGCTTGGTCCAACATGGTGGGTGTGGGTAGGAAAGGGTGGGTGGTGGGTGATGTGGGTGGGTCACATGGGTACTCGAGCTCCCAAAGGAAGGGGTCAAAGGGATCATGGAAGGGGCCACCTAGAGAGAAGAACTCTATGTCTTCAAGGTTCCCAAATGGTGAGTCATCATCCTCCAAGGTAATTGGGCCAAGGTCTCTAGTGGGTTGGCCAATCAAATCAATTGGAACCTCAATGGGTGGGGAGTGGGCCAAGATGGGTTTCTCATCCTTGAGGAGAAAGAGGAGGATTTCACTCGTATAATGGCCACTAGTGTAGATAGAGGTGATGGAACCGGTGGTGGGGTATGCTAGGAAGATGGTGCTAGACTCCAATGGTCCTATGGCTAGCATATTGGTCAGGTACACTTGCCATTGTAAGCAGTCCCCTAAGTCCCCTAAGTCTTCCACAAGATAGGAGGTTTGAAGTGTGACATGGGAAGATCGGGTGGGCACAATGTGGGCTTGATATCCCAAGGGTGAGAGGTAGGGTGGTGAGCTAGGAACGGTGGGGCCCCGCTTGAGCCATTGGAGTATGGACTCATTCATGGCGAGAGTGTGCGGCTCATGAGGACCCGGACTAGGAGAGGTGGGTGGAAGTGGGGGGTCTATGATGTTCTCTATGGTGGGAGGTGGATCCTGATTGGCATCCATCTCCACTTGGGTATGTGTGTGGGCCACAACTTCCAAGGATAATGGGGTAGGATAGTCTATGGTGGGTGGAGTGATAATGGTCAGTGCATGGTACTCTCGGGGTGGTGAACATGGGTGGACTTGGGTTGGCCTTGGTCGGGTAAGTTCTTGGGTTGGAGTTGGGGTCGGGGGTGAAAGATTGGTTGGTTGAAGAGGTTTGGGTTGGGGTGCGTAGATCTTTCTAAGATCGGCCCTCATTTCATCCCAAGATTCAATGGGTGCTTCCCCTTTGGCTTCTCTCAAACCTACAATATTCTCCCATTCTTTCCTAGCTTGGCGCCAGAGCAAACTCTTGGCATAGTTGACTTGGACAAGCCCTGACAGGGTAAACCTCCCAAAGTGTTGGTCTATGGACTTCTCCCATTCTAGATATATGCTAGGGCGGGATCCATCATACACAAAGGCTTCTAATGGGCCTAAGAGTGGCGAATATGCCAAGTATGAGGTAGTCATGATAGTGGACAAGGGTGATGCATGCAATGGCCCTAGGACAAGACTTAGTAGAGACAAGTCTAGAACTTGCTCTGATACCAATTTCATGTGACACCACCTTGGCGTGATAGTCACAAGACCACAACGACTAGGCAATGTCACACAAGCGGACTCACTCGCGTTTGGCACACTCGGGTCCGTAGGTGGACCGGCAATGGGGTGAGGGTCTGAGGTTGTACCGGTGGTTTCCAAGGATATGACTGACTTGGGGAGGACCCCTAGGGGCCAGGGTTGCCCAAATTCATGGGCAGTCAGCACGCCGAAGGCATGGGTTGAAGGGTCACTCTCACAACTCACCCGCGGTGACCACTCAAACATAAGCAAGTTTGGAACGGGCGCTCACTCACCGTCCGACGGAGTTAAGAAGCATTACTAATTAAGCAAGATCTACCAACAAAGGGAGGGGTCTAGAAGCTCACCTGATCAGCGTGAAGACGCCGATCCTGGCCAGAGACGATGGCGAGCGGGGAGGCGTGGGTATGCACCCGAACGCCGCGCCGGTGAAGCTTCAACCTGCTCAAACATTTACAAAACTACACCCCATGCAAGGGGGGGGATCGTGGGGAAGGGAAGACAATGATTACATCCATACACTACCTCCACACAGGGAGGGGCCTTCAGCCGGCCAAGCGGGGAGGGGAATTCGAGCTAGAAGTGATGAAAGGAAGCCGATGCCGAATCTATCCACGTTCTGGAATCAGGGACCAGAAGTTGAAGACGGCACCTCTGTGACCTCTCCTGATTTTTATTGATGACAGGACTAGTGGGGAATTCTTCGTAACTAGAACGGGAAAATCTCTGAATTTTGCCGATTTCTTCTGGCACCAACGCTGGTCTGGGTGGAGGCTTGAACAGGGTGGTAGCTTCTCAGAACTGGCTGCTTCAGGTTTCCAACAGCAGGAAGAAGAGGATGTCATGACCGCTCCCGAACTCATAATCAAGTGCCGTCAGAGCCGTTGGAACCGTTGACGAGTCCTCTTCGAATAAAAACTAGCGGGGAAGCCAAACATTGTCGGAGAAGACCAGTGGGCTCTGAACTCTGATGAGAGGTCAGTGCAGACTGTGGGGAAGCAGAACCGCACACCCGGAGGAGAAAATTGATAACTCCTGGTTCCGGATGCCAAATTGAGATTTGCTTTTTAGAGGTGAAAGAAGACTCAGAATAGAAGACTTTTGATAAAAAAACTCTTGCTTAGATTCCCAGTAGGATGGCCGCTGTAGATCTTCCACTCTGGTTCTGGTCCTCTGCCTGAGAAGTCTTGCGCAGTCGTGGTAGATCGCCTCCTCCGAATAGCTCCAATCTTGGAAGTCGGCGGGACCACCACCGTTGGAAATCTGACTGGGAGACGCTTCCAACGATATATGGTATGCCCTCTGAAGCTTCCAGGTGAAGACGTGGCAGCCTCTGCAACTGGGCACTCCTCCGCTGCCTGCGGACTGAAAACTGTAGGTTGAAGATGGTGGGGGGAAATGGGGTATATGGGAGGGGAACTGGGGGTGGATGAGTGTGGGGAGAGCCCTGGCTGTGAGGGGGTCTAGGAGGGGGTGTTCCAAGGTGTGGATGGGGGAGAATGGGGTCTGGAAGGTGGTGTTTGCAGTGGGTGAGAGGGGAGCTACGAATTTGGGATGGGTGGGGGAGAGAGAATGAGAGATCTCTCTCCAAAATTTGAAAATGGACCAATGTGGTTAATGTGGCTTTGGGGATGGGAAGGGTTGTGTTGGGAAAGGGAAGGGGTGCTTGGGGAGTGGGGAATTCTCCCTTGGGAGATGAGAGGGTGCTTAGGGAAGGGAGTTGAGTAGGTGGTGGTTGGGTGGTGGAGTTGGGATTGGGGGGGAGGTCTCTTGGAACTAGGGTGGAGTAATGAGGGTGGGGTAGTTGGGAGGATGAGTAATGAGGGGGAGAGAGAGAGAATTGATGATGTGGAGGAGAGAGGGGGAGGAGAGGAGAGAGAAAGTGGCGCCCTCCTCCTTGAAGAGAGAGAGAGAAGAGAGAGAAGTGAGATAGAGAGAGAAGGGGAATCCACCCCAATAGAGAGAGAGAGAGAGGTTTGGAGAATCCACTCCAATATGACACTAGAACTCAATTGATTTAAATTGATCATCAAAGAGTTGTTACAAATGAGAGAGGGGAGGGACTATATATAGACTCCATACTTTTCCTAAGACCAAAATAGCCCTGACAAACAAGTAAATGACCAAAGCAGTCCAAGGGAGGGGCGCCCCTGGGCCTAGCCCATTAGTTGGGCCCATTAGCCTATCAAACCAACCATATGACAACTAACATAGGAAAATGACTCACTAACCTAGGTACATGACTCAAATAAAGGTAAAATTACAATGACATGACTCAAATAAAGTATGAAAATTACATGACTCGACTCAGAAAAATATGACGGACACAATGGAGCTATGCTGGCGAGCAATCGAAGCTGTGGAAAAATGTGAAGGGCGAGAGATGCCCCCATCAGGTTGATTTTCCTATTTTCCTAGATGGTCTATTGATCGACTAGAACCTAACACCTTATTCAATAAGTTATTAATGAATTATCAAAACTAAAGAATGTGTCGTTATGATGTCAGATTCCTCCCGTAGCATGACCTTGTCATTAAATCATCATTGAACTCATCTGTTCTCATTTTGTGCATTCTTACCTTGATATTGCTATCATGAACTATTGTTTGACTTCTTATATTATTGCCTGAACTTTATTGTTATACTCATGGAAGTAGCTTGATCTATAACGTGAAGATGCAGATCGGGCACTGATTGTGTCCAAGGGCTCAACACTATCCCCCTCGGCTAATTGCCGAAAATATACTATAAACCATGGGGTATGAAGAACACAGGCGTCGCATTGCGTCAGGAGTACTTTTTTTATAGACGAGTGAAATCCACGAGGCTATCTACATGCTTGCTAGTGCATGCTTGTTACATGACATTCTAGTGCATAGCCTTTATGGTTATGAAAAGTGTGTTCTCGTTAAGTGCTTGTACATTCTCGTTCATGAAAGGACAAGTTACAACCATATTATATTCTTGCTTGATCATGCTCGCATTCTACATGAATATTCATATCCACATGATCTACATCTCATTACTCGTGTTGTTATTATGGTTTTATCGCATGTTTTACCGTATTTCCTTTATCCTACTTTCTAGAGCTCAAAATGTTAATTACTTAAATATTACATTCATGTTGATACGAAGATACCTACTGGGCAAGTGTGGTCATTACCCTACTTTTCCAACCTTTTTAGAAAATTCTAGCGGTATGGAATCGGATTTCTCCGAAGATGGATCCAAGGGCGAGAGCAAATGAAGATGAAGAGAGAAGCCTAGATAGTTCAAGAGTCATGAGTCAATTATGTAATTTTCTATTTATTGAGTCAAGTGTGTCAAGAAGTCATAGTCTTTATTGTAAAATTTGATTATTATTCAATAAAGTGGAATTTGGAGTACATCACATTGTGTCCATTCATCTTATGTTTGAATGATTGGCGCTCTGATTATATTGCTAGCTTGAGGCGTATTGTCGGCTACTCACGTCCCCGAGTTGCTTCTGCTGTACACATGTCTCGGGGCGTGGCATGGGCTCTCTAGCTGATGGAGTACGATATCACCTATGTCCCTAGAAAAGTAATCAAGGGAGAGGGCATGGCGGAATTCTTGGCAACCCATCCAGTACCGGACAACTCACCTCTCAACACGGAGCTCCCTGACGAGGAGTCCCATGCTGTCCAGTCACAATAACCGGTTGAATAGAGCAGAGATGTCTTACATTACTGGCAGGAAGACGCCCTCATAGCCAATGTACCTTGTTTGGAGCTCTACTTCGTTGGCGCGTCCCGAGGGATTACCCAAAGTAATCAAAGCCCGATAGTCACAGTGGGTGCGGGCATCGTTTTCCTGACCCCTTAGGGCAGAGTTTTGTAAAACTCATGCTCCCTCATAAAATCCCTGACCAACAACAAAGTTGAGTATGAAGCTCTGATCATCGGGCTTCAGATGGCTCTCGACATGGGCGTCAAATGCCTTAAAGTCTACAGGGACTCCCAGCTCGTAGTCCGACAAGTCATCGGCGTCTACGACGTGCGAAAATAGGAGTTAGTTCCATATCATGCCGCCATCACTAGACTTATCCAGAGGTTCTATTTCTTTGAAATAGATCATGTCCCTCAGTGCAGCAATGCACAGGCAGATGCTCTAGCTAAATTGGCTACGGCCATCAAGCTTCTGCCTGAGGGTGAAGTCGACATCACTATCAAGCACAAAAGATTGATGTCGAGTACGCTCGATGATGAAGCTGACCTCACTGTCTATGAGGCCCATAGCCTCGATCCAGACACACACCCAAAAGAAGAAGATTGGCGTGAGCCTATCATCAAATTCAAGTGAGGTTGGCTCCCTCCTGACCGAGCTCAAAGGGTCCAGCTACTTCGCTGGGCAATGTCATATGAGTTGATCAGCGACTCTCTGTATAGACTTGTCCATGAAAAGGACAAGTCAGTTCTCCTGAGATGCGTCACCCCAGCCAAAGCTCGAGCCATCATGCATAAAGTCCATTCAAGATTATGCGGCGCTCATCAGGCTGGAGACAGAATGAAGAACAACATCAAGCTCAAAGGCTTCTATTGCCAACCATGTACGTGGACTGCACTCAGTATGCCTGTACATGCCATCAATGCCAAGCCTTTGGCCTAGTACCCAGAAGACCTCCAAACCCGTTACGTCCCATGGCCTCCACGTGGCTGTTTGCGGAGTGGGGAGTGGACATCGCGGGACCCTTCCCGCCATCTTCCAAGGGCCATGAGTACATTATGGCCACATTCGACTACTTCTCCCGATGGGCTGAGGCCCTCCCCCTGCGAGAGGTCACTAGCGAAGTGGTAGCCAGATTCGTCTGGCACAACATCATCTACCAATTCGGTACTCCCAGCCGCATAGTGTCAGACAATGGCACACCATTCAAGAATAGGGTCGTATATCAGCTGGCGGCCAAATTCCATATCGACTAAAGAACCTCTTCAGTCTACAATCCTCAAGCTAACAGCCTAGCAGAGGCCTTCAACAAAACCCTCTGCAAGCTTTTGGCTAAAGTGGTTAGCCAGTGAAAGCGTGATTGGGGTGAAAAGGTGTTCGAGGCATTATGGGCCTATCAGACAATTTACAAAATCCCTACGAGATGCTCACCATTCTCCCTTGTTTACAGGGCAGAAGCCATCATCCCTATCGAGATCTAGTTGACATCTTACCGCGTAGCGGTTCACACCGGTTTTGCCGACCTAGATACAAATGAATACCAAAGAAGGCTAGAAGAGCTCGCTGTAGATATATAAATTGAGGGTGGAGTAAAATGAGGTGTGCCACTCTCAAACAAGCAATGACATGACACCTTGAGCATGTGGGTATATCATCTTAGAAGCGCACAGTAAAGTAGCAAATCAACTAAACTAACACACGTCGTGGACTTGGAGCAATGATAAAAATGGAATAAAAGAAAACACATGCCGTAGGCGTGGAGCAACCAAGAAGAAAAAGCAATAAATAATGAAGAAGAGAAAATGATGAATACCCAAAAGAAGAAAGATGCGATCGCCACCAAGGCCTGTAACACATAGGGAACTGCACTACGTACCTTGGAAAAGGAGCCGAGTGGAGGCATACTCTCGCGTGGGAGAGAACTCAGGTGCAGATGACTAAACGGTCTTCTTATGGCCGCTATATGACATAGACGATCGTTTGATGGCTGCTAGGCAAGTCTGACGGTCTTATGCGGACTGCTACTTGCACCCAGAAAATAAAACATGGGAACTCAATCTTCCTTCCCTCCTGGCCGGACAGAAGGGCTGGGCCTCGTGTCAGGAGTGCTGTAGACCTGCGAAAGAATGTAGGGACAAGAAGAAAATGACACGATTAGATATGGAAAAGTGTAGTATCTATAAACCAACAACAATGAGCATGCAAGAATGGAAGGGTGAATACCTAAGGGTTGGTGGTTTTTAACCCCTGCGGGGCATAGAAAATAGTAGGATGATGTTTGAAAATGAAGAATGAACGTAGAGAGATGAAGAAAAGGGGAAGAAATGAATGCTATAATGATGCAAAGATGAACGAAAATAATTGCAAACACACACAAAAAGAACAAAAAACTAAGAATAGTCCCCGGATCAGACGACCCTAGGATGCAAAAAACAAGTTCACCCTGGTTGAGATTCGCTCCAGAATGCGGCAGCACTTCGTCGCGACCTCCAGAAATCTCCTCCTTCAGCCATGAAGTCAAGGGTTCTATTTATAGACCCCCAAAACCCTAGGTCGAGTTGGAGGGATAATAGCAAAAATAGAGGCCTAAGACCTGATAAAACTCATAGATAATACTCCCAGGAGTTCCCAGCATCGATCAGCGGCTCTTGAGGATCAAAACCCACAGAGAAATCATGGAATCAAGGACTCTGTTCGACCACGGATAGAGAGAGAAAACCTAGGTAGGCCTGGACTTTCGGGCTCAATTAACAGTCTCGCGATAGACCGTAAGCCTCAGTTAGCGGTCTTTCGATAGACTGTTAAATGCTTAGTCGTTCGAAAGAGATAAGGTTGACTAGGAGAAGGCTAGACCAAGCAGGACTCTCTGTCCATATAGCGGTCTTGCGATAGGCCGCTACCTTTCGGTAGCAGTCTTGCGATAGGCCGCTAGATGGGTGGCTGTTGGAAAAAAAAAACCTAGATAAATCTCCGTATTAATCCAAACAATGAGCCTTATCTGGCCCATATCTAGGCCCAATAAGCCCAAATGATGAAATGTGCGAGAACTTGAGCCCAACCAGGGAAAAACCCATAAAATAAGCCCAAAAACCAACCAAAAATGGCCCAATAACAAGAATAACTTGGGACATCATAAAATAGGATAAGGAAATGACACAACTCATCGGTCATAAAATGGGTGTCAACAGATGCCCCTCCTTAACGACCACTTTGCAGGGGAGCGAGCAGAGGTGAAGCGAAAGCGAAATGGAACATGGAGGTGAAGCGAAAACGTAGCGAAACGGACTGAAAAGTGGGCGTTAAGGTAAACGACACACGTTCTTGACCAACGAGCAATAGGAATCTTCTGGAAAACTCTAACCTAATCACAGGGAACGCTCAAACTGAATGACGCATGCCTAGAGGAACTAACAAACTAAAGGAATAAAAACACGATCAACCTCATCAGTGGAACGCACAGCTGATAGGCGATCGAAATAAGCGAAAAGTAAAGAGACGAGCAAACTAAACTCCAGACAGGAACCCTCAGCTAACCAAACCGAGCAAATAGACAAGAGAAAACCTTCCAATTCTGAGTCGAATACTCTCCCTTATCCAAGACTATGACCGCACAATTACTCACTCTTATTGAGACACTTTAGATAGATCAAGGCACATGAATGCTCAAAGATGCGTATGATGCATGCTGGGCTAAAACAAAAGAAATAATCAAAACAAATCCAAAAAAAACTTGAAAATAGGAAGATACTCGAGAATAGTATTGCTAGACCAGATTAATCAAGGTCAAGACACTATTCGCAACCACGGCATACGAGATAGATCCATCGTCCCCTAATTCTTCCAACCCAACGGCCTATCCAACAATTAAACATGTGCACCTAGATCATCATCATTTTTGGTAAAGGGGAACATCAGATCCCAGAACACATGAATGACTAGCCGGTTCTTGAGATAATATAACATAGATACCATATAGTAATGCATTAAGGGGACAAGGGAACAGAGATACTTACCTGACTTACCTACTTGACGGAGGAAGCAACGTAACATGGCACGGGTAAGTTTTGCTAAACAGAACATCATGAGCATGCCAAGACATCAAAATAAACACAATCATGCAATAAACGAAATGAAAGACTGCACAGGCATGAAGCAAGCATGGCATCACAGCCAAAAGTGGGGCCCAAGGAAATGGCGGCCTCCAAAGGACCGTCTCCTTAAATTAGTGGTCAAATGTAAGACCGTTAATGGTAAGGCGGTTCAAAACTCAAAGAGCCCTCTCTTCCCTCTAGGCGGTCTTCATATGACTGTCTCCTAGATCTAGCGGCCAGTCGTAAGACCGCTAAATGAAGGTCAGTTTTAAAACCATAAAACCTCCCTCTTTCCCTCTCATTCGCATACACACTCACCGAGCCCACCGAGCTCACCCCCGACGACCTCTCAACCAAGTCGTCGACACTCTCACCCCCCGAGCTCACACACGCCCACTGAAGATGGTGAAGAAGAGAGCGGTGAAGCAGCTCATGCGCCAGATGGAGGAGGAGGAGACCAACCCGCCACTAGCGAGCTGACTGGAAGAGGAATGGCCACCACCAGCCATAGCCGAAGAGGGAGGGCCTTCCACGGCTGCCAGAGCACCCGAGGAGGTAGAAACACATGGTGAAGATGAAGAGCCAGGGCGGTACCGGGAAAATGGCTGGAAAGGCTCCGTCGTCGGAGGTAGGCCACGGCCCAAAACCCCATTTTTCTATATCTTAAAACTAGCAATGAGCATGGGATGGTGAGGATAGGGGTCACACGAACCCCTGGAGAATATTGTAGGGCCCTTGGGGCCATTTTCACGAACGGGAAAGAAGAGAAATGCCGTCCGCGGCGGCAAGGAATATGGCGGTCCTCCCAGGAACCATCATTCAGAATAGCGATCTTCCTTAGACCGTTAAAGTACCAGGCGGTCCAAGATGGACCGTCAATCAGCAAGATGGACTCAGAGGAGACCGCCATATGACCCATTTTTTTTAGACTAAATGAATGAATGCATTACTGATGTTAGATGTGCAATGTGTGCAGGGAAAACGTGGACCAAGATCTCTTGGTTGCAGGTTCAAGTAGTGTACCTTGCACTGCCAGACTTTCAGCGGGAGAGATTGGCAGCGATGGGTTTTGCATAGTTCCTCAGCCTAGAGGTGATGAGACTAGATGCAACACTGCTTTTGGCGTTGCACAACCGGTGGGACGCGGCTAGCCAGACCTTCCTATTTCCGTGGGGACACATGACCCCCATGCTAGAGGATGTAGCAAAGATTACCAGCCTACGAGTTGCCGGGGAGCCAGTTAGTGGCCACACTTTTGCAGACTACCGGGAGCCAACACAATGCCTGCTCGGGCTCGAGCTCACGCGGCCAGGACATCGATCGTCTGTCTTGTCGAGGGCCGCACTTCACGAGAGCCTAGGATTGCGAGGAGCCGCAATCTCAGTAGGAGTTTTACCAGAGTAGCACCTCCAGTGCCTGATAGATAGAGTACGAGACAGAGTAGCTACTGGACTAGGGCCTGAGGGAGACACGGTGCTCAGGAGGTTCCTGATGTTGATGTTCGGGAGGCTTCTATTCACGACTAGGGCAGATGGAATTAGTTGCTGGCTACTACCCCTGCTGGAGGATTTAGGCATAGTGGGGGTATACACATGGGGCGCGGCCGCACTCGCCTTCCTTTTTGACTCACTCAGCACTACCACCGGGCAGACGATGCTGGGTTGGTTCTCTCCACTCTTACTGGTAAACTTGACTCCTAATGCTCATGCAATTACTATTTGACTCTGCTATATGTTAATGCACTAACATGCGTGTGATGCTGGTGTAGGCTTACATGCGCCTACCCAGCCTTGGGAGAGGACGAGAGGCGCACCCTGATCGAATACCCATTGCGTGCCGATGGGTAGCGGCACGAGAGGTAGGCTCGCTCTGATGCCAGGTGCGAGCCATCCAGGACAACATTGACACCTTGCTCTACGCGTCAGTAAGATCCAACACTCAGACTTGAATATGAATGCATGTTTATGCGGACACTGATGCTCTTATCTACCCTATCTTGCAGGTCCGCTGGACACCATATCAGGGCGAGGGGCACGAGGGACAGCCATGGGTGGAGGTTGCACGCACCTACTTCGGTCGTGATATTTGGCTTCACTGCGTGAACATTGTGGAGCCACTCCATCACCACCTGGTGATGAGGACACAAGGAGTTAGACAGCCGGTCGTCCCCTTCCCGGGTGAGGGAGCTGCAGAGAAGCGCGTGGGGAGACACTCTTGCGGCCTTTTGGGCACCATTGACTAGGCAGCTCACGCGGGGGACCAGATTTAAGATTGGTCATGGCGGGGGTGAGTGGTGCGGGCCCGAGCAGAGACCGATGAGGTCTACATGACAGCATACGCTCGGCACTACGAGAACCAGGTTTTCCGTGACACACGACAACCGGTACAAACTCTCCACCCTACAATTTCTAATAATGGTTATGACTGTGATGAACTAATGATTGTCTTCTAAAATGCAGTTTGACCCTGAGGGACAGGTTGCTGAGCTTCAGGGGCTCCTTTATTCGATGATCCAGCAACAAGATGATCTGCAGCGCTCGCTGGAGCTCCTGGTGAGTCTTACTTAACCTTAGACCTAAAGTGCAAATGTTATGTTTGTGTGACTGATCAACTGACTCCTATATGTAGCGGGCCGAGGGAGCGCAGCGACGGGGACCGAACGCTCCATCCTCTTCCTCCCAGCCACCAGTAGATCGGGCTGAGCGGGATGCAGACTTCGCACGAGCGGCTACTCGGGCTGAGGAGGCCGAGGTCACACTTGTGGAGAGGGTAAGCAAACAACTATACTTTTCTTTGACTTTATGATTATGAATGCAAATGACCAAATGAACTGAATGTATGTGTAGGCGAGGGAGTTGGAAACAGCATTGAGCGAGGCCACTCGGCAGAGGGAGGAGGCGGAGCGATCCCGTACGGAGGCAGAGCGACTTCGTGCAGAGGCGGCGCACCACTGTGCAGAGGCAGAGCGCTTTCGCATAGAGGCGGCGGAGCTGAGGGGTGAAGTGAGGGTGCTGAAGGAAGCCCTCCATCTATTGGGCAGGAAGTCGGAGAGCAGCAGGACTCCAAGTGGTGCGCACAGTAGTGCATATAGAGGCTACCTTACCGGCTCCTCCGGCCAACGGAGGAACGAGGAGGAGGAGCGACGGCGATGCCGCGAGGAGGGGAGCACAACCATGGGCCCGCCAGGGAAGCGCCATGATGGTACTGGGGACAGTGGGGGTCCAGGAGAGGGACCTGCTTGATGTACTATATGAGACACATGCATGTATATGATTTTGACATAATACAATAAACATGATTATTTTGACTAAAAAATGCAAAGGTGTTGATGTGACACCACCTTGGGGGTGATAGCCACTAGACCGATGCCCTTAGACCTACAATCACAAGCAAGCAACTTTGACGGCGGACTCACTCGGGCGAGCTCACTCGTGTAGCGCACACAATTACCCGTAGGCCAACCGGCGATAGTGGAGAGGGTCCAAGGTGGGACCTTGACGTTCCGGGATAAGGCTGGCTTAGAATGGACCCCTAAGGGCATGGGATGCCCAATTCCGTAGGCGGCCAGCATGCCAAGGGCATGGGATGTAAGGGGTTGCTCTCGCCTCGCTCTGCGGTGGTCACTCGATGTATGGAAAGTTGGAACAGGCACTCCCTCACCACCGACAAAGCTGAGAAGCAATACTAATTAAGCAAGGAATGCCAGCAAAGAGTAGTGACCAGAAGCTCACCTGATCGGCATGAAGACGCCAATCCCGGCCGAAGACGATGGGCGAGCGAGGAAGCGTGGGCTTACCCGCACGCCACGTCGATGAAGCTTCAACCTGAATTAATAATTTACATTCACTATGCCCACTGCAAGGGGGGGTGGACTAGGGGTGGGGGACTGTAGGATGACACTCAAACACTACCTCCATGCAGGGAGGGGCTGTCAGCCGGCCAGGCGGGGTGAGGAAGCTAAGTTAGAAACCGAATTGTCGAGCTCCCCGATTCTGCCAGCTTCAGGAACAGCTTGATAGACAGTCGATGATGGTGCCGCCATGGGCTCTGCCGAGCTCAGAAGAAGTCACGATCGGTGCCAAAACTTTCTGAGTTGACCAAGGAGGATGCCTGAATTTTTGTGGAATTTTCTGATAATGTCGCTGGCTGGGGCAGGGTCTGGAATAGGGCTGGACCGCTCTGGCTCTGGTCACTCCCAGAGTGATGCTATTGGAAGACGGGGGCGCCACGAACAGTCCCGTGCTCTGTTGAAGGCGAGACCGGAGCCGTTGTGATCGTGGTTGAGTCTTCTTCGAGCCGGGATTGACGAGG
Source organism: Amorphophallus konjac (assembly GCA_022559845.1). NCBI lineage: Eukaryota > Viridiplantae > Streptophyta > Magnoliopsida > Alismatales > Araceae > Amorphophallus > Amorphophallus konjac. The sequence continues at coordinate 355,023,148 of CM040121.1, forward strand.
CCATCAAAAAATGTCGGAGCTATTTGCGAAGGCTAGAATAGTGGGGGGTGTTTGTTCAGGCTCAGGGAAACTGACCTTGCCCACCTTGGAAGGAAAATCAAGAACTTCTGACTCCAAGGTCCAAACATGGCTCTGCTTCTTGGAGATGACAGAGGACTTGAAGGGGAAGATTTCAGCCAAAGAATCACACCCAAACTCGTACAAGAGCGGCCGAGGTCGAGCTTCCACTCAGGTTCAGGATCCCTATCGGAGTAGCTTTGCACAGTCGGGGGAGAATGGATCCTCTGGGCAGCAGGGATGTCGGATGGATGCGGGACCACCTCTCCTGTGAAGCTGTTTCGACGATAATTCCACCAGTATATGGTTGGCCACCTGGATCCTCGTGGAGTGACCGGTGGCGATGCTGCAAGTTGCTGTTGAAATATGTTGCTGCTGCAGACTAGTAGCAGGTGAGATAGGGAGGGAGAATGGGGGGATGAATGAGGAAACAAGGGAGGGATTGGGTGAAGGGAGACCCCTGGCTGATAGAGGACCAAGGGAGGGGCGAACCAGGCTTGTGAGAGGGGGAGATAGGGTCTGGGAGGTGGTGTTTGCAGTGGGTGAGAAAGGAGCTGCGAATTTGGGTTCGGAGGGAGAGAGGGAAGGAGAGGGGGCACAGCCAAATGGGAGGGAGATTTGAATTTTGGCCTAGGGTGAATCTCCTTCAGTCTTTGGGAGGTGGAGAGGTGTTTGGGGGTGGGAAATGGGTAGTTGGGGGTTGGATGGTGGAGCAAGGATTGGTGGATTCCACCTTGGGGTTGGGAGAAATTGAATGAGTGTATGGGGAAGGGGGGATATTAATGAAGAGTGAATGGAGGAGAGAGGAGGAGGAAATTTGAATTTTGGGAGGGGAGGAGAGAGAATGTGGGTGCCCCCCTTAGAGATAGAGAGATAAGAGAGAGAGAGAGAGAGAGAGAGAGAGAGAAATATCAAGAGAGGGATAAGAAAACTCCACAAAGGAATTATCTATTATATTTATCATCAAAAGTTACAAATGAGAGAGGGGAGGGGGCTATTTATAGGCACTGACAATTTCTAGGACCAAAACAACCTTGAACAAAAGAGCTAATGACCAGACTATCCAAGGGGGGGCGCCCCTGGGCCTAGCCCACTTAATGGGGCCCATTAACCAACCTAGTCATCCTAATGACAATCAACTTAGGTAAATGACTGCCTAACCTAGGTACTGGACTTAAATAAAAGGAAAATTACAATGATATGACTCAAATAAAATTACATATGACTCAAAAATAAATGACTAGATCATGTCGGACGCATCCGGGGGTGAGGAGAAGGGCTGTGAGTGCCGGAACGGATGGTGATGACCCCATCATACTCCCGGGGTGTGGAGAACTCGACTCCGTCGAGTAAGAGTCCTTCCCTCCTCGGAGGGTGTAGAAGTGGTGCTGCCCACAAGTCTCCCGAAAGAAGCCGAACCTTCCACCTAGCGAGGTAGCGCCCGCACACCTTGCTCCGAATGATGATAACATGTTCATCCAATATTCACTCAAGTTGCTTACGTCGGGCTCTCCGGGCTGATGGTGCTCTCGTGGGGGAGGGGGTGGGTGCTCTCTCAAGGGAGGAAGGGGGCTTGATATCCTCACTAGGTGCCACCGTGGGACCCTTGTGTGGCACAAGGCCATCCCCATTGGAACTGAAGCTAACTCCGTATCCCTCGAGGAGGCCTAACTCATGAGCATTGGTGCCAATGCACCACAAAACCTGGAAGGGACTAATCCCACAAAACCTCAGTCTTGAGTTGTCTCTATGGGGGAGCCTCTCATTCCTCACCATCTCGGAATCACCCATTTGGATTTCTTGGTGGTGCCGGTGTGAGTCGGCCTGCCTTTTGTAAATTTCATGGCTCTTGTTGATGTGCTTGCAGAGGTTATCATGCAATTTTGTGAATGCTGACCTTCTAGTGATTATGGGAGGACCTGGACAACCAAAAGTGGACCTACCATGCATGAGGTGTTTTTCGGTCTTGTGAGATGTGGGAGGTCCTGGGCATCCAAAAGTAGATCTAGCTTACTCATGCTTCCTATCGAGGTAGGTGAAGATTGGGGGACCGGGGCATCCAAACTTGGCCCTATCATGCATAAGTTCTCTACTCAAGGTTGGAGGATCGGGGCATCCAAATTTTATACTATCATGTGTAAGACCAATGACGAATGGGGGAGGGCCATTACACCATAATATAGACCACTCATGCTTCCGACTTGACATGTGGGTGTCATGAATGAAAGGACCCGACTTACTATTCATGCCAAGTGGTGTAAGGTGCCAAGACATTTGTATTCCTACTCCAAAGATGACTTCCATGTGTGGGGTTGTGGTATGGCCTTTGAACTTCCATTTGAAATAATCGAAGGGATCTAGGAAGGTGGACATCATGGAGAGAGGCGCTTCCTTAATCCCTATGTGTATATTGCCCAAAGTCATGACTCTCATGGTGTAACCCGAGTCTAGGAAGGGGTGGGTTTGATCCATCATGGTGGGTTGGGGTAGGGAAAGGTGGGTGGTGGGTAAGGTGATTGGGTCATATGGGTTCCTTGGCTCCCATTGGAAGGGATCAAAGGGATCATGGAAAGGGTTACTAAGGGAGAGCTCTATATCCTTAGGGTCCTCTAAAGGTGGTGGATCTTTCCCCTCTGATGAAGTAATTGGGCCTTAGTCTTTGGTGGGTGGGTGGGTTGGCCATGAGGGGATGGTTTGGCTTTCTACCCGAGATAAGAAGCTCCAAATTAAGGAGAAGGTCGGGCTCATCGGGTGTGGGGAGGAAAAGTAGAAGGTCGCTAGTGTAGCAACCAATGGTGCAAATTGAGGTGATAGACCCTGGAGAGGGGGATTTCTGTAGCCCACCCAAAGAGCAGCCCAACAAGACTCAACAGGGTCCAACGAGGCAAGCTCACCTGAGTGATAGCCCACCGGGCCCACTCAGAAAAGAAAAGCCCAATGAACAAACACTCGAGGAACCAACTCTCCCCAGCGGCCCCTAGGCTCGGAGGGCCCGAGTGATGGTCAGGTCATAAGGAAGGTCCGGCCCAAGCCATTCCCCCACCCGAGAGAGACAGGCATTCACCGACCTATCCGACCCCCCTTTCGCCGAGCTATGATCATCGCCCGGACAGGGCTGGCGTTTCAGAAGCTCGGCCAGGCCAGATATTATCCGTTCATGCTGCCGTTAAGAGTCCCCAACGGACAGGGGAATCAAGAAGACGCTGGACTTCTAGGCGATAATGTTCCCATGATAAGGCCATGAAAGCCCACGTTGAGGACGTAACTGCCGCCGGAGACCCCTCGGCTTGCAGGACTCCTGAAAGCGGCACACTATTTAAACCAGGGATACCCTCCAGTGGAAAAGGGGCGATCAAGGTACTCATACACCAAAACTCCTGAGCAATCCACTTCACCCTCTGGTGGAGAGGAATCTCGCGCACTAGCTTTTCTCCTTCCCATTACTGCTTCCACCACAGCTCTACTGACTTAACCATCGGAGGGTCTTTCCCCAGGGAAACCCCCTGGGCCCTCTGATACGTTTCCCTGTCTTGCAGTTCATCTTCTGGTGATCCACAGCCCGCTCAGGACACAACGCGAGATTTCGCCTCTTCATCTGGCGTCATCTGTGGGAAACGCACGAAGAGCCAAGATGGTGAGAAGAAGCTCAGGGAGGAGATCCGCCATCGAGAAGGGTAAGGCCGTGGTTGCGGCATGAGATGGCCCCTCCAGGGCCTCACAGAACCCTCCCTCCAATGCCAACCTCCCCACCAATGGGCCGCCGCCCCCTCCGACGGCGACGGGGGTACCCCCCAACGGTGGCGACGAGGTCTTCCAGGCCCTCAATAAGAAGCTTGATGTCCTCGTGGAGCTCATGAGGGCCCAGGCGGCAAGGGATGCCAGGTCCCGCGCCCCGTCCGGGAGCCCCCCCCGTCGAAGTGCGTCCCAGCATACCGCTGGGGGCCGCTTCACCCTCTGCGGTCAACAGCTCATCCGCAACAACGCAGGAGGACCCTCGCAAGCTCCGCCCCCGAAGCAAGAGGCTTCCTCCACGCCCAGAAAAGGGAAACAGGGGGCGAGGCCTCCACGCCTGAGCGCTGCCGGTCCTGAGGATTGCCACGATGCTCCCCCCAGTCCCACGGCGCGACCGCAGCCGAAACTATCCCTCCGACTGAGGGATTTTGAAAGACGATTTGCAGAGCAAGAGCGCGCCCTCCGCGCCCTGCAGAAGACCTCTTCCCCGGAGGATGAGGAGAAATCCCCTTTCTCCGAATACATCTTGAAGGCAGAGGTGTCTTTTAGAACCTCCATTCCGTCCTTCAAGCTCTATGATGGCCAGGGCGACCCAGCCGACCACTACGACAGCTTTGACGCCCTGGTGACTCTGCATGGAACACCGGATCCTATTAAATGCCGAGCCTTTGCGGCCACCCTGGTCCAAGGCGCTCAGGCATAGTTCCGGGCCCTCGCCCCTGGGTCCATCCGGGACTTCAGGCATTTCGGGCGAGTCTTCAAGGAGAGCTTCGCCGAAAGCGCCCCCCCAAGGTCAGTAGCGGGGCTCCTGGCCCTCAAACAGGCACAAGGGGAAAGGCTTCGTGCTTATGTCCACCGATTTAAATCGAAAGCCCTCAGAATTCCCCGCCTGGGTGTGGCCTCGGCCACGACCGCTCTGACCGGGGGCACCCAAGACGAGAATCTCCGCCGTGAACTGGTCCTCCACCCTCCCTCGACCCTTGCCGAGCTAGTGACTCTGGCACTGCGCCACGCCGAGTGCGAAGAGGTACTCAGCGCCTGCCGAGACACAACCGGCTCGGGTCGGGAGGGGGACAAGAAACGGGCCTCCGAGCCAAACCCTGGCTCGGGCAAGAAGCGCGATCGGGAAGGAGAGAGCAAACAGAAGTATGAGTGGTACACCCCGTTGACCGCGCCAGTCTACGAGATCTATGAAGACATCAAAGACTCGGGACTCCTCCGCCGGCCCGAACCAATGAGATCGAAGAACCGCAAGCGCGACAGGCATTGCCTGTTCCACGGTGACCACGGGCACCACACCGGCGACTGTCACCAGCTCCAGGACGAGATCGAACGTCTCATCCGTCAGAGGCACCTGGCCCGGTTTGCAGCCGGGCGCAGAGAAGACCGAGACGCCGCCGAGGAGATCGACAACGCCCCCCGAGGGGTCCACATCAACGTCATCTCCGGAGGAACGGCATCGGGCGGCGACACCAGCCGAGGAAGGAAGCGTCATGCCGAGTGGGCCAGCCGGGTCTTAGAGCCCTCAGGGGGCCCGCCGAGGGAGCCCCAGGTCATAGTCTTCCCCGACCAAGACCTGGAAGGGCTAAACACCCCGCATGATGATGCCCTCGTTATCTCGGCCACAATAAACCATTGTAACGTAGATAGAATTCTGGTTGACAATGGGAGCGCCCCCGATGTATTATCTTATGACTGTTTCCTCAAGATGGGGGAAGACCCATCCAAGCTCCGCCCGATCCGAACACCCCTTTGTAGGTTTAATGGCCTGGCCACCTACCCCGAGGGAGCCCTAAGCCTGCCGGTCACCATCGGCACCCCACCCAAAACCATTACGATCATGGCAGACTTCATAGTGATCAACGGTATGATAGAGTACAACGCCATTTTTGGCCGGAAAATTCTCAGCCGAATAAAGGCCGTACCATCTACCTATCACCAGAAAATGAAGTTTCCCACCAAAAATGGGTTGGGGGAAGTCCGAGGTAACCAGGCCACGGCTAGAAGGTGCTACAACATCTCGGTGGAAGCCTCAAGGCCGGACGGGAAGGATAAGGGCCCCAAGGGAATCAAAGGGAAGACTGTAACCGCCGAGCCCGGCGGCGAATTGCTAACGGTATTCCTGAACGATGACCCGGCCCTCGAAGTAAGGATCGGAGCCGACCTACCTCCCAATGAACAGCAGCAATACATGAAATTTCTTTCTGAGTACGTCCAGGCCTTTGCTTGGTCCGATGATCAACTCCCTGGCATACCAGAGAAGACCGTGATGCACAAGCTCAGCCTCGACCCCACCATTAGGCCCGTACAGCAACGGAGAAGGAAGCATGCGCCTGAGAAGTAGGCGATCATCAAGGCGCAGGTCACCAAGGGACAAGAGACAGGCCTCTTCAGACCAGTCCTGTACCCTACGTGGCTAGCCAATGTCGTCCTGGTGCCAAAAACCACAGGCAAATGGCGAATGTGCGTGGACTTCACCGATCTGAATAAGGCTACCCCCAAGGACTGCTATCCGCTACCGAGCATCGACCAATTGGTTGACTCAACCTCAGGCAACGAGATACTCAGTTTCCTCGATGCCTATTCGGGTTATCACCAGATCAGAATGAATCCAGAAGACGTCGAGAAGACCGCCTTCATCACCGACTGCGGCGTGTACTGCTACACCCGGATGCCCTTCGGGTTGAAGAACGCCGGAGCCACATATCAGCGATTGGTAAATCACATGTTCGAGGGGCAGCTAGGTTGGAACGTCGAGGCTTACATTGACGACATGCTAGTCAAGACCCCCAAGGCCCAAGACCACTTCACCGACCTTGCCGAAACCTTCGGCACCCTCCTGAAGTACGACATGAAGCTCAACCCCGCCAAGTGTGCCTTTGGAGTAAAATCCGGGAAGTTCCTGGGTTTCCTGGTCACTCAGCGCGGGATCGAAGACAACCCCGACAAAGTCCAGGCCATCCTGGACATGCGCCCGCCCACGTGCATTAAAGACGTCCAGCGTCTGACAGGGCGTGTCACCGCTCTCAGCCGTTTCCTGTCCCGTGCGGCCGAACGATGCTTGCCCTTCTTCAAACTGATGAGGGGACCCAAGCTAGCATCTGCTATGTTCGCATGGGATGAGAAGTGCCAGACAGCGTTCACCGAGCTTAAGAAGTTCCTAGCTTCGCCACCGGTGCTCTCCAAGCCCGTCCCAGGCGAAGTCTTGCTGCTCTACCTCTAGGCGACGCCATCCACGGTCAGCTCGGTCCTAGTCAAAAATGACTCGGGAATCGAGAGACCTGTCTACTACACCAGCAAGGTGCTCAATGAGGCCGAACGGAGGTACCCCGCAACCGAGAAACTCGTGTTAGCGTTGGTTACCTCCGCCAGGCGCCTCCGCCCCTACTTCCAGGGGCACCCCATCACCGTGCTAACCAGCGAGCCGTTAAAGAAGATTCTGGCCCACCCCGAGGTCTCGGGGTGACTCGTCAAATGGGCCATTATTCTCGGGGCCTACGACATCTCGTACCGGCCGCGATCAGCAATCAAAGGCCAAGCGCTTGCCGACTTCATTGCCAAAAGCACCATCCCCGCCGAGGACAGGCCTCCGACCACGACCGGGCCAACCTGGGAACTGTTCGTCGATGGATCGTCCAATTCGGCAGGCAGCGGTGCGGGGATCCTCCTGAGGTCCCCCGAAGGGATAGAGCTATAGTACGCCTTGAGATTCAACTTTCAGGCATCCAACAATGCTTCCGAGTACGAGGCCCTTATCTCGGGAGCACGCATGGCCTGACGGTTGGGGGTCGAGCGAGTCAGGATCCACACCGACTCTCAGCTAGTCGCAGGTCAGGTCAACGGTGAATATGAAGCTCGGGAGGCACCCATGATCAAATACCTTCAGTTGATCCGGAGCCTGGCCCAACAGTTCGAGGAATTTGGGGTAGTCCGGATAGCTCGGGAGAAAAACTCTCGGGCGGACGCCCTCTCTCGATTGGCCTCCTCCCTAGACCCGGAAGGTACACGATCGGTCGTCCTAGAAGAGCTAGAGCGCCCGAGCACCGACACGGAGCTCCTCGCTGTTGACTCGGCCACTCCAGGTGACTGGCGCTCCCCCTACCTGTCCTGGCTACAAGACTCCCAAGAGCCCTCCGACCCTCGAGAAGCCCGCCGAATGAAGTATCAAGCTCGGCGCTTCGTCGTCCTCCACAACACCCTCTACCGAAGATCATTCTCCGGTCTCCTCCTGAAGTGCCTCGGTCCCGACGAGGCAGGCCGAGCCATCCAAGAGATTCATGAAGGCCTGTGCGGAGCGCACTCAGGGGCAAGGTCGCTGGCCAAAATCCTGTTACGATAGGGGTACTGGTGGCCCACCCTGCAGCGCGACTGCTCGGCCTATGTTCAACAGTGCGACCGATGCCAGCGGTTCGACCACTTGGTCCATCAGCCGGCTACGGAACTTGTCACCCTAGCCGAGCCTTATCCTTTTGCCCGGTGGGGAATTGATATCCTTGGGCCATTCCTAACAGCCCAATCCCAGAAGAAGTTCATCGTCGTCGCCATCGACTACTTCACCAAGTGGATCGAGGCCGAGGCTACGGCCAGGATCACCGAGACAGTCGTTTGGGGCTTTGTTTGGAAATCGATCATTTGTCGCTTTGGCATCCCCCGAGTGATAGTAAGCGATAACGGTCGGCAATTTGACTCTCGGTACTTCTGAGACAGATGCGCCGACCTAAATATCTACAACCACTTCACTTCGGTCGCCCACCCTCAGGCCAACGGGCTGGTTGAAAATGCCAACAAGACTATCTTGAAAGGCATAAAAACCAGACTCGGCAAGGCTAAGGGTAGTTGGCTCGAGGAATTGCCTAGCGTACTATGGTCGCACCGAACAACCCCCAGGACGGCAACCGGTGAAAGCCCTTTTCAGTTGGTATATGGCACCGAAGCCGTCGTTCCATTGGAGATCGCCAATCCGTCTCTCCGAGTGATCAGCTTCTCACTCGAGGCAAACGGGCTAAAATTGCTCGAGAACCTCGACCTGGCAGACGAACTCCGAGAGATCGCGAACGTCCGAGCAACGGAGTACCAGCGTCGCCTCACTCGATACTACAACGCCAAAGTCTGAGACAAACATTTCCAACCCGGGGACTTCATCCTCAAGAAGGTCGAAGCCTCTCGACCACTAGAGGCGGCGGGCAAGCTGTCCCCTAACTGGGAAGGCCCCTACCGAGTGGTTGAGACGCTCGGAAAAGGTGCGTACAGGTTAGCGACAATGGAAGGGGAACCTATTCCTCAGACATGGAACGCAGCCGCACTACGCAGATTCTATTTTTGAAATTATACAGCAAGATGGACGGAATAAATCCCTTTTCTTTTCATTCCAAATCATTGGTACATCAGATAGGCAAATGCCAGTACATCACATAGCAAAAAAAAAAAATCCGTCTAACACCGCTTCAAGGGGTCATCGCTCGACTGACTCGATCTTGATCTCCTCGCGTCCAGCCACTGACTCTGCCTCGTGCGGAAACTGGCTCGGACAAAAGGTGGTCGAGCCAGTTGGCTCGGGTGGCCCGTGACAAAGGTGACAGAGGGACTGCAGGAGGAAGGCCACCTTTAAACTTTGAGGAAGGCTACCTCCCAAGTTGGCAACAACCAGAAAAAAGGAGCACCGTGAAGGCCTCCCCTCTTCCAATCTGCCAACTCCCTGGAAGCAAGGAGAGAGCAAGCAGCCCCCGAAGAGTGAAAGAAATGAAGAGCAGAAGAGGGAGAAAGAGGCTGCAGACGGAGGAAGGCCTCGGTGAGGAGGGAGCTTGATACGCCTCCTCCCCTCACACGGAGGGAAGTGACGGCAGACTCCCCTGATGCCCCCATCCGTCCTCCACCTCGGCGTCCACCCGGAAGCCTCACCGGAGCTAAGAAGAGGCCAACGGCGTGCTTCCACACGCCGAAGCCCTCCCCAGATCCGCGCGGCGACCGTCGGACCCATCTCGTGCACGCGCGGCGACCGTGGGATCCGTTCAACATTACAGGATAGCGGGAGCCCGCCGCTCCCCATCGTCGGTGGCGTCGCCCTCCGAAGGATCCTCCATGCTCCGAATGCAAGGGCACAACACAGAGTGAAGAGGAAGGAGCGAGGAAAGACTGTTAGAGAAAATCCCAAGCAATGAAGAGGAAAGGGCACCTTTCGGTCCTTCTTATAGGCCAAAGAAGGCTACACGCCTTAAATGACCCCCCCTCGGAAACACGCCAAAGGATTTCTCCCCTGAACAGTCACCTCCAACTCCTCGTTTCCCGCCCTAGCGGGATTCACGAAGCGGCCTGACATTCAAAGCATAAGGGAACGGAAGGACGCCCCGTCAGAAGCCTACCAAAACAGCGTGCGAAAATCACGCAGGACATGCCGGCACCTCCCAACTACTCAAGATCCGCCAACCAAATCACGGCAAGGATAGTACTCAAACAGAGCAAGTCATTTATTATCACACCAAAAGGAAACCCTCTAAAAAGAGGGAAGAGAGACAAAAAGGGAAAGAGGCAAAATAGATCAGGCCTCGGGCCCACTTTGACGTTCGAGAACGGCGGAAGGAGACGCGTCACCCCCGGCGCCTTCGGTGACGGCCGGCTCGGACACTGACCTCGCCTGTGTGAGAACTGTCTCGGTCGTGAGCCCTCCCGAGATGCCCGGAGCTGGTGACCCTGACGGAGGCGACCCCTCCGAATCTTCCCCGACCGACGAGGAAGAGCTGGAAACCGACTCATCCGAGTCGTAACACTGGCCAAAGGGGAACTCGATCACGGAGTTTTGCTCATTGGCGTAGTCTACCGCCCGGCGATAGCCCTGCTTGAACCCCTTTCGAGCACCCCGGCGTAGTGCTACCTCGTAATAGGGTAGGGCGGCTTCCACCAGGTCGGCCGAGTAAGCATCCGAGCTCCTGTAACGCTCGATTGCCTCCGCCTCGATCTGCCCCGCCCTTCCGATGAGCTCAACCCGAGCCCGCTCCGCCTCGGCCGCATGCTCCTCTGCCCGGGCCCGGTCCACCTCAGCCTCAGCTCGGAGACGCTCTGCCATCTCCGCCCGATCTAGCAGCTCGGCGCGTTCGAGCTCCCAGCGATTGTCTAGCTCGAGGTGACACAGACGCTCCTCCTCCAGGGATCGGCTTGCCCTCTCAAGAGACTCTCGGGTCTTGGCGAGCTGTTCGGTCAGCACCCCGGCTTCCAGTCGGCTCGCCCGCGCCACCTCTCGGAACGCGGAGAACTCCTGCCGGAGCCCCTCATGCTCCCCCTTGAGTCGGGCCAGTTTCCTCTCGCATCCCCCAAGGGTCCAGGCAAGGTTCGACCGCTCCGCCTCCGTCCGAGCGTGCGCCTCCGCCATCAAAGCCGCCGACCGAGCTATGACCAGGCCGCCCTCCATCAGAACATCAAGGAGCCCGGGGGGGTATTGTGCCTCTTTCCCCCCTTCGTCCTTGCGGCAATCGACCGGCAGACCCGATACAGGTCGCCCGTAATGCCGAGCCTTTCCAAGGGCTCCGGCAGAGGGGACCGCTCCGCCCGGGGCACCCCGCCAGAAGGCTCTGCTCGAGCGACGGAACCGACCGCCTCGCGCGCCACGGTCGGTTGGGGTTGCGACGCCTCCCCGGGCGAACCCCCTGATACGAGAAATATGAAGTGATCTAGAAGGGGAGGGGATGAATAGATCACTGTTTTTAACCGATTAAAAATTACTGAAGAGTGATTTACTGAAAACAAGCAATCTCGCAGATGAACCCACAAAAACCGCAGTGCGAACAATAACTCGAGTAGATAGAAGGCACACCACAAGAACCACCACAGACAATCACACAAGGGCACAGAGGTTTTTAAGGTGGTTCGGCCAGTTCTCCAGTCTGCCTACGTCCACCCCTCACTTCAAATCGAAGTGAGGATTCCACTAGCACAGCTAGCAAAGCAGACTCAGTCTGCGACAACTGCTGATTCACAGCTTCACCAGGGGAACATCCTCCCCTCTTCCTCCACACCCGGAGGGAACCCTAAGGACGTCAAGTCCCTAGAAACCAGGAAAACAATTTCCTCTTCCTCCAACCGGAGGGAACACTAGTGATCTACAGTCACTAGAACCAGAGACCAAGGTCTCTCTTCCTCTGACTCCCAGAGGGAACACCTCTTCTACGAGAGGGAACACTACTGCAACCTCTGTTGCAAGTAAAATAGAGAGAACACGTCTCTCTCTTCCCCTGAACACCAGGAGGTAACACAGAGAACTCTCAATCAAGAATGGAAAACATATAAGAAATGAAAACAAGAAAAAAAGAATCCAAAGTTCAGAAACTGGAAACAATGTAGCTCAAACTGAGCAGCAGACTTCGGATTTGATCCGTAAGTCAAAACCCATCTTCTGATCACTCTCCTGCTCTCTCTTCTCTCTCAACTGGAACACTCTAGTTTCTCAGGGAGGCTCTTTCTCTTCTGCTCTCACTCAAATTTCTTCTCTTCTTTTTCTGGATCGAACTCTCTGCACTTTTGCTTTTTCCTTTCGATCAACCTTCATCTGTGGACGAAGGCTTCAATACATAGCAGCAGCAGCAGGTGGATGAGGTGCAGAATGCGTGTGCCTCCCACACTTCATCCAGAACCTTCTTGCTACGTGCCTTTATAGCATTGGTTCCTTTAGCATTGGATCACGTGCAGCCCAGACACCGGTGAATGTTCTTCCTCGGACCTGCAAGGAGATAAAAACCATTAACACTGAGGGCCACAAGAATTAAAACTGCATGAGGTATGTGATAGCAATACGAGATGCACTTTACTGAGAACGACACGAGATACACAAGATTATTACAGTACGAGACAAGGAGAGAATGACACGAGGTCAGATGAAAACAACACGAGGTAAAAAGAGAACGACACGAGATACATACTAATAAGGCTAACACTACAAAGAGAACGACACGAAGTATCACTGTAACAAAACAAACACTACGAAGAGAACGACACGAGATACACAATAATAAAGCTTAACACTACAAAGAAAATGACACGAAGTCAGAAGAGAACAGCACGAGGTGAGAAGGAAGTCTCACGGAGTGAAAAGGTAGACAAACACGCGATCAGAAGAAACCTGGACGAAGATAGAAAGAAACAACACGACGACATAAACACAAGAATAACACGAAGACACGAATACAAAAGCAACACGAAGATATGAATACAAAAACAACACGACATAACACACAGCAAAGAGAACGGCACGAGGTGAAACGACACTTTACTAAAAAGACTTGAATACACACGAAAACAACTTGGACTGAAACCAACTCGAAGATGAAAATGACACGAAAACAACATGGACTGAAACAAGGTATAGACTTGCCAAAGAACTGGACGATGTATAGACTTGGACAAGGCAAAGTCTGTACAGACTTGAGGGTTCACAACGTATATACTTTGGCATGACAATGGCTGTACATACTTGAAGTGAAGACCAATGTATAGACTTCAAAGTTCAGCTGCCAATGAATAGACTTGGAAAGCTTGAAGGCCAATGTACAGACTTGGAAGCTTAAACCAATGTATGGACTTAGCTTCGAACATGCTACAGTGCATTGTATGGACTTTGAAGACTGATGCATGACGCTAAGCCAATGTGTAGACTTTGGCTTGAAACGAAGGTAAAGATGAGGCTGTATAGACTTGGCCTGAACAAGAGACTCGAAGACAAAGGGGTGACACAGATGGAACGACACGAAGTGGCACAGAAAGCAGCACGAGGTACTGCAGTGTACAGCACGCGATGGAACAAATAACGACACGAAGACAACCAACAAACATAATTGGAACAACACGACGTACAAAAAGGACAACACGGAGTATGAAGGGAACATTACGGATATGCAAGGTATTAACTCATGGCATTTTTCTTGTTAATCATGGAAATTTCAAATGCATAACATTACTCAAGATATCTGATTAAAATAACAATATTTAACATAGTGATGCTCATCATCAAAACACTAGGGAAGTCACAAAAGTCCAACAATCTCCCCCTTTTTGATGATGGCAACACTATATTAAATAACAGAGATGAAGTGCATGAAGATAAGCTGTGAAAATAAGCAATGCAGACACACAACACACTCGCCTCCTCTGACGACTCTCAAGAGCTCCCCCTGAACACAACATCCACTTTCTTCTGACTAGATAACTCAGGGCACTTATCTTTCGCTCCCCCTCAGCAAAGCACAAAAGCACAAGCAAGACACTCTCCCCCTTTGACATCATCAAAAACTAGGGGCAGGTCTGAAGATATCACGAAAAGAAAATTGCTGACATTGGAGAGAAAACAATAGAGAGTATGGCTGATAAAGGAGAGTTATTGAGATGTTTAAGCAATTAAGAAAGCCATTAATTTTATGTGAGGATTTTGAGGATCAGTTAGTCAGACTGCGTGCAAAATGGTGAATGAAGATTTGCTCCATACATAGAACCAGATTCTAAGCAAGTAAGGTACAAGATACCAGTATGGTCAGAGTAAGTCTTTACTCAGAGAGTATAAAGCAAGGAAGTCAGGAAAAACAAAGACCTGTGGTATTGGAAACAAACAAACCAAGACCTAAATACCAAGTGAACAGAATCTGGATACCAAGAGGGAGAAAATTTTTCACAGATGGTCAAGATCAAAGATAAATCTGTCAAGTACACCTTTGACATTAGGGAGACACCTTGTTTAGAGGCAGGAATCCCCAGTTACTTGGTGGCAAGACCACATTACCCCTTCTGACAAGAGGACAGAGATTGTATTCTAACTGGTGTTGACATTAAGGTGACACCTTTACCAGAGGCCAGACACCCCAGTTACTAACCAGATATGTACCATTGCTCTGTATGATCAAGACAGCTAATTAAGCCTGATTTATACTGCCATCTCATGACATGGGATACTTTCACTTCATTGATGAAAGTCCCAGTTTCTCAATGAACAGTAAACAAGGTTGTTAAAACTTCTTTCATGAATTTTTCATTAAACTGCACTTGAAACCTTGTAAATTAGTCTAGATTCAGTTTGAGAACAATACACCAGCTCCAAAGTTCTTCAGACAAAAGCATTATATACCTCATTTTGGACTTAACTAGACTAAGTAGGTATGCTGTACTGGCTAGATCAGAAGTCAGTTACAGTGTAGGAAGATAGTCTTGAATTTAGATTTTGATCTCAGTGGGACTAACAGCTGAAATTCCAACAAGAAATTAGATGAACAGTCTTAACGGATAAAACATTCAAAAATTTCTTTTATCCACCTACTCAAACTGATTCTCATATAAGGTCAGCAAAAGTCCGTTCAAGGTATGTTCAGATTTGGCCAAAAGAGCATGACACCAATTATTAATCTAGCTCCCCCTGAGACCTTGACACCAACTCAGACTTAACCAAGACAACCCTCAAAACACCTCAAAGAAAACAAAGTGGTATCAATCAGTACGAGTGAATCAGCAAACACCCATAATGAGGTTATTTTCAGTAACAGATAATGAGCAAAGATAAGCATAAGAGCACATGACAGATTATTTAGAAATCAATTATTCAATCATGAAATTCTGTAAATACCTAATTCTCTGCGCAATGTGCTAAATTTTTCAGTATCCAGTGGCTTAGTGAAAATATCTGCAATTTGTGAGTTAGTGCCAACATGGATCAATTCAAAGGTCTTCCTAGCTACTTCATCACGAATAAAATGATGCCTGATTTCGATGTGTTTAGTTCGAGAATGAAGTACATGATTCTTTGCAATGTTTATTGCACTAGTATTGTCACAAAAGATGGAAGTGCAACCTAGCTCAACTGAGTAATCCAGAAGCTGGTGTTTTATCCATATAACCTGTGTGCCACAGCTCCCTGCTGCCACATACTCAGCTTCAGCAGTAGAAAGAGCCACAGAGTGTTACTTCTTGGATCCCCAAGAGACTAGACATCCTCCTAAAAATTCGCAGTGACCACTAGTACTTTTCCTATCCAATTTACATCCTGCATAATCTGCATCTGTATATGCAATGAGATCTAAACTACATGATGTAGGATACCAAAGACCTAAATCATAGGTAGCAGATAAGTATCTAAAGATTCTTTTTACAGTTGCCAAATGCAATTCAGTAGGCCTAGACTGGTATCTGGCACACATCCCTACACTAAATTAAATGTCAGGCCTGGATGCTGTTAAGTAGAGGAGTGAACCGATCATACCTCTATATAATTTAGCATCCACCTCTTTACCTTTTTCGTCTGAATCCAGTGAGGAGTTGGTGCCCATGGGTGTTGAGATAGTCTTGAGGTTGGTCATTCCAAACCTTTTCAGCATCTCCAGAGTATACTTGGTTTGATTTATGAAACAACCATCCTCCATTTGTTTGACCTGCAGCCCAAGAAAATACTTTAGTTCGCCAACTAAACTCATTTCAAATTCATGAGACATAGATTCAGAAAATTCTTTACACAATTTTAAATTGTTAGATCCGAAGATGATGTCATCAACATATACCTGGACCACTATTAAATCCTTTCCGAGATTTTTGGTGAAGAGGGTTTGGTCAACCTTACCTCGAGTGTAGCCCTTGCTCAAGAGGAATTCAGAAAGTCTCTCATACTAGGCTCGGGGAGCCTGCTTCAATCCATAGAGGGCTTTATTCAACCTAAAAACCATGTTAGGCTGAACAGAGAAATTAAAACCTGGAGGTTGTTCAACATATACCTCTTCCTTTAATACCCCATTTAAGAATGTGCTTTTGACATCCATCTGCTACAGCAGAATATTCCTAGAGCATGCAAATGCAAGCAGAATTCGTATAGCTTCCATCCTAGCCACTGGGGCATATGATTCATCAAAATCCACACCAAATTCCTGACTGTAGCCTTGAGCTACAAGTCTTGCTTTGTTTCTAGAAATAGCTCCATTCTCATCAACTTTATTTTTGAAAATCCATTTAGTGCCAATGACATGAGTGTTATCAGGTCTGGGAACTAGTTCCCATACAATATTTTTCTCAAATTGATTTAATTCCTCACACATGGCGGATACCCAAGAATCATGTTTTAAGGCTTCTTCCACAGATTTGGGTTCCACCTGAGATACCAATGCAGCTAAGTCCTGTTCTTGGACAATTCTAAAATGAGACCTAGTCCTAGGAGGATCATGCAAATTGACTATGACATTTTCACTAGGGTGGTCTTTGTGAAATATTATCTCACCTGAGGGTTCACCTACCTCAGCTGCTCCTTCTTGCTGTGAGTTTTCTGGTTGAGCAGCTGGCTGCATTTCCTCTTCTTCAATTCTCTCCAAGAAATCTCCCTCATTAGATGGCTCCCTGTCATTATCCATCACTTTGTTAGAGAAATCATTTTCATCAAACACTACATGCGGTGTTTCTTCAACAGTTTGATCAGCTTTATTGAAAACTCTGTAAGCCCTTGAGTTTTCTGAATATCCGAGAAAAATTCCAGGAGAGCTTCTAGCTTCAAATTTGTCCAAACCATTCTTACCATTATTGTTGATAAAACATTTTGAGCCAAAAACTTTAAAGTAAGAAATGTTTGGCTGCTTACCCTTGAGAAGTTCATAAGGAGTTTTCCTATGAGTAGGTCTTACCAAGGCTCGGTTTAGAATGTAGCATGCAGTATTCGCAGCTTCAGCCCAAAATCTCCTTGGAAGTCCACTCTCAATCAGCATAGTCCTGGCCATTTCAATTATTGACCTGTTTCTTCGCACAAGCATCACATAGCTTGGACCCTAACTGAAATCTTATTCGGGGCAAACCTCTAACTAGGTTATGTTTAGACAGTTTATTCATTGTAGACAAGCTAGCATGGCCTAGACGCCTATGCCAGTCAAACGCAACCTGTTCAGAATTAGCTGACATACACAAGTGAGTTTCAGGATTATCATCCAGGTCTACGATGTATACATTGTTTACTCTATGACCTTTGAACATGACGTTATCAAAATTCAGCTCAAAAATAGTACAGGAATTGTGGTCAAAGAGTACCTTGTGTCCTTTGTCGCAGAGTTGACTTATACTTATCAAGTTGTGCTGAAGTCCTTCTACAAGATACACATCTTCAATGGAGTTAGTAGGGGACTTACCAACTGTACCAATTCCAATTATTCTTCCTCTGTTATTTCCACCGAATTTGACCAGGCCCCCAAACTTCATTTTCAGTTTGCTAAATTTAGACCGGTCTCCTGTCATGTGCCTGCTACAGCCGCTGTCAAGATACCACTTGTTATGCTCGGCTGCCAGGCTAACCTGCGAAAGTTCAGACAAAGTAATGTGGGACCCAATTCAAATTGGGTCCAAAGACAGTTTTCAATTTATCCAAATCACACTTAGGAACCTACATTTGTTTTACTGTTCTTTTTAGAGATTTCATGTAGATTGATTCTTCCTTCTTGGCATTTCTCAGTGGGTGTTGAATGAGCCTATTCCTATTAAAATTATGCTGTTTCCGAGCAGAGAAATTGTTGTTTGGCCTCTTAGAAGAAACACGTGTGTGCTGAGCATAATTCATGTAGCCATTTTTATTCAAATGAAAATTGTGCTGAATGTGATGCATGTTCGCATGCTTTCCTTGATAACTATCATGCTGAATTTTCTTAGCGAAACTGTTCACCTTTCTAGTGACATCAATAGGAATGGTCGTGTGAAAACCCTTGTTCCACACCTGTTGCACAGGAACAGTTCTAGTCTCAGGATTTCCTGACTTAGTCAGCTGACCAGTGGATTGAATAGATTTGCTGGTCGAAACCTTCAATGTAGAGACATATTTGGAACTGGATGGGGTTTCCAGTGTTTCTTTGCCCTTGGCGGGGCAGAATGTGACAGTTTTGAATTCAAAGGGTTTTTTACTTGTGGGATTATATCCTAATCCCTCCCTGTTGATGTTTACCCTCGACCCCAGAAGGACATCCAGATTGTTTCTCCCCTTTGTAAATTTTTCTAGTATTTTTCCTTCGTCCTGAATCTCCTTCTGAAGTTCATTACATTGGTCCAGGAGTTCCTGATTAACTTTTCTAACCGCCTCATATTTTTCTGCAATCAGTCTAAACTCCTTTTTACTCTCTTCAGTTTTACTCTTCAGCTCATTCATCCTAGCTAGATTTTCCTCTCTTTCCATTCTAAACTTCTCGATCTCACTTCTAGCCTGATCTAGCTCAATGGCCATCTCCTTGGTTTTCATGTTGTCTGTAACAGCAATAGAGTGTTCCTCAGAAACAGAGTGAAACTTTCGTTTAAGCATTCTGTGCTCCTTGGTTAGAAAATTATATTTAGCTAACAGGTCGCCATAAGCGTCCTCCCAATCATCCAAGGTAAAATTCTCAAATAAGTTCGTTACCTCTTCCTCATGGTTGGCCATGAGGCAAGTCTTCTCTTCATCTTCACTGGACGAGGTGGCTTCTCGATCCTCCTCCTCGTCGCTCCATGTGCACAGCATGGCTTTCTTCTTCTTGTGCACCATCTTCTTCTGGTATCCAGGAGCCTTAGCTTGCAGCTCTGGACATTCACTTTTCATGTGACCAGGTTTCTGACAATGGTAGCATGTAACCTTCTTAACAAACCGGTTCTTCTCAAGTTCTCATTCAGGAGACTTCCTTGTAGCATTGAATCTCTTTCTCCTGTAGAATTTCCCTTTAGTCCTCAGGAACTTTCTGAATTGCCTGGTGAGCATGGCCTACTCGCTCTTGTCCAGGTCTGAGAATCCGTTAGAGTCTTCGCTGCTACCACCACTGTTGCTGCTGCTGCTGCTCTTCTTAGTATGTCGTGAGACCTTCAGAGCAACATTCTTTCCCTTTCTGTCATGTCCATCATTCCCTTGTCTAAAGTTCATTTCGTGAGTCATGAGAGACCCAATCAGCTGGGTTACTGACATGGTGGATAAATCTCTTGATTCCTCTATGACGGTCACCTTAGTATCCCAGATGGGAGTTAGGGACCTAAGGATCTTCCTGACAATGTCTTCTTGCTGAATCTCCTTTCCAAATCCTCTCAGACTATTGATGATCACAGACAATCTAGCATACATTTCTGTGATCGACTCCTCTGGCTTCATCTTAAACAACTCATACTAAGTTGTAAGCATATTGATCTTGGTAGCTTTTACTTGAGATGTGCCCTCATAAATTAACTGCAATTCATCCCACATTTTCTTTGCAGTCTTGCACGCTGAAATCCTCAAGTACTCTTCCGGGTGGACGGCGCACTGTATGATGCTAAGAGCCGTCCAATTCAGTGCGGAGAGTTTTACCTATTCCTCTGTCCATATGTCTTCATTCGGTGGAAGTTGGTACGGACCATCTGTAATTACTCTCCAGAGCTTGTGGCTTTGGGCCCTAATAAAGACTTCCATCCTGTTCTTCCAAAAGAAATAGTTATTACCATCGAAGAAAGGGGGACAGGTGATTGACTGCCCTTCAGCAATGTAGCTGCGAGGACCAGCAGATCTATTTCCCTGGCCGTTGGACCACATATTGGGAAATACCTGCTTTGATACCAAGTGATACGAGAAATATGAAGTGATCTAGAAGGGGAGGGGATGAATAGATCACTGTTTTCAACCGATTAAAAATTACTGAAGAGTGATTCACTAAAAACAAGCAATCTCGCAGATGAACCCATAAAAACCGCAGTGCGAACAATAACTCGAGTAGATAGAAGGCACACCACAAGAACCACCATAGACAATCACACAAGGGCACAGAGGTTTTTAAGGTGGTTCAGCCAGATCTCCAGTCTGCCTACGTCCACCCCTCACTTCAAATCGAAGTGAGGATTCCACTAGCACAGCTAGCAAAGTAGACTCAGTCTGTGACAACTGCTGATTCACAGCTTCACCAGGGGAACATCCTCCCCTCTTCCTCCACACTCGGAGGGAACCCTAAGGACGTCAAGTCCCTAGAAACCAGGAAAATAATTTCCTCTTCCTCCAACCGGAGGGAACACTAGTGATCTACAGTCACTAGAACCAGAGACCAAGGTCTCTCTTCCTCTGACTCCCAGAGGGAACACCTCTTCTACGAGAGGGAACACTACTGCAACCTCTGTTGCAAGTAAACCAGAGAGAACACGTCTCTCTCTTCCCCTGAACACCAGGAGGTAACACAGAGAACTCTCAATCAAGAATGGAAAACATATAAGAAACGAAAACAAGAAAGAAAGAATCCAAAGTTCAGAAACTGGAAACAATGTAGCTCAAACTGAGCAGCAGACTTCGGATTTGATCCGTAAGTCAAAACCAATCTTCTGATCACTCTCCCTCTCTCTCTTCTCTCTCAACTGGAACACTCTAGTTTCTCAGGGAGGCTCTTTCTCTTCTGCTCTCACTCAAATTTCTTCTCTTCTTTTTCTGGATCGAACTCTCTGCACTTTTGCTTTTTCCTTTCGATCAACCTTCATCTGTGGACGAAGGCTTCAATACATAGCAGCAGCAGCAGGTGGATGAGGTGCAGAATGCGTGTGCCTCCCACACTTCATCCAGAACCTTCTTGCCACGTGCCTTTATAGCATTGGTTCCTTTAGCATTGGATCACGTGTAGCCCAGACACCGGTGAATGTTCTTCCTCGGACCTGCAAAGAGATAAAAACCATTAACACTGAGGGCCACAAGAACTAAAACTGCATGAGGTATGTGATAGCAATACGAGATGCACTTTACTGAGAACGACGCGAGATACACAAGATTATTACAGTACGAGACAAGGAGAGAATGACACGAGGTCAGATGAAAACAGCACGAGGTAAAAAGAGAACGACACGAGATACATACTAATAAGGCTAACACTACAAAGAGAACGACACGAAGTATCACTGTAACAAAACAAACACTACGAAGAGAACGACACGAGATACACAATAATAAAGCTTAACACTATAAAGAAAACGACACGAAGTCAGAAGAGAACAGCACGAGGTGAGAAGGAAGTCTCACGGAGTGAAAAGGTAGACAAACACGCGATCAGAAGGAACCTGGACAAAGATAGAAAGAAACAACACGAGGACATAAACACAAGAATAACATGAAGACACGAATACAAAAGCAACACGAAGACATGAATACAAAAACAACATGACATAACATACAGCAAAGAGAACGGCACGAGGTGAAACGACACTTTACTAAAAAGACTTGAATACACACGAAAACAACTTGGACTGAAACCAACTCGAAGATGAAAACGACACGAAAACAACATGGACTGAAACAAGGTATAGACTTGCCAAAGAACTGGACGATGTATAGACTTGGACAAGGCAAAGTCTGTACAGACTTGAGGGTTCACAACGGATATACTTTGGCAAGACAATGGCTGTACATACTTGAAGTGAAGACCAATGTATAGACTTCAAAGTTCAGCTACCAATGAATAGACTTGGAAAGCTTGAAGGCCAATGTACAGACTTGGAAGCTTAAACCAATGTATGGACTTAGCTTCGAACATGCTACAGTGCATTGTATGGACTTTGAAGACTGATGCATGGCGCTAAGCCAATGTGTAGACTTTGGCTTGAAACGAAGGTAAAGATGAGGCTGATGTGAAACGACCCCTTGGACCTGAAAATTTGCAAGCAATCGAACCGAACGGCGGACCCACTCAAGTGAACTCACTCGCGTCGCGCACACCCGGGTCCGTAAGTGGACAGGCGATAGCGGTGAGGGTCCGAGGATGGACCTCGCCTTTCCAGAGGTTTGACTAGCTTGGGCTGTACCCCCTAAGGGTCTGGGATGCCCCAATTCCGTGGGTGACCAGCACGCCAAGGGCTTGGGATGTAGTGGCTCTCTCTCAACTCGCTCCGCGGTGGCACTCAAATTGATGATATTTTGAGATCGGGCGCTCACTCACCGACCGACGGCACTAAGCAGCAATACTAAACAAGCAAAGAAATTCCAGTAGAGTAGGGCAACCCGAGGCTCACCTGATCGGTGTGAAGACACCGATCCCGGTCGGAGACGAGGGCGAGCGGGGAAGTGTGGGTTCCCCGCACACTGCACCGATGAAGCTTGATCCCTGTTTAAATTATACAACCACTACGCCTCACACAGGAGGGTGGACTTGGGGTGGGGATATTAGTATTACAATGCAAACACTATCTCCACACAGGGAGGGGCGTTAAGCCAGCCAGGCGGGGAGGGGATATTCGCTCGAATCGCGCCGACAGAGCACCCGGCCGAATCTGCCCGGGTCTGGGCAGCAAGATAGGGTGTCGATGTAGTTGCCGCTGTGAGCTCTCCCGGACTCAGAACTTGATGAGACTTACGCCAAAATGTTTCTGACGTACCCAGATACGACTTTGATTTTTTTTGGGTGGTCCCGAAGTCGTCGCCGGCGGGGACGGGCTATGGAATAGGTCCCTTGCGTGCAGAAGCAGACTGTTCCCAGGGGAAGCAGCAGATGGCCGAAGTCACCACGGTGGCTCCCGAATTCCAAATGAGGCGAGACCAAGTCAAGGACGTCCGTGGATGAGTCTTCTTCGAGCAGCATCCAAGAACAGCACCAGAGGATGTCGGGGAAGTGAGGAGGAGTCCGTTGAGTGAGGCACTATCGGGGCAGGACCTAAACAGACTGTCTGCGCGCCCGGGGGAGAAAAAATGGAAAAGGCACTTCCTTATGCCGAACGGGACGCCGCTTGTTGGTGGTGGTGGACGACTCGTGGCTGCAGCTCTCGGCCAAAGTGGCGCCTCCAGAAGTTGAAAGATATGGCCGTGGGAGATTCTGCACTGCAGCTCAGGTCCAGGTTCTGGTCCTTGTTGCGCAGTTGGACGAGAAGGGGCACCATGAACTGTAGCGAAGTCGGAATGAGATGATTCCATCTTGCTTGCGAAGAAGACTCGTAGAACTTTCCGTCGATGTAGGCCACGCCCCCAGGAGCTCCGGGATGAGGTCGTGGGCGGCACTGCAACAGGGGGGATGGTTCTGCAGAACTCCAGCTGCTCACTAGTATATAGAAAATGGGGTAGATGGGGTGGGAGATGGGGTGGATGTGTGTGGGGGGCGACCCCGGGCTGTGTGGGGGTCTGGTATAGGGTGATCTAAGGTGTGGGAGGGGCAGAATGGGGGCTGGAAGATGGTCTAGTAGGTGGAGGAAGGGGGAGCTGCGAATTTGGGTTGGGATAGAGAGAGAGGGAGATCTCTCTCCTTTGGTTTGAATGAGAGGTTAATGGGGTTTAATGTTACTTTGGGAAGGGGAAGGGTTGTGTTGGGGAGAGGAAGGGGTGCTTGGGAGAAGGGATTCTCCGTTGGGAAAATGAAAGGTTGTATGGGGAAGGGGAAAGGTTGCTTGGGAGGAGGGAGAGGTGCCTAGGAGAAAGGGATTCCACCTAGGGGTTGGAGGGGACTTAAATGGGAGGTATGGGGAAGGGGGAGGGGTCTTAATTAGAGGTGAATAGGGAGGAGAGAGAGTGAATTTCGAATTTGGGGTGGGGAGGAGAGAGAATGGGGTTCGCCCCCTTTAGAGAGAGAGAGAAGACGAGAGAGAGAGAGCTAGAGAGAGAGAGAGAGCTAGAGAGAGAGAGAGAAGCACAAATCTTGTGGCAACTTTTTTTATCAAATCTTCATTAGCTTACAAATGAGGGATTAGGGTCCTATTTATAGGAACCCCACAATTTAACTTAAGTCCCTAACTTTTGGACTTCTAACACTAAACCAAGGGGAAGGGGGTGCCCCTGGGCCTAGCCCATATAATTGGGCCCAATAACACACATAATGACTTAAGACTTAGGTAAATAGCTACCTAACCTAGGTATTGGACTCAAATAAAAGGAAAATGACATGATAAGAAAATAAAAATTACATCATATGACTCGAAATAAAGTGGTGAACAAGATGTAGCATAGGTGGCGAGCATCGGGATCCTCGATCATATGAAAGTGCCGGTGATGTCCTCATCATACCCCCGGGGTGCGGAAAACTTGACTCCGTCGAGTATGGGCCCACTGGGGAAGTGGTCCTCTTAAATAGCTCAGAGTGAACTTCAACCTCCAAACTCAACCCTGCGTCCGCAACCAGGGGACGGTCCTTCATCCTCTCGAGGTGGCTCAGGCGCACCCTCTTGCTGGCGATGGAACCCTGCTTGCCTAGTATTGCCTCCGTGTGCACACGTCGGGTTCTCAGGCCGATTTTTGGTGGCTCTCCGAGGGTGTCCCTCTCAAAGGAAGATAAAGGCTCGAGGCACTCACTAGGATCCACCGCGGTGCCCATATAGGGTGCCGGATCCGCCACGTGGAAAATGGGGTGAATCCTAAAACCCATTAGTAAGTCCAACCCGATGGCCGGGTTGCCAAAGTCACTCGGAACTTGGGAAGGTCCAAGTCCTCGTGCCCTCGAATTGGAGGTGACCCTAGGGTAGAGCCACTCCAATGCCATCATCACTAGATTGCCTACTTGGAATTCCAAGTGGCGCTCGCGAGCTCTTGTCCGCTCTTTGTGAACCTCACCGTTCGTCAAGAATTGCTTGCGTGTATGCTCATGCCATGCATCATAATGCGGTGAGTGGGTGTGAAAGAGGATAGCATGCAAAGGTGGACCGGGATAACCGTAAATTGACCTATCATTCTGTGATGCCATGTGGACCTTGATGAACTTGGGTGGACCGGGGCAGCCACAAGTGGCCCTATCATGCATGGGATGCATAACAATGGTTGGAGGGCCATGGTATCTGTAGGGAAACCTATCACTCAAAGTGGTGATGAATGCCGGGGGACCCGAACACCCGTAGAGGCTCCTAACATGTATATGATCAATGATGAATGATGGAGGACCAGCACATCCAAATGTGAGCCAGTCCTGCATTGGGCCTAAAGTGTGTGTGACATGTATGAGATGACTGGGCTTACTAGCCCTACCAAATGATGCAAAATGTAGTGGCACATGCATTCCCATCAAAATGGCTCCTTCTATGTGTATGGCTTGGTGTGAGAGTTTCCACTCATAGGGGACAAAGGGGTCTAGGAAAATGGAGTGGGCTTGGTCCAATAAGGTTGGATGGGGTAGGGACAGGTTGGTGGTGAGTAAGGTGGGTGGGTATAGGAAGGGATCGAAGGGGTCATGGTAAGGGTCACCTAAGGAGAGGAACTCTAGGTCCTTTTGGTACTCACAACCCCTTGATGGTGGATTCTCCTCCTCTAGTAAAGTGATCGGGCCAAAGTTTTTGGTGGAATGGTCGGCCATGAATGGAGGGCTGGTTGTTCTACCCGAGATAAGCAACTCAAGTTTATGGATAGCATCAGGCTCATCGGGTGTAGGGAGGAGTAAAAGAAGGTCACTAGTGTAGCAACCCACAGTGTAAATGGAGGAGATGGATCCGACACATAGGTGTAGGAGGTCAAGGCTCCTAGGTCGGTCGGCTACTGTAGTCAACATGCCAGTTAGCTCTATTTGCCAAGCTATACCCTTAAGAAGATCCCCTAATGTTTCCACTTGATAGGATGATTGGATTGTGGTGTGATAGGTGGATAAGGGTACTATGGGGAGGTGTTGTTCCATGGAAGGGTAAGCATGGGGCAGGATAGGGTGATCCCGGTTTTCCACAAGCCATCTAATCAAGGGTCCACTTATGATAAATTCACTCCAAATTGGCGGGGGTGGCATAAAAGGTGAAGTTTCTTTCTCGTTTTGGCCATGAATTCCCTCCAAGATGGGGAGTGGTTTTGGGGTGTTCCCTACTTGGGGCTCGGATGTGGAGATCATGGTTTCTTCTACCAAGGGGTGAGTAGGTCCTTTGTGGGTGGGGTGATGATGACTGGTATGTGGTGCTCTTTGGGTGGGGGGTAATGGGGGACTTGAGATAGAAGGGGGAGGGTTAGTAGTGGAGGCCTAGGTTGGGCATCTTGCAACTCATAGGATAGGGTGCACCCAATTTGGCTCAGTGGGTTGTCTTTGGGAAGGAATGAGTTCTCTTGACTCAATCGGGCTTCATATTCTTCTTCCCAATCTAGTGGAGCCTCACAGTCTTCGGTCACCTCCTTAAGTTCCTTTTGGAAAGGGGTGGAAGGAGGATTCTTGGAAGTTTGTGGGGGCGCAAATGTCTTGGAGGAATGGGGAGGGGCTTCTTCTTGATTTGGGTGAGATGGGTTAATGAGTGGTGTTAATGGTGGTCTAGGGAGATGGAGGGGTTGTCTAGGGGAGGGGAAAGATTCCTTGGGAGAGGGGAGTCTTCCTTGGGAAGGTGAAAGGGTGTATAGGGAATAGGAAGGGTTGCTTGGGAAGTGGGGGGAATTGAAGTGGAGTTAAGGGCTTTGGGAAGGTGAAGGGGTGGGAGGGTGATGTGGCAGCTGAGGTGGCAAGGTGAGGAGAGAGAGAATGGTGCGCAATCTGGAGAGAGAGGAGAGAGGAGAGAGAGAGGGGTTCACCCCTTTTAGAGAGAGAGAGAGAGAAGTAGAGAGAGAGAGGGGGGGCACAATTCTTGTGGCAAATTTTACTACCAACTGATGTGAAACGACCCCTTGGACCTGAAAATTTGCAAGCAATCGAACCGAACGGCGGACCCACTCAAGTGAACTCACTCGCGTCGCGCACACCCGGGTCCGTAAGTGGACCGGTGATAGCGGTGAGGGTCCGAGGATGGACCTCGCCTTTCCGGAGGTTTGACTAGCTTGGGCTGTACCCCCTAAGGGTCTGGGATGCCCCAATTCCATGGGTGACCAGCACGCCAAGGGCGTGGGATGTAGTGGCTCTCTTTCAACTCGCTCCGCGATGGCACTCAAATTGATGATATTTTGAGATCGGGCGCTCACTCACCGACCGACGGCACTAAGCAGCAATACTAAACAAGCAAAGAAATTCCAGTAGAGTAGGGCAACCCGAGGCTCACCTGATCGGTGTGAAGACACCGATCCCGGTCGGAGACGAGGGCGAGCGGGGAAGTGTGGGTTCGATGGAGAATTTTGGGTTGGGTGGTGGAGAAAGGAGGAGTGGGAGTGCTCATCGGGTTATGGTTCTCAAGGTAGGAGTGGGAGGGTTGGGGAGTGAAGATCTTCCTGATCTCAACCCTTATCTCTTTCAATAAATCTAGGGGTCCTTTGGGTGGTGGGGTTTGGGTCCTAATGGAGGTCTTGGGTTGACTGGGAGGAAACGGGGGAGTGGGAGTGCTCTTCAGGTTATGGTCCTCACGGTAGGAGTGGGAGGGTCGGGGAGCGTAGATCTTCCTAAGCTCACTCTTCATCTCTTCCCATGATTCTATGGGTTCTTGCCGCCAAATCTTTCTTAAGCTCACTATGCGTTCCCACTCCTTCTTGGCTTGTCCCCGAAGTCGCCCTGTGGCCCTGCGGACTCTAGTGTGTCCATAGACCCTAGTCCTATCAAAGTGTTTATTCATGAAGGTTTCCCACCTAACATATTCACTAGGATGTGACCCATCAAAGGTGATACTCTCATCTATAAGGATGTCCGAAAATGGGTGGTCGATCGGACCTTTGTGGAGGGCCGAGTGGGACCAAACATAGGTAGCCATGATGAATGAACCGAATGACTCTAAATGCTTATGCGCCCTAGGACTAACTTGTAGAGAGACAAGTTATGAACTTGCTCTGATACCAACTGATGTGAAACGACCCCTTGGACCTGAAAATTTGCAAGCAATCGAACCGAACGGCGGACCCACTCAAGTGAACTCACTCGCGTCGCGCACACCCGGGTCCGTAAGTGGACCGGCGATAGCGGTGAGGGTCCGAGGATGGACCTCGCCTTTCCGGAGGTTTGACTAGCTTGGGCTGTACCCCCTAAGGGTCTGGGATGCCCCAATTCCGTGGGCGACCAGCACGCCAAGGGCGTGGGATGTAGTGGCTCTCTCTCAACTCGCTCCGCGGTGGCACTCAAATTGATGATATTTTGAGATCGGGCGCTCACTCATCGACCGACGGCACTAAGCAGCAATACTAAACAAGCAAAGAAATTCCAGTAGAGTAGGGCAACCCGAGGCTCACCTGATCGGTGTGAAGACACCGATCCCGGTCGGAGACGAGGGCGAGCGGGGAAGTGTGGGTTCCCCGCACACTGCGCCGATGAAGCTTGATCCCTGTTTAAATTATGCAACCACTACGCCTCACACAGGAGGGTGGACTTGGGGTGGGGATATTAGTATTACAATGCAAACACTACCTCCACGTAGGGAGGGGCGTTAAGCCAGCCAGGCGGGGAGGGGAGATTCGCCCGAATCGCTCCGACAGAGCACCCGGCCGAATCTGCCCGGGTCTGGGCAGCAAGATAGGGTGTCGATGTAGTTGCCGCTGTGAGCTCTCCCGGACTCAGAACATGATGAGACTTACGCCAAAATGTTTCTGACATACCCAGGTACGACTGTGATTTTTTGTGGGTGGTCCCGAAGTCGTCGCCGGCGGGGACGGGCTATGGAACAGGTCCCTTGTGTGCAGAAGCAGACTGTTCCCAGGGGCAGCAGCGGATGGCCGAAGTCACCACGGTGGCTCCCGAAGTCCGAATGAGGCAAGACCAAGTCGAGAACGTCCGTGGATGAGTCTTCTTCGAGTAGCAACTAAGAACAGCACCAGAGGATGTCGGGGCAGTGAGGAGGAGTCCGTTGAGTGAGGCACTGTCGGGGCAGGACCTAAACAGACTGTCTGCGCACCCGGGGGAGAAAAAATGGAAAAGGCACTTCCTAATGCCGAACGGGACGCCGCTTGTTGGTGGTGGTGGACGACTCGTGGCTGCAGCTCTCGGCCAAGTGGTGCCTCCATAAGTTGAAATATGTGGCCGTGGGAGCTTCTGCACTGCAGCTCAGGTCCAGGTTCTGGTCCTTGTTGCGCAGTTGGACGAGAAGGGGCACCACGAACTGTAGCGAAGTCGGAATGAGATGATTCCACCTTTCTTGCGAAGAAGACTCGTAGACCTTTCCGTCGATGTAGGCCACGCCCCCAGGAGCTCCGGGATGAGGTCGTGGGCGGCGCTGCAACAGGGGGGACGGTTCTGCAGAACTCCAGCTGCTCACTAGTATATAGAAAATGGGGTAGATGGGGTGG
The DNA here is from genome assembly GCA_022559845.1 of Amorphophallus konjac. Classification (NCBI taxonomy): domain Eukaryota; kingdom Viridiplantae; phylum Streptophyta; class Magnoliopsida; order Alismatales; family Araceae; genus Amorphophallus; species Amorphophallus konjac. Next base: position 355,052,933 of record CM040121.1, read on the forward strand.
GAGATGGGGTGGATGTGTGTGGGGGGCGACCCCGGGCTGTGTGGGGGTCTGGTATAGGGTGATCTAAGGTGTGGGAGGGGCAGAATGGGGGCTGGAAGATGGTCTAGTAGGTGGAGGAAGGGGGAGCTGCGAATTTGGGTTGGGATAGAGAGAGAGGGAGATCTCTCTCCTTTGGTTTGAATGAGAGGTTAATGGGGTTTAATGTTGCTTTGGGAAGGGGAAGGGTTGTGTTGGGGAGAGGAAGGGGTGCTTGGGAGAAGGGATTCTCCCTTGGGAAAATGAAAGGTTGTATGGGGAAGGGGAAAGGTTGCTTGGGAGGAGGGAGAGGTGCCTAGGAGAAAGGGATTCCACCTAGGGGTTGGAGGGGACTTAAATGGGAGGTATGGGGAAGGGGGAGGGGTCTTAATTAGAGGTGAATAGGGAGGAGAGAGAGTGAATTTCAAATTTGGGGTGGGGAGGAGAGAGAATGGGGTTCGCCCCCTTTAGAGAGAGAGAGAGAAGACGAGAGAGAGAGAGCTAGAGAGAGAGAGAGAGCTAGAGAGAGAGAGAGAAGCACAAATCTTGTGGCAACTTTTTTTATCAAATCTTCATTAGCTTACAAATGAGGGATTGGGGTCCTATTTATAGGAACCCCACAATTTAACTTAAGTCCCTAACTTTTGGACTTCTAACACTAAACCAAGGGGAAGGGGGTGCCCCTGGGCTTAGCCCATATAATTGGGCCCAATAACACACATAATGACTTAAGACTTAGGTAAATAGCTACCTAACCTAGGTATTGGACTCAAATAAAAGGAAAAGGACATGATAAGAAAATAAAAATTACATCATATGACTCGAAATAAAGTGGTGAAAAAGAGCATAGGTGGCGAGCATCGGGATCCTCGATCATATGAAAGTGCCGGTGATGTCCTCATTAGAGGCTGTATAGACTTGGCCAGAACAAGAGACTCGAAGACAAAGGGGTGACACAGATGGAACGACATGAAGTGGCACAGAAAGCAGCACGAGGTACTGCAGTGTACAGCACGCGATGGAACAAATAACGACACGAAGACAACCAACAAACATAATTGGAACAACACGACGTACAAAAAGGACAACACGGAGTATGAAGGGAACATTACGGACATGCAAGGTATTAACTCATGGCAGTTTTCCTGTTAATCATGGAAATTTCAAATGCATAACATTACTCAAGATATCTGCTTAAAATGACAATATTTAACATAGTGATGCTCATCATCAAAACACTAGGGAAGTCACAAAAGTCCAACACCCCCAACCTTGACCGGTGCCACGAGACCGACCGCACCAGGAGCTCCAAGCACCTGGGGCTGCAACGCCCTAGCGGGCGAACCCCCAGCCCTGCCTGTCTCGGCCCGCACCTCGCCGAACGGGACATCACCGCCTCCGGCCGATCCCCCGGCCTCAGCGTCAGCTACTTCAGCATCGGCCCCCTCTACCCCCGTGGGGGGGAGAGCCGACCTATCGCCGCCCTCTGAAGGGCCCCCGGTCTCCTCGGCCCCCTCTCGCCTGGCAGGTGGGGGAGCTGGCCCCGAGGGGTCGGCCCCATCTTGCCCCCGAGAGGGGAGCGCCGCCGAGCCGGAGTCGCCCCCGGTGGTAGGAGGGAGACCTGCCTTCTTGGCCCGTTTCTTGGCCTTCGCGGCCTCCCCCAACTTTCCTGCCGTGGGATCCTTGCGCTTCGTACCAGCTGGCCGTGAAGATCCCCCGGGGGCCACCCCCTTGCCCTTATCTCGGGCTTGGGTGCGACCCGCAGAAGCATCTGGTTCATCGGCCGTAGAGTCATCTTCTCCCAGATCGATGACCTCAGCAGCTTCCTCCAGAGGTTCTCGCCTCACGTCTGCAACAAAGGAAGAAGACCCGGTCAGGAGAAAGAAAGCAACTACCACCCCAGGAGAAGAACCTCGAGAGCGGTACCTGTCGACGTCAACCGCGTAAGCAAACACCGTTCGATGTTCTCCGGCGTCACCAGCTCCTCGGTCGACTGGCGGTTATCCAGCAGACGGGCAGCCTGCCGCTCCACGTGGGGAGGGAACTCCTCCTGGCGAGGAGGAAGATTCGGATGAAAATTGGGCGAGACCAGCCATCTCCAAAACTCGTCCGTCGCCTCCGCCTTCACCCAGAAGAATTGGGTCTTCCACCCCTTGTGCGAGGAGTCCTTCGCAGCGAGTGAGGTGCAACTCATGTTCCTCCTCGCCTGGATAAAGTAGAAGCCCTTCCCCACCGACGGGTGCGCTTTCAACTCGAAAAAATAATGAAAAAGGTCCAAGGAAGGAAAAATATTGTGCTGACGATAGAGAATCCGAAAGGCGGAAAGAAGGAGATACGAGTTGGCCACCAGCTGAATAAGCGCCAACCGGAAAAACTCGAGAAGCTGGAGTACAAGAGGCTCGAAGGGAAGGCGGAACCCACTCTTCCAAGCCAGAAGGAAAGTGCAAATGTGCCCCGTACGGCTGTCCAGACTCGTCTCATACGGGGCGGCGGCAGCGAAGCTATACCTGAGAGGCAAGTGAAAGCGATGCTCCAGCTTCCTCACCTCGGCCTCCCCCAACTCACTGCAGTTGGGGACGGGCTCCCGCCTCACCTGCCCGATTTCCAAAGGCAGACCAGCCATCGAGCCGGAAGATGATCCCTCGCGCGAGCTCGAAGACTCCGGAGGGGAAGGAAGTTGCCGGACCGCCTCCGCGGTTATCCTCACCAACTCCTCAAACGCCGCTGCAAGACTTCGCGCCTCCACTGTGCCCTCACGGCACATCAAGGAGCCCCAGAAGCAAAGAAACTAAGGAAAGTCTAAAACCCTGAGAAGACTAGAACGACGAACAGCGCCCAACGCCTATAAAACCCTGGAGGAAGGCGGCGCGTCGTTCCAGGCTCCGAGAAAAGGGGGGCCCCTTCGTTTCAAATCCGTCAGGATCATCATTACGGGCCCAGGCGACCACTACACGTGGCTCCATAACGCCAACAGAATTCCACCCACCTGAGCCACGCCGGTCCAAAGCCTCAAAAACTACTCGACCGAGCCTCCATGGCTCGGGAGTAGGAAGGGGACAAGTGGAGAGGGGGATTTCTGTAGCCCACCCAAAGAGCAGCCCAACAAGACTCAACAGGGTCCAACGAGGCAAGCTCACCTGAGTGATAGCCCACCGGGCCCACTCAGAAAAGAAAAGCCCAATGAACAAACACTCGAGGAACCAACTCTCCCCGGCGGCCCCTAGGCTCAGAGGGCCCGAGTGATGGTCAGGTCATAAGGAAGGTCCGGCCCAAGCCATTCCCCCGCCCGGGAGAGACAGGCATTCACCGACCTATCCGACCTCCCTTTCGCCGAGCTATGCTCATCGCCCGGACAGGGCTGGCGTTTCAGAAGCTCGGCCAGGCCAGATATTATCCGTTCGTGCTGCCGTTAAGAGTCCCCAACGGACAGGAGAATCAAGAAGACGCCGGACTTCTAGGCGATAACGTTCCCACGATAAGGCCATGAAAGCCCACGTTGAGGACGTAACTCCCGCCGGAGACCCCTCGGCTTGCAGGACTCCTAAAGGCGGCACACTATTTAAATCAGGGATACCCTCCGGTGGAAAAGGGGCGATCAAGGTACTCATACACCAAAACTTCTGAGCAATCCGCTTCACCCTCTGGTGGAGAGGAATCTCGCGCACTAGCTTTTCTCCTCCCCATTACTGCTTCCACCACAGCTCTACTGACTTAACCATCGGAGGGTCTTTCCCCAGGGAAACCCCCTGGGCCCTCTGATACGTTTCCCTGTCTTGCAGTTCATCTTCTGGTGATCCACATCCCGCTCAGGACATAGCGCGAGATTTCACCTCTTCAGACCTGACACAAAAGTGTAGGAGGTCAAGGTTCCTAGATTGGTTGGTCACCGTGGTCAACATGCTCGTGAACTCGATTTGCCATGCTAAACCCTTAAGAAGATCCCCTAAGGTCTCCACTTGTTAGGATGATTGGATTGTGGTGTGATAGGAGGAGAAGGGTACTATAGGGAGGTCTAGCTCCATGGGAGGGTAGGCATGGGATGTGATGGGAGGGATCGGTCTCTCCTGTAGCCATCTAGCTAGGGGTCCATCTATGATTATGGTGCCATTTGTGAAGGTTTGTTGTTCTTGAGGGTCCGGATTGTTTGGAGTGGTGAAGGCTTGAGGCTCTTCCTCATCATTGGTGTGAACTTGGATTTCCTCATGGGTGGGGAGAGAGTCCAGGCTAGCATCTACTCCTATGTGAGTGGGTGTGGCCTCCTTTCCCAAGGGAATGGGAAGGTCTTTTGGGGATGGGGTGATGATGGTTGGTGCACGGTGCACCCGGGGTGGTGGGTAAAGGGAGACTTGGGTTAGGATAGGGAGGGGAAGTAGTGGAGGCCTAGAACATGGTAGAGTTGGGGTCGGGAGTGGGAGATGGGTTGGGTGAGGAGGCTTGGTTTGGTTAGTCTTAGGAGGTGTGTCCCTTATGGGGGAAGATGGAAGAGCAGAGGGTGGGACCATTTGGGCTTGAGTGTTGAGGGTTAGGTGGTGGGGTGTGGGGGAGGTGGCTGAGGTAGGATCGGTAGGGAGCAGTGGGGTTTGAGCCATTGGGGTGACCTTAGGCGGGCTGGGTGGAAGTGGAGGAGTGGTAGTGCTCCTCGGGCTATGACTACCCGGGTAGGAGGGGGAGGGTTGGGGTGTTTAGACCTTTCTAAATTCGGCCTTAATTTCTATCCAAGTGTTAATCGGGGCTTGCCCGCGGATCCTCCTTAAACCCTCAACCATTAGCCAATGAGTTTTGGCTTGCTTGGAGAGGTGCATTTTAGCTAGTCTCACTTTCCTCTCTTCGGCCAAGGGGTACCTATCAAAGTATCGGCCCATCGAAAATTCCCATTCTAGATAGAGGATTGGGTTGTAGGATCCCTCAAAGGTGGGGGTTTTGACTTTCAAAAGCGCCAAGAGATGGTCATCCGGATTTTTCCAGGGGTAACTCTCATCCTCCCTTAGTGCGGGCCTACTTCCCTCAAGTTTATCGAGTTGGGCAGTGATATCATCAAGCCGCCCAAAAATGTTGGGCATGGCCTCCATGAGGGAGTTGATGCAATTAACCTTGTTGGCAGTGGGGCTTCCAATGAGTTTGGGATCCATTGGGAGAGGTGAACGAGATGGGTGTGATTGGTATGAGGTAGCCATAGGAATGAGGAAGTGATGATGCTCAGGGTGATGGATGCAAATACCCTAGGACTTGACTTGTGGGAACAAGTCAACGACTTTCTCTGATACCACTTGATGTGACACTACCTTGGGGGTGATAGCCACTAGATCGATGCCCTTGGACCTACAATCACAAGTAAGCAATTTTGACGGCGGACTCACTCGGGCGAGCTCACTCGCGTAGTGCACACAATTGCCCGTAGGCCAACCGGTGATAGTGGAGAGGGTCCGAGGTCGGACCTTGACGTTCCGGGGTAAGGCTTGCTTAGGATGGACCCCTAAGGGCCTGGGATGCTCTCGCCTCGCTCCGCGGTGGTCACTCGATGTATGGAAAGTTGTAACAGGCACTCCCTCACCGCCGACAGAGCTAATAAGCAATACTAATTAAGCAAGGAATGCTAGCAAAGAGTAGTGACCAGAAGCTCACCTGATCGGTGTGAAGACGTCGATCCCGACCGGAGACGATGGGCGAGCGAGGAAGCTTGGGCTTACCCGCACGCCGCGCCGATGAAGGTTCAACCTGAATTAATAATTTACATTTACTACTCCCCTTGCAAAGGGGGGGTGGACTAGGGGTGGGGGACTGTAGGATTACACTCAAACACTACCTCCACGCAGGGAGGGGCTGTAAGCCGGCCAGGAGGGGTGGGGAAGCTAAGTTAGAAACCGAATTGCCGAGCTCCCCGATTCTGCCAGCTTCAGGAACAGCTTGATAGACAGTTGATGAAGGCGCCGCCACAGGCTCTGTCGAGCTCAGAAGAAGTCGAGACTAGTGCTGAAACTTTTTGAGTTGACCTAGGAGGACGCCTGAATTTTTGTGGAATTTCCTGATGATGTCGCTGGCTGGGGCAGGGTCTAGAACAGGGCTGGATTGCTCTGGCTCTAGTCACTCCTAGAGTGATGCTGCAGGAAGATGGGGGCGACACGAACAGTCACGTGCTCTATTGAAGGCGATATTAGAGCCGTTGCGATAGTGGTCGAGTCTTCTTCGAGCCGGGACTGATGGGGCCGTCGGAAGATGCCAAAGCTGGTTGTGAAGGTCAGAACAGTGGGGGGTGTCAGTTCAGGCTCAAGGAAACTGACCTTGCGCACCATGGAAGGAAAATCAAGAACTTCTGACTCCAAGGTCCAAAAATGGCTCTGGTTCTTGGAGATGACAGAGGACTTGAAGGGAAAGATTTCAGCCAAAGAATCACGCCCAAACTCCCACAGGAGCGGCCGAGGTCGAGCTTCCACTCAGGCTCAGGTTCCCTACTGGAGTAGCTTTGCTCAGTCGGGGGAGAATGGATCCTATGGGCAGCAGGGATGTCGGATGGATGCGGGAACACCTCACCTGCGAAGCTGCTTCGACGACGATTCCACCGGTATATGGTTGGCTACCTGGATCCTCGTGGAGTGACCGGTGGCGATGCTGCAAGTTGCTGTTGAAATCTGTTGCTGTTGCAGACTGGTAGCAGGTGAGATAGGGAGGGAGAATGGGGGAACAAGGGAGGGATTGGGTGAAGGGAGACCCCTGGCTGATAGAGGACCAAGGGAGGGGCGAACCAGGCTTGTGAGAGGGGGAGATAGGGTCTGGGAGGTGGTGTTTGCAGTGGGTGAGAGAGGAGCTGTGAATTTGGGTTGGGAGGGAGAGAGGGAAGGAGAGGGGGCATAGCCAAATGGGAGGGAGATTTGAATTTTGGCCTAGGGTGAATCTCCTTCAGCCTTGGGGAGGTGGAGAGGTGCTTGGGGAAGGGAAATGGGTAGTTGGGGGTTGGATGGTGAAGAAAGGATTGGTGGATTCCACCTTGGGGTTGGGGGGAATTGAATGAGTGTATGGGGAAGGGGGGATATTAATGAAGAGTGAATGGAGGAGAGAGGAGGAGGAAATTTGAATTTTGGGAGGGAAGGAGAGAGAATGGGGGCGCCCCCCTTAGAGAGAGAGAGAAGAAAACTCCACAAAGGAATTATCTACTATATTGATCATCAAAGGTTACAAATGAGAGAGGGGAGGGGGCTACTTATAGGCACTAACAATTTCTAGGACCAAAATAACCCTGAACAAAAGAGCTAATGACCAGACTGTCCAAGGGGGGCGCCCTTGGGCCTAGCCCACTTAATGGGGCCCATTAACCAACCTAGTCATCCTAATGACGCTCAACTTAGGTAAATGACTGCCTAATTTAGGTACTGGACTCAAATAAAAGGAAAATTACAATGATATGACTCAAATAAAATTACATATGACTCAAAAATAAATGACTAGATCATGTTGGACGCCTCCGGGGTTGAGGAGAAGGGCCGTGAGTGCCGAAACGGATGGTGATGACCCCATCTTGTATGCATGCTAATATTGTCTTAACTAACTTGACGATGGCTCCTACGACTAACAGGGAGGGAGAGAAAAAGAGAGAACTCGGACTTGGGAAAAAGATAGGCATAACGGGATTCGTGGAGACTAAAACACAAGACAGAGGGGAGAGGCAGTCACGGCAGGGCCGCTACCTTGAATGGCGGTCTTACAATAGGCTGCCATGGAACATATGAACCCTGGCAGAGAGAATGAGAGAGACGGCCTTCTCAAGATCGCCAATTGAGAGAAACGGTCTCCCATTTGACTGCCAACTAAGAGAAATGGTCATAACGTGACCATTTGGTAGACCGAAGGGAAGAACAGAGAGGCGGTCCTTAGACGACCGCTACTTTACTTAGTGGTCTCATGATAGACCGCAACAACAAGGACACAGTTGAACCCTAGCGGGACACTCCTGGAGAGTCCCAATGCGTGGATAACGACACCCAAACTGTGCCGAGACCTATCCTAACTCAAATTGAGGCACCCCATCCTCGATCCTAATGCAAAAAGGACTAGAAATCTAAGCCATATAAGTAGGAATGTAGCCTGAACTCATAGGTCATAGAAAACCCTCCCTTTAAGCCTTGAAAACCTTAGCAAAAACACCCAAATCATCATGAAAAGGTCCTTCGAAGTTTGCATAACGGCCGAGGGCGTCTACAACGGGCCAAGACCGGCTAAAAAGGAGCACGGGGCGCTACAACGGTTGACCTCCATCCCCAAACACCTGAGCACCAGCTCTCCAAGAGAGGTAAGTTAAAGCAATAGTTTTCAAATTCCATTAAATTCCTCAAATTCTTATATTGCCTCTCTTCTTCTTCTCTCTTTCTCCTTTTCCTTTCTTCTTTGTTCCTCCAGGTCCTTCCTGGCCCATGACGTTAGGCCAGCTTGAAGTGGGCGGCTCCCATGATAAAGGAACTTCCCATTGAATTTATTTCCATATTAAAAGCTTGGCACCTCCATCCTTTACTTGTCCTAGCCAAAAACTTCCAGAAAATTTCCCTTGATTGGCATAGCATTTCAGCTTTGGTGGAGTTATGGCACCCCCAAACACATACCTTCGTCTTCCCATCTTTTGAGGCTATTGTCCTTGTAGAGGAGATTGAGACATATCTAGCCCTCCTTAGGACTAAGGTGGGGGATGAGGACCTAGTGTGTCACACGGCCGATCCTATAGACCCTTCTCTTATCTTGGGGGAATTCATACCCAACCCAAAGGACGTCAGAACCATGATTAGCCCTCATCATATTCATTTGATCCCCAGGGCCCAGTGGATCACTTCCCACTGCAAGAATAAGTGTGGGTGGAATGAGGCCACAGCCAAAGCCACTTCTATTTGCCAGTATGGGCTTTTGCTCTTTCCTACCACCGACCACCTTTTGGATATTCCAAACCTTAGTGTCATCAACGGGTTGTGGCAGGGTTTATCCATCTCACATGCCATCCTTTCTTACCTATACGAGGGCCTTAGCTTAGCTTCTCTTGGGGGTCCTCTCTTTGGATCCATGATGGCCCTTGAGTGTTGGATGGGGGTTAAATTGAAGTTTCTTCCCAAGGAGGACGTGCCATCAGCGAACCGTATCTTCGGGAGTCACCCACTCTTCTATATTGGAGGTGCATCCGGGTTCCCTCAATAGGTTGAGTGCCAGACCGTGGATAAGAGAACAAGGGATGATTGGCGACTCTTCCTCAACACCTTGCCACTTGATAGGTTCGTGATGACCGCGGGCTTTGTAGGGCACTACCCTTAGGCTACCTCGGTGACTGGGGTTGGACCTTCAGCTAGTGAGGAACACTACCTTGGCGATCTACAACCCTCATCGGTGCTACTTACAGGTCGGACTACCCCTCATGATAGTTCCACTACTATCACACTTCCCTCCCCTTCAAGCTAGGAAGATCAGGACCAAGGAGGACGAGTAGATGGTTCGGGGTGCTCTGACCATGTGGGAGATCATCCGAATGCATACCTTGCAGTCAGAGGTGGCAGAAGATCAAGAGAACTACCGAGCTTACGTGAAGGCGCTACGCGAGATTCGGCCCCGTGCGGATGTGAGGTTGAGTGAGCTTTGAGTTTTATGATGATATATAGAGAGAATTATTGAGAAGATGATGTATTTTGAACATTGAATGAATGAATAAAAGATTGGTTGAAATAGTTGTTATGAAATTCCTTCTTTCAGTTGCACAGAATTCTCGGGTTGAAAGGAGGTCTCCACAATGACCGCTAATGCCATTTAGCGGTCCCCCGATAGACCGCAAGCACGGAGGAACAGAAAACTCTGTGAATCTGGGCTCTCAGGTGTGGAATGTGGTCCTTGAGAAGCCGCTAACGTGATAAGACGATCTAAGGGAAGACCGCAAAGGGGAAGGAATAGGGAACCCGTGAGCCTCGACTCTCGGTTGAGAATGTGGCCGCCAATTGGCTGCCAATTTAATGTAACAGTCTAGGGGAAGACCGCAAATAAGAGGGAATAGGGAATCTGTGAGCCTTGGATTTGAGCGTTACGACATATTTCTGTGCACACTAAAAAAGTAGAAAATAAGTTAGATCTGTTCTTATGCTTAACCCCTTGCTTGGAGCAAGTTAAACACAACCAATCCTTGATATTTGGTCAAGGGGTTAAACCTTATTAAATAGGCAAAGATAAATAAGAGAATGAATGCAATACATGCCATTAAATACAAGGATGATGAAGATTTAAAAATTTGATTTTTTTGATGTTGTTGTTTTTTTTGTTTTTTTATTTTTAAAAAATCTGGTTTTTTTGGTTTTGAAATATCTAGTTCCCACTACTCGCCACATCACCCCGAAAGCCATCGACATAATTTTACGGCTTATTTCTCAAGTAGTATCATGTATTTTCGACTTTATTTGAGTCTTATTACGGTAATTTTCTTTAATTGAGTCAGTTCAGTATGTCATTGGGTCAATTAGATAGCATGTTAGGCTTAATGGGCTCAATTGTAAGGCCGAGCCCAGGGGCGCCCCCTTTTGGATAGCTTTGGTCATTTTGTGTTAAGTCAAGGGTAATATGGTCATGTAAAGAGTTGAGCTCCTATTAATAGGACCCAACTCCCTCATTTGAAGCTAATGAAAACTTGATGAAATTTCAAAATTTAGTCTTGAGTGTCCTTTGGTGAGAAGCCAAGTCATTGGGTGAGAAACCCTTGGAGTAAGAAGCTCCCTTATCTCTCTCTCTCTCTAGGTTGCACCACTTTCTCTCTCTACCTTCTTTTCTCTCTAGGCTGCGCCCCCATCCACCTTCTCTCCCCTCCACATAACCCTCCACCTCATCCAAAGCCTTCCACATCATCAAGAGACCCCTCACTTCCCTATAAACCCATTGCTCACCCTCATTAACTCCACCACCCCCTAGGCACCCTTTCACTCTCCCAAGCAACCCTCCCCTCTCCCAAGAGAGAATCCCCCTTCCCCAAGCACCCCTTCACTTTCCCAAGCACCTTTTCCCCTCCCTAAGGTCCCCCATCAATTCCCTAACCCACCAACCAAGAGAGAATCCAACCACCTCACCCAAGGCCACCCCTCTCCTCTCTCTCCCTAACCCTTGGTAGACCTGTGACCCAACTCTCCCCCCTGTTAGCTCTACCCACCCAGCCTCTTCCACCCCCATTCTCCTGGCCACAACCCTCCTCCCCCACCCCCCTCACACCAGGGAAGGCCACAGCTCCATCTCCCACCATTTCCTCCCCCTAATCCTTCCATTCTTCCTCCCTATCTCTCCTGCTACACAATCTGCAGCAGCAGCAAATCCGACCTGGAGTGCAGTGACTCCCCCAGCCACTCCACGAGGTTCCAGGTGGTATACCATACACCAGTGGGAACATCATCCAGACAGATTCGCAACGAAGGTGGTCCCGCCATCGTCCGACCTCGGAGCAACCTGGAGGAGTAGATCTCGGCGACCTACGCAGCCTACCTCCGACAGACATCCAGAAGCGACCAGGTTCATTTGCAGAGGCTGCCACGACCACATCCCTCACCACCTGACATTCCCCTCTGGAGGAGGTCAACTAGGGTCACCCAGATTTTATCCAAGCCCGGTCCCACTCCATTCGGATCCCCCGTTGGAGAGCACCGTCCTCGGCAATCCGAACCTGATCTGCAGTCTGACCTGCCGGAGTCCTGAACTGGAGGCCGACCAAAGGAGGTGCCACATCCACCACCCACATCTTCTGCTCAGGCCCTTTGGAGAAGATCAGAACAGGACTCCCAGCTTTCCACTGGAGCCGGTCTCGCCTCGATCTGAACCCCCATCTAGGAGTTACCCCCCCGAAAAGGCACCCCTATCCGACTGGTGGCCCCGCCTGCACGACCTCAAGAGAACAGATGGTGCCGGTGCTCCCTAGTTCAGATTGAGGCCATTCAAGATCGGTGACCCTCCTGGAACGTCCCTCTTCGAGTCGGCTCCATCTCCGCATTATTTTGGCACCGGACCTGGAAGATACGCCCCCGGTGAGTCGGTCCCAATTTTTTGGTCCTGCACTGGGGTTGACCCTGCCGGTGTCCAGAGGCTACCACCAACTTGATTGGGCACAATCGAAGGATATTCTTGGAGGAGGCACACTAGACCCTCCCCTCTTTCCAACAGAAGTGCTCCCGCTTCAATCCGACACTCCAACTGAGAGCACCGCCCTAAACAAGTCACCTCTGGTCAGTAGAAGATAGTTCCATCGCAGCCCTGTGAGAACGACCGTCCACAAGAACACCGACCTCCGACTGGGCTGATTCTTCTTCTTGGAGTTCCTTGATTCGAGCGGCTTTCCAACGGTGCCAACCTCACCCTCATCAGAGATCTTAATAGAGAGCTATGACTCCGACAAGCTGCTGGTACCAGACAGGGTGGACTGAGTGCAGAACAGCGCAGGCCGAAGTTCTGATTCATGCCATCGCATCTGGTTTCCCTCTCTGCCTGGCCGGATGATCGCCCCTCCCTGCGTGGAGGTATTTTTTGTTGTAATTGAAATTTCCCCCCACCCCATGATCACCCTCTTGCGAGAGGAGTAGTTTTGTAACAGCATGTCTCTTCAAAGCTTCATCGGCGTAGCGTGCGGGTGGCGATCCCAGGCTTCCCCGCTCGCCCTCATCTCCGACATAGGATCGGTGTCTTCATGCCGATCAGGTATAAGCTGAACCCCCCCTAAATATTTTGATTCAACTAGTATCTTTTCTAAGTTCATCCGGCAAGAGAGTGAGTGCCCGGCCACGTGGCTTCCCGATCTCGAGTGGCCACCGCGGATTGAGTGAGGAGAGACCCCGTGCCCTCAAGGCGTGATGTCCACCCCGCTGATGTGGGTGCTCCGATCCTAGGGAGTTAAACATACTAGGCTAAGCCATCACCCCAACCAGTAGGGTTTAGACCCTCGAACCCACCCTACCATCACTTAGTCACCACGGGAAAGTGTTGTGCTGCGATATCGGTCCGCCAACATCGAGTCCGCCAAATTGTAAGTGTGCTTGCAAGTCTAGGTCCAAGGCTCACCCGGTCGGTCCCTTTGTGTCCATAGGTCATGTCACATCAATTGGTATCAGAGCAAGTCATTGACTTATCTCCACAAGTCAAGTCCTAGGGCACGCTTCCATTAGTGTCATCATCAGATCGACCCGTGCATTGTCCACCCACCATTGTCATCGTTGAGTCTTTGGTCAAATGGCCCCTCTCCCAATCATATTCCATGCATATCTACCTAATGGAGAGCCCACGGAAATTGATTTCATTGACATGGAGTCCGATAATTGGGTATCCCTCGATATCGTTGCCTCTCTTTCTAGGACCAGACAAATTGTGCACAATGGTGAACAAGTCTTCATTAAATTCCACAAATGGTTCAGAAAAACCCAATACCTCATTGGGGCTTGGTGTCAAGAAGGAACGTTGGCAGGTCCTTGCATAATCCTAGGTAAGCAATGGTTAGATGAAAGGAATGCCGTCATCGACCCGACACGTCAGTCTTGCCTAGTGCATCCGCTACACCTCCCAAGAGCCTTTAGATTCAACAACCTAGTGTTCTCCCATCCGTCGGAGCCCCATACTTGGCCACCATGCCCTCCCGACCCACCTCCAAGAATAAATGTAGCCATGGTTGAACATGAGGAGATCACGGCCCCCAAGCCCGATTCCCCGAGAATGGATGCCAACCCAAAGCCTTCCCCCACCCTTAAGGAAACCCATACTCAAATCAATGAGGAGGAAGGACATCAACTCATCCCCATTCAAGTTAACCCATGCCTCCCCGAGCCACTCGACCTCACCCAAAATGTGGTGACCATAGGAGAACCCATCATCAAGTGGCTCAAACAAAATCCCATTCCTCATGTCTTGAACTCACAATCCCCACCCATGGGGCACCATTCCCCAATAGTGCCCATTAACTCCTTTCACACCACATTCCAAACCTACTATGAGTTAGAGACTTTGGATGATCTTATCAAAGGCCTAGAATGGCAACTTGAGCTAACTAGCATCTTGGCTCTGGAAATCGACTGACCTAAGAGCCTTAACCTCATTCACCTATGCGTCAGGTCCATCACCTTAGTCTGCACTGTGGGTCGCTACACTAGTGACCTCCTTTTACTCCTCCCTACACCCGAGGAACCCGACCTCATCCACAATCTAGAACTTGTTGTCTCAGGTAAGGAGTCCAAACAGCCTAGAGAAGCCAATGTTCAATCTACCTTCATGGTAGAAGATGACCTATGGTGCATTAAAGAACACACAGAAAGAGAACTTGCCCTCCTAAGACGCCCTTTCCAAGATCCCTTTGATACCTACAAACCAAAACTCCGTACCCAAGACCACTGCTTTAAGTCCAACCAAACCCCTTCCTATGGCATCTCCACCACTACATACCTCATGGGTCCCGAACCGGCCCCTTGGAACGAGTCACACCCACACTTCACCAAAAACCTGACCTTCCTCGACCCTTTTGATCCCTCATTTTATGAACCCCTCAACCCACAAACCACACCCCAATTCCTCAAATAAAGCCACTACCTTATCCCCCCACCAATCAATCATCCAAGGGTCCATCAAGAACATGAGAGGTTGGTGTCACATGCATCATTTTGTCTAGGGTCATATAGGGTAAGTGAACTCGGGCACATAGACCCTCCATTACTCACCCACTTTGATAGGGGGCCTACACATGTTAGAACCACATTTGGATGCCCCGGCCCTCCAACCATCAATAGGAAAGCTATGCATGACAGAGCTACATTTGGAAGTCTCGGCCCTCCTGTCCTCACCAACCTTCATAGAGAGTCTAGGCATGCTAGGTCCACATTTAGGTGCCCGGGACCCTCAACATCCAATAGAGTGTCATCATTCACCAAGTCCTATGTCCGACATGTCAAAGGGTTGCATGCTTGCATGCACATCAGCAAAGGAAAAAGGATTTGTAAAAGGTAAACTGATACCCGCAGAAGAAACCAAAACTTCCAAGAGGATGACTATCTGATGGTCAGGACAAAGAGGCTCTTCCCTAGAGTTGCCTCTAAACTTAGGGCTCAAGGAACTGGACCGTTTAAGGTCTTGGGACGATTGAGCATAAATGCCAATGAGTTTGCCCTTCTGAAGGAATACGGGGTCAACCCTCGTTGTAGTGTGGCAGACCTTGTGCCCTATAAGGGCCCCGCGGTGGCACCTAGCAAGGATATTGACCCCATACCCCCTTTTGAGAGTGACCCCACCAATGAGAGCCCATTCTAACCTGGAGAGCCCGGCATGAGCACAAAGATTTGATACTGGTTGAAGAGAATGACACCACCAGGAGCGGGGCAATCCAGTAGTACCTTGTGAGGTGGAAGGGCCGGCCCCGTCGGGGGACACATGGGCGAGCCAGGAAGGACCCTTACTCGACAGGGTCGAGTTCTCCACACCCTGGGGATATGATGGGGACATCATCAGCAGCTCTAGTTCCCACTACTCGCCACATCACCCCGGTAGCAATCGGCATAATTTTACGACTTATTTCTCAAGTAGTATCATGTATTTTCCACTTTATTTGAGTCTTATTACTGTAATTTTCTTTAATTGAGTCAGTTGAGTATGTTGTTGGGTCAATTAGATAGCATGTTAGGCTTAATGGGCCCAATTGTAAGGGCTAGCCCAAGGGCGCCCCCTTTTGGATAGCTTTGGTCATTTTGTGTTAAGTCAAGGGTAATATGGTCGTGTAAAGAGTTGAGCTCCTATAACTAGGTGTGGACATCAAAAAATGTCGATGAGGATCATACGGCATGCACGTCTCGACATTCGAGAGCAAGCCGATGATGGAAATGCCGAATAAACCTCATGCCTCGCCCGATCAGGACGAGAACTCGCTTGGTGGTCTGCTACCCGCTAAGGAAGCCCCCTAAGCAGAAGATATAGCTACAAGGCTCCGACCGGCCATGCCGAGAGCTGAATCAGAGAAGAGTCGGGAACTCCGGCACAGTCTTGGCATGCACCGAAAGTCACGCAGAATCTGGGACCGAGTCCCAGAGGCTACAAATGGAATATTATAGAGGCCATATGTCGCAACCGGAGCGTTCTGGGAATGCCGACATTCATATAAATGGCCACGACTTCGAAAGGAATCCGTTTGGTGCTTAAAACGGCGCGAAGTGGCCCTAAAATAGCGCGCCTTAAAATGGCGCGCCCCCCCTTAAAACGGCGCGCCCCCCTTCTTCCTTTGGCTACACGGCGCCATTTCCCATCTTCCCCCCTTGGCGAGGGGTTAAACCGGCGCGCCTCCCCCACCATGCCGTTTTAACAACACAACTTTGCACATTTTAAAAGCTTCTCCTTCAAATGTTAAAACAGCGTGGCCCTTCAATGCTTAATCCGGCGCGCCTTTTTACACCCACTAGTGACGTTTCATCGGCGCGACTACCTTCCCTCGCGCCGTTTTAACTCGACGGCCATCCCATCCGCCAGCTGATACTCTGTTCGGCATAAATGAGATGCACAGAGGACATTCAATGCCCATGACTCTGCTTCTACCTTCGTTCGACAGCACACAAGCAGTAGCAGCAAGGCAAGCTCCGATAAATCTCTGAGCGTCCCATCCTCGGACGAGCAGCAGTGTACGAGACGAATGAACAGCGTCCAGCACAGCGAGTCAACTCCTGACTTCGTTGCGGACGAGGTGGAATTGGCAGGGACGCTCCCAGGCTGGCTGATATATATATAGGGCAGCATTATGAAGCAAAAAAGGAGGATGATCAAGAGAAGAAGGGAACAGAAGAAGAGAGAAGAGAAAAGAGGGTCTCGCCTGTATGCAGGAAGAGAAGAGAGAAGGGAGGAGAAGGAGTTACTGGCATCCGAGAGCTCCACGGTTCTGGGCTGAAGAAAAGAGAAAGAGGTAGGGGGCGAGAGTGAGAGGTGAGTCGGAGGGGGAGAAGCCAATGCTTCCCTCCCCCTCCTCCGTCTAATGCTTCTCTCTTTCTCTCCATCGAACGTATTTTCCTTTTTTGTTTGTAACGCCTTCTCTTCTATTTTATCTGTATCAAGTTTCCTTCCCCGTTGTGTGGGTGAATAAAAGAAGAAAAGCTACTCTTGCAACTCTTGTATTCTCCGTTCCATTCCCTGCTCCGTTTGCTCATTCTCCAATCATCCCAGGCCCTTGAGGGCTACCTTTCCATGGCATGACCCAAAAAGGTATCCACCACCGGATGAACATTTATGGCCCTTGTGGCAAATACATGTCCCTATTGAAGATTCCTCACCCGTGAGCTGTGGTCGTTCTTGTAGGCTGGCCCTCGAACGTTTCATACTCACATCTGGGTTCGGACCGCCGTGAGGCTACTCCGACTTTTGAGAGTCTACCCCGGAGCAATCCGATTGGTGGCTTTCCTTCATCTCTGGCAAGTCCCGGTCTAGGGGAGGTGCTGTCCATTTTTTGCCAAGGCTAAGAACGCCCAACAACTAGTGAACGAGTCGAACTGATGAAGAACAAACTGAGGCCTTTGTGAGCAACTGCTGGAGTAAAACACTTAGACGTTCATACTGTTTTCCTCATAACAAACAATTAAAATGGTTAAAGCTCTTAAAACCTCCTCATTACCAGCTTGATCTATCAACAGAGCGAGCAAATCAAACTTTGAATCAACCTACGGGTGAAAGGAAAAGAAAACACAGTAAATAGAGCCTCAAAACAACCTCCATATAGCTATCCCGGCACGAGTTAAACGGCGCGGCCACTATTCCACCACGCCGCTTCAACCTTCCTCACAAAAAATCTCCCCATCTCTTTCTCTAAATGCTAAACGGCACGCCCTGTTGTGCCCCTGTGTGGTTTTGATGATGGCTGACACACCATGAGTCACACTGAAGTGTGCTAATTAATATTGATGACTGATTGACTGCTTGAATATCTGATTGTTTGCTTGAATAGCTAATTCATGAATATGGCTAGATTGGGTTAACATAGTGGCTAATTGTTCATGCAGTGCGTTGACGCAGTTGGAGATTGGGTTGACGCATTGGCTGTTTGTTCACTAGCTGCGTGGACGCAGTGGATCAATGGGGTTGACGCCATGTTGCTTTGTCTCCTTTGTGTTGCTCATTAAGTCTCCAAGTCTGCACACTGCCTTTGTGGTCCAAGTCTATACAGCCTCATTCCTACCTACGTTCCAAGTCAAAGTCTACACATTGTCTTCGAACCCAATGTCTGCACAGTGGCCTTCACACTTGAAGTCCATACATTCGATGTGCAGAGTTGAAGTCCATACTGTGCCTCAGGCTGAGGTAGTCCATACACTGGTCGGTGGCAAGCCTGTACACTGGCCTCAGCGTTTTCACGTGAAGTCTACACATTGGTCTCTACTTGAAGTCTATACATTGGCTGAGGGTCTTCAAGTCCATACACAGTTGTCTGATGCATATTGATTGAAGTCTGTACATTGGGTTTTCACATGAAGTATGTACAGCCGTTCACTGTTGTAGTCCATACACTGGACTGTTAGGTCATGTCTACACTGTGTCTCAATGTACACACTTATTCATTGTGCTGCTTCACGCACAAAGTCTGAACATCCTTCAATGAACTTTGAAGTCTATACACTGATTCACTGTTCATCGCCTTTGGGCATCAAAGTCTGTACATCGCCTTCAATCTTCAAGTCTATACACTGGCTTATTCTTCAAGTCTGTACAGTCATTTTGGATTGTATTTCAAGTCTAGACTTTGCACTGTTGCATTCATCATCTTCGTGTGGTGTTCTGTCTTCGTGTTGATTTTACTTCGTGCACTCTTCTCTAAGATCAAGCCCGTGTCTGTGCTGTCTCCATGTCGTCCTCAGTTCGAGTCGGTTCTTTGTTATTTCCATCTTCGTGTTGTTCTTCCTAGACCTCGTGTCTTTCTTGTGTTGAAACCACACTTCGTGTTGGTTTCTATTTTTCATCTTCGTGTTATGGTCAGCTCGTGTCGTTCTCGTTGCTATTTGTTATGTCGAGTTGTTTTTTACTTCGTGTCGTTTTCTCTGAAGTGTTAAGCGTTATTAGTATGTATCTCGTGTCGGTCTCTTCGTAGTGTTTGTTTTGTTACAGTGACACTTCGTGACGTTCTCGTTTTACCTCGTGCTGCTTTCATCTGACCTCGTGTCATGCTCTCCTTATCTCGTACTGTAGTAATCCTGTGTTCTCGTGTCATTTACTGTAGCTACTCGAGTCATATTCCTACTTTCTTTGTTTTATCACGTGTCATTTCACCTCATGTCGTTCTATCTGCTGTTTATTATGTCGTGTTGTTTCTTTGTATCTGTGTCTTCGTGTTATTCTAGTGTTTATAACCTCGTGGCGTTCTCTGTGTAATACTTGTTTTGTCACCTTTGAACCTCGTGTCGTTCTATGTGTAGTGTTTGGTTTGTCACCACTGTATCTCGTGTCGTCCTCAGTGCAGTGCACCTCTTGCTGTTTATATACACCTCGTGCAGTTTTAGGTTCTGGTGCCCTGAGTTTTAATCGTGTTAATTCCTTGCAGGAGAAGAAGAAGGTGGTCCGAGGAAATATTCCTGAGTGACTGGCAGCACGTGATCCGAGGCTGAAATAAAGCCTGCTGAGAGACTGCCACGTGGTCCGAATAGTTAGGGCTGGAAATGTGGAGGTCACACGTCGGGGGTGATGCTGCTGCTGCTGCTATATATATGAGCCTTCTTCCACAGAAGAAAAATCATCGAAGCAGAAAGCCGGAGGAGTAGAAAGCTCTTAGATCCAGAAAAAGAAGAAAAGAAAGAAAAGAAGAGAGCAGAGAAGAGAGTGAGAGTGAGAGCAGAGAAAGAAAAAGAGAGAGAGATAGTTCTCGTGCGAAGAGAGAAGAAAGAGTGAAGAAGAAGAAGTGCAGCAGAGAGTGAAAGAGGAAGAGAGCAGAGGAGAAAGAAAGAGAGATAGAAAGAGAGAGAGAGAGAGTTCGTGGAGAAGAAGGATGAAGCTACTGAAGATCTGTCTACTGGACCGTGGATCAAATCTAGGCCAGTCAGCTCCGTTGAGAGCCACATCTATGTTTTCATCTTTTACAGCTTTCTGATTGCTGTGTCATTTTCGTTTATTGTTTTTCCTTTGTTTTTCTGATTATCTTTGTTCTTCCGATTGCCCTGTTGGGGATCGGGTTCCTCCTGTTGGTTCAGGAGAAGGGAGATCTGATCTCCGGGTTGCAAGTGACAGGTTGTCACTTGTGGGTTCCCTCTGGTTAGAGGAAGGGAGGCTAGTCCTCCGGTTCTGGGCTTCTGGTTGCAAGTCCAGGTGTCCCTCCTGGTTTGGAGGAAGAGAGGTCTTTGACCTCTAGTTTCCATGTGACTGGGAGTCACTTGGGTGTCCCTCCGGTTGGGAGGAAGAGGGGAGGTTGTTCCCCTAGTCAAGCTGTGTGGCAGCAACTGTTTGCAGACTGAGTCTGCTTGGTTCTAGCGTTTGCTAGTGAAGCCTCACTCCGGTTGGGAGTGAGGGGTGGATGTAGGTCTGGAGGACCGAACCACCTAAAAATCTATTGAGCAGTGGTTTGCTTTGTGTGTTTGCTTCCGCTAGATGCCTGGATAGGCGCGCTCCATCTGCTTGCTCATAAGTTTAATTGAATTAGTTTTATTCTGTGATTGCGTCTAGCATCTGAGTTTTTATTTGGGCATTATTCGTAACAGGATACATTCACCCCCCTCTGTATCCGGGCCTAGCACCCTAACAGTTGGTATCAGAGCGGGTGTCTGCATATAAGGTCCAGCGACCTGCAGATTCGATCTTGCGGTCTTAGGTGCTTATTTGCCTTTAGTGCATCAATATTCCTGTTGCATTAATCTGTTGTGCTGTCATGGGTCATCCTCCACTATTCAGTGGTTCAAATATTAAATTCTGGTTGTATCGTATGCACAAGCATGTTAACTCTATTAATCCACAATTGTGGAAGGTTATCTCTCACAGTCCACATGAACTTCCTAAGGATAAGTCCAAGTGGACTCATGTTCACAAGTTGAAAAATGATGATAATGTGAGAGCTCTAAATTTAATGAAGGCTGCAATCGGTTCTGATGATACTTCCTCTTTCTCAGATTGTAGCACTGTAAAGGAAATGTTTGATAGAGTGACTACAACACACGTGGAACAGGAAGAAGAATGTCTCATGGCAAGAAGGAGTGATCAATCAGATGAGTCCTCATCCCAGGTAAACTCTGAGACCGAGGATATCAGTCATGATGATTTAGTTGCCATGCATGAGCATCTACTGGAAAAATATGAAAGAGTTAAATCAGAAAAGAGAAAATTAAGAAAAGAAAAAAATTCTGAAGTCAGAAGTCTGAAAACTGAAAATGAAAACTTGAAATCTGACATGATTAAAGAAAAAGATGAGTTAAACAGGTTGAAATCTGAAAATGAGAATATTAGAAACAAACTCATCGGTGAAAATAATTCTTGCAAAACATGTGCCATTCTCGAAGACATGATTAAAGGTTTTGATTCTGATGACAGTTTTCAAAAAGAACAAATCAAATCTTTAAAAGAAGAAAATGTCTACTTGAAAGATCAAAATAAGAAGCTAATGGTTCTTAATACTGTCTTCTCTGAAAGATGGTTGTCAATTGAGAAAGGAAAAACTGTTGTGAAGGAAAATGAGAACAACATTGAAATAATGGTTCAACAAGAAAATGAAACTCTGAAGAACCTGAATGATGCTTTCCAACAACAGCTGATTGTTTGTGAATCTGAGTTATCCAAGTATGAAGTGAGTATTGCTTCATTAAATTCTGAGATTGAAGATCTGAAAAATTCTTTGTCAAAATTCGTTAAAGGTAAAGACAATTTGAATAAGCTGCTTGGTTCTAAAGTGAATTTTCAGAAAGAAGGACTTGGGTATGTGCATGTTAATAAGAAAGTGAATGAAAAGAAGAAGTCAACTGTATTCGTGAAAAGCTCTGAACAAGCTAATCAATTTAGTTCTTCTATTTTTCAATTCACTACTGAGAAGGCTGAAAATTCAGATAAGAAACAGAAAAAGACTCAAAAACAAAAGAAAAGTGCTGAATTGAATAAGTCCAAATATGTCTCTGATTTACATGTGCATGCTGCTCACTGCTCACACACACATTCACACTCTCATGAGAATGTTAGTTTTGTCAATCAAGTGAATGTGAATAAAAGGGTAGTAACATGTCACTATTGTGGGAAGGTTGGACATATTATGCATAAGTGTGTAACATTGAGAAATGATGAAAGAAATGATGTTAGAATGTATCCTAGAAATCATCTTAGGAAACCTTCTACTGATCAGAAAAAGAAAATTCAATGTTATTGTTGTGGCAAATTCGGCCACATTGCTGCTCTCTGTTGGCACAGTCAAGGGAAGAAGTTCAAGTCTAAATTTGTTACATTCCATGCGAAAAGAAATGTTTCTAGTTACACTAAGTTTCATGAGAACTATGCCTCTGACAGAACCTACCCTGGTTCTAAAAGCAAGTATATTGAATGCTCCCATTGTGGAAAAGCTGGTCATTTAGTCAAAGAATGTTGACATGTCAAGAAAAGGAATGTTTCTGAAGTAAATAGAAAGAAAAATTTTCATGATAACAGAAATGCCAATCATGTTCAGATTTATCCAGTTCATGCTCATGATTACTCATATAAAAAGAACATGAAATTTGGTGACTCTTGTCATTACTGTGGACAATCTGGTCATGTCATGTCTAACTGTCGGTTAATGAACTCTGATAATTATAATGCTGGAAAATGGTGGAAAGCACCCTTCAAAGGTGCCACTATCATTTCAGGACCCAAGACTGCTTGGGTTCCTGCAGGATCAAAATGATTAATCTTTGCAGGTGTGTCTTGGAAATGAATAAAGGGGGTTAATCAACCAAGGCACTCAAGAATGAAAACCCCATGACTACATTTCAGGTAAATTCTGAAAACTTTGTTTTCTGATTTGTGTGATCTGAATGCACTGCATATCATGATAATTCTCTTGCGCATTGTCTAACTGAAACTAATTGAAAAATCCGAAACGCTCATGAAAATGATTGAGTTTATTTCCAAATGCATTGCACACAAATGCCATGATGAATGATATGTCAAACTTCTTGTACGTTGAATTGCATATAGGACTGCAGGTTGAATAATTATGCATGACCTCAATGGTATATAAATGGTAAGGTACCAAAAGGTAGGGAGGTCTGTCTGGAGGTTCTTACTATGTGTGAGGTGGTCTTTTAGACCAAGTGCTCCGCCTAGTACCATGGGTCATTTTACTTGACAGGGCAGTCTGAATGTGCATGAATCATTTGGTATCATATGTTCAGTTTTCAGTGCAAACATTGCATGTTTTCAGGGGGAGTTAGTTGCATATCCTTGCAGAGCAATTCAATGTCGAGTCTTTGCATGTCCCTGCATACATATAGTGCATTGCATTTCCTTACATTGAAAATGCCAAAAAGGGAGTTTGAATGCATATTGTGAGGGGGAGTCATTGCATTGCATATAGGTTGTCAAATGCATACATGGGTCAGAACTC
Source organism: Amorphophallus konjac (assembly GCA_022559845.1). NCBI lineage: Eukaryota > Viridiplantae > Streptophyta > Magnoliopsida > Alismatales > Araceae > Amorphophallus > Amorphophallus konjac. Next base: position 355,076,466 of record CM040121.1, read on the forward strand.
ATTGCATATCCTCTCTTACTGATTTTGTTGACAAACCTTAATCATATTCTGAAAACTTTGAGCTTCACAATCTCTCTTAACAATTGGTATTTCTACTATCAATTTGGTATCATTTGGCTTCAGAATTCTATCAATCTTTCATGAAGATTTCAATGGGCTATCTCGATCATAAATCTGAAAACTCTTGAACTAGAAATCTTCTATTATACGTTTTTATGAATGACTGAAATAACTCATGTGGTTTAAGTTTAATGTATTCAATGAGTTTGGCTTTAAAATCTCTTAAAAATATCTGAAGCATGTTTAATAAACTTTAACCATCTGTTTCATGCTATGTCTTGTAAAATCTTCTGAAATATGCACTTTTGAATATATGACTTCAACTGATTAAGTACATGAAACTATTATTGATTTGAAGCAAATGAATTTTTCTGAAATATCTAAAGGGTAATATCTATCAGAGTAATGACATTGGTCACTGAGAAACACATGTCCGAAGGACTGTGTCATGAGGTGCCTTAGTTAACTCTGATTAAGAATTCATTGAAATTCAGGCAGAGCAATGGCATGCACACTGAGAAATATAACTCACTCATCAAGAAATGATTTGGAGTGTGTCATGATGTGTAAATGCTATCTCTGTTCATATATAGCATGACAGTTAGTCACACTAAGTGCTTAGGGACATTGGCCTCTGATCAAGGTATATCCTCTAGTTACAAGGTGTGAACTGAACTAGAGTGCTCGTAAAATTTGTAGCATGGAAAATTGTTGAACAAATTAAAATATCTGAATATTGATGCTAAAATCAAATTGCTACAACCCTAGATAAAATCATATGACTTCATAATTGCTTGACTTCAATATTGGTGCATGTAATTCTGAAAGAAGTCAATAGATTTGATTGTGTAAGAGAAAGGGAGATTAATCAAGATAAATATGAGGGCTTGGTTCATCTTTATTAAAATATGGTTTTAGATATCAATATAGAATTTCATTGATAAACTCTGCATACATCATGTTTAAACCATGCTGTTCAAAAGACTCATTCATAAGTCCCTATAATGGAAGACCTTGAAAAATTATGTTTTGGATTTATCAGATTGATATCTCCTTGAAAATCTTTCTGCTCATTTTCCTTAGATCATTGACCTGAACTTCTCCTTGTTTGCCCCTGTGGCCTCCTCTCATCTATCTCATAAGATTCCACTTATTAAGGGGGAGCTTCCATGTCATGCATCACTTGCTTATTAATTAGCATCTATTCAGGGGGTGCATTCCTTGTCGTATTGAATCATGTTCATATCATTTGTGACCTTGAATTCAAATCCCTCATGATCAGATTTATGCATGATCAACAAAAATTGTATAGTCAACTCCCTTCTTATCAGTTGACTAATTCCATCTGCATTTTTCTGACCATACAAATGTGAGGTGCCACTCCCATTATTACCTTGTTCACTTGCAGCCTTCTGAACCTCAGAATCTTTATGATGGTGGATTTCAGATTGATTCCTGAGATGTATTTCTCTCTACACTGTTAGAATCTTCCATCTTGTTCTGCAATAAGTTCTGATTCTGTGGTATCTTCACCAGAATTCAGATTCTTTGTAATGGCTGATTTCAGATTGATTTATTGGATAACCAGAGTCCATTTCTGTGCTTCAAGAAGAGAGTAGTCAATCATGCATGTTGATAGGGGGAGAGCTATCTCATTGCATAAGGGAGATCTTCATTTTTTTTTACCATGACTCATTCTCTGCATTAGCTCTATATTTTCTGCCATGTCAAAGGGGGAGTATTTGTTGCATTTGCATCTCTGCATAAGTTTTTTGACAAAGGGGGAGATTTTGATTTAATTGCTTCTGATCTTGAGCTGCCCTCATAAGTTTTTTTGTTTTTCCTGAAGTAAAAGGGGCAGTTTAGTCAAAAGGGGAGTTTTTAATTCTCTCTTCAACTCATGTCTTTTTGCTGAAAGCAAAGGGGGAGAAGAATCTAATTTGAGTCAGTGTAACTCATTGTGTTGCCATCATCAAAAAGGGGGAGATTGTTGTGCCCCTGTGTGGTTTTGATGATGGCTGACACACCATGAGTCACACTGAAGTGTGCTAATTAATATTGATGACTGATTGACTGCTTGAATATCTGATTGTTTGCTTGAATAGCTAATTCATGAATATGGCTAGATTGGGTTAACATAGTGGCTAATTGTTCATGCAGTGCGTTGACGCAGTTGGAGATTGGGTTGACGCATTGGCTGTTTGTTCACTAGCTGCGTGGACGCAGTGGATCAGCGGGGTTGACGCCATGTTGCTTTGTCTCCTTTGTGTTGCTCATTAAGTCTCCAAGTCTGCACACTGCCTTTGTGGTCCAAGTCTATATAGCCTCATTCCTACCTACGTTCCAAGTCAAAGTCTGCACATTGTCTTTGAACCCAATGTCTGCACAGTGGCCTTCACACTTGAAGTCCATACATTCGATGTGCAGAGTTGAAGTCCATACTGTGCCTCAGGCTGAGGTAGTCCATACACTGGTCGGTGGCAAGCCTGTACACTGGCCTCAGCGTTTTCATGTGAAGTCTACACATTGGTCTCTACTTGAAGTCTATACATTGGCTGAGGGTCTTCAAGTCCATACACAGTTGTCTGATGCATATTGATTGAAGTCTGTACATTGGGTTTTCACATGAAGTATGTACAGCCGTTCACTGTTGTAGTCCATACACTAGACTGTTAGGTCATGTCTACACTGGGTCTCAATGTACACACTTATTCATTGTGCTGCTTCACGCACAAAGTCTGAACATCCTTCAATGAACTTTGAAGTCTATACACTAATTCACTGTTCATCGCCTTTGGGCATCAAAGTCTGTACATCGCCTTCAATCTTCAAGTCTATACACTGGCTTATTCTTCAAGTCTGTACAGTCGTTTTGGATTGTATTTCAAGTCTAGACTTTGCACTGTTGCATTCATCGTCTTCGTGTGGTGTTCTGTCTTCGTGTTGATTTTACTTCGTGCACTCTTCTCTAAGATCAAGCCCGTGTCTGTGCTGTCTCCATGTCGTCCTCAGTTCGAGTCGGTTCTTTGTTATTTCCATCTTCGTGTTGTTCTTCCTAGACCTCGTGTCTTTCTTGTGTTGAAACCACACTTCGTGTTGGTTTCTGTTTTTCGTCTTCGTGTTGTGATCAGCTCGTGTCGTTCTCGTTGCTATTTGTTATGTCGAGTTGTTTTTTACTTCGTGTCATTTTTTCAGAAGTGTTAAGCGTTATTGGTATGTATCTCGTGTCGGTCTCTTCGTAGTGTTTGTTTTGTTACAGTGACACTTCGTGACGTTCTCGTTTTACCTCGTGCTGCTTTCATCTGACCTCGTGTCATGCTCTCCTTATCTCGTACTGTAGTAATCCTGTGTTCTCGTGTCATTTACTGTAGCTACTCGAGTCATATTCCTACTTTCTTTGTTTTATCACGTGTCATTTCACCTCATGTCGTTCTATCTGCTGTTTATTATGTCGTGTTGTTTCTTTGTATCTGTGTCTTCGTGTTATTCTAGTGTTTATAACCTCGTGGCGTTCTCTGTGTAATACTTGTTTTGTCACCTTTGAACCTCGTGTCGTTCTATGTGTAGTGTTTGATTTGTCACCACTGTATCTCGTGTCGTTCTCAGTGCAGTGCACCTCTTGCTGTTTCTATACACCTCGTGTAGTTTTAGGTTCTGGTGCCCTGAGTTTTAATCATGTTAATTCCTTGCAGGAGAAGAAGAAGGTGGTCCGAGGAAATATTCCCGAGTGACTGGCAGCACGTGATCCGAGGCTGAAATAAAGCCTGCTGAGAGACTGCCACGTGGTCCGAATAGTTAGGGCTGGAAATGTGGAGGTCACACGTCGGGGGTGATGATGATGCTGCTGCTATATATATGAGCCTTCTTCCACAGAAGAAAAATCATCGAAGCAGAAAGCCGGAGGAGTAGAAAGCTCTTCGATCCAGAAAAAGAAGAAAAGAAAGAAAAGAAGAGAGCAGAGAAGAGAGTGAGAGTGAGAGCAGAGAAAGAAAAAGAGAGAGAGATAGTGCTCGTGTGAAGAGAGAAGAAAGAGTGAAGAAGAAGAAGTGCAGCAGAGAGTGAAAGAGGAAGAGAGCAGAGGAGAAAGAAAGAGAGATAGAAAGAGAGAGAGAGAGTTCGTGGAGAAGAAGGACGAAGCTACTGAAGATCTGTCTACTGGACCGTGGATCAAATCCAGGCCAGTCAGCTCCGTTGAGAGCCACATCTATGTTTTCATCTTTTACAGCTTTCTGATTGCTGTGTCATTTTCGTTTATTATTTTTCCTTTGTTTTTTTTATTATCTTTGTTCTTTCGATTGCCCTGTTGGGGATCGGGTTCCTCCTGTTGGTTCAGGAGAAGGGAGATCTGATCTCCGGGTTGCAAGTGACAGGTTGTCACTTGTGGGTTCCCTCTGGTTAGAGGAAGGGAGGCTAGTCCTCCGGTTCTGGGCTTGTGGTTGCAAGTCCAGGTGTCCCTCCTGGTCTGGAGGAAGAGAGGTCTTCGACCTCTAGTTTCCAAGTGGCTGGGAGTCACTTGGGTGTCCCTCCGGTTGGGAGGAAGAGGGGAGGCTGTTCCCCTAGTCAAGCTGTGTGGCAGCAACTGTTTACAGACTGAGTCTGCTTGGTTCTAGCGTTTGCTAGTGAAGCCTCACTCCGGTTGGGAGTGAGGGGTGGATGTAGGTCTGGAGGACCGAACCACCTAAAAAAATCTATTGAGCAGTGGTTTGATTTGTGTGTTTGCTTCCGCTAGATGCCTGGATAGGCGCGCTCCATCTGCTTGCTCATAAGTTTAATTGAATTAGTCTTATTCTGTGATAATGTCTAGCATCTGAGTTTTTATTTGGGCATTATTCGTAACAGGATACATTCACCCCCCTCTATATCCGGGCCTAGCACCCTAACACGCCCTCCCATTTCTCCCCCATTGAACATTAAAACGGCGCGCCCCCCCCCCCATTTCTCCCCCATTGAACATTAAAACGGCGCGCTCTCTCTCCTTTGCCAACCTTTAAACGGCGCCCCTATACCCGGCGTGCCCTCCCCCCTTGTCTACCTGTTAAGACCCTAAATCGGCGCCATCATCTTCCTTCCCGTATCTGGCGCGCCTCCTTAACAAAAAAAAAGGGATAAATGGCTAGTAAAAAAAAGGGAATAGAAAGGTTCAAAAGGGAAATACAAGAGATCAATGCCATTAATAAAAGAATGAACGAAAGGAGCTCCATCACCCGCGCCTTAATTGAATTTTTGTTCCGGGGGCGCTGCCCCCTTGACCCCCGCGACCTGACCGCACAGGTCGATCCGCGTGTGAGGGCGCACGTTAGTAAGCTCGGGCTATGCACTTAAAAATTCACTCCCTCGGACTGGGTGCAAAGAGAAAACCGACGACGCCTTATGGTATCGGACGTGGTTCATGGAATTTCCGACATGGCCACAGTTCAAAATCATCTCCGGCCAACAGTCTATCAACTTGACCCGTTTCTACCGGGATCCAATCCCGTATTCTCATTAAACTTGCCTTGTTCGTGGCAGACATTCACGCGGTTTTGTCACCATCTTTTATACTACAAGCACGGAGCTTCGTCCGAACATGAAGTGGCCCATGAGTGGCCGACATAGTCTGAACATTCACGTCCCGAGACGGGTTTCTAGCATAGTTCATCTTTCACTATCCTCCTGCATTATTAGTATTCTCTTTAGGCCGTAGGGCCCTTATTCCCGGCAATCAATCAAGGGTGTTCCCCCGTATGGGGGATGTAAATAACGCCGTGACCTTTATGGCGCGGCGGGTTTCGGTCCCGACACGAACCACACAATTGTCTGATTAGTCAGATCGAGCGCACCATGGGCTTCCACGAAGCCCGAATAAATCGTCACTTTGTGACTGGCACACCCTCGCACTAAATAGAAGAATTAACCCCGACCAACAAACGAACGGATCCCCCCTCCGAATTTTAGTGCGTCCACACTAGGACCCAACTCCCTCATTTGAAGATAATGAAAACTTGATGAAATTTCAAAATCCAGTTGGAGAGGGGGATTTCTGTAGCCCATCTAAGAGCAGCCGAACTAGGTCCATCAAGACCAAACGAGGCCCAGCTCATCTAAGTGACAGTCCCGTAGGGCCCACTTAGACTAAAAAGCCCAATAAGATCACTCGAGATCAAACCCTTCCTCGGCGGCCCTTAGGCTCGGAAGGCCCGAGCGTCGGTCAGGTCGGAGGAAGACCCATGCCCGATCTATCCCCTCGCCGGGATAAAGGCTAGCGCTCAGTGCCCACTCCAACCGATCTTCATCCGAGCTATGCCTATCGCCTTGACAGGGTTGGCACTCTTCATGCTTGGGTTGGCCGACAATTACTTATCCACGCTGCCGTTGAGAGTCCTTTATGAGCATGAGTTTATGAGGATAAGGGACCCATGACCCCTCAAGACTATAAAGATCCCACAATGAGGATGTAAAGAGCCCACGTTGAAGATGCAACTCCCGCCTGAAACTCCTCAGCTTACGAGACTCATGAGGCCGGCGTACTATTTAAACCTGGGACTCCTTCCAGCGAAAGGTAAGGCCAACACGCGCCTAAAACTCTCTGAGTAGGAACCACTTAACCACCTTGGTGTAGAAGGATCTCATGCCTCACTTTCCTCCTCCCTTCATAGGTTCCACCATTACTCTACTGACTTAGGCATCGAAGGGTTTACCCCAGTGAACCATCCCTGGGCCCCCTGATCCGTTTCCCTTCCTTGCAGTTCACTGTTCGGTGATCATCTCTCCAGCTCAGGATCAGCGCAAGATCAAGCCTCTTCATCTGGCGCCGTCTGTAGGAAACGACCAAAGAGCCAGTATAGTGCGAAGAAGTTCAGGGAGGAGGTCCACCGGTGACAGGGGAAAGGCCATGGTAGTGGCGGGAGAAGGCCCCTCTCAGGCCTCACAAACCCTCCCTCCAACGCCAACGCCCCAGCCGACGGACCACCCCCTCCTCCCGTGGCGGTGGAGCTACCACCCAACTGGGGCGCTGATGCTTTCCAAGCCCTCAACGCAAAACTAGACATCCTCGTGGAACTCATGAGGACCCAGGCGGCCAAAGAAGGAAGGTCACGCGCCCCTCCGGAGAGCCCTTCCCGCGAGGACACGTCCCAGCACACTTCCGGAGGCCGCTTCACCCTCCGAGGCCGACAGATTATCCGTAACAGGTCAGGAGGACCTTCACGAGCCTTTCCCCCGGAGCAAGAGGCCTCCTCTACACCGAAAATGGGAAAACCTGGGGCACGCCATCCAAACCCAGAGACCGAAGCCTCCGGGGAGCGCCACGGAAGCCCCCCCAGCCCCACAGCGGGGCGACAGCCGGAGTTATCTCTCCGACTGTGAGAATTCGAGAGGCGTTTCACAGAACAGGAGCACGCCCTACGCGCCTTGCAGAATGTCTCTCCGGTGGAGGATGAGAAGAAATCCCCGCTCTCTGATTACATCTTGAAGGCAGAGGTATCTCCCAGAACCTCCATCCCGACCATCAAGTCCTATGACGGCCAAGGCAACCCGGCCGACCACTTCGATAGCTTCGACGCCCTGATGACCCTTCACGGAGCATCCGACGCCATCAAGTGCTGAGCCTTTGTGACCACCTTGGTCCAAGGTGCCCAAGCATGGTTCCGGGCCCTCGCCCCCGGATCCATCTGGGATTTCAAGCAATTCGGGCGAGTATTTAAAAAGAGTTTTGCCGGTAGCGGCCCCCCAAGGTCGGTAGCGGGGCTATTGGCTCTCAAACAGGCACAAGGGGAGAGACTCCGGGATTACATTAACCGATTCAAATCGGAAGCCCTGAGAATCCCCCGCCTAGATGTAGCCTCGGCCATAACCGCACTAACTGGAGGCACCTGGGATGAGAACCTTCGCCGTGAACTTGTCCTCCACCCTCCCTCGACCCTTGCCGAGCTAGTGACTATGGCTTTGCGTCACGCTGAGTGCGAAGAATTCCTCAGTGCATGCCGAGGCGCAACTGGCTAGGGTCGGGAGGGGGACAAGAAGCGGGCACCCTAGCCAAGCTCGGGTCCAGGAAAGAGGCGGAACCGAGATGGGGAGCACAAGGAACCATCCCGGAAGTACGAGCGGTACACTCCCTTAACCACTCCGGTGTACGAGATATATGAAGACATCAAATGCTCGGGCCTCCTCCGCCAACCTGAGCCAATGAGGTCGAAAAGCCGCAATCGCAGCAAGCATTGCCTGTTCCACAGCGACCACGGGCATCATACCAGTGATTGCCACCAACTCCAGGATGAGATCGAGTACCTCGTCCGCCAGGGACACCTATCCCGGTTCATGGCTGGGCGTGAGGAAGACTGAGGCACCCCAGAGGAAATCGACAACGCCCCTTGCGGGGTCCACATGAACGTCATCGCTGGAGGAGCTGCATCAGAAGGAGACAGTGGCCGAGGAAGGAAGCGTCATGCTGAGCGGGCGAGCCGAGCCGTCGAGCCTCCCAAGGCCCCACCAAGTGAGCCCCAGGTCATAGTCTTCTCCGACCAAGACCTGGAAGGGCTGACCACCCAGCATGACGATGCCCTGGTCATATCGGCCACAATAAACCATTGTAACGTAGACAGGATTCTAGTCGACAATGGAAGTGCCCCTGATGTATTATCTTACGAATGTTTTCTTAAGATGGGGGAGAATCCGTCTAAACTTCGCCCGATCTGAACCCCCCTTTGCGGGTTCAATGGCCAGGCCACTTATCCCGAGGGAGCCCTAAGCATGACGGTAATGCATAAGCTCAACCTCGACCCGACCGTGAAGCCCGTACAACAACGCAGAAGGAAGCACGTGCTAGAGAAGCAGGCGATCATCAAGGAGCAAGTCACCAAGGGGCAAAAGACTAGTCTTTTTAGGCCGGTCCTATACTCGACGTGGCTGGCTAATGTCGTCCTGGTGCCAAAAGCTTTGGGAAAGTGGCGAATGTGCGTGGACTTCACCGACCTGAACAAGGCTACACCAAAGGACTGCTATCTATTACCGAGCATCGACCAACTGGTTGATTCAACCTCGGGCAATGAGATACTCAGTTTCCTGGACACCTATTCAGGTTACCACCAGATCAGAATGGATCCAGAAGACACCCTATCAGACGCTCACCCAACCATCATGCGAGATCCACGCAGAAAGTATAGGCACTTTCCAACTACTGTAGATATGCTGAACAAAATATGGCAATGGCGATACAAAAAAGTTAAGTCTTCATCATAATGCTAATGCCTTACATTTTTTCTTACACAACAATGAAAGTTTTCCTTCAAAAAAGGAAAGACATACAAAAAGAGAAAGTAAAGCAGATACGTTAGGCCTCTCACCCACCCTGAAGCTCGGAAGTGGAAGGCTCAGACGGTCTGCCCCTGGCACCCTCGGCGATGGCTGACCCTGGCACTGACCCCACCGGCGTGGGAACTGCCTCGGTTGCGCGCCCTCCCGAGGCATCCGTAGTTGGCGACCCCTCGGACGAAGAGCCCCCCTAATCTTCTTCCTCCGACATCGAACCAGAGGAACCGGAGGATGACAAGTCTGAGTCATAGCATTGCCCGGACGGGAAATCGATTGTCTCGAACGCCTGCTCTTCGGCATAAGAGACGGCCGTATCGTAGCCTTGCTTGAACCCCTTGCGAATGCCTCGGCGAAGTGCTAACTCGTAGTAGGGAAGGGCAGCCTCCTTAAGGTCGACCCGATAGGCCTCCAAGCATTTGTACTTCTCGAGCGCCTCCGCCCCGGCCGATCCCACCCTACCAGCGAGCTCGGCCTTCTCCCGCTCCACCTCGGCTAACCTCCGCTCGGCCTCAGCCGTCTGCTTCTCGGCCTCCGCCGCCTGGTTCTCTGCCTTGGCCCGATCAGCCTCGGCCTCCAGCCGAAGGCGCTCGGCTTCCTCTGCTCGGTCCACCAGCTCGACGCGCTCGGCCTCCCACCGGTCATCTAGATCGACGCGAGCAATGCGCTCCTCTTCAAGAAGCCTACTCTTCCTCTCGAGCGATTCACGGACCTTAGCTAGCCGCTCGGTCAGTGCCTGGGCCTCCACCTGGCTCGCCCGCGCTAGCTCCCTAACTGAGGAAAGCTCCCGCTGAAGCCCATCACGCTCCTCGGTGAGCCGAGCCATCTTCCTGTCAGACCCACCAAGGGTCCAGGCCAGGTTCGCCCGCTCTGACTCTGACCGGCATAAGCTTCTGCCAGAGTGGCCCCCATCTGGGCCAGGACCAAGCCGCCCTCCATAACCATCTCGAGGGCAGCGAACGGGGAGTGCTGCCTGTCTCCCCCCTTCACCTTCGCGGCTATACCGCGACATACCTGACAGAGGGCCCTGGATGCCGAGCCTCTCCAGGGCCGCCGGAATAGAGACCCCCACTTCGATCGGCGTCCCGCCGGTCGGCCCAGATCGAACCGCGACTTCGTTCGCCCCTTGTTCCTCGATCGGTTGGGGCTGCGTCACCTTTTCTTGCGACCCCCCAGCCTTGACCGACTCGGCACCTGCACCGCCACTTGGAGTGTCGCCCGCCTCAATCAACACCCCAATCTCGGCCGTGGTCCCAGCGTCGCCTGCCTCGTCCACGGCCCCCTCGGCTCTTGCCAAGGAGAGAGCCGGGCCAGCATCGCTGCCAATCGCAAAAGCGGCCTCGCCCCCCTCGTCCCCAGCCGAGGGGGGACCCGAGCCAGCATCATCGCCGACTGCAAGAGCAGCCCCAACCTCCTCGGCCACCTCTTGCTCGGCGGGGGGGAGAGCTCGCCCAGTAGGGTCTGCCCCATCATGCTCGACAGAGGGGTGAGCCGAGGCAGGGTCGCCTTCGACTGCGGGGGCGGCCCCGACCTTCTTGGCCCGCTTCCTGGCCTTCACGGCGTCCCGGATCATGCCCTCCATGGGATCCTTGCCCTTGGACCCCCGTGACCTGGAAGACCCCTCCCGGGCTATCCCCTTGCCCTTATCTCGGGCTCGGGAGTGACCTGTGGGAGCAGCTGACTCATCGGCAGTCGAGTCATCGCTGAGATCGGTCACCTCTGCAGTCTCCTCCAAAGCCGGTCGCCTAGCGTCTGCGTAAAAGAAGATATAATCAAGAGAAGAAGTGAAGGCCTCATAACCTAACCAGAAGGCTAGCTCATGATGTCCATACCTGTCGGCTTTAGCTGATGGAGAAGACATCACTCTATGTTCTCCGAGTCACTAGTTCCTCCGTAGACTGGCGATGCTCCAACAAGATGGCCGCATACTCCTCCACGTCCGGAGGAAACTCGTCCTGCCTTGGAGGAATGTTCGGATGGAAATTGGGGATTACGGGACACCTCTAAGTCTCCTCCACCGAGAAAATCCCCACTCAGAAGAACTAAGTTTTCCACCCCTTGTGCGAAGAATCCTTCACGGCCAAGGAGACACAGCTCCTATTCCGCCTCACCTGGATGAAATAGAAGCCCTTCCCGGCTGAGGGATGCGCCTTCAACTCGAAAAAATAATGAAAGAGGTCCAAGGAAGGAGGAACCTCGCATTGACGGCAGAGGATGCGAAAGGCGGAAAGAAGAAGGTAAGAGTTGGCTACCAACTGAACGGGCGACAACTGAAAGAAATTGAGAAGCTTAAGAATAAAGGGCTCGAAGGGAAGGCGGAACCCACCCTTCCATGACAGAAGAAAGGTGCAGATGTGGCCCGTGCGAGAGTCCAAGCTCGTCTCGTGCGGGGCAGCCGCGGTGAAGAAAAACTTATGGGGCAGACGAAACTAGTGCTCCAGTCGTTTCACCTTTGCCTCCCCCAATTCACTGTAGTTTGGAGCCGTCGCCCTCACCGCAGGCTCGCCCTCCCACTCTTCGACATCCAGATGCTGATCCGCCATGGAATCCGGAGAGGAACTTGAAGAAAGATGCTCCCAGGACCCCGAAGACTCCGGAGGAAGAGGAAGCTGTCGGACTACCTCTGTAGTTATCTCCGCCAACTCCGCGAACGCCGCTGCGAGCCTCTACTCTTCCATCGTGTCTTCACGACGCATCAAAGAGCCCTAAAACCAAGCCCGAAGAAGAGCCAAACCCTAAAAACGGAGGGAGTCTGGAGTGATGACAAGCGCACAACGCCTATATTCCCATGCGGAAGGTGACGTGTCATTCCAACCTCCGATAAAAGGGGGCCCCTTCAGTTCAAATCCGTCAGGATCATCATTATCAAGAGCCCAGGTGACCACGACACGTGGCTTCTTAACACCGCCAGATCTCCACCCACCTGAGCCACGCTGGTCTAAAACCTTAAACAGCTACTCTTCCGAGCTTACCAAAGCTCGGGAGTAGGAGGAGGACAAGTGGAGAGGGGGATTTCTGTAGCCCATCTAAGAGCAGCCGAACTAGGTCCATCAGGACCAAACGAGGCCCAGCTCATCTAAGTGATAGCCCCGCAGGGCCCACTTAGACTAAAAAGTCCAATAAGATAAATCGGGATCAAACCCTTCCTCGGCGGCCCTTAGGCTCAGAAGGCCTGAGTGTCGGTCAGGTCAGAGGAAGACCCACATCCGATCTATCCCCACGCCGGGATAAAGGCTAGCGCTCAGCGCCCACTCCGACCGATCTTCATCCGAGCTATGCCTATCACCCGGACAGCGTTGGCACTCTTCATGCTTGGGTTGACTGACGATTGCTTATCCACGCTGCCGTTGAGAGCCCTTTATGAGCAGGAGTTTACGAGGATAAGGGACCCATGACCCCTCAAGGCTATAAAGATCCCACGATGAGGACGTAAAGAGCCCACGTTGAAGACGTAACTCCCCCCTGAAACTCCTCTGCTTACGGGACGCATGAGGCCGGCGCACTATTTAAACCAGGGACTCCCTCCAGCTAAAGGTAAGGCCAACACGCGCCTAAAACTCCCTGAGCAGGAACTACTTCACCACCTTGGTGTAGAGGGATCTCGTGCCTCTCTTTCCTCCTCCCTTCATAGCTTCCACCATTGCTCTACTGACTTAGGCATCGGACGATTTACCCCAGGGAACCATCCCTGGGCCCCCTTATCCGTTTCCTTTCCTTGTAGTTCATTGTTCGGTGATCATCTCCCCAGCTCAGGATCAACGCGAGATCACGCCTCTTCACCAGTCTTGAGTGTCCTTTGGTGAGAAACCAAGTCATTGGGTGAGAAACCCTTGGAGTGAGAAGCTCCCTTATCTCTCTCTCTCTCTATACTGAGCCACTTTATCTCTCTACCTTCGTCTCTCTCTAGGCTGTGCCCCCATCCACCTTCTATCCCCTCCACCTCATCCAAAGCCTTCCACATCATCAAGAGACCCCTTACTTCCCTATAAACCCATTACTCACCCTCATTAACTCCACCACCCCCTAGGCACCCTTTCACTCTGCCAAGTAACCCTCCCCTCTCCCAAGAGAGAATCCCCCTTCCTAAGCACCCCTTCACTTTCCCAAGCACCTCTTCCCCTCCCCAAGGTCCCCCATCAACTCCCTAGCCCACCAACCAAGAGAGAATCCAGCCACCTCACCCCAAGGCCACCCCTCTCCTCTCTCTCCCTAACCCTTGGCAGACCTGCGACCCATCTCTCCCCCATGTTAGCTCCACCCCCCCCAGCCTCTTCCACCCCCATTCTCCTGGCCACAACCCTCCTCCCCCACCCCCCTCACACCAGGGAAGGCCACATCTCCATCTCCCACCATGTCCTCCCCATAATCCTTCCATTCTTCCTCACTATCTCTCCTGCTACCTAATCTCCAGCAGCAGCAGATCCGTCCCATGAAGTGCAATGGCTCCCCCAGCCACTCTGAGAGGTTCCAGGTGGTATACCATACACCGTTGGAAACGCCGTCCAGACAGCTTCGCAACGAAGGTATTCCCACCATCGTCTGACCTCTGAGCTACCCGGAGCAGTTGATCTCTGTGACCTGCGCAGCCTGCCTCCGGCAGACATCCAAAAGCGACCAGGTTCATTTGTAGAGGCTGCCATGACCACATCCCTCACCACCTGACCTTTGCCTCTAGAGGAGGTCAACTAGGGTCGCACAACTTTCATCCAAGCCCGGTCCCGCTCCATTCGGAGACCCATTGGAGAGCACCGTCCTCAGCAAGCTGAACCTGATCTGCAGTCCAACCTGCCGGAGTCCTGAACTGGAGGCCGACCACAGGAGGTGCCATGTCCACCACCCACATCTTCTGCTATGGCTCTTTGGAAAAGATAAGAACGGGACTCCCAACTTTCCACTGGAGCCAGTCTCACCTCGATCTGAACTCCCAGCTAGGAGTTTTCCCCCCGACAAGGCACCCCTGTCCGACTGGTGGCCCCGCCTGCACGACCTCAAGAGAACAGATGGTGCCGGTGCTCCCTAGTTCAGATTGAGGCCATTCAAGATCGGTGACCCTCCTGGAACGTCCCTCTTCGAGTCGGCTCCATCTCCGCATCATTTCGGCACCGGACCTGGAAGATACGGCCCCGGAGATTTGGTCCCAATTTTCTGATCTTGCACTGGGGTCGACCCTGCCGGTGTCCAGAGGCTACCACCGACTTGATCGGCGCCGGCTACCACGATCACCCTCCTGCGAGAGGAGTAGTTTTATAACAGCAGGTCCCTTCGAAGCTTCATCGGCGCAGTGTGCGGGTGGTGATCCCACGCTTCCCCGCTCACCCTCGTCTCTGACTTGGGATCGGTGTCTTCACGCCGATCAGGTATAAGCTGAACCCCCCTGGATATTTTGATTCAACTAGTACCTTTTCTATGTTCAGCCGGCAAGTGAGTGAGTGCCCGACCACGTGGCTTCCTGATCTCGAGTGGCCACCGCGGATTGAGTGAGGAGAGACCCTATGCCCTCAAGGCGCGATGTCCGCCCCGCTGATGTGGGTGCTCCGATCCTAGGGAGGGAAACATACTAGGCTAAGCCATCACCCCAACCAGTAGGGTTTAGACCCTCGAACTCACCCTACCATCACTTAGTCACCACGGGAAAGGGTTGTGCTGTGATATCGGTCCGCCATCATCGAGTCCGCCAAATTGTAAGTGTGCTTGCAGGTCTAGGTCCAAGGCTCGCCCGGTCGGTCCCTTTGTGTCTGTAGGTCGTGTCACATCACTAGACCTTTATGCATTTGCTCCAACTTGAATGAATATGCTCTGACCTTCAAAATGCATGTGCACTGACTTGAATGCATATGCTTCGACCTTTAAAGACCACATACATTATGTGCTTCGACCTTGATATGAAAGTGCTTGAACCTTATAATGCACACTAGCACATATGCTTAGACCTTATAGTGCAAGCTAGCACATATGCTCAGACCTAAAATTGCACATATGCTCAGACCTTAGTCTGCGCTCATGATCTATGCTCATACCTTAGTCGTTAGACAATGCATGTGCACAGACTTTGAGCATGCATATGATCAGACTTGTATGAGTATGTTCTGACCTATGTGAAGATGCTCAGACCTTCATGCTGCATGTGCTCAGACTTTATATGCAGCACTGAACATGTGCACCGACTTCGAATGTGCAGTTTTGTACATATGCTCAGACCTGACTATGCAGACTTGTACATGTGCTCAGACCTGACTATGCAAACATGCACAGACCTTATAGTGTTATATGCAAACATGCATAGACCTTATATCGTTATATGCAAAATATGCACAGACCTTATAATGTTATATGCAAATATGCACAGACCTTATAGTGCATTACTTCTACATGTGCACCGACCTCATTCATCATGTTGTAACATGTGCACCGACCTTATATGCTATAATGCAAATGTGCACAAACCTTTGTATGCAACAATGACAATGTGCACCGACCTTTGCAAGCAGCACTTTCTTCATGTGCACTGACCTTACATGCAACATTACGAACATGCACCGACCTTAGTATGCAACACTATGAACATGCACCGACCTACATATGCAACACTATGAAACATGCATCGACCTTATGTACATCAAACTAAAATGTGCACCGACCTTCTATGAAGAAAAAAAGACATGAATGTGCATTGACCTTACCTGATAAGGCAGAGGGTATATGCACTGACCTGTATGCTTCAATGTAATGGCTAGCTGACGTTGACCTTTTGTCACCTTTTTGAACAGTCGGTAGCGTTGACTTTTTGTTACCTTTTTGAGCAATTAGTACTTTCAGTCATTCTCAGAACCTGTTCTTACAGATTTTCATATTGCTATAAAGATGATGAGATCATTAATAAATGCATCAAGATTATACCATCAATGATATATATATAATGAGACATAATATTTGTCATCATCAAAACTTCAAAACCATAGGGACATAACAAGATGACGAGAGAGGGCTACGGTGGAGGAAAGTAAAAAAAATATAGTAAAATTAAATTGAAAATAGAGGGTGAGAAGAAGAAGAATAACTTTAAATCTTGGAGGAATTAGAAGAAGTGAAAGAAGCAAAAGTTGTAGATCTAAGAAAAGACAAAGAAGATTTATGAAGAGTGCAGAGAGAGAAAATGTGAGGAAAAGGGTGAAAAATGAGGAAGACAGAGTGTGTCTGTGCGGATGAACAGTGAAAAACCCATGATAGAACCTTGAAAAACTAAAAATAACTTAAAAATGGAAGAGAATTAGAGGAAGACGAAGAAAAAGAAATTGCAGGGAACTTAAAAATGAAGAACTTTGTAGAAGAAAGCAATTTAAAACGACGAACAGAAGAGCATGAAAAATAGGCTAAAAGGCTAACATCCTCCCATGGTGGCTCTCGATGGCCTTTATAGTGCACAGAGACTTCACGATCGTGACCTTCCATATTAGCTTGAAGTCCAATCTTCCAGCATCAAAGCTTGATCAAAACAGGTATCTTGCCAGGATTAGAGTCCTCCTTTCCTCAAACAAGAGGAGATAATTCCAAAAATTGAAAGATAACTGTGATCGGAACGTTGCGTTTCCATTTCAACCTCTTGCGAAAATGGCGACTGGGGCTGTGGGCACACATCCCTTTGTGCGACTGAACAGGCGGTCGCCCATTCTTTATTTCCTTTTTTTTTGACATTTTTCATTTTCCATAAATCTAGGAAATGGCGACTGTCCAAACAATCGCTCATTCTTTTTCCATTTTTCCTGATTTTTTCTTCTAAATTTTTGAACAAATGAATGAGCGCCTGCTCGGTCGGCCGCTCAATCTTTTCCAATGCATTAGCACCTGCATACACGGTCGCACATTCTTTTTTCTTTTTTTTTAGTCAAACAAATGTGCGCCTGTTTGCTCAGCCGCTCATTCTTTTTTCATAAAAATCCCCAAAAATGACGTCTGATCCACCGGTCGCTATTTCCTGAAAATTTAAAAAATTCAAAATAATCAATTTTATTCATTTCAAAATAAATTATAATAATTGTGCATTTTCCTAAATATTTCCCACATTGCTGTTTTGACTCAAAATTGATGATAAAATCATGCAAACTTAAATTAATGGTGAGAATGAGATTTTTGCCATATTAATGCACAACTAAACTCGTTAAATGCTCAAATGTGATGAATGTGATGCAACTTATGATATAAAATATAGCACTTATCATCTGCTTTCATCTCCGCCTCTGACGCACGCCCTGTGGGGGGCATTTGTTGTACCCAGGCATTTTCCCAGTGAAATATCAAGAAATAAAGGCTCAGGAATTTCCTCGAACACCTTTAGGGCATTGTTCACCCAGCCCTTTCTACGACACACCGGGTCGAACCATGTGTCCTAACTAGCTCACCGTGAACAATGGCATTTTCAACTATTGATTGGGGCCACCCCGATCACCCAGTTTAGGGATTTACCCACCTTCAACCAAGCCACCTGGGCCAACCCGAAGACGCCCCAACCGCAAGCCAAGACACGTGGCACCCAGCAATGAGACAGGGATTTATCCCCAAGACGGCTTCCTCCTTCCCTCTAAAGTCAAGCGCAGACCTATCTAAGTCAACCATAGGCTCTGGGGACCCGCAGCACGCTCACGCGGCCCATGCACATGTGTCGGGAATTTCCCCGAACACCTCGCGGGGGTGCATGTTCCAGCCATTCTACAACAAGCCGAGAGCCAACCCGCGGCTCTAGCACTCCAGTCATGTTCTAAAACAACCCCCTAGCAAGTCGGGGCCACCCGTGACACTCAGACATGCAACGACGAGCCGTTTACTTTCAGCCCCCGAGCCAACCCAGGGCTGCCGTGTCAACCCACCTTACAACGCGACATTCATCACGAGTCCGGGCCCACACTCCCAAGACGCCCTCTCTCAGCTCCCACGAGCTCGCACCCTCATGCTGGGGCAAAATCCAAGGCCCGTCAGTCAGTTACCCGAGCTGTTTAACAATCCGAGGTGTGTCGAGAATTTCCCCGAACACCTTGCGAGCGGCTGCGACAACACAAAATGATTGACCCCCACGGGCCAATCCCAGCACTCCTTCGGCTCAAGTACTTCAAAGGACACTGCCAAATGACCACGGGAGGTCACCCGGGCCAACCCCACGCGATGGCGACCCCACCCGGGGGAGTTCACTCTGGGCGCAGCAGCGCCCCCGGGGGGCGAACTCCCCTTGGGGGTCGCACCTTGTACCATACCTCATGGGCCCCGCCACCATCCCATCCAAGCCCCAATCTGGTGCAAAAATGGATCGCGTACCAGCTCGGGACTGTGCGTGGACAGGAAGATTCGAGATCATGTGAAGTCCGGGTCAACGTCCTCGTTCTACGCGCACATGACCAACTCCAACCACTGTATCATTTTTGTCTTCTTGCGGTCACCCAGAGTCAATGTGGGCTCAAAAATAGACAAAATGGGATTTTTATAGACCATTGGGAAAAAACCATTGGTCCACCCCGCGTAAACCCCCATCAAAACAAAAAAAAAACTTTTTTACCTTGGGGATTGCACCCCCATCCCAGTCCGCATAACGCCCCCCACAGGGGGTTTACGCCGACTAGGCTGACCCCCTCAGCCTAGTCTACATAAACCCCCCTGAAACCAAAAAAAAGATTTTTTTATGAAAAACCCAACCCAACCCAGTCTGCATTACCCCTAGGGGGGTCTACACGGACTAGGCTGAGCCCCCCAGCCTGGTCCGCGTAAACCCCCCTCCCCCACTCAGAAACAAATATATATATATATATATATTCAAGGGGTTTACGCGGACCAGATTGCACCCCCATCCCGGTTTGCGTAAACCCCCCCTGACCCTTCAAATTCCCCTATAAAACCCCCGTAGAATCTCAAGGGGAAAGGGGACATACGATGCATGCTAACTAGCTCTTGGACATCCGTAGGCACCCCAGCTCAAGAACTCAAGCCCCAAGGCTTCCGGAAAGAATGCGAGGAGCTAAGCGCATGTTCGGTGGCTTGTTGATCGGCTCATATACGCTAAGGGTATGTCACACATACTCCCCTCACATGGCGTCTAGCCATCTCACTCAAGTCCATCCCCACGTGTAAGGCGTTATGATAACAACGCCTGCTCCATGATGCCGAACTTGCCCCTGCCACGGGACCACGTGCCCGTCGCTCACCACGAGCCAACCACCAACTGATGGGAATCAACACCGGGCACTAACATTTTGTTTTTGAATTTGTATCTTTTTATTTGCATTTATATCCATGGGTAATTGGGTTTGCAATTATAAGGCATTATAAGCCAATTTGTTAGTCCTTAGGAATCTTTGGGTTTCTTTGTAAAAGGCCATGTTGGCCCGGCGGGACCCCCCCCCTTATTTTCCATTGGTCCACCTAGGCTCTAGGGCTCATGTGGGGCTGGTTCAAAGTCTAAGGTGGGCTTAGACCAAGACTTTTCAAAGTTGGACCAAGGGGAGTCAAGCAAGCCCACTTGCCATGGGCGCCCCCCCGCTTTAGTAATTTTTTATTTTTGGTCATTTTGACCACATGGGAGAACTATTTCCTATCCCTTGTTTGCCCCTCCCTAACCCTAGATCTAAGGATAGTTTAGGTCTTTTATCTATTTCTATATAAGCCTTGTATTTCCACATTTCATACAATTAATGAAAGAAAAAATCAGCATTTTTTGCTCCAAGCCCAAGGGCGCAGCCCCCTCTCTCCTCTCTGATAGAATTAGTACGAAGTGATCTAGATGGGGGGGATGAATAGATCACCCCAATTTTAATCTCAGATCAGAAAATCACGCTATATGACTCGAGAGATAAGATGCAAAGCACTCCACACTCGATAGGAACATATGCTCATCACGAAATGAACGCCCAAATAGCAATCGGTAATACACATTTAATTGATCGAGCACATGAGGGGTCAAAGAGGCCAACGTAGATGGCAACCTCCACCAACCAACAATCAGAAATCTCCAGAAGGCAAAGAAACAATCACACGAGGAGACAAAAGAGTTTTTAGGTGGTTCGATTGCCCACTGCAATCTACGTCCACCCCTCGTCCACATCGGATGAGGATACCACTAGCATAGGCTAGAAAAGCAGACTCAGTCTGTGACAACGGTTGCCTCACAGCTTGACCAGAGGAACATGCTCCTCTCTTCCTCCAACCCGGAGGGAAAACACTAGCAACACCCCGTTACTAGCAGCTGGAGACTCAGTCTCCCTTCCTCCAGAACGGAGGGAACCCACAAGTGACACCCTTGTCACTTGCAAATCGGAGACACTGTCTCCCTTCCTCTACACCAGAGGGAACCTAGAAACACAGCGATAATACTCGGATCAAAGATGAAAAATAATAAACAAGAGAACACTGGAGAATGCAGCTTTAAAGAAGCATAAATAGATTCAAACGGTTGGCTACTCTCAAGAAGTTCTCTCTCTTTTTATCTTCACTCGAACTGGGTTTCTCACTCTCTTTCTTGCTCCTGGAAACTCTCTTTTCAGATGGAGACAGATGGCAGCTTTTAGCTTTCAGCCCTTAGCAGCTCCAGCACCCTTCTTCGAAGGGTTGGGTATCCTTATATAGGAGCAGCGGCTCCGTATAGATAAGGCAGAAGAACCCTACTGAAACACCATTGGTCCACACAGCAGGAACGAGAATGTTCCTCTGTTCATAGTCTTTGGATCATATGCCCACTCATTAGCGACCTGGGATCACGTGCCAGCCTCCAGCCTTCTGGAAACACGTGCCTGCTTCAATTCGCGCTCACGTGCTGCCTTAGTCCTTGTTTGGGAAAACCTTGCACCGACCTTGCTACAGACGTTGTCAAGGAGAACATAGCACTGACATTGCTTGGCGAAGAGATTGCACCGACTAACACCTTGCACCGACTACGCTTGTGCGTTGAAGTATGCACAGACTGAAAACTTGCACCGTCTTTATCATTGCAGCAACCTTGTATGCTTTATCAACAGAAACGTTCATCGACCTGCATGAGGCAAAGTATGCACCGATGTTAATATGCACCGACTTGTGTGAGCCAAAACCTGCACCGAGGTTGAATATGCAAGACAAACAATGCATGAGACGCAGATGCAACTACTTAGACATGCACCGACTAGGCTATGTGAGACGCAAGATAAGACGACCCTAGTATGTGCATGAGACGCAATGTGAGACGCAAACTATGCACCGAGGTTATGCTAAGAAACAAATGCAAGAGATGTAAATAAAAATATGTATGAGACACAAGACATGTGCTAGAGACGCAGTTCATGCACTGAGACACATATGCACATGAGACGCAGTATGAGATGCAAATATGAAACACAGATGTGCACTAACCCTGGGTGTGCATGAGACGCAACAAGAGACGCAGGCTACGGGAATGTGCACGGACTTTGAACTAGCACCGACTATGAGTGCGTTGAAGGCAAGAACTGCACTGACTATATGAATGATATTTTACTTTCTGTGAATGGACTGTATAAGTTCCTTCAATAGAAGCAGCAACCACAAAAATCTCTTAAGATCTTTTGACTCAGTCAACCTTCACAAATTGGCTAGCTAGAGATGCTCTACCTATCATGCTCTCTATCCAAGGACATGTGATGCATGAATTCCTTCAGAAACTGGTATCAGTTGGATAACTCCCCCTCACAAAATGAAGTAACATGCAGACATATCTCATGCTGAATGAGCTAATATGCAAAATAGAGACCCATCTAAATGTAAAATGACCGATGGTACTAGGGGAGGACTAGCCTCTATGCATGAGATGGGTTTCCAGTCAGAAGAAATCTGACCTTTTCCCAATTATCATTTGATATACCAACCAGTTATGCATGCTAATGCAATGTTATTGAAGTATGATAAAAGCTAAATGCAGATGTGTGCAAATGCTGACACAGAAAAATGGAGGCATTTTATTCAAGGAGTTCAGAATTCAAGAAGATTTAAAATTGTCTAATTCTCTCCTCAATGTTGTGAATTTGTCATTATCCAGTGGCTTAGTGAAATTGTCAACTTTTTGATGTGCAGTGCCAACATGGAACAATTGAAAAGAACCTTTGGAAACCTCATCTCTAATTAAATGATGTCTGATTTCTATGTGTTTGGTTCGAGAATGCAAGATAGGATTCTTTGCAAGATTAATGGCACTAGTATTATAACAGAAAATGGGTGTGCAGCCTAAGTCTACTTGGTAGTCCTGAAACTGATTTTTAATCCAGATCACTTGTGTACCACAGCTCCCTGCAGCTATGTATTCAGCTTCTGCAGTGGAGAGGGCCACAGAGTACTGCTCCTTGGAACCCCAAGAAACTAGACACCCACCTAAGAACTGACAGTGTCTACTAGTGCTCTTCCTATCTAGTTTGTAGCCAGCGTAATCAGCATCAATATATGAAACAAGATCTAAAGCATTTGATGCAGGGTATCATAGTCCTAAGTTATGAGTTCCAGAAATGTATCTAAAGATTCTTTTCACAGCAGCTAAATGCAATTCAGTAGGCCTAGATTGATATCTAGCACACATACCTACACTGAATTGGATATCAGGTCTCGAGGCAGTCAAATAGAGTAGAGATCCTATCATACCTCGGTATAGCTTTGCATCAATTTCTTGACCTGATTCATCTGCATCTAGAGAAGTGTTGGTACCCATTGGAGTTGAGATGTGCTTCAACTTGTCCATCCCAAATCTCTTGAGAATTTCCATTGAATACTTGGTCTGACTGATGAAGCACCCATCTTCCAATTGCTGCACCTGCAATCCAAGGAAATATTTTAATTCACCTACCATGCTCATCTCAAATTCATTTGACATCATTTCAGCAAATTCTCTGCACAGTTCAGTACATGTTGAACCAAAGACTATGTCGTCTACATATACCTGAACTATGATGAGGTTCTTATTTAGTACCTTTGTAAACAAGGTCTGATCCACCTTACCTCTTCTGTAGCCCTTGCTGAGCAGAAATTCTGTCAGCCTTTCATACCAAGCCCGAGGGGCCTGTTTCAGTCCATACAGGGCTTTGTTCAACCTGAAAACTTTGTTAGGATGTGAAGACAGTTGAAATACAGGTGGTTGATCTACAAAAACCTCTTCTTTAATAAGACCATTCAAAAATGCACTTTTGACATCCATTTGATGAAGTTTCATGTTTTTAGAACATGCAAAAGCTAGCAGGATTCTTATAGCTTCTAACCTAGCAACAGGAGCATATGATTCTTCAAAGTCTACTCCAAACTCCTGACAGTAGCCTTTAGCCACTAGTCTAGCTTTATTCCTAGAAACTATTCCATCTTCATTCAATTTATTTTTAAAGACCCATTTTGTTCCAATGACAGTTGCATTTTCAGGTCTAGGAACTAGTTCCCATACATTGTTTCATTCAAACTGTCCTAATTCCTCATTCATTGCATTAACCTAAGATTCATCGTTTAAGGCTTCCTCTATAGATTTGGGTTCAATTTGAGATAATAATGCAACTAAGTCATGGTTATTTACATCTCTAAAATAGGACCTTGTCCTAGTGGGTTCATTCAAATTTCCTATAATATTTTGAACATGGTGATCTTTTAGAAATCTAACATTTATTGAAGGCTCACCTGCTTCAGCTGGCCTTACCTGGTTTGGCGCATCACTTGGCTGAATCTCCTCTTCTTGTTTATCCCCTAGGAGTTCTCCATTATGCTTTGAATCCCTGTCATCATCTTCAAGGTTAGTGGCACATTTTGTTTCATCAAAAATGACACGTGGAGACTCTTCAATCTTTTGTTCAGGGATGTTAAAAACCCTATATGCTCTAGACACTTCAGAGTATCCTAAAAATATTCCAGGATAGCTTTTAGCATCAAATTTATCTAGGTCCTTCTTGTCATTATTATGGATAAAACATTTGGAACCAAAGATTCTGAAGTGGGCTAAGTTTGGTTTCTTACCTTTCAGAAGCTCATAAGGGGTTTTCTTATGCACTGGTCTTACCATGGCCCTGTTGATAGTGTAGCATACTGTGTTGGCTGCCTCTGCCCAGAACTTTCTTGGTAATTGGCTTTCAATCAGCATAGTTCGGGCCATCTCCACAATGGTTCGATTACTTCTCTCCATAATTCCATTCTGCTCAGGTGTCCTTGAAGAAGAAAATTTGTGTGTCAGTCCTTCATTTTCACAAAAATCTGAAAACATAGAATTTTCAAATTCACCTCCATGGTCAGATTGAATTGAGCAGATATTATGTTTTCCTTCTTGTTTGTTCTTATTGAAAAACTGTTTGAATTTTTGAAAAGCATCATTTTTATTTGCTAAGAAAAAGATCCCTGAAAATCTAGAATGATCATCAATGATCACATAACCGAACCTGCTACCATTTGGACTCTGAGTTCTAGTAGGACCGAAAAGGTCCATATGAAGCAATTCCATTGGTCTAGAAGACAATGGCTCAGATCTCAGTTTAAATGACTTACAGGTTTGTTTGCCTAGAGCACAAGCATCACAAATTTTTGAAATTAAGCTGAATTTTATTTTTGACAGACCTCTAACCAGATCAAATTTCACCAATTTATTTAACATGCTATAACTAGCATGTTCAAAACGCCTATGCCAGTTAAAAGCATTATTGTCTGAATCAGCAGAAAGATAGAGATTTGTTTCAGTATTCTTATTAAGGTCTACCATGTAGACATCATTCACCCTATGTCCTAAAAACATGATTTTATCAGAATTCATTTCAAAGATTTTGCATGCATTATTGTCAAAAACTACTCTATGACCTTTGTCACATAGCTGACTGATGCTAATCAGGTTATGTTGTAGACCATCTACCAGCAAAACTTTTTCAATCACATTAGAAGGAGACTTACCAACTGTCCCTATTCCAATGATCTTTCCTTTATTCTTACCTCCAAATTTAACCATACCTCCCATCTTCATTTCCAATTGACTGAACTTGGACCTGTCACCTATCATGTGCGTGGAACAGCCGCTATCCAGGTACCATCTACTGTGTTCGGCTGCCAGACCAACCTGCAATTAAATCAGACACAAGAAAATTTTAAAACCCAAGAAAAGTTGGGTCCAAAGAAGTTACTCATTCCTTCCAAGACAATCTTAGGAATCCAGAGCTGTTTGGTTCCCTTCCTGTGAACAGAATTTTTATTTTCAGCTTGTAGAGTTTCATTAACTCTGGTTCTTGGTTTTTGATGAATTTTATTCTTAGCTGCATGTGAGTTGTTCCAATTATAGGTTTTTCTCTAAGGGTTATTCCAGAACCTTTTCTGATCGGGGAACCTTTGTGAGGGTTTAGTGTGAGCCCAATTTTTCATGTTGTGATTCCATTTTTGAATGGGTGCCCTATAATGACTCCACTGTGTTGGAGCATTCCAATTGTTGCCATGATTCACTTTCCTGAAATGAGCAGGGTTTGCTCTGTAGACACCCGGTTCCTACTCTGTAGACACCCGGTTCCTTGAAGGAGTAGTCTTGCTACTCTGATGCTTTGCATCCTTAGCATGAAAATTTCTATTGATATTTCTTGGTGGAGTGAAATTTGTTTTTACATATTCTTTGGATTTGCTGTTTGAGCTGGATGGGGTGTCCAGCTTATCCTTTTCCTTTTCTGAATAGAATGTTGTAGCTTTAAACTCAAATGGCCATTTATTGGTGGGATTATATCTCAATCCTTCCCTGTTGAAATTAACCCTCATACCTAGCAGTGTGTCCAGATTAGTCTTTCATTGCACAAATTTTTCCAGGGTATCTTGCTTATCTTCAAGATTCTTTTTCAATGTTTCACTCATTTTTTGTATCTCTAGGTTGGCTATTTTCACAGCTTCATATTTCTCAGAGGCAAAGTCATTTTCTTTTTGCACTTCTTGACATCTTATCTTGAATTCATCCAGACTCTTGTTAGCTTGTTTAAGATGATCTTGGAGATTTTTATTCTCAATTTCCAAGGAGCTTAACTCTCCCAATTTTTTTTTCAGAACCTCATTTTCTTCTTTCAGACAAGTTCCCTCCTCGACTACACTATTTAATTTTTTCTTTAGCATTTTGTAGTTTTTTATTTGAGAGTTAAATTTAACAAGTAGATCAACATAAGCGTCCTCCCAGTCATCTATAGTGTAGTGTTCAAAAGGGTTGCTTACCTCAATGTCTGAGTCGGCCATCAGACATAGTTTTTCCTCTTCTTCTTCAGATGAATTTCCTTCGACATCCTCCTCCTCATCACTCCAGGTGCATACCATAGCTTTGGGCTTATTCTTCTACACCTTGATGTTCTTCTTCTAAAGATCTGGGTAGTCACTTTTCATGTGACCAGGCCTGTGACAATGAAAGCAAGTCAGCTTATCAGTAGACTTGTGTTTGCCAGTTTTAGAGGTAGAATTCCTACAAATGATTGAGGCATTCTTTTCCTAAACTTCTTGCCCTTGGATCTCAAGAACTGTTGAAGTCTGCGAGTCAGTAAGGCCTGCTCCTGTTGATCTAGATCTGAGAAGTTTTCAAACTCCTCACCACTACTGCTACTGCTACTACCACTCCCACTTCGAGACCCCTTGAGCGTAATGTTCTTGCTCTTCTTACATGTTTCTTCAACATTCCCTTTTAGGTTGATTTCATAAGTCATCAGGGATCCGATTAATTCGGTGACAGTCATCTTAGTCAAATCCATGGACTCTTCTATGATAGTGGCCTTAGTGTGCCACAAGGGAGTCAATGACCTGAGGATTTTTCTAACGAGATCCGCTTCTGGGATCTATTTCCCTAGACCCTTAAGGCTATTCGTGATCAACGATAGCCTAGCATACATTTCGGTAATAGTCTCCTTAGAATTCATCTTAAACAATTCATACTTAGAAGTTAGCATGTTTACCTTCGTAGCTTTGACCTGGGATGTACCTTCATACATGAGCTCAAGTTCATCCCACATTTTCTTGGCTGTGTTGCAGGCTGATATCCTAGCGTACTCGTCTGGATGAACTGCGCATTGGATTATGTTTAGAGCTGAGTAGTTGACTGTTGAAAGCCTGATGTGATCCTTTGTCCATGCATCTTCATTAGGTTGAAGATCGTATGGTTCTATGGTGATCACTCTCCAGAGTTCGTGGCTCTGCGCCCTCAGAAAGACTTCCATCCTATTTTTCCAATAAAAATAATTGTTACCATCAAAGAAAGGGGGACGGCCAATAGACTGTCCCTCAGCTATGAAATTACGGGGATTGCCAGATCCAGAATCACCCTGGTCGTTGGACCACATGTTGGGTAACCTGCTCTGATACCAATTGATAGAATTAGTACGAAGTGATCTAGAAGGGGGGATGAATAGATCACCCCAATTTTAATCTCAGATCAGAAAATCACGCTATATGACTCGAGAGATAAGATGCAAAGCACTCCACACTCGGTAGGAACATATGCTCATCACGAAATGAACACCCAGATAGCAATCGATAATACACAGCTAATTGATCGAGCACATGAGGGGTCAAAGAAGCCAACGTAGATGGCAACCTCCACCAACCAACAATTAGAAATCTCCAGAAGGCAAAGCAACAATCACACGAGGAGATAAAAGAGTTTTTAGGTGGTTCGATTGTCCACTGTAATCTACGTCCACCCCTCGTCCACACCGGACGAGGATACCACTAGCACAGGCTAGAAAAGTAGACTCAGTCTGCGACAACGGCTGCCTCATAGCTTGACCAGAGGAATAGTCTCCTCTCTTCCTCCAACCCGGAGGGAAAACACTAGCAACACCCCATTACTAGCAGCCGGAGACTTAGTCTATCTTCCTCCAGACCAGAGGGAACCCACAAGTGACACCCCTGTCACTTGCAAATCGGAGACACTGTCTCCCTTCCTCTACACCAGAGGGAACCTAGAAACACAACGATAATACTCAGATCAAAGATGAAAAATAATAAATGAGAAAACACTGGAGAATGTAGCTTCAAAGAAGCATAAACAGATTCAAACGGCTGGCTACTCTCAGGAACTTCTCTCTCTTTTTATCTTCACTCGAACTGGGTTTCTCACTCTCTTTCTTGCTCTTGGAAACTCTCTTTTCAGATGGAGACAGACGGTAGCTTTTAGCTTTCAGCCCTTAGCAGCTCCAACACCCTTCTTCGAAGGGTTGGGTATCCTTATATAGGAGCAGGGGCTCCGTATGGATGAGGAAGAAGAACCCTACTGAAACCCCTTTGGTCTGTTAGAATGTAAGGCCCGGATACAGAGGGGGGGTGAATGTATCCCTCTATAATTATGGCCTAATTAAAACTCTAATGCTCAGTAATGCGGAATTAAAACTATTGCAGAAATCGCCTAAAGAACCTTAGAAGGATCAAAGCAAGACAGCAACTCAATAAGCCCTCAAACGATCCTAAGCAAGCATCTAATGCGCAGCAATTAAGTGAACATATAAGAAACTCAATTAACCTCTAGGATATTGATAATCAATTAAATCACGGTCCTAGCATGCATCTAGCGGAAGCAGGAAATCAAACAAACCACTGCACGATGATTTTAGGTGGTTCGGTCAACAGACCTACATCCACCCCTCACTCCAAACCAGAGTGAGGCTTCCACTAGTAACACTAGCACAGCAGACTCAGTCTGCAACAAAGGCTGCCAAACAGCTTGACCAGGGGAATAACCTCCCCTCTTCCTCCCAACTGGAGGGACACCCCAAGTGACTCCCAGCCACTTGGAAACCAGAGACACACGGTCTCTCTTCCTCCAGACCAGGAGGGAACACCTGGACTTGCTACCCACAAGCCCAGAACCGGAGGAACAAACCTCCCTTCCTCCAAACCGGAGGGGAACCTAGAGACCCAAGTCTCTCTTCCTCTGGACCCCAGAGGGAAGCACAACCGGAGATGAAACTCCCTTCCTCCAACCCGGAGGGAAACAACCGATGACACCCTGTCAAAGGCAACCAGAGACGCAAGTCTCTCTTCCTCCACACCGGAGGGAACCAACCACCAGTAGCACCCAGCTACTTGCAAACCGAAGACACAAGATCTCCCTTCTCCTGAGTCCACAGGAGGAACTCGATCCCCAACAGGGCAATCGGAAGAACAACAAGTGAATAGTTCAAAAGAAAAACAAAACCCAGCAACAGAAAGCTGAAAAGATAAAATCAAATGTGGCTCTCGCAGGAGCTGGCTGGCCTGGATTTGATCCACGGTCCAGCAGGAACTTCTTCTACTGCTTCTCTCTTTCTCCCAGCACGAACTCTCTCTTCTTCTTCTTCTTCTTTCTTACTTCTTCTTATTCTCACAACTTCTGCCTTCACCTTCTTCTCACTTTCTATATCTCACTATCTCTCTTTCTTTTTCTTCTTCTGCTCTCTCGATCTAGCGTTGAGCCGTCTCTATCTCTTCTTTCTCTTCTGCACCTCTTCTTCTTTTCTGGCTGCTTTTCCTTCAGTCACTCTCTCTACCACGCTCTGTATTTCCTTCAGAGGAAGAAGACACATATTTATAGCAGCAGCAGATTAGGGCAGCATGTGCTCTCCACGATTCCCGCCCAAAAGCTTCAGTCCACGTGGAGGCTCCTCTGCATCTCGGATCACGTGCCAGATGCCAGCCTCGTATCACGTGCCCCACTCTTCATAGGCTTCACGATCAGTACCTGTCACACAGTCATAGGAGATTAATCAGAAGGATAGAATGTATAGACTTTAGATGTTATAACAAGTGTGTAGACTCGAACTTAGAAATGACTGTATAGACATTAGAATCAGCAATAGGTGCACTATACAGAAAACGACACGAGGTACATAAGATGACTACATCACGAGATAAAAAGAAAACGACACGAAGTACATACAGTAACAAGGCTAACGCTACAAAGAGAACGACACGAGGTCAGATGAGAACAACACGAGGTAAGAAGAGAACGACACGAAGTACACAAGCAACACGAAGACACGAATACAAAAATAAAAGATAACACGAAGACATAAAAAAAAAAGATAACACGAAGACATAAAAAGAAAAGATAACACGAAGACATAAAAATAAAAGATAACACGAAGACATAAAAACAAAAGATAACACGAAGACATAAAAATAAAAGATAACACGAAGACATAAAAACAAAAGATAACACGAAGACATAAAAATGACTCGAACACGAGGACGACACTGGCTGAAAACAACTTGAAGACGAAGGGGTGACACCGAAGGAGCGACAAGAGGTGGCACAGAAAGCAGCACAAGATGGAACAAATAATGACACGAAGACAACTGGAATGATGCGTGTAGCAGTTCGTTGTACATACTTCCAACGTACAGACTTTGAAATAAAGAGTGTACAGACTTGAGAGATCAAGGTACGATGTATAGAATTTGCCCAAGGAAACGAATGTGTAGACTTTGGCTTGGAACGAAGGTAAGGATGAGGCTGTAAAGACTTGGCCAATTTGAGACACTGTACAGACTTTGTCAAGTGACAGGCTGTACATACTTCATAAGAACATACCAATGTGCATACTTCCCTTCGATGCATCTACAGTGCAATGTATTGGCTTGACAAACATTATGCAATGTATGGACTTTGATGAATGGCCCAATGTATGGACTTCGCGAATGAGATGCAATGCTGACCGATGTATACACTTGGCAAAGAGAGTGATGCATGAACTACCCTGTACAAACTTTAAGACTTAATGAGTAACAAAAAGTAGACAAAGCAGCATGGCGTCAACCCAGCTGATCCACTGCGTCAACACAGCCATTGCACCGAACCCATATTAATGAAAGACAGACATGCAGACATGATCTATGCCATAGACAAAGTTAAACTGTGTACCAAGTTCTGAATGAAGTAAACACATATGACATGAGACGGACGCTGTACATACTTGATGCATGTGAACAGTGAGACGGATGTATAGAACAGAAATCAAGCACAAACCAATTTATCACATCATGACTCAAGCATACACATGCATTCTTCACAATTCAGACATGGTACACTCATGCAATCTCCCACTGAATAGATCAGACATATTCAAGACAAAGTGGTGACTCAGTTATGTTGCTATCATTAAAACACCACATCATCAACAAAGCACAAGGGGCATAACAATCTCCCCCTTTTTGATGATGGCAACATGATGAGAACATAATGAGTCACACTGACTCATCAAACTGACTCATCAAACTATTCTCCACCTTTGACATAATCAAAAAGAAGGGAAATGGTTTGATAGTCAACTGTAGCACATAAATGCAGCACACAAAGACAGCACATAAATGTAGAGAAAGAGTCATAGTGCCAAAAAAAAAAAATTGAGATCTCCCTTATGACAATGAAACAGCTCTCCCCTTATCAACATGCTTGATTGACTACACTCCCCTTAGAAGTGAATAAACCATAACTCCCCCTGAAGCTCAGGAATGGACTCTGGTTAACCAATAAATCAATCTGAAATCAGCCATTACAAAGAATCTGAATTCTGGTGAAAATACCACAGAATCAGAACTTATTGCAGAACAAGATGGAAGATTCCAACAGTGTGGAGAGAAATGCATCTCAAGAATCAATCTGAAATCCACCACCATAAGGATTCTGAAGTTCAGAAGGCTGCAAGTGAACAAGGTAAAAATGGGAGTGGTACCTCACATTTGTATGGTCAGAAAAAATGCAGATGGAATCAGTCAACTGATAAGAGAGAAGATCACTTTGTTGATCATGCAAGAGCCCGATCATGAGGGATTTGAATGCATACATCACTTCAATAAGTCTTAAAAGATGTAGACTCTTCTATCATAAAGAATTATGAAGTGGCAACTTAATCAATCTGATTTAATTTTGATGTATACCAACTTTGCCAAATTAAACTCAATGCTCATATCTGAATCCAAGTTTTAATAAAAGTGAACCAAATAGTCAGAGAAACACTCAAAAACAATCATCTTTTATCTTACACATATGATCTCAATTGCTCCTTTGAAAAATACACAGGTTAGTACTGAAATTAAACACTTTTTGAAGAACATGAGTTGACAGATTTTTTCAAGATAATTTTATTTGAAGCACATTATATTTTTCCTGAGCAATTTAAGTTTATCAACACCTTTTTACATGAGGCACAACAAGTCTTAGTTGAAGTGACCCAGTTACTCAGTGTGATAACTGGCATTGCCTCTCACTTTGAGAGCAGAGTTAGCAATATGAGTGTCTTTTTACATGAGAAGACACCTTTATCAGAGGCCAGACTCCCCAGCTACTCAACACAAATAAGCTATTGCTCTGTCAGGTTTTGTTTCACTGAATTTTTTATCAGAGATAACTGTGGCGCCTCATGACATGAGTTACTTTATTTCATTGATAAAGAACTCAGTTTCTCAGTGACCGAGTCATTGCTCTGAATTCACAATTTTTTATTTAGTCAACTTTCTCAAGTTAATGTTTAACCAAACCACTCACTCTATGTATCTCTACCAAAGTAGCCTAGATGTCAAATTTCAGATATCAGATGAGAGACTTTAAGGATTACATGACACAAGAGGTTAAAGTTTATTAAACCTCATCAACAGATATTTTCAATTTAATTACAAAGCTGAGAATACATTAATCCTATATCAGACTGATTCAGTGATAATTTTTAAATCCATATGATAGGAGTTTCTACCAAAATCTCAGACTGAATTGCATGACATGCAGCTTAAGTTCCTCAGATCAGAGCAATAAAATTTAGCTGACCAACAACTCAATAAAGGAGCCAAAATAGTCACACCAGCTAAGAGGTATATGAAGGAAGAGTAAATCAGCAATAGAGAAGAGCATCATAAGAGATTTTTATCATCAGACAGTAGCTGAGTCTGGAATACAGACTGATCAGCTATTTTAGAGATATCAGCAGAGAATACAGTTGAATAGCGCATAGTCAAGAGTATGAATCAGGTTTCTTAAACGAAAGGAGTTCATGAGGTGTAGAGGATATGAAATAGGAATGCTCCCCCTGTCTAAGTGCAGTGAATTTCTTTTTAGATTTTTCAAAATTTTATGATATGCACTATCCTACATATGCAGTATGCAACAATTCTAACAAGGAGAGCATGATGATCAATCAACAACAAACTAGCTCCCCCTGACAAAATGCATGATGTGCAATGAATCATTTCTTTTCAAAATTTATTTTCTTCAAATTTATGATATGCAATACACTGCTCTATATGAGAACTAGACCCATGGTACTAGGCGGAGGACTCGGTCCAAGGACCACCTCACACAAGGCAGTAGCATCCAGACATACTCCATATGCCCTTCAGCACTGTTTCATTTAATATATCATGATGGTCATGCAAATGTCATATGCAGTGCAAAGCATTCTCATTTGTTTAGTGCAAACAACAGCATGAGAAGAACATCAAAAATCAATCAAGCAAAACAACAATTTCAGATAATGAAATTGAAACAGATTTCAGAATTGACCTGAATTGAGTCCTGGGATTTTCTTTTTGAGTGCCTCGGTTAACCCCTTTTATTTCTCCCTCCAAGGCACACCTGCAAAGTATTTGATCATCTTGATCCTGCAGGGACCCAAGCAGCTTTGGGTCCTGCGTTAGCCCTGACAGGTTTTCTAAACATTTTCATTGCAACATTATCATCAAATTTCATCAGTGAACAGTCATTCATAGAATGTCCAAATTTTCCACAGTATCTACATGAAATGGCTGGTGTTTGATTCTTATGATGCATATTGACGGCAGGGTGATGTTTATAAACATGTTCATAAGATTTTGTGTTATATGCATGAGCAGTTTGATGCTTGTTCTTAACCATCCAACATTCAGCAGATTTATGGCCTGGCTTCCCACAGTTATAGCATGAAATTTTTACAAAAGGTTTTACAGGGAATTTGACAAAATGGGGTTTAACATAGTTCTTTTGAACATACCAACAGTCCTTGACTGTATGCCCATTTTTCCCACAGTGGGAGCAAGCAAAAGAATTTCTTCTGTGAAAAACATTTTTACCCCAAGTAGATCTAAACCAGCACTCAGCAGCCTTGTGCCCAGGCTTATTGCAGTTGAAGCACACAATGTGCTGACTAGACTTGTGTTTAGATCCATATGGATCATGAAAGTGCATGGAAGACCTGGCTTGTAGTTTGTTGTCTTCTTTCATGATAAAACAATCATTCATGAGATGACCATGTTTCCCACAATAATAACATGAAGCACCAGGCTTCCTAGCAACATGGTTTCTATCAAAAGAGTTTCTAGAATGTAAAGTTCTACTAGCATGCTCATCCTTTAATATCAATCCACAATCCTCCATTATGTGACCTCCTTTCCCACAATAATAACATGAACCCTTTTTAATGTGAGTGTGTGAGAGATTATGTGAATTGTGTGTAGCCTTCTTTATAATAACAGGAGTGTCTTTATCCTTCTTCTGTGAAGTTTCATCCTTTTTCAGTTTTTGGTTTTGTTCCACAGTTTTGGGTTTTATAGTGGATTTTTGTGCAGTGAATTTGAAAACAGAAGAAGCAGAGGTTGTGTTCTGATTGGTGGCTTTGACAAAAACAGTAGATGTTTCATTCCCATTACTCTTTTTCTTTGTCGGACTATAGCCCAGTCCCTTTCTCTCAAAGTTATCACTCTTTCCAAGAAGCTTATTCAGATTGTCCTTACCTTTGACAAATTTTGATAGAGAATCTTTCAAATCTTTAATCTCAAAATTCAAATCAGCAATTTTAGCTTCATATTTGGACAAATCTGTTTCACAGGAAATGACTTGTTGATGCAAGGCATCGTTCAGACTTTTGAGTTTTTCAACTTCCTATTTTAATTCTATTTCCTTGTCAGCTTCAGATAAGGACTTGTAAAGATCATCAACTTCTTGTTGAAGGGATGTGAGAGTAAGCTCATATCCAGCTATTTTCTGTTCACTGCAACTGACATTTCCATTTAACATTAAGTTGATGGTTTTTAGACTCTTAATTTCTTGTTCAGCATTCATCAACCTATCAAAATTATCCACACTCACACACTTGCCTTTTTCCATTGTTATTACCCTATCTGTCAACTGGGCGTTTAGATGTTTCAACTCATTGATTTCCTCTTGCAGTTTACCATTCTGCTCTAGGAGATCAGCATCAACCACCCATTCATCTGAGAGAGACTGACATTCATGAAACATTTCCTGTTATTTTTCAGAATCTTTCTGTAATTCTATGTTTACAGATTTTATGGCATTAAGCTTTTCAATCAGCAATTTGTTCTCCTGTCTAAGTTTCTCTGATTTTTCATCATTTTTATTGGAGAACTCTTTAAGAGAATCATTTTCAGATTTCAGCTTGTTTAATTCAGACTTAACACATTCAATTTCTTTCAGCAAATCCTTGCTCTAAACAGAATCATGACTAGCTAGACTAAGCTTCTTTTCAAGTTCAGAGATTTCTTTCACATGATCTTGATTCTCAGTTTTCAATAAAGAAATTTGTTTCTTCAACATTAGAGAATCAGACATACAGGCATCATTAATATTTTTCAATTCAACACACTTTCTACAAGGAGAACTTGAGCTATCTAAACCAGTACCCTTCTTCAATTTTTTATACTGTTTTCTTAACAGTTCATGAGATTCAAATAATTCAGCATAAGCATTCTCCCAATCTTCTAGAGAAAAATTCTCGAAGAGATTTACCTCATCATCATCATCTTCAGTCTGACTGCTGCCTTGATTGCTGCCAATTGGATTACTTCTGTTAGCCATCATGCAGTTGTCCTCGTTTACCTTGTGAAATTGCTTCAGCCTATCCAGGATGTCCTTTGCTGAGCTGCAATTATGAAGACAAGACCATAAGGCTCTGTCAGTGGCTGCTTTCAACAGGTTAAAGGCTTTCTGATTTTCTCCATCCTTTGATCTGTGTCTGTCGGTCCATTTGGACACTTTCGTTGGTAAGGTGTGAGGACCTTGTGAAATTAATTTCCACAAATCAGAATTAGCAGAATTTACATAGGCATGTAAAGCAGTGTACCACTGACTGAAACCAGAACCATTAAAGACGGGTGGTAAAGCCATTGAAAAACAAATAGCGAATAAGTTCAAGGCAACAGGAACAATTATGCACTAAAAACAAATTAGCACCTAAGACAGCAAGATCGAATCTGCAGGTCGCTGGACCTTATATGCAGACACCGCTCTGATACCAATTGTTAGAATGTAAGGCCCGGATACAGAGGGGGGGTGAATGTATCCCTCTACAATTATGGCCTAATTAAAACTCTAATGCTCAGTAATGCGGAATTAAAACTGTTGCAGAAATAGCCTAAAGAACCTTAGAAGGATCAAAGCAAGACAGCAACTCAAGAAGCCCTCAAACGATCCTAAGCAAGCATCTAATGCGCAGCAATTAAGTGAACATATAAGAAACTCAATTAACCTCTAGGATATTGATAATCAATTAAATCACGGTCCTAGCATGCATCTAGCGGAAGCAGGAAATCAAACAAACCACTGCACGATGAATTTAGGTGGTTCGGTCAACATACCTACATCCACCCCTCACTCCAAACCAGAGTGAGGCTTCCACTAGTAACACTAGCACAGCAGACTCAGTCTGCAACAAAGGCTACCAAACAGCTTGACCAGGGGAACAACCTCCCCTCTTCCTCCCAACTGGAGGGACACCCCAAGTGACTCCCAGCCACTTGGAAACCAGAGACACACGGTCTCTCTTCCTCCAGACCAAGAGGGAACACCTGGACTTGCTACCCACAAGCCCAGAACCGGAGGAACAAACCTCCCTTCCTCCAAACCGGAGGGGAACCTAGAGACCCAAGTCTCTCTTCCTCTGGACCCCAGAGGGAAGCACAACCGGAGATGAAACTCCCTTCCTCCAACCCGGAGGGAAACAACCGATGACACCCTGTCAAAGGCAACCAGAGACGCAAGTCTCTCTTCCTCCACACCGGAGGGAACCAACCACCAGTAGCACCCAGCTACTTGCAAACCGAAGACACAAGATCTCCCTTCTCCTGAGTCCACAGGAGGAACCCGATCCCCAACAGGGCAATCGGAAGAACAACAAGTGAATAGTTCAAAAAAAAAAACAAAACCCAGCAACAGAAAGCTGAAAAGATAAAATCAAATGTGGCTCTCGCAGGAGCTGGCTGGCCTGGATTTGATCCACGGTCCAGCAGGAACTTCTTCTACTGCTTCTCTCTTTCTCCCAGTACGAACTCTCTCTTCTTCTTCTTCTTCTTCTTCTTCTTCTTCTTTCTTACTTCTTCTTCTTCTCACAACTTCTGCCTTCACCTTCTTCTCACTTTCTGTATCTCACTGTCTCTCTTTCTTTTTCTTCTTCTGCTCTCTCGATCTAGCTTTGAGCCGTCTCTATCTCTTCTTTCTCTTCTGCACCTCTTCTTCTTTTCTGGCTGCTTTTCCTTCAGTCACTCTCTCTACCACGCTCTGTATTTCCTTCAGAGGAAGAAGACACATATTTATAGCAGCAGCAAATTAGGGCAGCGTGTGCTCTCCACGATTCCCGCCCAAAAGCTTCTGTCCACGTGGAGGCTCCTCTGCATCTCGGATCACGTGCTAGATGCCAGCCTCGTATCACGTGCCCCACTCTTCATAGGCTTCACGATCAGTACCTATCACACAGTCATAAGAGATTAATCAGAAGGATAGAATGTATAGACTTTAGATGTTATAACAAGTGTGTAGACTCGAACTTAGAAATGACTATATAGACATTAGAATCAGCAATAGGTGCACTATACAGAAAACGACACGAGGTACATAAGATGACTACAGCACGAGATAAAAAGAAAACGACACGAAGTACATACAGTAACAAGGCTAACGCTACAAAGAGAATGACACGAGGTCCGATGAGAACAACACGAGGTAAGAAGAGAACGACACGAAGTACACAAGCAACACGAAGACACGAATACAAAAACAAAAGATAACACGAAGACATAAAAACAAAAGATAACACGAAGACATAAAAATAAAAGATAACACGAAGACATAAAAACAAAAGATAACACGAAGACATAAAAACGACTCGAACACGAGGACGACACTGGCTGAAAACAACTTGAAGACGAAGGGGTGACACCGAAGGAGCGACACGAGGTGGCACAGAAAGCAGCACAAGATGGAACAAATAACGACACGAAGACAACTGGAATGATGCGTGTAGCAGTTCTTTGTACATACTTCCAACGTACAGACTTTGAAATAAAGAGTGTACAGACTTGAGAGATCAAGGCACGATGTATGGACTTTGCCCAAGGAAACGAATGTGTAGACTTTGGCTTGGAACGAAGGTAAGGATGAGGCTGTAAAGACTTGGCCAATTTGAGACACTGTACAGACTTTGTCAAGTGACAGGTTGTACATACTTCATAAGAACAGACCAATGTGCATACTTCCCTTCGATGCATCTACAGTGCAATGTATTGGCTTGACAAACATTATGCAATGTATGGACTTTGATGAATGGCCCAATGTATGGACTTCGCGAACGAGATGCAATGCTGACCGATGTATACACTTGGCAAAGAGAGTGATGCATGAACTACCCTGTACAAACTTTAAGACTTAACGAGCAAAAAAAAGTAGACAAAGCAGCATGGCGTCAACCCAGCTGCCACTGCGTCAACGCAGCCATTGCACCGAACCCATATTAATGAAAGACAGACATGCAGACATGATCTATGCCATAGATAAAGTTAAACTGTGTACCAAGTTCTGAATGAAGTAAACACATATGACATGAGACGGACGCTGTACATACTTGATGCATGTGAACAGTGAGACGGATGTATAGAACAGAAATCAAGCACAAACCAATTTATCACATCATGACTCAAGCATACACATGCATTCTTCACAATTCAGACATGGTACACTCATGCAATCTCCCACTGAATAGATCAGACATATTCAAGACAAAGTGGTGACTCAGTTATGTTGTTATCATTAAAACACCACATCATCAACAAAGCACAAGGGGCACAACATGGTCCACGTGGCAGGAACAAGAATGTTCCTCTGTTCATAGTCCTTGGATCACGTGCTCACTCATTAGCTACCTAGGATCACGTGCCAACCTCCAACCTTCTGGAAACACGTGTCTGCTTCAATTCACGCTCACGTGCTGCCTTAGTCCTTGTTTAGGGAAGCCATGCACCGACCTTGCTGCAGAGGTTGTCAAGGAGAACATAGCACTGACGTTGCTTGGTGAAGAGATTGCATCGACTAACACCTTGCACCGACTACGTTTGTGCGTTGAAGTATGCACCGACTGAAAACTTGCACCGTCTTTATCATTGCAGCGACCTTGTATGCTTTATCAACTGAAACATTCATCGACCTGCATGAGGTAAAGTATGCATCGATGTTAATATGCATCGACGTGTGCGAGCCAAAACCTGCAATGAGGTTGAATATGCAAGACAAACAATGCATGAGACGTAGATGCAACGACTTAGACATGCACCGACTAGGCTATGTGAGACGCAAGATAAGACGACCCTAGTATGTGCATGAGACGCAATGTGAGACGCAAACTATGCACCGAGGTTATGCTAAGACACAAATGCATGAGACGTAAATAAAAATATGTATGAGACAGAAGGCATGCGCCAGAGACGCAGAATGAGACACAGTTCATGCACTGAGACACATATGCACATGAGACGCAGTATGAGATGCAAATATGAAACACAGATGTGCACTGACCCTGGGTGTGCATGAGACGCAACATGAGACGCAACATGAGACGCAGGCTACAGGAATGTGCACGGACTTTGAACTAGCACCGACTATAAGTCTGCTGAAGGCAAGAACTGCACCGACTATATGTCTGCTCGGACCTTGATATATGCTCGGACCTCATATGTGCTAAGACATGAAACGTGATATGCAATGTGGGACACAACTGAGCATAAGACGCTAAGACTGAAACTAGCACCGACTCTGTGTATGCGTGAAGTGCAGCTAGCTTCGACCTTATGTTGTTCGATGAAATGCCATGCACATTGAAATGGCTTGCACACAGAGAGTTTGATAAAGTGCTATGATCTCAGGTTATTCATCAAAAAGTCATGTGCAAAGAAATGCGTTGACTTAAAAAGAAATAAACTATATTGTTCTGACATCATCAAAACACAAAATGCCACACTCTCTCCCCCATGGAGCTGTGAAAGCTCTGATCTTCTGAGATGTGAAGCCACCCTATCAACCCCTCTCTGAGTGAGAAGCTCAGCACCGCCGCTGCCATCGAGCCGCCGTCGCACCACCACCGCCAACCCGTCTCCGGTCTATTCTCTGCTGGACAGCAAGCTGAGGTCGGAATTTTATCCTTCAATCTGTAGATCTGTTCAACCTCAAATTTTGAGAGTTTGTTATCCCTATCATCCCCCATCTCCAATTTAAATTTCGTGTCAATCCGGCTTCGTTTACTATTTTTCCCAGTAATTTAGTTCCCCCCAGCAATCTGTCAGTTTGGAAATCTGCGGGATAGTAGTCTGCTGTTATATTCCCCCCTAGTCATCTCCAAAAAATCCCAAAAAATTCATATGTGATCCTCACATCCCCTCCCCCTCCACCCATAATTTTCCAAGAGTCTAGATCCATCATTTTTATTTTGGTCAAGGTTCATTTTCAGACAGTCCCTTTTCTGTCCTGAGTGATCTAAATTCTGAGCCAGCATTAGATATAGTGTTACAGTCATTTTTATTTCAAATATGTTTATTGGATGGTTCTGAAATAAATATATGTTGTATCCCTTTGAGTCCTATATCCAATGGCGCCGATCTCACCTCGATCCGCCTCCGGATCTGGGCGCAACAATTATTTTCGTGGAGGCGCACAATTCTCTCCCGAGAATAGGCCAGTAGAGCAGTGCGCCAGCTAATTTCGGTAAAATACGTCGGCTTACATTCGGCGACCGCCGCTCCCGGACATCGATTGGCAACCCCCCAGCAGCGTCCCAGCCGGCCGCCACAGCAAGGAGATGCCCGGGCACTGCCGTCCTAGTAGCTAGACCCGCCTGCTATCCCGCGGGCCCCGCAGAACCGAGCAGGACCAGCAGCCCGTCTCCGGCCCGAGAGCCTTCCGGCTTGCTTCCCGTCAACCCAAGTTCGCTACTCCCGGGTGCCGTGTGTAGCCCTTTACCTCCCTGCGTGGAGTGGGCAATAAAAATCACTACTGTAATTATTTAATTAATGTACACCGAGAGTACGAGTCTTGGCCGGGGTTGCATTCCCCACGCCTAGAGCATGGAGGTATCGTGTCTGCTCCCCTCACTCAGCATTTTTACTTATTTCGTATATAATTCTATATGCCGCTGCTAGAGTGTTAGGAGAACTTAGCTCGCTCAAATTTCAATCACCGTTGCAAGAGTGAGTGGAACCCGTCCCATGACTCAACCCAAGTACACGAAAGAGCCGAGTACCCGAGACTCATTGCCGGTTCCTCAACCACACAGATCCACACGTTTCCCTCGCTAGGGACGAGTCGCAAGCTAGAGTCCCAGGTTTACATTCAAATCAGTCGAGTTGCGTCCCGTCCCGCATCAAATTGGTATCAGAGCGAGTTTGAGTCTAGGGTAGTCTGTCCAAGGTGTCTCATTGCATCCTTTACCCGGTATATTAAAAGGTATCTCCGGAATGATAGGTTACGCCTATTGGGAAGGTACACACTTGCGTGAGTGCAGCATTTGGATCAAACCTCCACCACGTATCGGATACTGGTTGAGTCTAGGTTTGTAGTCGAGTCTGCATTCCAACTTTGCATTGTTGTTGTAGGGTCATGTCTAGTCCATTAGGGAGTCAGTTTGACTTGTCCCGAGTGTTTGCATGCCCAGTCACAGGGGACCCAATTTCCATATTTCACAACTATGGCCAATCCCTACGCCCATGTCCCAATTAAAACGATACACACCCTCATGGATAGGATGGACAAGCGTGATCGAGACATGCGGAAATATTTTTGCCGTTCTGAGGCTAGGCTTAATGCCATAGAGGATAGGATGGATGCTGCCGACCGATCTTTCCAAGGTCTGGTTAGATGAGTCTCCACCGGAGAGGAAGACCCGATCAGACCCGTCCAAGGCAACAAGTCCGTGTCTGAGTATATTCGGGACTTTGATGAGTACCTGTTGGAAGTTGGAGAGAAAAGCACCATGACCGCATTGTGCTTCTAGAAGGGTATGCGGCTTCACTACCAGTTTGAATTATTTTGCCGCGACGTAACCACTCTGGAGCATGCTTATCAGGTCGCTCTAGAGGTTGAGCCATTCGGGTCAAGGTTTGATGCCGCCCTTCGGCGAGCATCTACCTCTCAGCAGAGTGTCGAGCCGGTCGGACGGCCACATGAGCCCACGAGGCAGGACACTTACCCACCCCAGCCGGGGAACCCTTTCCCTAGAGCTCCTTTGCCACCTACTTTACCTTCCAATCTTTATTTGGAGCCACCCGTGTTTCTAACGGGAAAGCTATTCATCGCCGAGCCACTACTTAGTTGGCTCAAGATAGGCTTGGTCCCTAGACCGCCTTGATACCCATCCATGGACCCTACACTACCATTAGTGCCAGTCAACTCATTCCATACCACATTCCGGTCTTGCCACCATGTTGATACATTGGATGACCTTATTAAGGGATTAGACTGGCAATGGAAGTTGACAAACATGTTGGCCCCAGGCTTCGACCAACTCAATAGTCGTAGCTTCACACATCCGACATTGTGGTCCATTACCTCCATGTGCACCGTGGGTCATGTCACCACGGAGATCCTTTTGCTCCTCCCCATTTCTGATGAGCCTAATTTCATTACACTTATCCCGAGGGAGGACTCATATTTTCTACATGAGATCACTGTCCCACTTACCACAATGCCTGAAGGTGACCATCTACACTTTCAAGAATTCCAAACATGGGATCGTGTCATGAGAGAACCCGTCTCAAGGGGTCACAATTTCTTTGATCCCTTCGACCCCTTCCCTAGTGAACCCATTGACCCACCACATCTACTCCACTCCTTTGAGGGAGTCCACTATCACATCCCTTCCCTACGGGCCGAACCATCTACACCCATCAAGCCCGTTCACTGGCGAGAGATACATACATATAGGGGTGAGAAAGAAGGTAACTTTGGCTCTCCTGGCCCTCCCAAGTCTCCCAAATCCACTAGGCAGCCGCATGCTAGGGACGTATTAGGATGTCTAGGAGTTCCCCATTCCGCCAACCACCGATTGCATCGAGTGTATGCTAGTCACACATTCGGGTGTCCCGGTCCACCATTGCATATGCATGGGTCTGCATAGCATTAGGTTAGTCTAGGACATAGAAGTGTGTTTTCTTTTGTACAGTTTGTTAGGAGTCTGCATGCGTCAAGTCGAGTCGGTCTCATCTCAGCTCGCGATGTTAGTCCATTTCGAGTGTGAGGCAAGTCGGATCTCATGCGTACGTTGTAGACTTGCCAGAATTTGGGATCAGCTCTACCATTCTATGTCTCAGATACAGTCACATACAGGGACCCAGCGATGATTCCTAGTGAGTTATTGAGCTGTCTCCTTCCTTTGAGAGTGACCCCATCCCGCAGTGTCCACCACTAGCCTCATTCCCACAGCAGCATGTGGATATCGAATATATACGGGATGAGCAAGTGACGATTACTTGGGGTGGAGCGTACTCCGCGCTACCTGGTACAATGACAGATCCGCAGGAGCCACACGAACAGCCGCGCCCCTTACTCGGCGGGGTCGAGTTCTTCCCACCCCGAGAGAATTGATGGGAATCAACACCAGGCACTAACATTTTATTTTTGCATTTGTATCCTTTTGTTTGTATTTATATCCTTGGGTAATTGGGTTTGCAATTGTAAGGCATTTTAAGCCAATTTGTTAGTCCTTAGGATTCTTTGGGTTACTTTAT
Source organism: Amorphophallus konjac (assembly GCA_022559845.1). NCBI lineage: Eukaryota > Viridiplantae > Streptophyta > Magnoliopsida > Alismatales > Araceae > Amorphophallus > Amorphophallus konjac. Next base: position 355,120,743 of record CM040121.1, read on the forward strand.
AAAAGGCCATGTTGACCCTGCGGAACCCCCACCTTATTTTCCATTGGTCCATCTAGGCTCTAGGGCCCATGTGGGGCTGGTTCAAAGTCCAAGGTGGGCTTAGACCAAGACTTTTCAATGTTGGACCAAGGGGAGTCAAGCAAGCCCACTTGCCATGGGCGCCCCCCCCCTTTAGTAATTTTTTATTTTTGGTCATTTTGACCACATGGGAGAACTACTTCCTATCCCTTGTTTGCCCATCCCTAACCCTAGATCTAAGGATAGTTTAGGTCTTTTATCTATTTCTATATAAGCCTTGTATTTCAACATTTCATACAATTAATGAAAGAATAAATCAGCATTTTTTACTCCAAGCCCAAGGGCGTAGCCCCCTCTCTCCTCTCTCCCCCATGGAGCTGTGAAAGCTCTAATCTTCTGAGGTGTGAAGCCTCCCTATCAACCCCTCTCTGAGTGAGAAGCTCAACACCGTCGCCGTCGCGGCCATCGAGCCGCAGTCGCACCACCACCGCAAACCCGTCTCCGGTCTGTTCTCTACTGGACAGCAAGCTAAGGCCAGAATTTTATCTTGCAATCCGTAGATCTGTTTGACCTCATATTTTGAGAGTTTCTTCTCCCTATCATCCCCCATCTCCAGTTTAAATTTCGTGTCAATCCGCCTTCGTTTACTATTTTTCCCAGTAATTTAGTTCCCCCCAGCAATCTGCCAGTTTGCAGATCTGTAGGATAGTAGTCTGCTGTTATATTTTTCCCGCCCCCTTAGTCATCTCCAAAAAATCCCAAAACATTCATACGTGATCCTCACATCCCCCCCTTCCACCCATAATTTTCTCGGAGTCTAGATCCATCGTTCTTATTTTGGTCAAGGTTCATTTTCAAACATGTCCTTTTCTATCCTGAGTGATCTGAATTCCGAGCCAGCATTAGATACAGTGTTACAGTAATTTTTATTTCAAATCCGTTTATTGGATGGTTCTGAAATAAATATATGTTGTAGCCCTTTTAGTCCTCTATCCAACGGCGTCAATCTCACCTCGATCCGCCTCCGGATCTGGGCGCAACAATTATTTTCGTGGAGGTGCACAATTCTGTCCCGAGAACAGGCCAGCAGAGCAGTGCGCCGGCTAATTCTGGTAAAATACGATGGCTCACATTTGGCGACCGCCGCTCCCGAAGATCGATTGGCAACCCCCCAGCAGCGTCCCAAGCGGCCGCCGCAGCAAGTAGACGCCCGGGCACTGCCGTCCCAACAGCCGGACCCGCCTATTGTCCCACGGGCCCCGCAGAACCAAGCCGGACCAACAGCCCGTCTCCGGCCCGAGCACCTTCTGGCTTGCTGCCCGTCAACCCGAGTTCGGTACTCCCGGGTCCCGTGTGTAGCCCTTTACCTCCCTGTGTGGAGTGGGCAATAAAAATCATTGTTGTAATTTTTTAATTACTGTACACCGGGAGTAGAAGTCTTGGCCGGGGTCACCTTCCCCACGCCCGGAGCGTGGAGGTATCGTGTCCGCTCCCCTCACTCGGCATTTTTTCTTATTTCGTATATAATTCTATATGCTGCTGCTAGAGTGTTAGGATAACTTAGCTCGCTCAAATTTCAATCACTACTGCGAGAGAGAGCTAGACCGTCCCGTGACCCGATCCGGGCATGAAAGTGAAAGTTGACCATCCTAGCTCATTGCCGATTTCTCAACCGCGCACGTCCGCATGTTTCCCTCGTTTAAGGACGAGTCGCGAGTTTGCCTAGAGTCCAAGGTTTGCATATCAATTGGTGTCGAGTCGCGTCCCGTCCCGCTTCACCAACCGTCCCGACCGTTAACCCGAGTTAGCCGAACCCTGGCCCGAAAGTAACATTCCTAGGACCGGCCTCGCTCCCCCAGCATGAAGACACTCACTTTTTTGAGATCTATGCCCGACGACTCGTCCCAAGTCACGTCCAGCCTCTCTCAGGCGCCAGCCAGAGTCTGCCCCTGCCATCCAGTCCAGCCCTCCCTCGACGATTCGGGCACGCCCCTAGCTCCCCGAGGAGAGCCCCTGTGTCATGCCCCGAGCGCGGAAGGAACCTGGGAGTGTGCGACGAGTTTATATCGATCATGTCAATCAAAGTACGAGGAAATTCGACACATAAACAGAGTGCACAAAAGATAAGAGATAACCAAAGTCTTTATTTATTAATAACTCCAACTAACTTCATTACATAATTCTTTCGAAAGAAAAGTACTTTTATGATACTCCAGACTCAATAAAAAGAAAAGTACAATAATAGACTCAAGAAAGTGTAAAAGACTCGATGTAGACATCTCGGACGGCTTCTATGCTCATCACTCTTGGTCATCCCTGTCTGAATGAGTCTCATTATCGGAATTACCTGAAAAATAGGAGAAAACACTAGGTGAGTGAACGTTGTGTAGGGATTACATCTCAAGTACAAGCTTGCTTTAAGTAAATTACAAGTTACATGTAATGCAAGTATAGTTAAGCACGAACGCATGATAATGTCAAGAAGGAATATCAAGAGGTGATAATAGGATCTTGCAAGTTTCAAGATGTCATGTAAAGTATCAAGAAATATCATGCATGTAATTATCAAGTCATGTCATGAGAATTGATTATTTAATTTCAAGCAAGTAAATACTCATTCCGGACCACGCAAGTCATGTCATATAAATATCATGTCAAGTCAAGTACAAGTTCGTGGAATGTCAAAATCAAGCAAGTCATGCACTCTGGTGCAATGCCACATCGTGGTCAATATAGCTCCCATGGACACAAGTACTTTCGGGTGCTCCTCCCAAGACTAGATCGGGCCCTATTTACGCCAAGCATTGAATCATGTAAATATTTAGACATCCACTATAGTTTATAGCTAATAGAATTCTAAAGGAATAAGCCATTGTAGGATAAAAAGGTAGATTTCATGGAATAGATATTTCAATGACAGAACCTTAAGTAAGGATGAAATCTGGGTAATTGGCTTCCACTCAGACCGTCGTCAATTATAGAATCTGCACCCACTACGGTGGTCGCCAATTCTGTGAATAGTATAGGCACGAAGAAATAGCGTCCACTTAAACGGCTGCTAATTCAATATGGCGTCTACTATCTAATCGCCAATTCCAGACAGAGACAGACTCTCACATAACACCACAAACAGCGCTCCATGATATCTAGGGCATCATGTTTCTTCAGAGTGACATGACAATCTGGGTTCTAGGATTTTAAGGGTACAACCCGCTCAGCTGTGTTGAGGGAATCCAAGACTAGCGGAGGCTTACGGTGGCCTTAGAGAAAGAAATTCCGGTCTGGCCGAAGGAATATCCGGTGGAGGGTTTCTCAATCTCCAATAAATAGTGTGTAATCGTGAAAACAACGTGAAACAAGGACTCTATCTTTGGACTTGAGATAAGGGTGCCAAAAGACTCGCGATATGGGTCAAAAACCTGATAAAACTGTGAGGTAAAGAAATAGCGTCCAAACAGAAGGCGTTATTTAAAGAATGAGCGTATCTCTAGAGAGGCGCCAAATCAATAATTAATTGAATTTAAATAATGTTACAATAAATTGGCGATCTTTCACCAAAGCGCCATATCCTTAAATAGCGTCCATGTCTGGGACGTAAATTCTTATTTTTTAGCCTTTTACATATAAATTTAATAAATAACAGGAATTGGTGTCCTCTCGAGGGGGAGCTATAACTATAAATAGCATCCAAGGAATGGATGTCAATTCATAATTTTATGGATTACATCCAATTTAACAATTTCACAAAAATTTGCGTCTCTGTACAGAGGCGCTCTTTCCTAAATGAACATCTGTTCACGCAGATGCCAAATCTTTTAGGTGTTCCGGTTATAAAGTATCAGGCAGGTACGTCTTTACACACAAAGCACTGTTGATTTCTAATGAAATAGCATGAATAGCAGCATAATGCTTTGTACAGGGATTTTTAAGAAACTAAGGGCATGGATGTGTGGAGAAAAATATGGAGATCTTCAAAACATGCTTATACAGAATTATTGAAGCCAGGTTCCATAGTTATTAAATTTTAATCATGGGTTATTTATTAATTTCACTAAAAGAAATAGCATCAGGATGATGGTCACTCATTAATTAGCACCCAGGAGACTATCGCTAATTCTAGGAATTGGCGCCCGTCTACATGGTCGTCCATTAATCAGCGACCCCTGCTCTAGTCGCTATTTTAACATGCAGTAGTAGAGTAAAAACTCAAGAACAACAGTCATGGAAATGTGTCATGGAGACAGTAACAAGGATTTTCATTCATGGGGGCTATTTACTATTGTTTGTGCTTCGATTCTTGAGATAACCTACCTTTATTTTGGATCGTAGGAGAAAGAGATGAGCAGAGAGGCAGGGAAGAAGAGTTCTCCTCTCGTCCACCACAGCAACTGCAGCAGAGGAAAAGATGAAGAAGCAACGGCAGCAACTACAGCCGCACTGACGATCGAAGGAGGAGGAAGAAGAGGAAGCAGCGCCTTCGATAGTAGGAGGAAGATGAGAACGTCGACGCTGTCACGCCCCGACGCAGAATATCGAGGCGCGACGAGTCATACATTCATGTCGATCAGAGCATGTATAATAGGGTCCAAACCACAAGAAGAGATAAGAAGAAAATATAATTCTATTTCATCAAAATAAAGTTTTACTACATTCTTAAGCCTTAAGAGGCATAATACAACTTCCAAGTACATAATTCTAGAAAGAGCAACTGCTCATAAACCTAGGTAACTAAGATAAACTTGATCCCTCGTTCACTCTAGCCCATTCCCATGAGTTTGGGGTTCATCATCTGAATTACCTGCAATGTTAACCGGAAAACGTAGGTTGAGCGAAACGCTCAGTAGGAATTTATATCTCTATACCAGGCATCTTAAAGTAATTAACATTTTGGATAGTTATCATGCTATGCTGGGAAACATAAATAAAACATGGAACATGAATATGAGATAGAGTAAAGAAATGCTAGTAATTGGAATCACAAGTAGACAAGATATCAAGAAATGAAGTTCAAGTAGAGATCATGTAGAAAGTAATTTCATGGAATTTGGCCATTTCATACAAGTATGTACAAGTCAAGTAATTCATGTATTCAAGTAAGTAATTCACGAACTGTGGAATGCCATAAATGAATCTAGCAAGTCAAGCACTTCGGTGCAATGCCACACCTAGTCAATCAACTCCCATGGGGACTAGTACTTTCGGGCGCTCCCCCTAGGACCAGACTGGGCCCCATTAACGCCAGGCATTGGGATTATGGATCATAGATCCCAAGTATATTTAGACATCCACGTAATATTTATGGCCAATGAATTTCAAGGTAAAGCTCTTGGAATAAGTTACAAGATTATCATTCAAGGATCAAGTGGTTGTAAGAGAAATCCCAGAAGGATTTAAGGCATAATGTTTAATGATATTAAGTCAATAAGGAATTGAATTTTTCGGACAAGGCACAATCAGCCTTTGTGAAAAATCTCGTAAAACAGGTTTAGATCGAGTTTTTCACAGTCGGGTGTTTTAGCTAGAACCCGAAGAATTATGGCCAGGTAAGAGGTGAGACAGTGGAAGGCTCCCCTCGTATACACGAGGTCCTAATTAATAAACCACGTATCCACTTAAAACGTTTGCCCGTGGACCTCTTTCCTTAGACACCATTCTTCCCTGGAAATCTTGCTAATTCCACGACTTGTCGGAAATAAGGAAACAACTTTAGCGGAAATTCTATTCCGTCCTTCGCAGTCGGAGCTTTACTAGACAACCGTGGAATTACGGCCAAGTAAGAGGTGAGATAGTGGGAGGATCCCCTCGTATAACGAGGTCCTAATTAATAAACCACTTGACCACTTAAAGTGTTTCCCCGTGGACCTCTTTCCTTAGACACTGTTTCTCCCTTGGCAATCTAGTGATCTTCGACTTATCGAGAATACGTTAACCACGGTAATATGGAAATCGTTAAACTTGTATTGATCAAGATTATGCAAGTAACCCATGCGATTTTTAAAGATGATATATTCTCCATTCAGAAGCTAGAAAGAAAATAGAGTCATAGATGGCAAGGATAATTTGAAGGTAACAAGAACTAGGAAGGAAGCATAAGCTCATGGAATAGAATTCTTATCTTCCATATCCTAATTTATTCATGTGTGGGACTCACATGATATGCAACAAGATATAATTTAAAATTTATAGATATAGTATGCTGCATGATATATTTGTTTAGATATCTCCTAAAAACATCAAGAAACGGCGTGCGAAGATTAGCGAAAATCCCCTTTTCGACGTGTTTATGATACCTCTTCAATATATTAGCTATAACATGCTTAATAAAAATTCGAGAAAATAGTACCAATGGAAAGAGTACTTGAAAACACACAAGATGACATGATTTATTGAAGATTTAGCCTAAGAGACACCTACCTTTAATCGAATTGAAGAGGAAGGGAAAATTGGACGAAATGTTCAAGAGCTCCTTTTCTCCTTCAAATCACACCTCCTAATCTCCTCCAATCCTTCCTTCAACGTAGCAAATGCCTCAAGGGTGATCAAAGGGTTTGAGATGGGCCTATTTATAGGAAAAGTTTGGCCAAAATAGTCAAGATTCCTCCCTTCCAAAATCAAACTTCTCCACTTTGAATGTAATGGTCAAAGAAGAAAATTCAAACTTCTCTTCTTAATCTAGCCTTAATTTGGTGTGAACACATTGGTGTGAACACATGGGAAAAGTATTAATTTGGTGTGAACACATGAGAAAAGTCTTAATTCGGTGTGAACATATGGGAAAAGTCTTAATTCGGTGTGAACACATCGAGAAAGTCTTAATTCGGTGTGAACACATGGGAAAAGTCTTAATTCGGTGTGAACACATGGGAAGAATGACTAATCCATGGTGGACTATGTTATAGGGTTTGAATTTTGTGACAATCTTCTAGAAATGAGATTAATTTAATCCTAAAAAGGGGTATTAAACATGTGTTACGAATTTTAAGTCTATTTAACCCTTTTTAGCCCATTACCCCATAATCCAGTCCATTATGGGTTATCCAATGGCCCAATACTCAATCATAATCCATTCTAAGGGATTTAATTGGGTCTCCTATACTTTTTCCAAAATGTAAAATACTTAATTTTAATTTTAATTTATTTCAAAAAAATTCAATCATCTAATTTATTTCGTATAGTAACAATGTAATTTCATCATTTCCTAATTATTATAATTATATAACTAAATTAAAATTTTTTAATTTATCTATTTATTTTGTTGGGTTTCTACATCCTCCCCCACTTAAAAGAATTTGGACCTCCCAATTCACATCATGCAATTATAATTCAAATAGAGGGGTTAAAATTCTAACCAGAGATTAAATCTGGATACTTCTTTTTGATTGACTCCTCCAATTCCCAGGTCGCTTCCTCGAATCCACGGTTGCTTCATTAGACTTTTACCATTGGTATAGCCCTATTCCTTAGCTGGTGTAGCTTCCGGTCTAATATCTTGATCGGTCTTTCTTCATATGACAGATTCTTCTGTAGCTTCAAGTCATCGAATTGAATCACATGCGAAGGATCATACACATATTTCCTCAGCATCGATACATGGAATACGTTATGGACACCGGCCAATTAAGGAGGCAAAGCCAACTTATACGCCACTTCATCGATTCTCTCTAGAATCTCGAAGGGGCCAATAAATCTTGGACTCGGTTTTCCTTTGATACTGAACCTCTTGATTCCTCGTGTGGGTGAGATCTTCAAGAAGACATGCTCCCCCACTTGAAATTTGAGGTCTCTCCTTTGATGGTCGGCATAACTCTTTTGCCGTGATTGTGCAATTTTCAACCTTTCTCAGATCAACTAGATTTTGTGAGTTATATCTGGAACAATATCAGGACCAATCAATCCTTTCTCTCCAACCTCGCTCCAGCATAGAGGTGATCTACAGCTCCTGCCATACAATGCTTCGAAAGGCGCCATTTGTATGCTAGACTGATAGCTATTGTTATAAGCAAACTCAGTCAAAGGCAAGTGTTCATGGCAACTTCCGCCAAAGTCTATCATACAAGCTCTCAACATATCTTCAATAATCTGATTCGTCCTCTCGGTTTGTCCATCAGTTTGAGGGTGGAAAGTCGTGCTAAAATTTAGTCTAGTACCCAAAGATGATTGTAAACCCTTCTAGAAATGAGAGGTGAATCTCAGATCTCTATCCGAAATAATAGAAGTTGGGATACCATGCAGCCGCACAACCTCCTTAATGTATAATGCTGCTAGAACATCTGCTGTCCATTTGGTGTTAATGGGTAAGAAGTGAGCGGACTTAGTTAGTTGGTCCACAATTACCCATATAGCATCCAATCAACTTCAGGTCTTCGACAATCCAACTATGAAATCCATGCCAATACTGTCCCATTTTCACTCCAGAATTTCGAGAGGTTTTAGTTTACCAGCCGGTTTAAGATGTTCGACTTTGACTTATTGGCAGACCAAACATCGACTCACGAACTCGGCTACCTCTCTTTTCATGTTAGGCCACCAAAAAGTTCTTTTAAGATCTTGGTATATTTTTGTGGCACCAGGATGTATAGTGTACCTCGATCGATATGCTTCTTCCAAGATTTTATCCTTGATAGTAGAACAATCAGGCACACAGGTTCTTCCTCGGAATAGTAACCTTCCATCATCTGCCAAAAGAAAATCCGGTCATTGATCCAATTTCTCTTTGATTTCAATAATCAACGGATCATCATCTTGCAGCTCTTTAATTTCTGAGAGTAACTTGGGTTGGAGTCTAATATTGGCAATCAAGACTCCATCTTCCTTTTCCTCCATATTGAGATCCAGGTTTACCATTTGCTCCAATAAATGCCATTCTTTAATCATTAAGATTGATAATAATGTCATCGATTTCCGACTAAGAGCATCAACTATGGCATTGCCTTTTCATGGATGGTATTGTATAGAGAAATCAAAATATTTCAAATACTCTAGCCACCTTCTTTGTCTCATATTGAGTTCTTTTTGAGAGAATAAGTACTTGAGACTCTTGTGGTCGGAATACACAATAAAGGCTTCGCCATAGAGATAATGCCGTCAGATCTTTAAAGAAAAGACCACAGCCGCTAGCTCTAAGTCATGCATGGGATAATTCTCTTCATACTTTTTCAACTGCCTTGAGGAATAGACGATCACCTTGCCATGTTGCATCAATACACAGCCTAGGCCAATTCCAGATGCATCAGCATAAATCTTGAATCCTCCTCCTTCAGTAGGCAATGTGAGTATAAGGGCAGTAGTTAGACAATCTTTCAAAGTCTGGAAGTTTTTCTCACATTCCTCGGACCATATATAAGGATTCTCCTTTCTTGTCAATCTTGTCAAAGATACGACGATCTTGGAGAAATCCTTAATAAATCTTCTATAATATCCTGCCAATCCCAAGAAGCTTCAAATTTCCGTTATACTAGTAGGTCCTTCCCAGTTCTTTACAGTCTCAACTTTTGAAGGATGGACCGCAATACCGTTACAAGAAATTATGTGACCTAGGAAACAAACTTCTTCTAGCCAGAAATCACACTTACTAAGCTTAGCGTAAAGTTTGTGATCTCTTAATAACTGTAGGGATTTCTTGAGATGTTCCTCATGCTCCATCTTAGACTTAGAGTAGATCAAAATGTTGTCAATGAAGACTACCACAAATTGATCAAGATATGGCCTGAATACACTGTTCATTAACTACATAAATGATGCAGGTGCATTGGTTAGGCCAAAAGGCATAATAGTGAACTCATAGTGTTCATACCTGCTCCTGAACGTTGTTTTATGAATATCTTCCTCCTTGATCTTCAACTGATGATAACTAGATCGGAGATCAATTTTTAAAAAATATCGAGCTCCAGAAATCTGGTCAAATAGCTCATCAATCCTCGGTAATGGATATTTGTTCTTGATTGTGAGTTGGTTCAATTGCCAATAACCAACACACAATCTCATGGACCCGTCCTTCTTTTTGACAAATAGGACCGAGGCTCCCCAAGGTGAAGTACTTGGTCAGATAAATCACTTCTCCAATAAGTCTAATAGTTGTTCCTTCAACTCCTTCATTTCGATAGCGGACATCCGTTATGGAGCTTTAGAAACTGGTGCAGCTCTCTGAATTAAATCAATAGAGAAGACCACTTCTCTTTCCGGAGGAATACCAGGCAACTCATCCGGAAATACGTCAGAATAATCTCGAACGATAGGAATATCCTCTATAATGGGTTCCTTATGCTCGGCCATAGTAATAGAAACTAAGAAAGCCGAACAACCCTTCTTTAATAATTTATTGGCTTTCAGGGCCGAAATAAGAGATAGGTGTCGAGAATGCCTGACACCAGAAAATAAGAGGTTGGGGTAACCAATAAAGGTTACCGTACCCAATTTGCAGTTGACACTAGCACCATGTGTAGATAGCCAGTCGGCTCCCAATATAATATCATACCCTTCCATCTCCATAAATACTAAATCAGCGGGTAAGTTGCAACCGCTAACTAGAACTTCACTAGCAGGGTAGAAATATTTAATCTTTGATCCCGTTCCAATAGGGGTAGTAATAAAAAGTTTAGATTCTAATGGAACAAGCCTTATAGGCAGAATATCAGCAAAGCTCTTAGATATGAAGGAATGCGTAGCTCTAGTATCAAATAAGATAGGGGCAAGCCTTGAGCATAGAGAAAGAGTGCCTTCCACGATGCCTCCATCTTTGGTAGGTTCCTTGCTTCTTGACTGCAACTGGAGGTTTTTCTGGCGGAGCTTGCTTGTTAAAAAGTGAGCAACTCGGAATTCTATGTTCCCGACTTCCGCATCGAAGACAGGCACCCAGCCTTCTCCAGCACTCATCCGCCTTGTGTCCAGGCTTCTTACAATATTTGCATAGTTCCTTTGATGATGCAGTGACTGGGATGATTTGTTTGTCAAATGATCTCAGCCTCTTGTCCTTTTGAAAATCACATCCATCCTTATTGAAATTACGCCCATCTTTATTGAAGTTACGCCCATCAAAATTGGGTCTCTTCTTCCCGAAGGAGGGCTTGAAATTACCGGATCCAGTAATTTGCTCCTTCTTGGCATCTCTTCCCTGGATGCAATCAGACAACTCTGTTGTATCTTCCAGGAGTTGGGCTCTTCTCACCGCATCAGTGTAAACTTGGATATCCATCTAGGCGAGTTGAGTAATGTACTATGGGTTCAAACCATTTAAAAACCTTCTCGCCTTCATCTTTTCGGTACCCACAAGGTGTGATGCGTACCGAGATAGTCTCACGAATTGGGCTTCATATTCCGCCACTGACAAACTTCTTTGTTTCAAAGAAGTGAACTCAGCGGCCTTCTTTTCTTGCACCCGATCGGAGAAATATTTGTTGTTGAAGTGCTCCACGAACTCCTCCCACAACACATGATCTTGAAGTAGAGTTGCTTCGACTGACTCCCACCAAGCACGGGCATCCTTTTCAAGTTGAAAAGTGGCGAGTAGGACCTTTTCCTCATCAGCACATTGCATGACTCGAAATATCCTCTCGATTTCCTTTACCTAATGTTCGGCCTCATCCGGGTCCGTGGACCCAGTGAACTTGGGAGGGTTCATACTCTTGATTCCTATGTAAATCTCCGACTCCTCGGTTTGCTCCTCCCTGAGCAACCTACTATAGAGCTTGGGTTAAACCTTGCACCGTCCTTTGCATCTCGCGCCATTGAGCTCTCTCGACAGCCATTGATGAAAATTAAACCTGCAAACGCAACTACAAAACTTAGGCGTTTTATTTATTTCTTGATTAATCATTCTTTAAATTCTAGCCCATGGCTCTACCCAATCTTACCGGGAAGGTTCAAGACACTATCTAATTTCTAGATCAACATCTAGAACCTATATCAAGGGAAACCTAGGGTTTATGAAACCTAAGCTCTGATACCACAAAGACTGTCACACCTCGACACGGAATATCGAGGCACAACGAGTCATACATTCGTGTCGATCAGAGCATGTATAATAGGGTCCAAACCACAAGAAGAGATAAGAAGAAAATATAATTCTATTTCATCGAAATAAAGTTTTACAACATTTTTAAGCCTTAAGAGGCATAATACAACTTCCAAGTATATAATTCTAGCAAGAGCAACTGCTCATAAACCTAGGTAACTAAGGTAAACTTGATCCCTCATTCCATTCCCATGAGTTTGGGGTTTATCATCGGAATTACCTGCAATGTTAACCGGAAAATGTAGGGTGAGCGAAACGCTCAGTAGGAATTTATATCTCTATACCAGGCATCTTAAAGTAATTAACATTTTGGATAGTTATCGTGCTATGACGGGAAACGTAAATAAAACATGGAACATGAATATGGGATAGATAAAGAAATGCTAGTAATTGGAATCACAAGTAGACAAGATATCAAGAAATGAAGTTCAAGTAGAGATCATGTAGAAAGTAATTTCATGGAATTTGGTCATTTCATACAAGTATGTAAAAGTCAAGTAATTCATGTATTCAAGCAAGTAATTCACGAACTGTGGAATGCCGTAAATGAATCTAGCAAGTCAAGCACTTCGGTGCAATGCCACACCTAGTCAATCAACTCCCATGGGCACTAGTACTTTCAGGCGCTCCCAAAAAATTTGAACTTCTCTTCTTCATCTAGCCTTAATTTGGTGTGAACACATTGGTGTGAACACATGGGAAAAGTCTTAATTTGGTGTGAACACATGGGAAAAGTCTTAATTCAGTGTGAACACATGGGGAAAGTCTTAATTCGATGTGAACACATGGGAAAATTCTTAATTCGGTGTGAACACATGGGAAGAATGACTAATCCATGGTGGACTATGATATATGGTTTGAATTTTGTGACAATCTTCTAGAAATGAGATTAATTTAATCCTAAAAAGGGGTATTAAACATGTGTTACAAATTTTAAGCGTATTTAACCCTTTTTAGCCCATTAGCCCATAATCCAGTCCATTATGGGTTATCCAACGGCCCAATACTCAATCATAATCTATTCTAAGGGATTTAATTGGGTCTCCTATACTTTTTTCGAAATGTAAAATATTTAATTTTAATTTTAATTTATTTCAAGAAATTTCAATCATCTAATTTATTTCGTATAGTAACAATGTAATTTCATCATTTCCTAATTATTATAATTATATAATTAAATTAAAAATTTTTATTTATCCATTTATTTTGTTGGGTTTCTACAGACGCACAAGGGATGACGATCACCAGGAAGACGACGAACAGCAACAGCAACAATAGCTTCTGCCGATCACGGGGCTCATATTTATAGAATTTAGACTCAAGCTTCCTAATGGGATTCAACTTTCCTATGTAGAATCCTAGTTTGTGTAAACAATTTCCCTAAGATAAGCTCTATCCTTCCAAATCATTGGTCGTCTTTCCTAGTCAGATTAAAACCCTAATTTTCCCATTCAAGCTTCGAACGTGATAAAGGTTCCGGTTTATGAAACAACCCTTAATATGTGTGTGTGTGTGTGTGTGTGTGTGTGTGTATGTGTGTGTGTGTGTGTGTGTGTGTGTGTGTGTGTGTGTGTGTGTGTGTGTGTGTGTGTGTGTGTGTGTGTGTATCCTATGCATCTTTTGACGTGGAAAGGGTTATGGGCTATTATTAATAAGGCGCATTTGCTTTTGGGTTGGTTATTGGCTAAGGCCCTCTACTTTGTCAAAGGCTCTTTGCTATTGGGCTTATAGTTTGGGTTTTATTCTTTTAGTTTATTTTCAGTCTATTGAACATTATACATATATATATGTATATTTTATCCGGGGTGCTACACCCTCTCCCATTTAAAAGAATTTGCTCCCCAAATTCAATTGTATAGGTTGATAGAGGGTGCAGAGTACTTACTATTAGAAAATTTCTGGGAACCTCTTTCGCATAGACTCTTCGGTCTTCCATGTAGCCTCATGTTCCAAGTTTCTATTCCACTGAACCTTCACCATGGGAATAGTCTTGTTCCATAGTACACAGACTTCACAGTCAAGGATCTTCAAAGGCTTTTGTTCATACATGAGATCCTTTTGTAACACCAGATTATCGTGTTCTATGACGTGGAACGGATCGTTAACATACTTCTTGAGTATAGAGACATGAAATATGTCACGCCCCGACATGGAATATCGAGGCGCGACGAGTCGTAACACTCATGTCGATCAGAGCATGTATAATAGGATCCAACCGCAAAGAGAGATAATGAAAAGATGATACTTTTATATCATTGAAATAAAGTTTTACAATAACATTAAGCCTTAAGAGTCATAATACAACCTCCAAGTACATAACTCTAGCAAGAGCAACACTCATAAACCTAGATAACTAAGATGAACTTGATCCCTCATTTCACTCTTGCCCATCCCCATGTGTTTGGGGTTCATAGTCGGAACTACCTGCAATGTTAACCGAAAATATAGGGTAACCGAAACGCTCAGTAGGATTTATATCTCTATACCAGGCAACTTAAAGTAATTAACATTTTTGGATAAAGTTACTGCGTTATGCCGAGAAACGTAATAAAACATGGAACATGAATAGGAGAGAGAGTAAAGAATGGAATCGTAAGTATACAATATATCAAGAGTAAAGTTCAAGTAGAGGATGATTATGTAGAAAGTATTACTATAGAATTGGCCATTTCATGCAAGTATGTATAAGTCAAGTATTTTACGTAATTCAAGTACTTCATGTATTCAAGCAAGTCAAGTAATTCATGAACTGTGGAATGTCATAAATCAATCTAGCAAGTCAAGCACTTCGGTGCAATGTCACACCAGGTCATTCAACTCCCATGAGCACAAGTACTTTCGGGCGCTCTCCCTAAGACCAGACCGGGCCCCATTAATGCCAGGCATTAATGGGGTTATGGATCATAGATCCCAAGTATATTTAGACATCCACATAATATGTATGGCCAAAGAATTTAAAGGTAAAGGTTAATAAATAATGTACAAATCTAGCAAAATTTATCATTCGAGGTATGAGTAGTACAAGAATTACAAGTAGTTGAAAGAGAAGTTCAAAAAGGATTTAAGGCATCATGTTTAATGACATTAAGTCAATAAAAGATTAGATTGTCGGACAAGGCACAATTAACCCTTGCGAAAAATCTCGTAAAATGGGTTTAGATCAACTTTTTCACAGTTGGGTGTTTAGCTAGAAAATCGAGGAATTACGGTCAGGTAAGAGGTGGGACAGTGGGAGGATCACCTCGCATTCACGAGGTCCTAATTAAGAAACCACTTATCCACTTAAAGCGTTTACCCGTGAACCAATTTCCTTAGACACTGATTTTTCTTGGAAATCTTGCTAATTACATGACTTGTTGGAAATGAGGAACAATTCTAGCAAAAATTCTATCCCATTTTTCGCAGTCGGAGCTTAACTAGAAAACTGAAGAATCATGGCCAAGTAAGAGGTGGGATAGTGGGAGGCTCCTCTCGTATTCACGAGGACCTAATTAAGTAACCACTTATCCACTTAAAGTATTTTCCCATGGACCTCTTTCCTTAGACACCATTCTTCTTTGGAAATCTAGCAAGCTACGCGACTTGTCGAAAACACAGTAACGCGATAACATGGAAATCGTTAAAACTCATATTGATCATGATCATGCAACTAAGTCCATGTAATTTTAATAGATAATATCTACTCCATTTAACATGCCAGACAGATAATGTAGTCATGGATATCAAGGATATCATGAAGGTAACGAGAATTAGGAAAGACATATAAGCTCATGGAATAGAATTATTATCTTCCATATCCTTAACTTAATCATGTGTGAATTTAAATGATATGCAACTTAACATGATATATTTAGCATGCTAGATGATATATTAGTTTAATTAGAACCTAAAAACATCACGATCGGGGTGGAGATCGCGCATCCGGAACGCGGTCTTGGAAAGACACTGTGATCCGAGTCGGACCTTCTGACAGTTAAAAATCTCGGTTAAAATCTTATGTCTAGTTGTACGGACAGCATGGTTAATACTCAATAAAAATTGGGGAAAATGGTATAGAATCCAAGTAGACATGCATCTACATCTAATTTATGTATCAATTTATGTTTAGCCTGAGAAAATATCTACCTAGTGGAAGATCGAAGAGAAAGAACAACAAGAATGAAGAATACTTCTAACACTCCTCCAAACTTCAAGACTTACTCCTCTCTACAATCAGCACTTCCCCAATGGATTTGTGCTTTGAGTAGGGAAGATCCTAGCCCTATTTATAGGCCAAGTCCCATAATTATTTTATTGCTAATTTAATTCCATATTCCACCTAATTTCCTATGTCACCCACCCATGTTACTATTACACCAACTTATGTTGGTAATAATTTCCAACATGTGGATGTTGAAATAAATCTCTCTTTATGACATAATCAATTACCTCATTTATTCAATGATGTTTTATTGCTAATTTAATTCTAAGTCAATTTTCCACCCAATTTTTTATTTCACTAACTCATGTTACTATTACCCCAATTTATGTTGACATTGATTTTCAACATGTAAATATAGAAATAAATCCCCCTTTCTAACATAATCTATGACCTCATTTATTCAATTAGATAAGAAATTACATCATCCACTAATTATGATTTAATTAGAGCTAATAATTCTCTCTTAAATCGGATGCTACAATACTGCTATAGTATCGACGTCTTCGCCTTCTCAGAATCGTGCTGCGAATCTCGCCGTTCGTGTTAATACGTGGGATAGGATTCGTGTTTATATATTCTACACTGTAAAGACATAAAGAAAAATATTTATCATTTATTTTATTTTCATCTTTCATTTTTTTTCGCATATAAATGCATATACATAATTTTGAGTTGCTACATCCTCCCCCACTTAAAAGAATTTGATTCTCCAAATTCACATCACGTAATAGTAATTTAAAAATTCAAATGGAGGGTTCAAAATTCTAACCTGAGATCAAATCTAGATACTTCTTCTTGATTGACTCTTCTAATTCCCAAGTAGCCTCCTCGAATCCACGTTTACTCCATTAGACTTTTACCATCGGTATAGCCCTATTCCTTAGCTGATGTAATTTTCGATCTAAGATCTTGATCGGTCTTTCTTCATAAGATATATCCTTTTGTAGCTTCAAGTCATCGAATTGAATCACATGCGAAGGATCATACACATATTTCCTTAGCACGGATACATGAAATACATCATGGACACCAGCCAATTGTGGAGGCAAAGCCAGCTTGTATGCCACTTCACCGATTCTTTCTAGAATCTCAAAAGGGCCAATAAATCTTGGACTCAATTTTCCTTTGACACCGAACCTTTGGTTCCTCGTGTGGGTGAGATCTTCAAGAAGACATGCTCCCCCACTTGAAATTCAAGGTCTCTTCTTCGATTATCGGCATAACTCTTTTACAGTGATTGAGCAATTTTCAGCCTTTCACGGATCAACTGAATAATGTGAGTTGTATCTTGAATAATATCAAAGCCAATCAATCCTTTCTTTTCAACTTCACTCCAGCATAGAGGTGATCTACAACTCATGCCATACAGTGCTTCAAAAGACGTCATTTGTATGCTAGAATGATAGCTATTGTTATATGCAAATTCAGTCAAGGACAAGTGTTCATGCCAACTTCCACCAAAATCATCATACAAGCTCTCAACATATCTTCAATAATCTGATTCGTTCTCTCGGTTTGTCCATCTATCTGAGGGTGGAAAGTCGTACTAAAATTCAGCCTAGTACCCAAAGATGATTGCAAACCTTTCCAGAAATGAGAGGTGAATCTTGGATCTCTATCCGAAATAATAGAAGTTGGAATACCGTGCAGTCTTACGACCTCCTTGATATATAGGGCAGCTAGAACATCCACGGTCCATTTGGTCTTGATGGGCAAGAAGTGAGCGGACTTAGTTAGTCGGTCCACAATCACCCATATAACATCAAATCCACTTGGGGTCTTCGACAATCCAACAATAAAATCCATGCCAATACTATCCCATTTCCATTCTGGTATTTTGAGAGGTTTTAACTTACCAGTCGACTTGAGTTGTTCGGCTTTAACTTGTTGGCAAACCAAGCATTGGCTCACGAACTCGGCTACCTCTCTTTTCATGTTAGGCCACCAAAAGGTTCTTTTGAGATCTTGATACATTTTTGTGGCACTAGGATGAATAGTGTACCTCGATCGATGTGTCTCCTCCAAGATTTTGCTCTTGATGGTATAACAATCGGGCACACAGGTTCTTCCTCGGAAAAGCAACCTTCCATCATCCTCTAAAATAAAATCTGACCGTTGATCTAACTTCTCTTTAATTTCAACAATCAACGGATCATCATCTTGTAACTCTTTAATTTTTGAGTGTAACTTGGGTTGGAGTCTAATATTTACAATCAAGACTCCTTCTACCTTCTCCTCCACATTGAGGTCTAAGTTTGCCATTTGCTCTAACAATTACCATTCTTTAATCATTAGGTTTGATAATAATGCCATTGGCTTCCGACTAACAACATCTGCTACAGCATTAACTTTTCCTGGATGGTACTATATAGAGAAATCAAAATCCTTCAAGTATTCCAGCCACCTTCTTTGTCTCATATTGAGTTCTTTTTTAGAGAATAAATACTTGAGACTTTTGTGGTCGGAATACACAATGAAAGCCTCACCATAGAGATAATGCCGCCAAATCTTCAAGGCAAAGATTATAGCCCCCAGTTCTAAGTCATGCATGGGATAATGCTCCTCGTGCTTTTTCAATTGCCTTGAGAAATAAGCGATTACTGATAGCGTGAAAATGCACATCGTTAATATGCCCACTACCAAATTTAAATATTCGACCCATAAATTAAAAAGAATAGTTAAGTGGTGAGATCGACTCGAATCTATAGAGAGGTTTAGATTTGAGAGTTGAAGACCTTGAGTTTTTAAGTTTGAAAATCGTGAGAGTTGAGTTGAAACCTTAATATTGAAATTGAGAAATTAAGATTAATTAAATAAAGTGAAGGAACAATGAAAACTCAGGCTTAAAAATTAATGAGGCAAGTGAAAGGAAAATGACAGAATTAACACAATCACCAAACTTTGAACCAGAAAAATAAACATATGAACCAAAGAAATAAACAAGAAGAACAACAATATCAATTCCACTAAATTTAAAAGACAAGATTAAATAACTAACACAATCTAATAAAAGAAATATTACAAGAGACAAAGGAGAAATTTAAAAAGAACAATAAAAGTGAAAGAAATTGTAGCCTGAAGGGACCTCCACCCCCTCTCCTTGCTTCTTCCCAAACGCAAAACAAAACTTAAACAAACTCTCAAAAGAACTCCAACATCAACAACAAATGAACCCAAATGCACTCCAAATCAACCACTAATGACAATACAAAATAAAAATATAACAAACTAAAAGGGAATAAAGGGTTCTATGGAGAATTGGAGAAATGAGAAAGAAAGGGTTACAACATGAATAAGAATGGAAACTGAAATCCTAATGTTCTTCTCTTCTTTTCAATGGCCATTACAAGCCTTTATATAGACTTTCACATTCACTATTTGCCTAATATGAACACACTTAGTTGTAAATTTTGACTTAGAAAAGTAGGCACACATGTGTTGCACACTTTTCTATTTTTTTTCTGATTTTTTCCTTTTTTTCTTTCCTTCTTTCTCTTCTCTTTCTTCACTTTTCTCTTTCCTCCCTCCTCTCACTGTCGCATCGGCCGTCTCTCTCCTCCGCCGCATGCGCCCGGGTGCGCCACGTGCCACGCGGCTGTTGGCTGCGCCCGCGCCCACCTTCACGAAGGTGCTCGCCTTCTTCACGCCCGTGCCTCCTTGGCCGCGTGAGCCAGCTGGTCGCCCGCCTGGCCGACGTCGTCGCCCGTGCCCGTGTGCAAAGCTGCTTCCTCCGCGTTTGGCCGCCTGCTGTGTTGACCACATAGCGCTCTCTCTTCTGTTGACCGCGTGACATGCTTTGGCGTTGGGCCGTGCTATTGGGCTTTGGCCCATTCGTGCATGGGCCTTTTTATGTAATTTTTTCATTTTTCAGTTGTTTTTTTTCTTTGCATGCTAATGGTTGGCCTATTATTTGTTGTAAAAATTTGGTAAAATTTGGTAAATCTCTGGCCGTCTTCCTCTTCGATTGAGTACCTGCCAAAAACAAAGTTTATTACTCAAAATTATATTAATTCTATCAAACTTGACATTTTAATATGAAATCATGATTAAGTGTGATAAGTGCATATTTACTAAGATTAAAGCTCTTCAAAAGTGTGTGGAGCATAAATTAACATGTAAAAGTGCACACTCATCAATTACCTTGCCATGTTACATCAATACCCAGCCTAAGCCAATTCTGAATGCATCAGTATTATTGCATCCCCTAGTTCGTGTTTGGTTTCAATTATATCAAAACGATTGTGTTTGTGTGTGTATGTGTTTCATTGAGTAACATGTTTTATATATTGATTTGATGAGTTGAAAGATGGAGTCAATGTTCACTCTTGAAAGTCATGTGAACCCTTGGTATTTAAAGAACTAATGTTATATTTATGTTGATTTGTAGGAACACAAATTCATGGCTCATACTTGGAATCTAAAGGAGTCCATCAATGAAGCTCTTCTTCTAAAAGGGAGTTAACTCTGTTCACATTTGAAAATCATATGAATGATTTGTATTTAAGGATCTCATTCCTTGAATATTTTGATTTGCAGGATAAAAATTCATGATTCATGTTAGAAACTCAAAGCAGTGCATCAATGAAGATCTTATTAAAAAAGGAAGTTGACTCACTCATTGCATTACGTTGATTCTTCTATACTTCATGCATTTTATCAAATAGCTTTTCAAAATCTTAGTTGGGTATTTTCATGCGTTTTCCTCATAAGATTTTTGGGCTTGAAATATCCTCAACCGTGTAACTTGAAATTTGATGGATGTGATTTTAATGATGCTTACTCGTTTCTTGGACTCATGGTAATCTAAATTTGGGAAGTTTATATCAATGCTCCTTGTGAAACAATGCTTCATGAATGTTAGTTTTTGTCAATAAGAATGCCATTTGAATGAATGTGTTCCCATACTTTTCTACATGCTTTGCATTTGGCATGATTGTTAACATTTGGGTATTGAAGTATTTTGGTGTTAAAATTATGAAAGATACAAGAAAGTGATTGAACGGTTGAGCTCCCATATTTTTATATTTAGTTGATTGATAGATTCATGTTCATCATATCAAAACCTTATCATTTGGTGGAAGTGTTTTTGTTTGTTGTGAATTGAAAGCCAATTACATGTTTGAATGGGTTCAATGATGTACTTTGATGAGAACAAGTTCTAAGTGTTAATGCTTGATTGCATGGTTGTGGAGAGTTGAATATGAGCCTCATCATGTTGCTAGTATATTTCATTGAGCTTTATTTGATATGAGTGAAAGAATTTCAAGAAGATGGATTGTGTGAAAATAGCATATTTGGGTTCCTCATGGAAGCATGATAATTTCATATCCTTGTTTTAGACAACACAAGATGGTGTGCATGGTTTGGTTGAAATGCTAACTTGATACATTCTTGTTTTGAACTCACCTTTTCACTATTGAGATCATAGCATTTGAGATGATGGTGTTCCGGGTTGATTTGCATTCCATATTGTGTTTATTCATTCTAGAAATGCTAGTTTCAAGAGAGAGGTTCATTTGATTTTCAAATCCATACTAATTTGAGTTTTATATGGTTTTGTAGGTTCAAACCATCCAAATCAATCATCCGGAATCAAGGGACATGGGTCACATTTATTCCATTGGTTTTGCATAGCTTAAAGGGGCTAAAAATGGTTTTTCTATCATTTACCTGCATAGGTCGACCCCATGGGTCGACCCTCAGTGTTTCTGTTCAAGACAGAAACCAATTTTTGAACCCTGCTTGCAAGGGTCGACCCCCCCTACAAGGGTCGACCCCTGCGGTCTGGGTGGGTTTTTTGTTATATGTCTGCATCTGTAAGCCCGAGGGTCGACCCTTCCAGAATGGGATTTCCGAAAGAGTTTAAAACCTTATGAAAACCTCTCTAAACATTACCATACTACCCCCCATTAGTTCCTATTGTTATTAAGGTGTTTCTAACATGTATTGGGAGGGTTTTATGAGTCTTTTTCCCACCCCTTGAGTTGCATTTATAAGAGTTACGATTTTGTGAGAGGATTAACCCTAATGCTCATTTGTTCATTCTTGTAGGTGAAGAAAAGAGGGGAAACGTGGTGGTGCTCTTGCAAGGTGATTTTTATCTACTTCCATGGAGATTTGGAGCTCGTGGTAGAAGAAGAAAAGAAGCATCTCGAAGAGAGGAACGCGAGGACGCCAAAATCGCCATCATTCGACATCAAACCAAGAAGAGCCGGAGATTCAATTGATGGGGGAGCCTTGTGCTTGTTGAATCTTTCTTGTTTTAGTCTTTAGCACATGTTTTGGGCTTAGAGCATTCATTTGTTAGCTTGTTACAAACCTATAAACGATTTTCTATCTGTGGGTTCGGAGAACAGTTTCTCCGAGTGGTTTGAGTTGACGCTTGTGCGTCGTTTGGTGCGGAGCATATCCGCGTGTGTGTTGGGGTTTTTGCCTCGTGTGTGTGGGGAGAAATCCCCGTGTGTGTGTGCTACTTTTGTAGCGTGTTTGTGTTGGGGTTTTTATCCCGTGTGTGTGGGGAGAAATCCCCGTTTTTGCTGCATTTGCAGCATGTGGAGAAAGCCTTATCAGTTTGGTAAGGGGTGGACGTAGGGAGCCCGTCGTGGTCCCGAACCACCTTAAAAATCCTCGTCTCCTGTGGTTTGAATTGTGTGATTGTATGGTTAGCTTGTTATACTTATTTGTGTGATCATGTGTGAACGAAGAGAGTGGGAGAATATAGTTAGCTTGTGTAGCATTAAATTTCTCTATCTTATCAATCTTGTTAATTCCGTTGTGCGCTAGTTTATGTTTTTAATTGGACATAGTTTTTAGTAGAAATATTTTTTCACCCCCCCTCTAGATCCGTGTTCCTACACTATGGGACCCAACAATTAGTATCAGAGCGAGGCTCTGCTGACCCTAGATCTCACGATCTACAGAGTGATCCTAGTGCATTCTACAATCATGAATTTTTCTGTTGAGCACATGTCGATGAATTGCCTTCCTATTCTTAATGGTTCTGATTTTACTTCATGGATAGGTACAATGTATGGATTGATCAATTCAGTTAATCCTAATCTTTGGAAGTTGATTTATGATGGTCCTCATATATTGTCTCTAGATGAGACCAAGTGGTCTAGTCAAGATAAATTGAAGAACCATGAAAATGTCATTGTCTTAAGTTTATTGAAAAGTGCCATTGATACTCATATGTTTCCATTTATTTCTTCTTGTAAAACGGCAAAGGAGATTATGGATCAATTGATCAAAGCTCAAGAGATGGAAGAACAAAATTATCTCATGGCCGACAATGATGATCAATTCAATGAAGAAAATTATGATGAGGTAAATTCTGAATCCGAAGAACTCTCTATTGAGGAATGGCAAATGGCATATGCTGAACTGTATGATAAATACAAGAAACTCAAATCTAAAAATAAAATCTTGAAAAGAAAGATTACTGAGAATGTACATGATAATCCTTCCTATGAAAAGTGTAAAACTTCAGAGTCAAAGATTGAGAACCTAGAATATGAAAAAGAACTTCTAGAATCTAAAGTTGAATTATTTTCAGATGAGATGTCTTGTATGAATGAGGAGCTTGAGATGTTTAGAAAATCTAATACTGCTCTTGAAATTGATACTGATTCCCATGATTTGCTTGATCAAAATAAACACTTGTTGTCTAATATTTCATTACTTGAAGAAACAGAAAAATATCTTAGAAACAAGTTAGCTTCTTTATCTGATGATGATAAGTTGTTTAAGAAATTACTTGATTCTGAAATTGATAACAAGAGCATAATGGATGAAAATGAAGATCTTAAAAAGAAAAATGGTGCTATGTTAATTTAGAATTCCTTGCTAGAGGGAAGATTGAGATGTTTTGATAAGTTTGAAAAGGAAATCTCATTGTTGAAACATGAGACTGAACAGTTGCTTACTAAGATCTCAAAGCATGTTGAAACTGAAAAGGTTCTTGAAAAGCTTGCTGAAAAGCTCCACTACACAAATCTGGAAAATAAAAACCTCATGCAAGAAAATGAAAAACTCACTTCAAAGAATTGTTTGCTTGACGATAAAATCCTTGCATGTGAAAAAGAGATCAACAACTTGAAGCTTGATTTGTCTAGATTTGTCAAAGGGAAGGAGAACTAGACACATTGCTAGGTGTTAAAGTGAACTTTCAGAAAGAGGGTCTTGGTTACATCCCGGTCAACAAAAAATCTTTTGAATCAAAAATAAAAACCTCTTTTGTTCATGTCTCCGACATTCCTAGCACCTCCAAAACACCTCCTCCCGTTGCTCAAGTGAAAATCTCTGAAAATGATTTTGATAAAAAGAAAAATCTCAACAAAAAACCTTCCATGTCATATAGATCTCAAAAATCAAAGTTGAATGTTGAATGCTTCTATTGTGACATGTTTGGTCATGAAATGAATGATTGTGATGTCTTGAAAATGGATGATCAAAATGCATGCAAAGATAAATCTTCCTTCAAAAGAAAGAAAAATGTCTCATACTTTTATTGTTACAAACTTGGCCATGTCATGGATGATTGCTTTGTGAAACAAAATGATGATTATCGTGTCATGAATGTTAAGTTTAACTTTCAAGGAAAATTCAAAAATGAACATGCTTCCCATGCTAAAAGGTTTGCATCACATAAGAAAAATTCATTCACGAACACTCATGCAAACAATGGAAGGTCATTCCATAGAACCGAATCTCCATGTTGTTTTCATTGTGGCAAAACAGGCATGTTATGAAAGAGTGTTGGTTTTTGAGAATAGAAAATTTCCATGCTTCTAGAATGCATGCTAGGTCTAATTTTGTTAAATCTAGACCTTTTGAAAATAGAAGATGGAATGGATTTGAAAATTCATTTACTCCTAAAAAGAAGTCTTTTGGTAAAACTGCTTCTCATCAATGCCTTTATTGTGGAAACCATGGACATATTATTGAGGATTGCAGGATCATGGAAAGTGATGATAAGATGACAATGAAAATGTCAAAGAAAACTTTTGGAAGAAATGTTTCTACCATCCAAGGACCCAAGAAGGCTTGGGTGCCAAAATCTGACAAATGAGTCGGTTGTGATGAAGGTGTGTCTTGAGGTAAATAAAGAATAAAAGGGGTTCCAGTAAAATGGAACAAGGCACATTCATATGGTAAAACCCCAACTTTGCTCCTTCACTGTCAAACTTGATGATTTTGACGTTTTGGAATGAGATCTTGGTGTGTTCTCATGTTATGTTCTAAATTCTTCACAAGTCATACATGTCTTTATTGAATGAATATTTGGTATATCAAATGGTGATGTGTGAAATGACCAGTTAAGCCTGTTAGGAAGCCATCACTATGCGTGAGGTGATCTAAGGATCAATGCTCTTCGCCTTGTACCAAAATTCTGAAATTGAATAGTTTGACTCATGAGGAATCATGTGCTTTGAATGAATTGAATTTGCCTTTAAACTGTAATATCTTTTAAACTGAATCTGAAAAATTCTCTTGTTTCAAAAAGGTAAAATTTTTGAACTGTGAAATTCTTCGATCATATGCAACAATTGGTATTGAAATGTGGAAACATGTCTTTTGAAGAAAATCAATTTGCCTTGAAATTCTGAAATACCATGTGCGTTCAAATTGATTCTGAAATTCATTCTTGCTTCAAGAAGGCAAAATTTCTGAAATGTAGAATTTTTCCTTTGACAGATATTATTTCTGAACTTGATCTGTTGTTTTTGTATTCTGCTATGATGAACATGTCTCATTGGTTGAATGAATCTAAAAATTTTGAGGAACAAGCATGATGTCTTTGCCTACTGAATACTTTTCAATATGAAATGCATGAGCATCTGAGTGTAATTGAGTATTTGGTATATCAAATGGTGTGTAGTGGAAGGGTGGATTATGTCCACCTAGAACCTCTCACTATGTGTGAGTTGGGTTTTCGAACCTTCACCTCCACCTCGTACCGGAACCTGTAAAATTTGTTTGGTTTGTGGATGATACTCTAAGTTTTTGAAATGTTATTGAAAATCTATTTTTGAACATTTCTGAAAATAATTTGGGTGCACTGCTTGATTTTGATCATTTGTGTACCCTTGTTCAAAAAGGTCAAGTCATGGAAAATAGTTGCTGCTCATCATTTGAATATGTATGTCTCCTTGTGCAATCTATCATGATGTTCTAAAATAAAAAAAAATTACATCCTGCATTGCATTCTCATACTTTTATAAGTTACATGCATTAGAAACTTCATAAGATGCATTTAGATCATTCATATGAAAAACTGAAAACATGCATCTTGCACCCATATTGAATTTTGTAATGCATTTAGAACTTTTAAATAAAAATCTGACATTCTGCATCGCATTGACATCTTTGCATATCATTCACATACTATGCATACAAAATGACAAAAAGATGTATATTGCATATTCATGCATATAGAGCATATGCATATATTTCATGATAATTGTCTATCTTGACTCAGGAATGCTTGCATGAATGTTTCATGAATCCTTGCATGCTTGCAAGTATTTACACTATGAAACCATTTCTTGATCTTTCTAAGGCCTTACCTCCTTGCTAAACAACAATGCCGTGACTTTATTCATATGTGATACATGTCATATATTAAGGGGGAGGATTTGACTCCGACCGTGCATACATTTAGGGGGAGTCATAGCCGTGTCTTGTCGAATTCATTTTATACATGCAAAATAAAATTTTACCCTCACACTCTTACACACAATACATTTAATGACTTTAATGCATAAGGATTTAAGAAATTCCTTCTAACACTTTAAAGGGAACTTGAATCTCTACATGGACATTAAAGAGTAATCGTGAGGAAAAAGCTACCTACCCCACAAAAATTTAATAAGTGGTATGTGGATCCGAGTAACCGAGAATCCCCCCTGAAACAAAGGAGGAAAATCGTGTCGAAATGAGAAACAACTATCCATATGTGTGACGAATCCAAGTAGCCGGGAATCCCATTGAGACATATGAGGAAACTCGCGCCGAAAGGTGAAGTCTATTAAAAGAAACAAAATAGGGGTTGTGCCCAGCCATCCGTCTCCGTTAGCCTCTATTGGGGAATGCCCTGAAGCCAATATACAGAATTCAGAAGCTGCAGTCTCTGAATGTACAGACACTTCCCAATGTACAGACTTTAGGAGCGAAAGGGAGCAATGTATGGACTTCGCAAATGTACAGGCCTCACAAGCTGCAGCGATAGGGCGTGCAATGTACATACTCTAGAATGTACAGACTCCACATAGCTGAAGCGCTCACAAAGATCAGCAATGTACAGACTTCAGTCAAAAGGGAGCAGTGTATAGACTTCCTCTGAAGCGCTCACAAAGATCAGCAATGTACAGACTTCAATCAAAAGGGAGAAGTGTATAGACTTCCTCTGAAGTGCTCACAAAGATCAGCAATGTACAGACTTCAGTCAAAAGGGAGCAGTGTATAGACTTCCTCGAATGTACAGACTCCAGTTAAAGGGGAGCAATGTATAGACTTTTCGAATGCACAGGCTTCAGCGAAAGGCAGTGTACAGACTACATAATGTATAGACTTTACGAAGTTGTAGAGCTCACAAAGCTCAGCAATGTACAGACTTCAGTTAAAGGGGAGCAATGTATAGACTTTTCGAATGCACAGGCTTCAGCGAAAGGTAGTGTACATACTACATAATGTATAGACTTTATGAAGCTGCAGTGCAAGGGGAGCAATGTAGAGACTTTTCGAATGCACAGGCTTTAGCGAAAGGCAGTGTACAGACTACATAATGTATAGACATTACGAAGCTGCAGTGCAAGGGCGTGCAATGTACAGACTTCAGTGAAAGGGCGTGCAATGTACAGACTCCATGAAGTAGCTGCGTAAGGGCTGTACAGACTTCACAAATCTCACAATGTATAGACTTCAGACTTCACAAACCTCACAAGACTTACAAACTAATACTTAGACTATATAGACTTCAGCAGTAAAAGGATTGCAGTGTACAGACTTCCTAAAGCCCAGTCACTGAGTGTATAGACTTCAGCAATGGCGGGAGTGCAATGTCTAGACTTCACAGAAAAGGCTGTACAGACACTACAAGGCCAGACACCGTGCGCCAGTCTCTAGAGGATTTTTCAATTTTTTACACTTGAATTCTCCTTGTATTTTTAGAGGCTTGGCCTCTTATGACTTTGTTCAAGTTTGGAAAATCAATAAAATAAAGCATCAAGTGGTGATTTGGTGGAGTGAGAACATTCCCTTCCTCTGGAATGGGGGTGCACTCTCCCTTCTTCCTGCTTGATGACTTGGGTTTAAAAAAAAAAATAGGGGCTGTGCGAAGCTACCGATAGTCGAGAATCTAAAGTGAAAGTGTAGAGAGAAGATTACCTTCTAGTGTTCTTCAAAAAATATGAAAATACATATGTTTTGAAGCTCATTAGTCATTGCCTCACATTTCACATGGGCATTTTTGTGATGTATGTATTTTATGAATTTGCCTACATTCATGGTTTATGTAGTACTCCTAGTTGTGTTTGCACAAATCTCTTAGTTATGCTTCATGCCTTACATTCTTGAATTTTAATCACATGCTCTTTTGTTAACTCGTGCCTCATATAGGGGGAGTTACTATATGTACTATCTGTGTGCATGACGATTGTGCTTGTGTGCTTGCATGTTCATGCATTCCCCTTGAGTCTAATTCTGAGCATAAACCTTACTTTTAAAGGATAGAAGTCATCATGTGCATAGCTTCATATCTTGCATGATTGGCATTCACATAGTGCATATTCATTGCATTTGAAAGATGACGCTCATCGTGTACATATTTGCATATTTGACATTTTCAGCATGCATATAGTTCATTCATGATATCATCTTGAACAAATCCATACTTTTCAACAATTGGCATAGTTCATTTTGAAATGCATATTCTGAACACTTCATGTTGCATAAATGCCAAAATGAGTTCAACCAACAAATGGTATCCTATCTTCGAGGCTCTCTCTTCGAGAACTGAAATTGTCTATGTTTGTGCCTCTATCTTGATCAACATTTGATATCATATCTTTGAGCCCCTACTTAGCATCCATTGGTATTTAAATTGGAATCATATCCTTTGGCCTAACATGTTCATTTCATGTCACATAACCCCCTGTCTTTTTATAGATGACAAAAAGGGGGAGAATGTTTGGTGTGTGCTCAATGCTTTGTGAATGATGTTATCTTGGAGAGAATGGGAGAATTGGTGTATGCTCAATGTTTGTAAAATCTGTATTATCACACACATCATTTTGTCATCATCAAAAAGAGAGAGATTATTGCATCCCCTAGTTCGTGTTTGATTTCAATGATATCAAAACGATTGTGTTTGTGTGTGTATGTGTTTCATTGAGCAACATGTTTTATATATTGATTTGATGAGTTGAAAGATGGAGTCAATGTTCACTCTTGAAAGTCATGTGAACCCTTGGTGTTTAAGAAACTAATGTTATATTTATGTTGATTTGTAGGAACACAAATTCATGGCTCATACTTAGAATCTAAAGGAGTCCATCAATGAAGCTCTTCTTTTAAAAGGGAGTTAACTCTGTTCACAATTGAAAGTCATATGAATGATTTGTATTTAAGGATCCCATTCCTTGAATATTTTAATTTGCAGGATAAAAATTCATGATTCATGTTTGGAACTCAAAGGAGTGCATCAATGAAGATCTTATTGAAAAAGAGAGTTGACTCACTCATTGCTTTGCATTGATTCTTCTATACTTCATGCATTTCATCAAATAGCTTTTGAAAGTCTTGGTTGGATATTTTCATGCGTTTTCCTCATAAGATTTTTGGGCTTGAAATATCCTCAACCGTGTAACTTCAAAATTTGATGGATGTGATTTTAATGATGCTTACTCGTTTCTTAGACTCATGGTAATCTAAATTTAGGAAGTTTATATCAATGCTCCTTGTGAAACAATGCTTCATGAATGTTAGTTTTTGTCAATAAGAATGCCATTTGAATGAATGTGTTCCCATACTTTTCTACATGCTTTGCATTTGGCATGATTGTTAACATTTGGGTATTGACGTATTTTGGTGTTGAAATTATGAAACATACAAGAAAGTAATTGAACGGTTGAGCTCCCATGTTTTTATATTTGGTTGATTGATAGATTCATGTTCATCATATCAAAACCTGGTCATTTGGTGGAAGTGTTTTTGTTGGTTGTGAATGGAAAGCCAATTACATGCTTGAATGGGTTCAATGATGTACTTTGATGAGAACAAGTTCTAAGTGTTAATGCTTGATTGCATGGTTGTGGAGAGTTGAATATGAGCCTCATCATGTTGCTAATATATTTCATTGTGCTTCATTTGATATGAGTGAAAGAATTTCAAGAAGATGGATTGTGTGAAAATAGCATATTTGGGCTCCTCATGGAAGCATGATAATTTCATATCCTTGTTTTAGACAACACAATATGGTGTGCATGGTTTGGTTGAAATGCTAACTTGATACATTCTTGTTTTGAACTAACCTTTTCACTATTGAGATCATAGCATTTGAGATGATGGTGTTCCGGGTTGATTTGCATTCCATATTGTGTTTATTCATTCTAGAAATGCTAGTTTCAAGAGAGAGGTTCATTTGATTTTCAAATCCATACTAGTTTGAGTTTTATATGGTTTTATAGGTTCAAACCATCCAAATCAATCATCCAGAATCAAGGGACATTGGTCACATTTACTTCATTGGTTTTGCATAGCTTAAATGGGCTAAAAATGGTTTTTCTATCATTTACCTGCATGGGTCGACCCCATGGGTTAACCCTCAGTGTTTCTGTTCAAGATATAAACCAATTTTTGAACCCTACTTGCAGGGGTCGACCCCTGGGGTCGACCCCCCTACAAGGGTCGACCCCTGTGGTCTGGGTGGGTTTTTTGTTGTTTGTCTGCCTCTGTAAGCCCGAGGGTCGACCCCAAGGGTCGACCCTTCCAGAACGGAATTTCCGGAAGAGTTTAAAATCTTATGAAAACCTCTCTAAACATTACCATACTACCCCCCATTAGTTAATATTGTTATTAAGGTGTTTCTAACATGTATTGGGAGAATTTTATGAGTCTTTTCCCTACCCCTTGAGTTGCATTTATAAGAGTTACGATTTTGTGAGAGGATTAACCCTAATGCTTATTCGTTCATTCTTGTAGGTGAAGAAAAGAGGGAAAATGTGGTGGTGCTCTTGCAAGGTGGTTTTCATCTACTTCCATGGAGATTTGGAGCTCGTGGTAGAAGAAGAAAAGAAGCATCTCGTAGAGAGGAACGCGAGGACGCCAAAATCACCATCATCCAACATCAAACCAAGAAGAGCCGGAGATTCAATTGAAGGGGGAGCCTTGTGCTAGTTGAATCTTTCTTGTTTTATTCTTTAGCACATGTTTTGGGCTTAGAGCATTCATTTGTTAGTTTGTTATAAACCTATAAATGATTTTCTGTGTGTGGGTTCGGAGAACGGTTTCTCCGAGTGGTTTGAGTTGACGCTTGTGCGTCATTTGGTGCGGAGCATATCCACGTGTGTGTTGGGGTTTTTGCCTCGTGTGTGTGGGGAGAAATCCCCGTGTGTGTGTGCTACTTTTGTAGCGTGTTTGTGTTGGGGTTTTTATCCCGTGTGTGTGGAGAGAAATCCCCGTGTTTGCTGCATTTGCAGCGTGTGGAGAAAGCCTTACCAGTTTGGTAAGGGGTGGACGTAGGGAGCCCGTCGTGGTCCCGAACCACCTTAAAAATCCTCATCTCCTTTGGTTTGAATTGTGTGATTGTATGGTTAGCTTGTTATACTTATTTGTGCGATCATGTGTGAACGGAGAGAGTGAGAGAATCTAGTTAACTTGTGTAGCATTAAATTCCTCTGTAGACACGCCAAAATTGACGCTTTGTTGATCAAATCTCATGTCACTATGATAATACCCCAAAGTGAACTTCAATATTTCTATAATATAAAGTTTTTCTAATTTTGTGTGTTTTCTTCGCATTTTGTGCATTTTTTTGTGATTCACGACTTTTCCTAGGGCGTGTTTTAATTAACGGCCTTGCCTTAGGCGCGTTCTAAAGAAAGGACGACCAATTGTAAGGGCGTCAATTCCTGGTGTTTTACGAGTCCCACCCTGATTAAAATCAATGATTAACGTCCTTCCATAGGACGTGTTTTGTTTAACGCCTTTGCTTCAGGCGTCTCTTTGCAATTTTCAAATAGAGAAGGTTTTTATTACCAAAATTGAATCCAGGAAGTGACGCCTTAAGCTAGGTCGTGTCTTAAATTAACGTCCTTGGGCAGGTCGTCAATTCTGAATTGACGCCCTTTTGTAGGTCGTGTCTCACCCTTTCGTGTCCTGCTTAAACTCACCTTTCCTGAAGAGTTCCCTGCCTTTCTCGGTCACCTTGCTCGATCGGAGAACTAGAGTCCTTGCCGTTGATGACCACTACCTATTCTTATCTCCCCAAATCCGTGTCTATCTTTGATCGAAACCTTATAAAAGGATTCCCTAGTCAATCTCGCGCGAGGTTAGAAGCAGGGGGCTGTTGTTACGGTGTTAGCAGAGAAGAGTTTCTCTTCATTCGTGTGATTTCTTCATCTTCCTCTGCTTCCTGCTGCTCCGGTGGTTCTCCCTTTACTGTTTACAGGAACAGCAGGGGTTTCTCTCTTTTGTTTGTATTTGTCTTCATCGTATCATCACGTCCATCGTTTTTTCTCCTTTTGCATTAGTATTGCATCTCCTCTCCTCTCCCTATTTCTCTAGGGGTTTTAAAACCAAACAAAAAAGGTGCGCATGCTATATTCTTATTTCATCGTCATACTGTTTCTTGGATTGATACTACACTCACTCTCGGCTGATCCACTGTTCTTTTACTTGTTTGTTCTTTGTTTCAAGGTAATTAACAAGGAGAATCCCCTTCGTCGGCCGACCGATGGAAGGTGGAGGAAGGAATCAACATCCATCCCGCATCCTATTATCACCAGGTATTCGCGATCATCTTTTCTTCTTATTGAGGTAATCCCTCTGGCGATCACACTCCTTAGTAGCACCACGTGCTCTTTTACTCCCCTTTTTCATTATTCTTCTTATTATTCATCATATTCTTATTACTGCACATATTTTCCTTTAAGCGTGGATTTTCCATGATCCACAAATTGGCGATCACGGTGGGACTTCCACTGTTTTTCTTTTGATTACCATCTCCTTTTGGCACCCACGTGTGCCCTTTCCCCTTTGGCACCCACGCGCGCCCTTTCCCTTTGGTACCCACGGTACCCCTCCCTTGTGCCCCACAGGCACCCTCCACTGTGCACACTGCACACTCCCCGGGATCAGCCAGCTTATGATTAAGCCTACTGCTGTTGTTGAATTAACGCCTTCCACAAAGGCGCCTTTTTATTTAACGCCTTCATCCAGGGCGTCTTTTTTCTGTCTAACGCCTCACATCAAGGCGTCTTTTATCATATCTACTGCTTCTGTGAATTTGCGCCCCCCTCTCGGGCGTCTTATTATTTGGCAGCGCCTTGCACCAAGGCACGTTTTTCTTCGTTCGTGCGCACCACTTCTATTTGACGCCCTCTGTTAGAGGCGTCTTTATCATATTTAGCGCCCAACTTCAAGGCGCGTTTTTGCATTGCCTGTGAGCCCCTCATAGTGATTCACGACAGCTACGCTGTCGTCTCTTTTGTTGATAGCGACTGCCTCCAGGTCGCCTCTTTCCTGTGTGTTTACAGAACCTTACTGTTTCTGTCTATTCATGCTGATTTCATGCTTACATTGATTATTTGATTATATTGCTGTGATTGGCTTATCTTATACTGCATTTTGTGGCATTTGGTTGAGAGACCTCCTCTCTCCACACTAGGATTCCACACACCTTTCTTGGAATCGGGACAACCCTCCATTGAGCACTCCGTCTCTTTGGACCGAAAATCCCTTTTCCAAGACCTCCGTAAGTCCCCACACCCGTGGATTCCCTCACGGACGCTGGGCCGGTTGTACCCTTGAAGTACCCGGAGTTTAGAGAACCTATCGTTGGTGAGAAAAGAGAAAGAATCTAGTTGACACGGAGGCTACACTTGGATCCAAACTAGGTTTCACTTTGCAAAGAGGAGTGAATTATTCTGCAATTTAACTCACTCTAATCTCAAACATAACACTAAAACCTTGCGTTCATCTCAACTTGTTTGCATAAACTTGGTTGGGTTGAGTTACTTAAGCTTGTTTCGATTGGGTGATTGATTGTGTGATAATTCCATCATAAAGCTTTCTCTCTTTTAAGCATGCAACTCCGTTCAGGTAAGATTATCAACATGGCAAGCTACGGATATTCCTATGATAATGTGGAGGAAAACGTTTTTGGTCAATCATATGAGGTTCCCCAAGATTCTATCTATCACGAGGGGAATTACCCTCCTCCTCATTCTCATTATCCTCAAGTTCATGTAGTTGATACCACTACTCAAGAGGTTGTGCCCTCTTCTCAGGCCTTACCCTCCAACACTTTGGGGAACCCTTCCCCATCTTTCAATGTTACCGACTTGATTAATGCTCTATCTCAATTAGATGACTCCCAGCGGCAGGCAGTTCAGGCCGCTTTGAAGGGGAAGTCCGTTCCCTCTTCATCCTCCAATCCCCCACCGGCCGAGAGTGGTCATCACCTCACTAATGACCAAGCGGTCTTGCACAAACCCCCCTCTTGTCCACCAACGCCTGGTGCGGCCATGCCGGCCCAACAGGCGAGCTACTCAGCGGCTAGGCCCCAATTCTTTCAACCTCCCCAAATTCTAAGGACGCCTATGCCAAATACCTTCATTCCAAATTCGGCCCCGGTCGAGTCAGACACTAACGCTTTGCTACTTCAGAAATTGGCTAGCATGGAAGAAAAACTCAACAAGGTTACTGCTGCCAAGAATGCCCCAGAAATCTCTCTGCCTACGTTGCCAGTTTTTCACTTACCACCTTTTGAGATGCCGAATTTTCGGCGATACAACGAAACTGGTAATCATTTTATTCATTTGAAGGATTTTATGTATGAAACGTCCTTTTGGCAGGGCAACAAAGCCTCATTGGCTTATTTGTTTAGAAGATCTTTAGAGGGGTCAGCCCTCGAGTGGTTCTACTCCCTGGATTCGGCAGATGCTAGTGATTTCGATGTGGTTCAAAGGAAATTCTTGCAGAAATATAGAGACCGGGTTGGACCCTCCCTTTCGGTTACAGATTTGGTTGCAGAGAAAATGAAGCCTGAGGAGGACTTCATCATATTTGCTGATAGATGGTGGTCAATGGCCGAGAAGTTGAAAGATACCTTATCAGAACCGGAACAGGTTAAGATGATTATATCCAATGCAACCCCTCAGTTCCGGCATATACTGGCTATGAACAGATTGACCACCATGGAGGAGCTTTATGAAAGAGCTCGTTATATTCAGACCCAAATGAGAGATTCGCCCATCATGGGCATGTTCGAGCCAAAACCAAGGTTGGTTAAAAAGAATACAAATGTCAACAATAGCGGGCCCACGACTGAGGGCACCGTCATGAATGGGCAAGTTGGCGCGGTCGGCAACCCCACACCCTTTCGCCAATCTAACCCACGACCCCCGCCACCTCCATCACAAGGCACCCTCTTTAATTCACCCCCGCAACACCAATTTACTCCTCAACCTCCTTCGCTCCACCACAAAACCAAGCGCCCCGCGCTGACCCTCCAGCTCCGCAACAATACCACCAAGTACCGCCACCCACTAACTATGGACCGCAACAACAACAGCAAAGGAGACCACTTGGCCCCAAAAGGGCCCACTATCCTCCACTCCCAGAAAGTCTTCCGGATATTTTCAATGCCTTAATGGCCGCCAACCTGCTCATGTTGCCAAGAGAAAGAACAGCGTGGCCCGCTAATGTTGACACGTCCCGTTATTGTATTTTCCACCGCTCTCCTGGTCACAACATTGATCGTTGCTTCCACTTCAAGGACTATATTTATGACTTAAATGACCAGGGTGGCATCAATTGGGACGAGATGAGACAGTTTATCGCCACTATGAAAGAAAGAAGGCCTCCTCGGCAACAGCAGGCTCAGCAGCCACAGCAACCAGCTCCACAGCCGCAACAGCAAGCTCCAGCACCTCAACAAGATATGGGGATTGTCCACAACCCACTGCCGGAGCACCCACCAAATCAGCACGTGAACCCTGTCACATCTCTCCGTGAGCTGGAGAGAGGACAGGGATGGCATGAAGAAAACGCCTCTGTCGGGGCATTTAATCATAATCCAAATCAACCTCCGCGCCTCTTGCGCACCCTTCCTTCTTCTTCTACTCCCCAATTGAGCCGAGCTCTTATACGCCCCGTCAATCCACCTGCTCCCACCAACTCTCCATCCTTGCCAACCCGATTTCTCCTTACCCGCTTACCGCCTCCGCAGCCTACCACACAGCAAACCCCGCCATCCACTACTAACCCTTCACCTTCACCATCTAGACCACTCCTTATCCGCCCGTCACCAACGCCTACTACACCCACCACCACTACTCCTTCACCGGCAAGGATCCCCTCACCATCGGCTCACCCATCTTTTATACCCAGATCTCTCCTCATTCCACCCCCCAGCTCTCCTCGCATTCGGGTATCCCTTTCTACTCCTACGCCACTGATCAACGCCAACACACCCTCTTCCTCTTCTAACCCTCCTCCTTTACTTGCCCCGACAGACGCACGACAAAACGTGGCACCGCTCCGCAGTGGACGGATGTTTCAGTGCATCTTTCCTCAGAGAGAGCAAGAGCCCGCGCATGGGCCGCAAGAGCAAGAACAAGAACAAGAGTCAGTGCCAGGAACTCAGTATGATTTGCTAAAGCATCATGACCGAACTCCAGCAAGAATTTCAATCCTAGAATTAATCAAAAGGTCCACCACTCACCAGCTAGCTCTGAAAGAGTATCTGCAAAAAGTTATGGTCAATGAAGACATCCCTGTTGAGCAGATAACTACAGTATTAACGCCCGCTAGCAGTCAGCCGGCTATCACTTTTCATGAGCATGAACTGGCGCCACTCTCAGCAAGGAAATATGCTCTGTGCATCACGGTTGATATCAATAAGGTGGCGGTGAAACAATGTCTAGTGGACACTGGGGCATCTATCAATGTCTTGCCCCCTAGCACCTTGAAATTATGCGGCATTCCTGAAAACCTGATTCGGCCATCTACTATAACAGTCACAGCATATGACAATACCAAGAAGCCTCCTCTAGGCATGATCACATTAAAAGTCAGTTTAGGCCCAGCTGCAATCACGGTCGATTTCCACATTTTGGACATGGATCCAACATTCAATGGCATTCTGGGCCGCCCCTACATTCAACAACTCGATGCAGTGCCCTCTACAAATCATCAGTGCCTCAAATTTCCACATAAGGGCCGCATTATCAAAGTTACCAGTATGCCTATTCTGCCAGAGGAAGATATACACTTGGCTTCATCAGTTCCTTCTATTTGGCCTGCCAACAAGCTGTTGCTATCAATGCTAGACCTCCCTCACCCACGGCCAATGTCGCCCGAGACTGTCACGACAGTTGCTATGACACCTTTGCCTTCCAAGGGGAGGAAGAAGAAAAGCTTGATAAACACCCCTGGCTGGAAAATTCTAATGAAAATGGGGTATCAAAACGACAAAGGTCTGGGTGCCAGTTGTCAAGGCAGGACTAGGCCTATTAAGCCTCAGAAATTGATTACACGAGGCGGCCTGGGCTACAAAGGGCCGGGCAAAAATGAAGATGAACCATGGGCAGTTATGACATCCACCTTGAAGACAGTTCGTCAGCCGCTTACTTGGACATTGAAGACACATTTTGTCACGGGCGGCGTTCAGAATCATGAGCAGACTACAATAATCACCTCCATTTTAGACTGTCAAGATGTTCATGCAAGACAGTTTGCTCGCCATATTGCACCATTGGCCACTTATAAAGCCCTGGAATCCCTAAGGCCTGATAAAAGAAGAAAGATGGATGATCCAGAGTGTGATTGGTACAGATGGTTCGATATGTATGATATTACTATTGCTTTGAGCCGTCTCTTTATGCCGACTGATCCAGAATGGCCACCACTGATACATGAATTGATTGAAAAGCCGACTGTGATCACAGATAAGAGGCAGTTACTGAGTGACTACACTGACACTGGAGAGCCAGATGTTCCATGAAGAAGGATTTACAACATACAGGCTGTGGGCCGGCCTCTTTTCCCTCACTTCTATGCATCCGTCTCTTCTTGTTTCCCTACATTCTCAATTGTTCTCTCACGTCCCGAGACCGCCGCCAATTATGGTCAGCTTTTCTCCAGATTCACTACATATTTCTCTACCGATTCCTCCCTTGCTCCTCGAGCAATTCTCCAAACTCTCCATCACACCCCCGCGCGGGTCATCTCTCAATCTCCACTCCTCCTGCTATTCTCCCTTCACATTGCTTTCTTCTAGAAAAGGAAAATAAAAATGAAGATAAAGATAAAAATGAAAAAAAATGCCAAAAATCCAACTCTTCAGTCCTCCATCTCCGTTGAGGAGATTTCTTATCTCTTTTCCGAGTGTGTCCCGACCCAGGGGCCACTCTTCCATGATTCATTGATAAATCCTTTCTTCCCCTCTGGTGAGGGGTCTCCTTCTGTATCACCTCCTGTATCCACTTTTTCACCTCCTTCCTTCAATCAAGCTAGTTGTTCCTCTTCCTCTAATGAAATTCATGGGGTAGATTTTCATAAGAAATCCAAGGGTAGGCAAATTCCGCGTAGATTTCTGTTGGAGTTAGCCAGAAGATGCCAGGCTTGTTTAGCCCTTCCTGAATTCGTGGAGAATCTGATCATCCTGCCAGAGTCAGAATATGAGGATGCTAATGTTTCTTATGAGGGTTTAGGTGTCTATGAGATCATGAATGACGAAGACCCTATTGAAGAGGGGGATGACAGTTATGAAGAATATGAGGACGAGACTGATGCCTTTGCCAGTGGTATGAGAAGATTTGATGAACCATCAGCCTCTGTAGAAGAGCCTACCAAAGAAATAAATTTGGGTACCGAAGAAGACCCTAGGATTGTCCTCATCAGCAAGAATTTGCCGCCCTCCGAAGAGGAGGCGCTTATTTTGGTACTTCAAGAATACAAGGACACGTTTGCGTGGAGTTATGAGGATATGCCCGGTTTAGACCCTGCGCTCGTTGAACATCGACTTACACTTAAGCCAGGGTCTGTCCCGATCAAACAACGGTTGAGACGTTTCCACCCTAACATGACTTTAAAAATGAAAGAAGAGGTCGACAAGCTCCATAAGGCTAGATTTGTTAGAGTTGTCCTCTATCCGAATTGGGTGGCCAACATCATCCCAGTCATGAAGAAAGATGGAAAGGTTCGGATTTGCATAGACATTCGGGACCTCAACCGTGCGTGTCCTAAGGATGACTTCCCCCTCCCTCATATTGATGTTTTAATTGATAATACGGCAGGATTTGAGACTCTTTCTTTCATGGATGGTTTTTTCGATTATAGTCAGATTCGCCTGGCTGAAGAAGACCAAGAGAAAACATCATTCACTACACCATGGGGTACTTACTGCTATGTGGTCATGCCCTTTGGACTCAAGAATGCTGGAGCCACCTATCAGAGGGCAATGATGGTAATTTTTCATG
This sequence comes from Amorphophallus konjac, assembly GCA_022559845.1. Taxonomy (NCBI): domain Eukaryota; kingdom Viridiplantae; phylum Streptophyta; class Magnoliopsida; order Alismatales; family Araceae; genus Amorphophallus; species Amorphophallus konjac. Next base: position 355,160,677 of record CM040121.1, read on the forward strand.
ACATGATTCATATTTATATTGAGGTGTATGTGGATGACCTGGTAGTAAAATCAAGGACAAGGATTGAGCATCCTGGGGTTCTAGCTAAAGTCTTGCAAAGATCACGAGAATATCAATTGAAAATGAACCCCAAGAAGTGTGTATTTGGCGTATCATCAGGGAAGTTGCTTGGATTCATTGTCAGCAAAAGAGGAATTGAAGTTGATCCCAACAAGGCGAAGGCCATCAGAGACATGCCTCCTCCCAAGAATTTGAATGAAGTTCAAGGATTGATCGGAAGGTTGCAATTTATTCGCCGCTTTGTCTCTCAGCATCCACAAAGATGTAGGCCGTTTTACGAGCTTACTAAACCGGGAGTCAAGTTTAATTGGGATGACAAGTGTCAGGCAGCCTTTGACGGATTGAAGGATTATTTGGCCAATCCTCCTGTCCTAAGGCCGCCGATCCCAGGCAAACCACTTATTCTCTATGTTTTGGTCCTGGATGACTCTGTAGGTGCTGTCCTAGCTCAAGTGGATGAAGAAGGTAAGGAGAGGGCAGCATACTACTTGTCTAAACTTCTAAACCCTTGTGAGCAGAGGTACTCAGCCATGGAGAAGACTTGCGCTACTTTAGTCTGGGTAGTTCAGAAGTTAAAACACTATTTCTTAGCTTACGAGGTTCACCTCATTGCTCGCATGAATCCAATTAAATTCCTTCTCGAAAAATCTGTCCTCACTGATCGATTAGCACGCTGGCAAAGCTTCCTTTCTCAGTTTGATATCACTTACATTCAACAGAAAGCTATCAAAGGCTGCGCCATTGCCGAACATCTTGCTCACCACCCTCTCCCCCGATTTGATCCTGTCAATTCGGAGTTTCCAGACGAAGAACTAATGTCCATTAATCGACCCCACGATTCTATGTGGACGTTACATTTTGATGGAGCTCTAAATTCCCAAGGAAGAGGGATCGGCATGGTTCTTTTAACACTGGAAGGGGTCACCATCCCATTTGTTGCTCGGCTTACTTTCCCTGTCACGAACAATATAGCTGAGTATGAGGCTCTTTTTGCCGGTCTTCAAACCGCTCATCAATATGGTGTTACTCACTTGCGAATTGTGGGTGATAGTCAGCTTATTCTGCGCCAGGTGCTTGTCAAGTGCCGCACTATCAATCCTAAGCTCAAGCCCTACCAGGAACTTGCTTCAGCTTATGCCAAACTCTTCACCAAGTTAATCTTTGTTCATGTCCCTCGTAGCTAGAATATCCTAGCCGATGCTCTTGCATCTTTGGCCTCTGCTCTAGTCTTTCCTCCTGAGCGTGATTTTCATGTCCCTCTGATTCATCAGCGTGACACTCCAGCTATTAAGGATCGTGCCTTCCTCGATATTAGGGATAAGGTGCTCGAGAAGGTCAGGCAGAAGGAAGCTCTTAAAGGCAAAGAGGTCATGCTTTTGGATTGGCAAGAAGAATTGGCTGACGAAGAGAAACCTTGGTATTATGAGATTGCCAGATATTGCAATGATCAATCCTATCCCGATGAGGCCACGGCAGAAGAGAAGAAAGCAATTAGAAGAGTGGCTCAACGTTATGTTTTGGTTGGGGGTGTGCTCTACAGAAGAGGACTCACAGGTGTTTTATTAAGATGCCTCGACGACGATGAATCTTGGAGGGTTGTGGAAGAGGCGCATTCTGGAGTGTGTGGTGGTCATGTGAACAGCCAGATGTTAGCTAAGAAGATCCTTAGGCTAGGCTTCTATTGGCCAACTCTAGAAGAGGATTGCTCCATCTATGTTCGAAGGTGTGTTAAGTGCCAATTGCACGCCGACAAAATTCATTCTCCGGCTTCTTCACTCCATCCTATGTCCTCCCCATGGCCTTTCTCCATGTGGGCTTTTGATATCATTGGACCTCTTGGTGATTCAAACCTCCTGACCAAGCAAAAGTCGTTCATCCTGACGGCAACGGAATACTTCACCAAGTGGGCGGAAGCAGAAGCTTACGTGGAGATTAAAGCGTCAACAGTTTGCAAATTCATAATGAAGAACATCATCGCGAGGTTCGGCATCCCGAGTACCATCGTCACCGACAATGGACCTCAATTTATCTCCCAGGAGCTCAAAGATCTATGCAACAGGTATAACATTGCATTGCATCATTCTTCTCCCTATTATCCGCAGGGCAATGGCCAAGCAGAGGCAACTAATAAAACTTTGATCGAAATTGTTAAGAAGACGTGTGAGGCTAATAAATTTTCAGATTGGCCAGACAAGCTAGTTGAAGCTCTCTGGGCCTATCGCACTTCCATTCGTACCCCTACTGGGCAAACCCCTTTCGCCCTCACTTATGGAATGGAGGCGGTAGTCCCTTATGAGATTCTCATTCCATCTTTGCGAGTACAATTGGACAAGGAACTCCCTATTGATGAGCGTCGTGATTCGCTCCTTGCTCAATTGGAACTCCTAGATGAGAAGCGTCTGGTCGCCGCTGAGCATGCGCGTGTTTATCAAAACAGGCTGTCACGTTTTTATCAAAAGAAAGTAATTGAGAGAAAATTCAAAGTCGGTGAGATGGTAATCAAGAGAATTTTCGTAAAACCTGGTGGACCTCGCTCAAAACTCCAACCAAACTGGGAAGGACCATTTGTTATAAAAGATGCTTATCCTGGCAATACTTATAAATTGATTAATGCTGAAGGACAAGAGCTAACTCATCCTTGGAATGGTCTGTACCTTAAGAAATATTACCCCTAATCCAAAAAAACTAAAAAATATATATAATAGAATTTTCCAAAAACAAAAACAAAAAAAAGCTCCAAAAAAATATAGAATTTTCCAAAATCCAAAAAAAATATATATATATTGAAAAGGGTTGCCATGGCACACAAGGGCTCAAGGTCTGAAAGGTCAAAATTCAGAATTCATTCATCAGTCTTGTTAGCTCAAAAGGGGGTTGACACCCGCACACATTACACACTTAAACCGTGAACTCAAGTGGTGCAAAATCCGATGGGAAGCCAAAAACCTGACTAAAGGTGAAGACGATGCCCATTCTTTTTCTCTTCGGCCCATAAGGGAGGAAAGGAAGTCTCGGGGTAGATCCACCAAGCCTATCCGCCGCCCTAGTAGGTGGAAGTCAGGGCCCAAAAGGGAACAAATGCCACAAAGGCCCAAGTACAATTAGGTTTATTCTTCAGCAATGCAAATCAGTTCCAAAGTGAAAGTCAAATCATGAAAAGAAAAGCATGTCAAGAGGGCAAAGTCCCCGCAAGGAAAACCTTGGGCGTATGCATGCAAAATAAATGAGGCAAAAGGCAACAAAGTTTCCCTACGCCGAAGACCGAACCCCAACAGGCATAGGGTAAGGGGAAGTGGTTTTATCAAGAGCTTCTCAGAATCTCTTATGGGCTTCCTTATATCTTCGTTTTCTTTGTGGTAAGTCATAAACCAGCAGAATGGTCAAGGCTAACCTAGGAGATTGTACCATGCGAAATCTCGGGTATAATTAACTATTATTACGTCGCCCCCCTTTTGATTAATCAAGAAAGACCAACGAATTTTAAATAGTGACCGTGTAGGATTAAGAGCCAGGGTGGCTTTGTCAACCCAAAGAAAAAGAATAAACGCCTTTGATTAAGGCGCTTTTATTCAATTCACGCCTTCCTTAAGGTCGTCTCTTTTAAAATAACGCCCACATGTATGGTCGTCTTTTCAACAACATTCAAAAAAAACGTTTTCAAATTCACGCCGTCACCTAGGGCGTCTTTTGTTGGAATAACGACCTAATCTAGGGCGCGTCTTTTGAAAAATAGAAGAAAAAATATATAAAAGGAAAAGAAAAAGAAAGAGGAAATAGGGTTTATTCTTCATGTGCGTGCTTGCATTATTGCATAGGGCATCTTGATTATTGTTTGCATACGTGTGCTTGCGTGTTGCATCTCCCTTTATTGGTTATTTCATTTACCTTATTGATTAAAGGCTTGGCCCCTTGACCCGTTATCAAGGTCAAAAGTAAAGGCACCCCTTGCTTATTGAGCAAGGGGCCAAGTTGAACAGATGAATTAACCTGTTTATTCAAGTGTGAACCATAGCTGCAGGTACACGGCAAAGTAAGGTAAAACAAAGAACGTGGAAAAGAAGCAAAATACATAACCATAAGTACACAACTACACAAGTGCTCAGGTAACAAAGATGTCAATCTCATATACATATACATCATAAATATCTGAGTACAGGTGTGAGGGTAGAGGAGTACAAGTAAGTCTCTCAGCTCTCGCCTCCACCCTCCTCTCTCCTACTCTCTACCTCGTCCTCCCCGTCCCGAGGAGGCGCTGGTGGAGGAGGCATGGGCCCCCGAGAAGAAGCTGGAACTCGAGCCTGGCCCCCTGCCTCGCTCCTCTCTCGAAGAGAAGAACCCCCCACAAAGGTGGAGTTGGTGAAGGAGTACCCTGCAGCATGAGCTCGCTCACGCCCTCGCTGGAGACGCTCCTCAGCAACTCGTAGCCACTCCTGAAAAAGGACCAGCTGGGTCCTCGAGTCTGCCAGCTCACGCTCGTGTGCTACCACTAGCTCCTGGTACCGGGCACGCTCTGACTGCTGTAGCTCGTGGTGACGGGCACGGTCCGCCAGGTGCTCCTCCCGCTCTCGAGCACGCTCTCTCCGCTCCAGCTCGAGGGCAACCCGCAGCTCTGCTACGTCCTGGGGCAGCTCCTCCCGTCGCCTCAAGGACCGCTCCAGCTCTGTAATCCGCTGCTCGCGGATCCCCAACTCTGTCCCGGCCAGGGCAGCCTGGGTACGTGCCGCCTGTAACTGTCTGGTCTGCAAACAGGTAAACAAATCATCAGTTCCATAGTTCAATAATTCATGAAATATGCAATGCATGACGAAAGTAAATCACTCACCTGGGCAGTCATCGCCTGCTGTCCCTCGCAGACGCAAGCAAGAGCGGCTCGAAGCTCCCCAGTTTGAAAAATGAATTTTATCAGTGCATAATTATATAATCAATAATTGAGTGAGGTTTGAGTTTTGGAATTTACCCGTGAGGCGAGGTCGCGCTCTGCAGCTAACCGCTCCCGCTAGCTGCTCTGCTAGTGCGGTCACCTCTGCACTGGGTCCCCTCGAGCTAGAGGCCTCCCCTGCATCTCTCCCTACTGCTCCCTGCTGGGCACGCTGCATTTATTAAAATTTTCAGTGGCTAATCATCAAAAATTCAACAAAAATTCATTTGCATATAGAAATAATTTAAACACTCACCAGGGTCTCTAGGTCGGCTCGTGTGGCAGCTAGCTGGTCCTCCAGGCTGTGTAGATGGGCCTGGGCATCCATCGCCGCTATGTCCCGTGCATCCTGCATCCATCATATATTAGTCGCATAATAAAAACAATTGCATTTAATTTAGAAGCAACTGCATTCATACATACCCCTAAGACCCTCATCTGGGGTCGGCCGGCGTAAACCTCCCAGTAGCGTCGGAGGTACGCGGAGCTGTCAGTCGCTTGGGAGGTGACTCGGGTCCCGCCTCGCCGCCAGTCGGCGTACTGCTCCTCAAACCGCACCCTCCAGTCGATCGCCTTCGTGCGACGCGCGTCTTCTTCCTGATCCCTCGTGGCTCCCCGACCTCTATCCACTCCTGGTGTAGGCCCAGGGTCCTCATCACCAACCTAAGCCGTAACGGCTCGATCTCGCTCAGGCAATGAACCCAGAGCTCATGCCCAAAACGAGGTCGATCCGCTACGACCCACGGCTGGCCCTCGTCAGTCATCCCCTCATAAGGCCTCCATCGCACCTGCATCCATGAACATGCATGTCATCTCATCATAATCATAATAAATTCAAAATAAACATAAAAAAAATGCATCATTCATACCAGCGAGGGAGGGAAGTCACAGAACTCTCTCCGTAGCACCCACAACTCGTAGCCAAGTGGGGCTCCAAACACAACCGGTAGCCAGCGCCGTGCTAGAGGGAAAGCACCCTCACCTCCTGGCCGTGGGTCGGCGCGCCCCATGGGCATGTACAGATGGCTCCAAACCTGCATCCATGCATTGCATTAGTAAGGCATTCACATGCATACGTAAAAAAAAAAAAAGAGAGAATATATAAGTGCATACCTGAAGAAAAGGTGAGAAGCCACTGACAGTTGTCTCTCGCCCTGTCCCCGTGGACAGGTCGGCCATCATGTGCACCAGCAGCGCCGCTCCCCAGGTGTATCTGCCAACTCCCTCTAAGTCCTCGAGGATCCCTAGGAACCGGCAGTTGATGACGTCGCCCTTCGTCCTGAGCAATAGCCTCCCGAGCAGCAGCAGTAGGAACCTCCTCAAGTCTCGGTCTGCTCTCTCCCTGTCAGCTGGGTCCTGGCAATAGACTGCCCTAGCCCCATCGATCAATCTCTGTGAGAACTGCTGTAAGGACTCCCCTGACCTATGCCTAGCATCCCCTAAGCCCATCACTGTAGTCAGGTCGGTGCGGAAGATAGTCCTACACTCGCTAGGCGTCTCGTAGACCATCTCTAGCCCTAGCAGCCTCTGGGCAAGCTCGGTATAGTCTGGTAAGGTGATCCCGCTCACTGCCTCCCCGTCTACCCTAAGTCCAGTGATCCTAGCTACATCCTCTAGGGTAGGAACCATATGTCCCCAAGGCATCAGGAATGCCCGGCTAGTCCTATCCCATCTCTCCCTCAGAACCTGGATAAGTGGTAGGTCGGGTCTAACTGGCTCTATGCTAAGGAAGGCCCCAAACCCCATAGCATCTACCCTGGCTCTCTGGAACTCGGGGAGGCCGTAATATGCTGCTCGGACCATGACCCAGGAGATTCGTGTCCTCATCAACCCCTGCACGCATAAGGAAAGAAATTTTGGTTTAATTGTTCAATTATTCTTGTTGAAATTCGCTTAATTGCCTTGGTTTGAGATATTGATGTTTGATTTAATTAACGACCTACCCTAGGTCGTTGTTTTTCTAAGAAACGCCCCGGTGAGAGGCGTGGTTCTGTGGTTAATTTCTAAATTCCTAAAGGTTTTTCAATTGACGCCCGTCCCAGGGTCGTCCTTTCATTAAAGTAATGCCCCTGTGTAGGGCGTTTTCTGTTAAAATGATTTTTGGGTTTAATAATTTATTCTAGAATTAATGAAATGGACGACCATCCTTGTGGTCGTTATCTGTTGAATTGACGCCCCGATGGAGGGCGTTGTTTTCCAGGGTTGTGAAAATAAAATAAAAACAGCATGCGATATAAATCATGGAAAATATATAATTGAACAAATGCACGGAATTAACAGCATGATTAATATGGAAAAATGATAATTTAAATGGACAACATGCTCTAGGGCGTGTTTTCATAATGTTAATTATTTTTAAGGAAATAAAATGAATTCACGACCGCAGGTATGGGCGTCTGTTCTTTAATTCACGACACCCCTGGGGGCGTCTTATTTATGAGTTGCAGGTTTTCTCGCCCGAGGGCTATGGAAATTGGGGTAAAAATAAAATAAATTTGAAAAAAATGGAAATTGGGTTGGGGGCCTACCTTGTGGCGTTTGGGTTCTTCCCGTGGAGGGCGTGGCTGACGAGGCCGCCGGAGTTGACCGGGGCGAGGAGCGGCCGCCGTCGTGGCCGGTGGCGCATCACCGTCTTCGTGATCATCGTCACCACCTTCTTCCTCACCGCCGTCTTCTCCCTCTACGTTGCCTTCTTCGTCTTCGCCATCATCATCTTCTTCTTCTTCGCCTTGTCCTCCGGCCTCGTCGCCGGCTGTCGCCGTCGGAGCCTCCTCGGCCGTCGGATCTTACTCGGCCGCCGCGAGGGGGGCATCCTCGTGGGCATGTTCGCCCTCCAGATCCACGACCTCCAGGGCGGCCACCCTCTGCCGCTTAAGTCCACCGGCCATGGCTAGGGCTAGGGTGTAGAGGAGGGAGAGAGATAGAGAGAGAGAATGAGAAGGATGGGAGGTTTCGGTTAGGGTTGCAGAAGAGAAGAGAGAAAGAGGGAAAGAGGATGAAGGAAGAAGAAGAAAGGAGGGAAAGTTAAGTCGAACGGTCAAAAAGAATTAACGACGTAAGGAAGGCCGTGTCTTATGAAATTAACGACTAAAACAAGGGCGTTTCTTGATAATTGATGACATTGCTTAAGGCGTTATTTTTATTTGCATGGGGAATGATAACCGTCATCAGACGCATTCAATGGGGATTGATTGATGTGATGGGAGTAATGATTACTGTTTCTGAGTAACGACTACGCTTGAGGCGTTATTTATATAAAACGTGGCTTTCCCAAAGGCGTTACTTTTGGAATTTCAACGAATACTTTTTGGAATATAAATCGAATTAACGCCTTGTCTTAAGACGTTATTCAGTTAACGCCCATATGTGAAGGCGTCAATTATGAGAGATCAATCATTGAAGACGACGTTGGCTGAGGCGTCACTTTGTGAATTCACGACATTGACTGAGTCGTTATTTGCAATAGAACTGCAGGTTATTGGAAGATTTAATCAGAAACACTGTGTTATGGCTCAATCAGAATATTATCATTGATTTATTGGAAGAAAGATTACATTGCTTCAATGAGCTACTTTGGGCCTCAAGCTTCTTAAAGCTATTACATAAGACTTCCACTGTTCTCTGTCTTCTTCTAAGTTTTCCACAGGATGATGAGCCTTGTTGATTTTCCACAGAGCTTGGATAGTGGTGCATTCTTCTCCATCTTCATTGCTGCCAAGGTCCCGTGTCTTGATCGGAGGGAGATGAGATGGATCTTCAAATACTTGCCGTGGAAGCCCGAGTTGAGGAAGGCACCGATGTGAGTTATACAGAACGAATTCTGAAGCACCTATGAGTTGAAGGTCCGTCCCGGGGGAAAATCTTGCACAGAGTTCTTGAGTCTTGAGTATTCCCGGGGCGCAAGTGAAGAGGTTCTTTGGCATTACTTTGAGGTGTTCTCTCCATTCCGCTCTCTTCTTAATCTGAGGAATCCGGTTCGTCACCCTATTGCTTATCCCAAGTGAACCGGTCATGTAAGAGAGTGGGCTCCTTGAGAAGATTCTTGAGGATTGTTGGGCCTCATCACATGGATCGAACTTGAAGTGGAGATCTACCCAACTTGAGAGTGCTAGCATGCATCCGTAGATGGGTCTTCCCATCGCCGCCGAGGTAAGCCCACTATAGAGATAGGCTAGGATAGCCGGTCCAACTCTCTCTCCTTCCCATAAGCTCACTATTGCGCTTAATTGGGCCTCCTCTAGGAAATCCTCCGTGGATGGGAATAAGAGTGCTCCCGCTAAGCATACCACGAAGGCCTTCGTCACCCGTTCGATCTCTTCTTCTTCTTTAGCTTGATCCGCTCTCTTGTAAACCCATGAGGCAAGCTTTAGAAGATTAATTCCTTTAGTGACCTTGATTTGGTTCACTAAGTTTTGGCTAGGTATCAATGTGGTTAATAGTTCATGTGAGGAGATTGGTTTTGGCATGATGGCCATCTTCTCTTCATCCCCTTGATTCATCCTCTTCAAGCCTAAGATCAACTCTAATTCTGCCAATAGGATGGTGGCTTCAAAGGTTGAGAATAGAAAGGTGTGAGTGGAAGGGTGCCATATTTCAGTTAGAGCTCCTATGGCAGCCCAATTTAAGTGGATTTGGTCATAGTGTTTGGCATGGGTAACTAGACCTAGAAGGTGCCATCTTGCTAAGTACACCCTCATATCTGAAGAAAATTTGGAGAGGAGAAGGGGCAGCCACTTAATCTTTGTGAATCTCCTAGCACCTGGGACATTTGGGTAGTCCTGAGGAAGAAGGAAAAGAAAAAATAGAGACAGACATGAGCATACAGAAGAAATATGAAGAAGCAGTTTGAAAGAGCAGTAGTTCGGGGAAGATATAAAAGAAGGAACAGAGAATCAATCTTTACCTGATTTAATGCAATGCGGTTGCTGATGTGCCCGTTGATCTCAGATAAACTGGGAGTTGAAATCTTGGATCTTTTGATGGCTCTCTCCATTTTCGGTCGGCAGGAGGAGTTGAGCGATTGCAGTGCCTGCAGAAGAACACGAGCAGTAGCAGGAGCAGAAGAAGCAGGATTCGATGAATTTGTTTTGATTGATCTAGAGAGGTTCCTTCCTTTTATGGAGGTCTGAAGGGTCTTAAGGCTGTTCGGAGTTGGAAGTTTGATTGCCATTAGGATTGGGTTTCGCTTTCGATTTGGAAACGGAAGCATGTTGTTAATTAACGTCTTCTGTTGGGGCGTCAATTGTTAAATTGACGACTCAACAGAGGTCGTGTTTTATTTAGCGCCCCTGGATGGGTCATCTTCTTCTTGAAACTCTCGGTGCATTTAACGTCTTAATGAAGGGCGTGTTTTATGTTTTGACGCCCTAATGTCAGGCGCCTTTCATGCTTTTGACGCCTTTCCCTCCAGTCGTGATTTTATTTGCTCACATGTTTGACTCCTCTATATGCTTTAATGAACTTAAGTGCTATTCTTTGGTTGGAATTGTCTTTTTAATTAAAGCACTTATGATCATATCTCGAGGGTTATTGTTATAAGGGCTAATGAATTTTCAAGTGCAGAAGATTGCAGGTTCGGAGATGCTTGGATACTCGTCGGAGCAACATCATTATTTTCTTGTATTTCTTTTCTGTAAGCATTGTTACTATATGATATTCTTATGCTATTATAACATATCAAGGACCTTGTGGTTATGATGAACCTAGAATTTGAGTTCCCCTTCATCAAAAATAGTGATAGTTCCAGGAGAGTCTTGATCACACAGATAGGCTGTTGAGTCATTAAAGGTCTGGGACGATGGTTCCACTTTCTGGGTTGATGCGCGGACAAACGGGCTTCGGCTTAGTGTCAGCTCAGAGATCTGGATTCTTGACCAAATCTAGATGGCTTAGCAATATTATCCTTGATTATTTTCTATTTTTTAGTTTGTTTTATCTTTTCCTTTTAGCCCAGCATGCATCATGTAGGACTTTGAGCTTCGTGCTGAAAATCTTCATATTATGGTAATAATGAAGGTCACTCGCTCTTAATTGAGTTGACATGAGATATTCCACTCCAAATTGAGTACTTTATTCTCTCTGAAGCCGCTCAGGCTATTTCCTTGAAACTGTCCTTTGCTGGGTCTTCATCTCAATTCTCTTTATTTTCCTGTAAATCCACCTTGGTTGTAGCACGTCCACATTGGCTGGTAACCGCTCTCCAATGGTGTCTCCCTGTCGTGCCCACGTGCACATTTTTCTTACTTAGTTTAGTCTCCTTTATCCAGCAAATCGATGCTTCCTTGGAATTACTCGGAGTTGTTTCACTTTAAATCTGGGAAAGATTTCCAATACTTAGTGTCTGAGGCATGTCACATCACACCTTGGCATCTACTTATCAGTTCGTTCCACTTCATTTCGCTTGTTGCACTTTCTCTCCATTTTGTCTCACTCCCTTGCAAAGCAGACGCCAAGGCGGGACAGCTGTAGACACGCCAAAATTGACGCTTTGTTGATCAAATCTCATGTCACTATGATAATACCCCAAAGTGAACTTCAATATTTTTATAATATAAAGTTTTTCTAATTTTGTGTGTTTTCTTCGCATTTTGTGCAATTTTTTGTGATTCACGACTTTTCCTAGGGCGTGTTTTAATTAACGGCCCTGCCTTAGGCGCGTTCTAAAGAAAGGATGACCAATTGTAAGGGCGTCAATTCCTGGTGTTTTACGAGTCCCACCCTGATTAAAATCAATGATTAACGTCCTTCCATAGGACGTGTTTTGTTTAACGCCTTTGCTTCAGGCGTCTCTTTGCAATTTTCAAATAGAGAAGGTTTTTATTACCAAAATTGAATCCAGGAAGTGACGCCTTAAGCCAGGTCGTGTCTTAAATTAACGTCCTTGGGCAGGTCGTCAATTCTAAATTGACGCCCTTTTGTAGGTCGTGTCTCACCCTTTCATGTCCTGCTTAAACTCACCTTTCCTGAAGAGTTCCCTACCTTTCTCGGTCACCTTGCTCGATCGGAGAACTAGAGTCCTTACCGTTGATGACCACTACCTATTCTTATCTCCCCAAATCCGTGTCTATCTTTGATCGAAACCTTATAAAAGGATTCCCTAGTCAATCTCGCGCGAGGTTAGAGCAGGGGGTTGTTGTTACGGTGTTAGCAGAGAAGAGTTTCTCTTCATCCGTGTGATTTCTTCATCTTCCTCTGCTTCCTGCTGCTCCGGTGGTTCTCCCTTTGCTGTTTACAGGAACAGCAGGGGTTTCTCTCTTTTGTTTGTATTTGTCTTCATCGTATCATCACGTCCATCGTTTTTTCTCCTTTTGCATTAGTATTGCATCTCCTCTCCTCTCCCTATTTCTCTAGGGGTTTTAAAACCAAACAAAAAAGGTGTGCATGCTATATTCTTATTTCATCATCATACTGTTTCTTGGATTGATACTACACTCACTCTCGACTAATCCACTATTCTTTTACTTGTTTGTTCTTTGTTTCGAGGTAATCAACAAGGAGAATCCCCTTCGTCGACCGGCCGATAGAAGGTGGAGGAAGGAATCCACATCCATCCCGCATCCTATTATCACCAGGTATTCGCGATCATCTTTTCTTCTTATTGAGGTAATCCCTCTGGCGATCACACTCCTTAGTAGCACCACGTGCTCTTTTACTCCCCTTTTTCATTATTCTTCTTATTATTCATCATATTCTTATTACTGCACATATTTTCCTTTAAGCGTGGATTTTCCATGATCCACATCCTCTATCTTATCAATCTTGTTAATTACATTGTGCGCTAGTTTGTGTTTTAATTGGACATAGTTTTTCGTAGAAGGATCTATTCACCCCCCCTCTAGATCTGTGTTCCTGCACTACGGGACCCAACAAGTATAAACTTCAAATCTTCCTCCTTCCATAGGCAACGTGAGTATAGGGGTAGTAGTTAGACAATCTTTTAGAGTCTGAAAGCTTTTCTAACATTCCTTGGACCATATATAAGGGATCTCCTTCCTTGTTAATCTTGTTAAAGATACTGCGATGTTGGAGAAGTCCTTAATAAATCTTCTATAATATTCTACCAATCCCACGAAGCTTCGAATTTCAATCATGCTAGTAGGTCTCTCCCAATTCTTTACAGCTTTGACCTTTGAAGGATCGACCGCAATACCCTTCTGGGAAATTATGTGACCTAGAAAAGAAACTTCTTCTAGCCAGAAATCACACTTGCTAAGCTTAGCATATAGTTTGTGATCTCTTAATAACTGCAAGGCTTTATTGAGATGTTCTTCATGCTCCATCTTTGACTTGGAACAGATCAAAATGTCGTCAATAAAGACCACAACAAATTGATCAAGGTATGGCCTGAATACACTGTTCATTAATTGCATAAATGCAACAGGCGCATTGGTTAGGCCGAAAGGCATAACAGTGAACTCATAGTGTCCATACCTACTCCTGAATGCCGTTTTATGAATATCCCCTTTCTTGATCTTCAATTGATGATAACCAGATCTGAGATCAAGTTTTGAAAAATATCGAGCTCCCGAAATCTGGTCAAATAGTTCATCAATCCTCGGCAATATTGGATATTTATTCTTGATTGTAGTTGGTTCAATTGTCGGTAGTCAACACACAATCTCATTGACCTATCCTTCTTTTTGACAAATAAGACAGGGGCTCCCCATGGTGAAGTACTCGGTCGGATGAATCCCTTCTCCAATAACTCCATCAGTTGTTCTTTTAACTCCTTCATTTCGATAGGGGACATCCGATACGGAGCCTTAGAAATAGGTGTAGCTCCCGAAATTAAATCAATAGAAAAGACCACTTCTCTCTCCGGAGGAATACCAGGCAACTCGTCCGATAATACATCAGAATAATCCCGAACAATAGGAATATCCTCCAGATTGGGTTCCTTATGCTTGGTCATAGTCATAGAAACTAAGATAGCCGCATAACCCTTCTTCAATAACTTATCAGCTTTAAGGGCCGAAATAAGGGATAGGTGTCTAGAATGCCTGACACTAGAAAATAAGAGGTTGGGGTACCCACTAAAGGTCACCGTACCCAATTTGCAGTTAACACTAGCACCATATGTAGATAACCAGTCAGCTCCCAAAATAATATCATATCCTTCCATCTCCATGCATATTAAGTCAGCCGGTAGGTTGTAACCGTTGACTAGAACTTCACTAGTAGGGTAGAAATATTTAATCTTCGATCCCGCTCCAATAGGAGTAGTAATAGTAAGTTTAGGTTTTAACGGGACATGCCTCATCGGCACAGTATCAGCAAAGCTCTTAGATATAAATGAATGCGTTGCTCTAGTGTCAAATAAAATAGAGGTGAGCTTTGAGCAAACAGAAAGAGTACCTTCCACAATGCCTCCTTCTTCTGTAACTTCCGCATCCCTAAGAGCTTGAAGTCTACCTTACTTTTTGATGGCAACTAGAAGTTTTTCCGGCGAAGCTTGCTCGTTGAGGAGTGGACAATTCGGGATTCTATGTTCTCGACTCTCACAGCGAAGACAGGCACCAAGTCTTCTCCAGCACTCTTCCGCCTTATGTCCGGGCTTCTCACAATGCTTGCATAGTTCCTTTGATGGGGTAACAAAAGGGACAATTTGTTTATCATTCCATCTTGGCTTCGTGTCCTTTTGGAAATTATGCACATCTTTAAGAGAGTTACGCCCATCATTGGGCCGCTTCTTCTCGAAGGAGGGCTTGAAGTTACCAGAGCTAGTTACTGGATCCTTCTTGGCATCTCTTCCCCGGATGCGATCAGACATCTCCGTTGCATCTTCCAGGAGTTGGGCTCTTCTCACCGCATCGGCATAAACTTGGATATCCATCGGGGCGAGTTGAGTAATATACTGGGGCTTTAAGCCATTTAACAATCTTCTCGCCTTCATCTTTTTAGTACCCACAAGGTGTGGTGCGTATCGGGACAATCTTACGAATTGAGCATCATACTCTGCCACCGTCAAACTCCTTTGTTTTAAGGAAGCAAATTCGGCAGCTTTCCTCTCTTGAACTCGGTCGGAGAAGTACTTATTGTTGAAGTGTTCCACAAACTCTTCCCACAACACCTAGTCGTACAATAGAGTTGCTTCAACCGACTCCCACCAAGTACGAGCATCCCTTTCTAACTGAAAGGTAGCGAGTATGTCACGTCCCGAGCTTTTAATACAGCGAAAGATAATTTCAAGAAACATGAACAGCCGACATGGTAAGCCTCTTACATGAAAGAATAATCAGAGCGCATGACAATCACACACACATAAGATGAAATTGCACATCAATTTAATCAACTTTCACTTCCATTAATACTGATAAAAATCCAAGTACATAGACTATTCCAACTCACTTAAATCTATTTGACTCAATAAAAAGAAAATTACATGAACTCGATCTAGACATCATTAACTTCCTAAGTCTTCACTCTCAATTTTATGAGAGTCTCATTCGCTCTCGGATCCACCACTTGAATAACTTGAATCCGAATCCGAATCACTTGTATCTCCTGAAAAGATTGGAAAGTAGGTAATGAGCACACTTGCCCAGTAGATATCTTCGCATCAACATGAAGTTAATATTATAGTGATTAGTGTTTTAGCTCTAAAGAATAAGGTAAAATCATGCGAACGCGATAAATCATGTAAATAAACCAAAGTAACAAGACATGATCAAGTTAAGATATGATGGAGCAAGCATGATCAAGTAAGAATGTAATTATGGCCGTTCATGAACAAGAATGTAACGAGAATGTACTAGAACGTCATGTAACAAGCAAGGAAGTACTTTTTCACTTAATAGCAAGTACTTCATGAATTTCTGTTGATAATTCACTTCATGAGCCGTGGATATTTCACTTATTTATAAAGAAAGTACTCCCAGCGTAATGCGATGCTAGTAGCATCATACCCCCATGGTTTATAATAGTATGGTTCCGATAATCAGTCGAGGGGACTAGCAGAGAGCCCTTGAACACAATCAGTGCTCGAACTGCATCTTCAAGTATAAATCAAGCTACTTCCACGTATATAGCCATAAAGTTGGCCACGCATGTAATAAGTTCAACGAATGTTCAAGACTTAGCGTCAATAAGAATGCACCAAATATAGATTCATGAGTTCAAGAAATGCATTAATAACTAAGTTATGCCTTGGAGAAAATTTGACAACATAATGGTGCGTTCTTTATCTTTCACAATTTATCTTAGATATGTTTGAACAAGGTTACAAGTCCTAGACTATCATTAGTCAATCTAGGATTATAGGAATATTACCCCTTTGGTCAAACTTCGGGTCAACAGTACTCAGGAAATTTAGCGGTCAAAAATTGGGCTGCTATATTAAAATGGCGGTCTAATATTGTGCCGCTAGAGTGGGCTGAATCCAGAAAGAAATTAGTTTGGACTCAGAGAACTTGGCGGTCAGATACTGGACCGTTAATGGGATGTAGCGGTCGAGTATTGAACCGTTAATGGACAGAATTTCAGAAAATGTCAATAGTGCTTTCTAGATAATTAGGCTTTAATGGTACAACCAGCTCGGCGTCCTAGTGAGAATCCCAGACTCGCGGAGACTTACGGAGGCCTTGAAACAAGATTTCCTAGTCCATTGGAAGGAATATCCAAAGGAGAGGTTATCAAGTCCAAGCTTATGTTCTTAATGTGCAAAGTCTAACTAATGGTCATATACTGGGATATATGTCATGAACTTACAGAAATTGACTCTGAGATAAGAAGATAATATGTACTATGATAAACCAACGTTCAATCTCGTTAATGTAGCGTTTAAACCATGATTTAATACAAGATTATATGGTTTTTGGGCATGAAATTATCATATGCTTAAAAATAATCCCAAGCACCATAAAGAACTTTAACTCACGATTACGAATCAGTAAATAAAAACTCAGAGTAGTAAATAACATTAAGACATTTTAGAACATAGTTAACTAGGCTTATTTATAAGCTAAATGGACTGCTCTTGATTCTGTCTCGGGTTGACAGAAATCAGAACATTGGCGGTCTATTATAGAGCCATTACCGCAAGTTGGCGGTTTATCGTAAGGCCGCCTGAGGGACTTTAACAGTCTATTTCTGGTCTGCCATAGGTTTTATAAAAATCACATTTTAGGGTGACTAGCGGTTTATCGTAGCGCCGCTACACAAGGTTGGCTGTCGAAGATTAGGCCGCTAGAGCATGTCTGATAGTAAATTAAATAAGAAGAAACTAATGTTTAAAATGCATCATGTCTGGAAATCAACATCTATAAACTTCCCTATCATGATAGAATGAAGGTTAGGCTAACAATATGCATGGGATTTCTGTGAATTAATGAGAGAGTTTCTCTTAACTTAATTAGGGCTAAAATTATGCATGGATGTATACTAGATGCATAAAACATGAAATTCTTGATGCATAGATCATGAAATCTAGTAAAACAAGAGGGCTTTTATCCCTAGAATGATATTTTAGCCGTTCATGAGCTGACCTACCTCTGTTAAGTCTTTTAGAGATTGAATTTCAGACTGGAAGTCCACCCTAGTTCTGCACTTCTTGTGACAAATCAGAAACTTCTCGTTGCTCTAACTCCTTACTCTCTTGACCTATGGATGTGAAATTTGGAGGGTAAGAAGAAGATACTCAGGGGAACGAAAAGTTCTAAAGGTTCCAGTTCTAAATACCTTGTTTTGGATCCTAAATTCCTTGAACTTAAAAACCCGTTGCATAGTCTCCTAGGTCGTTGTTGTGAAACCAGCAACTTTGGGCGCCTCTAACTCCCTATGTGCTTGATCTCCTAGCACGAAATTTTGGGAGATGTTAGTCCTATGTATTAGGAATAAAAACTTTTAAAGAACTTACCCAAAATAATACCTCCTTACCATGATTCTACGCGAGCCAAAGTAAGGGTCGCACATGCCAAATCTGGGTTCTATTTATAGGGTTTTGCTAGGGCTTCATGGATTAGATCAATTCTAGAGTCCTTGTTTGCTATTAGCCCAACTTCTAAGAGTCCTTAAGATGCTTACTAGTTCTCCCATCTCGATCTCTAGGAGATAAAATGTTAAAAATCTAATCTTTTTTGCTCTTTCTTCAACTCACGGAACTAACATAAAGTAGCGGTCTAGAACTGGACCACCATAGGTCCCTTAGCGGTTTTACGATAGACCGCCATTATGTTTGGGCGTCGAATTTGAAATCCATTCAAACTCCATTTTCGTCTTATCCACTTAATTATCTAAATAGGGAGTACGTACCCCTTATATTCCGTGAATAAACTAATTAACCTTCTCGAATATGTGCCAAACTTCATGGGCTTAGTCCTTAAGTCCTTTGGGCTTTATTTAAATAGGTTAGGTAAATTGGTTATCATACTTGAGCCTTAGTAATGATTTATTTAACCCAGAAATATATTTATTAATCCATTTTGGTCTTTAAAAATTCTTATAAATTCCTAGAAAGTTCTTAAATACTTCAGAAATATTTTATAAAATTTACGGGGCATTACACCCTCCCCCACATCAGAAAATTTGGTCCCCGAATTTAATTCATAGATTTATGGAGAGTGTACTTACATTCAAATAGTTCTGGAAATCTTTTGCGCATAGCTTCTTCGGTTTCTCATGTTTCTTCTGCCTTTATCCATTGAATATTGGAGTAAGCTTACCCTTAATACCAAATCTTCGAATACCTCGACTTGGGGAAACTTTAAGGAGCACATGATCTCCTACTTGAAACTCCAAGTCGCGCCTTCGATTGTCAGCATACGATTTCTGCCTGTCTTGGGCCATATGCAGTCTTTCTCGAATGAGTTTTATCTTCTCGGTAGTATCCCTAAAAATGTAGAGACCGAGAAATTACCTTTCTCCTGCTTCATTCCAACAAATAGGCGAATGACAGCTTCTTCCATATAAAGCTTCAAATGGTGCCATTTGAATACTAGCTTGGTAGCTATTGTTGTACGCAAATTCTACTAAAGGCAAGTGATCATGCCAACTACCTTCAAAATCAATAGCACAAACCCTGAGCATATCTTCAACTACCTAGTTTGTCCTTTCAGTCTAGCCATCAGTTTTTGGATGAAATGTTGTGCTAAAGTTTAGTCGGGTCCCTAATGAATGTTGTAGACTCTTCCAAAACTGTGATGTGAATCGAGGATCTCTATCTGATATAATAGTGACAGGAACACCATGTAATTTAGTAATTTTCCTTATGTATAATACTGCTAGAATATCCACAGACCATCGACTTGTTATTGGCAGAAAATGTACAGACTTAGTCAATCGGTCTATGATTACCCATATACCATCATGTCCTCCTCTTGTTTTAGGTAAACCCATGATGAAATCCATCCATATACTTTTTCATTTTCATTCGAGAATATTTAAGGGGTGTAATTTACCTGCGGGTTTTAAATGTTCTGCCTTTACTTGCTGACAAGTGAGACAGCGGGACACAAAATCTACCACTTCTCTTTTCATGTTAGGCCACCAGAAGTTCCTTTTAAGATCTTGATATATTTTTGTATCACCAGGATGAATGGTGCGCTTGGAATTATGAGCTTCTTCCAGGATCAGTCTCTTAGTATCAGCATGACCCGGTATACAAATTTGACCTTTGAATAGCAACCTTCCATCATTGGCAATAGAGAAATCCGGCCTTTGCTCTATATTGGTTTTGATCTCCAACAATACTGGATCATTATCCTACAGCTTGACCAGATCTTCTATTAATGTGGGTTGAGTTCGGATGTTGGCTACAAAACAATCTTCCTTCTTTATGTCAACATCTAAATTCAATTGGGCAAATTGAGGAATGAGATTTGTCATACTAATCATAAGACTCGATAGCTTTCCTATCGATTTTCTGCTGAGTGCATCGGCTACAGCATTAGCCTTACCAGGATGATATTGGATAGCAAAATCAAAGTCTTTAAGGTATTCCAACCATCTTCATTGCCTCATATTCAGCTCCTTTTAGGAGAATAAATATTTCAAACTTTTATGGTCCAAATAGACTGTAAATTTCTCTCCATAAAGGTAGTGATGCCAAATTTTTAAGGCAAATATAACAGCTGCCAATTCTAAATCATGCACAGGGTAATTTTCTTCGTGATGCTTCAACTGTCTTGAAGAATAACAGATCACCATCCCATTTTGCATAAGAACGCACCCTAGGCCAATGCCAAATGCATCTGTGTAGACTTCAATTCCACCACCCTCAACGGGCAACGATAATATAGGGACTATCATGAGATGTTCCTTAAGAGTTAGGAAACTCTTTTCACAGTCCTTCGACCATACAAAAGGATTTTCTTTTCTTGTAAGTCTTGTCAAAGGAACGTCAATCTTAGAAAAATATTTAAAAAACCTCATGTAATACCCAGCTAGACCTAGAAAACTTCTTACTTCTAACACAGTCGTTGGCTGGCTCCAGTTCTTGACAGCTTATACTTTAGAAGGATCTACAATGATACCTTCCTTTGAAATGATATGGCCAAGAAATGAGACTTCCTTAAGCCAAAACTCACATTTACTAAGTTTGGCATAGAGTTTGTGTTCTCTTAGAGTCTGCAAGGCTATTTTCAAATGTTCTTCATGTTCCTCCTTTGTCTTGGAGTAAATAAGAATGTCATCAATAAAGATGACTATAAATTGGTCAAGATAAGATTGGAAGACTTTATTCATAAGTTGCATAAATGCTGCTGGGGTATTGGTTAACCCGAACGGCATTACAACAAATTCATAGTGGCCATATTGGCTCCTGAAGGCAATTTTGTATATGTCTTCGTCTTTAATTCTGAACTGGTGGTAACCTGACCTGAGGTCTAACTTGGAAAAATATTCTTCTCTCGAAAGCAGATCAAAGAGCTCATCAATATGCGGCAACGGATACTTGTTCTTAATTGTGAGTTGATTGAGTCGCCGGTAGTCGATATAGAGCCTGAGCGATCCATCCTTCTTCTTGACAAAAAGAACTGGCGCACCCCAAGGGGATGTGCTAGGTCGTATGAATCCCTTGTCCAATAATTCCTGAAGCTGCTTCTTCAATTCCTTAAGTTCTGTGGGGGACATCCTGCAGGGAGCTATTAAAATAGGTGCTACTCCGGGAACGAGTTCAATGGAGAAGTTTACTTCTCTTTCGGGTGGTAAACCGGGTAGATCTGATGGAAATATATCAGAAAACTCATTTACGATTGGGATGTCTGCTAAGATGATCTCTTTATACTCGGTAACAATTACGAAAGCAAGAAAAGTTTCACATCCTTGCGAAATAAGTTTGCAAGCGTGAAGAGAAGAAATGATAGTAGGATGTTTCCTATACTTGATACCAAGGAAGGAAAATCTTGGAAGGCCTGGTTTGCGAAAGGATATTATCTTATTCCGGCAATTTATGTAGGCATCATGGTCTACAAGCCAATCCACCTTTAAAATAGTCTGTTGCATACCATCCCAGTCTACGCGATGAGCCATTATAACAATAAGGTAACTGAGAGAAATAATAAGTTGTTAATTCCCATGGAATTTTGAAAGGAATTAATCTAGAGCTAATTTACTATCTTATCCCGGGCTCTACCCAATTCTCACATGGGTGGGGAAATTTCTTCCTTAGTTCATAGGTATGGGTCATTAAACCTTGGACTTATCCTATGACCTCGCTTTCTCCCTAAGTCCTTAGACTTAGGCTCTGATACCAACTTAACTGTTACACCATGAGCTTTTAATACAGCGGAAGACAATCTCAGGAAACGTGAACAGCCGGCATGGTAAGCCACTTTCAAGAAAGAATAATCAGAGCGCAAAACAATCACACACATAAGATGCAATTGCACATCAATTTAATCAACTTTCACTTCCATTAATACTGATAAAAATCCAAGTACATAGACTATTCTAACTCACTTAAATCTATTTGACTCAATAAAAAGAAAATTACATGAACTCGATCTAGACATCATTAACTTCCTAAGTCTTCACTCTCAATTTTATGAGACTCTCATTCGCTCTCGGACCCATCACTTGAATAACTCGAATCCGAATCAAAATCACTTGCATCTTCTGAAAAGATTGGAAAGTAGGTAATAAGCATACTTGCCCAGTAGGTATCTTCGCATCAACATGAAGGCAAAATTAAAGTGATTAGTGTTTTAGCTCTAAAGAATAAGGTAAAATCATGAGAACGTAATAAATCATGTAAATAAACCAAAGTAACAAGACATGATCAAGTTAAGATATGATTGAGCATGCATGATCAAGCAAGAATATAATTATGGCCTTTCATGAACAAGAATGTAATGAGAATGTACTAGAACGTCATGTAACAAGCAAGGAAGTACTTTTTCGCTTAATAGCAAGTACTTCATGAATTTCTGTTGATAATTCACTTCATGAGCCGTGGATATTTCACTTATTTATAAAGAAAGTACTCTCAGCGCAATGCGACGCCAGTAGCATCATACCCCATGGTTTATAATAGTATGTTTCTGACAATCAACCGAGGGGACTAGCATAGAGCCCTTGAACACAATTAGTGCTCGAACTGCATCTTCAAGTATAAATCAAGCTACTTTCACGTATATAGCAATAAAGTTGGCCACTCATGTAATAAGTTCAACGAATGTTCAAGACTTAGCGTCAAAAAGAATGCACCAAATATAGATTCATGAGTTCAAGAAATGCATTAATAACTAAGTTATGCCTTGGAGAAAATTCGACAGTATAACGGTATGTTTTTTATCTTTCACAATTTATCTTAGATATGTTTGAACAAGGTTACAAGTCCTAGACTATCATTAGTCAATCTAGGATTATAGGAATATTAACCCTTTGGTCAAACCTCGGGTCAACAGTAATCAGGAAATTCAGCGGTCAAAAATTGGGCCGCTATATTGATATGGCGGTCTAATATTGGGCCGCTAGAGTGGGCTGAATCCAGATTGAAATCGATTTGGACTCAGAGAACTTGGCGGTTAGATACTGGACCGTTAATGGGATGTAGCGGTCGAGTATTGAACTGTTAATGGACAGAATTTTAGAAAACGTCAGTAGTGCTTTCTAGACAATTGGGTTTTAATGGTACAACCAGCTGGCGTCCTAGTGGGAATCCCAGGTTCGCGGAGACTTACGGAGGTCTTGAAACAAGATTTCCTAGTCCATTGGAAGGAATATCCAAAGGAGAAGTTATCAAGTCCAAGATTATGTTCTTAATGTGCAAAGTGTAACAAATGGTCATATACCGGGATATATGTCATGAACTTAAAAAAATTGACTCGGAGATAAGAAGAGAATATGTACTGTGATAAACCAACGTTCAATCTCGTTAATGTAGCGTTTAAACCATGATTTAATACAATATTATATGATTTTTGGGCATGAAATTATCATATGCTTAAAAATAATCCCAAGCACCATAAAGAACCTTAACTCACGATTACGAATCAGTAAATAAAAACTCATAGTAGTAAATAACATTAAGACAGGTTAGAACATAGTTAACTAGGCTTATTTATAAGCTAAATGGACTGCTCTTGATTCTATCTCAGGTTGACAGAAATCAGAACATTGGCAGTCTATTATAGAGCCATTACCGCAAGTTGGCGGTTTATCGTAAGACCGCCTGAGGGACTTTAACAGTCTATTTCTGGTCTACCAGAGGTTTTATAAAAATTGCATTTCAGGGTGACTAGCAGTTTATCGTAGGGCCGCTGCACAAGGTTGGCGGTCGAAGATTAGGCCGCTAGAGCACGTCTGATAGTAAATTAAATAAGAAGAAACTAATGTTTAAAACACATCATGTCTAGAAATCAACATGTATAAACTTCCCTATCATGATAGAACGAAGGTTCGGCTAACAATATGCATGGGATTTCTGTGAATTAACGGGAGAGTTTCTCTTAACTTAATTTGGGCTAAGAATATGCATGCATGTATACTAGATGCATAAAACATGAAATTCTTGATGCATAGATCATGAAATCTAGTAAAACAAGAGGGCTTTTATCCCTAGACTGATATTTTAGCCGTTCATGAGCTGACCTACCTCTGTTAAGTCTTTTAGAGATCGAATTTCAGATTGGAAGTCCACCCTAGTTCTGCACTTCTTATGACAAATCAAAAACTTCTCGTTGCTCTAACTCCTTACTCTCTTGACCAAATGATGTGAAATTGGGAGGGTAAGAGGAAGATACTAAGGGGAACGAAAAGTCCTAAAGGTTCCAGTTCTAAATACCTTGTTTTGGATCCCAAATTCCTTGATCTTCAACACCCTGTTACACAGTCTCCTGGGTCGTTGTTGTGAAACCAGCAACTTTGGGCGCCTCTAACTCCCTGTGTGCTTGATCTCCTAGTACGAAATTTTGGGAGATGTTAGTCCTATGTATTAGGAATAAAAACTTCTAAAAAACTTACCCAAAATAATACCTCCTTACCTTGATTCTATGCGAGCCAAAGTAAGGGTCGCACAGGCCAAATCTGGGTTCAATTTATAGGGTTTTACTAGGGTTTCATGGATTAGATCAATTCTAGAATCCTTGTTTGCTATTAGCCTGACTTCTAAGAGTCCTTAAGATGCTTACTAGTCCTCCCATCTTGATCTCTAGGAGATAAAACATTAAAAATCCAATCTTTTTTGCTCTTTCTTCAACTCACGGAACTGACTGAAAGTAGCAGTCTAGAACTGGACCACCATATGTCCCTTAGCAGTTTTACGATAGACCGCCATTATGTTTGGGCGCCGAATTTGAAATTCATTCAAACTCCATTTTCATCTTATCCACTTAATTATCTAAATAGGGAGTATTTATTCCTTATATTCCGTGAATAAACTAATTAACCTTCTAGAATATGGGCCAAAGTTCATGGGCTTGGTCCTTAAGTCCTTTGGTCTTTATTTAAATAGGCTAGGTAAACTAATTATCATACTTGGGCCTTAGTAATGATTTATTTATTAATCTATTTTAGTCTTTAAAAATTCTTATAAATTCCTAGAAATTCTTAAATACTTCAGAAATATTTTATAAAATTTACGGGGCATTACAGAGTAGGACCTTCTCCTCATCAGCACATTGCATGACTCGAAAAATCCTCTCGATTTTCTTCACCCAGTGTTCTACTCATCTGGGTCCGTGGACCTAGCAAACTTGGGAGGGTTCATACTTTTGAAGTTCCTATGTAAATCCCCCATTCCATGGTTAGCTCCTCCTTGAGCTATTTGTTGTAGCGCTTGGGTCAGTCCATGGACCGTCCTTTGCATCTCGCGCCATTGAGCTCTTTGGGCAGCCATTGGCGAGAATTAAGTCTACAATCATAGGTACAAAACTTAAGTATTTATTCTATTTTCTTGATTTATCCTACTTTAAAGCTTAGCCCATCGCTTTACCCAATCTCACCGGGAAGGTTTAAGACTCTATCTAAAATTTTAGATCATCAGCTACAACTTATATCAAGCAAAACCTAGGGTTTATGAAACCTATGCTCTGATACCACAAAGACTGTCATGCCCCGGCGCGGAATATCGAGACGCGACGAGTTGTAACACTCGTTTTGATCAGAGCATGTATAATAGGATCTAACCACAAAGAGTGATAATGAAAAGATGATACTTTTATTTCATTGAAATAAAGTTTTACAACAACATTAAGCCTTAACAGGCATAATACAACTTCCAAGTACATAACTCTAGCAAGAGCAACACTCATAAACCTAGGTAACTAAGATGAACTTGATCCATCGTTTCACTCTTGTCCATCCCCATGTGTTTGGGGATCAAAGTCGGAACTACCTGCAATATTAACCGAAAACGTAGGGTGAGCGAAACACTCAGTAGGATTTATATCTCTATACCAGGCAACTTAAAGTAATTAACATTTTTGGATAAAGTTACTATGCTATGCCGAGAAACGTAATAAAATATGGAACATGAATAGGAGGGAGAGTAAAGAATGGAATCATAAGTAGACAAGATATCAAGAGTAAAGTTCAAGTAGAGGACGATCATGTAGAAAGTATTACTATGGAATTGGCCATTTCATGCAAGTATGTACAAGTCAAGTATTTCATGTAATTCAAATACTTCATGTATTCAAGCAAGTCAAGTAATTCATGAACTGTGGAATGTTATAAATCAATCTAGCAAGTCAAGCACTTCGGTGTAGTGCCACACCATGTCATTTAACTCCCATCGGCACAAGTACTTTCTGGCGCTCCTCCCAGGACTAGATCGGGCCCCATTAACGCGAGGCATTGGGGTCATGGATCATAGATCCCAAGTATATTTAGACATCCAAATAATATGTATGGCCAAAGAATTTTAAGGTAAAGGTTAGAAAATAAAGTACAGATCTAGCAAAATTTATCATTCGAGGTATGAGTAGTACAAGAATTACAAGTAGTTGAAAGAGAAGTTCGAAAAGGATTTATGACATCATGTTTAACAACATTAAGTCAATAAAAGATTGGATTGTCAGACAAGGCACAATCAGCCCTTGCGAAAAATCTCATAAATGACTTTAGATCAAATTTTTCACAGTCGGGTGTTTAGCTAGAAAATCGAGGAATATGGCCAGGTAAGAAGTGGGACAGTGGTAGGCTCCCCTCGCATTCGCGAGGTCCTAATTAAGAAACCACTTATCCACTTAAAGCGTTTTCCCATAGACCTCTTTCCTTAGACACCATTTTTCCTTGGGAATCTTGCTAATTACACGACTTGATGGAAATGAGGAACAATTCTAGCGAAAATTCTATGTCATTTTTCGCAGTCGGAGCTTAACTAGAAAATTAAAGAATCACGGCCAGGTAAGAGGTGGGACAGTGGGAGACTCCCCTCATATTCACGATGACCTAATTAAGTAACCACTTATCCACTTAAAGCGTTTGCCCGTGAACCTCTTTCCTTAGACACCGTTCTTCTTTGGAAATCTAGCGAGCTACGCGACTTGTCGAAAACATGGTAACATGATAACATGGAAATCGTTAAAACTCGTATTGATCATGATCATGCAACTAAGCCCATGTAATTTTAACAGATAATATCTACTCCATTTAACATGCCAAATAGATAATGTAGTCATGGAGATCAAGGATATCATGAAGGTAATGAGAATTAGGATGGAAATATAAGCTCATGGAATAGAATTATTATCTTCCATATCCTTAACTTAATCGTGTATGAATTTAAATGATATACAACTTAACATGATATATTTAACATGCTAGATGATATATTAGCTCAATTAGAACCTGAAAACATCACGATCGGGGTGGAGATCACGCATCCGGAACACGGTCTTAGAAAGACACTATGATCCGAGTCGGACCTTCCGGCAGTTAAAAATCTCGGTTAAAATCTTATGTCTAGTTGTATGGACAGCATAGGTAATACTCAATAAAAATTGAGGAAATTGGTATAGAATCAAAGTAGACATGCATCTACATCTAATTCATGCATCAATTTGTGTTTAGCCTGAGAGAATACCTACCTAGTGGAAGATCGAAGAGGAAGAACAACAAGAACGAAGAATACTTCTAACACTCCTCCAAACTTCAAGATTTCCTCCTCTCTACAACCAACACTTCCCCAATGGATTTGTGCTTTGAGTAGGGAAGATCCCAACCCTATTTATAGGCCAAGTCCCATAATTATTTTATTGTTAATTTAATTCCATCTTCCACCTAATTTTCTATGAAACCCACCCAAGTTACTATTACACCAACTTATGTTGGCAATAATTTCGAACATGTGGATGTTGAAATAAATCTCCCTTTATGACATAATCAAATACCTCATTTATTCAATGGTGTTTTATTGCTAATTTAATTCTAAGTCAATTTTCCACCCAATTTCCTATTTCACTAACTCATGTTGCTATTACACCAACTTATGTTGACATTAGTTTCCAACATGTAAATATTGAAATAAATCTCTCTGTATGACATAATCCATGACCTCATTTACTCAATTAGGTAAGAAATTATATCATCCACTAATTAGGATTTAATTAGAGCGAATAATTCTCTCTTAAATAGGATGTTACAGTACTGCTATGGTACCGACGTCTTCGCCTTCTCAGAATCGTGTTATGTCCATGTGGTTTTGATGATGTCAAACACTATAAGTCATCTTGAGTCTGCATGAGAATTGAATGATGATGTTATATGTGCTAGTGTTGCATTATGTTAATGTTGCATTGGTTTTAATGCTATAATGTTTGCATATTGGTTTTGATGGGCATAATGTCTGCAATGTTGGTTTTGATGGGCATAATGTCTGCAGTGTGCATATGTGTTGAATGATTGGCATCAGCCTTTGCTAGATAGGTCGATGCACATCTATATCAGCCTTTGCTAGATAGGTCGATGCACATCCATGCCTATAATCATATCAGGTCGATGCGGGTGTAGAAGTCATGTTACATCAGGTCGATGCATGTACACTCATGTAGCTAAGCAGCAGGTCGATGCACATACAAACTTTTTGTCTATCAGGTCGGTGCATCATTGTTCTTCATTGTAGTCAGGTCGACACTACTGTTCAATTGTGAGTCAGCGATTGCATTATAAGGTCGGCGCATATACATTCTCTTTGTCAGGTAAGGTCGGTGCACATATATTCATTGTGTCATGTAAGGTCGGTGCACATTTATTCATTGTGTCATGTAAGGTCAGTGCACATTCACCCACTATGTCCTTAAGGTCGATGCACCTAGAACTGCATCAATGGGACAATGGCAAGCAGAAGGCACAGGTCGATGCTTCAAGTTAAGAAGGTTGGTGCAGCAGTTGGCTAATATGTTACTCAGGTCAAAGCATATCAACACTTCAAAGCCAATAGGTCGATGCATCAAGATACTCATGTGCTACATCTGTGAGGAGGTCGGTGCACTTATGAGGCAGCTCGAGGCAGAAGAGCAAAGCTCCAACTAACAAAGTCTGAGCACTCAAGATACAGGTCGATGCAGTTGCTGGGAACTGAACATTGCAGGTCAACTAAGGTCTAAGTTTTCTAAGGACAGGTCGACGCATATTACAATGCACAAGGTCAAGGCAGCAGAAGAAGAAATTAATGGACCCTAGTGGAAGTTAGTCTACGGCCATCAAAAGGAACTCAATGGCTCCATTAGCCAAGTCTATAGCAATTCACCATAGCAGCTGCAGCAAGATCAAATATAGCAATTCACTTTCAACACAAGTTCAGCAAGTCAGTCTAACTCTCCAAGTCAGAAGACTTCAAGACATCAGAAGCACCTGGAGTCAATAGAACTCAACTGAATTTCTTGGTCATTAGCAGTAGTATAAAAAGAAGATCGAAGCAGCACTGCCTTAAGCCAGAAGGTCAGAGCATTAGAATAGTGCCTAGATGCACTAAGTCAAAGGTCGATACAGTTGCATCAGCTATTGCTAGTGAGGTCAATGCTATAGGATTCCAAACCCTTAACTTAAATCTAGATCCAATAAAGGAGTTCGACCCTACAATCAGCATAAGTGACACGTGATCCCAGGAATGGCGGGAAAGGTGGCACGTGGATCCAAGAAGCTTATGATTGGGCACGTGATCCAAGGCTCGATGATTAGAGGAATAATCTCATCCTGCCACATGGCCCAATGGGATAAAAAGCAATCAAATTACTTTATCCAAAAAGCATCTCCAGAAGCCCTATTTTTCATATAAATAGGAAGCATCCTTCTTTGAGCTGAGGAGCTACGACAGAAGTGAGCTGTTATAGAAGGCTACCAAGAGAGGAGTGTTGCGGAGAGAAAAAGTAGAGAAAGAGCGCCGCTAAGTGAGAGAAGCTGCTGCTACGAAGAAAGAGGAAAAGAGATATCAGAAAGAAGAGAGCCAGTGTGTGAGCAGAGGAGAGAAAGAAGAGAGAGTTCTGAGAGGGAGATCATTAGAAAGAAGAAAGGGTGTTCAGAAAAATAGAGTATCGGAGTTCTTAGAGTGAAGGTGGAGATCTACTGAAGATCCGTCTGTGTTCTGACTCATGGATCAAATCCAAAGTCTGTCTACTCAATTGAGCTACATTTTGTTGTGTTCTTTCATTTGTTTTCTTTTTTATTTTTTCATTGGGGTAGCAAGCTGTGAGACTCAGCTGTAAGAGGATCTGTTCCTCTGGTTAGCAAAGCTGTAAGGCTCAGCGGATAGCAAAGCTGTAAGGCTCAGCGGATAGCAAGCTGTGATGCTCAGCGGTTCAAGCTGTTTGTCAGCGGAAAGTCTCACTTAGGTTTGAGTGGGGGATGGACGTAGGTCTGTGGGTAGCAGACTGAACCATCTAAAATCCTCTGTGTCTGTGGTTTTCTTATGATGTTGATTCATGGTAGATGTATGCTTAGGCTCGTTTCATTTGCATCTGATTAGCCTACATCACTCTAAGCATGCTAAGTGTTCTAGAATAAATCTGAATAGAGATCGTAATTTTTTTAAATTCTATTTAGCTTGCTGATCAGTGAGTTCTGCTGTTCTAGCACTCTTGTGTGAAGTGTTTGTTTTATGAGCACTTGGATTTGCGAAGTTTAAACTAGTGTTCTACCTTAAGTGTTTGAAGTTGTTTCTAGTGAACATTGTGCACTGCACAGCGTGCTTAGTAGAGTCTCAGGCAATGTATGCTGGCTAAGAATTTGAGTGTGCACTGTAATAGAACATCTGTTTAGCTTAAGCAATCTAGTTTTATTTCCGCATGCTTTTATTGTGAGAGTTTTAATTGAACCAATTTTTTGGAGGGGATCTATTCACCCCCCCTCTATATCTCAGTCTTGCACCTAAATATCCTAACAAATCATGTCGCGAATCTTGCCGTTCGTGTTAACACGTGGGATAGGATTCGCGTTTATATATTCTACACTTTAAAGATATAAAGAAAAAAAATATCATTTATTTATTTTTCATCTTTTATTTTTTTTGCATATAAATGCATATATAAAATTTTGAGTTACTACAAAATATATTATGGACTTCGGATAATTATGGTGGCAAGACGATCCTATAGGCAACCTCGCCAACTCTTTCTAGAATCTCAAAGGGACAGATATATCTCGGTGTAAGTCTACCCTTGACACCAAATCTTCTAATATCTCGACCTGGGAAAACCTTAACGAATACATGGTCTCCAACTTGGAACTCAAGGTCTCTCCTTCCAGTATCGACATAAGTCTTTTGTCTAGACTGAGCCACTTGAATTCTTTCTCTAATGATCTGTATCTTTTCGGTGGCATCCCTTACCATCTCTGGGACTAGAAGTTATCTTTCTCCAACTTCATCCCAGCATAAAGGTGAGCGGCAACTCCTTCCATATAGCGCCTCAAATGGTGCCATTTGAATGCTTGCCTGATAGCTATTATTGTAGGAAAATTCTACTAGAGGTAGATGATCGTGCCAGCTTCCACCAAAATCAATAATGCAGGCCCTGAGTATGTCTTCTACTACTTGATTTATTCTCTTGGTCTGACCATCTGTTTGGGGATGAAATGCGGTGCTGAGGTTGAGTCTCGTCTCCAAGGAGTGTTGTAGACCCTTCTAGAAGTGTGAGGTGAAGCGAGGGTCTCGGTCAGACACAATTGAGATAGGAACTCCATGTAACCTGACAATCTCTTTAATATACAAAGCTGCTAACACATCAACCAACCATTTACTTTGGATGGGCAGAAAATGCGCAGACTTGATCAACCGATCTATAATCACCCATATTCCATCATGTCCGCCCTTGGTTTTTGGCAAACTGATGACGAAATCCATCCCTATGTTCTCCCACTTCCACTTAGGAATGTCTAAGGGATATAATTTTCGAACGGGCTTTTGATGTTCTACCTTGATCCTTTGGCATGTAAGGCAGCGAGAGACAAATTCTGCCACCTCTCTCTTCATGTTGGTCCACCAAAATTTTCTTTTTAAGTCTTGGTACATCTTGGTGACCCCGGGGTGAATAGTATATTTGGATCGGTGTGCTTCTTCTAAAATCTTATTCTTCAATTCCGAGTAATCCGGCACACAAGTCCTTTCACAAAATAATAGCCTACCATCAGATGCTATCTTGAAGTCAGGTTGTTCTTCAATTTTGCCTTTGATTTCTACCAGTACTGGGTCATCATCTTATAATACCCTAATCTTGAAGAGTAAGTCCGGATGTAAACTTATGTGTGACAGAATGACACGTCCCTTTTCCTTGTCCAGACTTATGTTTAGCTTGGAGAATTGTTCTAGCATCCTCCATTCTTAAATCATGCAGCTAGCTAGTAAGGCTCTCGGCTTCTGACTAAGGGCATCAGCTACAGAATTACTCTTTCCTGGATGATATTGTATTGTGAAGTCGAAGTCCTTGAGGTACTCTAGCCAGCGCCTTTGTCTCATATTCAATTCCTTTTGAGAGAATAAACACTTAAGACTTTTATGATCGGAGTACACTATGAATTATTCTCCAAAGAGATAGTGTCTCCAAATCTTCAAGGCAAACACCACCGCGGCCAACTCTAAGTCATGAACCGGGTAGTTCTCCTCGTGCTTCTTCAATTGTCGGGAAGAGTAGGCAATAATCTTCCCTTGTTGCATTAATACACATCTGAGGCCAATACCATATGGATCGGTATATACCTCAAATTTCTCTCCTTCGATGGGCAATGCTAAGACACTGGCAGTAGTCAGATGTTCCTTTAAGGTTTGGAAACTCTCTTCGCAATCTTTGGACCAGACATACGGATTCTCCTTTCGTGTCAGCCTGGTAAGAGAGACAACAATCTTGGAGAAATCTTTTATAAATCATCGGTAATAACCAGCCAGCCCCAAGAAACTACGGATCTCGGTAGCATTAGTAGGTCTTTCCCAATCCTTCACTGCCTCGACCTTTGATGAATCAACAGAAATCCCATCCTTTGAAATCACATGTCTCAAGAAGGATACCTCCTCGAGCCAGAAATCGCACTTGCTAAATTTGGCATAGAGCTGATTGTTCCTCAATATTTGCAATACAATCCTCAAGTGCTCTTTATGATCTTCCTCAAACTTTGAATATATTAATATATCATCAATGAAAACCACAACAAATTGATCCAGATGAGGCATGAATATACTGTTCATTAACTGCATAAAGGCTACAGGGACATTCGTTAGTCCAAAAGGCATAACAATAAATTCGTAATGCCCATACCTGCCCCGGAATGCGGTCTTATGAATGTCCTCATCCTTGATCCTCAATTGGTGGTA
Organism: Amorphophallus konjac; assembly: GCA_022559845.1. Classification (NCBI taxonomy): domain Eukaryota; kingdom Viridiplantae; phylum Streptophyta; class Magnoliopsida; order Alismatales; family Araceae; genus Amorphophallus; species Amorphophallus konjac. Next base: position 355,193,832 of record CM040121.1, read on the forward strand.
TCCTTATCTAATATCAATCTTCGAGAAATATCTAGCTCCTTATATTTGATCAAATAACTCGTCGATCCTCGGCAGTGGATACTTGTTCTTGATAGTAAGTTGATTCAACTGTCTATAATCGATGCGAAGTCTCATCGTTCCATCATTCATTTTGACGAATAGCACGGGTGCTCCCCACAGGGAAGTATTTGGTCGGATAAATCCTTTATTCAAAAGCTCCATCAATTGTTCCTTCAATTCTTTTAACTCGACGGGGGACATTCTATAGGCTACCTTAGAGACAGGACCAGGGATAAGGTCAATGGTGAATGATACCTCCCTCTCTGGGGGTAAACCAAGCAAATCCTCCGAAAAAACAATGGGAAAGTCCCAAACTATGTGGATATCTTCTAGCTTTGATTCCTTATCCTCCTTTACGGTTACAAGGGCAAGAAAGGCCATGCAACCTTTCCTTACAAGCTTTCGAGCTCGAAGAGCCGAAATAAAAGGCGACTTGTTCCGACTCTGAGGACTAGTGTAAACCATCTCCGGATAATCTTCAAAAGTTACTTTGCCCTTCCGACAATCTATAGCGGCCTTGTGTGTGGATAGCCAATCGGCACCTAATATGACATCATACCCTTTCATGTCTAGACATATCAAATCAGCAGGTAGATTTTGCCCTTTAACCATAACTTCACTATTCAAGAAATGGTGTGAAATCTTGGATTCGCTTCCAAGAGGAGTAGAAATAACTAAGTCTAACCACTCAGGTTCCATAGCAAATAAAGTAGCGAATCTTTTGGAAACAAATGAATGAGTCACGTCGGTATCAAATAAGACATGAGCAGTCTTGGAACAAATTTTTAATGTACCTTCCACGATACCTCCTTCACTCTGTTCCGCCTCTTGTAGAGCTTGGAGATGGCCTTGCCTCTTTGTCGGGCGCTTCTCAGTGTTGGCTTGTTCATTCAATAAGGGACAAACGGGTATCCTATGATCATGGCTCCCGCATCGGAGACAAGCGCCCAACCTTTGCCAGCACTCCTCGGCCTTATGTCCGGCCTTGTCGCAATGTTTGCACACCTCCTTTGATGGTGGGGTGGTGATAGAGAAAGGCTTGTCATTCTTTTTGAATGTCTTCTCCTTGGAGGAATCACCTCCGTTATTGGACCTCTTCTTGTTAAATGCGGGCTTGAATGTTTCAGAACTAGTGACTTGTTCCTTCTTATCTCGCCTACGGATCTTGTCGGACAACTCCGTGGCGTCTTCAAGTAGTTGTGTCCTTCTCACTATCTCCGAATAGACTTGTATGTCCATCGGCGCCAGTTGTATGATAAATTGGGGTCGAAGCCCATTGAGAAACCTTTGGGCCTTCATCTTCTCCGTACACACCAGATGTGGTACATACCTTGACAGCCTGGAGAATTGGGCCTCATACTTGGCCACTGATAAACTCTTTCATTTTAATGCGGTAAACTCCACGGCCTTCTTCTCTTGTATACGGTCCGAAAAGTATTTGTTATTAAAGTACTCTACGAACTCGACCCACGTGATGTGATCGTGTGGAAAAGTGGCTTCCACAGATTCCCACCAGAATCAGGCATCCCGCTCTAGTTGGAAAGTAGCTAACAACACCTTCTCTTCGTCCGTGCATTGTATGACACGGAATACACCTTCCATCTCCTTCATCTAATTCTCGGCATCATCCTAGTCGGAAGAGCCGATGAACTTAGGTGGATTCATATTTCTGAAACTTCAGTGGAGGTCTCCGACTCCACGGTTCATACCCCCTTGTGCCACTTGTTGTAGCGCTTAGGTGAGGCCTTGGACAGTGCGTTGTAGGTAGCGCCACTGGGCTCTCTCAGTGGCCATGATCCTACAAGGGAATTCAACTTAATTAATATGCGACTAAAAGTGTTTTGTCCTATCTTAACTTAACCCATGGTTCCACCCATCTCACCGGGTAAAGGAATAAAACCTATCCTTGGACTTTGGTAACCTAGGTAAATTGAAAAACCTACATTTTGATACCACAAAAACTGTCACGCCCCGAGCGCGGAAGGAACTCAGGAGTGCGCGACGAGTTTATATTGATCATGTCAATCAGAGCACGAGGAAATTCGACACATAAACAGAGTGCACAAAAGACAAGAGATAACCAAAGTCTTTATTTATTAATAACTCCAACTAACTTCATTACATAATTCCTTCGAAACAAAAGTACTTTTATGATACTCCAGACTCAATAAAGAGAAAAATATAATAATAGACTCAAGAAAGTGTAAAAGACTTGATGTAGAAATCTCGGACGGCTTCTATGCTCATCACGCTTGGTCATCCCTGTCCGAATGAGTCTCACTATAAGAATTACCTGAAAAATAGGGGAAAACAATAGGTGAGCGGATGCTCAATAGTGATTACATCTCAAGTACAAGCTTGCTTTAAGTAAATTACAAGTTACATGTAATGCAAGTATAGCTAAGCATGAACGCATGATAATGTCGAGAAGTAATATCAAGAGATGATCAAAGGATCTAGCAAGTTTCAAGATGTCATGTAAAGTATCAAAAAATATCACGCATGTAATTATCAAGTCATGTCATGAGAATTGGCTATTTAATTTCAAGCAAGTAAATACCCATTCCAGGCCACACAAGTCACATCATATAAATATTATGTCAAGTCAAGTACGAGTTAGTGGAATGTCAAAATCAAGCAAGTCATGCACTCCAGTGCAATGCCACACCGTGGTCAATATAGCTCCCATGGACACAAGTACTTTCGCGTGCTCCTCCCAGGACCATGTTGTGACTCCTCTCTGTTGATGATGTTGACAATAGCTTTATTTCATTGGCAACAGCTTGTTTTGAATGATTGGCAACTGTTTATGTTTTCATGAAACTATCTCTGTCAGATTGTCTATGTGTTCTATGCAATAAGAGTCTATACATCGTCATGCACACACACACAGGTCTACACATTGCGCACACACAAGTCTACACACTCAAAGTCCATACATTGCATTGTTGTGTTTGCGCATCGTTTAGAACATAAGTCTATACATTCACATGGCCTGTCTGCACGCTAAAGTCTATACAAAGCTTGTGCCTGTCTGACTAGCAAGTCTGTACATCATATGCGAAGTCTATTCAATGCATGCACATTCATTCAAAGTCTAAACATCGGTGAAGTCTGTACATTCACCAGCTTAACTTTCCAAGTCCAGACATCGGTGAAGTCTGTACATTCACCAGCTTAACTTTCCAAGTCTAGACATCGATGAAGTCTGTACAGCCTGTGAGGTCCGTCTCACTCAGCGTCTCAAGTGGACTTGAAGTCTATACATTGGAATGTCTTACTTAGTGTCATTGTGCATGTCACACACTCGCAAGTCTGCACATTGTGGCACGCAGAGTCTACACAACGCTTTGTCAGCAAGTCTGCACATTGCTATAGCACACATGCAGAGTCTAGACAGTCATGAGCAAGTCTAAACATCGTCTGGTTGCATAACGCATAGTCTGTACATGATGCATTGTGCTTTCATGCTTTAACACTAGGCATTGCAAAGTATGTACATTGGTTGACATTGCACTCCAAGTCTATACACTGCTTCATGCATTGCACGTAGTCTGCACAAGTCTATATGTCTATACATTGGATGCTGAATGCTACTCAAGTCTGCACATTCGATAGTAGCAAGTCAGTACATCCATGTGTAATGTTCATAGTCTTGCATACGTGAAGTCTGTACATGCTTCAGTGTTGCATTCACTAAGCCTGTACACACCTCAATCTTGAATATATGAAATCTGCACATGCCATAGCACTGCATATATGAAGTCTATACATGCTCCAGCGGTTGCCTTCATATAGGAAGTTTGTACATCGTATAGCATGCATGTGTTCAAGTCTATACATTGCTGCTGAACGCAAGTCCATACATTGCACAAAGTCTGCACATAGCTATCTTTAACTATGATCAAAGTCTGCACATTGCATTACACTTCAGCAAGTCTATACAATGTCTGCATTGCATACTATGAAGTCTGTGCAAAGTGTCGACATTAAACTGATAAGTTCCTTTCGACTGACTGACAGGGACTAAAGTGCAAAGATGAAGGATTGGCTCATGATCCAAGGAAGGACGAGGTGCCCAGATTATGACACGTGGAAGCAGCCCAGCCAGGATGCTGTCATGTGGTCGAAATTCCTCGGATCTGGCGAATTCTCTGGGCGGGAAATGTGGAAGCCACACACCCTATCCAATCTGCTGCTGGTATAAAAGGAAGTCTTCTTCCTCAGAAGAAGGCTGATCGAATAGAAGCAGCCAGAGCTAAGAGAAAAGAACAGAGAGTGAGCGCCTGCACGATCCACAGAGAAAAAGAAAAAGAGAGAAGAAGATTCAGAGAGAAGAAGAGAAAGAGAGAAGAGAAGATTGAGAGAGTTGAGTTGAGAGAGTCTTTTCGAAGTCTTGTAAATCAGTCTCTTAGTTCAGATGCCAGAACTGATACTGTTCAATTGAGCTACATTCGTTTTGGTTTTCCATTTCATTTGTTTCTGTCTTTACTGTTTTCGAAACTCTTTTGTTATCAAGCTGTGAGCTAGCAATTGCAGTGGAGGTTTCCACTGGACAGGTGAAGCTATAATCCTCAGCAGGCGAGACCAAGTCTCGGATGGCTAAGCTGTATCGCCCAGCGGTTGCAGAGGATTTATTCCTCTGGTCGGCAAGCTATAAAGCCCAGCAAAGCTGTGTATCAGCGGTCTGTTGGCAAGCTGTGAAGCCTAGCTGTTAAGCTGTGAGTCAGCAGGATCCACATTTCAGTTGGAGTGTGGGGTGGACGTAGATCTCTGGATTGAGATCGAACCACCTTAAATATCGGTGTCTACTGTGTGATTGCATGTTGTTTGTGTGATTTCATGTGTTCCTTCTGTCGTTCAACAGTTGCTTGTTTTAATTCCGCATTAGAGTTCAACTGTGTTCTAAAATTAGACATTAGATCTATTCACCCCCCTCTAGATCCACTCTCAATGGTAATAGACTGCGTCCATCTAACATAACAGTTGGTATCAGAGCCTAACTCTTCTACAGGGACTTACAGCCCGAAGAGGAAGGTATAGATGGATGCTCGAGGGATGATCGCTGAAGGACACTCAACCACCAAGCCCCCTTTCTTCGATGGATCTAACTATGCATACTTGAAGAACCGCATGCAAGTATTTTTGAGGGCGAAGGATGATGAGATCTGGAAGGTAGTCAGCAAGGGACCTTATGAGCTGTCCCCTAATGAGGAAGTCTGGACCAAGGAGGAGATCAGAAGGTCTACTCTAAACTGGAGCGCCATAAACGCTATTCAATGCTCTCTGCACCCCACGGAATTTTCTTGAGTATCAGCTTGCAGCTCAGCTAAGGAGATGTGGGATACACTGGAAGTTATTCATGAAGGGACTTCTCAGGTTTGAGAGACGAAGGCTAATTTCCTTGTGTCAGAATATGAAGCCTTCAAGATGAAGCCAAATGAGACCATCAAGGAGATGTACTCTCGATTAACTATCATCACAAATGGTCTTAGAGGTCTCGGGAAGGCTCAGACAGAATACGATGTAGTGAGGAAGATATTGCGTTCCCTGACTCATGCTTGGCATACTAAAGCTACAGTAATGGAGGAGTCAAGGGATTTGCGAAATACAAGGGCAGATGAGCTAATTAGCTCGTTGATGGCATATGAGATTAATCTGCCAAAGATAGAGGAAGTTGAAAAGAAGAAGAAGCCAATCGCTGTGAAAGTTGGTGCCAGCAAATCCAGCAAGTCAAGCAGATCCAGCTCTAGTGGATCATCATCCGAGGAGAGCCTGAATGAACAAGATATAACTTGTACAGAGATGGCAATGATGACCAGAGAGTTCAGGCGATTCCTCAGGAAAGAAGGAGGACGATTCAACCAAAAGAAGTATAGTGGCGGCCGAAGGGATAAAAGGTATAAACATAACCCTGCAAAGAAAATTGAAACTAATACTTGTTATCAATGCAGGAAGACAGGCCATCTGAAAGCTGACTGTCCAGAGAATCAGAAATACAAGGACAAGTCAAAGAAGAGGAACACGAAAGGGAAAGCTATGGTGAGTACCTGAAGTGATGAAGATGAAGGCTCCTTGAGCAATACCTATGACAGTGAAGCCGAATCTGAAAAGCCCATTTGCCTTATGGCAACAAGCTCTGAAGACAGAGAGGAGGATTTAGATGAGGTAACTTCTCGATTCGATAATTTTACTATTGCTGATTGGGTAGATGCCTATCATGAAATAGCTGATAAAGCAGATGACATTAGAAGGGAAAACAGGCATCTAAGAAGAAAGATTAACTCCATGCAAAATGATACAACTCTAACTGATAAAATTGCATGTCTTGAATCTGAGAATAATAAACTCAAACTCACATGTTCTGAATTAGAAGAAATCAAGAATGAGTCAAAAGCCTCTAAAGAAGATAATGAGAGGTTAGAAAAAGAAGCTGATGAATGGAAGTTGAAAATTCAGAAATATGAAAGTGAGATAAAAATTGTGAATGAGAAATATCAAGCTGTCCTAAGTGTGAATACAGAACTGAAAAAATCCATTGAAGACATTCAAAAGGATAATGAGGACAAGTTTAAAATTATTGAGAAAATGACCCAAGGTTCAGATAACCTAAATGCTTTGTTAGGGTCAAAAGTCAACTCCAGAAAAGAGGGCCTTGGATTTAATTCTAGTGCAACAAAAAGTTTTGGAATGAAAACTATTTCATTGTCGCACAAAAAGAGAAAGGATCTCTAATCAACATGAAGTCAAACATTTCAGTGAACAAAGCTGTAAATCTGAAAAAGGCCAGTGCTGAGGAGAAGGGCAAACAAAAGCTGAGTGAGCCTAGTAGAGCCAGCACATCCAAGCAAAATCCCAAAGCTCAGTCTCAGGTTAGGGGTCAACCTACACAATCTTATAAACCACATGTTAAGGTCACCAAGTCTCCACCATCACCACCACCTCTGAAGAAGACCCAATACACACCTATGAATAGGTCAGCAGGGTCCAAGGTGCAGGGGAGGCAGAATGCTTTTAGAGCTCAACCCAAACATTTCTACCAACCTAGAGCCCAGTCCCACTTCTTTGCATAGTCAACCTATCCAAATAGGTCAAGATGGACTAGGACTCAAGGAAGGTTTACAGGTTATGGACATCAGGCTACAAAGTCCTATAAACCTTACACTAGAAATTGGGTTAATGGGTATGGCTCTTGGACACCTAGGAACCAACATTTCCACAGCCAGCCCAATGATTACTATGGCCAAAATTTCGTGAATACACCCTGGCCAAGGCACTGGCACAGAAATAATCAATCTGTAAATAATCATGCTAGTGTCAACAAGAAAAAGCATAACAAAAAGAAATATGGAAAATCCACTGAACAGAACTGTTTCAAACAAATGTGGATTCCTAAATGTCTACTTTCTTGTTTTAATTACTTTTCATCTTCTCTGGAGCCCAATCAGTCTTGGGTTCCAAAATTCTCTACCTGATTGTGTGTGTAGGTATGTCTGGCAGCCAAGAACAATTTGTGGTACTTGGATAGTGGCTGCTCCAGGCATATGACAGGAGATAAGGCCAAGTTCTGCATGCTGACAGAGAAACATGGAGGTCTTGTCACCTTTGGTAGAAACACAAAGGGTAAGATTGTTGGGACAGGTAAGGTAGGTAAGTGTACTACCTGTTGCATTGAAGATGCCATGTTGGTTGAAGGTTTAGCATATAATTCACTTAGCATCAGCCAACTATGTGATAAAGGATGCAAAGTTCTTTTTGACTCTCAATGCTACAAAGTTTTTGAACCTGATTCCGAAACTGTTAAATTTTCTGGTAAAAGGATAAATAACACTTACATGATAGACTTAGATGATATACAACATTCTAACCTATGCCTTACTGCTAGCAGAGAGGACTTAGTATTTTTATGGCATCGTAGGTTAGGCCATGCTAGTTACACTGTATTGCATAAACTGAATAAGCATAGCATGGTTAGAGGACTTCCTGAAGTTTCCTTTAAGAAAGAAAATAAAATCTGTGATGCATGCACTCAGTCAAAGTTAACTAGAAAATCATTTAAATCTAGAACAGAAAATCTGTCTTCTAAACCCTATCAGCTGATACACATGGACCTTTTTGGGCCAACCAGGTCTGTCAGCTTATCAGGGAGGAAGTATGGGTTTGTCATGGTAGATGACTTCTCTAGGTATACTTGGGTATATTTCTTATCACATAAAAGTGATGCATTCTCAGAATTTCAGGAGTTCTATCTTAAGAAAAACCAGAAAATTGAAAATATTTTAACTGATCATGGAGGTGAGTTTGAAAACTCACAGTTTGATGAATTCTGCAGGTCAAATGGAATTCATCACAAGTACTCCTCAATAAGGACACCCAAGCAGAATGGAGTTGTGGAGAGGAGGAACAAAACCTTGGTGGAGATAGGTCGTACACTCTTGGTTGAAGGTGGTCTGCCAAGGAAGTTCTGGGCTGAAGCAGTAAATACTGTCTGTTATGTAATTAACAGAGCCATGGTAAGACCTTCTACCCAGAAAACACCCTATGAGATCATAAAGGGTAAGAAACCTTCTATTGCTCATTTCAAGGTTTTTGGTTGTAAATGTTTTATTCATATAAATGATAAAAGAGACCTTGATAAATTTGAACCTAAAGGTGAACCAGGAATTTTTCTTGGTTACTCTGAAAACACCCGAGCATATAGAGTGTATAATCTGAATTCCAAAACTATTGAAGAATCTCCACATATTATTTTTGATGAATCTTTGGTAAAGTCTAATATTGGTCAATGCAGGAATGAAGACAATGGTGATATTCTGAAAGAAGGGAATCCTGCAGACAAATCCGAAGATGAGGAAGGAAATGAAGAGCTTAATGAAGAAGAGCCTACAGTTTAGGGGGAGGTAAATGAAAATCATGATAATAAAATTGTCAACATTAGATATCTAAAAGATCATCCTGTAGATAATGTGATTGGCAATTTGCATGACCCTCCTAGGACTAGAGGCCACTTAAGAATTCAAAATGAATTGAATGCATATGCCTTTGTATCAAATGTAGAACCCAAGTCCATTGACTGTGCTCTTAAGGATGTGCATTGGATTAATGCCATGCATGAAGAGCTCAATCAATTTGACAGGAATAAGGTGTGGCACTTGGTTCCACCTCCTGATCATGAAACAGTCATAGGGACTAAATGGGTATTCAGAAATAAAACTGATGAATCAGGGAATGTCATTAAAAATAAGGCCAGACTTGTAGCTCAGGGGTATAACAAGGAATTTGGAATTGACTTTGAAGAGTCTTTTGCCCTGTAGCCAGGTTAGAAGCTATCAGAATCTTATTGGCTTATGCATGTTCCCTAGGAATAAATCTTCAGCAGATGGATGTAAAATCTACTTTTCTGAATGGGGAAATCAGTGAGGATGTCTATGTGAGGCAGCCTCCTGGCTTTGAATGTTTAGACTTCCCCAATCATGTGTATAAACTTCGAAAAGCTCTCTATGGTCTTAAGCAAGCTCCTAGAGCTTGGTATGACAGGTTGAGCAAATTCCTCACTGATAAGAACTTCACAAGAGGTGTAGTTGATCAAACCCTGTTTACTAAGGTAAGTCATTCAGATATTCTTATCATTCAAATTTATGTGGATGACATTGTCTTTGGGTCAACTAACCCCAAATTATGTGAGGAATTCTCTCAGATAATGACTAATGAGTTTGAAATGAGCTCAATGGGTGAGCTCAAATTATTTCTTGGACTGCAGGTGACACAGTCAAAAGATGGAACTTTCATCTCTCAGTCCAAGTACACAAGGGATTTATTGAAGAAGTACAAGATAGATAACCTCAAGGAAATAGCTGCTCTAATGGGTACCTCAACCAGTTTAGATGAAGATCCTCAAGGTAAACCAGTGGACCAAAGGCTATATAGAGGTATGATCGGATCCCTTCTATATCTTACAGCATCTAGGCCTGATATTCAATTTGCAGTGTGTTTATGCTCTAGATTTCAGGCTAGTCCTAAAGAATCACATATTAAATCTGTGAAAAAGATTTTTAGGTATTTACTAGGCACCCAAGAGCTAGGTCTTTGGTATCCTGCCAAGTGTGAGTTAGAACTTCTAGCCTACACTGATGCAGATTATGCTGGGTGTCGAGTAGAGAGAAAAAGCACTAGTGGTTATTGTCAATTCCTTGGTGGCTGTCTAGTATCTTGGGCATCTAAGAAGCAACACATTGTAGCCTTGTCTACAGCTGAGGCTGAATATGTTGCAGCTGGTAATTGTGCTGCCCAAGTACTTTGGATCAAGTACCAACTAGTTGATTATCAGATAAAACTGGAATGTATTCCAATCTTGTGTGATAATACTAGTGCTATATGTTTAGCTAAAAATAATGTTCATCATTCTAGGACTAAGCATATTGAGATCAAACACCACTTTCTTAGAGATGTTGTCAATAAAAAGGAAATTGAACTGAATTTTATTGAAACAGAAAAATAAATTGCTGATATCTTTACTAAGCCTCTTAGGAATGAAAGGTTTAAATTTCTTAGAAGAGAACTTGGTTTGTGTAAATTTCAGCATAATGAATAAACTCTCTGATGGCTTGAATAAACCTTGTGAATGTTGAATGTTGCAACAGACTCATGATCATGCATGACATTCATATTTTTTTGGCATCACACTCATGATCATCATTGCATATCATTTAGTCATGACTGTGTCTAAGCTCTCTCTCATCTAAAACCACATGCATATAGATAGGGGGAGTATTGTTAGAAATTCAGAGTGGTCATCAACTTTATTGAAATCCAAATTCTTTGACCCTGAATGAGTTGAGTCTGACAATATGGCAATCTGTTAGTCAGTTCTAGTCTTAAGCAATAGAAAACAGACTTCTTCCTTTATAAGAATTTTAATTGCTTGAAGACTGACTTAATGGTTTAAATTTTATAAACCTTAAAGTTTAAAGATTACAATCAGTAAATAAGAAAACTAAAAATTGATAAAGCTCTCAACCCTTATCTTATTTCATGTCAGACAAAGCCAATTATATCTGAAATCTAAAAACTCATCTAAAATCCTGTTAGAGAAGGCTAAGTATGTGTATTGTCCTTAAACAAGTCATTCTGAAACAAATAAAGGACAGCTAAGAAAGATATTGAAAAATATTAAAAATTAATTGAAAAATAACATTGGCAGAGCAATGACTGGTAAAATACTGAGAAACTAAGTGATCCATCAAAGAAATGGACAATACTTAAGTCATGAGGTGTATCAGTTATCTCTGTATAAAATGATCAAAATAATAGGGTGGTTTCACTGAGTACCTGGGGGTAACTGGCGTCTGATAAACGTGTACCCTCACACAAAAAGGTGTAAATCAGTTTTATTGAGTTTGATCATAGGCAGAATGGTCCATCATGTTGAGTATCTAGGGGTATTGGCGTCTGATAAACGTATACCCTTACGCAAAAAGATAAATGGTACCTGAATGCCCTTAATGAAATAATATTGAAAATGCTGTTTCTTCAAAAGAAATTTCAGGGATGTCAATTTGTTTAATTTCAATACATGACCTGGAATCTCTTAACCATTTTTTTACTGAGTTTATGAAAGTAAGATATTTTGAAACTGAATCTCTCATGCAAATGTGATTCTGGTTTATTGTTTTATCATGCACAGAAAACTTATCCATTGATTGTAGTGCATGAACTCTAAATTTTATAGTCTTTAAACCAGAACTCTATCTGAAAGCAGTTTCTAAATTCATATGATTGAAGACTCTGTGCTTTAGAATGCTTATTTATGAACTACTTGTTCAGAATGCCAGTCAGATGATTTCTCTTGTTCCTTCCCTTGTACTTTCCTTCCCTCCTCTTTGTTGATGGCAAAAGGGGAGAATTTATTGTGTGTTTGGTGAATTCCATGGGGAGTGTATGCATCATATTATGGCATAGGGGGAGATCTTGTTGGCAGGGAGCTGTTTTCATTTCTCAGCATGCATCCATAGCATCTGCATGACAAATCTGACTAATAATTCATGTCTTTCATCAAAATTACATCTGTATGACAGGATGTTGCTATTCCATATGATAGGTTGTTGCCATCATCAAAAAGGGGGAGATTGTTGTGACTCCTCTGTGTTGATGATGTTGACAATAGCTTTATTTCATTGGCAACAGCTTATTTTGATTGATTGGCAATTGTTTATGTTTTGATGAAACTATCTCTGTCAGATTGTCTATGTGTTCTATGTAGTAAGAGTCTATACATCGTCATGCACACACACACAGATCTACACATTGCACACACACAAGTCTACACACTCAAAGTCCATACATTGCATTATTGTGTTTGTGCATCGTTTAGAACATAAGTCTATACATTCACATGGCCTGTCTGCAAGCTAAAGTCTGTACAGAGCTTGTGCCTGTCTGACTAGCAAGTCTGTACATCATATGCGAAGTCTATTCAATGCATGCACATTCATTCAAAGTCTAACCATCGGTGAAGTCTGTACATTCACCAGCTTAACTTTCCAAGTCTAGACATCGGTGAAGTCTGTACATTCACCAGCTTAACTTTCCAAGTCTAGACATCGATGAAGTCTGTACAGCCTGTGAGGTCCGTCTCACTCAGCGTCTCAAGTGGACTTGAAGTCTATACATTGGAATGTCTTACTTAGCGTCATTGTGCATGTCACACACTCGCAAGTCTGCACATTGTGGCACGCAGAGTCTCCACAACGCTTTGTCAGCAAGTCTGCACATTGCTATAGCACGCATGCAGAGACTAGATAGTCATGAGCAAGTCTAAACATCATCTGGTTGCATAACGCATAGTCTGTACATGATGCATTGTGCTCTCATGCTTTAACACTAGGCATTGCAAAGTATGTACATTGGTTGCACATTGCACTCCAAGTCTATACACTGCTTCATGCATTGCACGTAGTCTGCACAAGTCTATATGTCTATACATTGGATGCTGAATGCTACTCAAGTCTGCACATTCGATAGTAGCAAGTCAGTACATCCATGTGTAATGTTCATAGTCTTGCATACGTGAAGTCTGTACATGCTTCAGTGTTGCATTCACTAAGCCTGTACACACCTCAATCTTGAATATATGAAATCTGCACATGCCATAGCACTGCATATATGAAGTCTATACATGCTCCAGCGGTTGCCTTCATATAGGAAGTCTGTACATCGTATAGCATGCATGTGTTCAAGTATATACATTGCTGCTGAACGCAAGTCCATACATTGCACAAAGTCTGCACATTGTTGTCTTTAACTATGATCAAAGTCTGCACATTGCATTACACTTCAGCAAGTCTATACAATGTCTGCATTGCATACTATGAAGTCTGTGCAAAGTGTCGACATTAAACTGATAAGTTCCTTTCGACTGACTGACAGGGACTAAAGTGCAAAGATGAAGGATTGGCTCGTGATCCAAGGAAGGACGAGGTGCCCAGATTATGACACGTGGAAGTAGCCCAGCCAGGATGCTGCCATGTGGTCGAAATTCCTCGGATCTGGCGAATTCTCTGGGCGGGAAATGTGGAAGCCACACGCCCTATCCAATATGCTGCTGGTATAAAAGGAAGTCTTCTTCCTCAGAAGAAGGCTGATCGAATAGAAGCAGCCAGAGCTAGGAGAAAAGAACAGGGAGTGAGCGCCTGCACGATCCACAGAGAAGAAGAAAAAGAGAGAAGAAGATTCAGAGAGAAGAAGAGAAGATTGAGAGAGTTGAGTTGAGAGAGTCTTTTCGAAGTCTTGTAAATCAGTCTCTTGGTTCAGATACCAGAGCTGATACTGCTCAATTGAGCTACATTCGTTTTGGTTTTCCATTTCGTTTGTTTCTGTCTTTACTGTTTTCGAAACTCTTTTGTTATCAAGCTGTAAGTCAGCAATTGCAGTGGAGGTTTCCACTGGACAGGTGAAGCTGTAATCCTCAGCAGGCGAGACCAGGTCTCGGATGGCTAAGCTGTATCGCCTAGCGGTTGCAGAGGATTTGTTCCTCTGTTCGGCAAGCTGTAAAGCCCAGCAAAGCTGTGTATCAGCGGTCTGTTGGCAAGCTTTGAAGCCCAGCTGTTCAAGCTGTGAGTCAGCATGATCCACATTTCAGTTGGAGTGTGGGGTGGACGTAGATCTCTGGATTGAGATCGAACCACCTTAAAGATTGGTGTCTACTGTGTGATTGCATGTTGTTTGTGTGATTTCATAGTGTTCCTTCTGTCGTTCAACAGTTGCTTATTTTCATTCTGCATTAGAGTTCAACTGTGTTCTAAAATTAGACATTAGATCTATTCACCCCTCTCTAGATCCACTCTCAGTGGTAATAGACTGCGTCCATCTAACATAACAGACCAGACCGGGCCCTATTAACGTCAAGCATTGAATCATGTAAATATTTAGACATCCACTATAGTTTATATAGAATTCCAAAGGAATAAGCCATTATAGGATAATAAGGTAGATTTCATGGAATAAAGATTTCAAGGACAGAACATTAAGTAAGGATGACAAGGCGATAAACCTCTCATAAAACCAAGATGTTGGCCCAGTTAGGAGGCAATTGAGAGGGGGGTGAATTGATTGCCCACCCTTCTCACAAAATTAGACAAAATTAAATCAAACCACAGATATGGCAAATGAACCTTAGATGAAGCTTGATTAGAATATATGATTAAGAAGCAAGCAAGCCCACACAACTTCCAGCGTAGAAATATAAACACTCGGAGAATAATGTATGAACGGACAGTTGATCAAACTCTCGTTTCACCGACTTACACTCGTAGTATGAAAGGATAGAAAATATCAACAACCACATAAAAAGCTAACCACGACACAGTGATTTTTAGGTGGTTCGGACGCACCAAGTGCTATCCTACGTCCACCCCTCTCACCTCGAGAGGGTTTCACTATAACACGCTGCACGACGGCAGCAACCACCAGACATGGGCTCGACGGCCCACACACGTGGGTTCTCGCACGACGAAGAGAAGCCCCACACACACTCGGAGCAAGCTCCAAAATCGTCTAAAGATGAAAATAAGATGGAAAGACAAAGCCCAGTCTGAG
Organism: Amorphophallus konjac; assembly: GCA_022559845.1. NCBI lineage: Eukaryota > Viridiplantae > Streptophyta > Magnoliopsida > Alismatales > Araceae > Amorphophallus > Amorphophallus konjac. The sequence goes on from CM040121.1 coordinate 355,208,985, forward strand.
AATAGGAATCTAAGCACAACAGAACTAAAGAGATGATAAACAAAATAGATCTCCCCTAAATCCTTCAACCAAACTCGGAGATGAACGAAGTGAGGTTTGGAATGATGAAATCGAGAGGAGTGAGGTCGCCCCTTGATGAAGCTCGCCCAGCAGGTTTAGGATGAAGAGGAGCCGCAGCACGTCTCCAACTTCGACCTCGGGAACGTGGAACGCGGTCAGGGACGAAGTTCCTCCTTCTCCACGGATGCAGCCCTTATTCTCCTTCTTCCTGCAAGAGAATAGCACGTTAGAAGCTTTTTGGATGTTCTCCCGATCAGAACAAAGGCGGCCACATATACAAGAGGGATTGAAACCCAATATGACACAAAAGCCCATGCCAAACCCTCTTCTAATCACATACGATATAGGGTGGACGCCCTAAGGCCATTATAGTAAATAACCAAGCCAAATGGCTCTCTGTTAAGAGGGTTCGAAACAGATCCGGAAATCCTGATCGGTTCGCTCGGAAAAAGTGTCGACTCATAGGGTCGACTCTTTTTCACGAGTGTTCTGCCAGAACACATAAAAACAAAACCCGTGAAACAAGTGTCAACCCATTGAGTCGACACTTTTTACCAAGTGTTCTGGCCTGTGAAATTCACAACATTCGTGGTGAAAAGTGTCGACTCTTGAGGTCGACACTTTTTCACGAAGGTTCTGTTTTCATAAAATTAAGTGAACTTACTTGAAAGTGTCGACCCATTAGGTCGACACTTTTTCCCGAGTGTTCTGACTTTGCAAAAATAATAGAGCCCTAGTAAAAGTGTCAAATTCATGGGTCGACACTTTCTGCCAGCGTTCTTAACACTTAACGCAAGATAGAGAGTGTTAAAATAAGTGTCGACCCCACGGGTCGACACTTTTCCTGACATATGGAAAAGCTAAGTAAAACCCATTGAATGATGACAAATCATGAAACATGGTTCAAAATCAATCATATAAGCACTGATAGGTGAGATTCCCATATACAAACCAGATTTCAACACAAATCAAACTATCCACATTAAAATCCAATTTATCATTCATTCTTACCATTGCCTTCAGTGATTGAGTGAAAAGCTCCACATAGAACCTGCACTATCAAATTGCCATTAATCTCTAACTCAAGGTTAGCAATTGACATTCTCAATCAACAATGTCATTGCACATGAACTAAACAATTCAGCAGACTTGAACTTTCTATTCCGTCAATCAACAACTATGATATCAATGCTTTGTGATCAAAATTCAACTTACACTTTTTCTTCTTGAACAAGCCTCAACCTGATCAATCATTCATTCAAAGATTCAAAGCGCACATTCCACATTCATTAATTATATATCAATGCAAATCACACAAAAACTAAACTCATGATATTTTCATTCAAGATCATCGTCAAAACAGTCCGGGGTACAACAATCTCCCCCTTTTTGACGAAGATAAAACCATTGAAAAAGTAATAAGATTTGCATGAAAGATGACATTCTTTGAAGCAAAACAAGCATTTTCTCATGCATACAAGATGCATGAATTTCATTCAGAAATAGCATATCTTGCTGAATCACATCAACATGCAAGAATCATAAGGTCATAGGAGATATCAAAACTGAAAGGTGTGTAATCTATATACACTCAAGCATTTCAAAATGGTGTTTCCAAGCAATTTGATTACCGATACGTGGCGGAGAACATAGGTCCGAAGACCATACTCACGCATAACGAAAGCTTCCAGGTGGACTTGATCCACCTTTCCACTGACGTCATTTTATATACCAGTGAATCATGGCATTCATGCACACATATATGAAGTATATGCATTTATGTACATGCGGATGCAAAAAAGATAAAAGCATGTATGAGAACCAAATTGTTATTTTCTGAGATATGCACAAAAAGCAAAGTTTGTACTGTGAAAGCTATGGAAAATTCTTTATGAGCAAAGGATAAAGTAGTATGAACAATTTCTTTATGAAAAGGTGAAAAGTGTGTATGTACAATTCAGCTCAAAAGATCTAAGTATCTAACCTGCACACTCCTAATTCTCTTCTAAGAAAAAAAACTGATCAGAATTTAAAGGTTTGTAAAAATATATGCAAGTTGATTCTTTGTGTCAACAAAAACAAGTTCAAAATCACCTTTATTTATATGATCTCGTATGAAATGATGCCTGACTTCTATGTGTTTGGTACGAGAATGTTGGACAGGGTTTTTGGACAGATTTATTGCAGACGTGTTATCACACATGATGGGAGTGTTTTTCAAACTAAAACCAAAATCAAGCAATTGATGTTGGATCCACAGCACTTGAGCCGCACAACTACCGGCAGCCACATATTCGACTTCGACAGTTGATAAAGCGACACAATGTTGTTTCTTGGAGGCACATGAAACCATGCAGCCCCCTAGAAACTGATAGTGACCGCTTGTACTTTTACGATCCATCTTATATCCAGCATAATCAGAGTCAGTGAAAGCATGTAAATCAAATGAATTATTTTTGGGATTGGACAAACCAAGGTCTAGTGTACCATTCAAATACCTGAATTCACGGCCGACAAATGAGAATCACTGGGACAAGATTGATATCTTGCACAGAGAGAGACACTAAAATGGATGTCAGGCCTACTAGTAGTCAGGTATAGTAGTGAACCAATCATACCCCTAAAAAGTTTTTGATCGATTTTGTTACCTTTTTCTTCTTCCATTTTCTGTGAGGTGGACATTGGTGTTGCAAAGGGCTTGGCAGTCTCGAGTTGGAATTTCTTCACGATTTCTTGTGTGTACTTCTTCTGGTTGATGAAAATGCCATCGTTCAGTTGTTTTATTTACAATCCTAAGATGAAGTTCATCTCGCCCATCAAGCTCATCTCGAACTCTCCCTGCATGAGTTGAGCAAATTCATCATTCATCTTCAAATTAGAGGCTCCAAAAATTATGTCGTCTACATAAACTTGAACAATTAAAGAATGTTCATCACAAGTTTTTGTAAACAATGTCTGATCTATATTACCTCGTTTGAAGCTATTATCAATAAGAAATGAACTTAAACGATCATACCATGCACGGGGAGCCTGTTTTAATCCATACAGTGCCTTATCCAATCTGTACACGTGGTCCGGAAGTGTTTCATCCTCGAAGCCCGGTGGTTGTTCCACGTACACTTCTTCCTTGATGATCCCATTGAGAAAGGCACTCTTCACGTCCATTTGAAATAGCTTGATGTTCCTGTGACAAGCATAAGCAAGTAAGATTCTAACGGCTTCTAATCTAGCCACAGGAGCGAAAGATTCATCAAAGTCAATACCGAATTCTTGAGAGTAGCCCTTGGCTACCAATCTTGCCTTATTCCTCACAACCACCCCATCTTCACTAAGTTTGTTTCAGAAAATCCACTTAGTTTTGATTATAAGATGGTTATCAGGCCGGGGCACGAGGAACCACACCCTATTTCTTTGGAATTGGTGTAGTTCTTCTTGCATGGCGAGAACCCAAGAATTGTCATTTAAAGCATCATCTAAAGACTTAGGCTCAATGCTAGAAAGTAAAGCTAAGTTATCGTGAATTTCAACTTTCCTCATTGAAGCCTGTGTTCGAATTCCTTCATCCACACCACCGATCACATTCTCCAATGGATGGTCCTTGTGCGTGGTCCATTGGTGTGGAAGGTTTGGATGTTGCTCTTGTTCCGCTTCCTCTTCTTGTTCCTTTTCTTTCTCTTGATTTGTTGCCTCACCTTGTTTGCTTGACTCTCCCTTTTCAACCTCATTCTCACCTATAACAATAAAATGATCATTATCATTCGACTTCCTCATAGTATATTCATCATCAACAACATGTGGACTTTCCTCGACAACAAGTGTTCTAGTGTTATAAACACAGTAAGCTCTAGTTGATAGAGAATACCCGAGGAAAATCCCTTTGTCACTCTTCACTTCAAATTTTTCGAGATTGTCTTTTCCATTGTTCAAAATGTAACATATTGAACCAAATGGCTTAAAATGAGATATGTTGGGTTTCTTACCTTTGTAAAGCTCGTAAGGAGTTTTCTTAAGGATTGGTCTTACCATTGCTCTATTTGTAATGTAGCAGGTAGTGTTCACTGCCTCTGCCCATAAGTACCGTAGAAGACCATTCTTCACAAGCATGGTACGTGCCATCTCCACGAGCGTCCTATTTTTCCTCTCGACCACTCCGTTTTGTTGCAGGGTTCTAGGTGATAAGAATTGATGTTCATACCCCTACTTCCTACAAAATTTATCAAACTCATGAATTTCAAATTCTCTTCCGTGGTCACTTTGAATTTTCTGAATTGAATAACCTTTTCATTCTGGATTCTAGCACAAAACTCAATGAATTCATTACATGCATCACTCTTGTTGGCTAGAAACAAGACCCATGCATATCGCGAGAAATCATCGACAATCACGAAGCCATAAAGCTTCCCTCTAAGACTACGAGTCCTGATGGGACCAAACAAATCCAGATGCAACAATTGAAGGGGTTTTTCTATTGAAACAATATTTTTGCATTTAAACGAAGTTGTGGTTTGTTTTCTTTTATTACATGCTTCACAAACTTTTGAAGATTCAAAATTTAAACTAGGAAGTCCTCTAACTAAACCATGACGATTCAGCTTCCTAATGACATTTAGACTGGCATGCCCAAGACGGCGATGCCACAACTAGACATCTTCATCTTTGTTAGCAACTAAACACAACTTTTCAGAAGCAATTTCATCAAAATCAACTTGGTAAGTATTGTTACTTTTCACTCCTATGAATTTGATTTCATGTGAGTTAGCATCGACAATGGTGCAGTGAGAAGACTCAAAAATGACATTGTGACCCTTATCATAGAGTTGACTAATACTTAGCAAATTATGGCGAAGACCTCTAACAAGTGAAACATCTTCAATGCAATGGTTGAGATCCTTACCAATTCTCCCAATTCCGATTATCTTACCTCTGTCATGTCCACCAAAAATTACCGTACCGCCATTTTTCTCTACAATGTCTCCAAAAAGATGTTTATTCCCGGTCATGTGCCTGGAGCATCCGCTGTCCAGGTACCATTTATTCTCTCCAGCCTTCATGCAGACCTGCACCAATAAGTAATCATGCTCATTTTGATTTGGGTACCCAAGCGAGCTTGGGTCCCGTGATGTTAGCATTTCCAAACTATTGATTGTATCTACTGAAAAACATGTCATCATCATATTGCATTAACTGGCATATGTACATGTCATGCCCTATCTTCCCACAGTAAAAACAAGTGGGTCTCTTTCTACCAAAATTTCTTCTGTTATTTACATTCCTAAAAGTTGAGGGGAAACTAGAATTGATAGTTGATGTAGCACGGTGTGTGTGTGAACATTCTCCATGATGAAGTGAACTTTTAACAGCATAGTGAGAATAATTTTTGTTGCCATGCATGTAAACTGAATTTTTTACAAATTATTTTTCTTTTCCTTTCACCATCTTCTCACTTCAATTCTTCACCTTTTCAATTTCACTAATAAGCCTTTCATTATCACTGTTCAATTTTTCTTTCACTTTTTCACAATCAATTAATTTGGCATTCAAATTTTCCAGCTCATTTTTCAACAAATCATGCCTTTCTTGAATTTCATCTTTGAGTTTAAAAGCGTTTTTCTTTTCAATATCTAGGCATGCAATTTCATCTTCGAACAAATTCACTTTGGATTCCAAAACTTCATTTGCATTTTTGAAATTTTTTACTTGCATTTCAAGCAGATTACATTTCTCACATGGATTGGATGAATGCAAGATTTCATGGATTTTTTTCTTCATGATTTTATTCTCATTTTTTATTCTCTTGTACTTTTCATCCAATTCTTCATAGGCAAGCTCCCATTGTTCATTAGTGATAAGCTCTGAGTCAGAGATTACCTATTCTTGATCGCTCCTGGCCATGAGGCACATATCCTTCACCAGCTCCTCAATATCTTGTTCATCATTGGACGTGGACTCATCCTCGTCCTCGTCGCTCCACGTGGCCTTCATCGCTTTGGGCTTCTTGCCCTTCACCATCCTTCCTTTTTTCTTTTGAAGCTCGGGGCATTCACCTCGCATGTGCCCCATCTTCTTACATTCATAGCACATCACTTCAACCGCTTTTGAAGGTTCATTTCTTTGCTTCGGCTACCTCTTTCCTTTCTTGAATTTCCCGCCAAATCATCTTCTTTGGCGCAGGAACTGTCATACTCTTCTTGTTAGCATGGCAACCTCTTCGTCATCGGTGGTTCCCATAGAATCCTCTTGGCTTGAAATTGTTTCTGGGTAAGCTTTCAATGCAACAGACTTCTTCTTTTTTGTGTCCTCTTCCATTCTCTTAATGTTAATCTCATAGGCCATCAATGACCCTGAGTGCATCCATAGTGAGGGTAGAGAGATCTTTAGAATCCTCTATCACCGTCGCCTTGGTGTGCCAGCTTGGCGATAGGGACCTCAGCACTTTTCTAACCAAATCGGTGTCCTTGAACTCTCTTCCGAGTGACTTCAATCCATTTGTGATCTCCATGAGACGTGCGAACATCTCGTAGATACTTTCTTCCTCTTTCATATGAAATAGCTCGTAGTCACGAATCAACATATTCGCCTTCGTCTCCTTAACTTATGCGGTACCTTCATAGATAAGCTTGAGCTTATCTCACATTTCCTTTGCGCTGCTGCACATGGAGACACGCGCATACTCGTTAGGGTGAATAGCACACTGAATAATGTTTAAAGCATTAAAGTTCACAGTGGCTTTCTTAATACTATCATCATCCCACATATCCTCATCAGGGTGTACAACATACGGACCATTCCTAATGACAGTCCATATTTCATGACTTTGAGCACGTAGGAAGACGGTCATCCTATTCTTCCAGTAAGGGTAGTTACTACCATCGAAGAAAGGTGGCCGATGAATAGAATGCCCTTCGGGCATTAACCCCTTGTTAATGTTGTTGGTCGTTCCTAACCGATCTCTCTAAACCGCTAGGTTTCTAGAAAATAGAGCCGAGGCTCTGATACCAATTGTTGGCCCGGTTAGGAGGCAATTGAGAGGGGGGTGAATTGATTGCCCACCCTTCTCACAAATTTAGACAAAATTAAATCAAACCACAGATATGGAAAATTAACCTTAGATGAAGCTTGATTAGAATATATGATTGAGAAGCAAGCAAGCCCTCACAACTTCCAGCGTAGAAATATAAACACTCGGAGAACAATGTATGAACGGATAGTTGATCAAACTCTCGTCTCACCGACTCACACTCGTAGTATGAACGGATAGCAAATATAAACAACCACATAAAAAGCTAACCACGGCACAGTGATTTTTAGGTGGTTCGGACGCACCAAGTACTGTCCTACGTCCACCCCTCTCACCTCGAGAGGATTTCACTATAACACACTGCACGACGGCAGCAACCACCACCCACGGGCTCGACGGCCCACACACGTAGGTTCTCGCACAACGACGAGAAGCCCCACACACACTTGGAGCAAGCTCCGAAATCATCTAAAGATGAAAATAAGATGAAAAGACAAAGCCCAGTCTGAGAATAGGAATCTAAGCACAACAGAACTAAAGAGATGATAAACAAAATAGATCTCCCCTAAATCCTTCAACCAAACTCGGAGATGAACGAAGGGAGGTTTAGAATGATGAAACCGAGAGGAGTGAGGTCACCCTTTGATGAAGCTAGCCCAGCAGGTTTAGGATGGAGAGGAGCCGCAGCATGCCTCCAACCTCGACCTCGGGAACGTGGAACGCGGTCAGGGACGGAGTTCCTCCTTCTCCACGGACGCAGCCATTCTTCTCCTTCTTCCTGCAAGAGAATAGCACGTTAGAAGCTTTTTGGATGTTCTCCCGATCAGAACAAAGGCGGCTACATATACAAGAGGGATTGAAACCCAATATGACACAAAAGCCCATGCCAAACCCTCTTCTAATCACATACGATATAGGGTGGACGCCCTAAGGCCATTATAGTAAATAACCAAGCCAAATGGATCTCTGTTAAGAGGGTTCGAAACAGATTCGAAAATCCCGATCGGTTCGCTCGAAAAAAGTGTTGACTCATAGAGTCGACTCTTTTTCACGAGTGTTCTGCCAGAACACATAAAAACAAAACTCATGAAACAAGTGTCGACTCATTGAGTCGACACTTTTTACCAAGTGTTCTGGCCTGTGAAATTCACAACATTCGTGGTGAAAAGTGTCGACTCTTGAGGTCGACACTTTTTCACGAAAGTTATGTTTTCATAAAATTAAGTGAACTTACCTGAAAGTGTCGACCCATTAGGTCGACACTTTTTCCCGAGTGTTCTGACTTTGCAAAAATAACATAACCTTGGTGAAAGTGTCGACTTCATGGGTTGACACTTTCTGCCAACGTTCTTAACACTTAAGGTAAGACAGAGAGTGTTAAAATAAGTGTCGACCCCATGGGTCGACACTTTTCCCGACAAATGGAAAAGGTAAGTAAAACCCATTGAATGACGACGAATCATGAAACATGGTTCAAAATCAATCATATAAGCACTGATAGGTGAGATTCCCATATACAAACCAGATTTCAACACAAATCAAATGATCCATATTAAAATCCAATTTATCATTCATTCTTACCATGGCCTTCAGTGATTGAGTGAAAAGCTCCACATAGAACCTGCACTATCAAATTGCCATTAATCTCTAACTCAAGGTTAGCAATTGACATTCTCAATCAACAATGTCATTGCACATGAACTAAACAATTCAGCAGACTTGAACTTTCTATTCCGTCAATCAACAACTATGATATCAATGCTTTGTGATCAAAATTCAACTTACACTTTTTATTCTTGAACAAGCCTCAACCTGATCAATCATTCATTCAAAGATTCAAAGCGCACATTCCACATTCATTAATTGTATATCAATGCAAATCACACAAAAACTAAACTCATGATATTTTCATTCAAGATCTTTGTCAAAATAGTCCGGGGCACAACACAAGACATTCATGAAATCTGGGTAATTGGCATCCACTCAGACCGCCGTAAATTACAGAATCTGCGCCCACTGTGGTGGTCGCCAATTCTATGAACAGTACAGGCACGATGAAATAGCGTCCACTTAAACGGCCGCTAATTCAATATGGTGTCCACTTCTGATCGCCAATTCCAAACAGAGACAGACTCTCACAGAACATCACAAACAGCGCTCCATGATGCCTAAGGCATCATGTTTTTTCAGAGTGACATGACAATCAATGTTCCAGGGTTTTGATGGTACAACCCACTCGGCTGTCCTGAGGGAATCCAAGACTAGCGGAGGCTTACGGAGACCTTAGAGAAAGAAATTTTTGTCTGACTGAAGGACTATCCGGCGGAGGGTCTCTCAATCTCCAAGAAATAGTGCGTAATTGTGAAAACAACATGAAACATGGACTCTATCTTTGGACATAAGATAAGGGTGCCAAAAGACCCGCGATATGAGACAAAAACTTGATAAAACTGTGAGATAAGGAAATAGCATCCAAACAGAAGGCATTACTTAAAGAATGAGCATCTCTCTAAAGAGGCACCAAATTAATAATTAACTAAATTTAAATAATATTACAATAAACTGGTGATCTTTCACGAAGGCGCCATATCCTTAAATAGTGTCCATGTCTTGGACGTAAATTCTTATTTTTTAGCCTTTTATAAATAAATTTAATAAATAATAGGAATTGACATCCTCTCGAGGGGGCGCTATATCGATAAATAGCGTGCAAAGAATGGACATCAATTCATAATTTTCTGGATTACTTCCAATTTAACAATTTCACAAGAATCTGTGTCTCTGTACAGAGGCGCTCATTCCTGAATGAAAGTCTGTTCACGCAGACGCCAAATCTTTTAGGTGTATAGGTTATAAAGCATCAGGTATGTAGCACCCTGAAAAAAAAAATTAAATTAAATAGAGAATAAATAAGAATAACTATATGATAGTAGCCATATAACAAACATGGAAGGTAGAAATTTGATAAATGTAAAGTATAAATAGCTAACATAGATGAGAGACATTAATATTAATTAATGGGTCTTGATATTGACTAATGGGCTTTAATGGACTTAAAGAAGTGATGCCAAATATATATATATATATATATATATATATATATATTATATCTATATGTATGTATGTTACTACCTTGACTGAAAACGGGCCTTAATAAAGAACAACGCATTAAACCCGTTAAGAAAACATAAAACCCATAACTACTTAAAAGACAAAAGGGCCAACATCATATAGAGCTTTCAGATTTTTGGTTAATAGACTAAAGCTTTAAACATGAGCTACTAAACAGATATGCATAAACATGGGCTTTGACATAAACAAAACAATATAATAGTTGGGGCATTTAACGGGGCATGCATATGCACGTGATAACACAACCCAATAATGATAAAAGGTATGGGCCATGCAAAACCCAACGTTGATAACCCAACCAACCCATATACTTGTTCGAAGGGTGAGCTTAGAGTTTTCGTATGAAAAACGGCAGGCAGTTGTGGACTCAGTAAGAACAAAAGTAACGTAAGGAGGTTGAGTCGACCCTTACTCTCATTAGGACTCCACCCACTTTATGGATTCCATCCGTATAAGCAAGCCCTCCATCAACGAGCAAAAACCTTGCCTTAATAGCTTTTGAACCCCTCGAACCCTTCCTCCTCTATAAAAGGCCCTGCCCTCCCAACGAGCAACCATGTTTGCTGTTGGTTCGTGCGGCTGCTACGTCTTCGTCGACCTTTTGCTTCCTCCTGCTACAGAGAAGTTGTACGTGGTAAACGTGAAGAAGCTTCTTCCTATAGTATTCTTCCCTTCTCCTTCCTTGATGTGGACGTGTTGCTGCGGAACGAGCTGCGGCACCTTTCTTCTGCCGACGAAGTGCAGTTGCTGTGTATAGAAGCAACTAAGCTTCTTCTTCCATCGTCTTCCTCTGCTACCACTGTTTCCTCCCGTATCACGTCTTCCTCTGTTAAAGCAACGTGAAGGTAGACAATCTCCCAAGCAACACTGCAATCTAGTCAACATATTAGATAGTGCATAGACTTATAAAGCATGAACTTCCCTGCTCTCGCGTTGCATGAAAAGAAATAGCGACCACACTGTTGGCCGCTATTTCAAGATATATCGTCCATCCACGCAGTCACGGATTAATCAACGACAGTGAGATTGAAGCCAATTCTTTTAGATAATTAATAATTACCTCATGTTCAAAAATCAATATCAATAAAACCATATATCTAAAAATCAAGTTATGCATGTTTCTGGAATCCCTGTATTTTTCTCTAAATTCCTATGACATTAGTTTTTGAAAATTTCCTTAAAATTAGAAGTGACACTGTTCATCCCCTAATGAACAGTAATAAACCGGTCTGTGAACGCATCCCGTAAACGTGAAATAGAATGTGCGACTTGGAACCTATCGCAAATTGGAAATAGCGCCCGTACACAAGGGCGCTATATCTTCAATTTGAGAAACAAATGAATTCGCGACCACTCAGAGTGTCGCATATTACAGAACCTGCATCCTCATAAAGTGGCGCTATTTCATTTATTTCCTGAAAAATGATAAACCTGTTGAAATTAATAAGGAATACACGTCCGTCTGAGAGGACGCAAATTATTAATTTAATATTTTAAATCACAGTTAATAAAGGATTTAGCGACCAAGTGCACAGATGCTATTTTATGAAATAGCGACTTCCTGGATAGGTGTTAATTCCTAATTTTTACAGAAAATAATTTCTGTGAATAAAATATTAAGTGACCCAATGGGCAGACGCTATTTTAGGAAATAGCGACTGTCTGTCTGGACGCAGATTTTTCTCGCTCTACTTTTATCGCATTTCTGGCCCTTAACTGTGGGTATTTTGACACTGTATTCTCAGTCCGTAGATACAATCTCATGCTTCACGATGATTCTCGCATAGCCCTTAACTGCCAGTGATATTTAAGCCCTCCACGGGATATACTAGTGATTTAATCATTGGGACCTCTGTAAGACTCTGCTAGCATTAGATTCCATCAAGGTAGCCGAGCGGGTTGTACCTTAAAAACCCTGGAACCCTGTTAGTCATGTCACTCTGAAGAAACATGACACCCGACCTTCATAGTACGTTGTTCTGGCGTTTCTGTGAGGATCTGTCACTGTCAGAATTGGTGACTAGATAGTGGTCGCTAATTGAATTAGCGATCGTATTAGTTATCGTTCTTTTCAAAAGATTAGCGACCACGTATGTGGGTGCTCATTGAATGAGCGACCGTATGCGTAGGCGCTATTTCCTTGTTTCAATTGTCACCATTTGTTGTTGTGTTGTTCGGTTCAAAGTAATTAACGACCATACCAACGGGCGCTTATTAAAAGAGTGACCGTCTGAGTAGGCGCGATTGCTTTGAGCCTCTCCTGTTCACAGAATAGGCGACCACTACAGTGGATGCAAATTCTAAAATCTGCGGCGACCTGAGTGGACGCCAATTACCTAAAATTTTATGATTTGTCTCGATTTCATGTGCCATCATGCTATACTTGTCAAGGTCTATTCTTGAACTCTATTCTATGAATCTACCTTATTGTTCTTACATGCTTGATCTTTGAAATCTCTTGGCCATTAACTTTAAGAGGAATTGGTCTAGATATAGTCGGGGCTATGGGTCCCAAGCAAATGACATTTCAATGCTAGTGTATAAAAATAAGGGGTCCTGATCTGATCCCATGGACGAGGCAAAGTCCAAACATGTACCGGTATCATGAATGATCAGGTGTTGGCATTGCACCAAAGATAGCAAAACTGGTCTACGACATTTCCATGAGTAATAGTCAATATTCAAGTGTTTGAACTTCTTTATACAATGGCCAATCTTATATTGTGATAGTTACAAAATCCCTAGTGAAAGGGAATGCTATAGTGAAGTGATTGTTATTGTCTCCCATGAACGCTCTTGGGAATTTCCTTTGAAAGTACTTGCTATCTCGTCTTGAAAGTCCTTGATATATTCCCTCAATTATCTATTTGGCTTTATATTTCTTGAAAGCATCTATCACAGGTCTACTCTTGCTCTCTTTATAGTTCTTGAAATTTATCTCGCACTATTATAGTTCTCGATTATGATACCTTGCATGACCTACATAAGCACGTTAAATTATAATTTACTTAAAGCTAGCTTGGAGCTTGAGATATTAAGTCCTACTGAGCGTTCGCTCACCTCGTGTATTTCAATATTTTTCAGGTAACGACCTTAGTGATGACGAGACAAAACAAGATGGGCAAGGGCAAGAGTGAAGAGAACACCGGCAAACTTAGATGAATACCCGAGTCTGGTTATCTTGTGTCTACGTTAAAGATTTGTCTAGTCATAAGTCTCTTGTAATTTTTCTTTATTGAGTCTTTCTTTTATTGGGTCCATATTGTAATCAACTTCTATTTGAAATGAAATATTATTTTGTCCAATTATATCTCATCTTATGGTTATGCTCTGATTGACTTGACTGTTTAACTACCACGTTCCGAGCAAACGACACGTTCTGCTGCTATCGGTTCGGGGCGTGACAAGGTAGGTATGTCTTTACACACAAAGCACTATTGATTTCTAATGAAATAGCATGAACAATAGCATAATGCTTTGTACATTGATTTTTGAGAAACTAAGGACATAGATGTGTGGAGAAAATTATGGAGATCCTAAAAATATGCTTATGCAGAATTATTGAAGCCAGGTCCTATAGTTATTAAATTTTAAACATGGGTTATTTATTAATTGCACTAAAATAAATAGCGCAAGGATGATGGTCGTTCATTAATTGGCGCCCAGGAGACTATCGCTAATTCCAGGAATTGGTGCCCGTCTATATGGTCGTCCATTAATCGGCGACCCCTGCTCTGGCCGCTATTTCAACATGCAGTAGCAGAGTAAATACTCAAGAACAGCAGTCATGAAAATGTGTCATGGAGACAGTAACAAGGATTTTCATGTATGCAAGGCTATTTACTATTGTGTGTGCTTTGATTCTTGACATAACCTACCTTTCTTTTGGATCATAGGAGAAAGAGACGAGCAGAGAGGTAGGGAAGAAGAGTTCTCCTCTCGTCCATCATAGCAACTATAGCAGAGGAAAGGATGAAGAAGCAATTGCAGCAACTGCAGCCGCACTCACGATCGAAGGAGGAGGAAGTAGCGCCTTCGATAATAGGAAGAAGATGAGGACGTCGACGCACGGGGGACGACGATCACCAGGAAGACGATGAACAGCACCAGCAACAACAGCTTCTGCCGATCGCGGGGCTCATATTTATAGAATTTAGACTCAAGCTTCCTAATGGGATTCAACTTTCCTACGTAGAATCCTAGTTTATGTAAAAAATTTCCTAAGATAAGTTCTATCCTTCCAAATCATCGGTCGTCTTTCCTTGTCAGATTAAAACCCTAATTTTCCCATGCAAGCTTCGAACGTGATAAAGGTTCGGGCTTTATGAAATAACCCTTTATATATATATATATATATATGTGTGTGTGTGTGTGTGTGTGTGTGTGTGTGTGTGTGTGTGTGTGTGTGTGTGTGTGTGTGTGTGTGTGTGTGTGTGTGTGTGTGTGTGTGTGTGTGTGTGTATCCTATGCATCTTTTGACGTGGAAAGAGTTATGGGCTATTATTAATAAGGCCCATTTGCTTTTGGGTTGGTTATTGGCTAAGGCCATCTACTTTGTCAAAGGCTCTTTGCTATTGGGCTTACAGTTTGGGTTTTATTTTTTTAGTTTATTTTCAGTCTATTAAACATTATACATACATACATACATACATACATACATATATATATATAGTTTATCCGGGGTGCTACACCCTATAAAACACGCGGATAACCCGCTTTATCTTGCAATGACCCGGGGACCGACCTACGTGTCAGAATTATCCCACAGCTTGCACCAGTTGTATCTCGGCCCTTTCGGCCCCTCTGTAAAGCCCATGTGGCACCTATAAAGCATGAAACATGTTGCATGGGCATACCCGTACCACGTGCCCCAGTTTCTTACCCCCACTAACCAGTGTGCAACCCATTTTCCTGGGTCTCAATCTACCAGTCCCCCAGCTGCGGGGTATATCCCACCCTTGTCCTTGGCTTCAGAATTATCTAGGCTCTTCTTCAGCACGGAACAAAGGTGTTCACATTCAATCCGATGTAAATAAACACAGGTTGGTTGTGACCGGTGGGAAAAGACATCTCGTACACGAATCCCCATAATCGCTTGTGCACTCGCACCCGTGGAACCTCCATTTCTCTCCACGTGCCGCCCAATATCTTGTGCCCACGTGCCGCGTCCTGGCGATGCTTCCCCAATCAACTCTTGATTCCATAGGTGATTGTCGAGAAATCGACTGGCATGCCCACATCCTATCCAGCTACCCTGTCTCCCAGCCACCCCAATCTCATTCATCCCGACACTACATGAAAAATGTAGGTAAAGGTCCAAAAAACGTAGGTAAAACCTTTAGTCACGTTTGCTTGCCACGCTTTCAAAGTGTAGCGCTTGCTCGCATGACTATAGGTTATACCTACGTTTCTATGAAACGTAGGTATAGTTTGACCTATCCCTACGCTTTCAAAGCGTAAGAATAGTCTAACAAAAAGCGTAGGTAGATATCAACCTATACCTACGCTTTTTAAAGCGTAAGAATAGTCCAACAGAAGTGTAGGGTAAAAACATGTATACGCACGCATATAAGATGTTGTACCTACATTTCTAGAAACGTAGGTATTACTTTTGGCCACGTAGTTAAAAAATCGTATGAAAAGGTATTAGCGTCATTATCTTAAAAACGTAGGAAAAAGAACTAGTCTCAATTAAATAAAAACGTAGGTAATTTATTCTTTTATTTTTTTTACACACTCATTGTGCGATCGCATTACACCTGTATAAATGTTTCTTGTACGAATCTCACATTAAACACATCAATATCAAGTGATACATTCTCCTAAAATCACATTAATAAAAAAATTTAGAACCATGCATTCATTCTCAAAAACCAGCTATTAACTAAAAGCACTTATTGGAAACAAACTGTCACTACAACAAAAAAGACTTTTACACTTATTGAACACATAAACATCAACAAAAAGGCTCTATCTAAACTCCAATAGTCTTCATTCCATCAAAGAAATAGTCAAAATAAATTGGTTAATCTAATATTTCTTTTATACACTGTATGCCAAGAATTATCCTACTTGCACACACAAAAATGGCTGAAGCGGCAAAAAAAGAAGTGGTAGGATTTCTCAACGCAATCACTTTGCCAGGCTTCAACGACACCATCTAGGATGCATGGTCTAAACAAGCAAACTACATGGCACAAGAATTCCACTAGTCTGAAGCTGCATATCAGAACAGGGAATTGGTTAAGCCATCTGCAATGACTACGGGACAAACAATTGGTCTAATTAGATCATCTCTCGTCACCTTTAATAAACAAGCTACGTCCAACAAAGTATTTCATGGATACTATATTGCAATGCAGCATTACAGTTCTGGACATTCTTTTCCTGAGTGTTCAAGGGAATCATCAATTTCTACATATACAAACAGTAAAACTGATCAAAGATTACTGGAAGTAATGATGTATGATATTGACATAACATAATCAGTTGAAGGAGTATACTGGAAGAACTGATGAATCACTTAAGACTTCGATCATACCAACTGGGCAACAGTTTGGAACAATAGTCTGCCAATTTTTTTCTCTGTCTAAAATATTTGGATTGTGGGAAAAATCTGGTGTTGAGATGGGAGATGACTAGTCAACAAATAGAGTGATTACTGCTAATATAACAAAATTCCTCCACCTGTGGGGCACATGTATCCTCATATTTCGCAGCAATCAGCATACAAGCAACGCCAAGCAATTGTAGTTGCTGCATGTTCATCTCATTTCCATAAAGGAAGTGGTCAATAAAATTCATGGTCAAGTACAACGTTTCAGGTGCAAGCCTATATTCTTCAACAACCTCCACAAGCCAGCCAATTACATAAAATAGAGTGACTCAAAATAGAAAGACCTATACTATTATAGATTCCTGCAGATACCACATCTGTGCATACACATAATGTTCAATTAAATATATTGCATGCAAACATCTTGTGCATCATTTTTTGAAAGTGATATAACCAGCCAAATAATCATAGCCCATCTAGTGAATCACCATACGTTATAAAAATCATAGCCCATATAAGCAGCAGCAGCTATAGTAGTAGGATTAGGGCTGCAAACGAGCCAAGTCTAGCCTAATGCCACGTTGTTCAAGCTTGGTTCATTTATTACTTGGCCGAGCTTTTATCAAGCTTGAGTTGTTTGAATGGTAAACAAGATAGGTGGAGTGATAAACAGGAAACAACTAAATTTTGTTGAAGAAGGATATGTCATCTTGATGAGATAGAGTGATAAACAGAAAACTGTTGAATCTGGTTTGAAGAAGGATATGTCATCTTGACGAGATGTCAAATGAGGCTGCTGCTGAGAAAAAGGGCTATACTCCAGTTAAAAAGCAAAGCGAAGTAGCTGAGGATGTTTTTTTCCCCTTTGGTGCTCTAAAATACAGGCAATGTTTGTTGGATATGGAGGCTGGCAGAGCTAGGGAGCTGCAAGGATGAAATGAGTTAATGAAGGGGGAAGTCTAAAGATAATTAAAGCTTTGATCTATTGATTTTATCTGTGGTCTTGTGTTGCACCCTCATTATGCTTGGTAGCTTGAATATCATAGTGATTGCTAAAAAAGCCAATAAACTTTAATGCAATCTTATGTTGTAAGACAACAGTACATGCACAAGCCAATAAACCCAAATCATAGTGATTGCTGAAAAAGGCAATTTCTAAAGAAAAGCATCCAAAGAAAGGGTAAGGCAAAATGGTGAGACAGACATCATACATTAGCAGTATTATCACAACTTCCTAGATAATTCAATATGAAATTGCTATTATCCAATATACATACACAGCTAGCCTCACAAATTTATCTCAAAACTAAAGGGAAACATGCCAGCAGCATCAGTGACTGGACAATGAGATAGTCAAGTATTTCATGGCATGAGATAATGCAATTACAAGAATGAACATGTGCAGATATATTAATAGAGCTTAGGCAGACAAACAACTATACAAACATGCAGAATGACCATTTGCCAAAGATAGAGATGAGTCCTACTGAACCAAACATGATGGGTTTAAGGAGCCATCAGAAATGCATAACCATATGTGCTAAACTTGGAATGAGTTTCAATATAGCAAATCCACTTATATAAACCTTATATGTGTATGTTTCTATATACAAATATACATCTAGATACAAGATATATACATATACATGTAGATACATGAACATGAATTTACCTTGGTGGCACTTTTCTTCATTATTGACTTGTATCCATCCTTAGTGCTCTTTAAAATGTGTTGGACATGTCATTTCATTTGAATAGCTTTGTGCTGTACAGTTATCACCAGACAACCTTGAACGATCAAAATTAGCACAAGCAACTGAAAAAGCAGCAGACCAGTTCTAAACCCTGCAGTTTCTGGAATCTATTTCAGATATGCAATCTTGCCATAATAAAATGCCACCTGTCCATTTCTTCCTCCTCAGATCAGATTCATCCATTTGTGTCTCTCGCCTGACAAATTTGTGAGATGATGGTATCTTTTAGAGCTCATGCGGTTTGGTAGAATCTGCTTCTGATGGCGTATATATGCCTACAGGACCATTGGAGAGAAAGATTGCATAATGATTCATGTAAAGAGAAAAGGGTAAAAGTTCAACGATCAAAGTAGAATCTGCTTTCCGTCCCTTACTTCACAATCAAAGTCAGAAGAAGAAGAGGAAGTGTGGAATAGAAACAAGATTGAGTTAGGTTAGAGCTTTACTTGATAGTGACTTTAATCTAATCCTATTAGATAGCATTATCAAGTAGCCACGTGGAAGAACACCTAATACTGTGAGATGAACTCATGATGTCTGAAATTATATAATAATATTATAAGTCAAGTTAGATAACTGAATCATGTGCTGACTATCATACATTATACATGAACAATAGGGCTAGAGAAATTAAGAAAATCTGAAGTATAAACAAGGACATCATGTATTCTAAACTGAATTATTAGAAACGTTGAAGGACTCTTTGACAATAGAAAACCTATTCCCTCCACTTTCTCTAATACATACCAAGAATTGAATCATGCAAAATGCAGAGAACCTTGGAAACAATCACATGTAGAGTGATAAAAAAAGATAATAAATGAATCAAAGCAATTCAGAAACAAGAGTATGTACACCAAGGATTCAACAGTTTATAGAAAATTCATTAAACAACATGGAAGTGCATTAAAGAACTAAACTACAAGTTTAGAGGTTTTTTAATCATGCATCATATTCAGAAGCTTACTAAAGAGAGCATATGTCACGCTGACAGAATTGAAAACAGACAGGTGATTAATAAATAGGTGAAGGTTAAAAATTGTTATGTGCATTGCTCATCTAGTCGACGTTGACAAATTGATGTAAGGTGAGCCCTTAAGGATGAAGAACCTACGAAATACATTTCTCTGCTACCTCTTTTGTTTTTTTGGTATCTCAATCTACAGAAAGAAGACAAGGTCTTGTACAATTACATTCTCTGTGACTCTCCCTCTCCAAAGACTACCTGCAGTGTGCTAACAAGGGCAACTGGGCAACCGACCATACATATGTTGTTTCAGCACAACAATAGAAAAATATCAACATTCATGAGAGTTACAAGAAAAAATGCCCCATAGACTAAAAAAGCAAACGTAAATTAAGCAAATAACTTTTATCTGCAACAGACTGTTTCTGAAACTCAAGAGAATGCCAGTTCCTTTAGTTCCATGGTGAAAATTACATGAATGACTCTACCTCATGAATGCAAAAGCTAGCCTAATCTTAAAATTTGTGTACAAGTGTGAATTATGTAGTACATTAATTCTTTGATCATCGTTAATAGAGCCACTGGCATACTCTCCATAGCACTAGAAGGCGAAACAAAAAGAACCAAGAATTGTGTCATGATGCTTCTAAAGCTTTAAATTGCAATGTAAAAAACCATGATTGGAGCAATCGTATGGCATAATCATAAACACAAATCCCTAACAAGGCATGAAAAATAGCCATGCAACAGCCATGACCCAACAGAGATCAAGCTAAAAGGAGGAGGCCCCCATCCTGGTCAAGCTAAAAGGTAATTAAGGGGAATATGACTTTTTTATTATAAACTAGCTCAAGATAAAAAAGTGGATTACAAAAGGATGTGACGAAGGACAAAAGTTTGATTAACAAGGCATGAAATTGTAGGGCCATATAGATTGATCATTAGGTCAATAGACAGTGAAATCCAACTAATGCCCAATGTAAATAGAAAGGTCATTTTGAAGAAGCCACATATATTTGTTGAACATTTGAACCTACAATTGTACAGTGCTTTCACAAGACTTAATGATAATAATCCAAATAGTCATGATGAAGTGCCCACACTATGATCAAACATTTTTGCATTGAGGATGATATTTCTATGTCATCTTGACAATATCAAGGCTAAAAGTAAGTTGGAAGAAGGCCAACACTAGAGAGAAGATACTCAACATTACCTAGTAGTTTCTTATCAACAAAAAACACAACCAAATTTACCGTGTACCTAACAACAAATGTAACATTTTATACATTACTAGTTAATGAGAAGTTAATTTTTTTTAATAGTAGACTAAATTTGTGTTGTACCATGCAACAACAACATCTTCTGTGCATTTAAATAAAAAAAAGAGACTAAATTTGTCATTGTACCATGCAACAGCAACACCTATTGTGTAATGCTTGCAGGATGATATTATAAGTAAGCTTTGAATAGCAGCTGTCAGCCAAGCAAGCTACTTGATAGCCATGAAAAGGCATTCAAAAATTAAAGGAGTGCATGTTATAAGTTTTTTTTAAAGTAACTTCAATAAGAACATCTAGCAGAGCAATGTTCACAATAACTATCAATAAAATAGAAAAAGGGGGGGAATACATGCTCTCCGGATAGAGCAAGGAAGGGCGACCAGGCAGAGGAGGTGGGCCAGACAGCTTCTACTGGGTAACTCTGGTTTTGCAACAGCCGGACATTTCCTGCCTTTCAGACAGTATGTGAGAGACTCTGTTGTGTGTACTATTTGATAATGCCCCAAACCTTAGAAAGGGATGCTCATGAAACAGTTCGACCATAGCAAATGGAGGCAATATAAAGATTTTTTGCCCACTTTTCCTACAAACAGCAAGAAAATACTTTTAGACATTGTTAGCAGAGATATAAATAACATAAGAAACCACATGATCGGGATAGCTGAACCCACCTTCACATGTTGACTTGGAAAGGCAGAAGTTCGAAGTGTCTCTTCTGTTTCATCTGCAGATTTTCTCCTTGGTACACTCAAAACAAATGCAGCCTGGTCCCAAGTTGCTGCAGTTGCAGTTATCCTATAACCATGACCCCACCTCCAATGAATTCCTTCATTAGGGTATGGAAAGTCAACTTCAACCACCTGAAGCTTGAACATTAAAATTCAATATACAATTACATCCACCCCACCACTATGCACAGTAAAGAAGATAACTTGAAATCAGACCTGGTCGGAAAAGCCAGCACTGCGAGACATGACAACAGCCCATCTACTTCCTACAGTAGCCATGGAGGTGACATAGAACACCTCCCTCCATTTTTTGTTGATCCACTTGAAAGGAAATGAATCGCTAACCTTGTAGGACTACTGTACAAACTGTGTACCTGCATCAATAAAACCAATTAAAGTTGAACCAAAAAGAATGATGAAAGGTCAAAAAAAACTAGCAGAATGTTGAAAATTCAAACAAAACAAAAGATCTATCAATAAACCTACCTTTGGACATCACAACCAAAGAACTCCCATTATGATGGGGACATCGCTTACCACTTCCCATTTCTCCATGGTTCCCATTGCTTACCAGCTATACGTCATCATGTTCGCGGCATTTTTTTAATCATGGCTTGTAATTTTTATATTTTCTTGAGTCATAAATTATGTAATTTCCCTTTTATTGAGTCAAGTACCCAGGTTAAAGAGTCATCTACCTAGGTTAATTGTCATTAGAGTGGTTAATGAGTCAGTTGGGCCCAATTAAGTGGGCTAGGCCCATAGGCACCCCCCCTTCCCCCTTGGTTTATTGTCATTAGTCAAAAACTCAGGGTCTTTTGTTAAATTGTGGGTTTCCTATAAATAGGACCCCAATCCCCCCCATTTGGAGGTAATGAAGTATGGAGTTTAAAATCCACAAGCATTGTGTCTCTTGCTCTCTCTCTCTCTCTCTCTCTCTCTCCAGCTCTCTCTCACTACCTCTCTCTCTCTCTAAAGGGGGCAGCCCCCTCTCTCTCTCCTCCCCCTCTCTCTCCAAATTTTGCCCCTCTCTCTCTCTCTCCTCTCCTTGCCACCTCATCTACCACATCAGCCTCCCACCCCTTCACCTTCCCAAGACCTTTAACTCCACTTCAATCTCCCCCACTTCCCAAGCAACCCTTCCCCTTCCCCATACAACCCTTCCCCTTCCCAAGAGAGAATCCCCTCTCCCAAGTAACCTTTCCCCTCCCCAAGACAACCCCTCCACCTCCCTAGGCCACCATTAACACCACCCATTAACCCACCACCCAAATCAAGAAGAAGCCTCCCCACTTCCCCAAGCCCCTTGCGCCCCCATCTCCCCACCTCCCCCCCCCCTTGGCCATTTGCGCACCCACCCTCTTTCCCTGCTTGCTCCGCCCCCACCTTCCTCCCTCACCACCCCTTCCCACCTCACAAAACCCTTCCCCACCACCAAAGCACCCATATTCCCTCCCCTCTACCAAAGGAACCTTCCCTCCCCCCCACCTTTCTCTCTTCAACCTGTGTGCAGTCAAGTTCTGCAGATCAGCACCCTGTTGCAGCGTCGCCCACGACCTCATCCCGGACCTTCTGGGGGCATGGCCTACATCAACGGAAATCTCTACCAGTCTGCTTCGCCACCGTGTTGGTCTCGTCCCCATCCGAGGTCCGTGCTGCCCGGGAGGCCCGATCTCCCCCAACTGTGCAGAAGTCCTCACACCGAGTTCCTGAACCGGAAGAGAAGCTATACCATGAAGAACCGCAGAAGAATCAGGCCACGAGCTCTTCTCCAAAGTTCTTCCTCGTCCAGTCCACTATTAGAATCAAGAAGCGGAACTACGTTCAGCGTCCGTGGGCCGAAGTTACCATTTTTCTCCCTCGGCTGCGCGGGTCTGCCTCCCACAGTCTGCAACGACCTACCTCCACTATTCTGAGTCCCCCAGTCGTCCCCGACCTCATTCGGCTTCCCCGTCAGTTTTTCTGCGAAGTGGACTCGTCCACGATTCCAGCAACTCCTGCGGTTCATGATTTGGAGAGCTGTCAGGGCAGCCTCTGCAACCTGATGTCAAGAACCTGAAGTCGCCTTCCCCAGATTCTATCACTCTGTTCGACTCCCCACCCGGACCAGCTTCGGCATCAGAAGAATTCTCCAAAATTCTGAGGCATCCCAGGCCCAGTTACAAAGAATTCCCCGCTGATCTCATCATCAGAAAAATTCTAGACTGGGAGTTACGACATCAACATTGACTGTCAGTCAACCACCGCAAAAGCAGGCAGATTCGACACCGGCTTCTCCTTCCACGATTTCGGCGAATCTCCCCTCCCCGCCTGGCCGGCTTACCGCCCCTCCCTGCATGGAGGTAGTGTTTGCGTGTAAATCAAACATCCCCACCCCAAGTCCACCCTCCTGTGTGAGGTGTAGTGCTTGTATTAAACAGGATTCAAGCGTCATCGGCGCAGTGTGCGGGGATCCCACACTTCCCCGCTCACCCATCGTCTCCGAACGAGGTTGGTTTCTTCAAACCAACCAGGTGACCCTCTACCCTTGCTCCATTTACTTCTATTCGTTTCATATCCGTACAACTTGTCCGCTGGTCGGTGAGAGAGCGCTTGTTCTCGGACCCACCGACTCTTGTGTGGTTGCCGTGGCTAAAGTGAGAGAGTGACCCAGTGCCCCAAGGCACCCTGCCCGCCCTTGATCTTGGGCAACGTAACCTCGGGAGGGAAAACCTTAGCCATGCTGGCCCTCAACCAGCAAGGGTCTTGTTCCACCACTTCGACTCGGCATCACCGAGTCACCACGGGTTGCAGGTGTGTACGGTGGTTCGGATCAATTTCCAAGAAATCTCATATCTTGAGTTGTGTCTTGCGAATTAAGTCCGAGGAAGCATAGTGTCTTGCTGCATTCCCACCTTTGTGTCACATCAAATTGGTATCAGAGCAAGTTTTAGACTTGTCTCTACGAGTCTAGTCCTAGGGCATTATCATTTGAGTCTCCCTTGCATCATGTTTTTCATCACTCCATTGCATGACCACCCTAGGGAGATGTCCTAAACATCCATGGACCAATTTGACACTGTCACCAACAAGATTCATAACTATCTAGATACCCTCACCTCTCGGCTTGATCGGCTTGAAGCAAAAGGGAACCACGGCCCTAGAGCTTGGTCACCTCGGGATGGATTTAGAGCCAATGAACCCCCACTTAGGAGCAATGGCCTTAGAGTCTTGCCTCCCCGGGATGAATTTGGATGGGAACCCAAAGGACCCATGGACTCATTGGAAGATATAAAGATTGAGATTAGGAAGATCTTCACTCCCCGACCTTCCCACTCCTACCTTGAGAACCATAACCCGAGGAGCACTCCCACTCCTCCTGTCTCCCACAGTCAACCCAAGACCACCGTTAGGGTCCAAACTTCACCACCCCGGGTACACCATGCCCCAACTTTCATCACCCCATCCCCAAAAGACCTTCCCATTCCCTTGGAGAGTGAGACCCCCACACCCCAAAGGGATAAGATTGTAATCGAGGAACATGAGGCCTCCCCAGATTGGGAAGAAGAATACGAGTCACAATGTCATGGGTTAGGCCAAGAAGTTCCCATCCCATGTGGAAGAAGCATCATGGCTCACTCCACTCTCACCATTCAAACCCACATGGACCCCATGCCCACCCCTCCACCTAGGCCCGTGACAGCCACCATTCCCCGACCCGAAGTTACTCACCCAATCCACCTTCCGCTTCCAACTCCTATCCTACCCAAACCTAGCCCTCCACTACTTCCACTCCCAACCCCAACCCAAGTCCGGCCTCACTCACCACCCTGGGTACACCATACACCAACCTTTATCACCCTGCCCTCAAAAGACCCACTCACCTCCTTGGTAGAGGAACCCATACCCGACCCCATAGTAGTGAACACTCCGGGTCAAATCCCCGCCATGGAGACCACCCATGTCCAAAAAGAAGAAGAACCCTCACATGGTGGTCTTCACCTTACACCACCCTCTCTAGATGGGACCGAGATCATCTTAGGAGAACCCCTTGTTAATTGGCTAAAGGAGAGCCCAATTAGAGAGATCACAGCCCATGTTTTCTCCCCCATGGAGCAAAACTTTCCCATAGTTCCCTTCTCCTCCTATCACACTACCATCCAATCCTCCTACCAAATAGAAACTCTAGGAGACCTCCTTCATGGCCTAGCATGGCAAGTGGAGCTGACTGGTATGTTGACCACGGTGATTGACCGACCTAGGAGTCTTGACCTCCTACACCTATGTGTCGGGTCCATCTCCTCAATCTACACTGTGGGTTGCTACACTAGTGACCTTCTTTTACTCCTCCCTACACCCGATGAGCCCGATGCTATCCACAAACTTGAGTTGCTTATCTCGGGTAGAACAACCAGCCCTCCATTCATGGCCGACCATTCCACCAAAAACTTTAGCCCGATCACTTTACTAGGGGAGAAGAATCCGCCATCAAGGGGTTGTGAGGACCAAAAGGACCTAGAGTTCCTCTCCTTAGGTGACCCTTACCATGACCCCTTCGATCCCTTCCTATACCCACCCACCTTACTCACCACCAACCTGTCCCTACCCCATCCAACCTTATTGGACCAAGCCCACTCCATTTTCTTGGACCCCTTCGACCCCCATGAGTGGAAACCCCCGAATCAATCCCCACCTAAAGATGGGACCATCTTGATAGAAATGCATGTGTCACAACATTTTTCATCATATGGTAAGGCTAGTCACGTCATTTGTGTCACATACACACTAGGTCCAGTGCACGACAGGTTTACATTTGGACAAGCTGGTCTTCCCCCACTCTTCATCCGTCTCATGCATGATAGGGCCACTTGTGGCTACCCCGGTCCACCTAAGTGCATCAAGGTCCACATGGTTTCTAAGCATGATAGGTCAATTCATGGATGCCCTGGTCCTCTTAAGTCTGTCAAAACCAATCTAACACTTGATAGGGCTGAATTTGGTTGTCCAGGCCCTCCCTTCATCCCTATAGGATCATCATTCATGACATTGCATGGTAACATTCGCAAACACAACAACAAGAGCAGCAAGGTTCTTAAGGAATTAGCCGATTCCCACTGTCGCCACCAAGAAAGCCATGTCGGTGATTTTGTGATGGTGAGGACTGAGATTGTCTCAAAACCGAGGTCTCGTGGAGCAGGCTCCTTTCAGGTGTGGAGGCACCTTGGCACGAATGCTTATGTGTTGGACCTCCCCGAAGAGTATGGAGTAAGCCCCACTTTCAATGTGGCTGACCTGGTGCCCTACAAGGGTCCCACGGTGACACCCAGTGAGGAGATCCAGCCTATCCCACCCCTTGAGAGAGCCCCCACACCAACGAGAGCTCCATCTGGCCAGAGAAACCAGCGTGATCAAGTGGAGTGGATATTAGATGAACAGGTCACTACCACACGGAGCAAGGCGTATGAGCGATATCTGGTTAGGTGGAAGGGACGACCACCTTCGGTTGACTCCTGGGTGATTCGGGAGGATCTCCAGCAGCTGGATCCTGACCTATTGGAGCAGTACCGCAGCAGGGAGGACCCTTACTCGACAGAGTCGAGTTCTCTGCACCCCCGGGAGTATGATGGGGACATCGCTTACCACTTCCCATTTCTCCACGGTTCCCGTTGCTTGCCAGCTATACGTCATCATGTTCGCGGCATTTTTTTAATCATGGCTTGTAATTTTTATATTTTCTTGAGTCATAAATTATGTAATTTCCCTTTTATTGAGTCAAGTACCCAGGTTAAAGAGTCATCTACCTAGGTTAATTGTCATTAGAGTGGTTAATGAGTCAGTTGGGCCCAATTAAGTGGGCTAGGCCCATAGGCACCCCCCCTTCCCCCTTGGTTTATTGTCATTAGTCAAAAACTCAGGGTCTTTTGTTAAATTGTGGGTTTCCTATAAATAAGACCCCAATCCCCCCCATTTGGAGGTAATGAAGTATTGAGTTTAAAATCCACAAGAATTGTGTCTCTTGCTCTCTCTCTCTCTCTCTAGCTCTCTCTCTCTAACTCTCTCTCTCTAAAGGGGGCGGCCCCCTCTCTCTCTCCTCCCCCTCTCTCTCCAAATTTCGCCCCTCTCTCTCTCTCCTCTCCTTGCCACCTCATCTGCCACATCAGCCTCCCACCCATTCACCTTCCCAAGGCCTTTAACTCCACTTCAATCTCCCCCACTTCCCAAGCAACCCTTCCCCTTCCCCATACAACCCTTCCCCTTCCCAAGAGAGAATCCCCTCTCCCAAGTAACCTTTCCCCTCCCCAAGACAACCCCTCCACCTCCCTAGGCCACCATTAACACCACCCATTAACCCACCACCCAAATCAAGAAGAAGCCTCCCCACTTCCCCAAGCCCCTTGCGCCCCCATCTCCCCACCTCCCCCCCCTTGGCCATTTGCGCACCCACCCTCTTTCCCTGCTTACTCCGCCCCCACCTACCTCCCTCACCACCCCTTCCCACCTCACAAAATCCTTCCCCACCACCAAAGCACCCATATTCCCTCCCCTCTACCAAAGGAACCTTCCCTCCCCCCCACCTTTCCCTCTTCAACCTGTGTGCAGTCAAGTTCTGTAGATCAGCACCCTGTTGCAGTGTCGACCACGACTTCATCCCGGACCTTCTGGGGGCATGGCCTATATCAACGGAAAGCTCTGCCAGTCTGCTTCGCCACCGCGTTGGTCTCGTCCCCATCCGAGGTCCGTGCTGCCCGGGAGGCCCGATCTCCCCCAACTGTGCAGAAGTCCTCACACTGAGTTCCTGAACCGGAAGAGAAGCTGTACCACGAAGAACCGCAGAAGAATCAGGCCACGAGCTCTTCTCTAAAGTTCCTCCTCGTCCAGTCCACTTTCAGAATCAAGAAGCAGAACTTCGTTCAGCGTCCGTGGGCCGAAGTTACCATTTTTCTCCCTCGGCTGCGCGGGTCTGCCTCCCACAGTCTGCAACGACCGACCTCCACTATTCTGAGTCCCCCAGTCGTCCCCGATCTCATTCGGCTTCCCCGTCAGTTTTTCTGAGAAGTGGACTCGTCCACGATTCCAGAAACTCCTGCGGTTTGTGATTTTGAGTCCGGGAGCTGTCGGGGCAGCCTCTGCAACCTGATGTCAAGAACCTGAAGTCGCCTTCCCCAGATTCTATCACTCTGTTCGACTCCCCACCCGGACCAGCTTCGGCATCAGAAGAATTCTCCAAAATTCTGAGGCATCCCAGCCCTAGTTACGAAGAATTCCCCGCTGATCTCATCATCGGTAAAATTCCAGACTGGGAGTTACGACATCAACATTGACTGTCAGTCAACCACCGCAAAAGCAGGCAGATTCGACACCGGCTTCTCCTTCCACGATTTCGGCGAATCTCCCCTCCCCACCTGGCCGGCTTACCGCCCCTCCCTGCGTGGAGGTAGTGTTTGTGTGTAAATCAAACATCCCCACCCCAAGTCCACCCTCCTGTGTGAGGTGTAGTGCTTGTATTAAACAGGATTCAAGCGTCATCGGAGCAGTGTGCGGGGATCCCACACTTCCCCGCTCGCCCATCGTCTCTGAACGAGGTTGGTTTCTTCAAACCAACCAGGTGAGCCTCTACCCTTGCTCCATTTACTTCTGTTCATTTCATATCCGTACAACTTGTCCGCTGATCGGTGAGAGAGCGCTTGTTCCCGGACCCACCGACTCTTGTGTGGTCGCCGTGGCTAAAGTGAGAGAGTGACCCAGTGCCCCAAGGCACCCGGCCCGCCCTTGATCTTGGGCAACGTAACCTCGGGAGGGAAAACCTTAGCCCTGCTGGCCCTCAACCAGCAAGGGTCTTGTTCCACTACTTCGACTCGGCATCACCGAGTCACCACGGGTTGCAGGTGTGTACGGTGGTTCGGATCAATTTCCAAGAAATCTCAAATCTTGAGTTGTGTCTTGCGAATTAAGTCTGAGGAAGCATAGTGTCTTGCTGCATTCCCACCTTTGTGTCACATCACATTATTTGCACCTGCTATGGCACTAATATAGTTGTTTTTTTCCCATTGTTCCATAATCCATTCCTTCAAAATGAATGTGTGGACTGACATTTTAACTTAAGTTGAATTCAAGTCATGGAGATTCAGCTATTCATAGTTGAATTCAGATACAACTCAAATGGTGACATTTGGAACAAGAATATGTGAACTGGGTAAGAAACACATAAGGAAAATTCAAGACCATTAACAATGAGGAAAAGAACAAAATTCGTGGAGGCTATGAAGAAAAACCATGATCATAGAAGCAATGTCTGTGATCCACTAGATCAGCATAGGATTAGATTATCAATGCCAAGAAAGTAATTAGGTGTTCCCCTGGAAGAAGTACAACAATAAGAAACAATAACAAGGTAGGGATACAAACCAGAAAGTTGCTAATTCTTTATTTTGTTCCCTAAGAAGGTCCTCCTTAGCCCATGCCTAGGGGAAAAATTGAAAAATGAGAGGTGAAAAACAACAGAAAAGACATAACCACCTCAGAAAAATAAAAATAAAGAACAAACATA
This sequence comes from Amorphophallus konjac, assembly GCA_022559845.1. Lineage (NCBI taxonomy): Eukaryota > Viridiplantae > Streptophyta > Magnoliopsida > Alismatales > Araceae > Amorphophallus > Amorphophallus konjac. The sequence goes on from CM040121.1 coordinate 355,239,010, forward strand.
GACAAACTAAAGAACAAACATAGACAAACAAACCGCTTCATTGTCAATTTTCACTGCCCGTAGCTCTCTCTCCTTTTCTTCCATCTTCATCTCTAACCCATGAATGCGTTGCTCTCGCTCATGAAGTTGTTCCTATTCAACCAACAAAAGCATGCAACTCCATCAAATTTATCAAACTAAATAAAAACACCACCATCTGAAACTAATGTCTGAACCATATTCATCCTTCACATTGTTTGATTGTGAGTGACAAATGTGTCAATGTTTGCCAACAAAGGCACTGAGAAGCTAAACCTATCATTTGATTGCAGCAGTGGTAAAGAAGAATGCTATTGCTATGGCCAAAAGACTATTAATATCTTTCTAGGAATTAAAAAATAGTCAGTAATCTTTGTTTGATCTTACAATTCAAATTTACTGCATTCTTATAAATCCAATTTCATGTTACCAAGATTAAAAACTTTTCAACTCTATTAAACACAGTCTTCCAAGTTATCTTACATGTCTAAATTTATGTACAACAGATTCAGAGTTTTCCAAGTAGGCAACCAGTCTTCACTATCTTGATGTATTACTATTCCACATTTACATCAGAATTTATGGAGAACTACAATCATCTAGTGTCGATGCAATATACAGTTTAATCTATCAAACAGTAGAGCTATGTTAATATCCACAAGAAAAAGATCATGTTGAACAAAACCAAAAAATAATGCAAAGAACTATTTTACTAAGCAAACTATGGTCATCAAAGTTGTCTTTAATGTAAACATCACATTTGCCAACCGCACCTAGCAGATACCTAGAGTCTATAGACAAAGGAAACAAACACAAAGGAGCTAAAAATTCAAGTGGCAACCTTTCTTCAACAAATACAAATGGAGTATAACAGAGTTTGTGAACCATATGTCACGAGAGTTGAAGGGGATCTGAGTGTTATATATATCTAAATGCAAAAAGATGAAAAAAGATAAAATCCAAGATAGAGTTTGTGAACCATGTCACCCCATGAAATCTAGAGAGAGGCATGTATCTGCAAATATAAAACAAAATATTAGAGTTTTTTTCATTGAAATGTTGTCAAAGCAAGAATGGCTATATACAGTTAACTAAAACCAACAATGGGAAAAAATCAGATTTGCAGAAGCAATATCAGTGTTAAGTTCAGAAATGGGAGGGTAGTTAACAATAATCCCCAAGCCTCGTTCAAAAAAATGATTAAGCTCATCAAGTTCAACAAGATGTGGAGTCATTTGAAATCATCAAGTCAATTAACAACAATGAATTTGGGCATGGATGAGAATGTACATCTATAGAAGATCTATCAATGAAATGGACACTCTAGACAAGCCACCAGCTTAACAGTTTCGAACGCGCATAAAACCATCGGTCCTTCATTGGATATCACATCTCCCAAGCAAATTGGCTATTGAGATCACCCCCTGCTATTCTACCACAAAAAAAGAGCACAGAACTCATTTGGACAAAGGGTATTTCTAGCTTTCAAATTTTTTGATGAGGAAAAGGTGATCTAATGAGCTAAAAATTCTTTAATGTAGGAATTAAGGAATATATTAAGTTTTCAAGACAATGGACTGAAAATTAATTGCAGAGTCAAAAATTGGACTGGGAATCATTTTTCCCAAACGTTAATGTCTGATATTCAAATGGCCTAAACTAGAATAGAAGCCACTGCAAAGAACACAAATAAAACTGATATCTACTAAATATGACACAAATAAAACTGATATCATGTTATAAGTTTTTTTGAAAGTAAATTCAATAAGAACATCTAGCAAAGCAATGTTCACAATAACTATCACTAAAACAGAAAAGGGGGGAGAAGTACATGCTCTCCGGATAGAGTAAGGAAGGGCGACCAGGCAGAGGAGGTGGGCCAGACAGCTGGTGGAGCCAAGCGTGGGACAGCTCCTGCAATGATGTAGGTGAATATAAATCAGTGTATACTATGGTTTGGCTAGGATCCATGACACATAATGTAGGTGTGGGCATCCTCGGAGGAATTAAGGAGAGGATTCAATAAGGTAGGAGGAGTAGAGTTTAGAAGCACCTGGGCAAAGGAAGGAGGAGTAGCATGAGGCAGGCTGGTGCGTGCATCCTCTGCAACAGAAGACGAAGAGGGCAGGGCAGAGCCTCACACAGCAGCCCAAGGAGATGCGGTCTGGGCACTAGGAGGGGGGCCAGATCGACCAGCGCACACTGCAGCCTTGACAGGGCCTACCGCAGCAGGACCAGCACTAGCTGTGCCAGCACCAAGGGTATGCAAGCCGGTAGCAGGAGGACCCGTGGCTGGAGAAGCTAACCGGGCACCGCAAGTAGGAGGGGGCTGCAAAGCGCCAGCAACGACGCGGGGCAGAGCGGCCAGGGAAGGAGAGCCGCTATCGCAGGCAGGAGGGGGCACGACCAGGCCAGCTTCCACCGCACTAGCAGGAGGACGAGCCTGCGATACTTCAATAGTAGTAGTGGCCGGAGTTGTAGGAATGGAAGAAGGAGGGCGCCGGGCAGAAAGTGAATGGACGCGCACAGAGGAGGAGGGGTCGCGGGCAGATGAGACCACCCGCTGGCCAGCAACCGGAGCATCACCGGATGGAGAGACCAGCGAAGGAGAAAGGGGAGGATCTGCCGCCCTCCTTGGGCCAGCCATGGCTGGGGAGGGCCACACCCAGCAAGCCCTAGGTCCCGCGCTCCAGTAGGGGGAAGGAGGAGCGTGAAATTTTGATTACACCCCCTCGCCTCCGTAGTTTGGCCTGGCCCTCTGGAAGATAGATCGGGCGATGACACCAGTGGTGGCACCGACGGGCCCTCCTCCTTGTCCTCCGGCGGGTAGGTTAGCCGGATCGGCCCCCTCGGATGACCTGACGGCTTCTTCGTGTTCCCGGAGTTCAAGGGTTTCTTCCAAAAGCACCAACAGCAGTAGATAGAAGAAGAACGAAGAGTATCGGGAAGAAGGGTTTTTGTGGGGTTTCGTCCAAGAGATCGGAATGGGAGATCACCGATGACGGAGAAGAGGGAGCTTCATCGGTCGATGGGGTTTTTGTGGGGAAGAAGATGGTCGAGATGGGGAAGGGGTAGGGGAGGAAGAGAAAGAGGGAGAGGATGGGTGAAATTCGGGAGAAAGAGGGCAGGAGAGGTGGACGGGGTGGCGGAGATCCAGGGAGAAGATCCAGGGAGAAGATCGGTGGGGTGGCGGAGGAACAAGAAGGGGGAAAGGTCCATCCAAGCTCGGGCTCATAAAAGCTCGGGCGGCATTTTTGCCGCCATCGAACTAAAGCCTATTGCGATGCTCTTCTATTTTTTTTTATTTTTTTCAATCGAATTATTGTTACGTTTGAAAAAATGTGAAACCATTGATAAGTTCTATTCTCACATTTATGGAAAAAATGTCGTTATATATTATCTTTTCCTACATTTATTTTAAAACCGTCGGAAGAAAATGATCATATAGCTACGCTATAATAAAACGTAGGAAATTTACCAACGTTAAATTAAAAACGTCGCAATATGTCACTTATACCTACTTTTTTTGCAAACGTAGGTAAAATTCGTGACTTTAGGCTAGTTTTCTTGTAGTGCGAGTTAGTAACCATCCCGTTCATAGACCGTAGTCTTCGTCGACCAACTCCCAAAAATCTCTCGTGCCATTCGACCCCTCTCGACTTTCCATAAAAGGAGAGTGCCCGATGGCGCCGTGAGAGGCATACGGCAATGAAGGAGAATATTCTGAGATACATCAAACTCCCTTATTTTCCTTTATTGCTTTATTCCTTCCCTCACCGCGGTCACCGACAATCTGCGTGCCTCTCTACCACCCCCTCCTGGGTCGGGACATGGGTGCTGCTGCGCGGCGGACAAACAGTCTTTTAAACCCCCCTAGAGTTAAGGGAAGGGGTACATGAATGCCAAAATGATGAAAAGAAAAATCCTCCAAAGGAGGATTGCAGAATAAACATTGATGAAGGCTATATGCTCTAATGCAAATTAAACCAAAGTAACATAATTAAAAGGGGAATAAGAGAAGAATAAGGAGGTTGGGCCTCCGAAACAGGGGAACAAAGCTACAACGGCTTCCTTCACAGCAGGGAACTCAAAGTAGTTTAATTTTTGTAGCCCACGAGAGAACCCAAAGATCAGCCCTGAACTGCCTCTTTGTTCATAGAGCCTTCCGAGAGAGAGAACTTCAGAGAGAGTTGAGAATCCTTCGAGAGAGAACGGAGAGTCAGAGTGTTTCTTCAGAGAGTCCAGAGATCCCTCAAACCTTGGAAGCCTAGAGTATTTATAAAGTCATTAATCTATTTTTTGATGGGATTTTTAACATGGGAAATCCTTCCATAACATGTCTTACTTGCCATAGGAGGCCGCAAGAGCCCAATCCAGATCGGAATACCACGCAAAAGAAGGTAAGAGATGAATCCGACATGGAACAAAAATGACGTCGACAACAGATTTCGTTAATTAAATTAGCATCCACACTGAAGACCCTAATTTTGAAATAAAATAAGGAAACAAAAAAAGTTTCCTAAAAACAAATGAGGAATTCACGTCTAAGCCTAAGACGCCTATTAATATGCGACCCTCTAGAGAGGCACTATTTCCAAAGATATGAATTTTTAATTCGAAATAAAATTCAAAACTAGCAAGGGAATTAGCGATTGGATCATAGATGCAAATTAAATTTGCGTCTCTCCGAGAAGGCGCTAGTTCAAAGAAATGTGAATTTTAATTTGAAACAAAATCCAAAAATAACAATGAAGTCTGCGACTAGGTTATAGAGGCAAATTAAATTTGCGTCTCTCCGAGAAGGTGCTAGTTCAAAGAAAATAGCATCCATGTCTAAGATGAGAATTCAAAAAATTCAAGAAAATTAGAAAAATCACCCTATTAAACCAATAATTAGATCCACTTTGGGGTATTATAATGTGACATGAGATTTACTCAACTTAGCATCAATTTTAGCATGTCTATAGTGATGAGAGAATATTTCCCTAGAATGATTTTGATCATCGTAGCATGACCTGCAAGCCTACTACATGACAAAAGAAAAAGGATTAGCATTTCTTAAGAAAACATTTACTTCAGCACTCTGAATGGCCAACGCCTATGTCAAGTCCAATAGAAAGTTAGGTGATCCAATAAGATAGGTGGTCTTGCGCCAAAGTTCATATCCCATATTACCTAAGTGAAATAATGCCTAAGTGAGATAGGCGAAAGGCACCGCCTAAGAGAAGTATCGCCTAAGTGAAGTAACGCCTAAGTGTGATAGGTGAAAGGCATCGCCTAAAAGAAGTATCGCCTAAGTGAAGTTATGCCACTTTTGCCTATGTGAACATTGAAGCACATCGCCTATCTTCTCAGCAACTAAGTCAATTAGCTTCGCCTATCTCTTCAACGACTGTGCATATCTTCTTAGCGACTAAGTCACTTAGCTTCGCCTATCTCTTCAGCGATATATTGCGCCTATCTTCACTGTTCTACGCCTATCTTCAACAAAGCAACTATCTCATCAAGGCTGCACCTATCATAGTGACTATATCATCAAAGCTTTGCTTATGTGAGCAGAACTTCGCCTATGTGAACTTAGCTCATCTTTAGGAGAGCATCAACTATCTTACTTGGCTGCGCCAAAGTGATCATCGACTATCTCCACTGTTTGCACCTATTAGAAGAAGAACAAGGTGAACAGAACTCTATCTGCTGCAACACATCTTCACAAAACAAGTTAGACCCTCAATATCAAGATGAGATCAACAAATTGAAATTTATAAGTACAATAATACTAAAGTATCTTTGACACTGTGAGCATGACAATTCACCAAATCCTAGAGTTTTGTTATCATCAAAATAGACTAGGAGTCCAACAAGTAAAAATACTTGAAACAAAAAGAAAGAAAATTGGACCTAAGACTGTAGACACTATTTTCATTGGGTATTACAAATCACAATTCTTATAAATTCTCTAGCAATACAAATAGATTTTTGGTAATTAAATCTAAAATAGGTGATATATCAAATAACACTATTATTGAAGCTAGAGATGCAGTCTACTTTGAAAATATGTTTCCATTTAAATCTAGAATTGAAACCAATGTAGGAAGTAATGGACCTAGTACTAGCTCTAACCCAATTGATGCTAGAGAAGAAGAAGAAGCTCGTATAGAACTTAAGAGAAGCAAAAGGGCTAGAATATAAAGTCTTTAAGGACTTTTATGCACTTTTAGTAGAAGACTCTCCAAGTACCTTCTCTTATGCAATGAACTCTATAGTCCAAAATAACACATGTGTCTTAACTGACTTACCCCTTGGTTGTATAACAATTGGATGTAAATGGGTCTTTAAGAAAAAGTTAAAACCAAATGGATCAATTGATATATAGAAGGCCAGGTTAGTAGCTAAAGGGTTTATACAAAAAGCCAACATAATCTATTTCGATGTGTATTCACCTATGGTTAGGATTACCACCATTAAAATTTTGGTTGTATTAGCATGCTTACATAAACTGGTCGTACATCCAATGGATATAAAAATTACTTTCTTAAATGATGAACTAGATGAAGAGATTTATATAGATCAACTTGAGGGTTTCATTATTTTAGGATAAGAAAAAAAGTATGTAAATTAATTAGATCCCTTTATGGTTTAAAACAAGTACCCAAATAATGGCATCTAAAATTCGATGAAACTATTCTTTCTTATAGTTTTAAAATCAACCAAACTGATAGATGTGTGTATCATAAAATGTTTAGTGAAAATGTTGTCATCTTGTGCTTATATGTTGATGATATTTTAATCTTTGGATCCAATATGCATATTTTTGTTAAAGAAGTGAAGAAATTCCTATCTCAAAACTTTGACATAAAAGATTTAGGTGAAGTTGACCTAATCCTAAATACCAGAATCATAAGAAAATTAGAAGGAATAACCTTATCATAATCTTACTATATAGAAAAAAATCCTTAGAAAATTTTACCACATAAATTATCGACCAATATCTATATCCCCTATGACATCAATGTTCATCTAAAGAAGAACTTTGGAAATCTAGTGCTATAAAGTGAATATGCACAAATCATAGAATAACTTAGATTCCTTACAAACTACGTAAGGCCAGATATTACCTATACAATCAATATGCTTAGCAGATATCCATTAATCCAAATGAGAGTCATTGGAATGCCTTAGAAAGAGTACTTAAATATTTAAAAGGTACTATGCAATATGGCTTACACTACACTGATTGTCCTTCTGTTCTAGAAGGTTATAGTGATGCTAATTGGATTAGTGATTCTGTAGATGTCAAATCCACATCAGACTTAGTTTTCCTCTTAGGCGGAGGTGCAGTGTCATGGAAATCAACTAAACAAACTGTGTTAGCTAGAAATACAATGGAATCTAAAATGATTATACTTGACACTACCTGCACATGAACTAAATGGCTGAGAGACTTTTTAGTTGACATTCCATTTATGGCAAGCCCCTTGCCTCTTATATCTATTTTGTGTGATTGTAAATTAATAATTGATAAATGCATGCAGACAAATACTGATGTGAAAATAAATCGGCACTTAAAAGTGCAACATAAATCTATAAGAGAAAAAATGAAACAACAGTTGAGAGTCTTAAATTTTTTGAAATAAGAAAAAAAACCTTACAGATGTATTCACAAAAGGCTTATCTTGAATGGACGTTCTAGAAGTGTCAAGGGAAATGAGATTGAGCCTATAAAACTATGGACACTTAAATTTGGCATCAAGCGATCAAGCAAAGTCAGCCACGGAAAAGAAGAGAGGGTGAGTCGACGCACCCACAGCACGGCATCGACCCCACAGCACTGCTAAAGCTAAAAGGAATACTTTGAACAAAGGTTGCGTCGACGCAGCCCCCAGCCTGCGTCGATGCAACTGAAGACAGAGAACAAGACTTGCCCCTGGCAACGGGCTGCGTCAACGTGGGACCCAACCCGCATCGACGCATCTGAAGACGGATAACAGGAAGAGCTGTCAGGCGCAACAGGCTATGTCGACGCAGCCTACAAGCTGTGTCGATGCACCCTCAAGACGCGAGGAGGACTGTACCCGCCACGAACTCGATCGTGGCATGTGGATTGGCTTTCGTACGGAGACGCTGGCTTCCAGAAGACGCGTGCAGGTCGTACAGGGCACATGGATCAAAGATCTCCGATGATTGGAGCATATTCTTGCCCCCCTGCCTTGTGGGAAAAGAAAACTCCTAGGTTTCTACTATAAAAGAAAGGCTCCGCCTAGAAGAAATCTCCCTGAATGGTGCACTGTTCGAAGATGCCATTTGGGTGATCTCCAGAAGTTTTCTACTACTACTCCATTGCGTGAAGAGAAGAGAGGAAGAGAGGAGAGAGAGAGAGAAGGTGATGCTTGGGGAGGGAATGGAGTCAATGCTCCACCCTCCCTCTTCCTTCTTTTTATTCTTCTCTGCTATGTATGCTACGTTCTCTTTGTTTTTCTATTTTGAGCATTTCTCAGGCTCGTTGGTCCTGGGATGATGTATTCCCTTTGCCTGAAATGAATAGAAATGAGCTGTTGGTGCTTGGATGTGTATATTTTCATTCTTGTAGATTTCCCTCTAATTCCCATTCCCCCGATCCGATGAGATTCTGCTATTGTGTTTTCTTTGCTTTATCGTTATGAGAGGAGCGTTGTATTGTAAGGGGAGTTCAGGTACGGCCCATCCAACGGCAATGGATTGGGTCTGGGTTCTGGCCCTCCCAGCCTGCTAGATGAGAGTCCGCTCTGGGATCTCACTTCACTCCCCAGTCTGTGAAACATGTCACAATTGTCTTGGTCCACACAATGATGCCCTCATGGGCAACATTAATTTCAGAAGCCCTTTCCCCAATGCCCCATACGGTCTAGGCTACCCGCTTTATTATAGATTCTTGCTGCACACCCAATATGCATGCTCTCTGTAAGACCCCAAATTCCTTAGAAATTTATTTAGAAAGTTATTTGTAATTATTTGGAATTTATTTGAAGTTATTTGAATTAATGAGAATTATCCAAATTAATTAGATTAATTAATTAATTAATAGAATAAGTCATTTTTCTACTATTTTCTAAAAATCCCCAAAAATCACATCTTGTAGAATTAATTTTGTTTATCAACTTTGTCTTCTACAGTTAAGCCTAATAAAATCGTTTATTAAGCCGAATTAGCGAACTAAGTCTTCCGAACTTAATATTTAATTAATTACGGAATAGTAGAAGTGGAATTTTATCTACCATATAAAAATTCATAAAAATAGTAATTAAATAATAGATGCTTCGACTAACACTTTTGTCTTCTTGGAGTAAGCCTAATTAAATCATTATCTAGGCCTAATCAGTGGATTAAGCCTGACTTACAACCCACCTAACCCAAATTCGTATTTACTATTCACCCAAACTTTGAACATCAAATTCGAGCTTGTTTCTCAACCAAATGGGGTGATTCCAGAGGCAAATGAAAGGTATTACATAGAGGAACATTTTCCCTCTCATAATGCCACAAAATCATTACCATATGGTAAGTATTGGGCGCGCAAGAGCTAGGTCAACGTTGGCGGCGGTGTTTGGAACACGCAACTTGTTTGGTCGAATTCTCCCTTCCTGGAAGGATCCAGAAGGAGTATGACCTATTAAAAGAAAGCTCTTTGTGTCTAAATTCATTTGGTAGCTGTGGTGTTCGCAGAGAATTCAGATCTGAAGAGATCTCTTGTGATTATTGGAGGAGGGTCCAAGTTCGTGGGTTTTTCTTAGGCCTTTCTACTTCCTTCGATTGAGGTAGGTTTCCTTAACCAAAATCAGCTTATGAATATAGCAAATTGTACCTCTCATCGAGCTCTTTCCATTGGTGACAAAAGCCCCAATTTTTCTTAGGTATCCGTGAAAATATCGAGGTTTTAGTGAGGTGCTGTCAAGTTGTTCTTTATTCTAGGTTTCGAGTTCCCTCTTCAATTTGAGGTAGGTTATAATAGCCCAACTTCTAATTAACATACATGAATGTAATCAATAGCATGTTAGCTTTCTTTTGACATCAAAATCCCCAATTTTTATAGATCATGCCTAGAGTATTTCGTGTGTTATTAAAAGCATGCTAGCAAGCTAGACTTTTCTTGTGTTCTTCATAGAATATGTTGTATTTCATTAGATTCCTATCGAAATTCGTGATTTAAAATTATGTTTCATGACCCTAGGATGCATATTAATAACCCTAGAGTATATGGTTAAGATCCCAATACATTTAGACCCCAATTCTTGGAGTTTTTCATGTTTTTTTTTGAAGCCTTTTGGGTCTGGAAACCCAGGGGTCGACCCACGGGTCGACCCATTTCAACCCTGCAAGCAGCAATGCTGCCTTGCATGGGTCGACCCAATGGGTCGACCCACAGCCTGCAGGGGTCGACCCATGGGTCGACCCATGCAGCCAGGATGGCTCCTGGAAGCCAGGGGTCGACCCAGGGGTCGACCCATACCTGGAGTTTTTCCAGGGGTCGACCCAAAGGGTCGACCCATGCCCCGTATGACCGGTTTTAATGATGTTTTGACCCGGGGATCAATCCGGATCATCGGGGGATCAATCCATTCAACCTAATCACATTGAAAACTACATTTTTGAGGAACTAATGACCTATTCATGTACCCTTTTTAGTTTCAATTAACATTGGTCCATACATGCAAACTTAGTGTAAAAACACACTGTTTATCATCTTCATTTTCAATGCATACAAGATTAAATAGAAACCCACATAATTAGTGGTTAATGGTGTAACTAAATCTCTGTTAATGCATTCTATTTCACTCCTGTGAGAGTTGTTCTTTGCCTTATCATCTTGAATCAGCTTCTTGGCAATTGTCTTAATGCAAATGATAATGGTTAATCATGATATCTTAACTTGGTGATTAGGATTAATATGTTGATTAGCTTGTTTGATTGCTGCTGTTTTACAGTAGCGCAGCACGATTAACTCTTGTTGTGACTTGGTTTCGACCTCCTTGATGATTATACTAACCTTGAAATTCTGGAAATGAATCTCTTTCCTACGTGAAGTTGTTATTGCTACTTAGTTTAAACCTTGGAATTCTGGCCATAAACTGTGGAAGTCTAGATTCGTGGGATCTTTGATCCAAAAAAATCAATGCCTGGCAAACAATTAAGGGCTCGGTCTGGTCCTGGGAAGAGCGCCCGAACACTACGTGTACCCCCGGGGAGGTGAATGACTAGGTGTGGCATTTGGCACCAGTACTTGACATGTGTTAAATCTAGGACTGTCCACTACTCTCTCCACTACTCTCTACATTACTTTCTACTACTTTTCACTTTCCACTCTTCACTGTTCTATACTCTACTTGTGGTTACTTTACTTGCTTACTACTTGGACGTGGAAATGAAATTACATACGTGCTTGACATGACTTGAATTGACTTGATATGGCCAATTTCTTATCGTTATCTCATGTAGTAAATTCTTGTCTTACTATTCTATTCATTATATTTCTTGACCTTGCAAGATCTTTGAATTCTGTTTCGTGATATCACCGTTATCTTTTTATTATTTTATCATTTGTAGCATGACATTTAAAAATGTAATTAAACTGTTAATCACTTATACCTGTCTGTTATTTCCTACTGAGCGTCAGCTCATAGTTGTGTTTCCCCCTTTTCCAGGCTTTTCAGGTGACGCGCTTACCGATGGGGAAGGGCAGGAGTGATGTCTTGAGTGTATCAGTTCTAGTGTGTTAGTAGTGTGTTATCTTACTTTAGTTGTGTTTGGAGAGCATTTAGTTTCAGTTATGTCATTGAGTTTTAGTGGTTGATCATTCCAGTTGTATTAAGTTGAACTTGAGGTTATTGTATCAGTTGTGGTTTGTTAATGATCATTTAGTATTTCTATCTTGTAGCACTTGTGTATTATTTTAGATTAGTTCCCTCTCTTGCCAGCGTGTCCCTAACTGTACGTCCCGGTATTTCCTATGTTTAAGTTTTCTTGCATTGCATCCCAATAATCGGTATATCAAAAGGTGTTGTCCGAACGTTAGGCTACGCCTATCGGGAAGGTCGCACACTTGCGCGAGTGGTCTTCGGACCGATTACCTCCGCCAGGTACCGAGTTTTTGGTCGTGTCTAGGTGCATTAGATCCCTAACCTTGTAAAAGTCTAGGACCTGACCTGGTAAGAATGGGTAGAACTTGGGTTAAGTTCGTTCCTTAATCGTGCTTTATCTATCTTATTGAACCTAGGTAACCTATTTCTCGTGTAGATGGCAGCTGATCGTGCTGAATGGAGGAACCTGCAGCGTACGGTTCAAGGCCTTACTCAGGCCCTTCAGCAAGTAGCTCAGGCAGGAGCGGCACAACATGGCACCGGTGATCTATACCGGAACTTCCGCGGAATGAACCCGCCTAGATTCGCTGGTTCGACTGACCCTGACCAAGCCGAGCACTGGCTAGATGACATGGGGAGAATCTTTGAAGTTATGCAATGCACCAACCAGGAGCATGTCCTTTTGTCCACATTTCAATTGGAACATGATACACGTACTTGGTGGGATTCTATCAAGGCAACTCTCGGTTATCGGCAAGTTATGTGGGAAGAGTTCGAAGAATTCTTCAACAGCAAGTATTTTTTCTGATAGAGTGCAAGAGAAGAAAGCGGCAGAGTTCGCGGCCTTGAAACAGCGAGGTTTGTCCGTGGCAGAGTATGAGGCTCAATTTGCACGGCTTTCTCGATATGCTACACATCTCATTTCCACCGAGAAGATGAAGGCGAAGCATGTTCTCAATGGTTTGAAGCTTCATTATATCAACCAATTGGCACCGATGGAGATTTCCACTTATTCCGAGATGGTAAGGAAAGCGCAAGTTCTGGAGGATACTCTTGAGATGACGGAGAGAATCCGTGGGAAAGGCACCAAGAAAGAATTACCTACGGGTTCTGGGAGTGTCAAACCCGGGTATGCCAAGAAGAGGCATGTTAGTGGACCTGGTTCGTGGAGCGGGTCCGGATCGTGGAAGGGCAAGATGCCGAGGCATGAAGACAAGAAGCCTGGCCCTATTGTTCCATTCAAGGGCGTGTGCAACTATTGTGATCGTCCGGGTCACAAGATAGAGGAGTGCTGGCGCAAGCTAGGCGCCTGTTTGCGATGTGGAAGCAAGGAGCACCGTATCCCCAATTGTCCTCTCATATCGGAACAAGCTACACCGGCAAAACCTCTAGTCTTCAAGAAACCACAAGGCAAGCTTCAAGCTTTACATGTAGAGGAAACTGGGATTTCTGATGATGGCGGACTCGTTGAAGGTACCCTTACTATAATCGATAAGCCCGCATTTGCTCTCTTTGATACTGGTGCAACACATTCTTTTATTTCACGGAGATTTGCTAAGTCATTAGCTGTGGAACCTATTTTGATGAATACTCCGTTAGAGATTTCAACCCCTATTGGCACTAGATCAACAATCCAGTATTTCTATCCTTCTAGTAAGGTTATGATTGGTGAACAGAACTTTCCAGCAGATTTGGTCTGCATGGATATGAAGAATTATAATGTAATCCTAGTGTTGAGTATTGTTGAATCTTTACATGTTTTGATGATGACAACACTATAAGTCTTAGTGGTGTTCAAAAATATGTCTCTGTGGAAAATTAACACAAATATTTTTCTGTGAAGAATAAACTTTCATTTCACTTCAGGTATTTTTTAAGGACTGTCTTCGTGTTAGTTGGCACTTCGTCATGTTTGTGTATAACACCTCATGTTGAACTGTTTGTCTTCGTGTCGTTTTAATTTTAGTACTGTTTGTATTTCCAATACGCCGTGTCGTCTTCTCTTACCGCGTGTTGTTTATGTTTACTGTCCTTCAGGTCGTGCGTCCGTGTTGTTTTCACTACATTGCGTGTCATTTTTCTCTGTAGTGTTTTGATTCAGTGACACGTCGTGTCATTGATCTTTACTTCGTACTGTTTTCACCGTCTTCATGTTGGTCTTTCTCATTAGACCTCGTGTCGTTCTCGCTTTGACCACACTTCTTTGTTGCTTTACGTACACCTCGTGTCTTGCTTGTTTTCAACTCCATGTCAATTCGTGTACTTCATCTTGGTGTTGTTTTTCAACTCGTGTCGGTTACTGTTTCGACTTCGTGTTATTTTCAACCCGTGTCGATCACTGTTTCGACTTCGTGTTGTTTTCAACCCGTGTCGATTACTGTTTCGACTTCGTGTTGTTTTCAGTATGTGTCAATTTCGTCTTCGTGTCATTTTTACCTCATGTCGTGTTACCCCGTGTCAATTACTGTTTCGACTTCGTGTCGTTATCAGTCCGTGTCTCTCTTATGTTGAAATCACACCTCGTGCTGATTTCTGTTCTCAACTTCGTGTCGTTTTTACTTCTTGTCATTTTCACTTCGTGTCAAATCACTGTTCTGTCTTCGTGTTGTTTCTTTGTATTCTGTCTTCGTGTTGATCTTTCGTTTTTTTAGACTTCGTGTCTTTATCACATTGACCACACTCCGTGTCGCTTCTCCTCTCATAACTTCGTGTCGTGTTTTTCTACACCTCGTGTTGTTGTCTCCTTGTGTCTTCTCCTCGTGTTGTTTTCGTCTCTTCGTGTCGGGTTTGTTCTAGTGCGTACAGGACATCGCAGCACCTCGTGTTGCTTCCTGTTTCACTTTCGTATCATTTGTCTTGTTGCTTCTTCGTGTCGTTTTTACTCTTCCTAGTCCTCGTGTCTCTCTTGTGTTGAAACCATACTTAGTGTTGGTTTCTGTTCTTGTCTTCGTGTCTTCGCGTTGTTTTTCTGTTTACTTTTTTGTCGTGTCCACTAACCTCATGCAGTTCTAGTTCTTATGGCACTCAATATTAATGGTTCTTATCTTGTTGCAGGTCCGAGGAAGAACATTCATCAGTGTCTGGGTGCACATGATCCGATACTGAAGGAACAAATACAAAAAAGGGCACGTGGCAGGAAGGTTCTGGATCGAGCGTGGGAGGCACACGCGTTTAGTGCCCTATCCATCTGCTGCCACTATAAATAGAAACCTTCGCCCACCGATGAACGGGGATGAGAGCCAAAAAAGAAAAGGCAGTGCTACAGAGAGCTCGATCCAGCAGAAGAAGAAAAATTGAGAGAGAGAAATAGTGCTCGTGTGAAAGAGGAAGAGAGTTTAAGAGAAAGAAAAGAGAGATAGAGAGTGAGCGAGAGAACTCGTGGAGAAGAAGAAAGAAGCTTACCTGAAGATCTGTCTTCACTGGACCGTGGATCAGATCCAGGCCAGACAGCTCTGTTAGGAGCCAAATTGTGCATTTCGTGTTTCAGCTTCTGTTTGCTGAAGTTATCTTCGTTTATTGTTTTTCCTTTGTTTTCTGGTTTGCTGTGCTTTCTGATCCTCTGGTCTGAGGTCGTGTTCCCTCCGGTTTGGAGGAAGGGAGATCTGATCTCCAGTTGCAAGTAGCTGGGAGCTACTTGTGGGTTCCCTCCGGTTGGGAGGAAGAGGGGAGGTTGTTCCCCTGGTCAAGCTGTGTGGCAGCAACTGTTTGCAGACTGAGTCTGCTTGGTTCTAGCGTTCGCTAGTGAAGCCTCACTCCGGTTGGGAGTGAGGGGTGGATGTAGGTCTGAAGGACCTAACCACCTAAAAATCTATTGAGCAGTGGCTTGATTGTCTGGTTTGCTTCCGCTAGATGCTTGAATAGGTGCGCTCAATGTGATTGTATTTGAGTTGAATAGAATTGGTTCCATTCTGTTTCTTTATCTAGCATCCGGTTTTTAAATTTGGCCATTATTCGTGGAAGGATTCATTCACCCCCCCTCTGTATCCGGGCCAAGCACCCTAACAGTTGGTATCAGAGCGGGTGTCTGCTTACAAGGTCCAGCGACCTGCAGATCGATCTTACAATCTTAGGTGCTTATTTCCTTTTAGTGCATCAATATTCTTGTGCGTTAATCTGTGTGTTCTCATGGCCCATCCACCGATCTTCAGTGGTACGCATTTTGATGCATGGTTCGCTGTTTTGAAGAATTATGTTAAATCTGTGAATCCAGACCTGTGGAAAGTAATTTCACATGGTCCTCATGAACTACCTAGGAAAAAGTCCAAATGGACTGACAGTCACAAATCCATGCATGAAGAAAATCAGATAGCAATAAATTTAATGAAGGCAGCTACTGATAGAGCTTTTCATTCATGTTTCTTTGAATCCAGTTCTGCTAAAGATATTTTGGATGCACTGAAGCGAACTCAGGAGATAGATGTGGACAGATGCATGATGGCCAACAGAAGAAATCAAAGTGCCAGCGATCAAGGCAGCAATCAAACTAAAGAAGATGATGATGATGAGGTAAATATCTTCGAGAATTTCTCTCTAGAAGATTGGGAGAATGCATATGCTGAATTATTTGAATCTCATGAACTGTTAAGAAAACAGTATAAAAAGTTGAAAAAGAGTATTCGGGTAGATAGTTCTAGCTCTCCATGTAAAAATTGTTCAAGTACGAAGAAATCTCATGATGCATGTCTGTCTGATAATCATATGTATACAAACCAGAATGCAGAACTGAAGAAGGAACTTGAATGTGTTCACTCTGAGCTGAACAATTTAAAATCTGAAGATGACTTCCTCAGAAAGCTCTCTAAAGAAAATGATGAACAACTAAAGAAACTTAAACGAGAGAATGAGTTGCTGATTGAAAAATTTAACGCCATAAAATCTGTAAACATAGAATTACAGAAAGATTTTGAAAAACAACAAAAGGAATTGAGGGAGTTTGAAGCTAGGAGAGAAAGCATGGTTAACTCAGAAGATCAGCTTCTAATAAATGAGCTAGTTCAAAATGATAAGCTTAAAGAAGAAGTTGAAAAATTAAAACTGTTAAACAGTGCCATGTCTGAAAGACTTCTCACATTGGAAAAAGGAAAAACTATCTGTACAAATGAGACTGAAGAGGTAGATGAGCTAAGAAAGGAAATTGAAGAATACAAAACAGCTAACAAGGTTTTGAATGAAGCTGTCAATTGTAGTGAACAAGAGATCACTAGTTATGAAATACACATTGCATCTCTTGAAAATGAAATTCAGGATTTGAAAGCTTCCTTGTCTAAATTTGTTGATGGGCAGAAAAACCTAAACAAGCTGCTAGGTGTAAAAGTCAATGTCAAAAAGGAAGGGTTGGGCTACAATAATCTCAATAAGAAGGCCTTGCAGAACAAAGTAATGACATCCTTTGTAAACACTTCAAATGTAGCCACTACATCAAAAGACAAACAGCCCATTGTTCAGAAAATACTAGGAACAAAGATTAACTTTAACAAGGAAGGACTGGGTTACAGTCCAGTCATGAGGAAGGTTGATGGAGCCAACCTGAAAACTGTCTTTGTCAAATCCTCTGAACAGGAAAAGCCTTCTATCTCATCTCCACCTCAGTACAAGGCTAAGAAAACAGAAAAATAAAATAAAAATCATAAAACATCAAAAATTCAAAGGAACAATCTGCATGCTAAGAACTCATCAGATAAATGCCATGTTTTAAAGAAATCAAGTGGCTCATGTCATTATTGTGGTAAGTATGGACATCTTATGAGTAACTGTTTTGTGATGGAAAAAGATGACAACAAGCATGCTAGAAAATATGTGTCTAGTCAGAAAAGGAATGTCAAATGTTCTAATTGTGATAAAGTAGGACACACTACTGCTCATTGTTGGTTTGCAAGTAGTAAGGAAAAATCATGCTCATATCATACAAAACACTTTGCAAATCAGCATGTCTTTAACAAGAACCAGCACATTATATGTTTTAATTGCAACAAAATTGGTCACAAGGTCTCTGAATGCTGGTCAGGTTCTTTTAAAAGAAATTATATCTCATGCTTTGAATGTGGAAAGTATGGCCACAGGGCCATTGATTGTTGGCATGCTCAAAGGAAAAATTTCAGTTCTGGAAAGTATAGATTTCCTGCTAGTACAAATGCTCTTAGAAAGAACAAAGTGGTTTTCAAAAAGAAAAACTTTGAATGTGTTGATTATGGAAAATAGTTTGGTAATGCAAATAACAGAAATTTCCATGCTAATGCACATAC
This sequence comes from Amorphophallus konjac, assembly GCA_022559845.1. Lineage (NCBI taxonomy): Eukaryota > Viridiplantae > Streptophyta > Magnoliopsida > Alismatales > Araceae > Amorphophallus > Amorphophallus konjac. Next base: position 355,257,101 of record CM040121.1, read on the forward strand.
AATTCATGCTCATAATAATGTGCATAACCCAGATCTGAAAACTACTGCTCTTTGCTATCAAGTTAAAAATGTGCTAAGAAAACCTGCTAGGAGTGATAATGTCATGACATGACCCAAGACTTCCTGGGTACCTGTTTGTGCAAAATAAACTTTATTTTACAGGTGTGCCTTGGGACTGGAATAAAAGGGGAAATGATCCAAGGCACTCAAGAATGAAAACCCCATTCTCACAATTTTCAGGTAATCTCTCTACATGTCCCATTTTGAAACTTACTGCATATCTAGTTTGATGCATTCTTGCATATCTTGCTATTAGTTTCATCTAGTGCATGCATATTGAATCTGGTCTTGCATATTCATTCATCATCTGCAAGTTGCATTATTTTCTAAAACATGCACTCTGAAATTTCTGAAATTTTTAACTGAAAGCGAATGCTGGTTGAAAACTGTATGTTGCATAATTCTTTGGAAATCTGAATTGCTTATAGGACTGTTGAGGTTACCCTGTTATCCATGACCTCTTTGGTATATCAAATGGTAAGCTACCAAAAGACAGAGAAATCTGTCAGGAGGTTCTTACTATGTGTGAGGTGGTCTCTTAGACCAAATGCTCCGCCTAGTACCATAAGTCATTCTGCTGATCAGGGGAGTGTGTTTATGCATAACTCATAAACACACTTGTTTAATTTTCATGGCAAACACTGCATTCATTAAATAATTAACACTTCCAAGAGTCGTGTGTGAGTTGTCCTTGAGTGGGCTGAAGAGGAGCTTGTCAGGCTATTTGGTTTCTGAAGATTTTTGTCAGCCGATGCAGTTAATGAGGTTTTAAGATCAGTCATCTCAAGAGGTTGCAGTCTGTTGCCCAAGAGTTTCTCTGGATGTGAGACAGAACTACTTCAAAAATACTATATTTGGATATGTCCTTGTGCCTAATGTCTTGAGTGATCTCTCACTTGTTGGCTTGCTGATAGGAGTGCTGCTCATCTCATCTCATCTCTCTCTATTCGATCAGTCACCTCCTTATCTCTCACCTATCACTCTTGGTTCAGATTCTCTCTCGAAGAAATTGTGGGTGCAGTCTTCTTGCTCTTATCAGATATGATCTGTATACCTTAAACCACCCAATATCTAGTGTAACAATTTACACCTGTTAATAAAGAACTTCAATGTTTGGGGGTTATATTTGGTCCTTGATCCTTCTAAGTTATCTTCTCAAGTGTTGGTCAACATATTATAAAACTTTCTGTTAAATGAGAAAAACTTATTGAGGATCTCGACTTAACTGAAACTTATGTAAAGAGAGCTCTGAGATAAAATTGTGTTAAGTAAGATTTCTATTTTTGTCTAAAATCATGAGAAGTGCCTCCAGGGAATACGCCATTCTTTGTGGCAGAGCAATGGCTTTTGTGGAGAAATAGACACTCTTGATCAAAGAAGTCCAGAGTTTCTATCATGATACAACTAGCTATCTCTGTATAGAAATGTTAAAATAAAAAAAAAGGGGGGGAAAGTCCTCAAAAGAAAAAAAAATATATCATTAGCATAAAGGTAGTCCGTCTTGAGTAACCAGGGTTTCTGGTGTCTAATAAACATGTCTCCTTGTGTAAAAAGGGACTATTCTACCTTGTGTTCAACAAATTGGTTGACCCTGTATGCCTTCTCGTCCATTAAATGAAGAAATGAAATCTGCTTGACTTTGATGTGTTATTTCGTTGCTTGACAAACATAAGGAGCAATTTAATCGTGTCTCTCTCTAGGTTAAGCAACTTTAACAGTTAATTTTGTGATTATGCTGATTTAATATCTTGAGTTAACTGACCTTGGTTTTTGGAAGAATATAACCCGTCCACATATTGAAGGGCTAACTTTAACATGCTGTAGCTGCGTTACATCAAAACTAAGGGTATTTTGGGTATTTACAGAAAAAGTTGATATGAGTAAAAAGCTACCCGACAAAACCCTTCTTGTTTCTCACGCCTTCCACCTCAAACCCTTATTTCCCCTTGCCGCTTCCTATTCATCCTCGTGCTGCTCTACCTTGAGCGTCTTCTTCAAACCCATCTCCATCTCTTCCCGCTCACTTTCTTCCCCCACAGAGGTCTATTCCTTTCTTAAGTCTAGCTTCACTTCCAATAGCAGCCTGCAAGAGAGAGTTGATACTCTGGAAGTTCCGGCAGATGGATCAGCAAAGGTCAGCAGCTCCGGGTGATAGAAAGAGGAAGGGAAAAGAAATTGTTGAAGAGCCTTCATCTAAGCAACAGAGATGTCTTGAGCCAGAACCTGCTGCGGAAGTCTCTTCAGAACAAGGTACCAGGTTCTCTCAGTCTACCGTGTTCTTAGAAAGTGGGAAAATCATTCCTCCTAGAATAATAGATTTTGGAGATGAAACCTTGGTCTCAAAGTTTCCAGAATTGTTGAAAATCTTTGAGTTTCAGGAGTGGAGAAATTTCTTAGAAAATCACCGTGTCTATTACCCTAGGCCGGTAATGGAATTTTACAATAACTTGTCCTTGAGTCGAGACAAGTCTACCTTGTTATCATCTGTTAAAGGGGTCGAGATAACTATTACATGTGACTCCCTTCACAAAGCTCTCGGTATTCCAGATAAAGGGGAGGTAGAGGGAAGCTTTCGATACAGTCTCCATGAAGCTTTCTCTGTCATTACTGGTAAACCCAGTAACATTCATGATAAGGGGCAGTTGAAGCTAAAAGCTTATCAGACATCGTCATTTCCTCCTCTTCACAAGCTCCTTCAGAACGTCATTGCTTCCATTATCACCCCACAGACTGGGGCTAGAGGAAGAATTACAGACACGCAGAGATTTCTACTATTTTGTCTGATTCAAAATGTGAAGATATGTCTGCCAGAGATCATTTTTAATGTCATGAAGGGATGCATTGGATCCAAGAGACATCTTCCCTATGCCGCCCATATGACAGACATCTTCAAGCATTCTGAGATTTGCTTGGATGGAGAGGCCGCATCAGAAGTTAAGGCCCGAAACATTTTTAATATGAATTTTGTTTCAGTGTTTTTAGGCTTAGAGGACTCTTCTATGGTGGGGGAAGTTAAGGTCCAAAAGGCCAGGGAATCACAAACTCAGGGGGAGCATTTGGAAGAATTTCAAGTCTTAGCCCCAACTGGTGAGAAATTAGTTTCTGAGATTGATCATCAGGAAACACCAGCTGAACAACCAGAGTCCACCTTGCCAGCTGCACCCACCGAAGTATCCTTCTCCTTTCAGAGGCTAGTTGAGGCTGCATCTGAGGACATCAGATTGTCTGACGAAAGCATTCAGACAGATCTAGATGCAACTATTGCTGGGCTATTTGATTCTTTTGGGAAGACATCTGAAGAGGTAATAGTGCCTGAAGAACAGCCAGCTAAAGAGCAAGACAGTACTGATCAAGATTTTGCTGTTTTTGTTAATGAAATTTTAAGAGAAACTGTTGAGCGAAGCTTGGAAGAGGCTACCAACTTGGTCGTATCTGAAAGTCTTGAGCAGGCCTTTGTTGGCAGACCTGCAGATCAGGAACTCATGGAAGATAGAGAAAAGGTTCCTGTCATAGAACTAGATATAGAATCTTCAAGTGAAGAAGAGGAACCTGAAGATGTATTTCCTCAGAAAGAAACTCAAGCTGAAGATGAAGTTCAGGTCCCAGCTGAGAGCAGTCAAATGCCAGTACAAGAGGAAGCAGCTGAGAGAACTGCACCTGGCAGTGAATTTTTTGGTACACCTCTAGGTCCACCTAGACTCTTATCTGCACAGGCGCCCAACATTGAATCTGCTCGGGCGCCCAACATTGAAGAGCTTCTCATAAACCTGACTCAGCAGATGCACAAGCAAGATAAGAAATTAGATGACCTGCTCACATATGTCACCCTCAACATAAATCAGGTACATTCCAGGCTACTAAAGCTCGAGATATCCCTCCTCACTGAATGGAAACGATTCCTTCTCAACAAAAAGGCTTCAGATGATGCCAACAGATCCCTGATGCAAGGGTTGCAGGAGGTGTGTTCAAAGATAGCTAAAGCACTGAGTGAGTTGCAAGATGTTCAAATCTCCTCCTTCAAAATGTCTTCCACCATTATAGATCACTGCTATGAGATTAGAACATCTTTAGAACTTTTGAAGAAGTCATCCAGTGTCCTAGGTCTAGGTATTCAGCAGGTCTATGATAAATTGGCCGCCTTCTTAACAGAAATGACACTTCTGACTGACAGATATGAAACTGTCAATGTTCGCCAAGAAGACATCATTTCTGAAGTGGCACAGGTCAGAAGCTCTGTGGTATATTGGCTAGCTGAACTGTCAAATGACCTAAAGGAATTTCAGTCTACCTTGGGTTCAGCACCTGGTCACGCTTCTTCCAGCAGAACTCCACCTCAAGAACATTCTTCTACTTCTCCACGGGGGAGACCACCTCATGGCCGGCCGCGTGGCCCCTCTAGCAGACAAGCCAGATACTTTTCTTGAAAAGTCTATGCTCTGTATCTTGTTGCCCATTTTGAGGCTTTCTCTTTCACACTCTTGGACTTATTAATTAAAACTCATATCATTTGCATTCTTTTTGTTTCATTTTTTTGATGGTGTCAAAGGGGGAGAAATCAGGCTAGCTCGTTGAGAATGTTTAATATGTGTTTTTCATTGAGAATGGCTATTTAGTGTTTTCTCTTTCTCTGCAAAGACTCAAGACTCATAGTGTTGCCATCCATCAAAAAGGGGGAGATTGTTGAGTATTGTTGAATCTTTACATGTTTTGATGATGACAACACTATAAGTCTTAGTGGTGTTCAAAAATATGTCTCTGTGGAAAATTAACACAAATATTTTTCTGTGAAGAATAAACTTTCATTTCACTTCAGGTATTTTTTAAGGACTGTCTTCGTGTTAGTTGGCACTTCGTCATGTTTGTGTATAACACCTCGTGTTGAACTGTTTGTCTTCGTGTCGTTTTAATTTTAGTACTGTTTGTATTTCCAATACGCCGTGTCGTCTTCTCTTACCGCGTGTTGTTTATGTTTACTGTCCTTCAGGTCGTGCGTCCGTGTTGTTTTCACTACATTGCGTGTCATTTTTCTCTGTAGTGTTTTGATTCAGTGACACGTCGTGTCATTGATCTTTACTTCGTACTGTTTTCACCGTCTTCATGTTGGTCTTTCTCATTAGACCTCGTGTCGTTCTCGCTTTGACCACACTTCTTTGTTGCTTTACGTACACCTCGTGTCTTGCTTGTTTTCAACTCCATGTCAATTCTTGTACTTCATCTTGGTGTTGTTTTTCAACTCGTGTCGGTTACTGTTTCGACTTCGTGTTATTTTCAACCCGTGTCGATCACTGTTTCGACTTCGTGTTGTTTTCAACCCGTGTCGATTACTGTTTCGACTTCGTGTTGTTTTCAGTATGTGTCAATTTCGTCTTCGTGTCATTTTTACCTCATGTCGTGTTACCCCGTGTCAATTACTGTTTCGACTTCGTGTCGTTATCAGTCCGTGTCTCTCTTATGTTGAAATCACACCTCGTGCTGATTTCTGTTCTCAACTTCGTGTCGTTTTTACTTCTTGTCATTTTCACTTCGTGTCAAATCACTGTTCTGTCTTCGTGTTGTTTCTTTGTATTCTGTCTTCGTGTTGATCTTTCATTTTTTTAGACTTCGTGTCTTTATCACATTGACCACACTCCGTGTCGCTTCTCCTCTCATAACTTCGTGTCGTGTTTTTCTACACCTCGTGTCGTTGTCTCCTTGTGTCTTCACCTCGTGTTGTTTTCGTCTCTTCGTGTCGGGTTTGTTCTAGTGCGTACAGGACATCGCAGCACCTCGTGTTGCTTCCTGTTTCACTTTCGTATCATTTGTCTTATTGCTTCTTCGTGTCGTTTTTACTCTTCCTAGTCCTCGTGTCTCTCTTGTGTTGAAACCATACTTAGTGTTGGTTTCTGTTCTTGTCTTCGTGTCTTCGCGTTGTTTTTCTGTTTACTTTTTTGTCGTGTCCACTAACCTCATGCAGTTCTAGTTCTTATGGCACTCAATATTAATGGTTCTTATCTTGTTGCAGGTCCGAGGAAGAACATTCATCAGTGTCTGGGTGCACATGATCCGATACTGAAGGAACAAATACAAAAAAGGGCACGTGGCAGGAAGGTTCTGGATCGAGCGTGGGAGGCACACGCGTTTAGTGCCCTATCCATCTGCTGCCACTATAAATAGAAACCTTCGCCCACCGATGAACGGGGATGAGAGCCAAAAAAGAAAAGGCAGTGCTACAGAGAGCTCGATCCAGCAGAAGAAGAAAAATTGAGAGAGAGAAATAGTGCTCGTGTGAAAGAGGAAGAGAGTTTAAGAGAAAGAAAAGAGAGATAGAGAGTGAGCGAGAGAACTCGTGGAGAAGAAGAAAGAAGCTTACCTGAAGATCTGTCTTCACTGGACCGTGGATCAGATCCAGGCCAGACAGCTCTGTTAGGAGCCAAATTGTGCATTTCGTGTTTCAGCTTCTGTTTGCTGAAGTTATCTTCGTTTATTGTTTTTCCTTTGTTTTCTGGTTTGCTGTGCTTTCCGATCCTCTGGTCTGAGGTCGTGTTCCCTCCGGTTTGGAGGAAGGGAGATCTGATCTCCAGTTGCAAGTAGCTGGGAGCTACTTGTGGGTTCCCTCCGGTTGGGAGGAAGAGGGGAGGTTGTTCCCCTGGTCAAGCTGTGTGGCAGCAACTGTTTGCAGACTGAGTCTGCTTGGTTCTAGCGTTCGCTAGTGAAGCCTCACTCCGGTTGGGAGTGAGGGGTGGATGTAGGTCTGAAGGACCGAACCACCTAAAAATCTATTGAGCAGTGGCTTGATTGTCTGGTTTGCTTCCGCTAGATGCTTGAATAGGTGCGCTCAATGTGATTGTATTTGAGTTGAATAGAATTGGTTCCATTCTGTTTCTTTATCTAGCATCCGGTTTTTAAATTTGGCCATTATTCGTGGAAGGATTCATTCACCCCCCCTCTGTATCCGGGCCAAGCACCCTAACACCTAGGAGCAGATTGGTTGGCCAAGTATGAGGCCAATGTTCACTGTAGTTCTAGCTCAGTGACTTTTACTGGACATTCTGGTTTATCTTTTACGGGAGTCAAGCACCATAACTCCGTACCGCTCATCTCGGCTCTTCGAGCTGATAAGCTTTTGAGGCATAGGTGTGAGGCTTTTCTAGCCTTTGTTTGTGCAACTCCTGAGCAGCAGATTGAGATCAAGGACATTCCAGTTGTCCGAGATTTTCCTGATGTCTTTCCGGAGGAACTACCAGGACTTCCGCCCGAGCGGGAAGTTATCTTTTCCATTGATCTTATTCCTGGTATAGCTCCTATTTCTAAGGCTCCTTATCGTATGTCTCCTGCGGAACTGAGGGAACTGAAGCAGCAACTGATGGAATTACTCGAGAAGGGTTTTATTCGTCCTAGTACTTCTCCGTGGGGAGCCCCTGTGTTATTCGTCAGGAAGAAAGATGGTTCGATGAGGTTGTGCATTGATTATCGGCAAATAAACTAGCAGACTGTCAAGAATAAATATCCCTTGCCGAGGATTGACGAGTTATTTGACCAGATAGCAGGAGCTCAATATTTCTCTAAGATCGATCTTCGATCTGGATATCACCAGTTGCATATTAAGGAAGACGATATTTATAAATCAGCTTTTCGCAGCAGGTATGGTCATTTTGAGTTTGTCGTTATGCCTTTTGGTCTAACGAATGCACCAGCGGCTTTCATGCAGTTGATGAACGATGTATTTCGACCCTATCTTGATCAATGGGTCGTGGTATTTATTGATGACATATTGATCTATTCCAAGAGTGAATTGGAGCATGCTGAGCATCTGAGGATGGCATTGCAACTGTTGAGAGATCATCAACTTTATGCTAAGTTCAGTAAGTGTGAATTCTGGCTGCAAGAAGTGTCCTTTCTCGGACATATTATCACGAAGAACGGTATTTCTGTTGATCCTTCGAAGGTTGAGGCAGTGAAGAATTGGGAACAGCCTACCAGTGTGACAGAAGTTAGAAGTTTTCTAGGCCTGGCAGGTTATTATCGAAGATTTATTCAAGACTTCTCTAAGATTGCGGACCTCTTACAAGATTAACCCGCAAGGAAAATAAGTTTGATTGGTCAGATGATTGTCAGCGAAGCTTTCAGACTCTGAAGGAGTGTTTGACTACTGCACCTGTTTTGGCTTTACCTTCTGGTGAAGGAGGATTTGTTGTTTATACTGATGCTTCAGGTATTGGCTTAGGCTGTGTACTCATGCAGCATGGGAAGGTGATTGCCTATTCCTCTAGGCAGTTGAGAAAGCACGAAGATAATTATCCTGTTCATGATTTGGAACTTGCTGCAGTCGTGTTTGCTTTGAAGATATGGAGGCATTACTTATATGGAGAAACCTTTACAGTGTTTTCAGATCATAAGAGTTTGAAGTATTTATTCTCTCAAAAGGAACTCAACATGAGGCAGCGGAGATGGTTGGAGTACTTGAAAGACTTCGACTTCTCGATTGAGTATCATCCTGGCAAAGGTAATGTTGTGGCAGATGCATTAAGCCGGAAGCCGGTAGCTAGATTGTCAAGTCTCATGTTACAAGAATGGAGATTGTTGGAACAATTATCTAGTCTGGATCTCAATATTGACAATGATCGGATCTTGATTGCTCAGATTCAACTTAAACCTGAATTATTGATAGAGATCAAGTCCTTGCAAGATAATGATCCCGAGTTGGTAGAGATCAAGGGAAGCTTGAGTAGCAGACCTGACTTCATGTTGGCCGATGATGGTAGATTATTATTTAAAGGCAGAACTTGTGTTCCGGATGAGGCTACAATAAAGAACAAAATTCTTGAGGAAGCTCATAGATCCATATATACCATTCATCCTGGAGGCACTAAGATGTACCGAGATTTGAAAAGGTCCTTTTGGTGGCCGAATATGAAAAGAGAAGTTGCAGATTTTGTGAGCAGATGTTTGGTATGTCAGCAAGTTAAGGCCGAACATTTCAGACCAGCAGGGAAATTGAAACCACTCGACATACCCCAATGGAAGTGGGAAAGTATTGGCATGGATTTCATTATGGGTCTACCTAGGACTCGTGGTGGATTTGATGCGATATGGGTGATTGTTGATCGTTTGACAAAGTCGGCTCATTTCTTACCAATTAAGTCCAAGTGGACGATTGATGTATTGCCTGCTTTGTATATAAAGGAAGTGGTGAGATTGCATGGTATCCCAGTGAATATAGTATCTGATCGAGACCCCATATTTACTTCACATTTCTGGAAGGGACTGCAAGAGTCTTTGGGTACTCGTCTGAATTTCAGTACTGCTTTTCATCCACAGACAGATGGACAGACTGAAAGAACCAATCAGATAGTGGAAGATATGCTGCGAGCTTGCATGATTGATTTCGGTGGTAATTGGAGTGAGCATTTGGCATTAATTGAATTCGCCTACAATAACAGCTATCAGTCTAGTATTCAGATGGCTCCTTTTGAAGCACTATATGGTAGAAGTTGTCCTTCCCCGTTGTGTTGGGACGAGGTAGGTGTGAAACAGTGGCTTAGACCAGATCTTGTTTCGGAATCATCACAGAACATCCGTGTTATCCGAGACCGGTTACAGGTAGCCCAGTCAAGACAGAAGAGTTATGCCGACAACAGGAGAAGGGCATTGGAATTTCAGGTTGGCGAGCGTGTGTTCTTAAAGGTCTCTCCGACGAGAGGGATCCGAAGATTTGGCATTCATGGCAAGCTGAGTCCGAGGTACATTGGTCCATTCGAGATTCTAGATAGAGTGGAAGAGGTGGCATACAGACTGGCTTTACCACCGCAATTGTCTGACGTACACAACGTTTTCCATGTGTCTATGTTACGGAAATATGTGTACGATCCCACTCATATCATTCAGCAGGTGGATTTTGAACTGAAGGAAGATTTGACCTATGAGGAAAGACCTGTCAAGATTCTGGACTGGAAGCATCAGCAACTCCGGAATCGTTCGATACCGATGGTCAAGATTCAGTGGAGTCGGCGTGGGACCGAAGAAGCTACATGGGAGTCTGAAGAGACTATGCGAAAGCGGTATCCCGATCTATTCTAGGTGAGTGATCTTTTTCTACTCTCAGTTTTAGTGCAGTGAATTTGGAGGACCAAATTCTTTTAAGTAGGGGAGGGTGTAAGACCCCAAATTCCTTAGAAATTTATTTAGAAAGTTATTTGTAATTATTTGGAATTTATTTGAAGTTATTCGAATTAATGAGAATTATCCAAATTAATTAGATTAATTAATTAATTAATAGAATAAGTCATTTTTCTCTATTTTATAAAAATCCCCAAAAATCACATCTTGTAGATCTAATTTTGTTTATCAACTTTGTCTTCTACATTTAAGCCTAATAAAATCGTTTATTAAGCCGAATTAGCGAACTAAGTCTTCCGAACTTAATATTTAATTAATTACGGAATAGTAGAAGTGGAATTTTATCTACCATATAAAAATTCATAAAAATAGTAATTAAATAATAGATACTTCGACTAACACTTTTGTCTTCTTGGAGTAAGCCTAATTAAATCATTATCTAGGCCTAATCAGTGGATTAAGCCTGACTTACAACCCACCTAACCCAAATTCGTATTTACTATTCACCCAAATTTTGAACATCAAATTCGAGCTTGTTTCTCAACCAAATGGGGTGATTCTAGAGGTAAATGAAAGGTATTACATAGAGAAACATTTCCCCTCTCATAATGCCACAAAATCATTACCATATGGTAAGTATTGGGCGCGCAAGAGCTAGGTCAACGTTGGCGGCGGTGTTTGGAACACGCAACTTGTTTGGTCGAATTCTCCCTTCCTGGAAGGATCCAGAAGGAGTATGACCTATTAAAAGAAAACTCTACGTGTCTAGATTCATTTGGTAGCTGTGGTGTTCGCAGAGAATTCAGATCTGAAGAGATCTCTTGTGATTATTGGAGGAGGGTCCAAGTTCGTGGGTTTTTCTTAGACCTTTCTACTTCCTTCGATTGAGGTAGGTTTCCTTAACCAAAATCAACTTATGAATATAGAAAATTATACCTCTCATCGAGCTCTTTCCATTGGTGGTAAAAGTCCCAATTTTCCTTAGGTATCCGTGGAGATATCGAGGTTTTAGTGAGGTGCTGTCAAGTTATTCTTTATTCTAGGTTTCGAGTTCCCTCTTCAATTTGAGGTAGGTTATAATAGCCCAACTTCTAATTAACATACATGAATGTAATCAATAGCATGTTAGCTTTCTTTTGACATCAAAATCCCCAATTTTTATAGATCATGCCTAGAGTATTTCGTGTGTTATTAAAAGCATACTAGCAAGCTAGACTTTTCTTGTGTTCTTCATAGAATAGGTTGTATTTCATTGGATTCCTATCGAAATTCGTGATTTAAAATTATGTTTCATGACCCTAGGATGCATATTAATAACCCTAGAGTATATGGTTAAGATCCCAATACATTTAGACCCCAATTCTTGGAGTTTTTCATGTTTTTTTTTGAAGCCTTTTGGGTCTGGAAACCCAGGGGTCGACCCGTGGGTCGACCCATTTCAACCCTGCAAGCAGCAATGCTGCCTTGCATGGGTCGACCCACAGCCTGCAGGGGTCGACCCATGGGTCGACCCATGCAGCCAGGATGGCTCCTGGAAGCTAGGGGTCGACCCAGGGGTCGACCCATACCTGGAGTTTTTCCAGGGGTCGACCCAAAGGGTCGACCCATGCCCCGTATGACCCGTTTTAATGATGTTTTGACCGGGGGATCAATCCGGATCATCGGGGGATCAATCCATTCAACCTAATCACATTGAAAACTACATTTTTGAGGAACTAATGACCTATTCATGTACCCTTTTTAGTTTCAATTAACATTGGTCCATACATGCAAACTTAGTGTAAAAACACACCGTTTATCATCTTCATTTCAATGCATACAAGATTAAATAGAAACCCACATAATTAGTGGTTAATGGTGTAACTAAATCTCTGTTAATGCATTCTATTTCACTCCTGTGGGAGTTGTTCTTTACCTTATCATCTTGAATCAGCTTCTTGGCAATTGTCTTAATGCAAATGATAATGGTTAATCATGATATCTTAACTTGGTGATTAGGATTAATATGTTGATTAGCTTGTTTGATTGCTACTGTTTTACAGTAGCGCAGCACGATTAACTCTTGTTGTGACTTGGTTTCGACCTCCTTGATGATTATACTCATCTTGAAATTCTGGAAATGAATCTCTTTCCTACTTGAAGTTGTTATTGCTACTTAGTTTAATCCTTGGAATTCTGGCCATAAACTGTGGAAGTCTAGATTCGTGGGATCTTTGATCCAAAGAAATCAATGCCTGGCAAATAATTAAGGGCTCGGTCTGGTCCTGGGAAGAGCGCCCGAACACTACGTGTACCCCCGGGGAGGTGAATGACTAGGTGTGGCATTTGGCACCAGTACTTGACATGTGTTAAATCTAGGACTGTCCACTACTCTTTCCACTACTCTCTACATCACTTTCTACTACTTTTCACTTTCCACTCTTCACTGTTCTATACTCTACTTGTGGTTACTTTACTTGTTGATTACTTGGACGTGAAAATGAAATTACATATGTGCTTGACATGACTTGAATTGTCTTGATATGGCCAACTTTTTATCGTTATCTCCTGTAGTAAATTCTTGTCTTACTATTCTATTCATTATATTTCTTGACCTTGCAAGATCTTTGAATTCTGTTTCGTGATATCACCGTTATCTTTTTATTATTTTTATCATTTGTAGCATGACATTTTTAAAATGTAATTAAACTGTTAATCACTTATACCTGTCTGTTATTTCCTACTGAGCGTCAGCTCATCGTTGTGTTTTCCCCCCTTTCCAGGCTTTTCAGGTGACGCGCTTACCGATGGGGAAGGGCAGGAGTGATGTCTTGAGTGTATCAGTTCTAGTGTGTTAGTAGTGTGTTATCTTTCTTTAGTTGTGTTTTGGAGAGCTTTTAGTCTCAGTCATGTTATTGAGTTTTAGTGGTTGATTATTCCAGTTGTATTAAGTTGAACTTGAGGTTATTGTATCAGTTGTGGTTTGTTTAATGATCATTTAGCATTTCCTTTCCATCTTGTAGTACTTGTGTATCATTTTAGATTTAGTTCCCTCTCTTGCCAGCGTGTCCCTAATTGTACGTCCCGATATTTCCGCCTTGTTCGGGGCGTGACACTCTCCGTTTGATTGATGTTCATGCTTCTTTCTGAGTTCAGCATAGGAATTCTGGAAAATGGCCATTTACCTCCTCACCCACGTCCGTGGGTTATGGAGACTCTGGCTCAGTCCCAAATCCATCACTAATCGCTGGAATTCACAGTTTCTCTGCTATTCCCGTTGCTCAATCCTTGCTCATCAAGAAGCTGTTGTTTAATGCATATAAATCACCCCGATTTCCATGCTAGCCATACACATGCACTATTCTATTTTTGTGAATGCCTAGTAGGGTGCTGATCACAGAGCTCCCACACTTGCATGCCTGCAACAAGCTCTCTCTCTGCTCTTTGTACTGCCGTAGGGTCAAGTTTTCATCCCGCATAAGCCAGCATTTTACATGAATTCTACTTTGCTTCGTTTATGCATTCTGGCGGTCTGTGGCATACCGGTGTTCTGAATATCATGGTTTCATGTCTCCATCTAGGGCATGGGCTTGCTAGCCTTCCAAGCATGGCATGTGACCTCATGCACTGGAGCAATAACATCTACTCGTTGATTTCACAGAAGCTCTCTTTCTATAATTAAGGACCTGTCATGGGGAAGGGGCACATTGCGGTTTCACACCGATCAAAGTTTCATGTAACCACCCTTCCATTCCCAGGGATTTGCTTCTCTATAGAATGATCTCTGAAGAAAACTTCATCGAGGGGTTGGATATTAACAGTTATGGAGTCGGCATCAATTAAATGCACAATGCAGTTGGAAGTGAAGTAATCCCTGGGTTAGTAGAGTTCCCCTCGTAGGCTAGTCCTCAGGGGGTTCTCTCTACCTAATTTTGGGATATAGAGTAGCCACTCTTGGCTTACTCTGATTTCAGGAGCCATCTCGGAATATTCGTGGATGCGTTTCCATTTTTTAGCCCCAGATGCTCTGGTCTAGGGGAGGTGCTGTCCAATTTTCGTCAGGGCTATGGACTTAACAAAAATGAATTAATGACAAAACATGAACTGAGCAATTAATAAAAAAAATGTTGAGAAAGGTGCATCAGGATAAGGACGAGCTGAATAAAGATGTAGTGCTAAAATATATGCATTCGAAGAAAAGCTCATGATGCTGAAGAAAACCTATTTGCACAAGCAATGTGATCAAGCAAATCAAGAATAAATAAAAAAGAGAATGTTGTTCTGGCAGCAGAAACAAAGAGAAGACAACCTACTTCAAAGAAATAAAAAGAAGAAGGAAGGATAAAACAAATTGATGGCAATCAATGAATTAATCAAATGGATATAACACTGCATGATCATATGGCAAACATGCATTTTTGTATATACATTTGCATGTTTTCTGAAAGAAAAGACCATTTGGGACCTGCTTTGTCCCAGAGTCGACTCCCTTTTGTCCAGACTCTGCCCGCCATCTGCTGCATCAGGAGTCGACTCCATGGGTCGACTCCCCCTTGAATATGGCCGCTATCTAGTAATAGTGTCCAGCTAAGAATAAAATCATATACCTTGCATGCACCATGCAATTCCTATCCATGCTTACTCAAAACCCCAAGAGCACAGCCAAGTCATTCTCTCATGCATTCCCTTAATATTGAGCAGTTCATTAATATCCACGCTTGCATTAGAGCATGCATGCATCATGCGTGTGAATTGAGCCATGTGCATAGACCACCTATGCATGCTGTAACTCATGGTCAGTCAGTTAATTTTGATCGACCATTTGTTGAATTCGGTCGACCAATCTATAATTTCGGTCGACCAAACCCTCAGTGCAACCTGTTGAACTGCCTCTGGGCAGCTTTCCTTTGATCACCTAGGGTCAACCATTCTTTGGGATTGACTGTTGCCTAATAACCAGCCCTGCTGAAATGAACTACATGCCTTAAATGCATCATGCATTTACGTTAGCATTTGCTCAATCTCCATGAGCGTAATTAAATCATTCCTTCATGCACTTGCCACCCATGCATGCTCGCATGTCATGACCTATGGTATATTAAATGGTGGGTTGCAGATGACTATGTTATGCCTAATTGGATACTACCACTATGCGTGAATACATAACTCCGCCTTGTACCAAAGTCTCACTACATAAATAAATCATGCAAAAGCATTCCCTGCACAAACAATTCATGCATTGATGCACGCTATACACAAAGAAGAAACACAAGAAAGAAAATCTAAGAACAGAGAAAGGAATAAAAGAAAGAGAATCAAAAGAATAAGGAAGATTGGGGTTTAATACCCCTTGAACTCCCAAGATAAATCCACAAAATAAATCAAACGAATGAACAATTAAAAGAAAGTCCATTTCTACTCACTGGTGTGGGCTGCATCGACGTAGCCTGGCTTTGCGTCGATGCAACAGTTCGCGCTAGCCCCCTAGATAGGCTCTGCACAGCACATTGAGAGCCGCGTCGACGCAGCAGCCCTTTGCAGTTCCCTGCGTGCGAACTCTACACGTCGACGCAGCTCAAACCTTGCATCGACGTAGCAACGCTTTGGGTGAAATCCCAGCGTGCTACGCCGATGCAACTGGCACTACGCCTCAACGCGATAGCCTGTGCGAGGCTTGGTGCGTCGACGCAGCTAAGGTCCTGCATCGACGCAGTGGCCCTTGTCCCCTTTGTGCATTAAAAGAAATAAAAGAAGGGAAAGAAATGATAATAACCTAAATAAATAAATACATATAAAAAATAAATGATAAACAAGAAAATAAAATAATAATAATGATGGCATAAAACTTGATAAAAAATATATAATAATGCATAGATAAAATACAAAAAAACAAATAAATATATAACAAAATAAAAGAATAAATAATGAAGCTGTAACGCCCAAGAATTTTCTAGAAATTTTCTAGATTTATATAGAATTATTAAACATTTAAATGAGCTATTAAATGAATTACTATTAATTAAGTCTCATTAAGTAAAGGCCTTCTACTAATAAATAGATTAGGCCCGTTTAATTGAACCCAAAGGACCTAAAACCCAAGTCCAAAAGAGTTGGCCCATATTCTAGAAGCTTAATTTCTAGAATTTCAGAATTTAAGTGGATAAATAGGATAAATAAGTGGATAATAGGGGGAAGAGTTTGAAACAGTTCAAACTCGGCGTCCAAGGTAATTGGCGGTCTATCGTAAGATCGCATAGGGATCAAAAACGGTCCACTATTAGACTGTTAACCAGAGTCCGATCGTGAACGGCAAGATGGCATGAAAAACTCCATTTTTCTAGACCAAATCCCTAGGGAATTGATGCAATCTTTCAATTAGAAGACTTTAGAGGGTATCAGGATTGGATTGGAGACCTAATTAGGACTCTAAGTTCGTTCAAATCCATGAAACCTAGCTAAAACCTATAAATAGACCCCAGAACCACCCTGCGCGACCCTTACATTTGGCTCGCGTGGAACTAAGGTAAGAAGGTTTTATTTCAGGTAGGTTCTTTAGAATCTTTTATTCACAATACTCAGGTCTAACTCCCCTCAAAATTTCATTCTAGGAGATGAAGTCTACAAGGAGTTAGAGGCTTCCAAAGTTGCTGATCCTACACCAATAACCCAGGAATCTATGCAACGGCCCAGTGAAGATCAGGGGAATAGAAGCCCTAAAAGAGGTATTTAGAACTAGTAACTTTAGAACTTTTTGTTCTCCTTTATGTCTTCTACGTACCCTCCAAATTTCACGTCCTTAGGCCAAAAGAATCAAGAGATACAGGAAGGTGAAGTTGCTGGTTTAGCACAGGACGTGTAAAACTAGGGTTTACTTCCAATCAGAAATTCCAAGTTTTGGGAGAAGATCAGAGGTAAGTTATCTCATGAATGGCTTAAACATGATTCTAGGAGTAAAAGCCCTCTTCTTACGGTCAATTTCATGCTTTCTACATGGAGTAATTACGGTTTTTTCTTGATCATGTATAGCATGCATAAACCTAACCCTTAAACAATAAAAAAAGAACATTGGTTTATTTTACTGAAACCATGCATCTCCACATCTTAAATATGGTGTTAACAAGCCATATTTAATTGTTTCCAAGTTTTATCATGCATTATTTGGCCTTAGATTAGTTTGATTTCAGTTTTATTAACTGTTACTATAGACAGAAATAAACGGTCTATCTTAGACCGCATACGTTCATAAGCGGCCCTACGATAGACCGCTTAGTAGGATGAAACAGCCATTAATTAGACCATTTTCATTCCTGAGTTCTGACGTTATGTTAACTCGAAGCATAATGCAGAACGGCCCTACTTATCTTATAATATGCCTAGTTAATTAAGTCTTTACCCTCTTTTAAGTGTTGTTTTCATACTCTTGGTTATACTTACTGATCATTCTAGTGGATTTCATGTTCTTTATGCACTTAGAAATTATTTTTAAACATAGATTAATTTCATGCAAAACCATATACTCTTGTATTAAATGCATATTTCAAATGTTAAGATGAACGAGATTCACTCTTGATTTATCACTGTTCTCTTCTCATCTCAGAGTCATTTCTATAAGTACATGGCATATACTCCGGTATGTGGCCATTAGTTACACTCTTTGCACTTATAGGCACACCATCTTGGACTTGAAAGCCTCTCCATTGGATATTCCTTCTATCGGACTAGGTGATCTTGTTTCAAGGCCTCCGTAAGTCTCTGCGATCCTGAGATTCCCACTAGGACGCCGAGCTGGTTGTACTGTTAAAACCCATTATCTAGAAAAGTACTTACCGATGTTTTGTGTATTCTGGACCTTAGCGGCCCTCTGGATGAGCGTCTGATTTTCGTAAGCGGCCCTTCACTAGACCGCTAAGGGATACTAAACGGCCATCCGCTAGACCGCCAAAGCTCCAGATGGTTTTACTGCATCGATGTCTTTTTTCTATGAAACGGTCCATGACTTGACCGCCAGGCGTGCTAAACGGTCCAGCAATAGACCACTTAGTTCCTGATTTAGTCTAACCCGAGGTTTGACCTTTGGGGTTGGTTTTATTGAGTCTAGATGATCTTAGGATTGTCTAGAGTCTCAACATACGTTAAGTAAGTCAATATTAAAGGTATGGAACGTAATGAAAGTACCGTTGTGCTGCCGAATTTCTTCCGTAGCGTGATCCTTGAAATCTCTTGTTCTTAATTAAAGCATTATTGCCTTGGTTACCTTATCATGGAACTATTGTTGAGCTTGTATATTATTGTTATAATCGTGGAAGTAGCTTGATTTATACTTGAAGATGCAGTTTGAGCACTGATTATGTTCAAGGGCTCTATGCTAGTCCCCTCGACTGATTGTCGGAAACATACTGTAAACCATGGGGTATGATGCTACTGGCGTCGCATTGCGCTAGGAGTACTTTCTTTATAAATAAGTGAAAACCTACATGACATGAATAAAGATCCACATAAATTCACGAAGTACTTGCTATTAAGCGAAAAGTACTTTTCTTGCTTGTTACATGACTTTCTAGTGCATAGCCTCCATGGTTATGAAAAGTACATTCTTGTTACAGTCTTGTTCATGAAAAGGCCAAAATTACATTCTTGTTATATACTTGATCAATCATATTCTCGTATCTCGTCATGATTCTATCTTGTTACTTTGGTTTTGTTCGCATGTGTTACCGTATTTGCATGATTTATCTTATTCTCTAGAGCTAACATGCTAATCACTTAATTTTACCTTCATGATGATACAAAGATACCTACTGGGCAAGTGTACTTATTACCTATTTCCTCAATATTTCAGGAAGTACAAGTGAATCAGATTCGGATTATACAAGTAACGGGTCCGAGAGTGATTGAAGGACATACGAACGAGAGAAGCCTTAGTTGTCAAGTGTTTAGTCGAGTCATGATGTAATCTTTATTTTATTGAGTCTAGTAAAGAGAGTCAAAAGATCTTATGTACTCTGATATTATTATTGTTATGGAATAAAGTGAAGTTTGGAAAGTTTACTTGTGCAATTACTTTTATGTGATTGTCTTGCGCTCTGATTATATTGCTTCCTCGAGACATACTAGCCGACTGTTCACGTTCCCGATTATTTCCGCTGCATAATCTCGGGGCGTGACAGTTAGAGTGGTATCAGAGCCTAGGCTTAGAAGTCCTAAGGAAAAGTCATGCCATAGGTTAAGTCCGAGGTTTAAGGACCCACACCTATAAAACTTGGAAAGAAACTCCCAACCTATGAGAGGAATTGGGTAGAACCTGGGATGAGATAGTAATTAGAGTTATTTCTGAGATTAACCCCACTCATTCCATTAGAATTAACAAAAATTCATTACTCTTCTCAGGTACCTCATTCTTACGATGGCTCATCGTGTTGACTGGAACGGTATGCAGCAGACCGTTACAGGTCTCACCCAAGCATTACAGAATATGGCCCAAGTTGTTGCAGGGGCAAGAGCTGTAGACCTACACCGTAATTTTCGGAGCTTAAATCCTCCGCGATTCTCAGGATCTTCTAATCCTGATGAGGCTGAAAATTGGATCGATGAAATGAACTGTATATTCGAGGTCATGCAATGTGCCGACCAAGAAAAGGTTCGTCTTGTCACGTTCTAACTCAATAAAGATGCCCGTACATGGTGGAAGTCTATTCCGGCACTGCCTCAAGATGCACCACACACTTGGGTGGGGTTCCTTACACTCTTCCGAGCAAAGTACTTCTCCGAACATGTCAAGGAGAGGAAAGTTATGGAATTCGCTTCGTTACGCCAAGACATGATGTCAGTAGCGGAGTATGAACTCCGGTTTTCTAGGCTGGCGCCTTATGCTCCTCATCTGATTAGTACCAACTTATTGAAAGCTAACCGATTTATGGATGGATTAAGACCCAGCTTTATTCAAAAACTTGGGTATCAAAATATCCGTACATATGTGGAGATGGTCCAACATGCACATCTATGCGAAAGGACCTTAGAGAAGGTCGAAAAATTAAAAGGCAAGGGATAGGAGCTAGGCCGAAGGTCTGATCGGCATGAAAAGAAAGGAAAATTTAATATCACGAAACCTTACAAATCCCATGACAGCAAGAAGAGATCCCGGAATGGGAGTGGTAGTGGCTACCAAAAGAGCAAGAAGGCCAAAAAAGAAGAAAAGCAAGTCATGACGGCTTGCACATTTTGCGAAAAGTTCGGTCATTCGACCGAAGAGTGCTAGAAGCATCTCGGCGCTTGTCTACGGTGTGGCAGTCGGGAGCACCGCATGCCGGATTGCCCTCTTATGAAGGAACAAACTCCTGGTGGTGGACGTAAGCGGCAAGCCCGTCTTAATGCTATTATGGAAGATGAAGAAGCGCCCAAGAATGATGGGCTGATGAAAGGTACTATCCAAATCTATTCCCATCCTGCATTCGTACTATTTGATACTGGTGCTTCTCATTCCTTTATGTCTACTGCTTTCGCAAAAACCTTACCAATTTCATCAGTTCCTTTACCTTCGAACCTTGCTATTACTACACCCTTAGGTCCTGGAACAAAACTTACAAATTACTATCTGGATAGTGAGGTAATGATAGAAGGACACAACCTTTCTGCAAATCTCGTATGCCTTGACATGGAGGGCTACGATGCTATTTTAGGTGTAGATTGGCTTGTAGACCACGACGCCTATATAAATTGCCACAATCAGATTATCTCTTTTCGGAAACCAGGTCTTCCAAGGTTTTCCTTCCTTAGTATCAAATATAGGAGGCATCCTACCATTATTTCATCTCTTCACGCTTGCAAACTTATTTCGCAAGGATGCGAAGCTTTTCTTACTTCCGTAATCGTTACCGAGTCCAGGGGAATTGTCTTAGAAGATATTCCCATTGTGAATGAGTTTTCCGATGTCTTTCCATCAGATTTGTCGGGTTTATCGCCCGAAAGGGAAGTAAACTTCTTCATTGAACTCATTCCCGGAGCAGCACCTGTTTCAATAGCTCCCTATAGGATGTCCCCCACAGAACTCAAGGAATTGAAGAAACAACTTCATGAGTTATTAGACAAGGGTTTCATTCGACCTAGCACATCCCTTTAGGATGCACCAGTTTTATTTGTCAAGAAGAAGGATGGATCTCTCAAGCTATGTATCGACTACCGGCGACTGAATCAACTCACAATTAAGAATAAATATCCATTGCCGCGTATAGATGAACTCTTTGATCAGATTTCAGGAGCAGAATATTTCTCCAAGATAGACCTCAGGCCAGGTTATCATCAGCTCAAGATCAAAGATGAAGACATACACAAAACTACTTTTCGGAGCAGATATGGCCACTATGAATTCGTGGTAATGCCGTTCGGATTAACCAATGCCCCGGCAGTATTTATGTAACTCATGAATAACGTCTTCAGGCCTTATCTTGACCAGTCTATAGTCGTCTTCATTCATGATATTCTTATGTACTCCAAGACAAAGGAGGAACATGAAGAGCACTTAAGAATAGCCTTGCAAATGCAAAGAGAGCATAAACTGTATGCAAAGCTTAGCAAGTGCGAGTTCTGGCTAAAGGAGGTCTCTTTCCTTGGCCATATTATTTCAAAAGAAGGTATTGCTGTCGACCCTTCTAAAATAGAAGCTATTAAGAATTGTAGCCGGCCGACGACCGTGTCTGAAGTCAGAAGTTTTCTAGGTCTGGCTGGGTATTACAAAAGATTTATCAAAGATTTCTTAAAAATCACCGTTCCTTTGACTAGACTCAAAAGAAAAGAGAACTCTTTTATATGGTCGAAGGATTGCGAAGAGAGTTTTCAAACTCTTAAAGAACACCTTACCACTACACCTATATTAATGCTACCGACAGAGGGTGGTGGCATTGAAGTCTATACGGATGCGTCTGACATTGGCCTAGAGTGCATCCTTATGCAAAATAGAAAGGTGATTTGCTATTTATCAAGGTAGTTAAAGCGTCACGAAGAAAATTACCATGTGCATGATCTAGAACTAGCTGCGGTTATCTTCGCATTGAAGATTTGGTGATACTACCTTTATGGGGAGAAATTCATCATATTTTCAGATCATAAAAGTCTAAAATACCTCTTCACCCAGAATGAGTTAAACATGCGACAACGCAGATGGTTGGAGTATCTCAAGGACTTCGACTTTACTATCCAATATCATCCGGGGAAAGTAAATGCTGTGGCCGACGCTCTTAGCAGGAAACCAGTGGCAACTCTAGCAAGCCTCAGAAAAGGTATGATTTGTATTATTGAAGATTTTTCTCATTTAAATCTTGATATTGACAGAGAAGGAGAAGGAGGTATGATTGCCAACATAAGGTTTCAACCTACATTGATCAAGGACATAGTCCAATTGCAAGAAAATGACCCCACATTGATGGAGATTAAGGATAATATTGATCAGAGACCGAAATTTTCTATCTCGAATGATGGAAGACTATTATTCAAGGATCGAATTTGTGTGCCGAATCATGATGACATTAAGAAATTGATCATGGAAGAAGCTCACAAATCAAAGTATGTTATTCACCCTGGTGCTACCAAGATATATCAAGATTTGAAAAGAAACTTTTGGTGGCCCAATATGAAAAGAGAAGTAACAGATTTTGTGTCCCGATGTCTCACTTGTCAACAAGTAAAAGTAGAACATTTGAAGCCTGCTGAGAAATTACACCCCTTGAATATTCCCGAGTGGAAATGGGAAAGTATAGGGATAGATTTTATCATGGGTTTACCTAAGACAAGAGATGGACATGATGGTATATGGGTGATCATAGACCGATTGACAAAATCTGCACATTTTCTACCAATCAAAAGTCGATGGTCTGTGGATGTACCAGCAGCATTATACATAAGGAAAATTTTCAAACTACATGGTATCCCTGTTACCATTATATCCGACCGAGATCCTCGGTTCACATCACAATTCTAGAAGGGTCTTCAACATTCATTAGGGACCCGACTTAATTTTAGCACTGCGTTTCATCCTCAAACTGATGCTCAAATTGAAAGGACAAATCAAGTGGTGGAAGATATGTTCAGAGCTTGTGCTATTGATTTTGGAGGAAGTTGGCACGACCATTTACCTCTAGTGGAATTTGACTATAAGAATAGCTATCATGCTATCATTCAGATGGCACCATTCGAGGCTCTATATGGTAGAAGATGTCGATCGCCTATTTACTGGAATGAAGTAGGAGAAAAGCAATTTCTCAGTCCCGATATCATTAAGGATACCACCGAGAAGATAAAGCTTATTCGGGAAAGACTTCAGATGGCACAAGACAGGCAAAAATCATATGCTGATAATCGAAGGCGCGACCTGAAATTTCAAGTAGGAGACCATGTATTTCTTAAAGTTTCTCCAGGTCGAGGTATTCGAAGATTCGGTATTAAAGGTAAGCTTACTCCAAGATTCATTGGCCCCTTCAAAATTCTCGATAGGATTGGGGAAGTCGCATATCGAATAGTTTTACCCCCTCAATTAGCAGGAGTTCATGATGTGTTTCACGTCTCAATGCTCAAGAAATATGTACCAGATCCATTCCATGTCATCACTTACGACAACTTGGAAATTAAAAAGGACTTGACATACGAGCAAAAGCCAATCAAGATCATTGAACGAGAAGTACGGCAACTTCGGAATAAAACTATTCCTATGGTCAAGATCCAATGGATCAAGTCATGTCCACATGAAGCAACATGGGAAACTTAAGAAGCCATGCATAAAAGATTTCCAGAGATATTTGAATGTAAGTACACTCTCCATAAATCCATGTATTAAATTTGGGGACCAAATTCTCTTAAGTGGGGGAGGATGTAACGCCCAAGAATTTTTTAGAAATTTTTTTAGATTTAAATAGAATTATTAAATATTTAAATGAGAAATTAAACGAATTACTATTAATTAAGTTTCATTAAGTAAAGGCCTTCTACTAATAAATAGATTAGGCCCATTTAATTGAACCCAAAGGACCTAAAACCCAAGCCCAAAAGAGTTGGCCCATATTCTAGAAGCTTAATTTCTAGAATTTCAGAATTTAAGTGGAAAAATAGGATAAATAAATGGATAATAGGGGGAAGAGTTTGAAACAGTTCAAACTCGGCGCCCAAGGTAATTGGCGGTCTATCGTAAGACCGCATAGGAATCAAAAACGGTCCACTATTAGACCATTTACCAGAGTCCGATCGTGAACGGCAAGATGGCGTGAAAAACTCCATTTTTCCAGACCAAATCCCTAGGGAATTGATGTAATCTGTCAATTAGAAGACTCTAAAGGGTATCAAGATTGGATTGGAGACCTAATTAGGACTCTAAGTTCGTTCAAATCTAAGAAACCTAGCTAAAACCTATAAATAGACCCTAGAACCACCCTGCGCGACCCTTACATTTGGCTCGTGTGGAACTAAGATAAGGAGGTTTTATTTCAGGTAGGTTCTTTAGAATCTTTTATTCACAATACTCAGGTCTAACTCCCCTCAAAATTTCGTTCTAGGAGATCAAGTCTACAAGGAGTTAGATGCTTCCAAAGTTACTGATCCTACACCAATAACCCAGGAATCTGTGCAACGGCCCAGTGAAGATTAGGGGAATAGAAGTTCTAAACGAGGTATTTAGAACTAGTAACTTTAGAACTTTTTGTTCTCATTTATGTCTTCTACCTACCATCCAAATTTTACGTCATTAGGTCAAGGGAATCAGGAGATACAGGAAGGTGAAGTTACTGGTTTAGCATAGGACGTGCAGAACTAGGGTTTACTTCCAGTCAGAAATTTCTTGTTTTGGGGGAAGATCAGAGGTAGGTTATCTCATGAATGGCTTAAACATGATTCTAGGAGTAAAAGCCCTCTTCTTACGGTCAATTTCATACTTTCTACACGGAGTAATTACGGTTTTACCTTGATCATGTATAGCATGCATAAACCTAGCCCTTAAATAATAATAAAAAAGAACTTTGGTTTATTTTACTGAAACCATGCATCTCCACGTCTTAAATATGGTGTTAACAAGCCATATTTAATTGTTTCCATATTTTATCATGCATTATTTGGCCTTAGATTAGTTTGATTTCAGTTTTATTAATTGTTACTATAGACAGAAATAAACGGTCTATTCTTAGACCGCATACGTTCATAAGCGGCCCTACGATAGACCGCTTAGCACGATGAAATGGCCATTAATTAGACCGTTTTCATTCCTGAGTTCTAACTTTATGTTAACTCGAAGCATAATGCAGAACGACCCTACTTATCTTATAATATGCCTAGTTAATTAAGTCTTTACCATGTTTTAAGTGCTGTTTTCATTCTCTTAGTTATACTTACTGATCATTCTAGTGGATTTCGTGTTCTTTATGCACTTAGGAATTATTTTTAAACATAGATTAATTTCATGCCAAACCATATACTCTTGTATTAAATGCATATTTCAAATGCTAAGATGAACGAGTTTCACTCTTGATTTATCACTGTTCTCTTCTCATCTCAGAGTCATTTCTATAAGTACATGGCATATACTCCGATATGTGGCCATCAGTTACACTCTTTACACTTATAGGCATACCATCTTGGACTTGAAAGCCTCTCCGTTGGATATTCCTTCTATCGGACTAGGTGATCTTGTTTTAAGGCCTCCGTAAGTCTCTGCGAGCCTGGGATTCCCACTAGGACGCTGAGCTGGTTGTACCGTTAAAACCCATTGTCTAGAAAAGCACTTACCGGTGTTTTGTATATTCTGGACCTTAGCGGCCCTCTAGACAACCGTCTTATTTCTATAAGCGGCCCTTCACTATACCGCTAAAGCTCCAGATGGTTTTACTGCATTGATGTCTTTTTTCTATGAAACGCTCCATGACTAGACCGCCAGGCGTGCTAAACGGTCCAACAATAGACCGCTTAGTTCCTGATTTAGTCTAACCCGAGGTTTGACCTTTGGGGTTGGTTTTCTTGAGTTTTCTAGATGATCTTAGGATTGTCTAGAGTCTCAACCTACATTAAGTAAGTCAATATTAAAGGTATGGAACGTAATGAAAGTACCATTGTGCTGCCGAATTTCTTCCGTAGCGTGATCCTTGAAATCTCTTGTTCTTAATTGAAGCATTCTTGCCTTGGTTTCGTTTATCATGGAACTATTGTTGAGCTCGTACATTATTGGCCACATTATTGTTATAATCGTGGAAGTAGCTTGATTTATACTTGAAGATGCAGTTCGAGCACTGATTGTGTTCAAGGGCTCTATGTTAGTCCCCTTGGCTGATTGTCGGAAATATACTGTAAACCATGGGGTATGATGCTACTGGCATCGCATTACGCTAGGAGTACTTTCTTTATAAATAAGTAAAAAACCCACAGGACATGAATAAAGATCCACGTAAATTTACGAAGTACTTGCTATTAAGCGAAAAGTACTTTTCTTGCTTGTTACATGACTTTCTAGTGCATAGCCTCCATGCTTATGAAAAGTATATTCTTGTTACAGTCTTGCTCATGAAAAGGCCAAAATTACATTCTTGTTATATACTTGATCAATCATATTCTCGTATCTCGCCATGATTCTATCTTGTTACTTTAGTTTTGTTCATATGTGTTACCGTATTTGCATGATTTATCTTATTCTCTAGAGCTAAAATGCTAATCACTTAAATTTACCTTCATATTGATACGAAGATACCTACTAGACAAGTGTGTCCATTACCTATTTCCTCAATATTTCAAGAAGTACAAGTGAATCGGATTCGGATTATACAAGTTACGGGTCCAAGAGTGATTGAAGGACATACAAACGAGAGAAGCCTTAGTTGTCAAGTGTTTAGTCGAGTCTTGATGTAATCTTTATTTTATTAAGTCTAGTAAAGAGAGTCAAAAGATCTTATGTACTCTGATATTATTATTGTTATGGAATAAAGTGAAGTTTGAAAAGTTTACTTGTGCAATTACTTTTATGTGATTGTCTTGCGCTCTGATTATATTACTTGCTCGAGACGTACTAGTCGACTGTTCACGTTCCCGATTGTTTCCACTGCATAATCTTGGGGCGTGACAGAAGCTCTCACCTCCCTTAGACCCTATGCATAGGGATATTAATGGTGCCTCTGCAGGTCATACTCGAGCCTTGGGGTCATCCCATCATGGTCATGCTTGACTCTACTCTGGCCCTATAACCCGCTATGTTCAAACATATTTCTATTGGGATTTAGTCCCGGATACCAAACTTGTCTTATTTCTGGCATACATATGTTTATAAATTGGGACTTTCGTCTATATATGAATTGGTCAATTAATGATCGGCTTTGCTCAAATATTTATCTCTCAATAGGGGATGCTTTTTCATTGAAGTTTGAAATTCTCATTCCTTTCTTTAATTAATATCAATTTAAGGCCCGAGGGCCCCTTCTCCCGGCGTTTAATCAAAGGTTGTCTTCTCTCTGAGTAGATGTAATTAACGCCGTGATCTTTATGGCATGGTGAGTTTTAGTCCTGACCTGATACCCACCATCGTCTGGTTAGTCAAACGGAGCGCACCCGTGATTTCAGACCATCCCAGTCTTGAAACCCGAATAAATTGTCACTTTGGTGACTGGCACGCCCACTCACTTAATAAAACCGAATAAGCCCAAGAACAAAAAGAAACAATCAAAAAGATAAAAAAGATGTTGGTATCTAGAGTGCATCCAACAAAAATAAATTAGTTACTACGGTGACAACCCAACCTCACAGAGGTTCAATGATTGAAAAAAACTTGATAGGTAACTATATGGAGCACTAATATATTTTACTCTTATCCCTATGGCGCTAGTGCTCATTTAGAAGTAAGAGGTTAAGGTGAGTTTGTACTCTTAATGAATCCAAGACCCAAGAGATAGGGTGTTATCTTGCTCACATCCTTTGAAGGATTCACCGACATGTGTGGAGTCGCGAGGCTATGACTATAAGATGTGAGCTATCTTCTAAAACACACATGAGATACCTGCGCGAGGTCATTAATTTTGCAACTCATCTAGAATCTCAATTAAACTATACTATGTCTGAATTTGAGAGTCTGAACCACGGGACTTGGTTCAAGGCATAGTCTGCTAAGCATTCTCACAGATAATTTCAAATATCACTAAGTGAAAATTCAGAACGAAAGGTATTTTCACC
This sequence comes from Amorphophallus konjac, assembly GCA_022559845.1. Taxonomy (NCBI): domain Eukaryota; kingdom Viridiplantae; phylum Streptophyta; class Magnoliopsida; order Alismatales; family Araceae; genus Amorphophallus; species Amorphophallus konjac. The sequence goes on from CM040121.1 coordinate 355,285,412, forward strand.
TACTATATTGTATAAATGTCTCATCAACCTTTTATTTATTAATTCTTTTATTTTAATAGATTTGAAGGTTTTAAATCATGTGGGGGATTGTTAGAAATAGCAATGCATTAAAGCACTGTATGTGTCATGATTTAAACTGTGATTTAAAATCTTCCCCCTCACGATATTGTTACCATTCGAAATCGAGTGATTCACTCCCTTAAACAGACGAATATGTCTATTAGAGAATTGAGGGGGGCGTCCATTGCGGATGTGACTCCTCATTGAAAACGGTTGCTTTGTTTTGGTGGATTTCTCAACACTATGAATTGATCACCATGGGTGATCATTCCACGTACTACTCGCAACACATTTACTCAGTTTCTCTAGTTCGTGCACTCCTTTTCCATTTTTTTTGCTGAGTTCTTGAGAGTTCAATGGAGATTCACAAATCTCTCTTCTAAGACGTGATGACGGGAGAGAGGGCTCTTGCCTACCCGAGGGTCGTCATATATCTAGGAGACCGTTATCGCAAGAACCACAGGTCAGGTGACAATAGAACTCTTAGTTCTAATGACTACACATTTCGACTCAATAGGTCATACTTATGACTTTGTTTTATTTCTAATTACTTATTGTTGATATTTTATTTTGAGCAGTACAAAAATAACATAACTAAGTGAAGATTCTGACTTATCATAGACTTCCACCTCTCATCTCATAGACATAAGGGAAGCTTGACTGAACATTCTGAATGGCTCCAAAAGTTTTCATTTTACGATACTACCCCAAATATATATATATATATATATATATATATATATATATATATATATATATATATATACTTAGTAAAAAGAAACAAATACTATAATCAGCTGGCCGCACATGAGCAGCTAGCGTACGTGAAATCACAGTGGAGACAAAAGGTGACCTACATGGTCGTGTCTACAATTTCTTTAAAATGGCGGAATAAGCACATACATCAAGGCCCACTTTGACAATAGAATAGGATAAGCCACTCTCGGATGCGTCATACGAAGAGAGACAAAATATGAGGAAGAAATTGTGCTAAATGACCTCGGACACCGTATTGGAGCGTTTAGGCCTGAATATGATACCCTACCCTACTTGTCAAAGTGGGCCCAATAGTTTTGCTTTACAGGAGTGATGAATTTTTTAGAGGAGAAAAGCAACTCTGATTTGTCATAGACTTACCCCTCTCATCTCATTATACCCAAGATTTTGCTGTATGAACGAGGGGGATCAACTTTCGATAGAGCACCTCCAAAGGTATTTAAAATGATAATTAAAGGTAAAGTCTCTCTCTCTCTCTCTCTCTCTCTCTCTCTCTCTCTCTCTCTCTCTCTCTCTCTCTCTCTCTCTCTCTCTCTTCCCCCTCATCGCTCCTCTAACCTAATCATGATCTAACCTAACCAAAGAAGAGAAAAAGACTATAATGCCCCTATCTAATCAAGAGAAAGTGGGAGAGAGAGAGGGGCGAGGGGGTGGCGTGACTGGGTTCAGGGAATGTGGGAAAGCATGGTGGCGCCGGCAGGGTCACGAGCCCGGATAGCAAGGGGGTCGGCTATGGTGGTGACATGGAGGGTGGGGTGGGTGGAGAAGGACTGTCCAGAGGTTGGGGTGGGTGGCGATGGTGACGTGAGCGCTGGCTCCAACTGGTCGTTGTGGCGGTAGAGTACAAATTGTTAGGGCAGTGTGAGGGCACAATTGGGGTTATGTTTATGATGGAGAGAAACACGATGAGGAAGAAGAAGAGGTGGAAGAAGGAGAGGGAGGTGGGAGTCAGGGAGAGAGGAGACAACGGTGAGAGGGGGGGCAAAGCAAGGCATGATGGGGCAGCGGCAGTGACTGTGTGTGGGATGACAGGGAAATAAAGGGGGAGGGGAATGCATATGGGGTGGGGGCCAACAGTGGTTCTGTGCAAGAGGACAAGGAAATGGGGTGAGGAGGGGTGTCGGGGTTACAACAGCTTGGTGTGGGGGGAACAGAAGGAGAAAGGGTGCGGTTGTGCATGGGGTGATTGAATGGCGAATGGCAGCTGGTGTTGGGAGAGGAAGGGGAATATGAGCGAGGTGGGAAAATAGTGGCGGTGGTGTGCAGGGTGAACAAAAGAGAACATTGATGGGGAACAGAAGAGAGGCAAGGGAACAATGGCACCGGTGGTGTATGGGGACGGGGTGGGGTCGAGAGAGAGAGAGAGAGAGAGAGAGAGAGAGAGAGAGAGAGAGAGAGAGAGAGAGAGAGAGAGAGAGAGAGAGAGTGCGAAAGAGAGGGGAAGGGCATCGGAGGGGGTCTCCTCCTTCGGCGTCAGCACCCCCACCTAGTGGGGTAGGGGTTGCAAAGAGAGATAGAGATGGTGGAAGGGGGACAGAGGGGGTCTCCCCCTCTGATGTGGCACCCCCAACCAATGGGGTGGGAGTAGTAGAGGGAGAGAGAGAGAGAGAGAGAGAGAGAGAGAGAGAGGGAGGTGGCCAGCTCAGCACCTCCACCACTTCAAGTGCTACGAGGGCGCACCCATTGCCATTGCTTCTATGTGGATGGGGATGAGATGAGGGTGGGGGTAGAGAACATCATGAGGAGGTTCCTCTATGTGGTGGTGGAGTAGGGGCGGAGGACGTCGCCACGGTGGGGCTACTCATGATGGGGATTGCGAGTGAGGAAGTAGTCCAAGAGCTAGCAAAGGATGATCTTGGTGATGCAAGGCGGCCACGTCATGATAGACGATAGGGTAGCGCTCTCGTAGTATGGTGTGGTGTACCTCAATTACTTCCCCAACGGCACTAGCAAGTGGCCCAAGTCGACGTACAACAACCTGTGCATCAGTGTTAGTGATGATAGCGACAATGTTGTTGTGTCGTGATCGTCTTCTTATGATTACAAGGAGGGGAGAGAGGGAGAGAGAGGGAGAGAGAGAGGGGGGGAGGGGAGGGTGCTGGAGAGGGTCTCCCCCTCCGATGTTGGCACCCTACCCAGTGGGGGTTACAGAGAGTGAGAGAGAACGAGGGGGTGTGAGAGAGACAGACAGGTGGAGAGGGTAAAATGAGAAAGATTGGGATGATGGGAGTGGAGGATGTAATATTATCTAATATATTCTATTTTTAGAGGAATTTTTTGACTAAATAGGTGGACTAGCAGAAACTTTTCTTAATTTTAAATATTGTTAAGGGTTTTAAAACCAAAAATCCTCAAAATAAAGAAACAAAACCTGTCACACGCGTGTGTTAAGTGTTTCTATCTATCTATCTATGAGTATCGTAAACAAGACAACAATACATGAGAAATGTCTCGCGGCAGCTGCGGCATGGCGATGTCGCTGCCCTACTCTCCGCCTGCGGCCGAGCAGGGCACCTTCATCTGGGCTCCTCCCTCCACGCCGCCATCCTCAAGAACTTCGGCGGTCACCGGGATGCCCTCTTCATCTGGAACTCCCTCGTGTTCATGTACTCCAATTGCGGCCGACTGTCCGACGCTGCCAAGGTCTTGCAGAGGATGGGGTCCAGAGACACCGTCTCCTGGAATTCCATCATCTCGGGTTGCTTTGGAATGGGCGAAATCGTGCTGGGTTTCGCGTTCTTCCGGCAAATGCAGACCCTCCCGGATGGCGCCCGGTGCGACCACGCCACTTTGACCACTCTCCTATCCATTTGCGTTAAACGGGAGCTCCTCTACGCGTGCAGGATGGTGCATTCCTTGGCGATCACAAATGGGTTCGAAGGGATAGCGCCGGTGGGTAACGCTCTGGTGACCGCTTACTACAGGTGTGGCTGCGGCCCCTCAGGGCAGAAGATGTTTGACGGAATGCCGGAGCGAAACGTGATAACGTGGACTGCCGCGATCTCGGGGCTCGCTCGTTGCGAATCTTTTGTAAACAGCCTGCTCTTGTTCAGAGAGATGCTCCGAGCTTCGGTGGATGCCAATTCTATGACGTACTCCAGCTGCCTGACCGCTTGCTCCGGGCTGCGGGCGCTCAGAGAGGGGTGTTTGATTCATGGACGTGCTATGAAAACTGGACATGTTGCAGACCTCTGTGTGGGAAGTGCCCTCATGGACATGTACTCCAAGTGTGGTGTGATAGAAGATGCTTGCCGGATTTTTGAATCGTCTGAAGAAGTTGATGAAGTTTCCTGCACGGTCATGCTGGCTGGATTCGCACAAAAAGGGATGGAAGAACGGGCAGTTGATCTTTTTGTGACAGTTGTCAGATCAGACATCCACGTTGATCCAAACATTATCTCGGCCATCCTCGGGGCATTTGGAGATTCTGCACCACTTTCTCTAGGCAAGCAAATTCACTCGCTGGTTATGAAGACTTGCTTTGGTTCAAATCTCTTCGTGGGCAATGGGCTAATCAACATGTACTCCAAGTGTGGTGAATTGGGGGATGCTGTAAAGGCATTTGGTCAGATGCTTCAAAAGAACTCTGTATCATGGAATTCTGTAATCGCAGCCCTTGCACGTCATGGTCGGCGGTCCGAGGCACTTCAATGTTATGAGAGCATGACATTGGAAGGTATAAAACCAACAGATGTTACATTCCTCTCTCTGCTTCATGCCTGTAGCCATGTGGGTTCTGTTGAAAAGGGTATGGAATTCTTGAGAGCCATGAGAGAGGACCATGGTATCAGTCCCAGGGTAGAGCACTATGCCTGTGTTGTGGACATGATGGGCAGAGCTGGGCGTCTTGGTGAAGCAAAAAGCTTCATTGAGAGGCTGTCATTGGAATCTACTTCTGTTTTGTGGCAGTCCTTGCTTGGGGCTTGTGGCATTCAAGGTAATTCACAGATTGGAGCATATGCTGCACGACAGTTGCTCCTTGTGTCACCAGAATGCCCTGCAGCCTATGTGCTGATGGCTAACATATATTCTGCAGAAGAAAGATGGGAAGATAGAGCCAGGGTCATCAAAAAGATGAAAAAAATGGGGGTGAAGAAGGAACCAGGGATGAGCTGGATTGAAGTTGGAAAGGACGTTCACATTTTTGTGGTGGGGGATAGACATCATCCACAAGCTGAGGCTATTTATGATGTATTAGAGCTGTTAACTTCAGATGTTTGTGGGGAAGGCTATGTGCCAGATTAGAGACTTGTTCTTCACAACTTTGATCTTCTGAAGGCTACAAGCTTTTGTTGTTAAACTATGGATGATTTCTGCCATGCTTGGGCATGCTCAACATCATATAATGGCAGATACATTTCCGACAAATTACTGGTATACCTGTTTCGTGATTACAGGTGGGAAAAGCCATTTATATTGGATGCCCAGACGATGCCTGTAGATGCATTTGCACATTGTTAGTGGAACATACAACAGTGTTGCATGGTGCAAGGCAGAAGACCTTTTTCTGAGGCAGATAATAAAGAATAGTAGAATTCTAATTTTGAGCAGGTATATTACTCTTACTTTTAGGCCACAAGTAAATTCAACGCACTACGTCAACAAGAAAGACTTCCACCGTCAGGAATGCAGAGCTTACATAGTGCGCTTGGTTTGTTCTGCGAGTGCAATTCCAAGAGACATGAGGCCTGCAAAGTTCCAGATATCTGAACAGCAGAGACAGTAAAGTGTGAAGACATGAGTTAGAAATTATCCTCAATGAAAAGATTGTGTTGAATACAATAGAAAACTAGACAACTAAAATAACAGAAGGATTGCATCTTAAGAGCACAGGAAAATGGGAATCTCATTTCTGACTTTCCACACCTCTGGCATATTTTTACATTCTAATTTCTGCGTATGGAAGTGCAGGTATAGTTCCCCAGACTCTTGTTTCTATTTTGATTCCAGTTGGAAGTTATTGAAGGCTTGGGGTCAATGAAAAGAGCAATATTTATTGTATGTCCATGGTGTGCAATTGTATTACATATTCCCATCCCATTGGTCCAGCTGGGACTGAAAACCTACACTTCTCTCTTCACTTCCTGTCTCATCTGTTCCAACTAGACCAATGGAAATGGGGGTGTGGGACTGGGGGAGTGTAGCAAGTATTTCTCTATTAAATAAAATACATAAAATGTGTATACTGCTAGAGAAAGATGGAATTCGTGGGCATGGGAACACACATGGGGCTTCTTTCCTTTTCTAGTTCATAAACTATAATATGTAGTGCTGGTGTTCATCGCTTTTTTACATGTATATCTCCATAATATGTCATATTCTTATCTATATTTCTAACTTTCAAAAAATGTCAATGATATCTTGCGGTTATGCACTTGTGATTCTTGACTATCAACTCTGAAGGAATATTCCTTAAAGATGCTATGAACAATGTTATTAAATGTAAAACATAAAAATATCTTAAGACTCATGTGATCTCATCATGCCCCTATAACTTTAACATGAGGGTAACTTAGTCATTTTAGCACTTAAACCACATTTAAGCTATGTTAACTACATAGAACTCATGGCAAGGGTATAATGAGGTGGATAGTCCTTTAATCAACAGACAATCCTTAGTTAGCCATTTCTTCTTGCCTTTACCTTCTTCCCCTATGATTTCCATCTCAATTCGACCATTCCTTTTGAGAGATTTGACATTACTAACCCTTTTAGGAAACTAGCATGGATTGTCCAAATTTTCCTACTTTGATCTGCTTGCCTTGACCTTTGCTATAATAGACTCTCCTATTTAGGTATCCATCTGAGCATAAAACATCTTCACAAGCTGATGTGACACAACCTCGGACCTAATGCAAGCAAGCACAATCGCATTCAAATGGGCCGAATTGGGCCACTGCTCTATCGACACTCACCCAAGCCCGGGATAACTTGGCAATGCCAAGGTGAGGTTGAGGGGTTGGCCAGGCCCTTGCTGGTAGAGGGCCAGCAAGGCCAAGATGGGATTCCCAATGGGTGTGGAGGCCCAATTCAAGGGGGCCGACAAAGTGCCAAAGGCACCGGTTGCACTTCTCCCACGGTGATCACTCAAGACAACGGGGCTTGAGGATCGGGCTCTCACTCGCATAACCAGCGGAATTAAGAACTAATATTGAAAGACAAGCACAATGAGCAAGGGTTTAGAGCACTTACTCGACCGGTTTGAAGATAACCGGTCCCGGTCGGAGACGAGGGCGAGCGGGGAGGCGGGTGGGTCCCCACACGCCGCGCCGGGGTAGCTTGACCTGCCCAAATGAGTACAATACTACACCTCTCGCAGGAGGGGGATCTTGGGGTGGGGGTTAATGGATTACAATCAAAACTACCTCCGCACAGGGAGGGGCCTTCAGCCGGCCAAGCGGGGTGGGGAAAACTAGGGCTAAAACGATATAGAAGTGGTGATGCCAAATCTGTCTGCCCTCTGCAATAGGGGACCGACAGATGGTGTTGAAGCCTCAGAACTCGATCAGGAATTTCGCTGATGACGAGACCGGTGGGGAAATCTTCGTAGCTGGGAAGAGAATGCTACAGAATTTCTTTAGTTTCTTCTGAGGCCGCTGCTGACCGGGATGGAGGTTTGAACAGAGCTTCAGATTCTCGGACCTGCAGTTGCAGACTTCTAACAGCAGATTGCAGAGAACGCCACGGCAGCTCCCGACCTCGGAATTAAGCGCCGTCGGAGTCGTTGGAATCGTGGACGGGTCCTCTTCGCAGCAAAACTGACGGGGAAGCCAACCGATGTCGGAGAAGATTAAGGGATGCAGAACAATGGCAACTGGTCGATGCAGACTGTGGGTAGCAGGATGCCGGAGCTGAGGGAGAAAAATGATAACTCCTGCCACAGGATGCCGAACGGAATTCCGCTTCTTGATTCTGAACGTAGACAGGAAGAAGAAGAACTTTGTAGAAGAGCTTGTGGGCTGATTCCTCCGAGGTTCGTTGTGGCATTGCTTCTAATCCGGTTCTGGTACTCAACAGGGACAGCTCTGCGCCGTTGTGGAAGAACGAAGCTCCTGGGCAGCACACAGCTCGGATGAAGACGAAACCACTTCTGTTGTGAAGAAGACAGGGAGACGCTTCTGTGGATGCCTCTTGTGCCTTCAAACTCGTCCGGAGGAAGTCGTGGTGGCCGCTGCAAGTTGCTGGTTCACCAGCAACTTCTGGACAGCGAACTGCAACTTGAATAGAGCTTCCAAAGACCTCCAAGAAGAAGGGGAAGCAAGAACTATAGGGTGAAGGGGAGGTAGGGGATGGTGGAGGGAGTATGTGGGAGGGTTGGAAGGGTGCTAATGGTATGAGGAAGATGGTGGAAGGGAGGCTAGGGCGCAAGTTTCAACAAGGATGAGTGATGGTGGGGATGCAAATGGGTGAAGGGGAGTGGAGGGCAAGGGGCGAACTAGCCCTATGGGGGAGGAGAGAGGGGCGGCCATGACATGGAGGGAAGGGGATTTCAAATTTGAAATGGCCTTGGAAGTTGAGGGATTGTGTGGGGAAGGGGGTGATTGTGTTGGAATGGGGAAGATTATGTTGGAATGGGAGAGATTCTACCTTGGGACTATGGGGGTGGAGTAATGGCAACTATGGGAAGTGGAGGGCCTTTAATGGGGTAGGTGGGGGTTGGAAGTTGAGAGGGAGGAGGAGGAGAGAGAGAAAGGGGCGAACCCCATAGTGGAGGAGAGAGAGAGAGGGATAGAGAGAGGGGTGGGGTGGGGTGGGGAATCACTCCCCTAGGGCTTCTCACCCAACTATAGGATTCACTCCACTAGAACTAGATTTGAATACTCAAATGGAAATCTTTTGTATTGAATCATTCATTACCTCCAAATGAAGGAAATGGGGCCCTATATATAGGAAACCCACATTTTACAATAAGTCCCTAACAAAAGACTCAATAACAAATAACCGAAGGGGTAGGGGGGGCTCATGGGCCAAGCCCGAAGAATTGGGCCCAATAGCACATTACACAATCTAATGACACTCAATACTTAGGAAAATAAATGCAAGACCTAGGGACATGACTCAAATAAACTGAAAATTACATCAAATGACTCAAGTAAATAGCATAAAAAAGATAAGTGGGCCTTTATAGAGAGAGGCCCGAACTCAAACGATGTCGGAGTGTGAAGAAGACCTTAGCCAAAGGGAATTGTGGATGATGCCTCCATCAAATCCCCTGGGCTGTGAAGAGCTCGACTCCGTCGAGTAGGGGTCCATCCGGCTGTGGTACTGCTCGAGGAGGTCCGGATCCAACCGCTGGAGATCCTCCCGACTCACCCAAGAATCCTCCGAAGGAGGCCGATCCTTCCACCTGACGAGATAGCGCTCATATACCTTGCTCCGAGTGGTAGTGACTTGTTCATCCAATATTTGTTCAATTTGTTCACGCTGGGCTCTCTTGGCTGGTGGTCTCTCCTCACGGGTGGGTGCTCTCTCAAGGGAAGAAGTAGGCTCAATCTCCTCACTAGGTACCACCGTGGGTCCCTTATATGGCACTAGGTCGGCGACATTGAATGTGGGACTTATTCCATACTCCTCAGGGAGATCTAACTCGTAGGCATTTGCACTAATGCGCCTCAAGACCTGGAAGGGACCAGCCCCACGTGGCCTCAGTTTAGAATTGGCTCCCGGGGAGAGCCTCTCCGTCCTTACCATCACAAAGTCACCCACACGGAATTCTTGGTGACGCCGATGAGAGTCGGCCAGCCTTTTATAAGCCTCATTCTTTTTGCTAATGTGCTTGCGAATTTCTTCATGCAATTCTCTAATATGTTGTGCAAAAGACTCGGCTGAAATGGACACTCTAGCATGCTGAGGAAGGGGAATGAGATCGGAAGGCTTTCTTGGTTTGTATCCATGCACGGCTTCAAATGGACTCATCCCTATGGACTTATTGATGGAGTTGTTATATGCAAATTCAGCCTGGGGTAAGATGAGATCCCAATTTCCGAGGCGATCTTCAACAAGACACCTAAGAATGTTCCCTAGACTCCGATTGACAACTTCGGTTTGGCCATCTGTTTGGGGGTGGTAGGCAGTGGAGAATTTGAGGAGGGTACCCATCATGTGCCAAAGAGTTTTCCAAAAGTAGCTAGTGAATTTGACATCCCTATCGGAGACTATGGTCTTAGGTAGCCCGTGGAGACGGACAACCTCATCAAAGAACAATCGGGCCACATGGGAGGCATCGGAGGTTTTGGAGCATGGGATGAAATGGGCCATTTTGGAGAATCTATCAACCACCACATAGATGGAGTCATGCCTTTTTTGAGTCTTGGGTAATCCTAGCACAAAGTCCATACTCAAGTCTTGCCATGGACGGTCGGGGATGGGGAGTGGGGTATATAGGCCAGTGTTTTGTTTCACCTGTTTGGCCGAAGCACATGTTCGGCATTGACCCACTATCTTGCCTACATCTCTCTTGAGACTTGGCCAATGAAACTGTCCCTCAACTAGAGCAATGGTTTTGTGGACTCCAAAATGACCAGCTAGCCCTCCCGCATGTAATTCCCAAATGAAGAAGTCGCGGAGTGAGGTCCGTGGGATGCAAAGCTTTGGTCCCTTGAAGAGGAACCCATCCTCTATGACAAATCCCTCATGTTCCTTGCTAGAATGGGTGGTCAAGGTGGTATAGATGTGCCCAAAGTCAGGGCAGCTAGGGTACTCATCCTTGATCCTATCAAATCCGCTCACTTCCACTTGGATAGTGGATAACAAGGAAATTTTCCTACTAAGGGCATCCGCCGCTCGATTCTCACTCCCGGCTTTGTGTTTGATGACAAAAGTGTAGGATTGGATGAACTCAACCCATCGGGCATGTCGGGCATTTAGCTTTTGTTGGGAGTTGAGGTATTTGAGGGCCTCATGGTCGGAAAAGATGACAAACTCTTTGGGTAACAAGTAGTGCCTCCAATGTCGGAGGGACTGCACCACGGCATAGAACTCTTTGTCATAAGTGGAGTATCTAGTCCTAGCATCACATAGCTTCTCACTAAAGAAGGCTACCGGGTGTCCCTCTTGACTAAGGATCCCTCCTATCCCTATCCCGGATGCATCACAAGTGACTTCAAAGACTTTAGAGAAATCGGGAAGGCATAGGACCGGGGCTTGGGTCAACTTCTCCTTAAGTTCTTGGAAGGCTTTAGAGGCTGATTTGGTCCATACAAAAGTCCCCTTCTTGAGACAATCGGTGATTGGGCCAGTGATAGTGCTAAATCCACGAATAAACCTCCTATAGAATGTTGCCAACCCATGGAAACTTCGGACCTCATGAAGGGTGTGGGGTTCCGGCCAATCAATAATAGCTTGGACCTTGTCGGGATCCATGGAGACGCCTTTGGTGGACACCACAAATCCTAGGAAGGTGAGGGAGGTGGTCATGAAGTGGCACTTTCCTAAGTTGGTAAATAGGCTCTCTTGTCGAAGGATGGTACAAATTTGCCTAAGGTGGTCAAGGTGGGCCTCTTGGGATTGACTATAGATGAGTATGTCATCAAAGTAGACCACTAGAAAGATCCCAATGAATGGCCTAAGGACCTCCGTCATAAGACGCATGAAAGTACTTGGGGCATTTGAAAGCCCAAAAGGCATGACTAACCATTCAAAGAGACCATCTTTGGTTTTGAAAGCCATTTTCCACTCATCCCCGGGCCTTATCCTAACTTGGTGATAGCCACTCTTAAGGTCAATTTTGAAGAAAATTGTGGCTCCGGCTAACATATCAAGCATGTTATAAGCCTAGGGATGGGAAACCTATACTTGACGGTGATTTTGTTAATGGCCCTACTATCCACACACATTCGCCATGACCCATCCTTCTTGGGAGTTAGAAGGGCCGGGACGGCACAAGGGCTTTTGCTAATGCGGATGAAGTCCTTCCTAATGAGTTCCTCTATTTGCCTCCGAAGTTCGGCATGTTCCGTGGGATTGAGGCGATAATGAGGAAGGTTTGGGAGAGTGGCCCCCGGGACTAGATCAATGGCATGTTGCACGTCCCGCATGGGGGGAAGTTGATCCGGGAGCTCCGTTGGGAACACATCATGGAATTCTTCTAGGAGTTGTTGGATTTCTATGGGATGTGGATTGGTGGAAGTGGGTTCTCCTAGACAAATGACCACCGCACATAGTGGTACTCCTTGAATTATCTCCTCTTCAAGTTCTTTCCTAGTGATGAGATGAAGACCCTTGGCCAACCCCGAGGTCCCACTTTGTTTGGGAGTTTGGGTGAGGGATGGGGTTGGAGGGGTGGAGTTCCCCGAGACTTGTGGGGTGATGGGGTGTTGTCCTTGAGGGAGAGTGTCCCTTTTGGTCATGGGACGGGGTGGGGAGGGGTTAAGACGGATAGTCTTTCCCTCATGTTCAAAGGTGCATATGTTGCTCCTACCCAAGATGGTGGCATCTACATCATAAAGTCAAGGTCTTCCTAGAAGGATGCTACCGACTTCCATGGGTATGACATCACACCATATTTGGCCATGGTATGAAGAGAATGTGAGGGGTACAAGACATTGGGTGTTGACCGGGATGGAGTTGTTGTTGATCCATGAGACCCGATATGGATTTGGGTGGGGAGTGATAGTAAGCCCAAGGAGCTTAACGGTATCGGGGGATACGGCATTGACACAACTCCCACTATCCAAGATCACTTTCCTTATATGGCTCCCTATCTTGACAAAAGTGTGAAAGATTGAAGTTCGACGCCAATCATCTTCTTGGGGTTTGGTGAGGGTGCATCTAATCACTCCTATATGGGAGTTGGTAGATGGAATGGTGTGATCTAGACCCGATTCTAGGTATTGGGCTTCATACTATTCTTCCCAATCTAGTGAGGCTTCATGGTCCTCAACAACACTCTCAAGTTCCTTTTGGGGTGGGGGAGCTTCTTCCTCAATAAGCAAGCTAGATAATCCCTTGGATGGACATTGCCCCGCAAAGTGGCCAAACCCTTGACACCTAAAGCATTGTTGACGCCCGCTACCCGTAGTAGTTCCTACATTTGGGCCTTTGGGAATGTCTTCTCTCCGTGGGAGGGGGTGACTAGGGGTGGGTTTGTTTGGAGTGATGGTGGGAGGAGGGTTGTAAGGCCTTAATGGGGTGTTCCCACTTGGATTATGGGCTTTCATGGGAGTGGCCGGAATGGGCCGTGGTCCCATGTTTTTGGGATCGACCGGTCGGGGAGTAGCAAATCGAGGGATCCTAGATAATCTTTCTACATCCCTAGCTATTTGATAAGCTATCTCAAGGGTATCAACATCTCTCATAAAAAGCTCTCTCTTGATGTGACTTTGAAGTCCATTCCTAAAGCGAGACAAGGTAACGGCCGGGTCCTCATGAACTCCACACTTCAAAAGATAGGAGTCAAACTTCTCAATGTATTCAACCACGGTCTTCCCTTCTTGGGTGAGACTTTGCCATTCATCTAAGAGCATTTGATGGTAGGATTGGGGAAGGTATTTGTTCCTAAGTTGATTCTTCATACCCTCCCAAGTATCAATAGGCTCTCCCCGCCTAATCCTTCTTAGACCCTCTTGGTTTAACCAATAAGTTTTGGCTAATTTGATGAGATGCATTTTGGCCAACCTTACCCTCCTTTGGTCGGACATAGGGTACCATTCAAAGTATTGGTCCATGGCGGTCTCCCACTCTAAGTAGACACTTGGTTCATGGGAACCATCAAAGTTTGGGGCCTCTACTTTAATCATCCTTAAGAGAGGGTCATCCGGGTCGTCCCGTGGACGCCTTTCACGAATTGGATGGTGTCGGGGTCTCTCATGGTCATGGTAAGGGTCATGATCCAAGTCGTCCCTATAAATTTCAGCATGTGGATGATAGGCTCTTGGCCCATGGTTCCTAGGATGGAACTCATCCCTATGAGGCTCAATATGTGGAGGGTGGACTCTTGGGTCATTGTTCCTTGGGTGGAACTCATTCCTATGCAACTCACCATGTGGTGGATGAACTATTGGCTCATTATTCCTTGGATGAGGGTCTTCCCTAGGAGGCTCAACATGTGGAGGGTGGACTCTAGGCTCATTGTCCCTTGGGTGGAACTCATGCTCTTCAAGCCGAGCAATTCGAGTGGTAAGGGACTCAAGTTGGGCAAGAATGTTGGTAAGGGCAGCATCTACCCTACTCATTTGACCTTGAGGTTCCTCCCTAGGAGCATCTTGATTGAGTTGAGGATGGGGATCCATGGGTGGATTTGAAGATGAAGGATCGGATCGGTAACTAGCACCACTACGGGTGGACATGCAAGACAAGGGGCCAAAGATGTTGGACACACAATGCAATGGTCCTAGGACTTAGACTTGATAGAGACAAGTCAATGACTTGCTCTGATACCACTTGATGTGACACAACCTCGGACCTAATGCAAGCAAGCACAATCGCATTCAAATGGGCCGAATTGGGCCACCGCTCTATCGACACTCACCCAAGCCCGGGGTAACTTGGCAATGCCAAGGTGAGGTTGAGGGGTTGGGCCCTTGCTGGTAGAGGGCCAGCAAGGCCAAGATGGGATTCCCAATGGGTGTGGAGGCCCAATTCAAGGGGGCCAACAAAGTGCCAAAGGCACCGGTTGCACTTCCCCCACGGTGATCACTCAAGACAACGGGGCTTGAGGATCGGGCTCTCACTCGCATAACCAGCGGAATTAAGAACTAATATTGAAAGACAAGCACAATGAGCAAGGGTTTAGAGCACTTACTCGACCGGTTTGAAGAAAACCGGTCCCGGTCAGAGACGAGGGCGAGCGGAGAGGCGGGTGGGTCCCCACACGCCGTGCCGGGGTAGCTTGACCTGCCCAAATGAGTACAATACTACACCTCTCGCAGGAGGGGGATCTTGAGGTGGGGGTTAATGGATTACAATCAAAACTACCTCCGCACAGGGAGGGGCCTTCAGCCGGCCAAGCGGGGTGGGGAAAACTAGGGCTAAAACGATATAGAAGTGGTGATGCCAAATCTGTCTGCCCTCTGCAATAGGGGACCGACAGATGGTGTTGAAGCTGCAGAACTCGATCAGGAATTTCGCTGATGACGAGACCGGTGGGGAAATCTTCGTAGCTGGGAAGGGAATGCTTCAGAATTTCTTTAATTTCTTCTGAGGCCGCTGCTGACCGGGATGGAGGTTTGAACAGAGCTTCAGATTCTCGGACCTGCAGTTGCAGACTTCTAACAGCAGATTGCAGAGAACGCCACGGCAGCTCCCGACCTCGGAATTAAGCGCCGTCGGAGTCGTTGGAATCGTGGACGGGTCCTCTTCGCAGCAAAACTGACGGGGAAGCCAACCGATGTCGGAGAAGATTAAGGGATGCAGAACAATGGCGACTGGTCGATGCAGACTGTGGGTAGCAAGATGCCGGAGCTGAGGGAGAAAAATGATAACTCCTGCCACAAGATGCCGAACGGAATTTCGCTTCTTGATTCTGAACGTAGACAGGAAGAAGAAGAACTTTGTAGAAGAGCTTGTGGGTTGATTCCTCCGAGGTTCGTTGTGGCAGTGCTTCTAATCCGGTTCTGGTACTCAGCAGGGACAGCTTTGCGCCGTTGTGGAAGAACGAAGCTCCTGGGCAGCACTCAGCTCGGATGAAGACGAAACCACTTCTGTTGTGAAGAAGACAGGGAGACGCTTCTGTGGATGCCTCTTGTGCCTTCAAACTCGTCCGGAGGAAGTCGTGGTGGCCGCTGCAAGTTGCTGGTTCACCAGCAACTTCTGGACAGCGAACTGCAACTTGAATAGAGCTTCCAAAGACCTCCAAGAAGAAGGGGAAGCAAGAACTATAGGGTGAAGGGGAGGTAGGGGATGGTGGAGGGAGTATGTGGGAGGGTTGGAAGGGTGCTAATGGTATGAGGAAGATGGTGGAAGGGAGGCTAGGGCGCAGGTTTCAGCAAGGATGAGTGATGGTGGGGATGCAAATGGGTGAAGGGGAGTGGAGGGCAAGGGGCGAACTAGCCCTATGGGGGAGGAGAGAGGGGCGGCCAAGACAAGGAGGGAATGGGATTTCAAATTTGAATTGGCCTTGGAAGTTGAGGGATTGTGTGGGGAAGGGGGATTGTGTTGGAATGGGGAAGATTTGTTGGAATGGGAGAGATTCTACCTTGGGACTATGGGGGTGGAGTAATGGCAGCTATGGGAAGTGGAGGGCCTTTAATGGGGTAGGTGGGGGTTGGAAGTTGAGAGGGAGGAGGAGGAGAGAGAGAAAGGGGCGAACCCCATAGTGGAGGAGAGAGAGAGAGGGATAGAGAGAGGGTGGGGTGGGGAATCACTCCCCTAGGGCTTCTCACCCAACTATAGGATTCACTCCACTAGAACTAGATTTGAATACTCAAATGGAAATCTTTTGTATTGAATCATTCATTACCTCCAAATGAAGGAAATGGGGCCCTATATATAGGAAACCCACATTTTACAATAAGTCCCTAACAAAAGACTCAATAACAAATAACCGAAGGGGTAGGGGGGGCTCATGGGCCAAGCCCGAAGAATTGGGCCCAATAGCACATTACACAATCTAATGACACTCAATACTTAGGAAAATAAATGCAAGACCTAGGGACATGACTCAAATAAACTGAAAATTACATCAAATGACTCAAGTAAATAGCATAAAAAAGGATAAGTGGGCCTTTATAGAGAGAGGCCCGAACTCAAACGATGCCGGAGTGTGAAGAAGACCCTAGCCAAAGGGAATTGTGGATGATGCCTCCATCACAAGCCTTGGATACTTTGTAACGCCCGTGAATTTTCTATGAATTTGCTGGGATTAAATATAATTATTTGGCATTTAAAAAGGCTTAATAGACTATTAAAAAGAATTAAGGATTTATTTAAATCAATTTAAAGGTCCTATATTAACCAAAGGGTTAAGCCCAATTCAAATAGGCCCAAAGACCTAATTCTACGGCCTTTTGACCCAAGCCCATGACTAGAAACGTAATTTGGACAATTTACGGATTTAAAATAGGATAAATAGGCTAATTAATTGGATAAATAGGGGATATTAAGAAAATCTAAAAATTTCGGAATAAATGTTAAATGGCGGTCTATCGCAAGACCGCCACCTCATGAAAGCGGTCCAGACATGACCGCCACTTCCTTCCGATTCCGTGAGTGGAAGAAACGTGGAAAGCTTGCATCTTTGGCATCCTAATTCCCATAGATCGAAGTGTGTAGACATGTAAACATGTCTAGGACTCTTGGGGATCGATCCTACCCCTAATTAGGACTCCTAGATCGATCTAATCTCTCAAACCCTAGTAAACTCTATAAATGGAGCTCATATTCGACCTACACGAACCTTACTTTTGGCTCGTGTTGTTCGACGGTAAGGAGTTGGTATTTCAGGTTGGTTCTTTAGAACTTTTTATTTACCTTAGTTTTATCTAACTCCTCTCCAAATTTCATGCTAGGAGGTCAAACGTCCAGAGAGTTAGGAGCCCCCGAAGTTGCTGTTCCTCTGCAAGGCGCTCAGAAACCAGCGTGTCGGTCTAAGGAAGATCTAGAGATTGGAAGTCCTAATCGAGGTATTTAGAAGTTCATCCTTTAGAACAATTTGTTAACCTTTATATCTTCTACTTACCCTCCAAATTTCATGGATTTAGGTCAAGAGGTTAAGGAGAACGAGGGACGAGAAGTTGCTGCTTTGACACAGGACGTGCAGAAACTAGGTCGTTCCCCGAGTCCAAAATTTGAAGTTTAAAGCCTGTAACAAAGGTAGGTTATCTCATGGATGGCTAAATTAACGTGTTAGGAACAAAAGCCCTCTGGTTTCTGGTGATTTCATGAACTATACTTGGAGAATTTGATGTTTTATTTTGACTACGCATCTAGGTTATCACTGCATGCATGAACCATGCCTTTAATGAGAAGAGTAAATATTTTTGGCTTAATTCATTTAAACCTTGCATCTCCATGCGTTTCTAATGTTCTATCATGTCTTATCCCTTTGTTTAGCATGGTTTCCATTTATCTATTGCCCAAGAATAGGCCTTATATGCCCTATTTTATTTCTGTCTGCTACAGACAAGAAACGGTCTCTATCAGACCGCCATAATCATGTAGCGGCCCTGCGATAGACCGCTACCATCATGATGCGGTCCTCCAATGATCGCTATTTTTTTTCTATTTTCTACACTTTGTTAACTCTAAACAGATTGCAGACCGGCCTTTATAATTATATGTTAAGCCTAATTGTATAAGTCTTATTCCCAGTTACATCATTACATTTCGGTTAATGGTTACATTGTGCATCCATCATGATAGATTTTATGACCTACATGTCTTAGAAACTTATTTTCTACTTATGTTAATTTCATGCCAAAACCATATACTCTTGTATTAAAGTTAAACTTCACATGCTTTAAATGAACTTATTCTATTGGTGATTTGATCATTGTTTCTCACGATTTCACTCTCATTTAAGTCTTTCTTAAGTACATGGCACGTATCCCGGTACGATGTCATTAGTTACACTTTGCACTTGATAGGAACACAATCTTGGACTTGTGATCCTCTCCGTTAGATATTCCTTCCACCGGACTAGGTGATCTTATTTCAAGGCCTCTGTAAGTCTCCGCGAGTCTGGGATTCCCACTAGGACGTCGAGCTGGTTGTACCCTCAAAGCCCATTGAACTAGAGAGCACTCAAGCTTACCGGTGTTTTCTGCAGCCAGGTTAATAGCGGTTCTCAGGCGACCGCTACTATCTAGTAGCGGTTCTGGAACGACAGTGTTATGCCAGACTGGTCCCTGTGTCGACCCTTCTCTCTCTGGTGTCGACTCTGTCTAGAAACGGTCTTGGCTGAATTGCCTCTTCATAGAAGCGGTCCTTGCATGACCGCCTCTTAAAGAAACGGCCCCGATATGACCGTTTTATGTCTAAGTATTGATTAACCTATGGTTTGACCCAAGGGTTGATTTTCCTATGTTCCTAGGTGATCTATTGATTATTTAGATCTTAAAACCTTAATCAGTAAATTATTAATGAACCGTGGAAATTATTGAACGTACCGTTATGCTGTCGGATTCTTTCCATGGCATGACCTTGTTCTTAATTCAACCTTGAACTCTCATATTCATAATTGGTGCATTCTTACCTTGTTATTGTTATCATAAAACTATTGTTTGGAATTTATATTATTGGCATATTTTATTGATATTTCTCATGGAAGTAACTTAATTTATAACGTGAAGATGCAGATCGGGCACTGATTGTGTCCAAGTGCTCGACACTAGCCCCCTCGGATGATTGTCGGAAACATGCTATAAACCATGGGGTATGATGAACGCTGGCGTCGCATTGCACCGGGAGTACTTTTTTTATAGACTAGTGAAAATCACGAGGCTCTATATGAAATTGTACATTCTTGCGTGATACATGACTTTCTAGTGCATAGCCTTTATAGTTATGAAAAGTGCATTCTTGTTACATTCTCGTTCATGAAAGATCACATTCTATTCTTGCTTGATCATATTCTCAGTCTACATGGACATTCATATCTCTATGATCTATATCTTGTTAGTAATGTTACTTTAGTTTTATTCGTATGATTTACCGCATTCCTTTTATCTTATTTTTTAGAGTTAAAATGTTAATAACTTAAACATTACCTTCATGTTGATACGAAGATATCTACTGGGCAAGTGTGCTCATTCCCTACTTTTCTAATCTTTTCAGGATATTCTAGCGGGTCGGATTCAAATTATTCAAGTGATGGATCCGAGAGCGAATAAGGAAGGAGCGAAGCTTTAGATTGTCATTAGTTGATAGTCAAGAGTCATTATGTAATTTTCTCTTTATTTGAGTCAAGTGTGTCAAGGAGTCAAGTCATGTTCTCTATTGTAGAACCTTGATTATTATTCAATAAAAGTAAAAGTTTTGTTCAATTATTGTGCATTCATTCTAATATGTGGATGTGTTAGCGCTCTGAGTATATTGTTCGCTTGCAGCGTACTAGTCGGCTATTCACGTTCCCGAATATATTCCACTGTATTTATATCTAAACATTACCTTCATGTTGATACGAAGATATCTACTGGGCAAGTGTGCTCATTCCCTACTTTTCTAATCTTTTCAGGATATTCTAGCGGGTCGGATTCAAATTATTCAAGTGATGGATCCGAGAGCGAATAAGGAAGGAGCGAAGCTTTAGATTGTCATTAGTTGATAGTCAAGAGTCATTATGTAATTTTCTCTTTATTTGAGTCAAGTGTGTCAAGGAGTCAAGTCATGTTCTCTATTGTAGAACCTTGATTATTATTCAATAAAAGTAAAAGTTTTGTTCAATTATTGTGCATTCATTCTAATATGTGGATGTGTTAGCGCTCTGAGTATATTGTTCGCTTGCAGCGTACTAGTCGGCTATTCACGTTCCCGAATATATTCCACTGTATTTATATCTAAACATTACCTTCATGTTGATACGAAGATATCTACTGGGCAAGTGTGCTCATTCCCTACTTTTCTAATCTTTTCAGGATATTCTAGCGGGTCGGATTCAAATTATTCAAGTGATGGATCCGAGAGCGAATAAGGAAGGAGCGAAGCTTTAGATTGTCATTAGTTGATAGTCAAGAGTCATTATGTAATTTTCTCTTTATTTGAGTCAAGTGTGTCAAGGAGTCAAGTCATGTTCTCTATTGTAGAACCTTGATTATTATTCAATAAAAGTAAAAGTTTTGTTCAATTATTGTGCATTCATTCTAATATGTGGATGTGTTAGCGCTCTGAGTATATTGTTCGCTTGCAGCGTACTAGTCGACTATTCACGTTCCCGAATATATTCCACTGTATTTATATCTCGGGACGTGACATACTTAGTCTTAGCTATGGTGGCAATCTTCGGCAGCCTGCACGTCTTTAGCCTGTCCTTTATGAGATTGTCCACTTTTATGGGTCACCCATCAATGATTGGGTGAAACTCGAACAAATCTTGATGGGTCTTGAAATCAACCTCTTTCTTGAAAACATTTGCATCAAAGATTGCTTAGCTGACTAGCACTTCCTTCCGGGTCGTACTTCTTCCTCCCTTTCTTCTCACCTGCTACAGGGATAACCCTAGGTACTCCAGAAGATGCCATATTCTATTGATGCGAGAGAAGGTTAGGGTATTGAAAGGTGGAGAGAAGAGAGAAAGTTGATAACTTGGAGTGAGAAGATGAGAGAAGCAGTGTGAGCAGATGAGAGAGATAGAGAGCAAAAGTTTCATGCTTTCGACTTTGAGAATGATGGTGGGAGGTAGAAGATGATTGAGATGGCTTTTGAACTCCACACAATATGTTGGGCAGGTGAAAAGGTTTGAATCTACGTCATTGATTTCATTAACGCAATTACCTATTCTTGTACGCCATTGATTTCATCTAGTTGATGCCTACAGGCGGTCCAGGTAGATGCTCCACATATATCGCCTAGCTGGTTCCAGTTGCCTTGGTGGCCCAGAGGCTGTTGGCATTTTGCCTACTAGAGGTACATCACTTGAGACTTTGCCTGCTGAGAATAGTTGATGTTTATCACTAGTTCCATTCCTTAACAACTCTCATCCACCGGTGGCATCGCTTGGCAGTCTTCCTACTAGTGCTTTCGAGTGAAGAAGCCATTGCTTGCAGATTCTCTCATATGATTGCTTTGATTGTAGGACTGTGACTAGACAAATGTGCTACTGTCGTGAAACAGAATCGAACTTGACAAATGAAACAGTAGGAATTATATCAGGAAGATATATGGGTACAATTAATTTGATTACAAGCACGATAAAGAAGAGATAAGAGTAAGATTTCAAGTACATAAGCAGGGTTCGATTGATGTCGCGGGAGCGCATAGGAATCTAAAATGAACACGGTAATTAAAATGTGGAAGTTAAAGTTTATATTTATTACAATGTATACCCAGATTATAGTTCAAATGTACAAGTCAACAAAAAGGAAAGTACAAAGTCTTGGGGCATACCCCGGCTAGAAAAAGGTTGGCGACTTTAAGACCTTGCAGGTGCCGCTCAAGGCCTCTGGATAGCGAGGAGACACACTGAACTTAAAAAGAAAAGGGGTGAGTCTCATCTCATTGGTTCAGTAGAGGTTCCGCGGATCTCCACCACAACGAACTGTAATAAACAAGAGCAATAAACAATAACGATGGGAGAATAGTACCGATAAAAATAAATAAACACAACTAAGCTGCCAGTCATATAACCCTCATGCAGACGACAGGATATCTTGAGTATCGGGAGAACCACTATCATGTAACCACTAAGCTGCACCACATCTACATGTATCGGAGTAACTCAATCAAAGTCCTAAAGGGGCTACTACCTAGCTAATCGGGGAAAACATAGTTTCGACCATCGGGAAGAACACGACCTCACTGACGAAAATCAGACTCTCGAGAGTCGGGAGAAACTATGTTTCCGGTGACAGGAGAACTGTCCACTAAAAACAAGGTCGGATGCATCCCGTGTTGTCTTAGTCTGTGCTTCGGGTGTCTCCCAACTCACCTCAAAGTGGTGACATAGACACCATATAAGTAACCACAGAACAAGGACTAGCTGGGGTCATGCTTGTCAGCACATGTCCGCCGCCCCTAACCACGTGTGTACACATCGACTGATTGCGTTACGTCAGGCCCTCTAGTTGGTTTTTCCCCTAGTCCAAACTCAGGCTGTCATAGTGGGGGGGCCTATGAAAACCAACCTAAAATTGTCTCAACCAGGATAACCGCTCCACCACTCTCAGGTGGGTCAGCACTCATGTGCCGTAAGAAGGCTACGACTAGTGGGAGGTCACTCAAGATAAGGATTCGCTATAAAGCGGGAATCGTCGAAGTATCGACGGGTCACATGCATGATAGTAATGTATGCCCTTTAAGCCAATCACATGTGATGTGATGGGACATATATTGTACAATCTTATTCAATGAAAAATGGCATTTTCTTCATTATATTATTAGCACGTTATTCTGAGCATATTTATAATATGATGAAGTCCCTGAATGTGGGCTATGATGTCTGGATCATGATGAGATCATGACAATGAGATCAGACATCTAGATGTTCATATTCTAAATGTTCCTGGTCGTAGGATCTTCGAAGAGGGACTTTGAAGATCCGGATAGACCAGTGCACGTGTTGTTTACTTATGAGATGAGGGTGGTTGATCTCATAACCACTGGTGTGGAGACACCTAGGCACACATGCAGGTGCTCATTACTGAATGAGTCCACTGAACTGACCCGTGCTAGAACACCTGAATGGTAATCATGTTGACTGTCAATCAGGAGGTTCTATTGTATCAGTAACACAGTTGGATCTTAGACCTGAGTCACTAAAGTGTTTTGCATAAATTCCGCTGAGCGTTTGATTGTTGACTTATGAACCTAAGTGTTGTGGTTCTTCATAGTTAACTATTCGGACTCAGTGGGATTCATGTGGAAACACTTAAGTAGGCAACAAGGGATCGTTCACTCTCCACATGTATTAGAAGAGAGAATACTCTATGGACACGTACTTAGAAATCCCTGGCCAGGGTATGTGGCTTCACTGAGAAAAGGGGTTTTCTAGTGAGCTATACTGGTAAGTACGAAGGTCCGTTAGATCAGTGTGGTTTAGGGCTTGACAGTTTGACCATGCCCTTACTCTGATTGGAGTATTGTATGAACGAGGGTCTATAGCTGTGTGGAATCTGATGACGGAAAGGTCCTGTTGGGTTGCATCCCTCCCATAGTCATTTGGGATCACGAGGTATTGCTTGGTGCCATTCGTGATCGGAAAGCCAATTAACCTCGTTAAGAGTTAACGGGTTATATTGAAATTGAGTTGTGAATGGTTCTTAACTCAATGGGCTAAGAAACCAAATGGACTAATGGGCCTAGAGGGTCACACACATAAGAATGGTTTATCAGACGGTAGAGGACGGGATTTATAGACGTTGTCTGGGTTTTTGTGAAAAACCGCCGGAGTCTATAAATCATCCTGTTGGAAACCCTAATCCCAAGCTAATTAGGGTTTTTCTGTTGGCCGTCCTCCTCCCTCTCCCTCTCCCTTGGGATTTGCGCCCCCCTCTCCATCCCGGCGAAGATCGGTGGATGGTGACGACGAGAAGCGGGCGTCAAGTGGAGATTGCACGGGGAATCCCGTCTCCTCCGACCGTTCGTGTGGATACGTCTAGAGGCCGGACACTTGGACGGCTCACGACCCGACGTGCCTTCGCTCGATCGTCTTCGGGCATTTGGGATTTAATCAATCCCGCAAAGGTATAGAATCGTTCTACCTTCGTCGGGATTCGATCCGGTTTTATTCTATTGTATTTTGATCGCCAGCAACGATATGCATCTTTAGGGTTTCGTTGTTTCCGCTGCTATTCTGATCGAAACCCAACAGTGGTATCAGAGCCAGGTTGCTGGCCCGATCAAAATCGGATTTTTATATTATTTATGTTCTTCACGTTCATGCATTCGGCTCAATATTGGGGTGTTCGGTTGGGTCCCGATTCGAAGGTTTTGTAGTCAAATGATCCCATGGCATTGTTGCTGATGCTCAGAGGATCAAAACGCACATAATATTGCGTTGTTTGACCCCTTGATGAGGGCGAATCGGGCTCGCCTGCCCGGCCGCGACCGGGGTTCGCACAGGGTGGTTAGGACCGTTTTTGGCCTCGAATCTCCGATGTTTGAGATCCATGGGGGCTGGCAATTGTTGCTGGTCGATCCCCATGGGATCCCATGGCGTCCCGGGGTGCGCGGCGGCCGTTGGCAGCGGCTCCGGCGAAGTTCGCGGCGAGCTCTTCGGGCGCCGGCGTGTTCTTCGCAGCCCTCTTCTCCGGCGACGGCGAAGGGGGCGGTGGCCGGCGGACATCCGGGCGGGACCCCAGGGGTCGTCCGCGGTGGCAGGCGGCGGCGGTCGGCCCGCCTGCGGCGAGCACCGGGGGTTAGGGTTTTTACCCTGGCCCCCCTTCCCTTCCGCGTTCGGGCGGGGGAGACGACCCCCGCGGGTCTTCCCCGGGCGGATCCGGGCCGCGCCCGGATCCGCGCCGGATCCGCGCCCGGACCGGCCCGCGCCCGGATCCGCGCCCGGATCCGCGCCCGAACCCCCCATATTATTTTTTTTTTGATTTTTTATTCATTTTAAACCGTTTAAAATGCATAAAATTTCAGAAAAAATTTCGGAAAAATTCTGAAAAATATTTTAATGGATCCTAAAATTGTTTTAGCAATCTATTAACTTATTTTTTATTATTTGGCCCATGATTAAGTAAATAATGGA
Source organism: Amorphophallus konjac (assembly GCA_022559845.1). NCBI lineage: Eukaryota > Viridiplantae > Streptophyta > Magnoliopsida > Alismatales > Araceae > Amorphophallus > Amorphophallus konjac. The sequence goes on from CM040121.1 coordinate 355,310,532, forward strand.
ATACTTAAAATGGTTTTAAGTATTTGTCATTATTTAATTAATTAGTGTTAATTACTATAAGAATGTGATTCTTATGAGGTTAATTAACTGATAATTAGCATTGAGCCCATGCAGTGAATGGTGAAGTCCGTTGTCTAAAGTTGTTTAGACTTGTTTGTTAGCATGTTTTGGCTAAATTGTTTAGTTAACATATTATTATGCGCGATTTCAAAACTAATTAATATTATTTTGAAATCTATATTATATCCCGCTGTAATTATATGATAATTACCTGTTTGATGCCTGTGATGGTCATGTGTGTGGATGGATGGTCATGGACTTAGCTTGCATGCGATGTTTTTTCCTTTATGGTGAATGGTGTAATTTTTGGGGCCTACGTGCCTCCCTCTCTCTCTCATTTAATCCGGGCATGTACATTCTATCTCCCTTTTTTGTATTGTACTCCCCTTGACTATGTCAAGGTTTCTTATTATTATCTGATGTATATTTGTGGGCCTGCGAGCCCAATTTCATATATGCTTGTAATAATGAGAAGCGGATCAAATGAAGACTGTGGAGGAGATTTACACCGGTGGACCCTGGAGGTTCTTCGCATCATTGGGAGCTTTTGTTGCTCGATGTTGTATCTTCTTCACCATATTAGGATTTACATTACCAACTGGCTCTGGTAATGTTGCTAGGTTGAAAGTCCATGATCATCCATCAGTGCGTAGGCATATATGCGATATATGTGGATGTGCTACTCTATATATATATATAGATAATTTAGGGTATATTTATGATACTCCAACTTATCTTATATATGTAGCACACTTATTGATGAGACAAAATTTAACAAATCCCCTATTATTAAAATTAGGTTGATAAACGTGAAACATTAAGAATGATTCACGTAGCCTTCCGTTGTTATAGTCTAAAGTGAGCCGTTCTTAGACTGTGGTGGTTTGTTGTGCTACCACAAGACTATCACAGCAAGGGGACGGAGACTTTAGGCTAAGGTTTAGACCACACCTTGGGATGGGGGGCTGGCATGACTTTGTTGTGCTACCACAAGAGTTATGTCATAAACCCATTCCCATAACGTAACAACGGGTTGACCTAACCAACACATGTGATTTGTTGTGCTACCACAAGATCTCAATGTGTTTGGAGGCTAAATTACTGGGAATTACAAGGAGTTGTAATTGGCAAGAGTTGCCTACCCATTAAGTATGGGGTAGTTTGTTGTGCTGCCACAAGACTACTTCCATAATGTTAATGGGATCTTAGTACCCACTAGGACACAATCGCAGTGTCCCGTATTTGCATATAAGGGGTTATGCAAATTCGTCGAAAATTAGTGGGAGTATTAATTAGGATAAAGTCCATATCTTAATTAAATATCATGAGTGTCTGCAATATTATTCTTATTTTGTTTCATTTCCTCTTGTAGACCAAAATGGCGAATCATCCATTGAGAGGCATACTGGATGCCAACAGGCTGACTGGTCCTAACTATGTCGATTGGCTCAGGAATCTGAGAATTGTTCTCACTGCTGAAAAGATAGCTTATGTCCTTGAGCAGCCTGTTCCCCCTGTTCCTGCTGAGGGCGCCGATGAGGCCGAAATGATTCTTTATGAAAAGCATAAAGATGATGCCACTCTGGCCCAGTGTTACATGCTGGCCTCTATGACTAATGAGTTGCAGAGGCAGCATGAAAAGATGGATGCTAGATCCATGCTTTTCCATCTAGAAGAGCTTTTTGGAGCTCAAAGTAGAACAGAAAGATATGAGATATCTAAGAATCTGTTCGGGGCCAAGATGTCTGAGGGAACATCAGTACAGACTCATGTTCTCAAAATGATTGAGTGGATTGAGAGGCTGAAAGAATTAGGCTTTGAGATGAATAAAGATTTATGCATTGACCTAATTCTTCAGTCCCTCCCAAATTCATTCTCCCAGTTCATAGTGAACTTCAACATGAATAAGATTGAATGCTCTCTTGCAGAGCTTCTTAACATGTTGAAGACTGCTGAGGGGACAATGAATAATGGAAAATCTTCTGTGCTGCTTGTTGGTAAGACCAACAAGAAAAGAAAGAATCAGACTGTTTTTAAGAAAAATAAGAAGAAGAAACAGGATAAGCAGGGGAAGGCAGCTAAGAAGGAAGAGGCTAAGAAAGATAAGGGCCAATGCTTCCACTGCCATAAGGATGGCCACTGGAAGAGGAACTGCAAGTTATATCTTGCAGAGAAGGCAAAACAGAAGCTTGGAGAAGCTTCAGGTATGTTCATGATAGTTGACCTAAACTTGTCTTTTAGATCCACGTCATGGGTATTAGATACTGGATGTGCATCTCATATCTGCAATGATTTGCAGGTGCTGACAAGCAGTAGGCGACTGAACAAAGGAGAGGTTGACTTGCGATTGGGAAATAGAGCAAAAGTTGCTGCACTCGCAGTCGGGAAGGTGAACCTCCAGATGCCTACAGGAGCTACACTAGAGCTTGTGGACTGTTATTATGTTCCTTCCATAATAAAGAACATTATTTCCATTTCGTGCTTAATTAAATCTGGATTTGTTGTAAGCTTTGGAAACAATGGATGCTCTTTATTATTAGATGGTAAATTGTTTGCCAGTGGGAGCCTAATGAATGGTTTATATGTTTTAGATATGGTATCTCCTGTGATGTGTGTGGAAGCACCTCTTAAAAGAAAGAGGGGCAATGTGAATCAAGCCTACCTTTGGCACTGCAAACTTGGTCATATTAATGAAGAAAGATTAAAGAAGTTGTGTAAGAATGGATATATTGATCCATTTGATTATGAATCATACACAACTTGTGAATCTTGTCTCATGGGTAAAATGACCAAATCTCCATTTAGTGGACATGGAGTTAGAGCGAATGAGTTATTAGAACTCATACACTCTGATGTGTGTGGACCTATGTCCACACATGCCAAAGGAGGATATTCATACTTCATTACATTCACTGATGATTTCTCAAGGTACGGATATGTGTACTTAATGAAGTACAAATCTGAAGCTTTTGAGAAATTCGTTGAATTCAGAAATGAAGTAGAGAAACAAACTGGAAAGAATATTAAAACTCTTCGATCAGATCGGGGAGGTGAATATTTGAGTACAGAGTTCACACAATATTTGAAGGACAATGGAATATTGTCACAATGGACACCTCCTTATACACCTCAGTTGAATGGTGTAGCAGAAAGGAGGAATCGCACTCTATTAGATATGGTGCGATCCATGATGTGTTTTGCCGGTTTACCCTTATCTCTCTGGGGCTATGCCTTAGAGACTGCTGCGCACTTATTAAATAAAGTACCATCGAAGTCAGTTGACTCCACTCCATATGAGATATGGAAAGAAAAGAAACCAAATCTTAAATCTGTTAAGGTTTGGGGTTGCCCTGCCCATGTTAAGAAACATGACTCAGATAAACTGGAATCAAGAACTGAGAAGTGTAGGTTTGTGGGATATCCTAAGGAAACTTATGGATATTACTTCTACCAGCCTAGCGATCAAAGAGTGTTTGTCGCTAAACATGCTGTGTTCCTTGAGGAAGAGTATATCCTTGAAGGAAACAGTGGGAGCATGGTAGAACTGGAAGAAGTTCTAGAGCCACAACCCATCAGTGTGCCTTCTCAGGTTCCAGAGCAATCAGGTTCACAAACTGTTCGTAGGTCTGGGCGGATACCTATTCAGCCAGATAGATATGTGGGACATATTACTGGTAAGGTATCACATAATGAGGATGATGATCCTAAGACCTACGAGGAGGCAATGAGTGTCATTGACTCTGGGAATTGGCAAGAGGCCATGATATCAGAAATGGATTCCATGTACTCCAACCAAGTTTGGAACTTGGTAGATCCACCAGAAGGTATTGTACCTATTGGATGTAAATGGATCTTTAAAAGAAAGATTGGAGCAGATGGAAAGGTTGATACCTTTAAAGCAAGGCTTGTAGCGAAAGGTTATCGTCAAAGACAAGGTGTTGACTATGACGAAACCTTCTCTCCTGTAGCCATGCTGAAATCCATCAGGATATTACTTGCCATTGCTGCATACTATGATTATGAAATTTGGCAAATGGATGTGAAAACGGCATTCCTCAATGGAAGACTTGAGGAAGAAGTGTACATGACACAGCCTGAGGGATTCATATCCAAAGAATATCCAAACAGAGTATGCAGGCTTTTGAGATCCATTTATGGACTCAAACAAGCATCCCGCAGTTGGAACATAAGATTTGATGAGGCAATCAAATCTTGTGACTTCGTTAAGAACGAAGATGAGCCATGTGTATATAAGAAGATCAGTGGGAGTGCAATTACGTTCTTGGTACTGTATGTAGATGACATACTACTCATTGGGAATGATGTAGGTATGTTATCATCAGTCAAAGCCTGGCTGTCAAAACATTTCTCTATGAAAGATTTGGGAAATGCATCCTACATATTGGGGATCCGGATCTATAGAGATAGATCAATGAGGATGCTAGGCTTATCCCAATCTATGTACATTGACACCATTGTCAAAAGGTTTGGCATGGAGGACTCCAAGAGAGGTCTAATACCAGTTAGACATGGAGTCTATCTCTCCAAGGAGATGTCCCCTAAAACTCCAAAGGAGAGAGAATACATGAGTAGAGTTCCCTATGCTTCTGCCATAGGATCTATCATGTATGCGATGTTATGTACCAGACCTGATATAGCCTATGCTCTAAGTGTTACGAGCAGGTATCAGGCAGATCCAGGTGAGCAACACTGGATAGCTGTGAAATGCATCCTTAAGTACTTAAGAAGGACTAAGGATTTATTTCTGGTCTATGGAGGTGAAGACTTGAAACTAAGAGGGTACACTGACTCTAGTTTCCAGTCGGACAAAGATGACAGCAAATCAACCTCTGGGTTTATCTTTACTCTCAATGGTGGAGCAGTGAGTTGGAAGAGTTCCAAACAAGAAACCACTGCTGATTCAACTACTGAAGCTGAGTACATTGCTGCTGCCGAAGCTTCAAAGGAGGCGGTTTGGATGAAGAAGTTCATCGGCCAGTTGGGAGTTGTCCCAAGTATCTCTGATCCAGTCCCCTTGTTTTGTGACAACAATGGGGCAATTGCACAAGCAAAAGAGCCGAGGTCTCATCAGAAGTCTAAGCACATTCTGCGGCGTTATCACTTGATCAGAGAAATTATAGCTAGAGGAGATGTGATCATAGATAGAGTATCTTCAGCTGATAATATTGCAGATCCACTTACCAAGCCTTTATCTCTAAATGTGTTTGAGCGTCACCTAAGGCTGATGGGGATCAAGCATGTGGGTGATTGGCTTTAAGTGCAAGTGGGAGATTGATAGTAATGTATGCCCTTTAAGCCAATCACATGTGATGTGATGGGACATATATTGTACAATCTTATTCAATGAAAAATGGCATTTTCTTCATTATATTATTAGCACGTTATTCTGAGCATATTTATAATATGATGAAGTCCCTGAATGTGGGCTATGATGTCTGGATCATGATGAGATCATGACAATGAGATCAGACATCTAGATGTTCATATTCTAAATGTTCCTGGTCGTAGGATCTTCGAAGAGGGACTTTGAAGATCCGGATAGACCAGTGCACGTGTTGTTTACTTATGAGATGAGGGTGGTTGATCTCATAACCACTGGTGTGGAGACACCTAGGCACACATGCAGGTGCTCATTACTGAATGAGTCCACTGAACTGACCCGTGCTAGAACACCTGAATGGTAATCATGTTGACTGTCAATCAGGAGGTTCTATTGTATCAGTAACACAGTTGGATCTTAGACCTGAGTCACTAAAGTGTTTTGCATAAATTCCGCTGAGCGTTTGATTGTTGACTTATGAACCTAAGTGTTGTGGTTCTTCATAGTTAACTATTCGGACTCAGTGGGATTCATGTGGAAACACTTAAGTAGGCAACAAGGGATCGTTCACTCTCCACATGTATTAGAAGAGAGAATACTCTATGGACACGTACTTAGAAATCCCTGGCCAGGGTATGTGGCTTCACTGAGAAAAGGGGTTTTCTAGTGAGCTATACTGGTAAGTACGAAGGTCCGTTAGATCAGTGTGGTTTAGGGCTTGACAGTTTGACCATGCCCTTACTCTGATTGGAGTATTGTATGAACGAGGGTCTATAGCTGTGTGGAATCTGATGACGGAAAGGTCCTGTTGGGTTGCATCCCTCCCATAGTCATTTGGGATCACGAGGTATTGCTTGGTGCCATTCGTGATCGGAAAGCCAATTAACCTCGTTAAGAGTTAACGGGTTATATTGAAATTGAGTTGTGAATGGTTCTTAACTCAATGGGCTAAGAAACCAAATGGACTAATGGGCCTAGAGGGTCACACACATAAGAATGGTTTATCAGACGGTAGAGGACGGGATTTATAGACGTTGTCTGGGTTTTTGTGAAAAACCGCCGGAGTCTATAAATCATCCTGTTGGAAACCCTAATCCCAAGCTAATTAGGGTTTTTCTGTTGGCCGTCCTCCTCCCTCTCCCTCTCCCTTGGGATTTGCGCCCCCCTCTCCATCCCGGCGAAGATCGGTGGATGGTGACGACGAGAAGCGGGCGTCAAGTGGAGATTGCACGGGGAATCCCGTCTCCTCCGACCGTTCGTGTGGATACGTCTAGAGGCCGGACACTTGGACGGCTCACGACCCGACGTGCCTTCGCTCGATCGTCTTCGGGCATTTGGGATTTAATCAATCCCGCAAAGGTATAGAATCGTTCTACCTTCGTCGGGATTCGATCCGGTTTTATTCTATTCTATTTTGATCGCCAGCAACGATATGCATCTTTAGGGTTTCGTTGTTTCCGCTGCTATTCTGATCGAAACCCAACAATGCACCCCTTGCAAGTGTCACGAATCACAAGGCGGCTCGGTATCACCAAAGCTCAAGAACACCTAGACCATCCACTGTCAGGTCACACAACACGAACGGAAGTCACCCTCCACTAAACACGGCAACTACGGACACCCAACGACTCAAAACCGGGGTAACAACGGTGCCCAGGACATTTCCAGGGTGAAAACCACGTTGTAAGGCCAAAACAGTCAATCTGGACAGGGGACGGTCAACCTACCCACTAGGTCGGTCGACCGCTAGACTAGATCGGTTGACCGTCATATTGGGTTGGTCGACTGTTGATTTGGTTTGGTCGACTGGCCCACTGGGTCGGTCGACCGACCCAGCCAGTCGCCCCCTTTGTTGATGAGCGCCTGATCGGTTGACCGACCGGCTGGAACGATCCACCGATTCCAGTAGAACGCAAATGAAGCCCCCTCTATGGGGTCCCAAACCATGGCTCAGGATGTGCCGCGATGCTCGTCGTTAAACAAACTATGCACTTAATCTTAAAATTTCAAACTCGCACAAAAATTAAAGATAAATAGTGTAGGGATAAGTACGGGTCGAATTCACGGAGAGGTTAGAATTTTAGAGTTAAAAATTTTATATTTTTAAAGGAAAAATTATTGGATGTTGATTTGACGTTGAAATTGTAAAATGTATGAAATAAATCTATCTAAAGAAATTTGGAGGGTTAAGAGAGAGAAATATAGAGAGAGAGGTAGAAGAGATAGAGAGAGAAAAGAGAGAGAAAGTAAGAGATAGAGAGAAAATTAAACCAACTATGTTACTGCTTAAGGAAAACTTACAATATCAAAGTGTCAAGATATAAAAATTACAACTCCCAAAAATAAAGTCTAAATTAAACTAAAAGTAGAGAGCTAAGGAAGAGGAAATAGTCATAGAAGGAGATAGGGATGACACTGTCGTCTCCTTTGGGACTTTGAGTGCGAACCACCTTGTAATTCATCGCGCAAACCTGTGTAGCCGTCATGGAGAAGAGAGTATTAGAGAGAGAAAGATGATAGAGAAGTTTGAAGAAGAAGAAGGCAAACTACCTACGTCGATGGGAGAGGAAGAGGAAAACAAGTAGAAGAGAGAGGGAGAAGAAGAGGAGAATGAGAGGAAGAAGAAAGGGAGAAAGGTTGAACTATCTACTCTTAAACTATAGAAAATGAAAACACTTTCGGGAACCCCCAAAGCCAGCCATCTCAAGTCCCTTTTAAAGGCAAAGCCAAGCTCTATTTTCTCTTCACACTACCACACCATATTAAATGCATGGGAGACTAACTTCTCCCACCGCAGACGTTGTTTCCCCGTTGCCTCCGCCATCTGCACCCTGCTTACTGCTGCATGCGCCTTTTCCATTTAAACCCGTGACACATTTCTGCACCGTTATTTCCCTTCTCTTCTCCTCTTCACTCTCTTTCTTCCTCCACACGACCCACGAGCTTGCCGATAGTTTCTACCCTGTTCACGAGCATGCCGTGTGCAGCGGCCACCGGCTCCTATAGCCGCCTCCTATAACTGCCTCCTATAGTTGCCTTCCTTGTTTGCCATGTACCCGTCTGTGTTGAAATCGTGTAGCCAACCACCTCTTCTTCTTCTTCTTCCTTTTTTTCATTTTCTTCACGCGCAGCCGTTGCCCTCGTCATTCTATGGCACCAGATCCCCTGCTCCTCTTCCTCCTCTTCTCTTCTTCTTTTCATCTTTGGTCGATAGACCCCGCCAGCCACTGTCTACTTTTTCTCTTCCTTCCCGCTGGCAGCTACCTTCTCCTTCTCCTCCACGTGGCCAACTCCCTTCTCCTTCTCTCCTCCCTCTTTTCCATTTGTCGTAAACCTCTCTCTGCAGACCCCTCTCTTCTCTTCCTCTCTGACAGTCGACAGATCGCCGTTGTCTCTTCTCTCTTTCTCCTCTGGCCGGTGGGCAGGCCGCCCTCCTATTTTTTTTCCTCCCGCAACCGACAGACTGTCGCTACCTCTTCTCTCTTTCTTTACCGCACAGCCTGCCCTTGGCTGCTCCGCTTCGTGAGAAACCCACCTCGTTGTCGTTGGGCCACCGCCAGAGGCTTCTTCGCTGCACCATTACCGCGTTCGGCCACCTGCTGTTGTTGTTCTTTTCTTCCTCTGCCCCGCTGGTCGTCGCCACAGGAGCCTCGTCGTGAAGCCCAGACGAAGAAGATATACTGTTCAGCAAAATAAAAACTTTGATGTAGTTTGTCCAATATAAAAAATTATACTTTAGCCCCTTAGACCAAATATTATTAATTATATAATAATTGTTCTCCTTAATTATATCCCAAGTCTCACTAATTCAATTATGTTTCAAATTTTTAATTAATTTCATAAAAATCTAAATTTAATGTGAGACTAAGATTAACAGTAAAAATTACATAATTAATTATATTAAAGTTTAAAAATGATGTGTGTGGCATAAATAAATATATAAAAATATACACTTATCACACTCCACAACTTACTCATTGCTAGTCCTTTAGCAATGCAAACAAGTAGAGAGATAGGACTGGTAAGAGCTCATAAATCATATTTTATAACAAGAACGTGAGTATCATAATTTAGAGTATAGAATACTACAAGTTCAAGTAATATGTGTCAGGAGCAAAGTTCATCAATCCATGTGTTTAAACATTTCCTCATAATACACTCAAAATGATATATCCCTTTGTGTAAAAGTGATGTAACTTGAATAGTGCATACCAAACAATCTGGATGCATGAGCCATCTACTCATCACTTAAGGATGATTTTAAACTCTACATGTTTCAAATCAGATCTTGGACTATGGGTAGTTTTCACTCAGACCTTTTTTTTTCCTCATCTCTTTACCGTTTGACGTGAACATTAACTCTTGCCTTAAAGAACCATGTCCGATTACTAAGATCAAGGAGAGAGTTTCTTTTTTTTGTGTGTGTGTGCACTTATTTGCAGGCATGTAATTTTTTCTTCACAATTTCTCTTCAATGATTATGTGGAGAATCAACTATCGGCTAAGTGTTAAGCAAAATTCTCGTCATCCTCATGCTTGAAATCCAGTAATCTCATTATTGTGTAAATGTGTATAAGTTCAATAAAATTATAAGTGTATTCTGGGAAAAATGGTAGAGACATAACCAACTAATTCACCCTTTTCACTTACTACTATCACAAGTGAAATTCTAAGTCTGATCATTCTCAGAAAAAAATTTCATTATGAAATATGAGCATAAAACACTTGTTACGAATGTTTGTCATGAAAGATTTTGATTTTTTTTGAAATTTTTTGAGGATTTTGAATAATTAACAATTATCCTCTCCTCAACTTAAGTGACATTATCCTCAATGACATGAGTAAGATATAAAACTAGAACAATGTAAATATGAATTTATTGGGAAGGAAAGGTACAACATAGGGCGTACAAAAAGAATGGTCCTCAACGGGCATCCTCCTGAATGGTTGCTACGAACTTCTAAAGACAAGAAAAAAATAAAAATGATTCACTGAAAATTTAAAGAAAAATATTAAGTTACCTCCCAACAAGCGTTAAGTTTAACGTCTTTAGCTAGACACAATTTAAGCCTATTCAGGGTACCAAAAGAAGTTTTCATCCCTGATTAATAGGTCATGGTCTACAGGGAGTTCAAATGGTGGCGCACCACCACCAGATTTCAGTAGCTTATGGCCCACATCAGGTACAAAACATTTTTCCTTGACTTCGAAAACATTGATGTAGGCTTTAGGACCCCTAAATAAAATGCCCATAATTTTAAATTTCCACTTGATACTATTGTGGACGGTGGCCAACAATGGACAACTTAAGATGGTGGAGCTAAGGCTCGACTCGTGAAATGGTTCTATGCCTAAGATAAGAGAATCAGTAGGGGAATGACAACTGTCCATCCTAACACAGACATTTTCAGTCAGCCCACAAGGTGTTCTAATGGATTGATCAGCTAATTAGATACTCACTATTGTTAGTTCCAACTGTTCCCTTTGTTCCTCTTGTGAACTAGCATTAGATCCACTTTCGGAGTCCTCACCAAGGTTTGGGGTGCTAAGTGGACCTTCTAAATTTTCAGATGGGCTAGTATGAACACTAGTCCAATTCACCTAAATGTCCTTATAGTCAGCGTCAGTGCTAACTAAGTTTTCATATTTAGTGCTAGCCCAACTCACCTGAGCTTGGTATGGATCATTAAGATTTCTACCACCTACAAAAAAATTTGTCGAAACAAATTTGAACTGTGAGTCAATGGATGGCAGATGTGGGGCAAGTTGTTGATTTAGTCTATATAGTCAATCACTCAGGTTTTTAGCAAATGGATTAGGTGGTCAGTTTGGCTCCTGCCCTAAAATAGTTTCAGCTAACTGTCCAATTTGGGCCTCTATTTTATCAAGGGATTGTTGGTTGGCAATGACCATTTATTGAAGCTTAATGAATTGAGCATCAATTAGCTAATATAATTGTTGGGAATAATCAGGCTGAGGGTATGGACATGTGGGTTGGCCTCCAGTGTATGTATTGTTTTGCCAAGAATTAAAGTTTGAAAATGTATTTGGAAAGTTATGAACAAGAGGATTAAGGGCCTCAACCTGATGTGGGGTCCAAGAAGAATTTACATGGTCTCTCCAACCCCGGTTATAGTTATTGGGAAATAAATTCACACCCGGATTGTCAACTCCATGCATGGCTTGCACTGAACTTGAGTATGGAGATGGGAATTGCGGACATTTGCTCGGATAATGATTGTAGCTAGTAAAATCTGAGTGATTCTCTTGATAAGTAGGTGTGTAGAATGTGTTGGACCTAGAGACAATGATTTAATCAATTTTATGAGTTAGGAGGTCCAGCCTGTCCATTTTTGTATAACCAGGTTATGTCCACTGGTGTAAAGTCCTCGTGAACTTTTTTTTGACTTTTTTATATTTTACATTTTACATTTGTTATTTTTTATTATTTTTTAATTTTTTTAATTTTGTTGTTGTTATCTTCCTTTTTTTTACAAACAAGTGATCAACCAAATTAACCTGAGACACCTAGGGGTAACCTAGGTCTATAAGTTGGGTTTCACGAAATGACTAGGTCACCACTTAAACACACTCTCAAATTCATCTACTGGCCAGCTAAGAGGTGGGGCAATGAGAGACTCCCCTTACTTTTGCAAGGACCTAATTAAGTAACCACTTGTCCGCTTAGGCGTTTGCATTTTTACGTCTAGCCTTAAACACTAGTTTCCAAAATGAGGATAAAGTCACGTGGCATCAAAATCCCAGTGTGATCCTAGGGCCGAGTCTACTTACTTTTATTAGGATAGATGTAATGCAAACAAACAAATGTGGTTGTTTTGGGTCAAGGAAGGGTGATGAAATCTTTCATTTATCTTGCATAGGGAGTATTGCCCTTAAAATATTTTGAAATGAGATGTAACAACCAATATTCAAACAAGTGTTTTTTTTATGCCAACATAAGAGAAAGATGCATGAACATGCTATTGGCAAAATAGAGAATAACTTACCTTGTCCCCCGCAATCTTCAAACAAATTAAATTACATAAAATAATAATAATAAAATTAATTATTCTAAATACAATCCTAAATGATGCATGTCCTACACATGAAAGTGTGATTTCTAATCTTACAATGATTTTTTTATTTTTTTGGTTCAAGTGATTTTTTGATTTTTTAAATTAATGAATCTATCAACTAACAAGATTTTTTAAGAATATTCCTAAATATGAAAACTATCTAAATATGGGAAAAAATAATGAAACTAAATTTAGAGAAAGAGGGTAAAAATATTAATTTTAATCGCATTCCCTCATTCTTTAAAATGAAATAGGGAACAGAAAAGACTTATCTCAAGAAGATACAATATTTTTTGATTTTTTTGATTTTTGATTTTTAGATTTTTAGATCTGATTTTTTCTTTTTCTATAAAATACAAAAAAAGATAGCAATAATATATACGCACGAAACACAAAATTAACAACTCAAAACTCATAAACCTCCCCAACAACGGTACTAAAAATTGATGTGTCACGATATTCGTCGTTAAAAACACTACACACTCAATCTTAAAATTCTAAAATCACATAAAAATTAAAGCCAAATAACGTAGTAGCAAGTACGGGTCGAATCCATGGAGAGGTTAACAATTTAGAGTTGAAAATCTTATATTTTTAAATAAAAAAATTATCGAATGTTGATTTGACGTTGAAATTTAAAAATGCATGAAATACATTTATCTAAAATTTTTTGGAGAGTTAAGAGAGAGAAATATAGAGAGAGAGGAAGAAGAGGTAGAGAGAGAAGAGAGAGAAAGCAAGAGATAGAGAGAAAATTAAACCAACTATTTTACTGCTTAAGGAAAACATACAATATCAAAATGTCGAGAAATAAAAATTACAACTCCTAATAATAAAGTCTAAGTTAAACTAAAAGTAAAGAGCTAAGGAAGAGGAAATAGTCGCAGAAGGAGATGGGGATGATGTCGTCGTCTCCTTTGGGCCTTTGAGTGTGAACCACCTTGTAATTCCCTATCGAAACATGTGTAGATGCCTCCGTGGAGAAGAGAGTTTTAGAGAGAGATTTTAGAGAGAGAAAGAGAAAGATGATAGATAAGCTTGACAAAGAAGAAGAAGAAGAAATAGAAGGCAAACTACCTATGTGCATCGGAGAGAAAGGGGAAAACAAGTAGAAGAGAGAGGGAGAAGAAGAGGAGAACGAGAGGAAGAAGGGTAGAAACATTGAACTATCTACTCCTAAACTACAAAAAATGAAAACACCTTCGGGAACCCCCGAAGCCAGCCATCTCAAGCCCCTTTTATAGGCAAAGTCAATGCCTATTGTCTCTTCACGCACCCATGCCATATTAAATGCATGGGAGACTAACTTCTCCTGCTGCAGGCGTCGTTTCCCCATTGCCTCCGCCATCTACAACCTGCTCACTGATGCATGCGTATTTTCCATTTAAAATTGTGACCCATTTATGCAATGTTGTTCGCCTTCTCTTTTCCACTTCACTATTTTTCTTCCTCCACACGACCCACGAGCCTGTTGACCATTTCTACCCTGTTCATGAGCATGACGTGTGCAGCGGCCACCGACTCCTATTGCCACCTCCTATAGCTGCCTTCCTTGTTTGCCATGTACCCATCTGTGTTGAAATCATGCAGCCAGCCACCTCTTCTTCCTCTTCCTTTTTTTTATTTTCTTTACACGTAGCCGCTATCGTCGTCATTCTACCACACCGGATCCCTTGCTCCTCTTCCTCCTCTTTTCTTCTTTTTTTCTTCTTTTCTTCTTTGGCTTGCAAACCCCGCCAGCCACTGTCTACTTTTTCTCTTCCTTCCCGCCGGCAATTACCTTTTCATTCTTCCCTTCTACAACGCCAACTCTCTTCTCCCTTCTTCCTCTCTCTTCTTGTTCTCTCCTCCTCCTTCTTTTCCACCTGCTACAAACGTCTCTCAGCATACCTCTCTTCCTCTCCGATAGTCGGTAGATTGCCACTGCCTCTTCTCTCTTTCTCCCCCAGTCGATGGGTAGACCACCCTCCTACTTTTCTTCCTCTGGCAGTCGACAGACCGCCGCTGCCTCTTCTCTCTATCTCCATTAGGCAACTGGCAGACTACCACTGCCCTCGGCTGCTCCTCTCCGTGAGAAGCCCACCGCGTCGTTGTCGGGCCACCGCCAATGTAACGACCCAAGATCCGGATACCAGGAGTAACTCGATACCATTCGAATCCTGGCCCACCGCCCACGAGTCAGAGGGCTCGGAAGGGCTAAAAGGAGTGTAGAGGTATAAAGAAATAGGAAATAAAGCAGGACAATTCAACAATTAACAGAAATAAATAAACAACTACAATAGAGTCTAGTTCAATAAAAGTACAGTCTAAGGCAGAGAAGCGTACCTAACACCGAGTGAACACTCGGCCCGGCGAGCTGGCAACTAAGAACATCCGCGCAGCATCCTCGAACCTTGAGGAAGAACCGCCACACCTGAAAAGCAAGGGTGAATCTCCTATCACTGGCTCAGTAAGGGTCCCGCGGAACCCCAACCATAAACAACGGCGGTAGCGGAAAGCAGCAACAACAGCAGGAATAGCAAAACGGTGGCCGGTCAAACCTCGGCTCTACAGCTACTCCTACTGTATCGGAACACACGCCCCGATCTCACCGTCGGGGGACCACCAGACTAACAGGAAAACCTCTAGCTACACTGCCAGGAAAACCCATTACGGCACCACTATCGTGGATCGGACACCGCCTAGGAAAAATCCTCAGTGACGCTTACTGGAACCCTAGACCTCAACCTCGGGAACACACCCGGAAACTACACGCAAAACCACGTCTCGCAGACGAGAAACGGAATCTCGACTCACAAGAATCTCACGTCACGTGACGGGAGTACCTGCCCACTAGAAGCAAGGTCGGATGCATCCACTAACGTCTGAGTCCGCGCCTCGGGTGTCTCCCTCCGGCCCAGCAGGAACTGAGACACCGCACCAGTAATCACAGAACAAGGATTAGCTGGGGTCGCGCTCGTCAGCAAGGGTCCGACGCCCCCAACCACGTGTGCACACACAAACCATGTGCTCTAGGTCAGATCCTCTAACTGGTTTTCCCCCCAGCCCAGACTCAGGCTGCAAAGGCGAGGGGCCCTACAGTAACCAGCCTAAAAATCATCTCTCTCGGGAAAGCTCTCCACCACTCCCGAGTGGGTCCGCACGAGAGTGCGCAGAAAAGCCACAACTAGTGGGGGGTGACTAAACGTGAACACCGAAAACCACGCACGCACCCATTGCGAGTAACGCGGAGTGCCAGGTGGCCCAGGGCCACCAGACTCTGGACAGCCCACTAGACCTAATAAACTGAACGGTCCTTTAGTCACACGACTCGAGTCAATACCGTTGCAAGTGACGGCACTACGCCACCAATCTGGCCTAATCCCTAGGTCTGAAACCACGGTAACATGATTCTCAAGGCAGCTCACAAGCCGCCGAGTCGATCCCCCATCCAAGGGAAACAGCGGAAAACCTCCAGCTCCAAGCTGGGTGACTGGACTCATAGTCCAAGGGCCAAACTCACGGCCCATTCGGAAACCACCTTACCGAAAAGCCAATGGCGTGCGGGAATCACCCACCGCACACATGCCGATACATGGCGACTCGTTCTAGCAAAAGCATGAAAAACCCGGAGCACATGGGGTCACCCGGACCCTCAAACCTACGAGCATGCTAATTGAGATAACATGATACCTCCGGACACCCTCAAAACATGCACACGGAACCCACGGGGTGACCGGGACATCCATGAGACCGAAGGTCGACCACTCGGTTACAACCGTCGACTGGGTGTCAACACAATGCGATCGGAACACACTAACACGGAAAACCAAGTGGTGGTCCTCCCTGGACCGTCACACCGCTTGGCGGTCCACCCTGGACCGCAAGCCACCAAGTAGCGGTTCACTCTGGACCGCCAAAAACATATAATGGTCATGCTGGGACCGCTACCCGTCAGAAACACACGGTTAAAGGGACGGTTGCCTCTAAGACCGCAACCCCATATGGCGGTCCAATCTGGACCACAAATACCAAATGGCGGCCTTGGCCTGACCGCAACCGTAAGCTAGCCGTCAGCCGTAAGACCGCTACCACACGAAACCCAAACGATGGAGTAGCGGCCAGCCCCCTTGCCGCTAGCGCCAGAAAGACGGGCATGACTGGACCACTACCACCAAGTAGCGGCCCATCGCGAGACCGCTAAATCGAACCGACCTAATGGGGCAAGTGGCGGCCCCTAGAGGACCGCCAGGGATAGTGGCAGTCTCTGGTACGACCGCTACTTCGCTCCGAACCCGAAAACGGCGAACTCGGTGGAAAACTCCATTCCACACCCCGTTCACACCGATGTGAAGGGAAAAATAAGGGGAAATCATTCCCCAACCTCTATGGCACCGAGAGGACCCATTTAAACCCCAAAAATACGATCAAAACATAAAATTCGGCTCACACCCCAAAATCATGGATTTACCCCAAAATGTAGAAATAACCCCGCTCAACTTGCCTCAGGCTACCAAACTCGCGGGAAATGAAGTACTCGAGCTAGGGAACTATCCTTCTACCTCCACCGAAGATTTCACGCGCCGAGGACGCCGATCCGCCAAGAAAATGCCGTTAAAGCTCCGCCGGTTCACGAACTCGCCCCGAGCTCCACCGCGAGCCACCGCCTCTTGATCCTCGCCCATGCTCGGCCGCTCCTTGCTCACGTCGCCTCCGCCTCGCCCCCGCCTCGCTCCGTCGGCCGTCGGAGAAGAGAGGGGAGAAAGAGAGAACATGAGAGGGGAGAGGGTGAGAGACATGAGGGAGAGAAAGAGAGAGGGTGGGGGGGTTTAAAAAAGGAAAATTAAAATATCAATTTATGCGAAAAAATGCTTTTGGGCTCAAAATTCTAGAAATTCAGTGGAATACGAAAAAATTACCCCTACGATCCTCAGAAAGAGCACGTCACGTTGGTAACGTCCCAGAGTCGGAGAACACAATGGTTCACCCTGCACGGGGTCCCGAAGGCTCGTCAGGAAAAAACACGCGTAAACCACAAAACGTTCTCCGGGACCCCCGAAAGCGATCCGAAACCCACGGATCCTGATCCGAACAATAACCGAAAAATCCGAGGCATTACAGCCAGAGGCTTCTTCATTGCACGACCACCGTGTCTAGCCACCTACTGTTGTTATTCTTTTCTTCCTCTGCCCCGCCGGTCGTCGCTGTAGGAGCCTCATCGTGAAGCCCAGACGGAGAAGCTGCACTGTTCACCAAAATAAAAACTTTGATGCAATTTGTTCAATATAAAAAATTATACTTTAACTCTTTATACCAAATATTATTAATTATGCAATAATTATTCTCCTTAATTATATCCCATGTCCCACTAATTAAATTATTTTTTAAAATTTTAATTAGTTCCATAAAAAATCTAAATTTAGTGTTAGCCTAAGATTACTTGTAAAAATTACATAATTAATTGCATTAAAGTTCAAAAATGATGTATATGATAATAATAAATATATAAAAAATACATTTATCACCCCACTCGCCTCAAACAAGGGGGAAAATATCGAGGAAACTCTCCCCACCATTCAACCCATACAAACCATGCATTTAAACTAGAAAATGCCGCTCAAATCGACGAAAATCGCTAGTCCCCAAACATGCATTTTTCCCCAAAACATGAAAGAACCCACTCTCACTTGCCCAAATTGGCATGAAATAGCAAGAATTTAACGTATAAAGGCTCAGGATCGGTCCCCTATCTCTCACGAAGATTTCACATGGAAAGGATGTCGATCCACGCCGAAAACATCATTTCCCTCAGCCGGTTCTTTCAAAAACGTGAACGACCGAGCCACTACCACCGCCTCATTCTCGCCTCGCTCCTCACCGTCGTCGCCGCCGTCGCCCTGGCCGCGTCACCCGCCACGCACTCCGTCGGCCGCCGGAGGTGGGAGGGAGAGAGGGGGAGAGAATGAGTGAATGAGAGGGGTGGAGGTTTAAAGGGGTTTATATAGATTTTAATTTGGGATTTAAAAATCCAAAACATAGAAAAATTATCAAAAATTAATCTCACGATCCTCGAAAAATGCACAACTCGTCCGTCACGTCACGACGACCAAAAATATATTATTATATCACATTTGGGGATCCAAAGATCTCATATTAGAAAATTCTATTTTACTTAGAAAACACAATCCGGAACCTGCGGAAACACTGAAAATCCCGTGGATACTCGATCCAAAAACCCAAGTCGTTACATTCCTCCCCCTAAAGGAATTCCATTCTCGAAATTCTAAACAATGCACCATAATACATAGGGGACGAAGACTCACCCAATTGGCAATGCACTCCCAGCTCCAACTCAACCCTTTAAACTCTCAACACAACACTTCCCAAGGGAGCCGACCAGACCTTAGCTGTAGCATATTTTTTTTGAAATTATAAGATTTCTCTTGGATTTTTTTGAGAATTTTTGAAATTTAAATGCAATTATTTAAGTCATAAATATGCATAATAAGTTCAATGGACTATTTAATAAATAAAGGCCAAATTAATAAATATCTAAAGGCCCAGATATTAGTCTAGGCTTAAGTCCACTCAAGTAGGCCCAAAAGACTCAAAACCTAACGTTTTTGGCCCAAGCCCAATTATAGAAACGTAATTGGGGTTCAAAGGGGGTAAATAGGATAAATAGGGGACAAATAGATGATAAATACAAAAATCTGAAAATTTCAGACTAAACCACAGAGAAGCAGTCTATCGCACGACCGCCTTCTCCTAAAAGCGGTCCTCATCTGACTACTACTGGCTTTTGTGAGCGAGGTCCGATAAACACTAAAAAGAATGGATTTTATCCCTCCCAAGGGCCAGAGATCGAAGCTACATGGCCTAGAAACATGGTATAGGACTCTTAGGGATTGATTTAAGCCTGGAATAGGATTCTATTTCGACCTAATCTAGTAACCCTAACTCGAAACCCTATAAATAGATCCAACTTCGACTCATGTGAACCCTAATGTTGGATCACATTTTTCGAAGGTAAGGAGACACTATCTCAGGTAAAGCCTTTTGAAGGTTTTGTTCTCCTTTATATTGTCTAACCTCTCTCCAATTTTCGTGCTAGGAGGTCGAGCCTTTAAGGAGCTAGAAGCCCCAGAAGTCATTGTCTCTCTGTAGTATGCACAGAAGGCAGTGCGTCCGTCCAGGGAAGAAGAGGAGATTAGAAGTCCTAAATAAGGTTAGTTAAAGTTCTACCTTTAGAACTTATTGTTTTCCTTTGAATCTTCTACCTACCCTCCAAGTTTGGTGACTTTAGGACGAGTGGTTGAAGAGATAGAAGGCCAAGAAGTAGCCGGTTCTACGCAGGACGCACAGGAGCCGGCATCAACTTCCAGTTAGAAATTCAATTCATAGGAGCACTTCCAGAGGTAGGTTATCTCATGGACAGCTAAATTAATGTGTTGGGAACAAAAGCCCTCTGATTCCTGAAGTTTTCATGCATTGTACGTGGAGAATTTCATGATTTATTTTCGCTGCGCATATAGGGGTTATTTCTGCATACATGAAACTTGTCCTATAAGAAGAATATGATAATTTGATTTAATTCACGCAAATCTATGCATATCTATATATTACTTTTCTTCTATCATGACTTACCTTCATGTTTACTAGAGTTTTTATGCATTACTTGCCCTAGGATAGGCCTTGAACTGCACTTTTTGACCCTTCTGACTGGCAAGCTTAAAACGGTCTCACCAAGACTGCCACTGTCTTTTAGCGGTCCTCGACTGACCGCGTATGTATAGAAGCGGTTCTGGATAGACCACTATCATGTTTCTGATTTCTGCTTCTTGTTAACTCTAAATAGAACGCAGATCGACCCTTTTAAATATATATTAAGCCTAGGTAATTAGGTTGTATTCCTGATTATGACCATGGATTCGTATTAATGGTTATATTGTGCATCCATCATGCTAGATTCCATGGCTTACATGTTTTAGGAACTTATTTTAAACTTACCTTAATTTCGTGCCAAAACCCTTTATAATCTTGTATTAAAGATATTTCTGCATGGTTTATGGACTTGATTTCATTGATGATTGATCGCCGTTTCACGGTCTCACTCTCATCTCCAAGTCTTTCATAAGTATATAGCGCATACTCCGGTATGTGACTATTAGTTACACTTTGCACTTATAGGCACATTTTCTTGGACTTGTGAACCTCTCCGCCGGATATTCCTTCTGTCAGACTAGGGGATCATGTTTCAAGGCCTCCATAAGTCTTCGCGAGCCTGGGATTTCCACTAGGACGTCGAGCTGGCTGTACCCTCAAAGCCCAATTATCTAGAGAGCACTTTTACCGGCATTTTCTGTGTCCTGGATAGTAGCGGCCATCAGGCGACCGGCACTGTCAAGTAGCGGTTATCCCACGACCGCTTCTTCCCCAGGGTTTCACTACGTCGACCTTCCTTTTTTCATGCGTCGACTCTGTTTAGAAACGGTCCTTCTCTAACCACGTTTGTCTAGAAACGGTCTTGGCATGACAACTTCTGTCCAGAAGCGGTCCAGACTTGACCGTCTTATATCTAACTGTGTTTAACCCGGGGTTTGACCCAAGGGTTGATTTTCCTAAGTTCCTAGATGGTCTATTGATTATCTAGAACCTAATACCTTATTCAAAGCTATCTAATGAATTGTGAAAGTTAAAGAACATGCCGTTATGCTGCCAGATTCCTTCCGTAGCATGACTTTATCTTAAATCATTCTTTGAACTCTCATCATCGTTCATTGGTGCCTTCTTTGCCTTGGTTACATTCTGATGTGACACCACCTTGGACCTAAATTCGAAAGCAATCAAACCGAACGGTGGATTCACTTAAGCGGGTTCACCCGCGTCACACACACCCGGATCCGTAGGTGGACCGACGATGGGGATGAGGGTCCGAGGTTGGACCTTGGGGTTCCAGGGGTATGGCTTGCTTGGGGAGGACCCTAATGGACCAGGGATGCCCAATTCATGAGGGCGGCCAGCACGCCGAGGGCGTGGGATGTATTGTCTCTCTCACAACTCGCCCGCGGTGGTCACTCATATAATGGCGATTTGAGATCGGGCACTCAACTCGCCGGCTGACGGGCAACTAGAAGCGATACTAATACAAGCAAAGGTAAAACCAGTAGAGGATTGGGGCCCGAAGCTCACCTGGTCAGCGTGAAGACGCCGACCCCGGTCGGAGATGTGGGCGAGCGGGGAAGCGTGGGCTTATCCGCACGCCGTATCGATGAAGCTTCAACATGAAAATTCAAATTACATGCACTACGCCTCACACAGGAGGGGGATCTCGGGGTGGGGTTAAGGGATTTACAACCAAAATACTAGCTCCACGCAGGGAGGGGTTGGTGCAACAGATTTGACATGGGGTGAAGGGTAGGACTTGTTGGGGGACTCGGGATGAGGATGGTGGGTTTTGGGGGCCCCAAAGGAACGGATCAATTGGATCAAGGAAGGAAGGATTCTTTGGGAAGTGGGCCTCTTCCCATACTTGGTGTGTAGATACCCAATGATGGAGGCATCATCCACAACTCTCTTTGGCTAGGGTCTTCTTCACACTCCGGCATCGTTTGAGTTCGGGCCTCTCTATAAAGGCCCAATTATCCCTTTTGTGCTATCTATTTGAGTCATTTTGATAGGGCCCCATTTTGAGTCATAAAATGTGGGTTTCCTATATATAGGGCCCCATTTCCTTCATTTGAAAGTAATGAATCATTGAATGAGAATTGCCATTTTAATAGTCCACATTGGAGAGATTCCATTAGTTAGGGTGAGAGACCCTTGGGAGAGATTCCCACCCACCTTCCACTCTCTCTCTCTTTCTCTCTCTTCCCCAAGTAGGGTTCGCCCCCTTCCTCTCTCCTCCCCTCCCCAACCACCTCCACCTCCCACCTACCCCATTAAAGGCCCTCCACTTCCCATGGCTGCCATTACTCCACCCCCATAGTCCCAAGGTAGAATTTCTACCATTCCAACACAATCTCTCCCATTCCAACAAAATCTTCCCCCTTCCAACACAATTCCCCCTCTTCCCCACACATTCACCCAACTTCCAAAGCATATTTGAATTTGAAAACAACCTTCCCTCCACTTGACTTGGCCGCCCCTCTCCACTTCCATTAGGCTAGGTTCGCCCCCTTCCCCTTCACTCCACCCCACCATCCACTACCCCATCCACCCTCCACCCCCCCTTCCTCTAGCTGAACCTGCACCCTCCCCCTTCTTCCTCCACCTCCCCTCTGCCATTAGCAACCCTCCACACCTCCCATACCTCCCCTCCACCTTTCTTCATTCCCCTTCACCATATACTACTCTCTTCTTCTTCTTGCTCGATCCATTGGGGGCTTTGTCAAAGTTGCAGGTTGCTGTTCAGAAGATGCAGCTGTACCCGTAGCTTGCAGCAGCCACCCCGGTCACCTCCCTGCGATTTTGAAGGCCCAAGAGGCATCCACGGAAGCGGCTGCCTGTCCTCTTCGCAACGGCAGTGGTTTCGTCACCATCGGAGTTCGGTGCTGCCCAGGAAGCCCATTCTTCCACGACTGCACCGGTCTGCCCCTGCAGAGGTCCTGAGCCGGAGAAAAAGCTTCACCACGATGAACCTAGGAGGAATCAGGCCACAAGCTCTTCTCCAAAGTTCTTCTCCTTCCTGTCTACTTTGCGAATCAAGAAGCGGAATCCCGTTCAGCATCCGGTAGAAGAAGTTATCAATTTTCTTCCTCGGCAGTGCGACTCTGCTTCCCCACAGTTTGCACCGACCTCTCCTCACTCTTCTGGATCCACTGATCGTCTCTGGCATTGTTTGGCATCCCCGTTTGTCCTGCTGCAAAGAGGACTCATCCACGGTTCCAACGGTTCCGACGGCACCTGATTTGGAGTTCGGGAGCGGCCGGGGCAACTTCTTCTTCCTGCTGTTAGTAATCTGTTGCTGTCAGTCTGAGAATCAGTGACCCTGTTCGAGTTCCTGCCCAGGCCAGCAGCGACCCCTGAAGAAATTGAAAAAATTCTGAAGCATTCCAGCCCCAGTAACGAAGGGTTCCCCACTGGTCTCGCCCTTGGAAAAATTCCTGATCGAGTTCTGTAGCTTCAACACCAACTGTCAGTCCCCTATTGCAGAGGGCAGGCAGATTCGGTGCCATCACTTAGTCATCTCTCTTTGCTCTAATTTCCCCGCCCCGCTTGGCCGGCTGAAGGCCCCTCCCTGCGTGGAGGTAGTATTGATTGTAATATCATTAACCCCCACCCTAAGGTCCCCCTCCTGCGAGAGGTGTAGTGTTGTAAACCTTTGAGCAGGTCAAGCAACACCGACGCGGCGTGTGGGGATCCACTCGCCTCCCCGCTCGCCCTCGTCTTCGATCGGGACCGGTTTCTTCAAACCGGTCGAGTAAGTGCTCACACCTTCACTCCATTTAGTGCTTGTCTTTCAATATTAGTTCTTAATTCCGCTGGTTATGCGAGTGAGAGCCCGATCCTCAAGCCCCGTTGTCTTGAGTGATCACCGTGGGAGGAGTGCAACCGGTGCCTTTGGCACTTTATCGGCCCCCTTGAATTGGGCATCCACACCCATTGGGAATCTCATCTTGGCCTTGCTGGCCCTCTACCAGCAAGGGCCCAACCCCTCAACCTCACCTTGGCATTGCCAAGTTACCCCGGGCTTGGGTGAGCGACGAGAGAGCGGCGGCCCAAATTGGCCCGTTTTGATTGCAAATGTGCTTGTTTGCCTAAGTCTTAGGTTGTGTCACATCAATTGGTATCAGAGCAAGTCATTGACTTGTCTCTATCAAGTCTAAGTCCTAGGACCTTTGCATTGTGTGTCCAACTCCATTTGTCCCTTGTCTTGCATGTCCACCCGTAGTGGTACTAGTTACCGACCCGATCCTTCATCTTCAAATCCACCAATAGATCCCAATTCTCAACTCAACCAAGATGCTCCTAGGGAGGAACCCCAAGGCCAAATGAATAGGGTAGACGCTGCCCTTACCAATATTCTTGCCCAACTTGAGTCCCTTTCCACTCGAATTGCTCGGCTAGAAGAGCATGAGTTCCACCCAAGGAACAATGAATCTAGAGTCCACCCTCCACATGTTGAACCTCATAGGGAAGACCCTCATCCAAGGAATAATGGACCAAGAGCCCATCACCCACATGCTGAAATTTATAGGGAGGACTTGGACCTTGACCCCTACCATGACTATGAGAGGCCTCGCCACCATCACATTCATGAAAGGCGTCCACGGGACGACCCGGATGACCCTCTCTTAAGGATGATTAAAGTAGAGGCCCCAAACTTTGATGGTTCCCATGAACCAAGTGTCTACTTAGAATGGGAGACCGCCATGGACCAATACTTTGAATGGCACCCTATGACCGACCAAAGGAGGGTAAGATTGGCCAAAATGCATCTCACTAAATTAGCCAAAACTTATTGGCTAAACCAAGAGGGTCTAAGAAGGATTAAGCGAGAAGAGCCTATTGATACTTGGGAGGGTATGAAGAATCAACTTAGGAACAAATACCTTCCCCAATCCTACCATCAAATGCTCTTAGATGAATGGCAAAGCCTCACCCAAGAAGGGAAGACCGTGGTAGAATATATTGAGAAGTTTGACTCCTATCTTTTGAAGTGCGGAGTTCATGAGAACCCGGCCGTTACCTTGTCTCGCTTTAGGAATGGACTTCAAAGTCACATCAAGATAGAACTATTCATGAGAGATGTTGATACCCTTGAGCTAGCCTATCAAATAGCAAGGGATGTAGAAAGATTCTCTAGGATCCCTCGATTTGCTACTCCCCGACCGGCCGATCCCAAAAACACGGGACCACGACCCATTCCGGCCACCCCCATGAAAGCCCCAAATCCAAGTGAGAGTACCCCATTAAGGCCTTACAACCCCCCTCCCACCATCACTCCAAACAAGCCCACCCCTAGTCACCCTCTCCCACGGAGGGAAGACAATCCCAAAGGCCCAAGTGTAGGAAACACTCCGGGTAGCGGGCGACAACAATGCTATAAGTGTCAAAGGTTTGGCCACTTTGCGGGGCAATGTCCATCCAAGGGATTATCTAGCTTGCTTATTGAGGAAGAAGCTCCCCCACCCCAAAAGGAACTTGAGAGTGTTGTTGAGGACCATAAAGCCTCACTAGATTGGGAAGAAGAGTATGAGGCCCAATACCTTGAGTCGGGTCTAGATCACACCACTCCATCTACCAACTCCCATCTAGGAGTGATTAGGTGCTCCCTCACCAAACCCCAAGAAGAGGATTGGCGCCGAACTTCAATCTTTCACACATTTGTCAAGATAGGGAGCCATGTAAGGAAAGTGATCTTGGATAGTGGGAGTTGTGTCAATGCCGTATCCCCCGATACCGTTAAGCTTCTTGGGCTTATTATCACTCCCCACCCAAATCCCTATCGGGTCTCATGGATCAACAACAACTCCATCCCGGTCAACACCCAATGTCTTGTGCCCCTCACCTTCTCTTCATACCATGGTCAAATATGGTGTGATATCATACCCATGGAAGTAGGTAGCATCCTTATAGGAAGACCTTGGCTCTATGATGTAGATGCCACCATCTTGGGTAAGAGCAACATGTGCACCTTTGAACATGAGGGAAAGACTATCCGTCTTAACCCCTCCCCACCTCGTCCCATGACCAAGAGAGACACTCTCCCTTAAGGACAACACCCCATCACCCCACAAGTCTCGGGGAACTCCACCCCTCCAACCCCATCCCTCACCCAAACTCCCAAACAAAGTGGGACCTCGGGGTTGACCAAGGGTCTTCATCTCATCACTAGGAAAGAACTTGAAGAAGAGATAGTTCAAGGAGTACCACTATGTGCGGTGGTCATTTGCCTAGGAGAGCCCACTCCCACCAATCCACATCCCATAGAAATCCAACAACTCCTAGAAGAATTCCATGATGTGTTCCCAACGGAGCTCCCGGACCAACTCCCTCCCATGCGTGATGTGCAACACGCAATTGATCTAGTACCGGGGGCCACTCTCCCAAACCTTCCTCATTATCGCCTCAATCCCACAGAACATGCTGAACTTCGGAGGTAAATAGAGGAACTCATTAGGAAGGGCTTCATTCGCATTAGCAAAGGCCCATGTGCCGTGCCGGCCCTTCTCACTCCTAAGAAGGATGGGTCATGGAGAATGTGTGCGGATAGTCGGGCCATTAACAAAATCACCGTCAAGTATAGGTTTCCCATCCCTAGACTTGATGACATGCTTGATATGTTAGCCAGAGCCACCATTTTCTCCAAAATTGACCTTAAGAGTGGCTATCACCAAGTTAGGATAAGGCCCGGGGATGAGTGGAAAACGGCTTTCAAAACCAAAGATGGTCTCTTTGAATGGTTAGTCATGCCTTTTGGGCTTTCAAATGCCCCAAGTACTTTCATGCGTCTTATGACGGAGGTCCTTAGGCCATTCATTGGGATCTTTCTAGTGATCTACTTTGATGACATACTCATCTATAGTCAATCCCAAGAGGCCCACCTTGACCATCTTAGGCAAGTTTGCACCGTCCTCCGACAAGAGAGCCTATTTGCCAACCTAGGGAAGTGCCACTTCATGACCACATCCATCACCTTCCTAGGATTTATGGTGTCTACCAAGGGTGTCTCCATGGACCCCGATAAGGTCCACGCTATTCTTGATTGGCCGGAACCTCACACCCTTCATGAGGTCCGAAGTTTTCATGGATTAGCCACATTCTATAAGAGGTTTATTCGTGAGTTTAGCACTATCACCGGCCCCATCACTGATTGTCTCAAGAAGGGAACTTTTGTGTGGACCAAATCGGCCTCTAAAGCATTCCAAGAACTTAAGGAGAAGTTGACCCAAGCCCCGGTCCTATGCCTTCCCGATTTCTCTAAAGTCTTTGAAGTCACATGTGATGCATCCGGGATAGGGATAGGAGGGATTCTTAGTCAAGAGGGACACCCGGTAGCCTTCTTTAGTGAGAAGCTATGTGATGCTAGGACAAGATACTCCACTTATGACAAGGAATTCTACGCCGTGGTGCAGTCCCTCCGACATTGGAGGCATTACTTGTTGCCTAAAGAGTTTGTCATCTTTTCCGACCATGAGGCCCTCAAATACCTCAACTCCCAACAAAAGTTAAATGCCCGACATGCTCGATGGGTTGAGTTCATCCAATCCTACACTTTTGTCATCAAACACAAAGCCGAGAGTGAAAATTGAGCGGCGGATGCCCTTAGTAGGAAAGTTTCCTTGCTTTCCACTATTCAAGTGGAAGTAAACGGATTTGATAGGATCAAGGATGAGTACCCTAGCTGCCCCGACTTTGGGCACATCTTCACTACCTTGACCACCCATTCTAGCAAAGAACATGAGGGGTTTGTCTTAGAGGATGGGTTCCTCTTCAAGGGACCCAAGCTTTGCATTCCACGGACCTCACTCCGAGATTTCTTGGTTTGGGAATTACATGCGGGAGGGTTAGCCGGTCATTTTGTGGTTCACAAGACCATTGCTCTAGTTGAGGGTCAGTTTTATTGGCCAAGTCTCAAGAGAGATGTAGGCAAAATAGTGGGTCAATGTCGCACATGTGCTTCGGCCAAGCAGGTGAAGCAAAACACCGGCTTGTATACCCCACTTCCCATCCCCGACCGGCCATGGCAAGACCTAAGCATGGACTTTGTGCTAGGATTACCCAAGACTCAAAGAAAGCATGACTCCATCTATATGGTAGTTGATAGGTTTTCCAAGATGGCCCTCTTCATCCCATGCTCCAAGACCTCCGATGCCTCCCATGTGGCCCGATTGTTCTTTGATGAGGTTGTCCGTCTCCACGGGCTACCTAAGACCATAGTCTCCGATAGGGATGTCAAATTCACTAGCTATCTCTTTGGCACATGATGGGCACCCTCCTCAAATTCTCTACTGCCTACCACCCCCAAACAGATGGTCAAACCGAGGTGGTCAATCGGAGTCTAGGAAACCTCCTTAGATGTCTTGTTGAGGATCGACCGGGAAATTGGGATCTCATTCTACCACAAGCTGAGTTTGCATATAACAACTCTATCAATAAGTCAATAGGGATGAGTCCATTTGAAGCCGTGCATGGGTACAAACCAAGAAAGCCTTCCGATCTCATTCCCCTTCCCCAGCATGCTAGAGTGTCCATTTCAGCCGAGTCTTTTGCACAACATGTTAGAGAATTGCATGAAGAAATTCGCAAGCACATCAGCAAAAAGAAAGAGGCTTATATAAGGCTGGCCGACTCTCATCGGCGGCACCAAGAATTCCATGTGGGTGACTTCGTGATGGTAAGGACGGAGAGGCTCTCCCCGGGAGCCAACTCTAAACTGAGGCCACGTGGGGCTGGTCCCTTCCAGGTCTTGAGGCGCATTGGTGCAAATGCCTACGAGTTAGATCTCCCCGAGGAGTATGGAATAAGTCCCACATTCAATGTCGCCGACCTAGTGCCATATAAGGGACCCACGGTGGTACCTAGTGAGGAGATTGAGCCTACCTCTTCCATTGAGAGAGCACCCACCCGTGAGGAGAGACCACCAACCAAGAGAGCCCAGCGTGAACAAATTGAACAAATATTGGATGTACAAGTCATTACCACTAGGAGCAAGGTATATGAGCGCTATCTCGTCAGGTGGAAGGATCGGCCTCCTTCGGAGGATTCTTGGGTGAGTCGGGAGAATCTCCAGCGGTTGGATCCAGACCTCCTCGAGCAGTATCACAGCCGGATGGACCCCTACTCGACGGAGTCGAGCTCTTCATAGCCCAGGGGATATGATGGAGGCATCATCCACAACTCCCTTTGGCTAGGGTCTTCTTCACACTCCGGCATTGTTTGAGTTTGGGCCTCTCTATAAAGGCCCAATTATCCCTTTTGTGCTATCTATTTGAGTCATTTTGATGTAATTTTCCTTTTATTTGAGTCATGTCCCTAGGTCTTGCATTTATTTTCCTAAGTTTGAGTGTCATTAGATTGTGTAATGTGCTATTGGGGCCAATTCTTCGGGCTTGGCCTAAGAGCCCCCCCCTACCCCTTCGGTTATTTGTCATTGAGTCTTTTGTAAGAGACTTATTGTAAAATGTGGGTTTCCTATATATAGGGCCCCATTTCCTTCATTTGAAAGTAATGAATCATTAAATGAGAATTGCCATTTTAATAGTCCACATTGGAGAGATTCCATTAGTTAGGGTGAGAGACCCTTGGGAGAGATTCCCACCCACCTTCCACTCTCTCTCTCTTTCTCTCTCTTCCCTAAGTAGGGTTCGCCCCCTTCCTCTCTCCTCCCCTCCCCAACCACCTCCACCTCCCACCTACCCCATTAAAGGCCCTCCACTTCCCATGGCTGCCATTACTCCACCCCCATAGTCTCAAGGTAGAATTTCTACCATTCCAACACAATCTCCCCCATTCCAACAAAATCTTCCCCCTTCCAACACAATTCCCCCTCTTCCCCACACATTCACCCAACTTCCAAAGCATATTTGAATTTGAAAACAACCTTCCCTCCACTTGACTTGGCCGCCCCTCTCCACTTCCATTAGGTTAGGTTCGCCCCCTTCCCCTTCACTCCACCCCACCATCCACTACCCCATCCACCCTCCACTCCCCCTTCCTCTAGCTGAACCTGCACCCTCCCCCTTCTTCCTCCGCCTCCCCTCTGCCATTAGCAACCCTCCACACCTCCCATACCTCCCCTCCACCTTTCTTCATTCCCCTTCACCATATACTACTCTCTTCTTCTTCTTGCTAGATCCGTTGGGGGCTTTGTCAAAGTTGCAGGTTGCTGTTCAGAAGATGCAGCTGTACCCGTAGCTTGCAGCAGCCACCCCGGTCACCTCCCTACGATTTTGAAGGCCCAAGAGGCATCCACGGAAGCGGCTGCCTGTCCTCTTCACAACGGCAGTGGTTTCGTCGCCATCGGAGTTCGGTGCTGCCCAGGAAGCCCATTCTTCCACGACTGCGCCGGTCTGCCCCTGCAGAGGTCCTGAGCCGAAGAAAAAGCTTCACCACGACGAACCTAGGAGGAATCAGGCCACGAGCTCTTCTCCAAAGTTCTTCTCCTTCCTGTCTACTTTCCGAATCAAGAAGCGGAATCGCGTTCAGCATCCGGTAGCAGAAGTTATCAATTTTCTTCCTCGGCAGTGCGACTCTGCTTCCCCACAGTTTGCACCGACCTCTCCTCACTCTTCTGGA
Source organism: Amorphophallus konjac (assembly GCA_022559845.1). Lineage (NCBI taxonomy): Eukaryota > Viridiplantae > Streptophyta > Magnoliopsida > Alismatales > Araceae > Amorphophallus > Amorphophallus konjac. The sequence continues at coordinate 355,341,231 of CM040121.1, forward strand.
TCCACTGATCGTCTCCGGCATTGTTTGGCGTCCCCGTTTGTTCTGCTGCAAAGAGGACTCGTCCACGGTTCCAAGGGTTCTGACGGCACCTGATTTGGAGTTCGGGAGTGGCCGGGGCAACGTCTTCTTCCTGCTGTTAGTAATTTATTGCTGTCAGTCTGAGAATCAGTGACCCTGTTCAAGTTCCCGCCCAAGCCAGCAGCGACCCCTGAAGAAATTGATAAAATTCTGAAGCATTCCAGCCCCAGTAACGAAGGGTTCCCCACTGGTCTCGCCCTCGGCAAAATTCCTGATCGAGTTCTGCAGCTTCAACTCCAACTGTCAGTCCCCTATTGCAGAGGGCAGGCAGATTCGGTGCCATCACTTAGTCATCTCTCTTTGCTCTAATTTCCCCGCCCCGCTTGGCCGGCTGAAGGCCCCTCCCTGCGTGGAGGTAGTATTGATTGTAATATCATTAACCCCCACCCCAAGGTCCCCCTCCTGCGAGAGGTGTAGTGTTGTAAACCTTTGAGCAGGTCAAGCAATACCGACGCGGCGTGTGGGGATCCACTCGCCTCCCCGCTCGCCCTCGTCTCCGATCGGGACCGGTTTCTTCAAACCGGTCGAGTAAGTGCTCACACCTTCACTCCATTTAGTGCTTGTCTTTCAATATTAGTTCTTAATTCCGCTGGTTATGCGAGTGAGAGCCCGATCCTCAAGCCCCGTTGTCTTGAGTGATCACCGTGGGAGGAGTGCAACCGGTGCCTTTGGCACTTTGTCGGCCCCCTTGAATTGGGCATCCACACCCATTGGGAATCTCATCTTGGCCTTGTTGGCCCTCTACCAGTAAGGGCCCAACCCCTCAACCTCACCTTGGCATTGCCAAGTTACCCCGGGCTTGGGTGAGCGACGAGAGAGCGGCGGCCCAAATTGGCCCGTTTTGATTGCAAATGTGCTTGTTTGCCTAAGTCTTAGGTTGTGTCACATCACCCAATCAACAAGCTCTCCTAGGTGTGTTGAGTCTTTGCTAACTAGCAGAGCCATTACCATGGTGGGTCTATTGATTGGGGAGAAACATAGGGAGACGTACGGCTCATTCCCAAGGAGGGGTGTGGGGTCAAATGGACATATGGGTGTGGGTGTGTGAGGTGTTGGGTGGTTGATTGTATGGTAGGAGGGGAGGGAGTGAAGTTGGTGCCATGGCTCCCACCCGGTGGGGTCAAAGGGATCAAAGAAAGTATGACCGGATAAGGTGGCTTCTTCCTTTAGGTTGACGAAGGTGAGGTGTTCCCCAATGAGTAAGGGGCCTTCTTCCACCATAAGAGTAGATGGGATAATGAGTGCCTTAGGATGGTTGGGCTCCTTTCGTGGGCTGTCATTGGCTTGGGATGGGATAGAGATGCCTTAGACGTGACTCTCTTGTTTCCGGGTTCCGTTTCCCGTCTATGAGACGTGATTTTCTGGACCGTCCGGTGTTTCCGAGGTAGTGGCCAGGGTGCTAGTAGCTTCACCGAGGTTGCATCTTGTTAGTGTTGTGTTCGCGACGAGGCGGTCGTGGCTTGACCTTGGTTAGCGTGTCCAGGTTGGCCTTGTCCTGGGAGACAGGCCTCTACGGCAGGGTTGCCGTAGGTTTTACCTCAGTGAGTGGTGTTAGTGTGGTCCGGTTCCTGATTGTAAGATCGGGATTTCTCTTTCTGCTTGACCGGTACAATAGGAGTAGGTGTAGTGCCGAGTTTTGACCGGCCACCGAGTTATTGTTCCTGCTGCTACTGTTGTTCTTGTAGTTACTACTTTCCGTGCCGCCGTTGTTCTCAGTTGGGGTTCCGTGGGATCCCTATTGAGCCAGTGACAGGAGGCTCATCCCTGCGTTTCAGGTGCGACGGTTCTTCCTCGAGGTTCGAGGGTGCTGTTCGGAGGTTCTTAGCTGCCAGCTCGCCGGGCCGAGTGTTCACTTGGCACGTGGTACGTTTTACTACTTTAGACTGTACTTTCTGTTGGATTGGACTCTGTTGTAATAGTTGTTTATTTATTTCTGTTAATTGTTGAATTGTCTTGCCTTATTTCCTATTTCTTTGTACCTCCACACTCCTTTTAGCACTTCCGAGCCCTCCGACTCGGGGGCGGCGGGCCAGGATTCGAATGGTATCGGATTCTTCCCGGTATCCGGATCTTGGGTCGTCACAGCTGGTATCTGAGCAGTGGTTGTGGACGTACATAGGAATTCGAGATATTGCAGTGATCAGAGTCCATAAGGTCCAGTACAGTCGGTAGCTAGCTTAGGGTTTCGTGTATGTTTTCCGCTTGATTTCTCGCTTGAGAGCTTGAGTGCGCCGCGCGGTGCTGTTAAGATGGTTGTTGTTCGTAGCTTTCGTGCCGACGTGGGGTCTAAGGATCGAGGTCGAGAGTTTTCTCCCTCATCGGTGGTGGCCCCGGTTGTGCTGCGTTGAGCAGAGGTTGTCGATAGGTGCGTTGCTGCGTTGCTGCGTTGTTGCGTTGCTGCGTTCGAGGTGTTTGCAGCGAGGTCAGGTGGCAGAGCGGAGTGTTCTGATCAAGAGGTTCGCTCGGGTGAGCGGAGGATCTTCTCGGTGAGCTGTAATTTTGTCGAGCCTGATATTCTTATTGTGCTCTGTGGCATCAGGAATGACGTGTCAGTCCCGATTATTTTACAGATTTCGAGGCAGGATTGGCAGAGTTGTCCCAGTGAGTTCTAAGTCCTACGGTTCTGCGGGTGAATGGGTTGTGTTCGCCCTGTATTTGGTTGAGATGAGAAGGTTTCGCGGTGGTTTCGGGACTCGAGGATGAGCGTAGGCAGTTGTCGATCATGGCTCGTATTACGGCTCTTGGCGTGGTGTGTTGCAGTTCGAGGAATTGCAGTGGTGGTGCATCGAGAGATGCTGTGATTGTGGTCCGACGTGACACTCGCTGAGTGTGTCGGAGGCGCTGACCTGACATGGTGATGGTTTTCTCGGTGCTGGAAGGTGTTGTTCCCAGCGTGCGCGAGGCTGAAGGTCAGGTCAAGTGTGGAGATTCTTCCGTTGGTCAGATGTGTGATTGGTTTCTCCTTTTGGTTGGAGAGATTACGTGTAGCTAGGGTTCATCATCTTGCATTGTGTATTCGGATTGGTTGGCCTCGTGTGCCATAAAGTCCGTGCGAGACGTGTCCTGTGTTTTGGCAAGGTGGTTGCCTGTGAGAAGTCGTGCCCAATTCCCTTGCTGTGTGAGGGTACTGGCGCTGTTCCGGAAGGATGAGTGCTGGTTGGGCGGTGTTCGAATTCTTGGCTGGTGCTGGAACTTTCCGATGCGTGGCAGTTCGGAGCCTACAGAGTTGCAGAGGATTGCCAGATTTGAGAGAATATGTGCTTGTTGTTCGAGGTAAGGGAGCTTTCCTCACCCTATTTTCTGAAGTTGGCCAGCCGAGTTATGGATTGTTGGGATGGCGAGTCTCGAGTTGCCGTGTTGGCTGTGCGCGTGGATCTGAGTGCGCATCGGGAGCGTGCTGGGCCCATAACCCATAGGTTCAGGATCGTACCGTTGGGTGCTGCGGGTGACTTTCCTGAGGTTGCGTTGAGCATTGGAGGATTGGTTCCTCTGTGTGAGACGTGTTGTTGCCGTGCCGTTGCTTGAGGTATTATAGTTCTTGGCACTAGCAGATGGAATGTTTGGAAAAATGTTGGCAAGTGTGCCGCATGAGTACCATGTTCCTGTGATGGAAGCCGTGTCAGGCATCGGTGTTAGACCCGGATGGGGTTGTCGAGGATGTTGCCTGACGGAGGTCGAGGACGTGTTGGTCAAGTTGGCGGCTTGGTGCCTGACTTGTGTTGCAAGTCGTGTTCTCGGATGAGATCGTGTTTTGGGAAGTGATCTCTAAGAGATTTTGGATTCCGGTTGGTAGCTGCGAGTGGCTGGTAAGGCTAGTCTCGTAGTCGACCATGGTAAGATGTGTATTGTTGGGGACCCGTGTGCATTGGTCGTGGCGTTGGCTACCAGATTGTCGTAATATTGGATGGCACTTTCCTTGTCACGCCCCGAGCGCGGAAGATACTCGGATATGCGCGACGAGTTTATATCAATCATGTCAATCAGAGTAGTAGTGTATTCGACACCAAAACAGAGATGCGCAAAAGTAAAGATAACCCAATCCTTTATTTCATAATGGATAGACTATTACAAATCCAATACTCTATTCAATTAAAAAGGAAAAGTACATAGTTGACTCAAGAAAATAGGAAAAAGACTAGATGACACTTGGAGAAGTTCTATCTCTTTCACTCTTGACCATTCCCAGCCGATTGACTTCCCTCGTCGTTGGAATTACCTGAAAAGTAGGGAACACACGGAGTGAGCGAACGCTCAGTAGGAATTTATATCTCAAGCGCTAGCAAGGGGTTTAAATAATTACATCTTTCATGTATGTACTGTAGCTATGCATGCTCGTATAAAACGACAAGGTAGAGAGAGAATTTATCAATAAGACAGCAAGATGAACTAGTCATGAGCTTTCAAGAAAAGATAACAAGATATTCAAGTAAGTACTTTTTAGCAAGTCATGTCAAGAACTTTGGCCATCATGTATCAAGCAAGCAAGTAATTACCCTTTCTCGGGTCACGCAATTCATGTCATGTCAAGTACGAGTCAAGTACAAGATTTGTGTGGAATGTCCAATCAAGCTAGTCATGCACTCGGTATAATGCCAGATACCTTATCATTCAACTCCCATGGGCACAAGTACTTTCGGGTGCTCCTCCCAGGACCAGATCGGGCCCTATATGCGCAGACATTTATCATGTATATTTGACATCCACTCTTGTATATATATATAGCCAATATGGAATTTCAACAATTTAAGCTTATAGACACGTAGGATAACTTGGAGAGAATGGAGTCCAAAAATACGACATTGGACATAGATAGGCGATAACAACGGTACAATCACGATGAACGATGAAATTAGGTGGAATTAGGTTCCCTTAACTCGGGTACCATGACAATTGAGGTCCACATGAACAATATATCAAAGGTAAGATACCCTCATTCTTATTATAGAATTGAGGTCTACAAGAACATCAACAAATGGCATGATATCATCATCCCATTAAGAATTCTCATGATATACTCTTTACATATCATAAGGGCCGGTATACCATGTTTCTTTAGAGTGACATGACATTCAATAGTGTAATGGGTTTTTAGGGTACAACCAGCTCAGTCGGCCTTGAGGGAATCCAAAGCTCGAGGAGTCTTACGGAGGTCTCTATGACTAACTCGCTAGTCCAAAGGAACGGAATGTCCAATGGAGAGCTTGTATGTCAATGAGAGTTGAGGGTGATCGATAAAACATCATGAAACGTGGGACTATACTCACGGAGTGGAGATATAGTGCCGATATACATATATATATAGATATACTGAAACCATCGGTTATCAGAAACAGGGTAAAAATATTTTTACAGGCAAATAACGACTTAAGTAAAGTCACTACTCAAGTAATTAACGCCTTAGATAAGGGCGTTTATCTATTTTTCCTATTTTACAGGAATTTCAATAATTCAGTATTCTACCAAAAACGCGCCTTGGTGAAGGGTGTTTATTTACAATGTGACGACGTAATCAGTGGTCGTCCATTCTTTCCTTCTATTTTTACAGAGTATATATTTTCAGAATTTTCTCAAAACACGCCCTGGACAGGGGCGTTACTTTTCAATTCACGTCCTGAACAGGGGCGTTAGTCAAGTGAGAGACGACCTATACAGGGTCGTGAATTCAAGAATTTATAATATTTCAGGAAATAAAATTCCAAGAGACAAGAGACATGATCATGACAGAAAATTAGCAGGAATTCACAGGTCGAGTCATGCAATATATATTAGATTGGATATTTCATATCTATTGAATTTTTAACGTGGATCAATTATTAATTACATGTGATTTTCATGAGATTAACGCCTACAGGGCAGGGCGTCAAATCTGAAATTGACGACCTAGTGCAGGTCGTTTCTTTAAAGTAGCGCCCTGGACACGGGCGTCTCTTGCAAAAATATTACAGAAACGTGTAGAAACCATCAGGAAACTTATATACATGACATGCATGATGTGTTACTATGAATTTAATTTGTTTGGGCTACGTTGCTTGAGAAAACCTACCTTATAGTTGATTTGAACGGACGCAGGTTCTGTGAAGAAAGAACGATACTCTATTTTATAAACAGAGTCTTTTGAAGCTTTCGATCTTAATAGCAGTAGCAAGGGTAGTAAGAGGTTGCAGATGAAGAACCCACAATTCTTCAATCAACCGGGTTCACTTCTACAGACAACCTGTAGAGACAGAAGAAACGAAGAAGAAGATATTAAAATCTTCTTATACGTAACCGAAAGCAAGGGGAAAGAACTTACTTGTTCTTCGGAAGACAGAAGCTTTCAACCTGTAATAACTCTAAGTAGATGAAGAATCATCAGTATTCTTCACAAATTCGATAGACAGAGTAAAGAAAAAGAACATGCTGTTCTTTACGTACCTTAGAAGAGTTCGAACGTCAAATAGCGTTCTCGGTTCAAGCAGTAGGTTATTTATAGGATTTCTAGAATCCTAATAGAGTTAGTGTTTGATGGGAAGTAATACTTCCATATTAGAGTTATTACTATATTCGAACTCTTTCTCATAGTTATCAACTTACCCTGGATAGACTCCTGGGTCGAACGAAACTCGAATTGAATTAACGACCTAGGTCAGGGCGTCGAATTTAAATTGACGCCTTGTCAAGCATCGTTTCTTGTTGAAACGCGTCCACGCAAGGGACGTTACGCTAACTTGCCCTTTTTTATTTATTTTGGTTGTTTGAAATTTGACGCCTTGATGTGTGGGCGTCCTTTCTTCAAAACACGCCTTAGGTAAGGGCGTTTTATTGTAAAGTAGCGCCTATATCTGAGGCGTTATTTTCATCAGGGTTTAATTATTTTTATTCCAAGCTCTTTCGTTTATTTACTAAATCTTTTAATCTATTTTGATTTATTTATTCCTTTTAAATTTTATCAGGGTTGCTACACCCTCCCCCACTTAAAAAGAATTTGGTCCCCAAATTCCATATCATACATTTACATATGGAGAGTGTAGAGTATGTACCTTCTAAAATAAGTCTGGAAATTGTTTCCTCATAGATTCCTCGGTCTCCCATGTAGCTTCATGTTCTGAATTCTTATTCCATTGTACTTTTAGCATGGGAATAACCTTATTCCTTAGGGTACGTACTTCTCAATCTAAGATCTTCATAGGCTTCTATTCATACGTGAGATCCTTCTGGATTACTAGGTCTCCATGTTCGATAATATGTGATGGATCATGCACATACTTCTTCAACATAGATATGTGGAACACATTATGTACTTCGGACAATTGAGGTGGCAATGCGATGCGATAAGCAACCTCGCCAACTCTTTCTAGTATCTCAAAAGGTCCGATAAATCTTGGTGTAAGCTTGCCTTTAACACCAAATCTTCGTATTCCACGTCCAGGCGATATCTTGAGAAATTCATGATCTCCAATTTGGAATTCGAGATCTCTTCTTCTTGTGTCAGCATAAGCCTTTTGTCTAGACTGAGCAACTTGCAGTCTTTCTTTGATCAATTGTATCTTCTCGGTAGTGTCCCTTACCATTTCTGGACCTAACAGTTGTTTCTCTCCAACTTCGTCCCAGCATAAGGGTGATCGACAACTCCTTCCGTATAAGGCTTCAAAAGGTGCCAGTTGTATACTTGCCTGGTAGCTATTATTGTATGCAAATTCAACCAGAGGCAAGTGATCATGCCAGTTTCCATCAAAATCAGTAATGCATGCTCTTAGCATATCTTCGACTATTTGATTGGTTCTCTCGGTTTGACCATCCGTTTGAGGATGAAAGGCTGTACTAAAGTTACGTCTCGTCCCCAACGAATGTTTTAGTCTCTTCCAAAAATGAGAAGTAAAACGGGGATCTCTGTCAGACACGATTGAAACAGGAATACTATGTAATCTGACTATTTCCTTGATGTATAATGCAGCTAAGACATCAACTGACCATCGACTCTTGATTGGCAAGAAATGCGCTGATTTAGTCAATCGATCAATGATAACCCATATTCCATCATGTCCTCTTTTTAATTTAGATAAACCCATGATGAAATCCATACCAATATCCTCCCACTTCCATTTAGGGATATCTAGAGGATGTAGCTTTCCAGCAGGCTTTTGATGTTCCGCCTTGACTTGTTGGCATGTGAGACAACGTGATACATAGTCTGCTATTTCCCTTTTCATGTTGGGCCACCAAAAATTTCTTTTCACATCTTGGTACATCTTGGTAGATCCAGGATGAATCGTATACCTTGACCTATGAGCTTCATCTAAGACCTTCTTCTTCAATTCTGGGCAGTCCGGTATACAAGTTCTATTCTTGAACATTAATCTTCCATCAGAAGCTAATTGGAAATCCGATTGTCCTTCTAATCTGCCCTTGATTTCTACTAATGTAGGATCATCATTCTGAAGTGCTTGTATTTCAGACAATAAATCTGACTGTATGCTTACATGAGATAATGTGACACATCTAGGGTCCGTGTCCATGCTTATATTGAGTTCAGAGAATTATTCCAGCAATTTCCATTCTTGAATCAGACAATTGGCTAACAGTGCTCTCGGCTTTCGACTAAGGGCATCTGCTACATGATTACCCTTTCCGGGATGATATTGTATATTGAAGTCGAAGTCCTTGAGATATTCCAGCCATCGTCTTTGCCTCATATTTAACTCCTTCTGTGAGAAAAGATATTTGAGACTCTTGTGATCGGAGTATACAGTAAACTGTACTCCATAAAGATAATGTCTCCATATTTTGAGTGCAAATACTACCGCGGCCAATTCTAAGTCATGGACGGGGTAGTTCTCTTCATGCTTCTTTAATTGACGAGAAGAGTAGGCTATAACCTTCCCTTGTTGCATTAGAACACACCCGAGGTCAATGCCAGAAGCATCAGTGTATACCTCGAACTTTTCTCCTTCAATTGGCAATGCTAAGATAGGAGCTGTAGTAAGATGATCCTTGAGAGTTTGGAAGCTTCTCTCACATTCCTCATCCCATTCATAACGGATCTCCTTGCGAGTTAACCTCGTAAGTGGCACGGCGATTTTAGAGAAATCCTTGATGAATCGCCTGTAATAGCCGGCAAGACCTAAGAAACTTCGGATCTCGCTAGCATTGGTCGGTCTTTCCCAGTTCCTTACAGCTTCAACCTTTGATGGGTCTACAGATAAGCCATCCTTTGATATAACATGTCCGAGAAAAGTCACTTCTTCAAGCAAGAATTCACACTTACTAAGTTTTGCATATAATTGGTTTGTCCTCAATATTTGTAATGCAATCCTCAAATGTTCCTCATGCTCTTCCTTGGTCTTGGAATAAATCAATATATCATCAATAAAGACCACCACGAATTGATCTAAATAAGGCCTGAATATACTATTCATTAACTGCATAAAGGCAGCAGGGACATTCGTTAGTCCGAAAGGCATAACAACAAATTCATAATGGCCATACCTGCTTCTGAACGCAGTCTTATGAATGTCATCATCCTTGATTCTTAATTGATGATATCCTGACCTGAGATCAATCTTGGAAAAGTACTTGGATCCTGATATTTGATCAAATAATTCATCGATTCTTGGCAGTGGATACTTGTTCTTGATAGTGAGATGATTCAACTGTCGATAGTCGATGCATAATCTCATGGATCCATCTTTCTTCTTTACAAATAGTACAGGCGCTCCCCACGGGAAAGTACTTGGTCTAATGAATCCTTTCTTAATGAGTTCCATCAATTGCTCCTTTAATTCCTTGAGGTCAGCAGGTGACATCCTATAAGGTGCCTTTGAAATCGGACCAGCACCAGGGATTAAGTCAATGGTGAAGGCCACTTCTCTTTGCGGGGGTAATCCCGGCAAATCTTCCGGAAACACGTCCGGAAATTCTTGCACTACTGGAATGTCTTCTAGCTTAATCTCCTTAGCTTCTTTAACTGTGACAAATGCGAGGAAAGATGCACATCCTTTCCTGATGAGCTTGCTAGCTCGGAGAGCTGAAATAATAGGGGATTTGCTCCGACTCTTGGGGCTAGTAAATATTAGTTCTGGAAATTCCTTGAATGTAACCTTACTATTGCGGCAATCAACCGTTGCCTGATACTTGGATAACCAATCTGTCCCTAGTATAACATCATACTCTTTCAGATCTAAACATATGAGATCAATAGGGAGATTTCTACCCTGAACCAATACTTCGCAGTTTTGGTAATGATGTGTAATATCAGTTTCATCATCCAGAGGAGTAGACAAAACTAACTTTATCCATTCCGGTTCTAGGGGTAATGGGTCAGCAAACTTCTTAGAAACAATATAATGCGATGCACCAGTATCAATTAAGACATATGCATTCCTGGAACAAACTTTCAATGTACCTTCCACTAAGCCGCCTCCTTCTACTTGCTCGGTCTCCTTGATTGCATGAAGACGAGCATTCTTGGTTACTGGGCGCCTTCCGTCAACGGCTTGATCGTTAAGTAATAGGCAATCGGGAATCCGATGCTCACGACTCCCACAACGGAGACATGCTCCTAGTTTCCTCCAGCATTCTTCTGCTCTATGACCCGCTTTATCACAATGTTTGCACACTGTATTTAGAGAGGTAGTGGTGATAGAGAAGGGCTTGGTCTTCTTGAACTTTTGCTCTTGCGAGGGAATACGTCTATTGCTAGGCCTCTTCTTGAAGTTGGGTTTAAAGGAACCCGAACCTGTAACTTGTTCCTTCTTATCCTTACCACGAATCCTATCAGACAGTTCCGTGGCATCTTCTAATAGTTGAGCTCGGCGTACTATCTCCGAGTAGACTTGAATGTCCATCGGCGCCAGTTGAGTAATAGCTTGGGGCCTGAGCCCATTAAGAAACCTCCTAGCTTTCATTTTCTCGGTGCTAACTAGATGCTTGGCATACCGAGACAATCTAGAGAATTGGGCCTCATACTCGGCCACTGACAAAGATCGTTGCTTTAATACAGCAAATTCTGCAGCCTTCTTTTCCTGAACTCGGTCCGAGAAATATTTTACGTTGAAGTGTTCAACGAATTTCTTTCACGAAACCTGATCTTGATTTATAGTAGCCTCTATTGATTCCCACCAGCATCTAGCATCCCTTTCTAACTGAAAAGTAGCTAATAAAACTTTATCCTGATCCGTGCATTGCATAACACGGAATATACGTTCTATCTCCCTAATCCAGTGTTCAGCGTCATCTGGATCAGTAGAACCCGTGAACTTGGGTGGGTTCATGTTCTTGAAAGTCTGGTGGAGACTTCCTGCTCGTTGTCCACCTCCTTGTGCTACTTGTTGCAGCACTTGAGTCATGCCTTGCAGTGTACGCTGCATGTTGCGCCATTGAGCACGTTCGGTAGCCATTATCCTACAATTATAATAACTAGATTAATACGTGATTTGTATCTTAAAGACTAGTATTCTATGTTAACTTTAACCCTTGGTTCTACCCAATCTCACTGGTTAAAGGGTTAAAACCTATCCTTGGACTTGGGTTTTCCTAGGAATTGAATACCCTAGGCTCTGATACCACAAAAACTGTCACGCCCCGAGCGTGGAAGATACTCGGATATGCGCGACGAGTTTATATCAATCATGTCAATAAGAGTAGTAGTGTATTCGACACCAAAACAGAGATGCGCAAAAGTAAAGATAACCCAATCCTTTATTTCATAATGGATAGACTATTACAAATCTAATACTCTATTCAATTAAAAAGGAAAAGTACATAGTTGACTCAAGAAAATAGGAAAAAGACTAGATGACACTTGGAGAAGTTCTATCTCTTTCACTCTTGACCATTCCCATCCGATTGACTTCCCTCGTCGTCGGAATTACCTGAAAAGTAGAGAACACACGGAGTGAGCGAACGCTCAGTAGGAATTTATATCTCAAGCGCTAGCAAGGGGTTTAAATAATTACATCTTTCATGTATGTACTGTAGCTATGCATGCTCGTATAAAACGACAAGGTAGAGAGAGAATTTATCAATAAGACAGCAAGATGAACTAGTCATGAGCTTTCAAGAAAAGATAACAAGATATTCAAGTAAGTACTTTTTAGCAAGTCATGTCAAGAACTTTGGCCATCATGTATCAAGCAAGCAAGTAATTACCCTTTCTTGGGTCACGCAATTCATGTCATGTCAAGTACGAGTCAAGTACAAGATTTGTGTGGAATGTCCAATCAAGCTAGTCATGCACTCGGTATAATGCCAGATACCTTATCATTCAACTCCCATGGGCACAAGTACTTTCGGGTGCTCCTCCCAGGACCAGATCGGGCCCTATATGCGCAGGCATTTATCATGTATATTTGACATCCACTCTTGTATATATATATAGCCAATATGGAATTTCAACAATTTAAGCTTGTAGACACGTAGGATAACTTGGAGAGAATGGAGTCCAAAAATACGACATTGGACATAGATAGGCGATAACAACGGTACAATCACGATGAACGATGAAACTAGGTGGAATTAGGTTCCCTTAACTCGGGTACCATGACAATTGAGATCCACATGAACAATATATCAAAGGTAAGATACCCTCATTCTTATTATAGAATTGAGGTCTACAAGAACATCAACAAATGGCATGATATCATCATCCCATTAAGAATTCTCATGATATACTCTTTGCATCTCATAAGGGCCAGTATACCATGTTTCTTTAGAGTGACATGGCATTCAATAGTGTAATGGGTTTTTAGGGTACAACCAGCTCAGTCGGCCTTGAGGGAATCCAAGGCTCGAGGAGTCTTACGGAGGTCTCTATGACTAACTCGCTAGTCCAAAGGAACGGAATGTCCAATGGAGAGCTTGTATGTCAATGAGAGTTGAGGGTGATCGATAAAATATCATGAAACGTGGGACTATACTCACGGAGTGGAGATATAGTGCCGATATACATATATATATAGATATACTGAAACCATCGGTTATCAGAAATAGGGTAAAAACATTTTTACAGGCAAATAACGACTTAAGTAAAGTCACTACTCAAGTAATTAACGCCTTAGATAAGGGCGTTTATCTATTTTTCCTATTTTGGAGGAATTTCAATAATTCAGTATTCTACCAAAAACGTGCCTTGGTGAAGGGCGTTTATTTACAATGTGACGACGTAATCAGTGGTCGTCCATTCTTTCCTTCTATTTTTACAGAGTATATATTTTCAGAATTTTCTCAAAACACGCCCTGGACAGGGGCGTTACTTTTCAATTCACGTCCTGAACAGGGGCGTTAGTCAAGTGAGAGACGACCTATACAGGGTCGTGAATTCAAGAATTTACAATATTTCAGGAAATAAAATTCCAAGAGACAAGAGACATGATCATGACAGAAAATTAGCAGGAATTCACAGGTCGAGTCATGCAATATATATTAGATTGGATATTTCATATCTATTGAATTTTTAACGTGGATCAATTATTAATTACATGTGATTTTTATGAGATTAACGCCTACAGGGCAGGGTGTCAAATCTGAAATTGACGACGTAGTGCAGGTCGTTTCTTTAAAGTAGCGCCCTGGACACGGGCGTCTCTTGCAAAAATATTATAGAAACGTGTAGAAACCATCAGGAAACTTATATACATGACATGCATGATGTGTTACTATGAATTTAATTTGTTTGGGCTACGTTGCTTGAGAAAACCTACCTTATAGTTGATTTGAACGGACGCAGGTTCTGTGAAGAAAGAACGATACTCTGTTTTATAAACAGAGTCTTTTGAAGCTTTCGATCTTAATAGCAGTAGCAAGGGTAGTAAGAGGTTGCAGATGAAGAACCCACAATTCTTCAATCAACCGGGTTCACTTCTACAGACAACCTGTAGAGACAGAAGAAACGAAGAAGAAGATATTAAAATCTTCTTATACGTAACCGAAAGCAAGGGGAAAGAACTTACTTGTTCTTCGGAAGACAGAAGCTTTCAACCTGTAATAACTCTAAGTAGATGAAGAATCATCAGTATTCTTCACAAATTCGATAGACAGAGTAAAGAAAAAGAACATGCTGTTCTTTACGTACCTTAGAAGAGTCCGAACGCCAAATAGCGTTCTCGGTTCAAGCAGTAGGTTATTTATAGGATTTCTAGAATCTTAATAGAGTTAGTGTTTGATGGGAAGTAATACTTCCATATTAGAGTTATTACTACATTCGAACTCTTTCTCATAGTTATCAACTTACCCTGGATAGACTCCTGGGTCGAACGAAACTCGAACTGAATTAACGACCTAGGTCAGGGCGTCGAATTTAAATTGACGCCTTGTCAAGCGTCGTTTCTTGTTGAAATGCGTCCACGCAAGGGACGTTACGCTAACTTGCCCTTTTTTATTTATTTTGGTCGTTTGAAATTTGACGCCTTGATGTGTGGGCATCCTTTCTTCAAAACACGCCTTAGGTAATGGCGTTTTATTATAAAGTAGCGCCTATATCTGAGGCGTTATTTTCATCAGGGTTTAATTATTTTTATTCCAAGCTCTTTCGTTTATTTACTAAATCTTTTAATCTATTTTGATTTATTTATTCCTTCTAAATTTTATCAGGGTTGCTACATTCCTCCCCTAGAGACGTGTGCCATGAATTCTTCCGGTGGTGTCCTGTGGCTCTGTGGTAAGGGCGGAATTGGGATTGGCAGGTGTAACGACCCGAAATCCGAACACCGGGAAGGCCCGATAGCCCGAATCTCGAACCGCCACCCACAAGCCCGAAGACTCGGAAGGGTTGAAAGGATGGTGTGGAGATACACAAGAATCTAAAATAGATACAGAGTTACGCAGTTTAAATAAATTAAGCAGGAAGCAATAATTAACATTAATTAAATTACATGGTCCACAAAATAACAACAGTCTAAAAAAGACCGTAGACTAAAAAGACAGTAGTCCACAACTAATACGGTCCAAAGAAAAGTACAACTACACGGGGCATACCCTGGCCTGGCAACTGGCAACTAACCCTGGGCACCTGAACCACGTGGAGCCTCTGAAGCGCTCCCCTGAAGCCTCGTCTCACCTAAAACACGGTGAAAATACGCAGGGAATGAGCCTCAAAACACAAGGCTCAGTAGGGATCATCCGGTCCCCACCTCGCAAACCGAGAAACTGCACGGAAAGTAATTACCAGCTACTACAACGGCTAGTACTGAACACACGGCACAAAAATCGAGACAACTCGTCAAAAGTCAAAAAAAACCCAAGAGTCACTACCAGACAAAGACAGGAGTATCAACCCACTAGAAGCAAGGCCGGATGCGTCCACTGACGACTTAAACCGCGCCTCGGGTGTCCCCCTCGACCCCCGGTGGAACAGGGACACCGTACTAGTAACCACAGAACAAGTGACTAGCTGGGGTCGCGCTCGTCAGTCGGGTCCAACCGCCCCCAACCACGTGTGCACACACAGACCGCGCGTCCCTGGTCTAGCCCTCTGACTGGTTTTCCCCTCAGTCAGACTCTGGCTGCAAGACGTGGGGCCCAACGGAAACCAGTCTAAAAATCGTCTCTCGGGGTAGCCTCATCACCACTCTTGGTGGGACCACTCGCGTGTCGGAAGGCTACGACTAGTGGAGGGTCACTGAAGGAGTAGACTCTCTAGTCAACGGAAAACAACGTCTAAACCGGACAAAGTACAAGGGCCGCTCCTCCTACCGACACCGACTCACGACGACACAAGCTGAGAACACCAACTCTCGAGATCCCATGGCACGCTCACGTGTGGCCCCCACATGATGCCCGGCATCAGTCAGACCACGGGTAAGCATGCGGACGAGATCCACTAACCTGGGACTCAAATCGGCAAAACATAACTCCGGTCGGACATGGATCTCTGGCGGTCCAGAATTAGGCCGCCACAAGGACTGTAGCGGTCCAACAATGGGCCGCCACACCCTAGGTTGCGAAGGAAATGGCAGTCCTACCTTGGTCCGCCAGAAGGATGTGGCGGGCGTACCTTCGGCCGCCACACACCCAAAAATTTCCAATGGTCGAAAACCAACGGTCGGAAATCAACGGTCAACTCTCCCTCTGGCGGTCTGACCCTCGGCCGCCACATCTTCTGGCGGTCTATCATGCAGCCGCCAGAAGACATGGGGACCTGTCGAAAAAATAGTGCCCGATGGCGCACCCACCTTGCGCCGCCACAGGCTCTGGCGCACCTACCCTGGGCCGCCAAAGTCTCTGGCGGTCTCTAGAACGACCGCCAAATTATCCCGAGAACGGGCCGGCGAGAACAAACCCAAAAACTCGTTCCACACCCCGATCATCCACGGATGAGGGGGAAAACAAGGGGGAGCTCCCCTATGGCCCCTAGCATGCATCTACGCCCTCGAATCGGTCCGAAACACGACGAAACGGTAGATCGGCACACAACCCCCAAAACATGGATTTTGCCCTACCCGGCTAAAAAATGCCCCTCTCGACCTCTCCTCAGCCTACAAATCACGGGGGACGACGGGATGAGCATGGGGATTTGTCTTCCTACCTCAATGGAGCACGAGCTCTGTCGAAACGCCGCCGAACGGGAAGAAGAAGCTTTTAGAACCCTCGTTCCTTCACGAAATCCCACGAGCCACACACCGCCACGATTGCCTCGCCGCCGCCGTCGCCGCCACGCCATCACCTCACTGTCATCTTTAGTCGGGTAGGGGCGCCGCCGCGATCACGCTGGACGAAGAGAGAGAGGAAGGGGGTGGTCGCTCACGGGAGGAAGAAGGAAGAGGAAGAAAGAGAAAGGGAAAGGAAAAAGGAAAAAGAAATGGGGTTATATAGAAAATCCGAATTTTTTGAAAAATACTGAAAAATAGGAAAATATACCGCCACTATCGTTGGAACGCGCTGATCGCTGTGGTACCATTCCTGAGTAGGTGAACGACCCGGTTCACCCGCTACGGGGTTCCGTAGGTCCTATCAGGGAAAAATACGGAAAATCGCGGAACACGTTCCGGGACCTCCGAAACTGATCCGAATCGCACGGATCCGAACCCGAAAGATGTCTGAAAGATAACCCCAGGCAAAATGAGAACAAAATCTCCGAGAAAATAGATCCGAGACCCAAGAAGAGGGATCCGAAGGGTCCGGGATATTACAGCCCTCTCCCCTTAAACAAATTTCATCCTCGAAATTTAAAACAAAGCACAGGGGAAAAAAGGGGTACTCACTCGAACAAAAAGGGGAACTGTTGACGCATCTCGTCCTCACGCTCCCAAGAAGCCTCACCACCAGAGTGCCACTGCCACACCACCTTAACCAGAGGGATAACCTTGTTCCGCAGGTGCTGCTCTCGCCGATCCTCAATACGGATAGGGAATTCCAGTAGAGACAGATCGGGAGTCACCTCGGGCCAAGCCGAGTCCTCCAACACATGAGAAACATCGGGCATATACTTCCTCAACATCGAGACATGGAATACGTTATGCATCGCTGCAAACTCAGGAGGTAGCTGCAACCGATAAGCAACCTCGCCGATGCGCTCCACGATGAGGAAAGGACCAACATAGCAGGGACTCAACTTCCCACGCTGTCCAAATCTCATCACTCCCTTCATGGGAGAAACCCTTAGAAATACACGGTCACCGACCGCAAAATAGAGTGGCTGCCTTCTCCGATCGGCATAACTCTTCTGCCGACTCTGCGCCACCAACATGTTCTGACGGACCAGATGCACCACATCAATGCACTGCTGCACCAGCTCCGGTCCCGTTACAACACGCTCACCAACATCTGACCAATCGAGCGGAGTCCGACACGGTCGCTCGTACAACATCTCATAAGGAGCCATCCCAATGCTCGAATGATAGCCGTTGTTGTAGGCAAACTCCACCAATGGTAGATGGTGAATCCAACTCCCTTGCTATTCCAGGCAACTGGATCTCAACATAACCTCTAACGTCTGAATGGTCATCTCTGACTGACCGTCTGACTGAGGATGATACGCTGAGCTAAATGCTAACTCCGTGGCAAGAGCTCGCTGGAAACTCCTCCAGAATCCAGAAGTGAAACGCGGATCTCGATCTGACACAATGGAAAGGGGAATCTCATGCAAAGGTACGATCCACTCCACATAAAGACGAGCCAACTTGGACACACTCCAGCTGACTTTTATCGGTAACAACCGAGCCACTTTCGTCAGCCTATCCACCAGCAACCAAATACTATCCTGCCCACTCGGAGTCCTCGGCAATCCCACCACAAAATCCGTGGTCACGTGGTCCCATTTCCACGCGAGAACATCCAAGGGCTGAAGAGTACCTCCTGGTCGATGATGCTCCGCCTTCACCTGCTGACAGGTCAGGCATCTGGCCACATACTCGGCAATATCTCTCTTCATGCCTGGCCACCAGAACTGCCTCTTCAAGTTCCGATACATCTTCGTCGCACCCGGGTGCACAGTGTACCGACTCCCATGAGTCTCCCGTAACACCGCATGCCTCACCTGCTCCTCGGCTGGGACGTACAGCCTACCACGGAATCTCACAGCTCCGTCCTCGCCGTAGTCCACATCAGTCAAAGCCAAGATCCGGGGCAACTCATGGTCTGCACGCTGAGCATCTGTCACCTGGCGACGAATCATAGGTGTAACAGTCAAGCTCGCAAGAATAGCTGACCCCGGCTCCTGGGGAACCTTAAGCCTAAATGTCACAGCCGGCACCTATTCCCAGAGCCTCCACTTCCTCATCATCATGGTGTTGACAACGACCTTCCTACTCAAGGCATCGGTAACGACGTTCATCCCGCCCGGCTGATAAGACAGGGTGAAGTCATAATCCTTCATATACTCTATCCATCGCCTCTGCCTGAGGTTGAGGTCCTTCTGAGTGAACACATACCTCAAACTCTGATGGTCTGTGAACACCTCGAACTTCTCACTGTACAGATAATGCCTCCAAATCTTCAATGTAAAGATCACAGCCGCTAACTCAAGGTCATGGGTGGGATAGTTCTCCTCATGGGGCTTTAGCTGCCGAGATGCATAAGCCACCACTCTACCGTGCTGCATCAGCACAGCACCCAACCCAATCTCGGAAGCATCTATACACACCATAAAATCTCTCGATCCAGAAGGTAACACCAACACTGGTGCCGAGGTGAGCAACCTCCTAAGCTCCATAAAGCTCTGCTCACACTCACCAGTCCAGACAAACGGCACATCCTTCCGCGTAAGCCTGGTCATCGGAGCTGCAACACGAGAAAAATCCTGAATGAACCTCCGGTAATAGCCTACAAGCCCCAAGAAACTCCAAATCTCCGTCACGGACCTTGGCCTCGACCACTGCATCACTACCTCGACCTTGGCTGGATCCATGGGAATACCATCACCAGAAATCACGTGCCCCCAAAAGTACACCTCGTGAAGTCAAAACTCACACTTGCTGAGCTTAGCATATAACTGGTGATCTCGCAAAGTCTGCAACACAACCCTCAAATGATACGCATGCTCATCTGTAGGCCGCGAATAAACAAGGATGTCATCCGCAAACACGACCATGAACTGGTCCGAGTAGGGACAAAACACCCTCTTCATCAAATCCATAAATGTTGCGGGGGCATTGGTGAGCCCAAACGGCATCACCAAAAACTCATAATGCCCATATCTCGAGCTGAACGCAGTCTTCTCCCCGTCAGAGTCTCAAATCCGCAACTGATAATAATCGGACCGTAAATCAATCCGGGAGAACACCAGAGCAGACTGAAGCTGGTCGAACAAGTCATCAATTCGCGGTAACGAATACTAGTTCTTAACGGTCACCTCATTCAACTGCTGGTAGTCAATGCACAACCTCAAACTACCGTCCTTCTTCTTCACGAACAACACTGGCGCACCCCAAGGGGAAAAGCTAGGACGAATATACCCCTTGGTCAGCAACTCCTGCAACTGCGCCATCAACTCTCTCAACTCAGCGGGAGCCATACGGTAAGGAGCCTTCGACAAAGGTCCCGTACCAGGCACAATCTCGATCACAAAATCAATCTCCCGCTAGGGAGGCAATCTAGGTAGGTCCTCGGGAAAAACATCGGAAAACTCACACACCACCGGAATGTTCTCCACATCCGGCTCTGACTGGTCCACCACGACCACAGAAGCGAGAAAACCCTGACAACCCGCATCAAGCAAACGACGAGTCCTAATAGCCGAAATAAGAAAGCAGGAAGAGGAAGACCTAATATCTTGGAAATAGAAGGTGGGTCCATAAAGCCGTCGGAAATAAACCCTCTTCGAGCCACAATCCACCAAAGTATGATGTGCCTCGAGCCAATCCATGCCCAAAATCACATCAAAGTCCTGAAGTGACAATGCATAAAACCTGGCTGACAAACTCCGCCCTTCAACCCACACAGGAACCTCATCAAAACAATAAGGAGTGATCATAAAATCACCTGAAGGTAACTCCACTGCCAAATCACAGGACAATTGGGTCACCGGCTCCTCAATACTTAGCATGAAATCCTCCGAAATAAATGAATGAGATGCACCAGAATCAAACAAAACTCGAGCCGCACAACCCAAAATCTGAACGGTACCTTCCACGAGCTGTGACGCCACTGCCTCTGCCCTGGTCATGTGTGTAATCTGGCCTCAGGATCTCTGCTTGCCTCCCACACTGGCTGACCTGGGTAGCGGCGGATACTATCCCTGCTGCTGCTGCTACTGCCTCTACTGCTGAGGGTACTGCTGATGCGGCCTCTGAGGACAGTCATGCACCATATGCCCTGGTTGGTCACACCTGAAACAAATCACCGACGCTGTGCACTGCCTGCCTGGATGCGACTCGCCACATCGGGGACACGCTCCCCGCGATCCACCCACTGATCCCTGACGCTGAAAAGGGACCGGCTGCTGCACACTGCCCGAAGACACCTGCCTCTGATCCTTGCGCTTCTTACCAAAGCCCTTCTTGAGAAACTTCTTGAACTTGGAGCCAAAAGATGCAGGTCCTACCGCTGACGCTACAGGTGTCGACGCTCCCGAACTACCCACAGTATGTCGAAAAGTACTCTGCTGCTGGGTAGCCATGTGCTGACTACGGCCTGACTGGGACTGCCCCTGGCCTCCCGGTCCTCGGACCTTCTGCATATCCAGCTCCAAAGATGCCGCCACACGAGACGCTGTCTCCAAATCGAGAGCAGCGTTCGCCATCAAGAGGTGCCTCAGCTCCTGCCTCAAACCCTGAACGAACTGCTCGGTCTTCACTCCCTCATGCTCCTTGATATGGGGAGCATAACGGCCTAACTCCATAAACCGAGCCCTGTACTGCAACACTGACATGTCGCCCTAAACCAGCTCCAAAAATTGACGCATCTTCTGCGTACCAACATAGGATGGGCAGAAAGTACGCTCGAAGACCGTAACAAAGTCCTTCCACACGATCTCCTGAAGGGGACGAGACCGAAAGGACGTCTTCCACTCCGAAGACTACCAATCTTGAGCCGTACCCTGCAATTGGTTATAGGCCAACATCACCATGTCCTCCTCAGCACAGCGCATGGAACTGAACACTCTCTCCATCTCATCAAGCCATCGCTTGGCCACATCGGGATCTGGCTGGCCCTCGTAATAGGGTGGGTGAAACTACAAGAAGTCCCTCACAGCACGGCTGGGTCCACCCCGAGCCGACGAGCCCTCACCAGGATCACCGCCAAACTGCTGAGCCATGGCCTGAAACATACTCCGAAAGAAATCCTCGGCCCCCGAAACTCTCGCTGCATCCCCTGCATGGTTGGTAACTGGTGGCACTATGCTCTGCTCCTCCTACTCCTATGCCGACTGTCCCTGCTGAGAGCAAGTCCTCCGCCTCGACGCCATACTCGCCAACTGTAAAAAGGCAGAAGACACGAGAAACGGTGAAATCAATAAAACATGCGATGCCCTAAGCCAGTGCCGAATGTACATCATCATTGTGGACTAGTGGACCACTCCAACTATTTACGATTCTCATATATATCCACAACCGTGCTCTGATACCAGCTGTAACGACCCGAAATCCGAACACCGGGAAGGCCCGATAGCCCGAATCTCGAACCGCCACCCACGAGCCCGAAGACTCGGAAGGGTTTAAAGGATGGTGTGGAGATACACAAGAATATAAAATAATTACAAAGTTACGCAGTTTAAATGAATTAAGCAGGAAGCAATAATTAACATTAATTAAATTACATGGTCCATAAAATAATAGCAGTCTAAAAATGACCGTAGTCTAAAAAGATAGTAGTCCACAACTAGTACGGTCCAAAGAAAAGTACAACTACACGGGGCATACCCCGGCCTGGCAACTAACCTTGGGCACCTGAACCACGTGGAGCCTCTGAAGCGCTCCCCTGAAGTCTCGTCTCACTTGAAACATGGTGAAAACACGCAGGGAATGAGCCTCAAAACACAAGGCTTAGTAGGGATCATCCGGTTCCCACCTCGCAAACTGAGAAACTGCGCGGAAAGTAACTACCAGCTACAATAACGGCTAGTACCGAACACACGGCACAAAAATTGAGACAACTCGTCAAAAGTCAAAGAAAACCCAAGAGTCACTACCAGACAAAGACAGGAGTACCAACCCACTAGAAGCAAGGCCGGATGCGTCCACTGACGACTTAAACCGTGCCTCGGGTGTCCCCCTCGACCCCTCGAGGGGGACACTGTACTAGTAACCATAGAACAAGTGACTAGCTGGGGTCGCGCTCATCAGTGCGGGTCCAACCGCCCCCAACCACGTGTGCACACACAGACCGCGCGTCCCTGGTCTGGCCCTCTGACTGGTTTTCCCCTCAGCTGGACTCTGGCTGCAAGACGTGGGGCCCAACGGAAACCAGTCTAAAAACCGTCTCTCGGGGTAGCCTCGCCACCACTCCCTGGTGGGACCACTGGCATGTCAGAAGGTTACGACTAGTGGAGGGTCACTGAAGGAGTAGACTCTCTAGTCAACGGAAAATGACGTCTAAATCGGATAAAGTACAAGGGCCGCTCCGTGTACCGACACCGACTCACGGCGACACAAGCCGAGAACACCAACTCCCGGGATCCCACGGCACCCTCACGTGTGGCCCCCACATGATGCCCGGCATCAGTCAGATTACGGGTAAGCACGTGGATCGAGATCCACTAACCCGGGACTTGAATCGATAAAACATAACTCCGGTCGAGCATAGATCTCTGGCGGTCCACCTTTGGGCCGCCACAGAGTCTGACGGTCCAGAATTGGGCCGCCACAGGGACTGTAGCGGTCCAACAATGGGCCGCCACACCCTGGGTTGCGAAGGAAATGGCGATCCTACCTCGGTCCGCTACAAGGATGTGGCGGGCGTACCTTCGGCCGCCACACACCCAAAAATTCCCAACGGTTGAAAACCAACGGTCGAAAATCAACGGTCAACTCGTCCTCTGGCGGTCTGACCCTCAGCCGCCACATCTTCTGGCAATCTATCGTGCAGCCGCCATAAGACATGGGGACCTGCCGACAAAACAGTGCCCTGTGGCGCACCCACCTTGGGCCGCCACAGGCTCTGGCTTACCTACCCTGGGCCGCCAAAGTCTCTGGCGGTCTCTGGAAGGACCGCCAAATCGTCCCGAGAACGGGCCGGCGGGAACAAACCCAAAAACTCGTTCCACGCTCCGATCATCCACGGATGAGGGGGAAAATAAGGGGGAAGCTCCCCTATAGCCCCCAGCATGCATCTACGCCCTCGAATCGGTCCGAAACGCGACGAAGCGGTAAATCAGCACACAACCCCCAAAACATGGATTTTGCCCTACCCGGCTCAAAAACGCCCCTCTCGATCTCTCCTCGGCCTACAAATCACGGGGGACGACGGGATGAGCATGGGGATTTATCTCCCTACCTCAATGGAGCACGAGCTCTACCGAAACGCCGCCGAACGCGAAGAAGAAGCTTTTAGAACCCTCGTTCCTTCACGAAATCCCACGAGCCACACGTCGCCACGATCGCCTCGCCGCCGCCGTCGCCGCCACGCTGTCACCTCACTATCGTCTGTAGTCGGGGAGGGGTGCCGCCGCGGTCACGTTGGACGAAGAGAGAGAGGAAGGGGGTGGTCGCTCATAGGATGAAGAAGGAAGAGGAAGAAAGGGAAAGGGAAAGAAAAAAGGAAAAAGAAATAGGGTTATATAGAAAATCTAGATTTTTTGAAAAATATCGAAAAATAGGAAAATATACCGCCGTGATCGTTTGAATGCGATGATCGCTGTGGTACCATTCCTGAGTAGGTGAACGACTCGGTTCACCCGCTATGGGGTTCCGTAGGTCCTGTCAGGGAAAAACACGGGAAACCGCGGAACACATTCCCGGACCTCCGAAACTGATCCGAATCGCACGGATCCGAACCCGAAAGATGTCCAAAAGATAACCCCGGGCAAAATGAGAACAAAATCTCTGAGAAAATAGATCCGAGACCCAAGAAGAGGGATCCGAAGGGTCCGGGATATTACAGTAGGTGTCCACTTGGATTAATTGAGACGAAGGTTTCGATGAGACAAGACGGAAGAGTGACTCCTGTGGGCTGAGGCCTTTGGATAAGATTGGCGTCGGAATGGTGGTCCTTGATGGGACGTTGGTGTCGCAATGGTTATCCCTGGTTTGGTGACCAGCATGTGATGGTTTCTCTGCAAGTCTGAGCCGAGTGAGGTGATGACCGAAGACACCAAGATCTTGTCATTTGGTTTCATCGTGCTCCCCGAGAGGGTCGAGTTGGCGCGATGATTGAGATCGGATGCGGTGTCCGAGAGGAGTTCAACTCGAGATGTGATAATTGTCTGTGTGTGAGTCAGCGGACGGCCTGTTATGAGTTGGATCGTGCCTACTGGGCCGGTGGAGGTTTCCCATTGATGAGCAGCTGGTGATCAGCGTGTGGTCTTTCACAGACAGAAGATGTTGCTGGTTGCGCATCGAGATTGGTGTGCTTTTCGGATGAGATCTAGGCTTTGTCGAAGTTTGAGTTCTGACAGAGTTGGTCCCGTGCTGTTGTGAGCTGATGGAGGCTCTGTATTGGTTGTTCCCTTGAGAAGGGAGTGCGACCTGTCAGCTGGTTGTGAAGCTGATGTGTATTGTCTGCCGACCATAGGATGGATCGGTAGCTATTTCTTGTGACGAGGACTGTGTCTCCTCGGTGGGCGAGATGGTGGCAGCGGTGCCATGATTGGTCTTCCTTGTGACTGAGGTGATGCCGGACTGTGTCCTTCGGTGTGTGCCTGCTCTGATGGCCGGTGTGCATGGAGTGCGGAGTGAGGTGCCGTTCGTGTTTGTAGTCTGGTTGCGTCCCTCAGGATCGGTGCTTTCGTGAGAATCGAGATTTTCTGTGCTGGGACTCTGACAGCGTTGTCAGTTGGTTAAGGTGTTCTTCCCCTATGACTTGGTGCTAGTCTTGAATTTCGAGGATGAAATTTCTTTAAGGGGGGAGGGCTGTAATGCCCCAAATTTTTTCAGATATTTTTCGGATCATTTTAGTGGGTCTCGGAGTGTATTTTATGTTATACACGTGTTTTTCCCTGATGCGCCTTCGGAACTCTGTGCAGGGCAAACCGTGGCATTTTCTGACTTCGGGACAGTATCGGTGCGTTGTGCTCCTTCTGTGGATCGCAGAGGTAATTTTTCATAATTTTCTGAATTTCTGCAATTTTTGGGCTTTTCTATATATTAACCCTTTAACCTCTCTGTCTCTCCATTCTCTCTTTCTCACTCTCTCTCATCTCATTCTCTCCCCCTCTCCCCGGGTGGCCGACCGTGGCAGAGGAGGGCGAGGCGGCGACGGCGGGAGGCGAGGAACTAGGAACGAGTCGAGGATCGAGGGCTGGTGGCGCGGTGAAGCTCGGGTGCGAGTTCGTGAACTGGCGAGGGTTTCGTGGCGATTTCTTCGCAGATCGGCGACCTCGGGGTGCGAAATCTTCGGTGGAGGTAGGGAGATGGACTCTCAGCTCGTGCACTTCCTTTCCCGCGAGTTTTGTAGGCCATGGCGCGCCGAGCGTGGGATTATTGCCGTTTTGGGGAAAAACCATAATTTTGGGGATTGAGCCGGATCTCCCATTTTTGCGGTGTTTTTAGCCGATCCAGGGGTTTAGATGCATGCTAGGGGCTTGGGGATGGATTCCCCTTTGTTTCCCCATCACCCGGGGGTGATTGGGGTGTGGAACGAGATTTTGAGATTCTTCCCGCCGGTCCCGTTCTCGGGAGGGTGTAGCGGTCCTTCTAGAGACCGCCACACCCCTGGCGGCCTAAGGTAGGCACGCCACGAGTTACTGTTTTGTTGGTAGGGCTGGCGCCGGCTGGCGGCCGCACGATAAACCGCCAACAAGGGTGGCGGTCGAACCTTCGACCGTTTCCTCTATTTTTGATCGTTGTCCCTTGGGGCGCGTGTTTTGACCGTTGGGGGTCACGTACCCTCTAGCGGTCATAGGTACGGGCGCCAGAGGGAGTGTAGCGGCCTAAGGTTGGACCATTTTTTGGGCGGGTGGCCTTTCTATAGACCTCCAGACCCAAAGTGACTCGCCTTGTAGCGGCCTAAGGTTGGGCCGCTAGAGTCGTGTGGCGG
This sequence comes from Amorphophallus konjac, assembly GCA_022559845.1. NCBI lineage: Eukaryota > Viridiplantae > Streptophyta > Magnoliopsida > Alismatales > Araceae > Amorphophallus > Amorphophallus konjac. The sequence continues at coordinate 355,367,853 of CM040121.1, forward strand.
CCCAAGAGAGGACCGCCAGGCGATTCCCGTGCTTGCTATGTCAGGTTCGCGTTGTGTTGGTCTCCGGTCGACCCGGTTGTGACCCAGTGGTTGACCTTCGGTCTCGTGAGTGTCCTGGATATCCCGTGAGTTCCGTGTCCGTGTTTCTAGGGTGTCTGGAGGTGCCGTGTTACCTTGATTAGCGTGCCCATAGGTGTGTGTTCCGGGCTTTGTGTTACATTGGATCGAGTCACTGTGTAGCGGTGTGAGTGCGGTGGGATTTCCCCGCATGTCGTGGGATTCTGCGGAAGAAGGTTCCCATGTGGGCCTCGAGTAAGGCCTTGGACTGCGAGTCCAGTCGTCCAGCTTGGAGCTGGAGGTTTCCCGCTTTTCCCAGAGATGGGGAATCGGCGTGGCGGCCTGTGAGCTACCTTGGGAATCGTGCTTTCGTGCTTTCCGCGTGGGCCGTGTGTGTGGCCTTGGACTATGAGTCCAGTCACCCAGCCTGGGGTTGGAGGTCCCTTGAGTTCCCTTTTGAGGGAATGATCTCGACGGCTCGTGGACTATCTCGGTATTCATGCTACCATGGTTTTAGACCTAGGGATTATACTAGATTAACGGCGTTGTGCCATTGCGTACGACGGTCTTGACCCCGAGTCTTGTGACTCAAGGACCGTTGGATTTAGTGAGTCTAGAGGCTAGTCCAGAGTCCAGTGGCTCGTCGCCACTTGGTCCTTCTCGACTTTCGCGCAGGGTGCGTGTGTGGTTCTCAGAGTTTCTCTTCGGAGAGTGGTCACACCAGTGACTCTCCACTAGTCGTAGTCTTCCGACACGCGAGTGGTCCCACCAGGGAGTGGTGGCGAGCCTACCCCGAGAGACGGTTTTTAGACTAGTTACCGTAGGGCCCCATGTCTTGCAGCCAGAGTCCGGCTGAGGGGAAAATCAGTCAATGGGCCAGACCTGGGACGCATGGTCTGTGTGTGCACACATGGTTGGGAGTGGTTGGACCCGCGCTGACGAGCGCGACCCCAGTTAGTCACTTGTTCTATGGTTACTTGTACGGTGTCTCAGTTCTCGCTGGGCCGGAGGGAGACACCTGAGGCGCGGTCTAAGCCGTCAGTGGACGCATCCGGCCTTGCTTCTGGTGGGCAGGTACTCCTGTCACGCGAGACGTAACTCTCCTATTTCCGGGTTCCATTTCTCGTTTGCGAGACGTGGTTTTCTAGTCCGTCCGGTGTTTCCGAGGTAGTGGCCAGGGTGCTAGTAGCTTCACTGAGGTTGCATCTTGTTAGTGTTGTGTTCGCGACGAGACGGTCGCGGCTTGACCTTGGACAGCGTGTCCAGGTTGGCCTTGTCCTGGGAGACAGGCCTCTACGGCAGGGTTGCCGTGGGTTTTAGCTCGGTGAGTGGTGTTAGTGTGGTTTGGTTCCCGATTATGAGATCGGGATTTCTCTTTCTGCTTGACCAGTACAGTAGGAGTAGTTGTAGTGCTGAGTTTTGACCGGCCACCGAGTTACTATTCCTGCTGCTAATGTTGTTATTGTAGTTACTGCTTTCCGTGCCGCCGTTGTTCTCAGTTAGGGTTCTGCGGGATCCCTATTGAGCTAGTGGCTGGAGGCTCACCCCTGTGTTTCAGGTGCGCCGGTTCTTTCTCGAGGTTCGAGGGTGCTGTTAGGAGGTTCTTAGCTGCTAGCTCGTCGGGTCGAGTGTTCACTTGGTAAGTGGTACATTTTACTGTTTTAGACTATACTTTCTGTTGGACTGGACTCTGTTGTAGTAGTTGTTTTTTTATTTCTGTTAATTGTTAAATTGTCCTACCTTATTTCCTATTTCTTTGTATCTCCACACTCCTTTTAGCCCTTCCGAGCCCTCCGGCTCGTGGGCGGCGGGACAGGATTCGAATGGTATCGGGTTCTTACCGGTATCCAGATCTTGGGTCATCACACTGAGCATCTCGACCACTTGGTAGGGGCCTTCTGTCACGCCCCGAGCCTTTATTACAGCCGAAGATTAGCTCGAGGAACGTGAACAACCGGCATGGTAAGCCTCTTGCAAGCAAGAATGATCAGAGGGCAAGACAATTACACACATAAATGCAATTGCATAATATTTACTTAATCTTTAACTTATTTTATTAATAATCAAATCAAATACTCAATTACAATCACTATTTTAACTTTCTTCATCATACTAGACTCAAGACATAAGAAAATTACATAGACTCAATCTAAACAAGTAGACTTTCTAAGTCTTCATTCATTCTTCATTCACTCTCGGACCCGCTATTTGAATATTCCGAATCCGATCTTGACTCACTTCTATCTCCTGAAAAGATTGGAAATAGGTAATGAGCACACTTACGTAGTAGGTATCTTCGCATCAACATGAAGGCACTATTAAAGTAATTAACATTTTTGCTCTAGAGGAATAAGGTAAAATCATGCGAATGCGATAAATCACAAGTAACCAAAGTAACAAGATGATCATGTAAGATAGAATGAATAAGTATGAACTGGCAAGAATGTAACAAGAATGGCCTTTCATGAACAAGAATGTACTAGCAAGTTCACATACTCATCACCCAAACATCTTTTGCTTATGAGCAAGTATTTGGTGAATTTCTGTGGAATATCATGTAACAAGCAAGAAAGTCATGTATGTGTATCGTGGATTTCACTTATTTATAGAGAAAGTACTCCCAGCGCAATGCGACGCCAGTAGCATCATACCCCATGATTTACAGTATGTTTTCAACAATCAGTCGAGGGGACTAGCATAGAGCCCTTGAACACAATCAGTGCTCGATCGCATCTTCAAGTATACATCAAGCTATTTCCACGTTTCAAGTAATAAAATATGTCCAAGAATGCAAATAAGTTCTTGATAACAATAATCAACAATGAACGCTTCAACTTAGGACATGAGATATCAAGGATGATTTAAGATGATGTCATGCTCATGAAAATAACTCGACAGCATAACGGTACATTTATTATCATTCATAATTTAAATTAAGTATCTTTAGACAATAAGTCGAGTCCTAGACCATCAATACTCCATCCAGGAACTTAGAATATCAACACTTTGGTCAAACCTCGGGTTAAATGATTTAGAACTGTGACGGTCTAATACTGGGCTGTTACATGAACATAACGGTCGAGTGTTGGGCCGTTAGAAAGGTTGAATCAAGAAGAAAATAGATATGGACTCAAATAGTGTGACGGTCATATATTGGACCGTTATATGTGCCTGACGGTCGAATATAGATCCGTTACATATCCAGAACCTGAAAACATCGATAGTGTTTTCTAACAATTGGGCTTTCACGGTACAACCAACTCGGCGTCCTAGTGAGAATCCCAGGCTCGTAGAGAATTACGGAGGTCTTGAAACAAAATTTTCTAGTCCATTGGAAGGAATATCCAATAGAGAGGTCCTCATGTTCAAGAATATGTTCCTATAGTGCAAAGTGTGAACTAATGGCCATATATCGGAATATATGCCATGTACTTAAAGAAATTGATTCTATAGAAAAGAATGTGTAACGATGTGAAACCATGATAAAAACTCTGTCATTACATCATTTAAAATCATATTGTAAATACAAAAGTATAGAGTTTAGCTTAATGAAATTAACATATGCTTGAAATAACTAGAGATACTTTTAAACATGCAATTTCTGTCATAAGTCAATTTATAATCTCAAGGTCATGAAAATAGGTTAAAACATAGCTAACTAGGCTTATTTATAAGTAAATCTGACTGGTTTCCATTCTGTCTCGGGTTGACAGAACACAGTGGTCTGACGGTCTAACATGGGGGCATTACCTTTCTGTGACGATTTATCATGGGGCCGTTACAATGTTGTAACGCTCCAGTTATGATGCGTCAGAGACAACAGAGAATTTTTAAACACAACAGAGGGTGTGACGGCTTATCGTAAGGCCGTTACAATCATGTGACGGTCCTATTTTAATCCGTCAGAGCTTCTGCTGACAATAAAGATAAGGAACTATGTCCATACAAGAAGAATCAAAATAACTAACTATTCTGGCAATGATAACGAAGTAAAGGCCATCTAGATACATAGGTAGTAATGAAATAACAAGAGATAACTTTTATCTTTAATTAGTGTTGAAGGTATGCATGAATGTATAGACTAATCCTAAAACATGAAATTCATGAAGTATAACGCATGAAATCCAAATAAACTAGAGGACTTTTATCCCTAACAATGTGTTTTTACCGTTCATGAGATAACCTACCTCTTTACTGGCTTTAAAACTTCTAATTTGAGTCTTCAACGATCGTCCCAGTTCTTCTCTTCCTGTGATTTTTCAGCAACTTCACGTTGCCCTAACTCTCCAATCTCTTGACCTAAAGATGTGAAATTTGGAGGTTAGGAAGATGGAACTAAGATGAACAAAAAGTTCTAAAGCATCTATCTCTAATTACCTCGTTTTGATGATCTAATTCCTTGATCTTCAGTGGATCTTTGCTCAGATTCCTGGGTTGCTAAGGTCGTACCAGCAACTTTGGAAGATCCTAACTCCTTGGTTACTCGACCTCCTAAGATGAAATTTTGAAAGTTGTCAGACCTTAGTATTAGAAATAAAAAGTTCCAAAGGACTTACCCGAGATTCTATCTCCTTACCTTGTTTCTTCATGAGCCAAAAGTAAGGGTCGCTTAGTTCAGAATTGGGCTCTACTTATAGGATTTTGGCTAGGGTTTGAGGATTAGATCGATTTTAGAGTCGTTAGTTGGCCAGAACCTGATCCCTAAGAGTCCCTAGTAACCTTACATATTCTTCTAATTAGGTCTCTTGTAGATAGGATCCCAAAGATCCAATCTTTTTGTTCTTTCTTCCATTCACGGAACTGACAGAGTGTAACGGTCCAAGCTGGGCGCGTTACATTACTGTGGCAGTCGCACGATAGACCGCTACATCCACTGTGCGCAGAATTCAATTTTATTCAAACTCTTTTTGTTAATTATCCACATAATTATCTATATAAGGGGTATTTATCCTTATAATTTGTGAATAGGCTAAATAACCTTCTAGAATATGGGTCAAACTTAATGGGCTTGGTCCTTGAACCTATTGGGCTTTATTTATTAAGGCTGGATTAATTGTTTAACATAATTGGGCCTTATAAAAATTTATTTAACCTAATATTCATTAATTAATTCATTTAGACCCTTAATAATTCTAGAAAATTCTTAATTATATCAGAAATATTTTATAAAAATTCTAGGGCACTACACCCTCCCCCACTTAGAAGAATTTGATCCTCAAATTCAATTCATGAATTTATGGAGAGTGTACTTACAGTTGAATAATTCCTGGAATCTTCTACGCATAGATTCTTTCGTCTCCCATGTTGCTTCGTGTGGCCATTGCTTCGTCCATTGGACTTGGACCATAAGAATAGTTTTATTCCTTAGTTGACGCACTTCTCGTTCCCGAATCCTGACCGATTTTTGCTCGTATGTCAGGTCCTTTTGGATCTCCAGATTATCATAAGTAATGACATGATGAGGATCATATACATATTTCTTCAACATGGAGACGTGAAATATGTCATGAACTCCTACTAATTGTGGAGGTAAAGCCAGTCTATAAGCCACTTCACCGACCCTTTCGAGAATTTCAAATGTGCCAATGAATCTTGGAGTTAGTTTTCCTTTAATGACAAATCTTCGAATACCACGGCCTGGAGAAACTTTCAAATATACATGATCTCCCACTTGAAACTCCAAGTCGCATCTTCGATTGTCAGCATAAGATTTCTGCCTATCTTGTGCCATCTTCATTCTTTTTTGAATGAGCTTGATCTTCTCTGTAGAATCCCTGATAAGGTCGGGGCCTAGGAATTACTTTTCCCCTACTTTGTTCCAACATATTGGTGATCTACAGCGTTTTCCATATAAAGCTTCAAAGGGCGCCATCTGTATGCTGACCTGATAACTGTTGTTGTATGCAAATTCTACTAGAGGCAAGTGATCATGCCAACTTCCTCCAAAATCAATAGCACAAGCCTTGAGCATATCTTCTACTACCTGATTTGTTCTTTCAGTCTGACCATCAGTTTGTGGGTGAAATGCTGTGCTAAAATTCAATCTAGTCCCTAGTGAATGTTGTAGGCCCTTCCATAATTATGATGTGAATCAAGGATCTCTATCAGATACAATAGTGACAGGGACGCCATGTAATTTGATAATTTCTTTCATGTATAATGCTGCTAGAATATCCACAGACCATCGACTTTTTATTGGTATGAAGTGTGCGGATTTAGTCAATCGGTCTATGATCACCCATATACCATCGTGTCCTCCTCTGGTCTTAGGTAAACCCATGATGAAATCTATCCCTATACTTTCCCATTTCCATTCGGGAATATTCAAGGGATGTAATTTACCTTCGGGTCTAAAATATTCTACTTTTACTTGTGGGCAGGTGAGACAACGGGACACGAAATCAGCTATTTCTCTCTTCATATTTGGCCACCAGAAGTTTCTTTTGAGATCTTGATACATCTTCGTACCTCCTGGATGAATGGTGTACTTGGAATTATGTGCTTCTTCTAGGATCAGTTTCTTCGTATCCTCATGATCTGGTACACACACTCGACCCTTAAATAACAAACTTCCGTCATTGGAAATAGAGAAATCCGACCTTTGTTCAATATTGGCTTTAATTTCTAGTAACACGGGATCATTATTTTGTAACTTGACCAGATATTCTATCAATGTAGGTTGAGCTCGAATATTAGCCATGAAATAATCATCTTCCTTTATGTCAATATCTAAGTTCATCTGAGCAAATTGAGGAATAAGATTAGTCATACTAATCATAAGACTTGATAACATACCCATTGATTTTCTGCCGAGTGCATCTTCTACCTCATTAGCCTTGCCAGGATGATATTAAATAGCAAAATCAAAATCCTTGAGATATTCTAACCATCTCCTCTGCCTCATATTAAGCTCCTTTTGAGAGAATAAGTATTTCAAGCTTTGTGGTCCGAGTAGACCGTGAACTTTTCTCCATAAAGATAATGACGCCAAATTTTTAAGGCAAAAATAACGGCTGTCAATTCTAAATCATGCACGGGATAATTTTCCTCGTGACGTTTCAATTATCTTGAAGAATAATAGACTACTTTTCCATCTTGCATGAGAACGCATCCTAAGCCAATGCCAGATGCATCCGTATATACTTCGAATCTACCACCTTCCACCGGTAGTGCTAAAATAGGGGCTGTACTAAGGTGATTCTTAAGAGTTTGGAAAATCTTCTCACACTCTCTTGACCAGACAAAAAGATTTTCTTTTCTTGTGAGTCTAGTTAAAGGAACAAAAATCTTTGAGAAGTCTTTAATAAACCTCCTATAATAACCAGCTAGACCCAGAAAGCTTCTTACTTCTGATATAGTCGTTGTCCGGCTCCAATTTCTGACAGCTTCGACTTTCGAAGGATGCACAACGATACCTTCCTTTGAAATAATGTGGCCTAGAAATAAAACTTCCTTGAGCCAGAATTCACATTTGTTAAGCTTGGCATAAAGTTTATGTTCTCTAAGTGTTTGCAAGGCTATCCTCAAATGTTCTTCATGTTCTTCTTTTGTCTTGTAATATATCAAGATATCATCAATGAAGACGACAATGAACTGGTCCAGATATGACTGGAAAACACTGTTCATAAGCTGCATAAATGCTGCTAGGGCATTTGTTAACTCAAACGGCATTACCACAAATTCATAGTGGCCATAACGACTTCGAAAAGCAGATTTATAAATGTCTTCTTCTTTAATTCTAAGCTGATGATAACCTGATATGAGGTCTATTTTAGAAAAATACTCTGCTCCTGAAAGCTGATCGAAGAGCTCGTCAATACGCGACAACGGATACTTATTTTTGATTGTAAGTTGATTTAGTATTAATCAAAAGGCGTTTTATTTCTGGCTCAAGTAGACACATACATCATCCAAATTTCCGTTCGTACCCACGAACCATGCAGGATCTGGACCCTCGAGAGACGGTGGTAGATGGCGGGACCAGCACCACAATCCTGATGTAAAACGGCGGTAGGAGGTAACCACAACATATGCGGCTAACAAATAGGGGAAAAAAGAAAAAAGAAAAAGAGGGCATGCAACCTACTACTATACATATATATCACTTAACGAGCAAGATTTTGACATGCGGAGAGTGTGTCGGTGTCAGTAGCAGTATGCCTTGAGACCCATCTCCCCACTGATTGATTTAGGGGTGAAGTACCCGCCCCAGCCACAAAAACTTAAGAAAGAATGCAAATCATCATACCTTACGCCTTTTCGAGGATGACACACCAATTGGATTTGTCATAAAATTGTTCAACGATGACTGCATCTTGCACATCAGAAACTAGCCTCTCAAGCTCGCCTTCCTTAAATACATGGTAGTAGCGATTGTACACCACTGCCCCCTTTTTATCATCTTTCTTTGCAAATCCACTTGCAATGGCAGAAGCAGCACTTACTTCAGCTCGATGATATGGTAAATGCCAAGGAACAAAGTACTCTTGATGATTCTCTTCACCACCACTTGGTGGTAGAAGGTGCTCTTCCCTTCGAGACAATCGCGTAGTAGACACTCCCCTTGTCTCCTGGGATTGCTCGCCATGTTTCTCTCTTTGGATGCTCAATTGTTCTGATTGGTTGGCATCATTGCTACCCTTCTCATTAGCTTCTGGAATACTTTCGAGGGTGATTATTGAAGGGCTACGCATGCGAGGGCTGCTTGGACTTACCCACTCCTCTTCATACTTGATAGTAAGAGGAGTCCACTTGGTGAGCAATGACTTGTCTTCTTGTTCAACAGCCCACACTGTAATGAGAACATGACCCCCCTTCCTAACAACCCGAACTAGCTCTTCTATGGCTTTCCTCCTCCTGCTCTCAGTGCTCAGATGGTGCAAGACCGTAATAGAAATTGCTGCATCACCGAATCCAGACCTGTAAGGAAGGTTGACTGCATCGGCAACCACAACTTCATGCCCTCGTCTCGCACATATATGAATCAGTGGAGCACTAATATCATAGCCAATGTAGAGGCCATCTGGATTGAGCCCCAAGTACTTCCCATTTCCACAGCCTGCGTCTAAAATAAGGGATCCATGCCTCAGGGAATTTATGAAGCCAGCAACTTTAGGCCATTTTGCAAACCTAGTGGAGCTAAAGTGAGGAGCAATGGCATCATATACATGATGAACATACTTCTTCTCTATATCTGGAGTGTACTCAACATTTGCAGCACATTCATGGTCCTCCCCCCCTGCATTGGAATTTGAACCCCAGAATCTAGACCAATGCCAGTTGAACTTTTAGACATTTCTCTCATTCTACCTTCTCTACGCACATGTTGCCATACCTGGTTCTTCATCAATCTACAACCTTTTATTCCAGCATACACTCTATGCATACTATCATCTCTTTCCTCTGTAAGGACAAATGTGTACCATGGTGCTTGTGATGATAACCTTTATGGATTACCAGGATGATCCCCTCGCTTCTCTTAGACTGCCCACGTTTGGATGCGAGAGACCTTTAGGCTGTAACACGAAGAAATCTGAGGGTGGATGGGGCTCTTCCATTTGCCGCCGCCGCGCCGGTCCAGGGCTGGTCGGCCCTAAAACCCTGCTGCGAGTGACTGCGAATGCATACTCATTAGTTGATTTAGTCGCCGGTAGTCTATGCATAGCATGAGAGAGCCATCCTTCTTTTTGGCAAATAGAACTGGTGCTCCCCAGGGGGATGTGCTAGGTCTGATGAAACCATTGCCTAGTAGTTCCTGCAACTGCCTCTTTAGTTCCTTAAGCTCCGTGGGGGACATCCTGTAAGGGGCTATAGAAATAGGTGCTGCTCCTGTAATGAGTTCAATAGTGAAGTTTACTTCCCTCTCGGGTGGTAAACTGGGTAATTCGGATGGGAATACATCTGAGAACTCATTTACAATAGGAATGTTTGCTAGGACGATTTCCTTGGATTCAGTAACAATGACAGAAGTAAGAAAAGCTTTACATCCTTGCGAGATGAGTTTGCAAGCATGAAGAGAAGATATGATAGTGGGATGTTTCCTATACTTGATGCCAAGGAAAGAGAATCTTGGAAGACCTGATTTTCGGAAGGATATAATCCTATTTCGATAGTTAATATCAGCATCATGATCTACAAGTCAATCTACCACTAAAATGGCATCATAACCTTTCATGTCAAGGCCTACTAGGTTTGCGGGGAGATTGTGACATTCTACTATCACCTCACTATCAGGGTAATATCTAGTACGTTTTGCTCCAGAACCTAGGGGTGTGGTTATAGCAAGATCTGAAGGTAGAGGAACTGATGCAATTGGTAATGTTTTGGCAAACGTAGTGGAGACAAAAGAATGAGAGGCACCAGTATCAAATAGCACAAATGCAGGACGAGAACAAATTTGAAGAGTACCTTCCATAAGTCCACAATCCCTGGGTGCTTCCTCTTCTTCTAGAACGGCATTGAGACGAGCCTGCCTCCTGCGTCCACCACCAGATGACTGGTCCTTCATAAGGGGGCAATCCGGCATGCGATGCTCCCTGCTTCCACAGCGTAAATAAGCACCAAGGCGCTTCCAGCACTCTTCAGCCGAGTGGCCGAACTTTTCACAAAAAGTGCAAGCCGTGGCGACTTGCTCCTCCCCCTTAATCTTCTTGTTCTTCTGGGAACTTCCACCGTTCCCGCTCTTGGGCCGTTTCTTACTATCACGGCTTTTGGGAGGCTCTATGATGCTGAATTTTTCTTTCTTATAACGCCGATCAGATCATCGGCTAGACTCTTCTCCTTTTCCTTTCAATTTCTTGACCTTTTCTAAGGTCCTTTCACATAAGTATGCCCGTTGAACCATCTTCGCATAAGTACGGATGTTTTGGGTCCCGAGCTGCTGAATGAAACCAGGTCGTAACCCGTCCATAAACCGATTAGCCTTCAATAGATCGGTACTGATTAAATGCGGTGCATAAGGTGCTAGTCTGAAGAATTGAAGTTCATATTCCGCAACTGTCATCATTCCTTGTCGAAGAGAGGCGAACTCCATAGCCTTTCTTTCTTTCACGTGCTCGGAAAAGTACTTAGCAAGGAACAAAGTGATAAAACCATCCCATGTATAAGGTGCATCGGCCGGAGGTGGCGGAACCGACTTTCACCATGTACGGGCATCCTTGTTGAGTTGCAAAGTTGCAAGACGCACCTTCTCTTGATCGGTGCATTGGATGACGTCAAATATACGGTTCATCTCGTCTATCCAGTTCTCTGCTTCGTCCGGATGAGAAGAACCATAGAAACGCGGAGGGTTTAAACTCCGAAAATTACGATGTAAGTCACCAGCCCTTGCCCCTGCGCCTGCCTGGGACATAGTTTGCAATGCCTGAGTAAGGCCGGCAACTGTTTGTTGCATGCCATTCCAATCTACGCGATGAGCCATTTGTAAAATAAGGTACCTAAGAGAAATATAATAACATGTTATTTCTCGTAGAATTGAAAGAAAATTTATCTTAAAGCTAATTAACTATCTTATCCCGGGCTCTACCCAATTCTCACATGGGTATGAAAATTTCTTCCTTAGTTCACAAGTAGGGGTCCTTAAACCTTAGACTTATCCGATGACATGATTCTTCTCCCTAAGTCCTGAGACTTAGGCTCTGATACCAACTTAACTGTCACGTCCCGAGCCTTTATTACAGCGGAAGACTAGCTCGAGGAATGTGAACAGCCGGCATGGTAAGCCTCTTGCAAGCAAGAATGATCAGAGCGCAAGATAATTACACACATAAATGTAATTGCACAATATTTACTCAAACTTCAACTTATTTCATTAATAATCAAATCAAATACTCAATTACAATCACTATTTCAACTTTCTTCATCATACTAGACTCAAGAAATAAGAAAATCACATAGACTCAATCTAAACATGTAGACTTCCTAAGTCTTCACTCATTCTTCATTCACTCTCGGACCCGCTATTTGAATATTTCGAATCCGATCCTGATTCACTTCCATCTCCTGAAAAGATTAGAAATAGGTAATGAGCACACTTGCCCAGTAGGTATCTTCGCATCAACATGAAGGCACTATTAAAGTAATTAATATTTTTACTCTAGAGGAATAAGCTAAAATCATGCGAATGCGATAAATCACAAGTAACCAAAGTAACAAAATGACCATGTAAGATATAATGAATAAGTATGAACTAGCAAGAATGTAACAAGAATGGCCTTTCATGAACAAGAATGTACTAGCAAGTTCACATACTCATCACCCAACTTTTGTTTATGAGCAAGTATTTGGTGAATTTCTGTGGAATATCATGTAACAAGCAAGAAAGTCATGTATGTGTATCTTAGATTTCACTTATTTATAGAGAAAGTACTCCCAGCACAATGCGACGCGAGTAGCATCATACCCCATGGTGTACATTATGTTTCCGACAATCAGTCGAGGGGACTAGCATAGAGCCCTTAAACACAATCAGTGCTCGATCGCATCTTCAAGTATAAATCAAGCTATTTTCACGTTTCAAGCCATAAAATATGTCCAAGAATGTAAATAAGTTCTTGATAACAATAATCAACAATGAACGCTTCAACTTAGGACATGAGATATCAAGGATGATTTAAGATGATGTCATGCCCATGAAAATAATTCGGCAGCATAACGGTACATTTATTATCATTCATAATTTAAATTAAGTATCTTTCGACAATAAGCCGAGTCCTAGACCGTCAATACTCCATCCAGGAACTTAGAATATCAACCCTTTGGTCAAACCTCGGGTTAAATGATTTAGAACTGTGACGGTCTAATACTGGGCCGTTACATGAACATAACGGTCGAGTGTTGGGCCGTTAGAAAGGTTGAATCCAGAAGAAAATAGATATGGACTCAAACAGTGTGACGGTCATATATTGGACTGTTATATGTGCCTGACGGTCGAATATAGATCCGTTATATAGCCAGAACCCGAAAACATCGATAGTGCTTTCTAACAATTGGGCTTTCACGGTACAACCAACTCGGCGTCCTAGTGGGAATCCTAGGCTCGTAGAGAATTACGGAGGCCTTGAAATAAGATTTCCTAGTCCATTGGAAGAAATATCCAATAGAGAGGTCCTCATGTTCAAGAATATGTTCCTATAGTGTAAAGTGTGAATTAATGTCCATATACCAGAATATATGCCATGTACTTAAAGAAATTGACTCTATAGAAAAGAATGTGTAACGATGTGAAACCATGATAAAAACTCTGTCATTACATCATTTAAAATCATATTGTAAATACAAAACTATAGAGTTTAGCTTAATGAAATTAACATATGCTTGAAATAACTAGAGATGCTTTTAAACATGTAATTTCTATCATAAGTCAATTTATAATCTCAAGGTCATGAAAATAGGTTAAACCATAGCTAACTAGGCTTATTTATAAGTAAATCTGATTGGTTTCCATTCTGTCTCGGGTTGACAGAACACATTGGTCTGACGGTCTAACATGGGGGTGTTACCTTTCTATGACGGTTTATCATGGGGCTGTTACAATGTTGTAACGCTCCAGTTATGGTGCGTCAGAGACAACAGAGAATTTTTAAACACAACAGAGGGTGTGACGGCTTAACGTAAAGTCGTTACAATCATGTGACGGTCCTATTTTAATCCGTCAGAGTTTCTACTGACAATAAAGATAAGGAACTATGTCCATGCAAGAAGAATCAAAATAACTAACTATTGATAGGATCGGTGCGATGGATTCAAAGGGGGGGTGAATGAATCCCACCCTTAAAAACTTTTCGCTCAATAAAAGACTAGAACATTATCAAGGTAAAATAGACAATTTGAAGAACAAGTTAAATTCTCTTTTAAACCAATGAGCAAATATATATAAGGCGCGCCTAAACAATCAACTAACGGAAGCAGCACAGATAGAAATAAGAGTGCTCAAGGCAACCTGTGAAGGAGGTAGAAGACAAGGAACAAGCGCACAAACCCAACCACACTGCACAGAAGATTTTTAGGTGGTTCGGTCACCAAGACCTACGTCCACCCCTCACTCCCAACCGGAGTGAGGCTTCCACTAGCAACGCTAGAACAGCAGACTCAGTCTGCAAACACTTGCTGCCAAACAGCTTGACTAGGGGAACAACCTCCCCTCTTCCTCCAGACCGGAGGGACACCCCAAGTGACTCCCAGCCACTTGGAACCAGAGACTAGGTCTCTCTTCCTCCAGACCAAGAGGGAACCCACCAGTGACTCCCCATCACCAGAAAACCAGAGGTCACACACCTCTCTTCCTCCAAACCAGGAGGGAAACACTGATGACTCCCAGTCACCAGTAAAATCGGAGAACAAATCTCCCTTCTCCTGAGACCACAGGAGGAACCCCAATCCCAAACAAGTGAAACAGAAACCACTGAATGTATGAAAGGAACAAACGAAAAACAAAACATGAGAATCAAAAACAATATAGCTCCGAAGAGCACAATGACTGTGGATTTGATCCACGAGTCAATCCATGATCAGATCTTCAGGATGGACTGGCTGCACACTCTTTCTCCTTCTCACGATTTTTCTTCTCTTTCACTTTGGCTCTCAGCTTCTTTTTCTTTTTCTCTCATTCACAGGCTCTCTCTGTCTCTTCTTTTCTCTTCTTCTTCTTCTTCTGCTTCTCTGCTGCTCTCACCTTCTTCTATCACTCTCTATCTTTTCTCTTTTTTGTCTTGATTTCTCTTGCTCGATCGCTACTATTTATATCAGCAGCAGATGTAGGGCGTGTGCAGGGCATGTGCCCTCTCTGTCCAGATAACCTAGGATCAGGTGCCAGGTGCCAACCTCGGATCACGTGCCCATTCATCAGCCTATACAATGAAAGAATTACTTCAGTCGATTAACAAACAATGTATAGACTTAATGAAATAATGCATGAGCGTGTACAGACTTTAGATGCAGCATATAGGCAAGTATGTACATTGGTGAGAGTGTATAGACTTGAAGCCCTTCAAGCGACCTCAATGTACAGAGTTGCGGGGGATGCAAGAACAAGCGATAGCAAATGTATAGACTTAAGCGCTGCGAGCATAGGCTGTACACACTTTGATTGCCTACATGTGAAAGCAGTGTACAGACATGCTGTGAAGAACAATGCCCAAATGCAGTGTACAGACATGCTGTGAAGAACAATGCCCGAAGCAGTGTATGGACGTAGAATGCACGAGACAACAGTGTACAGACTTTGCGGCAGGCAGCTGGACGTTGTATAGACATGCTGTGCAGGCTGTGGGATGCAATGTATAGACATTGCAGTGCTGGCTGCCAGCGATGTATAGACATTAGAAAGCTTGAAGCACAGAGACGCTAAGTAAGACACACCGATGTACAAACTTGAAAGATGATGCATGAGACGATGCATGAGACGATCGGATGTACAGACTTTGAAGCTTAACTGAGATGGTGGATGTACAGAGTTGACGAAATGCATGCTACAGTGTGATGTATAGAATTAGTGCAATGCAAAGACTGTATAGACTTAGCGTGCAATGCAAAGGTTGTATAGACTTTAAGTAAAGATGCATGAGCAATGTATAGACTTAGCATCTAACTAAGTATGCACAACGACAATGGATGCTCAGGCATGCAGTCAAGGGACGTACAGACTTAGACTTGATCAATGCACAATGCACATATGGATGTACAGACTTGAATGTAGGTAAAGATACCAATGTTCAGACTTGTGCAATGTATGGACTTAGTGTTGTGCGAGCTTTGCTACTGCCAGTGTACAGACTTGATGATGTGCAAGGCAAACGAATGTATGGACTTTCACAATGTGTGGATTTGCCAAAGGAAAAGCTGTACAGACTTGATGTAATGTAAGGCAACGAATGTATAGACTTCACGATGTGTGGACTTGCCAGAAGAAAGGCTGTACAGACTTGATGCAATGCAAGGAAACGAATGTATAGACTTCACGATGTGTGGACTTGCCAGAAGAAAGGCTATACAGACTTGAGCCAGCACGATGTATAGACTTTGGCAAAGCAGCGATGTACAGACTTGCACAGTTCCAGCAAAAGGATGTATAGACTTTACCTGATAGTCCAATGTACAGACTTTACTTCGTGCAAGCTACAGTGCTAATGTGTGGACTTAGTGTACTGCAGTGCAGATAATGTCTAGACTTTGAAAGCTAGAACACGAACATGCTGCAATGTATAGACTTAGCAAACTGGCTAGCATGCGAGTGTATAGACTTGCATGAGACTCTGCATGAGACGCTGAACCAGCCAAGAATGTATAGACTTCTAAATGCTGACGGACGATGTATAGACTTGGCATTAGACGCTGCATGAGACGCTGAACCAGCCAAGAATGTATAGACTTCTAAATGAAGGAATGCACAATGTCTAGACTTGATATGAAGGAATGCACTGGCTGTACACACTTGAAGTAATGCATGCAGGAGACGATGTATTGATGTGCAGACTATGTGTGTGTGTGCGAGACAATGTTTAGACTTGCTGAATGATCGCACAACCAAGGATGTGTAGACTATGCATCGATGTGCAGACTATGTGCAGTCTACAGGCAATGTGCAGACTCTATTTTGCAAGCAAAACAGTGCATGGCTATACATGCTGACTCTGTTACATGAATGCATCGATCAGATGTCAGACAGATATGATGGAAAGTCATTCACAAACACACATTCACAAATACATGAACACATATGAATGCACTTAAATGAATCAACAAGATCTTTCATGCACACATGCATATGGTGACTTATAGTGTTTGCTATCATCAAAACCACAGGGGCACAACAATCTCCCCCTTTTTGATGATGGCAACACTATGAGTCACACTGACTCAAGTCAAAAACATTCTCCCCCCTTGACTTCAGCAAAAAGACATTAGTTAGAGAGAGAAAAATTAAGCATGTATGAAACAATTGATATAACATTTCTCCCTTTAACTACATGAAAGCACATTCTTCCCCAAAGAGCAATATGACTCATACCACTTTCTCCCCCTTTGTTTAAAAAAAAACCATGGAAGAGGTATGAATGCAGAGATGCAGATGCAACAACAAATGCAAGAGCTCCCCCTAAATGTATGAATGCAAGACAATTCTCCTCCTTTAAGAATTCTTGTTCAGCATGATTCATATGACAAGGAAGCTCCCCCACAATAAATGGAACCTTATGAAATGAATGAGAAGGAGACCACAGGGGCAATCAAGGACAAGTTCTGGTCATGATGAATCAAGGACAGTGAGTAAAGAATTTCCAATAGGCTCCAATCATAAGAACTTCAACAATATTTTCAAGGAGATATCAATCTCATAAATCCAAAACATAAGTTTTCAAAGTCTTCCATTATAAGGGCTTATGAATGAATTTTATTGATCAGCAGGGTTTAAACATGATGTATGCTAAGTTTGTCAATAAAATTCTGTATTTATATCTAAAGTCACGGTTTAATAACAATGAACCAAGCCCTCATATTTATATATTGATTAATCTCCCTTTCTCTTATACAATCAGATTTATTGACTTCTTTCGGAATTACATGCATTAGTATTGAGATCAAGCAATTATGAAGTCATATGATTTTGTCTAGGGTTGAAGCAATTGGATTTTTACATCAATAAACAAATATTGCAATTTGTTCAACAAATTTGTATGCTACACATTTTACGAGCACTCTAGTTCAGTGTACACCTTGTAACTAGAGGATATACGCTGATCAGACGCCAATATCCCTAAGCACTTAGTGTAACTAACAGTCATGCTTTATATAAATAGAGGTAACATTTACACCTCATGACATATCTCAACTCATTTCTTGATGAGTGAGATGTATTTCTCAGTGTGCATGCCAGTGCTCTGCCTGATTAACACTCATTCTTAAGCAGAGTTAACTATGGCACCTCATGACACAGTCCTTTGGACATGTGTTTTTCAGTGACCAAAGTCATTGCTCTGACAGAATTTACCCTTTAGACATTTCAGAAAAACTCATTTGCTTCAAATCAATAATAATTTCATGTACTTAACCAAATAAAGCCATGTATTCAATAATGCAGATTTCAGAAGATTTTATAAGACACAGTATGAAACAGATGGTTAAAGTTTATTAAATATGATTCAGATATTTTTAAGAGATTTTAAAGTCAAACCCAATGAATACATTAAACTTAAACCACCTGAGTTATTTCAGATATTCATAACAACGTATAATAGAAGATTCCTAGTTCAAGTGTTTTTCAGATTTATGATCGAGATAGCCCCATTGAAATCTTCATGAAAGACTGATAGAATTCTGATACCAAATGATAGAAGAGATTTTGAAGCCCAGTGTTTTCAAAATATGATCAAGGTTTGTCAACAAATGTAATGAATTCTGACAAGTGTATGCATTTGACAACTTGCATGCAATGCATTGACTCCCCCTGACAATATGCATTCAGCCAATCTTTTTGGTAATTTCAATGTAATGAAATGCAATTAACTATATGTATGCAAAGTCATGCAAAGACTCAACATTGAATGCTATGCAAAGACATGCAATTAACTACCCCTGAAAACATGCAATGTTTGCCATGAGAACTGAACATATGTCTTTGAGACTCATGCACATTCAGACTGCCCTATCAAGCAATATGACCCATGGTACTAGGCGGAGAACCTGGTCTAAAAGACCATCTCACACACAGTAAGAGCCTCCAGACAGATTTCCCTACCTTTTAGTAGCTTACTATTTGATATACCATAGTGGTCAATCATGATAATTCAACATGCAATCCTATAAGCAATCCTGATTTTCAGTGAGCTATGCAACAGATAGGTTTCAAACAACATTCATATGCAGTTCAGATTTTCAGAAATTACAAGTTTATTCTCATTTCAATATCTAAACAGCCAATTCATATGAACATTGAGAGACTTGAATACTCATAGTGTCCAAAAAAATGACAAATATGCATGAACACATCAAACAATATATGCAAGAAGAAGATTCAAACAGAGTAGTGCAGATAACACATGCAGCTATGTATGCTTAATAGATTATGCAAACATCTAAAACAGAAATTTCAGATGACAAGGTTTAAAGAGAGTTCACGTAACTGACCTGAAAAGTGTAGACCTGGGGTTTTTCATACTTGAGTGCCTTGGTTTATTACCCTCTGTTTATTTTCTCAGTCCCAAGTGACACCTGCAAAACAATGTTCATTTTGCACAAACAGGTACCCAAGAGGTCTTGGGTCCTGAATTAAAAGTGACATTCCTAGCAGGTTTTCTCAACAATGTTTGTGCATGAAGGTCATCAAATTTCATCAAATAGCAATTATTCATTGAATGGCCAAAGCCACCACAATAACGACATGAAACGGAATTTTTGTTCTCATTGTACACATTAGCATGATCATGAAATCTATGTGTATGAGAATTAAAATATCTGTTGTTTGCATGAAGGTTCTGTCCTTTGTTATCATTCGGCCAGCAATTTACAGCCTTATAGCCAGACTTTTCATATTCAAAGTGAGAAGAGTGATTTCTTCTCTTAATAGGTGACCAGCATTCTCTAGCCAGATGGCCTGCCTTCCAACAGTTAGAGCATGCAAGAGACTTTCTGTTAAAGATAAATTTAGGTTTATCAAAAAACTTTCTATTTGCAGGGAATCTACCAGATTTATAGTTAGACTTCCTTCCTTGAGCATGCCAACATTGGGCTGCAATGTAGCCCATCTTGCCACAGTGAAAGCATGAAATAGAATTTCTCCTACCAACATTCAGCCATCATTCAAATCTCTTATGACCCAATTTTTACAATTAAAGCATGTCATATGCTGGTTTATTGAATCAAACTTGTTCTTGTTAATAGCATGACTGTTTGCATGAAATTTAGCATGATATGAATGATATATTTTCTTATCACTTGCAAACCAGCATTGTGTAATTGTGTGTCCTAATTTGTCACAGTGAGAACATTCAATTTTCTTTTTCTGAGATGAAGGATTTTTATCATGAAATTTCCTAGCATTCATATCATCATTCTCCATCAATTTACACTCATGCATCAAATGACCGAATCTATGACAGTAATGACAGATCATTTTCTTCTTAGATGCATGTGTGTGTGTGTAAGGACTGTGATCAACATGCACTGATGAGCCCTTTTTGATTATTTTCTGTTTTCCAGTCTTTTTCAGATTTTTATCCTGTTTTTCTGTTTTCTGAACAATGGGCTGTTTGACCTGTAATGTTGTGGCTACATTTGAAGCATTTACAAATGATGTCATTACCTTGTTCTGAAAAGCCTTTTTATTTAGATTATTGTAGCATAACCCTTCCTTTTTGACATTGAATTTTACACCTAGTAGCTTGTCAAGGTTTTCTTGCCCACTCACAAACTTAGACAGAGAACTCTTCAAATCTTGAATTTCATTTTCGAGAGATGCAACGTTTATTTCATAACTTGCAATCTCTTGCTCACTGCAATTGACAGCTTCGTTCAAAACTTTGTTAGCTGTTTTGTATTTTTCAATTTCTTGTTCCAGATTACTCAGTTTTTCAGGATCTTCAACGCAAATAGTTTTTCCTCTTTCTAAGGTTAGAAGTCTCTCAGACATAGTGGAGTTCAACTATTTTAACTTCTCATTTTCTTTAACCAGAGTATCATTTTGAATTAACTCATCAAGAAGAATCTAGTCATCTTGAGATACTTTTGGATTATTTAGAGTTTCATACTCCCTTTGCAAGTTTTCAATATTTTTCTGCAACTCCATGTTTACAGATTTGATGGCATCAAATTTTTCAATCAGCAACGTGTTCTCCTTTTTAAGTTTCTCTAAACTTTCTTCATTTTCTTTGGAGAACTTTATGAGAGAGTCATTCTAACTTTTCAGCTTGTTTAAATCAGATTTAACACATTCAAAATCTTTCAGCAAATCCTTACTCTGAACAGAATCATAACAAGTTAGGCTATGCTTCTTCTCAAGTTCAGAGATTTCTTTTACATGATCTTGATTCTCAATTTTCAGCAACGAAATTTATTTTTTCAACATTTGAATATCAGAAAAGTACGCATCATGAGATTGTTTCAACTCTAGACATTTTTCACAAGAAGAGCTTGAACTTTCTAACCCAGTACCCCTTTTCAATTTTTTATACTGTCTTCTTAACCTCTCATGTGACTTTAATAATTCAGCATATGCATTCTCCCAATCATCTAAAGTATAGTTCTCAAAAGGGTTTACCTCCTCATCATTATCGTCTTCATCCTGATTGCTGCCTTGATCGCTGCCACTTTGATTACTTCTGTTAGCCATCATGCAGCTCGTTTGATTTTCCTTCCCGACTCTCTTTATCATCTTCAATATATCCCTTGCAGATCTGTAACCAAGGAAACATGAATGAAGAGCTCGATTAGTCGCGGCCTTCATTAACTCTAGTGCTTTCTGATTTTCTGCACACATAGATCGATGCTTGTTAGTCCATTTGGACTGATCTTTTGGTAGTCTATGTGGACCATGTGAAATCACTTTTCACAGGTCTGGATCAACAGATTTAACATGAGCACGGAAAGCACTGTGCCACTGGTTGAAATCAGAACCACTAAAGACGGGTAGATGAGCCATTGAAGCAGATCAAAACTAATTCAAAGCAGTGGATTCAAACCGATAAACCAACTCTAACAAAAATGCACCGAAGACAGTAGGATCGGATCTGCAGGTCGGTGGACCTTCTAAGCAGACAACTGCTCTGATACCAATTGATAGGATCAGTGCGATGGATTCAGAGGGGGGCTGAATGAATCCCACCCTTAAAAACTTTTCGCTCAATAAAAGACTAGAACATTATCAAGGCAAAATAGACAATCTGAAGAACAAGTTAAATTCTCTTTTAAACCAATGAGCAAATATATATAAGGCCCGCCTAAACAATCAACTAACGGAAGTAGCACAGATAGAAATAAGAGTGCTCAAGGCAACCTGTGAAGGAGGTAGAAGACAAGGAACAAGCGCACAAACCCAACCACACTGCATAGAAGATTTTTAGGTGGTTCGGTCACCAAGACCTACGTCCACCCCTCACTCCCAACCGGAGTGAGGCTTCCACTAGCAACGCTAGAACAGCAGACTCAGTCTGCAAACACTTACTGCCAAACAGCTTGAGCAGGGGAACAACCTCCCCTCTTCCTCCAGACCGGAGGGACACCCCAAGTGACTCCCAGCCACTTGGAACCAGAGACTAGGTCTCTCTTCCTCCAAAATCAGGAGGGAACCAACCAGTGACTCCCCGTCACCAGCAAACCAGAGGTCACAGACCTCTCTTCCTCCAAATCAGGAGGGAAACACTGATGACTCCCAGTCACCAGCAAAACCGGAGAACAAATCTCCCTTCTCCTGAGACCACAGGAGGAACCCCGATCCCAAACAAGGGAAACAGAAACCACTGAATGTATGAAAGGAACAAACGAAAAATAAAACAGGAGAATCAAAAATAATATAGCTCCGAAGAGCACAATGACTGTGGATTTGATCCACGAGTCAATCCATGATCAGATCTTCAGGATGGACTGGCTGCACACTCTTTCCCCTTCTCACGATTTTTCTTCTCTCTCACTTTGGCTCTTAGCTTCTTTTTCTTTTTCTCTCGTTCGCAGGCTCTCTCTGTCTCTTCTTTTCTCTTCTTCTGCTTCTCTGCTGCTCTCACCTTCTTCTATCACTCTCTATCTTTTCTCTTTTTTGTCTTGATCTCTCTTGCTCGATCGCTACTATTTATATCAGCAGCAGATGTAGGGCGTGTGTAGGGCATGTGCCCTCTCTGTCCAGATAACCTAGGATCACGTGCCAGGTGCCAACCTCGGATCACGTGCCCATTCATCAGCCTGTACAATGAAAGAATTACTTCAGTCGATTAACAAATAATGTATAGACTTAATGAAATAATGCATGAGCGTGTACAGACTTTAGATGTAGCATATAGGCAAGTATGTACATTTGTGAGAGTGTATAGACTTGAAGCCCTTCAAGCGACCTCAATGTACAGACTTGCGGGGGATGCAAGAACAAGCGATAGCAAATGTATAGACTTAAGCACTGCGAGCATAGGCTGTACACACTTTGATTGCGTGCAGGTGAAAGCAGTGTACAGACATGCTAAGAAGAACAATGCCCAAATGCAGTGTATAGACATGCTGTGAAGAACAATGCCCAAATGTAGTGTACAGACATGCTGTGAAGAACAATGCCCGAAGCAGTGTATGGACTTAGAATGCATGAGACAACAGTGTACAGACTTTGCGGCAGGCAGCTGGATGTTGTATAGACATGCTGTGCAGGCTGTGGGACGCAATGTATAGACATTACAGTGCTGGCTGCCAGCGATGTATAGACATTATAAAGCTTGAAGCACAGAGACGCTAAGTAAGACACACCGATGTATAGACTTGAAAGATGATGCATGAGATGATGCATGAGACGATCGGATGTACAGACTTTGAAGCTTAACTGAGATGGTGGATGTACAGAGTTGACGAAATGCATGCTACAGTGTGATGTATAGAATTAGTGCATTGCAAAGACTGTATAGACTTAGCGTGCAATGCAAAGGCTGTATAGACTTTAAGTAAAGATGCATGAGCAATGTATAGACTTAGCATCTAACTAAGTATGCACAACGACAAGGGATGCTCAGGCATGCAGTCAAGGGACGTACAGACTTAGACTTGATCAATGCACAATGCACATATGGATGTACAGACTTGAATGTAGGTAAAGATACCAATGTTCAGACTTGTGCAATGTATGGACTTAGTGTTGTGCGAGCTTTGCTACTGCCAGTGTACAGACTTGATGATGTGCAAGGCAAACGAATGTATGGACTTTCACAATGTGTGGACTTGCCAAAGGAAAAGCTGTACAGACTTGATGCAATGTAAGGCAACGAATGTATAGACTTCACGATGTGTGGACTTGCCAGAAGAAAGGCTGTACAGACTTGATGCAATGCAAGGCAACGAATGTATAGACTTCACGATGTGTGGACTTGCCAGAAGAAAGGCTGTACAAACTTGAGCCAGCACGATGTATAGACTTTGGCAAAGCAGCGATGTACAGACTTGCACAGTTCCAGCAAAAGGATGTATAGACTTTACCTGATAGTCCAATGTACAGACTTTACTTCGTGCAAGCTACAGTGCTAATGTGTGGACTTAGTGTACTGCAGTGCAGACAATGTCTAGACTTTGAAAGCTAGAACACGAACATGCTGCAATGTATAGACTTAGCAAACTGGCTAGCATGCGAGTGTATAGACTTGCATGAGACTCTGCATGAGACGCTGAACCAGCCAAGAATGTATAGACTTCTAAATGCTGACGGACGATGTATAGACTTGGCATAAGACGCTGCATGAGACGCTGAACCAGCCAAGAATGTATAGACTTCTAAATGAAGGAATGCACAATGTCTAGACTTGATATGAAGGAATGCACTGGCTGTACACACTTGAAGTAATGCATGCAGGAGACGATGTATTGATGTGCAGACTATGTGTGTGTGTGCGAGACAATGTTTAGACTTGCTGAATGATCGCACAGCCAAGGATGTGTAGACTATGCATCGATGTGCAAACTATGTGCAATCTACAGGCAATGTGCAGAGTCTATTTTGCAAGCAAAACAGTGCATGGCTGTACATGCTGACTCTGTTACATGAATGCATCAACCAGATGTCTGACAGATATGATGGAAAGTCATTCACAAACACACATTCACAAATACATGAACACATATGAATGCACTTAAATGAATCAACAAGATCTTTCATGCACACATGTATATGGTGACTTATAGTGTTTGCTATCATCAAAACCACAAGGGCACAACAACTATTCTAGCCATGATAACGAAGTAAAGGCCATCTAGATGCATAGGTAGTAATGAAATAACAAGAGATAACTTTTATCTTTAATTAGGGTTGAAGGCATGCATGAATGTATAGACTAATCTTAAAACATGAAATTCATGAAGTATAACGCATGAAATCCAAATAAACTAGAGGGCTTTTATCTCTAACAATGTGTTTTTACCGTTAATGAGATAACCTACCTCTTTACTGGCTTTAAAACTTCTAATTTGAGTCTTCAACGGTCGCCCTAGTTCTTCTCTTCTTGTGATTTTTCAACAACTTCACGTTGCCCTAACTCTCCAATCTCTTAACCTAAAGATGTGAAATTTGGAGGCTAGGAAGATGGAACTAAGAGGAACAAAAAGTTCTAAAGCATCTAACTCTAATTATCTCGTTTTGATGATCTAATTCCTTGATCTTCAGTGGACCTTTGTTCAGATTCCTAGGTTGCTAAGGTCGTACCAGCAACTTTGGAAGATCCTAACTCCTTGGATACTCGACCTCCTAAGATGAAATTTTGAGAGTTGTCAGACCTTAGTATTAGAAAAAAAAAGTTCCAAAGGACTTACCCGAGATTCTATCTCCTTACCTTGTTTCTTCACGAGCCAAAAGTAAGGGTCGCTCAGTTCAGAACTGGACTCTATTTATAGGGTTTTGGCTAGAGTTTGAGGATTAGATCGATTTTAGAGTCCTTAGTTGGCCAGAACCTGATCCCTAAGACCCTTTTTGATAACAGGGTAAGGGTAAGTTAATCGACCCCGAAGGGTCGATTAAGATACCCGACCCCGGTTAGGGTCGTATGTGTGAGGGGAGGTGAGAGGGAGGCGGGGCCCACCTGTCCCCCGGTTGAGATAACCGGCCGACAAGCCGGTTATCAAAGCCGCCCTAAGAGTCCCTAGTAACCTTACATATTCTTATAATTAGGTCTCTTGTAGATAAGATCCCAAAGATCTAATCTTTTTATTCTTTCTTCCATTCACGTAACTGACAGAGTGTAACGGTCCAAGCTGGGCGCATTATATTACTGTGGCAGTCGCACGATAGACCGCTACATCCACTGTGCGCAGAATTCAATTTTATTCAAACTCTTTTTATTAATTATCCACATAATTATCTATATAAGGGGTATTTATCCTTATAATTTGTGAATAGGCTAAATAACCTTCTAGAATATGGGTCAAACTTAATGGGCTTGGTCCTTGAACCTATTGGGCTTTATTTATTAAGGCTAGATTAATTGTTTAACATAATTGGGCCTTATAATAATTTATTTAACCTAATATTCATTAATTAATTCATTTAGACCCTTAATAATTCTAGAAAATTCTTAATTATATCAGAAATATTTTATAAAAATTCTAGGGCACTACACCTTCCCAATTAGGGGCCAGCTTCCCCGCCACCTCCAGTGGTCGAGAGGCTTCGGCTTTTCTCTGGACGAATTCTCCTGGATGGAAATGTCTGTCTCGGACTTTGGCGTTGTAATATCGAGTGAGGCACCGCTGATATTCAATGGCTCGGATGCTCGTGATCTATCTTATCTCGCTTGCCATATCGAGGTTTTCTAGCAGTTTTTGCTCATTTGCCTCGGGCGAGAAGTTGATGACTCGGAGAGATGGGCTGCTGACTTCCAATGGAATCATGGCGTCCGTGCCGTAGACCAACTGGAAAGGAGTCTCACCGGTGGCAGTTCTTGGAGTAGTTCGGTGCGACCATAGTACGCTTGGCAATTCCTCAACCCAGCTACTCTTGGCCTTACCGAGTCTGGCCTTAATACCTTTTAATATAGTTTTGTTGGCATTTTCAACCAATCCGTTAGTCTGAGGGTGGGCTACCGAAGTGAAGTGGTTGCGAATGTGAAGGTCAACACATTTGTTCCTGAAGTAATGAGAATCAAATTGTCGACCGTTATCGCTCACAATCACTCGGGGGATACCAAAACGACAGATGATCGATTTCCAAATGAAGCTCCATACGACCGACTCAGTAATCCTAGCGGTGGCTTCGGCTTCAATCAATTTGGTAAAATAATCGATGGCGACGATGACGAACTTCTTCTGGTCTTGGGCCGTAGGAAACGGCCCCAGGATGTTGATCCCCCACCGAGAAAAAGGGTATGGCTTGGTAAGGGTGATAAGCTCTGAGGCAGGCTGATGGACCAGATGATCGAAACATTGGCATCGGTCGCACCTTTGTACGTAGGACGAGCAATCGCGTTGGAGAGTGGGCCACCAGTAGCCTTTTCGCAGCAAGATCATGGCGAGCGCTCTTCCTCCTTGATGTGCGCCGCAGACGCCTTCGTGGACCTCTTCAATTGCTCGGCTGGCCTCCTCGATACCGAGGCACTTGAGGAGGGTACCGAAAAAAGACCTTCGGTACAAAGCGTCGTCTAAGATGACAAAGCGTCGAGCTTGATACTTCAGTCTCCGAGCGTCCTGAGAGTCAGAGGGCTCTCGAGAATCTCAGAGCCAAGATATATATGGGGTCCACCAGTCTCTTGATAATGCCTGATCAATGGTCATGAGCTCCGCTTCTATGCTCGGTCGCTCTAGCTCTTCGAGGAAAACCGATCGTGTACTTGTAGATTTGTTTTAATTAGATTCCTATCCCGCCCCCTTTAAATATATACGTGCATAAACATGTGAATCAAAGACAAGGGGGATGAAAGGATGAGAAATACTAACCGTGATCGCCACCAAAGATTAATAACGCCAAAGGATGAAGAAGTGTAAAGAACGGTGCCGTGTACCTTGGAAAGAAAACTTGATCGCGCTTGACAAACGAGGTGCGGGGAACCTTGTGGATTCAAACCTCCTCTCCCTCCAGCCGGCTAGAGGAAGAGGGCCTCACGTTGTATTCATGCTCTCCTGCAAAACAAAGTCAAAATAAGGATAAAAAACCCATTAGAACATGAAGTGTAGCATCAATCCCGCAGTGATAAAATATGGGTAAAAATTGAGGGTAAACTCACCGGGGGGAGGTTTTTAACCCCTGTGGAAGGGTGAAAATAATAGGTGTGTGTATTGTGCATGCATAAGATTTGAAATCACGAGATTTGATTGAGAGAATAGAGAGAAACCATTGATGCAAAATGTGCAAAAGTGCATGTGTAGCAGAAAAGTGCAGGAAACTATGATGATTTGTGATTTTAAGAGGAAGAGAACTAAGAATATAGATTATGAAATCAAGCCCAGAAGGATGCAATAGAAAGCCAGTACTTCCCTCTTCAAGTCAAGGTCGAAGTTGTGAGTTGGAATTGCAGCATGGCTTCGCCCCGAACCAAGAAAGAGCCCCCCCGTCGCGACTGTGAACTGGGCAGTTTTTATAGAGTTTTACAAGAAAGCCCTATCTTCTTATCACGATTCCCGGAGATATAGTCCAAGATAAATCAAGTTCTCTAGATCAAACTCGAGATAATACTAAGGACAAGAGATAGGAATAAACGGGGATCAATTCAGAGGAGGATTCGAGAAGATATGGCTCTTGGAAGGTAGCCCCGTTGTACTAGAAATCAGAGTTTTAGTTATACTAGGATGCTTAAATCCTGATCTTGCGACCCAGATCCTGAGAGATATAGCCAATGAAAATTTGATTTTTATGAACCAAATTCAAGATAATACAAAGGGCTAGAAGTAGGAAAAAATGGAGATCGATTTGGATAAGAATTGAAGAAGTTATGGGCTCTGCAAGATAGGCCCATCGCGCAGTTTTCGGGGCAGAGTCCAGTACGAATTGGACTCTCAGTTATGTGTAACGGTCTATCGTAGGACCGTCAGAGTTATGTAACGACCTAGGGTAGGTCCGTCACGCTCTGGGAGTCGAACGGGACGATTTCAGACAAGTTTGACCATGACGGTCTAGTATAGGACCGTCACAGTGCTCTGACGCATCTATACTAGACCGTCACATGTGCTCTGACGCACTTACACTAGACCTTCACACCGATGAAGGAAAATTCTGGGTAGACTGCGCGCAACTTTGGAAATTGAAGCGTATCTCTCAAACGAGGTAGAACTAGCGAAAGTGGTAGAAGAAGAAATTATAGATAACTGAGAGAGGAACAACTTTTGTGAAGAAAGTAAGTTGAGAAAATGAACGGAAGAGGGAGAAAATGGGGCTGGAACAGAGAGGAAAATACTGGGACATAGGTGAACATCACAGTACGCCGAAAAAATGCGAATAGCTCACAATCGGGGCTGAACCGGCCAATGGCATAGAAGAAGAAAGTACTGGCTTTTCATTGCATCCTTTTGGGCTTGATTTCATGATCTATATTCTTAGTTCTCTTCCTCTTAAAATCACAAATCATCATAGTTTCCTGCACTTTTCTGCTACACATGCACTTTTACACGTTTTGCATCAATGGTTTCTCTTTATTCTCTCAATCAAATCTCGTGATTTCAAATCATATGCATGCACAATACACACACCTATTATTTCCACCCTTCCACAGGGGTTAAAAACCTACCCCCGATGAGTTTGCCCTCAATTTTTACCCATATTTTATCACTGCGGGATTGATGCTACACTTCATGTTCTAATGAGTTTTTTTATCCTTGTTTTGACTTTGTTTTGCAGGAGAGCATGAATACAACGTGAGACCCTCTTCCTCTAGTCGGCTGGAGGGAGAGGAGGTTTGAATCCACAAGGTTCCCCGCACCTCGTTTGTCAAGCGCGATCAAATTTTCTTTCCAAGGTACACGCCGTCGTTCTTTACACTTCTTCATCCTTTGGCGTTGTTAATCCTTGGTGGCGATCACGGTTAGTATTTCTCATCCTTTCATCCCCCTTGTCTTTGATTCACATGTTTATGCATGTATGTATTTAAAGGGGGCGGGATAGGAATCTAATTAAAACAAATCTACAATTTTTTGGCGATCACGGTGGGACAACTAGTGCCAATCGTGCTTTGAATCTCTGTTAAACTTACTTCCTGTTGTGCCCCTATGGTTTTGATGATAGCAAACACTATAAGTCACTATATGCATGTGTGCATGAAAGATCTTGTTGATTCATTTAAGTGCATTCATATGTGTTCATGTATTTGTGAATGTGTGTTTGTGAATGACTTTCCATCATATCTGTCTGACATCTGGTCGATGCATTCATGTAACAGAGTCAGCATGTACAGCCATGCACTGTTTTGCTTGCAAAATAGAGTCTGCACATTGCCTGTAGACTGCACATAGTCTGCACATCGATGCATAGTCTACACATCCTTGGCTATGCGATCATTCAGCAAGTCTAAACATTATCTCGCACACACACACACACATAGTTTGCACATCAATACATCGTCTCCTGCATGCATTACTTCAAGTGTGTACAGCCAGTGCATTCCTTCATATCAAGTCTAGACATTGTGCATTCCTTCATTTAGAAGTCTATACATTCTTGGCTGATTCAGCGTCTCATGCAGCGTTTTATGCCAAGTCTATACATCGTCCGTCAGCATTTAGAAGTCATGCAAGTCTATACACTCGCATGCTAGCCAGTTTGCTAAGTCTATACATTGCAGCATGTTCATGTTCTAGCTTTCAAAGTCTAGACATTGTCTGCCCTGCAGTACACTAAGTCCACACATTAGCACTGTAGCTTGCACGAAGTAAAGTCTGTACATTGGACTATCAGGTAAAGTCTATACATCCTTTTGCTGGAACTGTGCAAGTCTGTACATCGCTGCTTTGCCAAAGTCTATACATCGTGCCGGCTCAAGTCTGTACAGCCTTTCTTCTGGCAAGTCCACACATCGTGAAGTCTATACATTCGTTGCCTTGCACATCATCAAGTCTGTACACTGGCAGCGGCAATGCTCGCACAACACTAAGTCCATACATTGCTGCATTGCAAGAGATCAAGTCTGCACACTGCATCGGTTGTTCATGCATTGCACATCATCAAGTCTGTACACTGGCAGCAGCAATGCTCGTACAACACTAAGTCCATACATTGCACAAGTCTGAACATTGGTATCTTTACCTACGTTCAAGTCTGTACATCCATATGTGCATTGTGCATTGATCAAGTCTAAGTCTGTACGTCCCTTGACTGCATGCCCGAGCATCCCTTGTCATTGTGCATACTTAGTTAGATGCTAAGTCTATACATTGCTCATGCATCTTTACTTAAAGTCTATACAGCCTTTGCATTGCACGCTAAGTCTATACAGCCTTTGCATTGCACTAAGTCTATACATCATACTGTAGCATGCATTTCGTCAAGTCTGTACATCCACCGTCTCAGTTAAGCTTCAAAGTATGTACATCCGATCGTCTCATGCATCGTCTCATGCATCGTCTTTCAAGTCTGTACATCGGTGTGTCTTACTTAGCGTCTCTGTGCTTCAAGGTTTCTAAAGTCTATACATCGCTTGCATCTTTAAGTCTATACATTGTCGCTTGCATCGTTAAGTCTATACACTGTCGCTTGCATCGTTAAGTCTATACATTGTCTAGCATAACACACATCAAGTCTGTACAGCCATTGCCCTGCATGCCCTGCAAGCTTTCCAAGTCTATACACTGCACGCCCTGCACGCACTGCAATGCCTATTCATCGCTGGCAGCCAGGACTGCAATGTCTATACATTGCGTCCCACAGCCTGCACAGCATGTCTATATAACGTCCAGCTGCCTGCCGCAAAGTCTGTACATTGCTATCTCGTGCATTCTAAGTCCATACACTGCTTCGGGCATTGTTCTTCACAGCATGTCTGTACACTGCATTTGGGCATTGTTCTTCACAGCATGTCTATACACTGCAATTGGGCCTTGTTCTTCTCAGCATGTCTGTACACTGCTTTCACCTACACGCAATCAAAGTGTGTACAGCCTATGCTCGTAGCGCTTAAGCCTATACATTTACTATCGCTTGTTCTTGCATCCCCCGCAAGTCTGTACATTGAGATCGCTTGAAGGGCTTCAAGTCTATACACTCTCACCAATGTACATACTTGCCTATATGCTGCATCTAAAGTCTGTACACGCTCATGCATTATTTCATTAAGTCTATACATTATTTGTTGATCGACTGAAGTAATTCTTTCATTGTACAGGCTGATGAATGGGCACGTGATCCAAGGTTAGCACCTGGCACGTGATCCTAGGTTATCTGGACAGAGAGGGCACAAGCCCTGCACGCCCTAGATCTGCTGCTGATATAAATAGTAGCGATCAAGCAAGAGAGATCAAGATAAAAAAGAGAAAAGATAGAGACTGTGATAGAAGAAGGTGAGAGCAGCAGAGAAGAAGTGAGCAGCAGAGAGTGATAGAGAAAAAAAGCTGCAGAGAGGCAGAAAAGAGAAGAAGAAGAAGAAGAAGAAGAAGAGTGAAGATAGACTGAGAGCTCGTGAAGAAGAAGAAAAAGAGAAAGAGAGATAGAGAGAGGGTTGGTGAAGAAGAAGAAAGAGGATTCATCAGAAGTTTTGTTCACTGGCATTTGGATCAAATCCAAGCAGTTTTGCTCCTGCGAGAGCTACACTTTGTGCATTGCATTTCCAACTTTCTGTTTGCTCTATTTTTGTTTCTTATTTTCTTTTCTTTCACTCGGCTTGTCGTTCTTCCGATCCTCTGGACTGAGGTTGGGCTCCTCCTGTGGACTCAGGAGAAGGGGGACATTGGGTCTCCGGTTGCAAGTGGCTGGGAGTCACTTGTGGGTTTCCCTCCGGGTTGGAGGAAGGGAGATTCGTCTCCGGTTCTGGTCTTGTGGGTTGCAAGTCCAGGTGTTCCCTCTGGGTTTCAGAGGAAGAGAGACCTCAGTCTCTGGTTTGCTAATGACTGGGTGTCACTAGTGGTTCCCTCCGGTTGGGAGGAAGAGGGGAGGTTGTTCCCCTGGTCAAGCTGTTTGGCAGTAAGTGTTTGCAGACTGAGTCTGCTGTTCTAGCGTTGCTAATGGAAGCCTCACCCCGGTTGGGAGTGAGGGGTGGACGGAGGTCTTGGTGACCGAACCACCTAAAAATCCTCTGTGTAGTGTGGTTGTGTTTCGCTCCTTGTCTTCTACCTCCTTCACAGGTTGCCTTAGCTTTCTCGTTTCTATCTGTGCTGCTTCCGCTAGTTGCTTGTTTAGGCGCGCCTTATATATTTGCTCAGTGGTTTAAAAGAGAACTTAACTTGTTCTTCAGATTGTCTATTTGCCTTGATAGTGTTCTAGTATTTTATTGAGCGAAAAGTTTTTTTAAGGGTGGGATTCATTCACCCCCCCTCTGAATCCATCGCACCGATCCTATCAATTGTTATCAGAGCGGTGTCTGCATAGAAGGTCCAGCGACCTGCAGATCCGATCTTGCAGTCTTCGGTGCTTATTTGCTTTTGGTGCATCAATATTCCTGTTGCATTAAATCTGATCTGTTTCCATGGGTGATCCACCAGTTTTCAACGGCTCAAATTTTAATGTGTGGTCTGTCAGTTTGCACAATTATGTTATATCAGTTAATCCTGATCTGTGGAAGTTAATTTCACACGGTCCTCATAAATTACCAAAGAAAAAGTCCAAATGGACTGACAGTCACAGATCAATGCATGAAGAGAATCAGATAGCTATGAATCTAATGAAGGCAGCTACTGATAAGGCTTTACATTCCTGCTTTCATGATTGCAGTTCTGCTAAAGACATTCTGGATATGCTGAAGCGAGCTCAGAAGAGAAATGAGGACAACTGCATGATGGCTAACAGAAGCAATCAAAGTGGTAGCCAAAATGAAGAAGAGGATGATGATGAGGTAAATCCATTTGAGAACTATACTTTAGATGATTGGGAGAATTCATATGTTGAATTATTAGAGTCACATGAGAGGTTAAGAAGTCAGTATAAAAAATTGAAAAAGGGTATTGGGTTAGAAAGTTCAAGTTCTTCTTTTAGAAAATGTCTAGAGTTGACACAATCTCATGATACGTGTTTTTCTGATATTCAAATCCTTAAAGATCAAATTGGGTTGTTGAAAATTGAAAAACAAGAACTTGCAAATGAGATTACTGATCATGAAAAGAAATTCAGAAGACTTGAAGACGAGAAGAGTCTAATAGCTGAAAAATATGATGTGATAACTTCTGTGAGCATAAAGCTTCAGAAAGACATTGAAAATATGCAAAGTGAATCTGAAATTTCAGATAATCCAAAAATATCAAATGATGATCAGACTCTTCTTGATGAGTTAATTCAAAATGATGCTCTGTCTAAGGAGAATGAAAAGTTAAAACTGTTGAACACTGCTATGTCTGAAAGACTTGTAGCATTAGAAAGAGGAAAGTCTATTCACATAGAAGAGTATGATAAACTGAGCAATCTGGAACATGAAATTGAGAAATATAAAACTGCTTACAAGGTGCTAACTGAATGTGTGAATTACAGTGAGCAAGAGATTGCCAGTTATGAGTTACACATTACCTCTATCGAAAATGAAATTCAAGATTTGAAGAGTTCTCTGTCTAAGTTTGGGAGTGGGCAAGAAAACCTAGACAAGCTACTAGGTGTAAAAGTCAATGTCAAAAAGGAAGGGTTAGGCTACAATAATCTAAATAAAAAGGCTTTTCAGAACAAAGTAATGACATCATTTGTAAATGCTTCAAATGTAGCCACAACATCACAGGTCAAACAGCCCATTGTTCAAAAAACAGAAAAACAGGATAAAAATCCGAAAAAGACTGGAAAACAGAAAATAATCAAAAAGGGTTCATCAGTGCATGTTGATCACAGTCCTCACACACACTCACATGCATCTAAGAAGAAAATGATCTGTCATTACTGTCATAGATTCGGTCATTTGATGCATGAGTGTAAATTGATGGAGAAGGATGATATGAATGCTCGAAAATTTCATGATAAAAATCCTTCATCTCAGAAAAAGAAAATTGAATGTTCTCACTGTGGCAAATTAGGACACATGATTACACAATGCTGGTTTGCAAGTGATAAGAAAACATATCATTCATATCATGCTAAATTTCATGCAAACAGTCATGCTATTAACAAGAACAAGTTTGATTCAATAAACCAGCATATGACATGCTTTAATTGTGGAAAATTGGGTCATAAGAGATTTGAATGCTGGCTGAATACTGGTAGGAGAAATTCTAATTCATGCTTTCACTGTGGCAAGATGGGCCACATTGCAGCCCAATGTTGGCATGCTCAGGGAAGGAAGTCTAACTATAAATCTGGTAGACTCCCTGCAAATAGAAAGTTTTTTGATAAACCTGAATTTGTCTTTAACAGAAAGTCTGTTGCATGCTCTAACTGTTGGAAGCCAGGCCATCTGGCTAGAGAGTGCTGGTCACCTATTAAGAGAAGAAATCACTCTTCTCATTTTTAATATGAAAAGTCTGGCTACAAAGCTGTAAATTGCTGGCCGAATGATAACAAAGGGCAGAACCTTCATGCAAACAACAGAAACTTTAATTCTCATACACATAGATTTCATGATCATACTAATGTGTACAATAAGAACAAAAATTTTATTTCATGTCGTTATTGTGGTAGCCTTGGTCATTCAATGAATAATTGCTATTTGATGAAATCTGATGACCTTCATGCACAAAAATTGTTGAGAAAACCTGCTAGAAAAATGTCACTGTTAATTCAGGACCCAAGACCTCTTGGGTACCTGTTTGTGCAAAATAAACTTTGTTTTGCAGGTGTGCCTTGGGACTGAGAAAACAAGAGGGGTAAATAAGCTAAGGCACTCAAAAGCAAACCCCTTTCTGAACTTTTCAGGTAAACTCTCTGCATTTCATGTTTTAAAATTCATTGCATATCTTGTTTGATGTGTTCTTGCATATTTGTCATCTTTTGCACACTATGAGTATTCATATCTCTCAATGCTCATATGAATTGGCTGTTTAGATATTGAAATGAGAATAAACTTGTAATTTCTAAAAATTTGAACTGTATATGAATGTGGTTTGAAATCTATTGTTGCATAGCTCACTGAAAATCTAGATTGCTTATGGGACTGCATGTTGAATTATCATGATTGACCACTATGGTATATTAAATAGTAAGCTACTAAAAGGTAGTGAAATCTGTCTGGAGGTTCTTACTATGTGTGAGATGGTCTTTTAGACCAGATTTTCCGCCTAGTACCATGGGTCATATTGCTTGATAGGGCAGTCTGAATGTGCATGAGTCGCATTGTCATATGTTCAGTTCTCATGGTAAAATATTACATGTCTTTGCATAGCATTCAATGTTGAGTCTTTGCATGACTTTGCATACATATAGTTAATTGCATTTCATTACATTGAAATTGCTAAAAAGATTGACTGAATGTATATTGTCAGGGGGAGTCAATGCATTGCATACATGTTGTCAAATGCATACGCTTGTCAGAATTCATTGCATTTGTTGACAAACCTTGATCATATTTTGAAAACACAGTGCTTCAAAATCACTTCTATCATTTGGTATCAGAATTCTATCAGTCTTTCATGAAGATTCAATGGGGCTATCTCGATCATAAATCTGAAAAACACTTGAACTAGGAATCTTCTATTATATGTTGTTATGAATGTCTGAAATAACTCAGGTGGTTTAAGTTTAATGTATTCATTTAGTTTGACTTTAAAATCTCTTAAAAATATCTGGATCACATTTAACAAACTTTAACCATTTGTTTCATACTGTGTCTTATAAAATCTTATGAAATCTACATTATTGAATATATGGCTTTATTTGGTTAAGTACATGAAATTATTATTGATTTGAAGTAAATGAATTTTTCTAAAATGTGTAAAGGGTAAATTCTGTCAGAGCAATGACTTTGGTCACTGAGAAACACATGTCCAAAGGACTGTGTCATGAGGTGCCATAGTTAACTCTGCTTAAGAATGAGTGTTAATCAGGCAGAGCACTGGCATGCACACTAAGAAATACATCTCACTCATCAAGAAATGAGTTAAGATATGTCATGAGGTGTAAATGTTACCTCTATTTATATAAAGCATGACTGTTAGTTACACTAAGTGCTTAGGGATATTGGCGTCTGATCAACATATATCCTCTAGTTACAAGGTGTACACTGAACTAGAGTGCTCGTAAAATGTGTAGCATAAAAATTTGTTGAACAAATTGTAATATCTGAATATTGATGCAAAAATCAAATTACTTCAACCCTAGATAAAATCATATGACTTCATAATTCCTTGATCTCAATACTAGTGCATGTAATTCCGAAAGAAGTCAATAATTCTGATTGTGTAAGAGAAAGGGAGATTAATCAAGATATATATATATGAGGGCTTGGTTCATTGTTATTAAACCGTGACTTTAGATATAAATACAGAATTTTATTGACAAACTTAGCATACATCATGTTTAAACCCTGCTGATCAATAAAATTCATTCATAAGCCCTTATAATGGAAGACTTTAAAAACTTATGTTTTGGATTTATGAAATTGATATATCCTTGAAAATCTTGTTGAAGCTCTTATGATTGGAGCCTATTGGAAATTCTTTACTCACTGTCCTTGATTCATCATGATCTGAGCTTATCCTTGATTGCCCCTGTGGTCTCCTTCTCATTCATTTCATAAGGTTCCATTTATTGAGGGGGAGCTTCCTTGTCATATGAATCATGCTGCACAAGAATTCTTAAAGGGAGAGAATTGTCTTGCATTCATACACTTAGGCGGAGCTCTTGCATTTGTTGTTGCATCTGCATCTCTGCATTCATACCTCTTCCATGGTTTTTTTTTAAACAAAGGGGGAGAAAGTGGTATGAGTCATATTGCTCTTTGGGGAAGCTTGTGCTTTCATGTAGTTAAAGGGAGAAATGTTATATCAATTGTTTCATACCTGCTTAATTTTCCTCTCTCTAACTAATGTCTTTTTACCGAAGTCAAAGGAGGAGAATTTTTTTGACTTGAGTCAGTGTGACTCATAGTGTTGCCATCATCAAAAAGGGGGAGATTGTTGTGCCCCTGTGATTTTGATGATAGCAAACACTATAAGTCACTATATGCATGTGTGCATGAAAGATCTTGTTGATTCATTTAAGTGCATTCATATGTGTTCATGTATTTGTGAATGTGTGTTTGTGAATGACTTTCCATCATATCTGTCTGACATCTAGTCGATGCATTCATGTAACAGAGTCAGCATGTACAGTCATGCACTGTTTTGCTTGCAAAATAGAGTCTGCACATTGCCTGTAGACTGCACATAGTCTATACATCGATGCATAGTCTACACATCCTTGGCTGTGCGATCATTCAGCAAGTCTAAACATTGTCTTGCACACACACACATAGTCTGCACATCAATACATCGTCTCCTGCATGCATTACTTCAAGTGTGTACAGCCAGTGCATTCCTTCATATCAAGTCTAGACATTGTGCATTCCTTCATTTAGAAGTCTATACATTCTTGGCTGGTTCAGCGTCTCATGCAGCGTCTTATGCCAAGTCTATACATCGTCCGGCAGCATTTAGAAGTCATGCAAGTCTATACACTCGCATGCAAGCTTGTTTGCTAAGTCTGTACATTGCAGCATGTTTGTGTTCTAGCTTTCAAAGTCTAGACATTGTCTGCCCTGCAGTACACTAAGTCCACACATTAGCACTGTAGCTTGCACGAAGTAAAGTCTGTACATTGGACTATCAGGTAAAGTCTATACATCCTTTTGCTGGAAGGGTGCAAGTCTGTACATCGCTGCTTTGCCAAAGTCTATACATCGTGCTGGCTCAAGTCTGTACAACCTTTCTTCTGGCAAGTCCACATATCGTGAAGTCTATACATTCGTTGCCTTGCACATCATCAAGTCTGTACACTGGCAGCAGCAATGCTCGCACAACACTAAGTCCATACATTGCTGCATTGCAAGAGATCAAGTCTGCACACTGTATCGGTTGTTCATGCATTGCACATCATCAAGTCTGTACACTGGCAGCAGCAATGCTCGCACAACACTATGTCCATACATTGCTGCATTGCAAGAGATCAAGTCTGCACACTGTATCGGTTGTTCATGCATTGCACATCATCAAGTCTGTACACTGGCAGCAGCAATGCTCGCACAACACTAAGTCCATACATTGCACAAGTCTGAACATTGGTATCTTTACCTATGTTCAAGTCTGTACATCCATATGTGCATTGTGCATTGATCAAGTCTAAGTCTGTACGTCCCTTGACTGCATGCCTGAGCATCCCTTGTCATTGTGCATACTTAGTTAGATGCTAAGTCTATACATTGCTCATGCATCTTTACTTAAAGTCTATACAGCCTTTGCATTGCACGCTAAGTCTATACAGCCTTTGCATTGCACTAAGTCTATACATCATACTGTAGCATGCATTTCGTCAAGTCTGTACATCCACCGTCTCAGTTAAGCTTCAAAGTATGTACATCCGATCGTCTCATGCATCGTCTCATGCATCGTCTTTCAAGTCTGTACATCGGTGTGTCTTACTTAGCGTCTCTGTGCTTCAAGCTTTCTAAAGTCTATATGATGTGACACAATGATGCAGCAAGTGGCTAAGGTCCCTTGGACTTAATTCGCAAACACAATCACAAGATTCGAGCAAACTTGGAAGACGCCGTCTCACCGTGCGCACCCGTTACCCATGGTGACTCGATGATGTCGAGTTGAGGTGGTGGAGAAAGACCTTTGCTGGTAGAGGGCCAACACAACTAAGGTTCACCCTCCCGAAGGTATGATGCCCACAATCAAGGGCGGCCGGGTGCCTTGGGGGCACTAGGTCACTCACTCACGATTATCCACGATGACCACTCAAGATGGTGGCTCCGGGAACGGGCACTCTCTTACTAGTCAGCGGACTAGCTTGGTAGATATTAAATAGACAGATATTAGGGGAGCAAGGGCAGAAGCTCACCTGGTTGGTTTGAAGAAACCAACCCCGGTCGGAGACGATGGGCGAGCGGGGAAGTGTGGATTCCCCGCACACTGTGCCGGTGAAGCTTGAACCCTGTTTAGATAATTACACTCACTACGCCTCTCGCAGGAGGGTGGACTTGGGGTGGGGGATGATTGATTTACACACAAACACTACCTCCACGCAGGGAGGGGCGGTAAGCCGGCCAGGCGGGGAGGGGAGATTTGCTGAAAACACGAGAGGGGAAGCCGATGCCGGATCTGCCTGCTCTCTGCGATGGATGACTGACAGTCGGTGTTGAGGCCCTAGGTCCCAATCTGGAATTTTTCTGATGACGAGACCAGTGGGGAGCTCTTCGTATCTGGAACTAGAATGCCTCTGAATTTTTTGGAATTCTTCTGATGCCGATGCTGGTCCAGGTGGAGGTCCGAACAGAGTGACAGAATCTGGGCGAGGCAGCTTCAGGTTTCTAACAGCAGGTTGCAGAGATGGTCCCGCTGGCTCCCGGACGCCGAATCACGAACCGCTGGAGTTATTGGAACCGTGGACGAGTCCCCTTCGCAGAAACACGGACGGGGAAGCCGTGTGATGTCGGAGAGGACTGGGGGACTCTGAATAGTGGAGGCAGGTCGATGCAGATTGTGGGAAG
The DNA here is from genome assembly GCA_022559845.1 of Amorphophallus konjac. NCBI lineage: Eukaryota > Viridiplantae > Streptophyta > Magnoliopsida > Alismatales > Araceae > Amorphophallus > Amorphophallus konjac. The sequence goes on from CM040121.1 coordinate 355,408,292, forward strand.
CAGACCAGCGTAGCCGAGGGAGAAAAATGGTAACTTTGACCCACGGACGCAGAACGAAGTTCCGCTTCTTGATTCTGAAAGTAGACTGGACGAGGGAGAACTTTGTAGAAGAGCTCGTGGCCGGATTCCTCCCTGGTTTGTCGTGGTGCAGCTTCTATTCTGGTTCAGATACTCTGCAGGGGCAGCTCTGCGCAGTCGGGGGAGATCGGCCCTCCCGGAAAACCCCGTACTCAGAATGGGGTGGGATCATCTCGCCTGCGAAGCGGATTGGACGACCTTTCCATAAATGTATAGTACGCCTTCAGATGTCATCGTATGACTCCGTGGTTGCTTCTGCAAGATGACCCTTTCTTCTGTCACCTGTAGGCTGATCAATGTGAAGAGAATGGTGGTGGAACTAGGTTGATGTAAGTGGAGGGTTAGCAATGGTGGGGGTGGGGGTGTTGATGGTTGAAGGGGGAGGGATGTTTCAAAGATGGTGAGGGGGTGGAGCAGGGGATTAGGAGGTCTAAGAGGGAGGTGGGGTGAAAGGGACGCAGCTAGGAGGGTGTTGGTGGTGGGGGTCGGCCAAGGTAATGGGGAGGGGATGGGCTTGATGGGGTCGCAGCTAGTGGGGGGGGAATGGGATTCAATTCCCCTTAGGGATGTAAATGGGTGTGTGGGGGAGTGGAAAGGATGTTTGGGGGAGAGGGAAGGGTGCCTTGGAGGTTGAAAGGGTGTATGGGGAATGGGAAGGGCTGCTTGGGAATATGGAGGTGTTAATGGGGAGTTATGGTTCTTGGGGAGGTGAAAGGGTGGGGGAGTGAGGTGGCTGATGAGGTGGCAAGGGGGGGTGGTGAAGGGGCAGGTTCGCCCAAGGGAGAGAGAGAGAGAGAAGAGGAGAGAGAAAGAGCTAGAGAGAGAGAGGGAAGATAATGCTAGTGGCTCAAATTTTACTCAATGCTTCATTACCTTGAAATGGAGGGTTTGGGGCCCTATTTATAGGGAATCCCCAAGTTACAAAAAGTCCCTGCAAAATAGACTAATGACACATGACTAGGGAAGAAGGCGGGGGGCAAGTGGGCCAAGCCCAAGTGTTTGGGCCCGAACCTACATGATGACCACAAGACATAGGGAAATAAACACATAACCTAGATACTAGACTTAAATAAAAGGCAAATTACATCAAAATGACTCAAGATAAAGACAATAAGTGCACAAAAGGTGATCCACCAGAGTACTGCAGTGAACTGGATGCCATGGAGCTCAAGTCTGGACCTCGTCGAGGGGGAGGGAGGTCCCGAGCCAGAGGGAATCGTGGGTGATGCCCTCATCATTTCCCCCGGGCCGCGAAGAGCTCGACTCTGTCGAGTAGAGGCCCTCCCTGCTGTGATACTGCTCCAAGAGGTCGGGGTCCAGCCGCTGGAGGTCCTCCCGACTCACCCAGGCATCATCCGAAGGTGGCCGTCCCTTCCACCTAACCAGATATCGCTCATACACCTTGCTCCGTGTGTTGGTGATATGTTCATCTAATATCCGCTCCACTTGATCACGCTGGTTTCTCTGGCTAGATGGAGTTCTCGTTGGTGTGGGGGCTCTCTCAAGGGGTGGGATAGGCTGGATCTCCTCACTGGGTGTCACCGTGGGACCCTTGTAGGGCACCAGGTCAGCCACATTGAAAGTGGGGCTTACTCCGTACTCTTCGGGGAGGTCCAACACATAAGCATTTGTGCCAAGGCGCCTCAACACCTGATAGGGGCCGGCTCCACGCGACTTCAACTTTGAGACATTCCCAGGGAATAGCCTCTCAGTTCTCACCATCACAAAATCATCAACTTGGAATTCCTGGTGGTGGCGGTGGGAATCGGCTGACTTCTTATAAATCTCGTTGCTCTTGTTGATGTGTTTGCGAATGTCTTCATGCAACTCTCTAAGGTGTTGTGCAAAAGACTCAGCAGTGATAGACACCCTAGCATGGGGGGGTAGGGGAATGAGATCTGAAGGTTTTCTGGGTTTGTATCCATGCACAGCTTCGAAGGGACTCATGCCTATAGACCTATTTGTTGAATTGTTGTATGCAAATTCAGCGTGAGGCAGAATGAGATCCCAATTTCCTGGGCGATCCGCCACAAGGCACCGAAGGAGATTCCCGAGGCTCCGATTGACGACCTCGGTTTGCCCATCCGTTTGGGGGTGATAGGCCGTGGAAAATTTGAGAAGGGTCCCCATTAGGTGCCAGAGGGTTTTCCAGAAGTAGCTGGTGAACTTAACATCCCGGTCAGAAATGATGGTCTTGGGCAGACCATGGAGGCGAACCACTTCATCGAAGAATAGGTGGGCCACGTGGGAGGCATCCGAAGTTTTTGAACAAGGGATAAAATGAGCCATTTTGGAAAACCTGTCCACTACAACGAAGATTGAATCATGTTTTCTTTGGGTTCTAGGTAGGCCTAAGACAAAGTCCATGCTCAAATCCTGCCATGGACGATCAGGGACAGGGAGTGGGGTGTATAGGCCCGTGTTCTGTTTCACTTGTTTTGCTGTTGCGCATATGCGACACTGACCCACAATTTTAGCCACATCTCTCTTGAGGCTCGGCCAGTAGAACTGACCCTCAACCAAGGCAATGGTTTTATGTGCCCCAAAATGGCCGGTCAGGCCTCCAGCATGCAACTCCTGGATTAAGAAATCCCGTAGAGAGGTTCTAGGTACACACAGCTTATGACCTTTGAAGAGGAACCCGTCCTCTAGGATGAATCCTTGGTATTCCCTAGGTGATTGGGTGGTCAGGGTGGTATGAATCTGCCCAAAGTCCGGACAATCATGGTACTCATCCTTGATTCTCTCAAATCCTATGACTTCTACCTGTATGGTAGCCAACAACGAGACCCTCCTGCTGAGTGCATCTGCGGCACGATTCTCACTCCCGGCCTTATGCTTAATCACGAATGTGTAGGATTAGATGTATTCGACCCAGCGAGCATGACGGGAGTTCAGTTTCTGTTGGGAGTTGAGATATTTTAGGGCCTCGTGATCAGAGAAGATGACAAATTCTTTAGGCAGGAGATAATGTCTCCAATGCCAGAGGGATTGAACCACCCATAGAATTCTTTATCATAGGTGGAGTACTTCATCCTAGCATCACACAATTTTTCACTAAAGTAGGCCACTGGATGTCCCTCTTGGCTGAGGATCCCGCCAATCCCTACCCCAGAGGCATCACAAGTCACCTCAAAGACCTTGGAAAAATCGGGGTGGCATAATACCGGGGCTTGGGTCATCCTTTCCTTGAGGTCTTGGAAAGCCCTAGAAGCAGACTTGGTCCACACAAACGTCCCCTTTTTTAGGCAATATGTGATGGGGGCAGTGGCCATGCTGAACCCACGGATAAATCTCCGATAGAAGGTGGCCAACCCATGGAAACTCCGGACCTCATGGAGAGTGCGGGGCTCTGGCCAGTCAAGGATAGCTTGGACCTTTTCGGGGTCCATGGATACTCCCTTGGTGGAGACCACATACCCAAGGAAAGTGATGGATTCGGTCATGAAATGACATCTTCCCAAGTTGGTAAAGAGACTCTCTTTCCTAAGGGTAGGGCAGATTTGCCTAAGGTGGTTGAGGTGGGATTCCTTGGACTGGCTGTAGATAAGGATATCGTCAAAATAGACCACTAGGAAGACTCCAATGTAGGGTCTAAGGACCTCTGTCATAAGGCGCAGAAGGTGCTTGGGGCATTTGATAGCCCAAAAGGCATCACAAGCCATTCATAGAGTCCATCTTTAGTTTTAAAGGCCGTTTTCCATTCATCTCCTGGCCTTATCCTAACCTGATGGTAGCCACTCTTAAGATCTATTTTGAAAAAAATGGTGGCTCCGGCTAGCATGTCGAGCATATCGTCAAGCCTAGGTATGGGGAACCTATATTTGACGGTAATCTTGTTGATGGCCCTGCTATCGACACACATTCACCATGTCCCATCCTTCTTGGGTGTGAGAAGGGCCGGGACAGCGCACAGACTTTTTCTAAGACGGAGAAAGCCTTTTCTAATGAGTTCCTCCACCTGCCTCCTCAATTCAGCATGCTCTGTGGGGTTGAGGTGATAGTGGGGAAGGTTTGGGAGGGTGGCTCCTGGGACGAGATCAATAGCATGTTGAACATCCCTCATAGGTGGAAGTTGGTCAGGGAGCTCATCAGGGAAGACATCCTTAAATTCTTCTAGGAGAGGGTGTATTTCCACAGGATGTGGGTTGGAGGTAGTGGTCTCTCCTAAGCAAATGATTACCGCACACAAGGGTGTTCCTTGAGCTACCTCTTCCTCAAGTTCTTTTCTTGTGATGAGATGTAGGCCCTTGACTAGCCCTGTTGGTGTTTCTGGGGTGGACTCTTGGTTAGTTGATTGGGTTGGTGGGGATGAGACCCTGGGGCTTTGAGATGGTTTAGGGAGAATCCCTTTGGAGGGTGGTTCCTTCCGGGGTGGAGATGGGTTGAGGCGGATGGTTTTTCCCTCATGTTCGAAGGTGCAAGTGTTTGGCTTTCCTAGTATGGTTGCATTGACGTCATAGATCCACGGCCTCCCTAGTAGGATGCTTCCTACTTCCATAGGTATAATGTCACACCATACTTGGCCTTGATATGATGAGAAGGTGATGGGTACAAGGCAACAAGTGTTGACCGGGAGGGAGTGGCTGTTTATCCAAGAGACTCGGTATGGTTTGGGGTGGGGTGTGATAGTAAGCCCAAGAAGCTTCACAGTGTCAGGTGACACGGCGTTGACACAACTCCCATTGTCTAGGATGACTTTCCTGACATAGCCCCCCATCTTGATGTAGGTGAAAAAAATGGATGTCCTACGCCAATCTTCCTCTTGTGGTTGTGTGAGGGTGCACCTAATGACACCTAGGTGGGAGTTGGTAGGAGGAGGGTCGTGGTCCAATCCTTCTTCATAGAGTTGTTCATACTCCTCTTCCCAACCTAAGGTAGCCTCATACTCCTCAACCGGACTCTCATGCTCCCCTTGGAGCGGGGTAGGCCCTCCCTCAATGATAAGGCTGGACAATCCTTTGGAAGGACATTGGGAGGCGATGTGGCCATAACCATGACACTGAAAGCATTTCACCGTGCTACTCCCTGGGGTTGTTCTTTTGGGGGGTTCCTCCCTTCGGGGAGGAGGGTTGGGTGGAGTGGTCCTTGTAGGAGTGGAATTGGTTGGTTGTTGGTAAGGCCGAGTAGGGGTTCCTCCACTGGGGATAGGGGTCTTCAATAGGGGTGGAAGGATGGGTCGTGGACCCATATTTTTGGGTTCAGTTGGGCCGGGAGAGGAAAACTTAGGATTCCTAGAAAATCTCTCCGTATCACGGGCTATTTGATAAGCCATCTCAAGGGAATCCACATCCCTCATAATTAGCTCTCTCTTGATGTATGGGTGGAGACCATTCCTAAATCGTGATAGGGTGACGGCCAACTCTTCATGTACTCCACACTTTAAAAGGTAGGAATCAAACAGTTCAATGTATTCTACCACGGTTTTTCCTTCTTGGGTGAGGCATTGCCATTCATCTAAGAGAGTTTGGGTGTAGGAGTTGGGGAGGTATTTGAACCTAAGTTGGGCTTTCATGTCTTCCCAGGTATGAATGGGTTCCTCCCGCCTAATGCTTTTTCTACTTTCCACACTCAACCAGTAGGTCTTGGCAAGTTTGGTAAGGTGCATTTTTGCAAGCCTAACTCTCCTATCTTCTGTCATAGGGTACCAATCAAAGTATTGGTCCATGGCACTTTCCCATTCTAGGTAGACATGTGGGTTATGGGACCCATCAAAGTTAGGAGCCTCAACCTTAATCATCCTCAAGAGATAATCATCCGAGTCCTCCCGTGGTCGCCTTTCAAAATGTCTAGGTGGACGGGGCCTCTCATTTTCATGGTAAAAGTCATTCTCTAAGTCCTCCCTATCCAGTTCAACTCGTGGAGGAGGAGCTCTTTGGGCATGGTTCCTAGGTGGGGCCCTAGCTTCCTCGAGTCTCTCTAGACGGACGGAAAAACCATTTAACTGCTCCGTGAGGGTTTGGAGGGCAGCCTCAATTCGGTCCATCGGAGCTTGGGGAGCCTCCCTAGGGATATCTTGGACACCTTGGGAATAGGGATTCATTGGGGGAACCGTGGTAGAGGGGTCAGCCCGGTACAAGGCACCACTATGAGTGGACATGCACAAAGAGGAGGAGACCGATACACGGATGAAGATAATGCAAAGACCCTAGGACCTAGGCTTGTAGAGATAAGTCTAAAACTTGCTCTGATACCAATTGATGTGACACAATGATGCAGCAAGTGGCTAAGGTCCCTTGGACTTAATTCACAAACACAATCACAAGATTCGAGCAAACTTGGAAGACGCCGTCTCACCGTGCGCACCCGTTACCCGTGGTGACTCGATGATGTCGAGTTGAGGTGGTGGAGAAAGACCCTTGCTGGTAGAGGGCCAGCACAACTAAGGTTCACCCTCCCGAAGGTATGATGCCCACAATCAAGGGCGGCCGGGTGCCTTGGGGGCACTAGGTCACTCACTCACAATTATCCACGATGACCACTCAAGATGGTGGCTCCGGGAACGGGCACTCTCTTACTAGTCAGCGGACTAGCTTGGAGGATATTAAATAGACATATATTAGGGGAGCAAGGGCAGAAGCTCACCTGGTTGGTTTGAAGAAACCAACCCCGGTCGGAGACGATGGGCGAGCGGGGAAGTGTGGGTTCCCCGCACACTGCGCCGGTGAAGCTTGAACCCTGTTTAGATAATTACACTGACTACACCTCTCGCAGGATGGTGGACTTGGGGTGGGGGATGATTGATTTACACACAAATAGAGGGGCGGTAAGCCGGCCAGGCGGGGAGGGGAGATTTGCTGAAAACACGAGAGGGGAAGCCGATGCCGGATCTACCTGCTCTCTGCGATGGATGACTGACAGTCGGTGTTGAGGCCGTAGGTCCCAATCTGGAATTTTTCTGATGACGAGACCAGCGGGGAGCTCTTCGTATCTGCAACTAGAATGCCTCTGAATTTTTTGGAATTCTTCTGATGCCGATGCTGGTCCGGGTGGAGGTCCGAACAGAGTGACAGAATCTGGGCGAGGCACCTTCAGGTTTCTGACAGCAGGTTGCAGAGATGGTCCCGCTGGCTCCCGGACGCCGAATCATGAACCGCTGGAGCTATTGGAACCGTGGACGAGTCCCCTTCGCAGAAAAATTGACGGGGAAGCCGTGTGATGTCGGAGAGGACTGGGGGACTCTGAATAGTGGAGGCAGGTCGATGCAGATTGTGGGAAGCAGACCCGCGTAGCCAAGGAAGAAAAATGGTAACTTTGACCCACAGACGCCAAACGAAGTTCCGCTTCTTGATTCTGAAAGTAGACTGGACGAGGGAGAACTTTGTAGAAGAGCTCGTGGCAGGATTCCTCCGTGGTTCATCGTGGTGCAGCTTCTATTCTGGTTCAGATACTCTGCAGGGGTAGCTATGCGCAGTCGGGGGAGATCGGCTCTCCCGGACAACCCCGGACTCAGAATGGGCTGGGATCACCTCTCCTACGAAGCTGATTGGACGACCTTTCCAGAAATGTATGGTACGCCTTCAGATGTCGTCGTATGACTCCGTGGTTGCTTCTGCAAGACGACCCTTTCTTCTGTCACCTGCAGGCTGATCAATGTGAAGAGAATGGTGGTGGAACTAGGTTGATGTAAGTGGAGGGTTAGCAATGGTGGGGGTGGGGGTGTTGATGGTTGAAGGGGGAGGGATGTTTCAGAGATGGTGAGGGGGTGGAACAGGGGATTAGGAGGTCTAAGAGGGAGGTGGGGTGAAAGGGACGCAGCTAGGAGGGTGTTGGTGGTGGGGGTCGGCCAAGGCAATGGGGAGGGGATGGGCTTGATGGGGTCGCAGCTAGTGGGGGGGAATGGGATTCAATTCCCCTTAGGGATGTAAATGGGTGTGTGGGGGAGTGGAAAGGATGTTTGGGGGAGAGGGAAGGGTGCCTTGGAGGTTGAAAGGGTGTATGGGGAATGGGAAGGGCTACTTGGGAATATGGAGGTGTTAATCGGGAGTTATGGTTCTTCGGGAGGTGAAAGGGTGGGGGAGTGAGGTGGCTGATGAGGTGGCAAGGGGGGGGGGAGGTGAAGGGGCAGGTTCGCCCAAGGGAGAGAGAGAGAGAAGAGGAGAGAGAAAGAGCTAGAGAGAGAGAGGGAAGACAATGCTAGTGGCTCAAATTTTATTCAATGCTTCATTACCTTGAAATGGAGGGTTTGGTGCCCTATTTATAGGGAATCCCCAATTTACAAAAAGTCCCTGCAAAATAGACTAATGACACATGACTAGGGAAGAAGGGGGGGCAAGTGGGCCAAGCCCAAGTGTTTGGGCCCGAACCTACATGATGACCACAAGACATAGGGAAATAAACACATAACCTAGATACTAGACTTAAATAAAAGGCAAATTACATCAAAATGACTCAAGATAAAGACAATAAGTGCACAAAAGGTGATCCACCAGAGTACTGCAGTGAACTGGATGCCATGGAGCTCAAGTCTGGACCTCGTCGAGGGGGAGGGAGGTCCCGAGCCAGAGGGAATCGTGGGTAATGCCCTCATCACTATACATCGCTTGCATCGTTATGTCTATACATTGTCGCTTGCATCGTTAAGTCTATACACTGTCGCTTGCATCGTTAAGTCTATACATTGTCTAGCATAACACACATCAAGTCTGTACAGCCATTGCCCTGCATGCCCTGCAAGCTTTCCAAGTCTATACACTGCACGCCCTGCACGCACTGCAATGTCTATTCATCGCTGGCAGCCAGCACTGCAATGTCTATACATTGCGTCCCACAGCCTGCACAGCATGTCTATACAACGTCCAGCTGCCTGCCGCAAAGTCTGTACACTGCTGTCTCGTGCATTCTAAGTCCATACACTGCTTCGGGCATTGTTCTTCACATCATGTCTGTACACTGTATTTGGGCATTGTTCTTCACAGCATGTTTGTACACTGCATTTGGGCATTGTTCTTCTCAGCATGTCTGTACACTGCTTTCACCTGCACGCAATCAAAGTGTGTATAGCCTATGCTCACAGCATTTAAGTCTATACATTTGCTATCGCTTGTTCTTGCCTCCCCCGTAAGTTTGTACATTGAGATCGCTTGAAGGGCTTCAAGTCTATACACTCTCACCAATGTACATACTTGCCTATATGCTGCATCTAAAGTCTGTACACGCTCATGCATTATTTCATTAAGTCTATACATTGTTTGTTGATCGATTGAAGTAATTCTTTTATTGTACAAGCTGATGAATGGGCACGTGATCCGAGGTTGGCACTTGGCACGTGATCCTAGGTTATCTGGACAGAGAGGGCACAAGCCCTGCACGCCCTACATCTGCTGCTGATATAAATAGTAGCGATCGAGCAAGAGAGATCAAGACAAAAAAGAGAAAAATAGAGACTGTGATAGAAGAAGGTGAGAGTAGCAGAGAAGAAGTGAGCAGCAGAGAGTGATAGAGAAAAAGAGCTACAGAGTGGCAGAAAACAGAAGAAGAAGAAGAAGAAGAAGAAGAAGAAGAAGAAGAAGAAGAAGAAGAAGAAGAAGAGTGAAGATAGACTGAGAGCTCGTGAAGAAGAAGAAAAAGAGAAAGAGAGATAGAGAGAGGGTTGGTGAAGAAGAAGAAAGAGGATTCATCAGAAGTTTTGTTCACTGGCATTTATATCAAATCCAAGCCAGTTTTGCTCCTGCGAGAGCTACACTTTGTGCATTGCATTTCCAGCTTTCTGTTTGCTCTATTTTTGTTTCTTATTTTCTTTTCTTTCACTCGGCTTGTCATTCTTCCGATCCTCTGGACTGAGGTCGGGCTCCTCCTGTGGACTCAGGAGAGGGGGACATTGGGTCTCCGGTTGCAAGTGGCTGGGAGCCACTTGTGGGTTTCCCTCCGGGTTGGAGGAAGGGAGATTCGTCTCCGGGTCTGGTCTTGTGGGTTGCAAGTCCAGGTGTTCCCTCTGGGTTTCATAGGAAGAGAGACCTCGGTCTCTGGTTTGCTAGTGACTGGGTGTCACTAGTGGTTCCCTCCGGTTGGGAGGAAGAGGGGAGGTTGTTCCCCTGGTCAAGCTGTTTGGCAGCAAGTGTTTGCAGACTGAGTCTGCTGTTCTAGCGTTGCTAGTGGAAGCCTCACTCCGGTTGGGAGTGAGGGGTGGACGTAGGTCTTGGTGACCGAACCACCTAAAAATCCTCTGTGCAGTGTGGTTGTGTTTTGCTCCTTGTCTTCTACCTCCTTCACAGGTTGCCTTAGCATTCTCGTTTCTATCTGTGCTGCTTCCGCTAGTTGCTTGTTTAGGCGCGCCTTATATATTTGCTCAGTGGTTTAAATAGAACTTAACTTGTTCTTCAGATTGTCTATTTGCCTTGATAGTGTTCTAGTCTTTTATTGAGCGAAAAGTTTTTTTAAGGGTGGGATTCATTCACCCCCCCTCTGAATCCATCGCATCGATCCTATCACTTCCCTTTGTTTGCCCTTGTTGCTCTAGTTTTTCCCCAGATTTTCCTTCTATTTCTCTGTTGTTTCGGGTTCTCTGGCTCATCTGACGGTCTCCTGTGAATGCGTTACATTGATGTGACGGCCTGGTTTTTGACCGTCACACTCTTCTGGCGCAGGTCTCCTAGACCGTCACATACTCTAGATAGGTACGCATCTCGAGGTGCAGTTTACTTCCGTAGTTTTTGTTGTGATTCTCATGCTTGGGTGCTATTTGGTCTCCTCCTTGGTTGGTTCACATATTCATATCATTATGTGCATATTTGATTGTTAGATTCTAGGCTAGAATTTGCATGCACCCCGGTGCACATAGGTTCATGCATATTTTCATACATTAGATTGTATTTCTCTTACCTTGGTGCGTGGACCTCTCGTCTCCATATTCCTTGGGGCCGACTAGGAAAACACATCAGGGACCTCCATAAGTCCCCGTGAGCCGTGGATTCTCACACGGACACCGGGCCAGTTGTATCTTTCCTACCCCGTGTCTAGGATTGCATAGGTGAAGGAGTGATTATATTTAGAGTCAACCAAGCCACACATCCTTTCCTATTAGGAACCTACTGGTGGAGAGCACATCCTAATCAAATCACTAAGGTTCTAAAGGAAGAAATCATAAAAATCTTGTTGCATCATCTAAGTAACTTGGTTGAATTTGAGTGTTGCCATCTCATTTTCGCTTGCATCTTTGTCAAAGTTATCTAAAGTTTGATCACTCATTGTGTGTTTGTTGTGTGTTGTTTGCTTTTGTTAAAGGTTTTCCGTTGCATGTGGAATTGTCTTCGTCCATTAGAGTCACCTCCTAGGGTCAATTCCTTCTCCAAATTCTACTCCAATCCGCTCTTCGAACCCATCATGGCTTCTTTTAATCCTTCCCGTTCCCAAGAGGATTCTCATCCTCAAGGACTTCTTGAAAACCCCCCTAGGGTTATCTCATTCTCGTCTGGAGAGGGGTCCATCCCTCTTCCGTCCTCCGTCCCTATGGAGGGCGGCCAAACCACTCCCTCCTTCTCTTCTCCTTCCGCTGGCTCCATTCTCCAAATGATGGCCCAGTTGGATCTGGCCCAACTCTAGGCTGTCTATCAGGCCATGCAGGGGTCCAATACCCCACATCCCACGATTGCGCAAGGCAAATCTAATCTTTCCATCGACCAATCTAGAGTTGGTGGGCCCTCCATCCAGCCCACTCCAGTTGATCTTACTCCGGTCCAACCTCGGACCATCACCTTTTTTGGTGTGGAAACGGGCCAATCTTCCACTTCGGCCCAGAAATTTTCTGATAAGGGAAAGTCTACTCTCCCTTCTTTTATCCAGGTGGATCATCACATGCCTAGCCCATCGGTGCCGCAAGTCCTTGTTGGCCCTTCGGATTTCTTGCGCCCTCAGCATGGGGTTGCCCAAGTCCATCCTAATCTGGGTCCGTCTTCGACCCAATATCCTTCTTATGGGCTCCCTACCTTGGCTGTTTATCCTTCTGCTCCTTCTTATGGGCTTTCACCTCCTACAACAGTCCATCCTTCTGCTCCTCAATTTCAACCTTCATCTCTCACTACCCCTATGTGAGCGACATCACGCGGTTCGGGGAGCGAAGAAGACGTGGAGCGCGCGGGCTCCTTTTGTTTGCTGCAACACAGAAATAAGAGAAAAGAGAAGGGGCCACCACGGGAGATTGCTCCGGCGGGACGAGCGGGACAAATGTAATATAGCGAGATATGGGGGTTAAACGGCCATAGCGGGAAGTGACTCGCCGCGGCCTCGGGGGGACGAGAATGGTGCAGAAATCAAATAGCAAGAATTGAAACGGCCATTGGGGAAGTGACTCGCCGCGGCCTCGAGAATATGAGCAGATAAGAATATAACAGAATATAAGGAGAATATAAAGAATGGGAATTTAAATGGCCATTGGGGAAGTGACTCGCCGCGGCATCGAGAATATGAATAGATAAGAATATAACAAAATATAAAGAGAATATAAGAACGGGAATTTAAACGGCCATTGGGGAAGTGACTCGCCGCGGCCTCGAGAATATGAGCAGATAAGAATATAATAGAATATAAAGAGAATATAAGAACGGGAATTTAAACGGACATTGGGGAAGTGACTCGCCGCGGCCTCGAGAGTATAGCAGAAGAGAGATATGGCAAAATATAAGAGATATAGCAAGATATATAGATGACAGAATTCAAACGGCCATTGCGGGAAGTGACTCGCCGCGGCCTCGAGATTATGATGTGATCGCCAGAGGTCGAGGACTCCAAAATGAAAGAGTGATCGCGCCTACCTCACTAGCAGGAAGTGGCGGGTTGCTTCTTCCTCCCCCTTCGGCCGGCCGACGGAGAGGGCTTTCTTCAGTTACCCTTGCAAAATAACAGACAGTAAATAGACGGAATTAGGAAATGGCAGTGTAGTATCAATCCCTTATGATGAAAATAACGAAATCGCGGCAAGACACACACCTGGTTGCTGTGGTTTTAAACCCCTCTCGGACTCGAGTAGGAGGAAAATGAGATGATGGATGCAAGAAGTATATAAGAAGAGGCGCCCTTATGAAGGGGGATAGAGGATGCGAGATGATGAATGCAAAAGAACTACAAAGAAAAGGAAAGGATTGGCTTATTGGATGTGCCGATGGTGAAATCCGGCGGAGCTCCGGCAGCGTAGGGATGACGTGGAAGCGTGGTGGATGAAGACGACCTTCCTCTCGCGAGCGTGGGCACCCGAGAAGCCGGCGGAACCTCCACCTACAAAAGACCCCACGGGTTAGAAATGACTCCAGTAGTCTCTAGGCTCCGGCAGCCTATCGGATCTCTCCTTCGCTCTCTCAGAACTGAGGGGGGGGGCCTCTATTTATAGGGCTCCGGAGGGTGGAGGCGTCCAGGACCCTGGACACCTCCATCAGGGCCGAAGTAATATTTTATTCTATTTTTATTCATTTTTTTCGAATATTTTCGTGAAGGCGTCCAAGGTCCCGGACGCCTCAATAAAGGCCCACCGAATTCCCACCGAAAGCCGCACGCAGTTTAGCACGACGCGTGGTTTTGAACGGCGCCCGTGATTCAGAAATGGGCGCGTCTAGCTGGTAGGACGCTTCCACAATTGGATTTTTTCGCACACGATAAACCGTCGATCGGTGGACGGGGCCCGGTGGGCAAGTTGATGGAGGCGTCCAGGGGCCTGGACGCCTCCAAAAAAATATATTTTTTATTTTTGTTTTGTTTTTATGCCAAAGCTGGCATTTTTATATTTTTTATATTTGTTTTCATGGAGGCGTCCACGGGCCTGGACGCCTCCATTAATTATTATTATTATTATGTGTTTTTTTTATTTTTATATATATTAAAGTCATGGAGGCGTCCAGGAGCCTGGACGCCTCCATGAACTCCTGGACGCCTCCATGAAGACCCCCCCGGGTCCCCTGAAAAGGCGTCGGCAGCCGCCCGGCAGACACTCTTCCTGGTTTCGGAACCTTCCGGTGCATCCGATTGGTGTTGATGCCGTCCGAATGCCGCAACGAGATGATTTCCGGATGCCGAAAAGGCGGAAGAAGACTCAAGAATAGGAAACACTCGAGCGATTCAAAATGCGAAAGCCAATGCGGGGCGTCGTATAGTAATATGAGATTTTCTCAGGAGATGTCAGGAATGGCGTGTCTACAGCTGCCCCGCCTTGGCGTCTGCTTTGCAAGGGAGTGACACGTAGTGGAATGGTATCGAAGTGGAGTGAAATGAAGTGGAAGCAGACTGATAAGTTGATGCCAAGGTGTGATGAGACACGCTCTTGATGTTACTGTTTGGAATCTTTCCTGAAGTTTCAATGAGGTGACCTTGAAGGAGGTCTTTCAAATTTTGACGATTTGCTTGGACGAAGATCAAATAAGGGAGGGTGAGATGTGCGCTCAGGCACGAAACAAAAAGAGACCAACTTCTCGGTGTGGAAGTACCTGGGTCATAAATCTGCAGGTTTCACCTTTGGGGAGCAGTTACCAGCCAACGTGGAAGTGCTGCGGCCAAGGTGGGTCAAGCAGGGTAAAAAGCAAAGGAATATCTGAGGGTCTGTCCAAACAAGGGTCTCCTTTGGAAGAGTAGCGTAGGGCCGTTTCAAGCAAACTCAGTATTTCATTCGGAGTGGAATATCTCATATTTGTAAGAATTGAAGCACAGCGGCTTTCGCAATCGAATCACTTGAATGATCTTCCGCAATAAATCAAAGTCCTATATGAATGCATGCTGGGCTTAAAGAAAAATTTAAAACAAACTAAAATAGAAAATAGCCAAGGATAATATTGTCAACTTGTTAAGAACGGGTCAGGATACCGATCCGGTGAGCTGGTACTGGGCCGGGACCCGTTTATCCACGCACCAACTCACTGAATGGAACCGTCGTCCCCATGCTATCACAAATTAACGGCCTATCCGTACAACCCAAATTTTTCTGGAACCATCACCGTTTTTGTTGAAGGGGAACTCAAATCTCAGGTTCGTTCAGGCCGCAAGGTCCTTGACATATTCTAGTAGTGTAGATATCATATACTATGATGCGTGACAAGGTGGGACCAACCAATGAAAGGTGGGACAGGAGACAGGACAAAGACGTCCGTTAGTAAGACCTGCACAGACCAACAGAGGTTAGCAACATCAGAAACTAGCAGAATCATAGCATAATCGCACCACAGTACAAAGGAGATCCAAACAAAATCCTGACAACTGACCACTGACGTGACATGTTCCGTCCTGTAGCGCCCTACCCTTCCTATAAGTATCTCCCTTAGGCTAGTTCCTCCAAATGCACCAAGGAGAGTTTTGAAAGCTCAAGAGGAAAAGGAGAGGAGAATCTAGAGATTTCAGGATGGAAGGAGAGTCTTCCCGCGTTATGAAGAGGAGTAGGCCTAGCAGCGAGATCAGGCGACTCTCCGACCTCGAGGGTCATCTGAGTGGAACGATCATGTCGCATATGGTAAGCTGATTCATTTCAAATTTCTCCACGTGAACCTTCTTCTTACTTCCTTCCTTTCTTCTTCTTTCTTTTCTCTTCCAGCCATATCCACTCTTCCCAGGCCCGAGGAAGTTTTCCAAACTGCCATGGCTTTCAAAGCTAACTTCCAACATCTCCATCGGCATGAGGGCCATACTCTCGAGGTGGCATCTTCAGGGGCTCCTTATTCACGCCAAACACTATGAGAGAATCCGCATGGACTGAGCTGCTATGGGCGCATTAGTGGAGATCTGGCATCCCCAGACCCACATGTTTGTCTTCCTGACCTTCGAGGCGACCATCCTCCTCGAGGAGGTGGAACTTCTGCTTGGATTGAAGAAATTCAAGAGTGACGGGAAGGTGAAGGCTATGCGGATGCTGACACGGGGGACTTCCGAGAGTGTCCTTGGAAGCTTCATGCGGCCCGACGCAGCGAAAAAGGTCCGTACTCGACAGGGAATTGAATTGCAAAAGCTCGTGGAATGGGTTATGGATGCCCTGAGAGGGTCACCAGATGATGACTATTTGGAAGGAATCATGAAAGGGTTCACCATTTGTCTGGCGGGAGCTCTCTTGTTCCCTCATACCGACAACATGGTGGAGGAAGACCAACTGAGTGCTATCTGCGGGATCTGGCGTGGAAAGAGGGTGGGACCCGCTGTCCTTGCCTACCTGTATAGTGGCCTTACTGCCTCAAGCATGGGTAAGTCTCCTTTCAGTTGCGCACTTGTCCTGAATTGCTGGCTTGATTTGCATTTCAAATTTGATCACCGTGAGGGAATGCCAACCGCTTCGAAGCTCTTCCAACAAAGCCCCCTTGATCACATGGCCGATGTGTTAGGCTTCGGTGGCACTGTAGCGAACCGTGTTCCGTGGCTGAAGAAACGTGAAGACTGGCGGTCTTACTTTCGCACCGTGACACAAAGCTTCTTCACTTGCGCACCGGCATGTCTACTCTCGCTTGAACTCCTTATGAGGTCTTCTCCCGAAGTTGATCTCCAACTGATCGGCGTGACCGAGTTTGTCCTTTACAACGCGCATCGGTGCTGCCTCCAGATCGGCATTCCGCGCCATTTGTTCCCACTACTGACTGGCATCGTCCCTTTGAAGAAGAGAGAGTTGGGCACTGAAGCGGATGCGAAGGAAGCGAAGGCCGTCAAAGCACCCTGGAAGGCAAGTGTTACGGGGAAGGCCTTAGCGCATGTGGGGGAAGAATGCGAGCTGTGGAGGGCTTATATAACTGAACTGGGGAAGTTAAGGCCTAAGGCGCCTAAGCCCCTGATGTAACTCGTCCTGCTTTCTGATGGAATAAAATCTGGCATTTGGATGTTTTGGACCTCCTGTTCCCCTAATTATTACTTTTATGATTTTTTATTTTTTATTTTTATATTTTTGTGTTTTCTTTCTTTTTATGTATCTATTTATTCATAATATGATCATATATAAATATATATATATAAATTTTTATGTTTAATGGGGGGCGTCCAGAGGCCTGGACGCCTCCAATTTTTCTTTTTATTATTTATTTATTTTTTATTTGGGGGCGTCCACGGGCCTGGACGCCCCTATGATTTCCCTTTTTTTGTTTAATTTTTGTTTGGGGGCGTCTAGGGGCGTGGACGCTCCTAGTTTTTCCTTTTTATTTTGTTTAATTTTTTTGTTTGGGGGGTGTCCATGCGCCTGGATGCCCCTAGTTTTTTTTTGAATTTTTGAAAAAAAGCAAAAGTGGGGGCGTCCTGGCGCCTGGACGCCCCCAAAAAGGGTGATTTATTATATAAAGGGGGGCCTCACCCCCCTCTCCACTTCTACTGTTCATTCTGACGACTTGTTCACTCTAAAGGACCCATTCCCGGTTCCCAATCGAGCAAGGAGGCCCGAGCCAGGGAGGGGAGAAGCGGAAACGACGGGCTCATCGTCCGAGGAGGTCGAGGGATCATGCAGAGGAGGCTGCCGCAGGAGAGGAGATTGCTGCGGAAGAGGAGATAGCCGCGGAACAGGAGGCGCCTCCTTTGGCCGTGGAAGATCCTGCGGGTGCTGGCGATGCGGGAGAGGATGAGCATGACCTGGTAAGCCCCTCAGAACCCCAGTTTGTTGGTTTAATAGGCTAAACAGACGGCCGAGAGCCAGTGGAGAAGGCCGGGGATTGGGGGAAGGAGGCGTCCAGGGGCCTGGATGCCTCCAACTTTCTTTTTTATTTTGTTATTATTATTTATTATTATTTTTTGGGTTATTATGTAAAATAAAAATAAGGAGGCGTCCACATGGATGGACGCCTTCATGATAAAATATATTTTATTTTTATTTTTGGTTATTTATTTATTTTTGGTTTTGTTAAAATAAAAAGAAAATAAAAAGAAAGCGTCTAGGGGGTTGGACGCCTTTAAATATATATATATATTTAAAATAAGTAAAAACAATTAAATATTATGTACAATGTTGTTGTTTATTATTATCCATGATGCTGATGTGTTCCTTTTTGTTTATTTTTTTGTGGTGTGCAGGGCGTGATGAAGAGCCGGATCAGCTAGTCCCAGGTGGTGGCAGCGTACCGTGGGCTGCCAGACTTCCAGAGGGCGTGTGTGGACGCCATGGGTTTTGGAGCCTTCCTCAGGATCGAGCCCTTCCGGCTCGACCTTCCTCTCATTCAGGCGTTGAGGGAGCGGTGGTACACGCCGAGCCGGGCATTTCTGATGCCCTGGGGGCACATGGTGCCGACACTAGAGGATGTAGCTCGGATCACCGGGCTACGAGTTGACGGAGAGGCAGTCAGCGGGGTCACCTACCCCGACTACCGAGAGAGTGCCCTAGACCTGCTGTGGTTAGAGATGAGAGTGACTGACAGAGACAGCCGGGTAGTTGGCCGAGTGGAGATCATGGAGGCGCTCGGATTCGGTGACCCGCGCCAGCGGGTTAGCGAGACTGGAGCGGAGTTTCTGGCACGACTCGAGGGAGACGCTCGTGCAGCTTTCACCCAGGACCCGAGCGAGCGGGAGCTGGTGGATCTAGACCTCCGGAGGTTCCTCTTCTTCTTCCTGGGCCACCTTCTGCTGGGGATAAAGGGTGACGGCATCCACTGCCGCTTCCTCGGGATCTTGGCGCACCTTGACAGAGTGGGGCACTACGCGTGGGGAGCGGCCCTGCTTGCCCATTTGATTGCTGATCTCTCCCAGACTTCAGAGACGGAGACGACAGTCAGCGGCTTCGCAGATTTTCTCCAGGTACACAATTTATTTATGCATTTTACGTAGTTAAATATGCAATTACTTGTGCTAATGATGTATGATGGATGCAGGTGTGGAGTTATTACTACTTCCCGATGGGGAGGGCCAGGCAGGGGAACAGGAGAGCCGTTCCTCTAGCGCGACAGTGGAGGCCGGTCGTGGTAGCGACACCACACAGCTACCAGCTGGCGTCACTTCGTCGGGAGTTGAGCGAGTACCCCGAGGCTATGGTATGATGCGTATGATTTCTTTGTATTTTTTATGCATGCGACCTAATGGCAACTAGTATGATGTATGTATGGTGATGTAGGTGGTGTGGAGGCCCTACCTGGGTATGGCCGACGCTGGCCAGCCCTGGATTGTAGCGGGTCTTCCTCGTTTCGGGCGGAACGTGTGGGTCAATTGCCTGAACGAGATCGAGCCGCTTCGGCTGAGGCTGGTTATAAGGACGTTGGGGCTGGCCCAAGAGTGGGTCGATGTAGATGAGCCGGTCCGCATCGGGCGGAAGACCAAGGGGAAGGCGAAGATCGTGGACTGGCGCACGCACTTCCCAGCACAGTACCAGGACTAGCAGCAGGGCTGAGTCCCAGTGGTGTCTCATGTACAGGACAACACTGATTACATGAAACGGTATCGAGCTACGTACGGAGACCGCCTCTCCCTCGGTGGTATGGCAGGGGTAAGTGTTAAATGAAAATGCTTCACTCTTTTATACGTATATGCATGTGATACTAACTTATATTGTAAAGCCTCAAAATTTTATATAAGTATTTCCTAGGTTATTTAATAATTTTCTAGAAATTATAAAAGGGTTAAAGGAATTTATAAAGGATTTATTTGAATAATAATGCATTATAAGGCCAAATGGTGTTAATCAATTAACCCAACCCACTTAATTAAGATCCAAAAGGGTTTTAAACCAGGCCCATTAAGTTAGGCCCACATTCTAGAAGGTAATTAAGTCTATTCACGGATATTAAGGATAAATACTAATACTATAAGATAATGATTTGGATAATTAACAAAATAATTTTAATATTTTAAAAGTCCTAAACTACGAAGACTGTAACGGTCTATCGCGAGACCGTCACAGCCAAGTAACGCATGGGCACTCGACCGTTACACGCCTGTCAGTTCCGTGAAGAAAGGAACTCGTGAAAAGATTGGAACTTGATGTTCCTATTCACTATAGATCGACTTGGGAAGGATTGTAATAACTCTAAGGACTCTTAGGGATAAGGATTTAGTGGAATAAGGACTCTAGAATCGATCTAATCCTCAAACCCTAACCTAAACTCTATAAGTAGGGCATAGTTTTGAACTGTGCGACCCTTACTTTTTGGACGTAAAGAAGGAAGGTAAGAAGTCATTATTTCAGGTAAGTTGTTTTGAAGTTTTTGTTCATTATACTTTAGACTAACTCCCCTCCGAATTTCACATCCTTAGGTCAAGAGGACGTGGGGTTAGAGCCCAAGGAAGTAGCTGGAAAAGTCACAAAGGAAGGTGAAGAACTAGGGCTGAATTCTCAACCAAATCCAGAAACTTCAACCTAAGAAAGAGGTAGGTTATCTCATGAACGGCAAAAAGAGCTTTATAGGACTAAGAGCCTCTGGTTTAATTGAACCTCATGCATGCTAGATCATTGATTTCATGTCTTATTAGTTATATGTATTGCATGCACCTCCTGGCCCTAATAGAGAAATTAAAACATAATCGCTCATCTACCCACAATTACCTATGCATATAGATAACCTAGACTTCATCATCATGCTTAGAATATGTTGATTTCCAGACATGATGTGAGTTAATCTCTTAGTCTCCATGTTAGTTTTCTGCAGCAGATGATGTAACGCACTATGCTAAGACCGTCATTTTCAAATAACGGCCTCAGACAGACCGTTACACACTCTGTGTACTGCGTTTTTCGCTGTTGATAATAACGCGCTTGGACAGACGCGTTGCTTTCATGTAACGACCCTCTACTGACCGTCACTTTCACTGTGACGCCCCCTCACAAGACCGTTACATCCTGTGTTCTGTCAACCCTAGACAGACTATGACTTGCCACTATTACATTTGATTATGCCTAGATATCTAAGTAGCAACCTGATTTCATGATTATCAGATCGTTCATATTAGGTATTGCATGGTTGATATCTCACTTTTATTTTGAGTTTTGCTAGTTTCATAAAGCCTGAATGTATAGTTTTGTACTATAAAGCATGACTTGTAAACCGGAGTTTTCATCGTGATTTCACATAGATTATATCTCCGTCTCTGTCAATAGAGTCAATTCTATAAGTATATGGCACTTACTCCGGTATGATGTCATTAGTTCACACGTTGCACTATAGGAACACTATCTTGGACATGAGGACCTCTCTATTAGATATTCCTTCCAATGGACTAGAAAATTATTGTTTCAAGGCCTCCGTAATTCTCTGCGAGCCTGGGATTCCCACTAGATGCCGAGTTGGTTGTACCAATGAAAGCCCATTAATTAGAACACTCTATCGTGATTTTTGATTTTTGAAATGTAACGGCCTTGAACTGGACCGTCAGGACCTGTAACGGCCCAGTTCCAGACCGTCGCATTCCTCTGAGTCTATCTTTATCTTTCTGGACTCTGGTTATTGTAACGGCCCAACATGGACGCGTTACATAATGTAACGGCCCAGACCCTGACCGTTACATAGCTTGTTTATGTTAACCCAAGGTTTGACCAAGGGTTGATATTCCATTGATTCTAGACAAACCTTGATGATCTAGAACTTGTCATATTGCTTAAATGGATCTAAAAGGAATGGAAGTTAAGAAAAGTACCGTTATGCTGTCGATTTATTCAATAGGCATAACTTAGTTAAATATCATTCTTGATCTCATATATTCAAAATTGAAGCATTCATTCATTGATTTTAGTTATCATGGAATTATTGGAAGTGCTATATTCTTGGCCATACTTTACTGTTACATGCGTGGAAGTAGCTTAATTTATAACTGAAGATGCGATCGAGCACTGATTGTGTTCAAGGGCTCTATGCTAGTCCCCTCGGCTGATTACCGGAAACATACTATTTTATAAACCATAGGGTATGATGCTACTAGCGTCGCATTGCGCTGGGAGTACTATTTCTATAAATAAGTGAAGATCCACGGCACAACATGACATTCTTGCTTGATATTCCACAGAAATTCACGAAGCACTTGCTCTTAAGCATAAGATGCTAAAGTGAGGAATATGTGGCTTGCTAGTACAATCTCGTTACATTCTTGTTCATGGAAGGCCAATATCATGTTCTTGTTATATTCTTGCTAGTTCATTCTTGATCATTCTATCTTACCTGGTTATCTTGTTTCTATTGATTTGATCGCATGATTGATTCGCATTGCATGATTTTACCTAATTCTCTAGAGCTAAAATGCTAATTACTTTAATAGTGCCTTCATGTTGATACAAAGATATCTACTGGGCAAGTGTGCTCATGACCTATTGTTCAATGATTTTCAGGAGATGAATATAGTTCGCATTCGGATTCGGGTGATTCGAGCAACGGGTCCGAGAGTGATTAAGAGTTATCCTGATAAGAGAGAAGACTTAGGCAGTTTCAAGTGTTTAGATGGAGTCAATATGATTTTTCTTATTTCTTGAGTCAATTAGTGAAAAAGTCAAATTATGTATTTTTGAATATTAATTGATTATGGAATAAAGTTGAGGTTTGATTACATCTTATGCAATTGCATCTATTTATGTGATTGTCTCGCGCTCTGAATTATTCTTGCTTGCAAGAGGCTTACCATGCCGGTTGTTCGCGCTCCCCGAGCGAGTCTTCCGCTGTAAATAAAGGCTCGGGGCGTGACAGTTAAGTTTGTATCAGAGCCTAAGTCTCAGGACTTAAGGAAAAGAGTCATGTCATAGGATAAGTCCAAGGTTAAGGACCCCAACCTATGAACTAAGGAAAAAAATTCCACACCCATGTGAGGATTGGGTAGAACCCGGGATAAGATAGCTAATTAGCTTTAAGAATTATTTTGATTCATTCCAATTTCATGAGAAATAACAAGTTGTTATTTTCTCTCAGGTACCTTATTATTCTTATCATGGCTCATCGCGTAGATTGGGACGGTATGCAACAAACTGTTGCCGGCCTCACCCAGGCACTGCAAACTATAGCACAAGGTGGTGCGGGGGCAAGGGCAGGAGACCTTCATCGCAATTTCCGGAGTCTAAATCCTCCGCGTTTCTATGGATCTTCCAATCCAGACGAAGCAGAAAATTGGATCGACGAGATGAATAGGATATTTGATGTTTTTCAATGTACGGATCAGGAGAAGGTTCGTCTGGCAATATTCCAATTAAATAAAGATGCCCGTACATGATGGAAGACAATTCCGGCACCACCCGCCGATGCACCACACACTTGGAATGGTTTTCTCACACTGTTCCGTGCTAAGTATTTCTCTGAACACGTAAAGGAAAGGAAGGCCTTGGAATTCGCCTCCCTTCGTCAGGGGATGATGTCCGTGGCAGAATATGAGTTGCAGTTTTCAAGACTAGCACCGTATGCACCACATTTGATTAGCACAGACTTATTAAAAGCAAACCGATTTATGGACGGGTTACGGCCCGGTTTCATTTAACAACTGGGGACTCAAAATATCCGCACTTATGTGGAGATGGTCCAGCGGGCCTATTTATGTGAAAGGACCTTAGAAAAGGTCAAAAAATTGAAGGGAAAGGGTGAAGGATCGGGCCGACAATCTGATCGGCATTACAAGAAGGAGAAGTTTAGTATCGCGGAACCTTACAAAAGCCGTGATAGCAAGAAAAGATCGAGGAACGGGAATGGTAGTAGTTCTCAAAAGAGTAATAAGAAGATCAAGGAAGAACAAGTTACCTCGGCATGCACATATTGTGAGAAATTTGGCCATTCGGCTGAAGAATGCTGGAAGCGCCTAGGAGCTTGTTTACGTTACGGAAGTAGGGAGCATCGTGTACCGAATTGCCCCCTCTTTAAAGAACAATCAAATGATGGAGGACGTAGGAGGCAGGCTCGCCTCAATGCAGTTATAGATGAAGAAGAAGCGCCCAGGGATCAAAATGACGGGCTTATGGAAGGTACTCTTCAAATCTATTCTCATCCTGCATTCGTGCTATTTGATACTAGTGCTTCTCACTCTTTCATCTCTACTACCTTTGCAAAAACCTTGCCAATTATTTCAGTCCCCCTACCTTCAGATCTTGCTATAACTACACCATTAGGACCTGGAACTAAGCTTTCTAAGCATTATCCTGATTGTGAAGTAGTGGTAGAAGGACATAATCTCCCCGTAAATTTGATATGCCTCGATATGAAGGGTTATGATGCCATTCTAGGGGTTGATTGGCTTGTTGATCATGATGCTTATATCAATTGCCGAACTAGGATTATATCCTTTCGCAAGCCTGGACTTCCACGAGTTTCTTTTCTTGGCATCAAATACAAGAAGCATCCTACCATAATATCCTCTCTTCATGCTTGCAAACTCATCTCGCAAGGATGCGAAGCTTTTCTTGCCTCAGTCATTGTCATAGAATCTAAGGAAATTGTCTTAGCAGACATTCCTATTGTCAATGAATTCTCTGATGTGTTTCCACCCGAACTACCTAGTTTACCGCCCGAGAGGGAAGTAAACTTTACCATTGAACTCATTCCAGGAGCGGCACCTGTTTCTATAGCCCCTTACAGGATGTCCCCCACGGAACTTAAGGAATTGAAGAAGCAACTACAGGAACTTCTAGACAAGGGTTTTATTAGACCTAGCACATCCCCTTGGGGTGCGCCTGTTCTATTTGTCAAGAAGAAGGATGGTTCTCTCAGGTTATGCATTGACTACCGGTGATTGAATCAACTTACGATCAAGAATAAATATCCGTTGCCGCGTATTGATGAGCTCTTCGATCAGCTTTCAGGAGCAGAATATTTCTCTAAGATTGACCTTAGGTCTGGTTATCATCAGCTTAGAATCAAAGAAGAAGACATCTATAAATTAGCTTTTCGAAGTTGTTATGGCCACTACTAGTTTGTGGTGATGCCATTTGGGTTAACCAATGCCCCAACAGCATTCATGCAACTGATGAACAATATTTTCCAACCGTATTTAGACCAATTCATCGTCGTCTTCATCGATGACATCTTGATATATTCCAAGACGAAAGAAGAACACGAAGAACATTTAAGGATAGCTTTGCAAATACTTAGAGAACACAAGCTATATGCCAAACTCAATAAGTGTGAATTCTGGCTCAAGGAAGTCTCATTCCTTGGCCACATTATTTCAAAGGAAGATATTGTTGTGGATCCTTCTAAGGCAGAAGCTGTCAGAGATTGGAGTCGACCAACGACTGTATCAGAAGTCAGAAGCTTTTTGGGTCTAGCTGGTTATTATAGAAGATTCATAAAGGACTTCTCAAGGATCGCGGTTCCTTTAACTAGGCTTACAAGGAAAGAAAATCCTTTTGTCTGGTCGAAGGACTGTGAAAAGAGTTTTCAAAATCTTAAGAAACATCTTACTACAACCCCTGTTTTATCACTACCAATTGAGGATGTTGGATTTGAAGTATACACAGATGCATCAGGAATTGGCTTAGGGTGTGTTCTTATGCAAGATGGAAAGGTGATTTGTTATTCTTCAAGACAATTGAAACGTCACGAAGAAAATTATCCAGTACATGATTTAGAATTGGTAGCAGTTATTTTCACCTTAAAAATTTGGCGTAATTATCTTTATGGTGAAACGTTCACTATCTATTCAGACCACAAGAGCTTGAAATATCTATTTTCTCAAAAAGAGCTTAATACGAGGTAAAGGAGATGGTTGGAATATCTCAAAGATTTTGATTTCGAGATTCAATATCACCCTGGGAAGGCAAATGCTGTAGCAGATGCACTCAGCATGAAACCAATGGGTATGTTATCAAGTCTCATGATTAGTATGACTAACCTTATTCCTCAATTTGCTCAGTTGAATGTAGATGTTGACATTAAGGAAGAAGATTGCTTCATAGCAAATATCCGAGCTCAACCTATATTGATTGAGGATCTGGCCAAGTTACAAGAGGATGACCCAATTTTATTGGAAATTAAGGCCAATATTGAACAAAGACCGGATTTTTCTATCTCTGAAGATGAAAGATTATTATTCAAGGGCCGAATGTGTATACCGGATCGTGAACATACAAAGAAATTGATCTTAGAAGAAGCACATAAATCAAAATACTCCATTCATCTAGGAGGGACAAAAATGTATCAAGATCTCAAAAGAAACTTCTGGTGGCCCAATATGAAGAGAGAAATAGCGGATTTCATATCTCGTTGTCTTACTTGCCAACAAGTTAAGGCAGAACATTTCAGACCTGCAGGTAAATTACATCCCTTAAATATTCCCGAATGGAAATGGGAAAGTATAGGAATAGATTTCATCATGGGGTTACCTAAGACAAGAGGTGGACATGATGGCATATGGGTAATCATAGACCGATTGACTAAGTCTGCACATCTCATACCAATTAAGAGTCGATGGTCTGTTGATATTCTAGCAGCCCTATACATAAAGGAAATTGTCAAGTTACATGGGGTCCCTGTCACCATCATATCAGATAGAGATCCTAGATTCACATCACAATTCTAGAAAGGTTTACAACATTCACTTGGGACTAGGTTGAATTTTAGGACAGCCTTTCATCCACAAACTGATGGTCAAACAGAAAGAACAAACCATGTGGTAGAAGATATGCTCAGGGCTTGTGTCATTGACTTTGGTGGAAGTTGGCATGATCACTTGCCTCTTGTAGAATTTGCATATAACAATAGTTACCAAGCAAGTATACAAATGGCACCTTTTGAAGCTCTATATGGGAAGAGTTGCTGATCACCAATATGTTGGAGTAAAATAGGGGAAATGCAATATCTAGGCCCCGATCTTATCAGAGATTCTACAGAAAAGATTAAACTCATTCAAGAAGAATGAAGATGGCACAAGATAGGCAGAAATCTTATGCTGACAATCGAAGGCGCGACTTGGAATTTTAAGTAGGTGAACATGTATATCTTAAGGTTTCTCCAGGTCGTGGTATTTGAAGATTTGGCATCAAAGGAAAACTAACTCCAAGGTTTATAGGCCCATTTGAAATTCTTGAAAGGGTCGGTGAAGTGGCTTATAGATTGGCCTTGCCGCCACAGTTAGCAGGAGTTCACGACGTATTTTACGTCTCTATGTTAAAGAAGTACGTGTATGTTCCAGATCATATTATTACTTATGACAATCTGGAGATTCAGAAGGATTTGACTTATGAACAAACGTCAATAAGGATTTTGGAACGGGAAGAGCGTCAACTCAGAAATAAAGTCATTCCAATGGTTAAGATTCAATGGAAGAAGGCATGGCCTTATGAAGCAACCTGGGAAACTGAATCAGCTATGAAGAAAAGATTTTCAGAATTATTCAACTGTAAGTACCACAATCCATGTACTGAATTTGGGGACCAAATTCTTCTAAATGGGGGAGGGTGTAAAGCCCCAAAATTTTATATAAGTATTTCCTAGGTTATTTAATAATTTTCTAGAAATTATAAAAGGGTTAAAGGAATTTATAAAGGATTTATTTGAATAATAATGCATTATAAGGCCAAATGGTGTTAATCAATTAACCTAACCCACTTAATTAAGATCCAAAAGGGTTTTAAACCAGGCCCATTAAGTTAGGCCCACATTCTAGAAGGTAATTAAGTCTATCCACGGATATTAAGGATAAATACTAATAATATAAGAGAATGATTTGGATAATTAACAAAATAGTTTTAATATTTTAAAAGTCCTAAACTACGAAGACTGTAACGGTCTATCGCGAGACCGTCACAGCCAAGTAACGCATGGGCACTCGACCGTTACACGCCTGTCAGTTCCGTGAAGAAAGGAACTCGTGAAAAGATTGGAACTTGATGTTCCTATCCACTATGGATCGACTTGGGAAGGATTGTAATAACTCTAAGGACTCTTAGGGATAAGGATTTAGTGAAATAAGGACTCTAGAATCGATCTAATCCTCAAACCCTAACCTAAACTCTATAAGTAGGGCATAGTTTTGAACTGTGCGACCCTTACTTTTTGGACGTAAAGAAGGAAGGTAAGAAGTCATTATTTCAGGTAAGTTGTTTTGAAGTTTTTGTTCATTATACTTTAGACTAACTCTCCTCCGAATTTCACATCCTTAGGTCAAGAGGACGTGGGGTTAGAGCCCAAGGAAGTAGCTGGAAAAGTCACAAAGGAAGGTGAAGAACTAGGGCTGAATTCTCAACCAAATCCAGAAACTTCAACCTAAGAAAGAGGTAGGTTATCTCATGAACGGCAAAAAGAGCTTTATAGGACTAAGAGCCTCTGGTTTAATTGAACCTCATGCATGCTAGATCATTGATTTCATGTCTTATTAGTTATATATATTGCATGCACCTCCTGGCCCTAATAGAGAAATTAAAACATAATCGCTCATCTACCCACAATTACCTATGCATATAGATAACCTAGACTTCATCATCATGCTTAGAATATGTTGATTTCCAGACATGATGTGAGTTAATCTCTTAGTCTCCATGTTAGTTTTCTGCAGCAGATGATGTAACGCACTATGATAAGACCGTCATTTTCAAATAACGGCCTCAGACAGACCGTTACACACTCTGTGTACTGCGTTTTTCGCTGTTGATAATAACGCGCTTGGACAGACGCGTTGCTTTCATGTAACGGCCCTCTACTGACCGTCACTTTCACTGTGACACCCCCTCACAAGACCGTTACATCCTGTGTTCTGTCAACCCTAGACAGACTATGACTTGCCACTATTACATTTGATTATGCCTAGATATCTAAGTAGCAACCTGATTTCATGATTATCAGATCGTTCATATTAGGTATTGCATGGTTGATATCTCACTTTTATTTTGAGTTTTGCTAGTTTCATAAAGCCTAAATGTATAGTTTTGTACTATAAAGCATGACTTGTAAAACGGAGTTTTCATCGTGATTTCACATAGATTATATATCTCTCTCTGTCAATAGAGTCAATTCTATAAGTATATGGCACTTACTCAGGTATGATGTCATTAGTTCACACGTTGCACTATAGGAACACTATCTTGGACATGAGGACCTCTCTATTGGATATTCCATCCAATGGACTAGGAAATTATTGTTTCAAGGCCTCCGTAATTCTCCGCGAGCCTGAGATTCCCACTAGGACGTCGAGTTGGTTGTACCAATGAAAGCCCATTAATTAGAACACTCTATCGTGATTTTCGATTTTTGAAATGTAACGGCCTTGAACTGGACCGTCAGGCCAAGTAACGGCCCAGTTCCAGACCGTCGCATTCCTCTGAGTCTATCTTTATCTTTCTGGACTCTGGTTATTGTAACGGCCCAGCATGGACGCGTTACATAATGTAACGGCCCAGACCCTGACCGTTACATAGCTTGTTTATGTTAACCCAAGGTTTGACCAAGGGTTGATATTCCATTGATTCTAGACAAACCTTGATGATCTAGAACTTGTCATATTGCTTAAATGGATCTAAAAGGAATGGAAGTTAAGAAAAGTACCGTTATGCTGTCGATTTATTCAATAGGCATAACTTAGTTAAATATCATTCTTGATCTCATATATTCAAAATTGAAGCATTCATTCATTGATTTTAGTTATCATGGAATTATTGGAAGTGCTATATTCTTGGCCATACTTTACTGTTACATGCGTGGAAGTAGCTTAATTTATAACTGAAGATGCGATCGAGCACTGATTGTGTTCAAGGGCTCTATGCTAGTCCCCTCGGCTGATTGTCGAAAACATACTATTTTATAAACCATGGGGTATGATGCTACTAGCGTCGCATTGCGCTGAGAGTACTATTTCTATAAATAAGTGAAGATCCACGGCACAACATGACATTCTTGCTTGATATTCCATAGAAATTCACGAAGCACTTGCTCTTAAGCATAAGATGCTAAAGTGAGGAATATGTGGCTTGCTAGTACAATCTCGTTACATTCTTGTTCATGGAAGGCCAATATCATGTTCTTGTTATATTCTTGCTAGTTCATTCTTGATCATTCTATCTTACTTGGTTATCTTGTTTCTATTGATTTGATCGCATGATTGATTCGCATTGCATGATTTTACCTAATTCTCTAGAGCTAAAATGCTAATTACTTTAATAGTGCCTTCATGTTGATACGAAGATACCTACTGGGCAAGTGTGCTCATGACCTATTGTTCAATGATTTTCAGGAGATGAATATAGTTCGCATTCGGATTCGGGTGATTCGAGCAACGGGTCCGAGAGTGATTAAGAGTTATCCTGATAAGAGAGAAGACTTAGGCAGTTTTAAGTGTTTAGATGGAGTCAATGTAATTTTTCTTATTTCTTGAGTCAATTAGTGAAAAAGTCAAATTATGTATTTTTGAATATTAATTGATTATGGAATAAAGTTGAGGTTTGATTACATCTTTTGCAATTGCATCTATTTATGTGATTGTCTCGCGCTCTGAATTATTCTTGCTTGCAAGAGGCTTACCATGCCGGCTGTTCGCGCTCCCCGAGCGAGTCTTCCGCTGTAAATAAAGGCTCGGGACGTGACATATATGCAATGCAGGATGCTCGTGACGACATGATCGCCGACCTGCGGGCCCAGTTGGCTGATGCCAGGCGGCAGTTGGTGGCCATCCGACAGGAGTTGGAGATCCTAGTGAGTCTATGCAATGCATTTTTGTGACCTGGATTTTTGATACTTGGCCTCTGACTGTCGTTTGCTCTGTGTTTCAGCGGGCCCACCAGGCAGCGGCAGCCGGGACGGCTGGTGGAGCGGGTTCCAGTTCGTGGGGCCCTCCCCCGGAGATCTCTACCCTTCAGGAGCAGCTGGCGTATGTGGTGGCTCGGGCTGAGGAGGCCGAGTGTGACCGCGCGGCTTGAGTGAGTGTCTGCCTGACCCCGACTCTCCTTCTAGCTGCTTTCCTTCTGTCACTGCTCTCTTACGGTGCATGCGTGCTTCGACAGGTGGCCGAGATTCGGGAGGCCCTGGCCCGTGCTGTTTGTGCCGAGCAGGAGCACGATGCCTGGGCGGCAGAGCGTGACGCCCGGATTGCGGAGCTAGAGGAGGAGCGGCGACGGGAGGCTGAGGAGCTTCCTCGCGACGTGGTGGATCTGCGGATCGCCCTCAAGCTGTCGAGGAGAGAGGCGATGAGGGAGAGAGAGGAGAGGGAGAGGGATAGGGAGAGCATCGAGAGAGAGAGGGAGTACAGGAGGGCAGAGCGACATCGAGATTGGGACGAGAGGAGGGCTCTGGAGGCCCAGGTGATGGAGCTTCGACTGAGCGTTGGCACGATGGAGGGGAGACTACGGGAGAGTGAGGAGCGGTATCAGAGGGTGAAGGAGCGCGGGGCGCGACTTCGTTAGTCTGGTTCCTTTTTCGTGGGCAGCTTTCTAGTCTCTTCGGCTGAGGAGCGTTGCCATGCCTTCGAGGTTGGCGCGTCACCACAGGGCGAGGTGAGCACGGCTTCTCAGGGTTCACAGAGGTCGCAGAGGCCCCCTAGGGATCCCCGTCAGAGGAGGGAGGAGAGAGATGACCAGGAGGGTGATGGCGAGAGTTAGAGAGTTGCTTGTACACTCTACCCTCCTTACTGCATGATGTACTTTTGACTATTATATGAAATGAAAATGGCTTTCTTGTGTTGTGTGTACCTTTTCTCTCTCACTTTTCTGCAGCACCGAGTTGTTTCGAGGCATGCCTTACGAGACTTTGCCCTGAACAGCGGGGAACTGCGCTTTGCACGGGGGGATTCTGTTTCCTTTCTCCCTTTTTTGGGCGCGTCCAGGGGCGAGGACGCGTCTTAATCCTCAAACTCAAATTTAAAGCGCCGGGTGGCCTTTCTTCTCTTGTGCCTTACCCGCAAACGAGCCCACCTTCCACCGAAACTCGCTCGCCCGTCTTTGTCTTCTTCCCCTCGATCGATGGAGTTCGGCGGTCTGGACCACGGCGAAGGTGGAGAGGGACGCGGGACCCCTCGCCCGAGGAGGGACGCGCCAGAGCACGGAACGGCATCCATGGAGGAGGAAGGGCCGCTTCGGGCCCCCGAGGGACCCGAGGGGCCCAATGGCGTAGAAGGAAGTGAACACGGCTCGGTGAGTGCTTCGGTTTCCCCTTCTTTGATCTATTTTGAGTTTTGAAGCGAGACGTGCGAGGGGGGAAAGGGTTCGGCGAGTGTTGCACTCCAATGATGGACGCGTCCTAGATAGGGGACGCGTTCTTTGTTATGATGCGAGGCCCTTCTTTCTTGGTGCAGGACATGGCGAGGACACTGGGCCTGGCCGATGAGTGGGCGAGTGCAGACGAGCCGAGCTGCGTCAGGAAGGAGAGTCGTGGCAAGGCGAAGCTTGAAGACTGGTGCATACGTCTCCCTGGACAGCAAGGGGGCGTACTGGTGTAGGATAGTGCCGACTTCCTGCGGCAACAGAGAGAGAGTTACGTGGGTCTTCCCACTCAGCTGGCCACCACTCAACGTGCCCAATTAGCTGAGGTCAGGCGGCAGCTGGCCACCACTCAACAGGAACTGTCGCTCCTGGTAAGGTAAGTGCTGCATTTTCTATTTTTAAATGTGGAGCTTAGCTGACTGCTGTTGTTTGTTCGTTCCAGCATGCCCAGCAGACAGCGATGGTGGGAGTGGCTGGCGGCACATCTTCCAATTCCTCGGCCCCTTTTCTTGAGATTGCCTCCCTCCGGGAGCAACTTACCGGTGCGGTGGCTCGGGCTGCCCGGGCGGAAGAGGAGCGTGACGCCTGGGTGTAGACTGTAGCAGAGCTACGACATCGCGGTGAGTAGAGGCGTTCTCCAGACATCCTGGAGTTAAGGGTTCTTCTGCAGATGACGAGGAGAGAGGCAGAGAGAGAGAGAGTCGAGAGAAGAGCCAAGCGTTAGCGGGATCAGATCGAGAGGAGGGCCTTGGAGGCCCAAGTGAGGGAGCTCCAGCTGGGCCTTCAGGCCGTCGTACAGAGGCTAGGAGGGATGGAGACGCGCTACGAGAGAGCGCGAGAGTTCGGGGAGCGACTACGCCAGTCTAGTTGCTTTGCCGCTAGTGGCTTCTTTGCCACGCCAGGGGAGGAGCAGCGAGTCATTACTGTGGAGCCGGCGCCACGAGGCGAGGCGGGTGCTACTGCACGGGGATCCAGGAGGCTTCTGAGGGACCCTCACCTCAGGGGAGAGGAGAGGGACGTCTAGAGGGACGAGCACGAAGATAATGGCACGAGTTGGCGAGCCAGTGGACCCGCCTCATCTCTATGATTGTAGTGTTTATGACATCTTATGTAGAATTATGAATGGGGTGATTTGATTTTCTGCTGCTTGTTTGTTCTCTTGTGCGTTCCTTCTTCGCTACACTTCTTCTCCTTTGCACTGTTCCCATGTGAT
This sequence comes from Amorphophallus konjac, assembly GCA_022559845.1. Taxonomy (NCBI): domain Eukaryota; kingdom Viridiplantae; phylum Streptophyta; class Magnoliopsida; order Alismatales; family Araceae; genus Amorphophallus; species Amorphophallus konjac. The sequence continues at coordinate 355,441,516 of CM040121.1, forward strand.
GGGTCTGCCAAGACTCCACCCCAAGCAGAGAATCGCGTCTTGTTGTGACCATTTTCCACGGGAATCTGCCATCGAAGTAAATAATGACGGCCCTAGTCCCTTTTCCCGGATGTTGTGTCAAATTTTGCGGACGTCCTCCAAAACATGATAGGGTATCCCTAGACAACATAGGGGGCTAGTCGTCATATTCTTTGTCTAATCAATCACCATGTGCGAGCGGTGAAGTGACACACGGGACCGCATGCTAGGTGCCTCGTCGCGAGGGCTATCATTAAAGGTGATGGAGGCAATCTTGGCCTGCACTCCTTCCATTTCTATAAATTCTTGTCCCTTTTATCCTCCCAGGTATATCGAGAGCTAACTCGAGGAGCACAAGTTCTCACGGGAGAGGAGGAGTTCAAAATTCCGAGAGTTGGATGGAGGGCGAATCTTCCCACTCCTTGAAGAGAAACAGCTCCAGTAGTAGTAGTTCCAGGAGGCTTTCGGACCTCGAAGGGCACTTCAGCAAAAGGACCCGATCGCAACTCGTAAGCCAAGTTTTCCTGCCCTTTTTTCCATTCTTTTTTCTTCCTTTCTTTCTGACCAAACCTCCTCTCCATTCCCTGCATGCGTAGAGTGTGATGAAATCACAGATCTCATGGGAGTTGGTAGTGGCAGCATACCAAGGTCTCCCAGATTTTCAGAAGGCGAGGCAAGACGTGATGGGATTTGGCACCTTTCTTCGGATCGAGCCGCTCAAGCTCGACCTGGTTCTGATCCAAGCCTTGTGTGAGAGATAGGACCCAGTGAGTCGGGCATTCCTGATGCCCTGGGGGCACATGGTGCCCAGTTTGGAGGATGTGGTCCAGATCACAAGCCTGAAGGTGGAGGGCGAGGCAGTGACTGGGGTCACTTATGCGGATTACCGAGAAGGTGCTTGGAAGCTACTGGGTTTGGACCTAGATGGTCGGAAAAACAAGTCGGTAGCTAGGGCGTCCCTCATGGATGCATTAGGGCTCACCGACACTCGTCGGCGGGACGATGAATCCTCAGAAGAGTTCACGGAAAGAATGGAAATAGGATGCCGTGCCGTGTACTGTACAGATTTCGACAACTGGGAAAGATGCAACATAGATTTGAGGAGATTTCTCCTCTTCCTGCTGGGGAGGTTGATACTAAGCTCGAAAGGAGACGGTATCCCCTGTTGCTTCCTGGAGCTATTATCAGACCATGAAAGAGTAGGGTACTACGCCTGGGGAGCTGCCATGCTGGCGCACTTGTTTGCAGGTCTGTTCCAAGAAGCGGACCGCGAGATGACTGTGAGTGGTTTCACACCATTCATCCAGGTATTTTTGGTTTTGCTTGTTTTGTATTTTTTTTGTGTTTTTGTAAGGTACTGATGACCTGCGCCGAGCAGCTGTGGAGCTATTATTACCTCCCTATGGCGAGAGCGCGGCATTGGGGACCCGCGATGGTGCCGCTAGCCAGACGGTGGTAACCCATCATGAGTGCGGCACCCCTAACCTACCAACTGGTGGTGCTAAGGCGGGAGCTACAGGAGTTCCCTGCAGCGATGGTAAACTGGAGACCCTACTCAGACATGGTCGATGCCAACCAGCCGTGGGTTCTAGTAAGTCGTGCCCGGTTCGGACGGGAATTGTGGATGAACTGCCTGAATGAAATCGAGCCGCTTCGGCTACGATTGGTTATGAGGACTTTGGGACTGGCTCAAGAATGGGTGGATACGGCTGCGCCACCTCACGTCGGGAAAAAGATGCGGGGACTGGCAACCTGCATTGACTGGCGCGTGCGGTTCCCTGAACAGTATGAAGACTGGCAACGGGGTGGCACGATTGTAGAATCACATGCGCGGGATAGCGAGGACTACTTGCGTCGATATAGGACAAAGTACGCAGAGCGGCTCCAACCCCGGGGACTTGTGGAGGTAGGTTTCCCCTTTTTCTCTTTTCTTCTTTCTTCTTTCTCCTTTTTTTGGTTTTCTGGTGAAAATGCTGACTCGTATGGCTGCAGGATGTCCGGGATAACGAATTTACGAACTCGCTTGGCAGAGATGGAGCAACAATTGGGCGATGCCCGTGAAGCCTTGAGTGCTTCGGTAGGTGTACAGTGCGCGTTCCTAATTGAAACCCTAGATTCCAGGTGTTGGCTACTAACTCATGTGGTTATAGCATGCCCAGATTGACGCGGCTTCCTCAGCGATGGGAGTAGGCGGTGTCTCTTCCAACTTGTGGATTCCTACCTCAGAACTTGATTTGCTTCACGAGCAACTTGCTCGTGCCACGCAGCGTGCCGCGGAGGCAGAAGGGATGCTCTCTATACAGGTAAGAGTCTCAGTGTTGAGTTCTCCTTGTTTATGCCTTGCCGCGTATCTTGAGATGGTACATCTGGCAGGAAAAGGAGACGGAAGATGTGCTTGCCCAAGCTGCGCAGAGGGCGGCTAGGATAGCAGAGCTGGAGGGGGAACTGCAGCGTCGTCCAGATGACGACTCTTCCAGGGATGCTATGGAACTGAGGATCACTCTCCAGTTGGAGAGGGAAGACCGTGAGAGAGAACGAGCAGAGAGAGAAAGAGACACGGAGAGAGAAAGAGCCAACAGATTGACTGAAAGGGAGGAACGAAGGGCCATGGAGGCCCAGTTGTTCAAACTCCGAACCAGCCTTGGTCTTGCTGAACAGTGGCTGAGAGATGGTGAGGAGCGCTACCGAAGAGCACGAGAGCATGGCTTTCGTGTTGGTAGCTTCTCTGCTGCTTTCTTAGATCAACGCCGGGATGTGGGAATCGGAAGGGGAGTACAGAGCGGTAGGAGTACCGCTTTTCGTAGTTGGGTAGCACCTTTGAGAGCGTTTTGCCCGGAGAGTAGTGGGATGAGTAATGCAGAGAGAGAGGGCGGAACTTGATGTAATTTTTTTTGGTTTTTGGAAAAAAATACAAGGTTCGGTTTGTTTGGTTTTCACCTTTGCTTCTGTTGCCTGAATCCCTGCACACATCACTGAAACAAACAAATCAGAATTTCTTTTCTGACTTGGCCCCTTGCTCAATAAGCAAATGGTCACTGTGACTGTCCTTGATAACTGGTCAAGGGGCCAAGCCTTTATTAACGAAGGCAAGGGAAAGATGTGGTGATGATGGATGCAACAGACAAGTATGCGAATGCAAACGATATTAAAGTGAAATGCTGCATACAAATGCAATCATGCAAGATTGATTTGTTTTTTCTTTTTATATTTGGCATTTTTTTTATTTTGTTGTATCATAAAAAAGATTTTTTTTGTTTGCAAATATGTACATTTTCTCTTTTCCATTTTTTTTGCTTTTATTATAAAATTTTTTTGTTGCTAATGCCTGTCAAGCACCCAAATGGCACCCAACCTATACGAGAACAGGGGTTTCTTACTAACCTCCCAAGTATCCTAAGTGCACATCTAGGTTGATTTAGGCCTCTAGACCCCTCGAATGATGATCCCGCCGGCTAAGACTTACCCTGATGATAATACCGTCATGCCATGCTTAGGCTCCCAGTCTCTTCCGACCACAGGGATTCACCCAAAAGGTGTTTGAGGTAAGAGATTTGCCCGACCCGGGTCTGTTTCCTCATAACTCTAGATGGTATATGATGGAACACCTTGGAACCCCAATGACCAACCGCGCGACGCTGACCCGGAATCAGACGCCGTCGCACCCATAGGTGACGCGCTTGCATTGGCCTAAGCCCGAGGTTAAACAAGAAGACATCAAGGTGGTAAACAGGGGTCTTGACCAGCCAGACATACGGAGACTCCTTCGCAGCGATAGCTTTTGCTTTTCAAAGTAGGCAACCAAATGTGTATATTAAAATAAGGTCGCAGAACCTGGGCAGTTTTCACCCTTCAGAAACTCCATCGAACCTTCATCTTTGGAGGGAGAAGGAAGAGTGTAGGGGATAAACCTCCTGAGAGGACCGGCAAAGCCGTTAACCCGGCGAGCGAATAAGGGCCCATTAACTCTTTCCTTTCGGACAACTTCAGACCAAATCTCGAGCATTTACATTCCATAGCCCCCCCCTTTTGTGGATTCGAACTTTTGCTTTGAGGGGTTCCATTTATCGCATCAGGCACGGTCACGACCAGGCTCTTGATTTTGATTTTGTATTTCTTTTTGTGAGGGAGATATTGTCATTTGACGTTTGTGGGCTCCCTTTCGTATGCATGCGGGGACACTGCCCTCTTCTGGTGCTCTGATCGATGCTCGAGGAAATGGATCCTACTCTTGCCCTTGGGGTTTGAGTTTCGGTTTCTCATGCTCAGCGTTTTAAGGGCGCCGACTGTCTCATTTGGTCGAATAGAAAAGAATAAAGATTACAGCTTCCGGAGATCTTCTTGGTGGGGCCCCACCGTAGGTGATGCTACCGACTTTTTTTTTTCGAATAAAATACATAAGTGAGCACATGTTAGCTTCCTTCGAGCGAGCATAGGCTGACGTGGCCGGACAGGGATCTCCACGGTTCTGGGAAACCAAGACCCGGTGCCTACCAAGCCTTAATGGGCCCTATCCTAACATGAAGGTTAGATGCAGTGACTTGACTACATGGTGACCACCATGCATTGGCATTTTGAATTTTCCATTATTTTAGTGGTTTTCAATATTTCTTTGTTTTTGATGTTTTCTATCTTTTCATCTTTTTTTGTTTTGTGCTAAGGGTAGTATTTCTTAAGATAAAGCCCATTCCAAGGGTGGGATAACTCGGTCCCTTCGGCGTTGACTAGCTTGTAGTCGTTGCCAGGGTACACGGCTTGAATTACAAATGGTCCTTCCCAATTGGGTTGGAGCTTAGAACGCGGACCTCCAGGTTTGACAAAAATTCTTTTTACACCATCTCACCGACTTTCTTTTGGTAAAAGCGAGCGAGTCTATTTTGATACACACGCGCGTGTTCGGCAGCGGCCAGCCGCTTCTCATCCAAGAGTTCTAACTTAGCGAGGAGTGAATTACGACGATCGTTGAGGGGAAATTCCTCGTCCAATTGTACCCTGAGAGAAGGGATCAGAGTCTCGTACGGGACTACTGCTTCCATACCATAAGTAAGGGCAAATGGAGTCTGCCCGGTGGGGGTACGGATTGAAGTGCGATAGGCCCATAGGGCTTCGATAAGTTTTTCCGGCCAGTCTGAAAACTTACTAGACTCGCAGGTTTTTTTGATGATTTCGAGCAATGTTTTATTGGTGGCCTCCGCTTGGCCGTTACCTTGTGGGTAATAAGGCGATGAATGATGCAATGCAATTGCGTACCTTTTGCAGAGGTCGTATAGGTCCTGAGAAATGAACTGAGGCCCATTGTCGGTGACGATTGTACTTGGGACGCCGAATCTGGCGAGGATGTTCTTCATGACGAACTTACAGACTGTTGACGCCTTGATTTCCGCGTAAGCTTCGGCTTCGGCCCATTTGGTGAAGTATTCCATCGCAGTAAGGATGAAAGATTTCTACTTGGTGAGGGAATTGGGATCACCTAGAGGACCAATGATGTCGAATGCCCACATGGAGAAAGGCCATGGGGAGGATATTGGATGAAGTGAGGAAGATGGTGAATGGATTTTATCGACGTGAAGTTGACACTTGACACACCTACAGACATAGACAGCACAATCCTCTTCCATAGTGGGCCAGTAAAAGCCTTGGTGAATGATCTTCTTGTCGAGCATCTGACTATTCACGTGGCGACCGCACACACCCGAGTGCGTCTCCTCTACACATTTCCAAACCTCATCGTCACCAAGACATCTTAACAGAATACCAGTAAGGCTCCTCCTATAGAGTAGACCTCCAACCAATGTGTATTTCTGAGCCACCCTTCTTATGGCTTTCTAGTCCTCTGTAGTGGCCCCTTCAGGATAAGACTGATCTTGGCAGTATTTGATGATTTCATAGAACCATGGTTTCTTTTCATCAGCCAGTTCTTCTTCGGCCTCTGCCAACATGATTTCCCTCTTCTCAAGGATATCTTCTTGCAGGATCTTCATTGCTATCCTGTCTTTGATATTTACGTAGGAAGCATCATTGATTGTAGTGGCGTGAAGTTTGTAGATGGAAATGGACTCAAACCATCTTCCTAGAGGGAACCTTATGGATGACGCCAATGAGGCGAGGGCATCGGCGAGAATATTCTGATGACGAGGGACATGAACAAAGATCAGTTTGGTGAACAGTTTGGTAAAGGCAGCAGTGAGTTCTTGGTATGGCTTGAGTTTGGGATCGCGAGTGCGATATTTAGTGAGCACCTGGCGAAGGATGAGTTGACTATCACCTACGACTCGCAACTCAGTGATACGAAAAGAATGAGCGAGTTCTAGGCCAGCTAGAAGAGCTTCATATTCGGCTATATTGTTGGTAACTGGAAATTTGAGCTGGTATGCCAATGGGAATGTGAGGCCTTCAGGCGACAGGAGGGCGACGCCGATTCCTCTCCCTTGAGAATTCAGAGCTCCATCAAAATATAGCATCCACATTGGCTCATCTGATTGGTTGACGAACATTAGTTCCTCATCTGGAAACTCTGATTGGACAGGATCGAACTTGAGAAGAGGATGGTGAGCGAGATGCTCAGCTATGTCATAGCCTTTAACCGCCTTTTGCTGGATGTAGGTGATGTCGAACTGAGAGAGAAAACTTTGCCAGCGTGCTAGCCTATCCGTAAGGACGTATTTCTCCAGAAAGAATTTGATAGGATTCATTCGAGCAATCAAGTGGACCTCATGAGCCAAGAAGCAGTGCTTCAATTTCTGCACTACCTAAACGAGGGCAGCACAGGTTTTCTCCATGACGGTGTACTTCTGCTCGCAGGGATTGAGAAGTTTGGACAAGTAATAGGTTGCCCGTTCCTTGCCTTCTTCATCAGCTTGTGCGAGGACGACTCCCACGGAGTCATCCAAGACTGAGACGTAAAGGATCAGAGGTTTTTCTGGTTTGGGTGAAATGAGAACGGGTGGACTAGCCAGATATTCCTTCAACCCTTCAAAAGCTTTCTGACATTTAGAATTCCAGTGGAATTCTACTCCTGGCTTGGTCAACTCGTAGAGAGGTCTACACCTTTGTGAATATTGGGACACAAACCGACGAATAAACTGTAACCTCCTGATTAAACCTCGGACTTCCCTCAAATTCTTGGGAGGCGGCATATCCCTGATGGCCTTAGCTTTGTCGGGATCTATCTCGATCCCTCTTTTACTCACAATGAACCCCAGCAATTTACCCGACGACACACCAAACACACACTTTTTCGGGTTCATTTTCAATTGGAACTCCCTTGACCTCTGCAAGACCTTAGCCAAAACTTCTGGATGTTCCATCCTGGTCCTTGATTTCACCAACAAATCATCCACATACACTTCCAGGTACATGTGCATCATGTCATGAAATATGGCCATCATAGCTCTTTGGTAAGTAGCTCCAGCATTCTTTAACCCAAACGGCATGACCACATAACAATATGTTCCCCAAGGGGTAGTGAATGACGTCTTCTCCTGATCCTCTTCTGCTAAACGAATTTGATTATATCCTGAAAATCCATCCATGAATGAGAGGGTCTCATAATGTCACGCCCCGAGCGCGGAAGATACCTGGAGACGCGTGACGAGTTTATATCAATCATGTCAATCAGAGTGGTCGTGTATTCGACACAAAGACAGAGATGCACAAAATAGCAAGATAACCCAATCCTTTATTTCATAAAAGACTATTACAAATCTAATACTCTGTTTAATAAAAAGGAAAAGAATATATATTTGACTCAAGAAACTATAGAAAAGACTAGATGACACTTGAGCAGCTCTATCACTTTCACTCTTGACCATTCCCATCCGATTCAGTCTCGTCATCGGACTTACCTGAAAAGTAAAAAGGGACAAACGGAATGAGCGAATGCTCAGTAGGAAATTATATCTCAAGTACTAGCAAGGGGTTTAAGTAATTGCATCTTTCATGAATGCAATAAAGCTATGCATGCTCGTATAAAACGACAAGATAGAGAGAATGTAATATCAAGAATTAAGATGGACAAATCATGAACTTTCAACAAGATGCTCAAGATATTCAAGCAAGTACATTTAACAAGTCATGTCAAGAATTTTGGCTATCATGTATCAAGCAAGCAAGTAATTACCCTTTCTCGGGCCACGCATTTCATGTCAAGTCAAGTACGATTCAAGTACAAGATTTATGTGGAATGTCCAATCTAGAAAGTAAAGTACTCGGTATAATGCCAGATACCTTATCATTTTAACTCCCATGGGCATAAGTACTTTCGGGTGCTCCTCCCAGGACCAGATCGGGCCCTATATGCGCAGGCATTTATCATGTATTTTGACATCCACTTTTGTTTACATAGCCAATAAAGAATTTCAATAATCAAGCTTGTAGACATGTATGACAACTTTGACAGAATGGAGTCCAAAAATATGACAAAGGACATAGAATGGCGATAATAACGGTATAATCACGATATCGATAAAACTAGGTAGAATATGGTTCCCTTAACTTGGGTACCATGACAAATCAATATGGACATTCTTTATATAGAATTGAGGTCCACATGAACAGTATATCAAAGGTAAGATACCCTCATTCTTATCATAGAATTGAGGTTTATAAGAATGACATGATATGGCATGATATCATCATCCCATTAAGAATTTCTTATGATATACTCTTTGTATAATCATAAGGGCCGGTATACCATGTTTCTTTAGAGTGACATGGCATCAATGGTGTAATGGGTTTTTAGGGTACAACCAGCTCAGTCGGCCTTGAGGGAATCCAAGGCTACGAGGAGTCTTACGGAGGTCTCTATGACTAACTCGCTAGTCCAAAGGAACGGAATGTCCAATGGAGAGCTTATATGTCAATGAGAATTGAGTGTGATCGATAAAACAATCGTGAAACGTGATACTATACTCACGGAATGGAGAATAGTGCCGATATATATATTATATAACATATGAAACCATCGGTTAACAGAATCAGGATAAAAATATCAGTTTATAGAAAATAACGACTTAGGTAAAGTCGTTTCTCAATTAATTAACGCCTATCAGCAGGGCGTTTACATATGTTTCCATTTTGGCAGAATTTTCAATAATTCAGAAATTTATCTAAAACGCGCCCTGGACAGGGGCGTTTCTTTGCAATGAGACGACTACAGTAGCAGGCGTCTTTTTATTTATAATATTTTACAGAACATATTTATTTTCAGAAATTATCAAAAACGCGCCCTTGGCAGGGGCGTTAATCATTAAATTCTTATTTTTACCGAATATATTGTTCAGGATTTTTAACAGAAACGCGCCCTATGAAGGGGCGTTACTTTTAAATTCACGCCCTAGTATCGGGCGTTAGTCCATTGAAAGACGACCTAGCCACGGTCGTGAATTCAAGAAATACCATGAATTTTCATGGGCAGTAATAATTTCAGGATAATAGAATTCATGGAGAACGAATGTATGGTCATGACAATAAAATTAACAGGTTTGAAGACATATGATCATGCATTATTGTAGAATCATGATTTCATAGATAATCAATTCTTAACATGGGTGATTAATGATTAAATGAAATTAACGCCTGTGTACAGGGCGTCAAATCTAAAATTGACGACCTGATCAAGGTCGTTTCTTGTGAATTAGCGCCCTTGACAGGGGCGTCTCTTTCAAAATATTACAGAAACGTATTAAAACTATAATAAACCAAATGCATGTCATGTTTATATATATGTATATCTTGCATTAATTTTGTTTGGGCTACCATAACTTGAGAAAACCTACCTTAAGATAGTCGATTGAAGATGAACGTGAGGGATTTTAACTAGAAGAAGATGCTGCTCTGTTAAATTTCCTGAAGCTTCTGTAGCAACAAAGTCATAGCAACCTAGATGAAGATGGACGACCTACAGAGGATAGAATACGAAGGTATTATGCTTCGTAATAACTTAACAGAAGATAAAGGAGGAGAATAACTTACTGGTTCTCCTAGGAAGACAGGGCTCCTTATCCTGTAGAAGAGATATAGATGAAGAACATTAGTTCTTCACATACTACGTTCGTAATGAAAGAAACAGAAGAAGAAAAAAATAGAAGAACTTGATGTTCTTCACGTACCTGTGAAGTTCGATTGGTCAAATATGTTTAGGGTTTAGATCGAACGATTATTTATAGGATTTTGGTATTTCTAATAGGGTTAGTGTTCTAGTGGAAGTAAAACTTCCTTGATAGAGTCCTTACCACCTTTTAACTCTTTCTAATACTTATCCATTACCCTGGATAAGCTCCCGTGTCGAACGGAACTCGAATGGAATTAACGACCTAGGTCAGGGCGTCGATTCCTGAATTGACAACCTGGTTCAGGTCATTTCTTAAGAAGCGCCTGATATGAAGGCGTTCTTTGTTTTAAAACACGCCCAAGCTAGGGGCGTTTCTTGGCCTTACCCTTTTTGACGTTGGAATTTGACGCCGTGTTGTCAGGACGTCACTTATTGATTAACGCCTTATCTAGAGGCGTTTCTAATTTGAATAGCGCCTTTATCAGAGGCGTTATTTTATATGGTTTTATTTATCTATTTATTTGATTTATTTTAAAATCTTTATTATTATTAATATTTTATCAGGGTTGCTACACCCTCTCCCACTTAAAAGAATTTGGTCCCCAAATTCAATTGCATAATATGTATATACGTGGAGAGTGTAGATCATATACCTCTTAGAATAACTCGGGAAATCGTTTCTTTATAGATTCCTCGGTCTCCCATGTTGCTTCATGTTCAGAATTCTTGTTCCATTGCACCTTGAGCATGGGAATAACCTTATTCCTTAGAGCTCGTATTTCACGATCTAAGATCTTCATAGGCTTCTGTTCATATGTGAGATCTTTCTGGATCACCAGATCTCCATGTTCAATAATATGAGATGGATCGTGTACATACTTCTTCAACATAGATATATGAAATACATTATGTACCTCGGACAATTGAGGAGGCAATGCGATGCGATAAGCAACCTCGCCAACTCTTTCGAGTATCTCAAATGGTCCGATGAATCTTGGCGTAAGCTTGCCCTTAACACCAAATCTTCGTATGCCACGTCCAGGTGATATCTTGAGAAATACATGATCTCCGATTTGGAATTCAAGATCTCTCCTTCTTGTATCTGCATAAGCCTTTTGCCTGGTCTGAGCAACTTGTAATCTTTCTCTGATTACTTGTATCTTTTCAGTTGTATCCCTTACCATGTCAGGACCTAACAGTTGTTTCTCTCCAACTTCGTTCCAGCATAAGGGTGATCGGCAACTCCTTCCATATAAAGCTTCGAAAGGTGTCATTTGGATACTAGCTTGGTAGCTATTATTATATGCAAACTCAATTAAAGGTAAATGATCATGCCAGCTTCCACCAAAATCAATGATGCAAGCTCTTAGCATATCTTCCACTACTTGGTTTGTTCTTTCGGTCTGACCATCCGTTTGTGGGTGAAAAGTAGTACTAAAGTTGAGCCTTGTTCCCAACGAATGTTGTAATCCCTTCCAAAAATGAGAAGTGAAATGGGGATCTCTATCAGACACGATTGAGATAGGAATTCCATGTAACCTGACTATTTCCTTGATGTATAGTGCAGCTAGTACATCAATTGACCATCGGCTTTTTATTGGTAAGAAATGCGCCGATTTAGTTAATCGGTCAATGATAACCTAGATTCCATCGTGTCCTCCTTTAGATTTAGACAAACCCATGATGAAGTCCATACCAATATCCTCCCACTTCCACTTAGGAATATCTAGAGGATGAAGTTTACCAGCAGGCTTTTGGTGTTCCGCCTTAACTTGTTGGCATGTGAGACAGCGATATACATAGTCTGCTATTTCTCTTTTCATATTAGGCCACCAAAAGTTCCTCTTTACATCTTGATACATTTTGGTTGATCCTGGATGAATAGTGTACCTTGATCTGTGAGCTTCATCTAAGATCTTCTTCTTTAATTCTGGACAGTCGGGTATACAAGTTCTACCTTTGAATAATAATCTTCCATCAGAAGTTAGTTGAAAATCAGATTGTCCTTCTAATCTGCCTTTGATTTCCACTAATATAGGATCATTATCCTGAAGTGCTTGTATCTCAGATAATAAATCTGACTGTATGCTTACATGAGATAATGTGACAAATTTGGCTTCTTTGTCCAAGCTTATATTGAGCTCGGAGAATTGTTCTAGCAATCTCCATTCTTGTATCATACAATTGGCTATCATTGCTCTCGGCTTTCGACTAAGGGCATCAGCAACATAATTACCCTTTCCGGGATGGTATTGTATATTGAAGTCGAAGTCCTTGAGATATTCTAGCCAGCGTCTTTGTCTCATGTTTAGCTCCTTTTGTGAAAATAGGTATTTGAGACTTTTGTGATCGGAGTATACAGTAAACTGCACTCCATATAAGTAGTGTCTCCATATCTTTAGGGCAAATACCACCGCGGCCAGTTCTAAGTCATGGATGGGGTAATTCTCCTCATGCTTCTTCAGTTGACGTGAAGAGTATGCTATGACCTTTCCTTGTTGCATTAGGACACATCCGAGGCCAATGCCAGAAGCATCTGTGTAGACCTCGAATTTCTCTCCTTCTATTGGTAGTGCTAACACCGGAGCTGTAGTGAGATGATCTTTGAGAGTTTGGAAACTTCTTTCACATTCCTCACTCCATTCATATCGGATCTCCTTACGAGTTAATCTTATAAGTGGCACGGCGATCTTAGAGAAATCTTTGATGAATCACCGATAATAGCCTGCAAGACCTAAGAAACTTCTGATCTCGCTAGCATTGGTTGGTTTTTCCCAGTTTCTAACAGCTTCGACCTTTGACGGATCTACTGATAATCCATCTTTTGAAATCACATGTCCTAGAAAAGCCACTTCTTCAAGCCAGAATTCACACTTACTGAGTTTTGCATATAATTGATTTGTCCTCAAGACTTGCAATGCCATCCTCAAATGCTTTTCATGTTCTTCCTTAGTCTTGGAATATATCAATATATCATCAATGAAGACTACTATGAATTGATCCAAGTAAGGCCTGAATATGCTGTTCATTAACTGCATAAAGGCAGCAGGGGCATTTGTTAGTCCAAAAGGCATAACAACAAATTCGTAATGGTCATACCTGCTTCTGAATGCGGTCTTATGAATGTCATCATCTTTGATCCTTAACTGATGATATCCTGATCTGAGGTCAATCTTCGAAAAATATTTGGATCCTGAAATCTGATCAAATAACTCATCGATTCTCGGCAGTGGATACTTGTTCTTGATAGTGAGATGATTCAACTGTCGATAGTCGATGCACAATCTCATGGATCCGTCCTTCTTCTTCACAAATAAGACTGCTGCTCCCCACGGGGAAGTACTTGGTCTAATAAACCCTTTTCGAATTAGTTCCATTAATTACTCTTTTAACTCCTTGAGTTCAGCAGGTGACATTCTATAAGGTGCCTTTGAAACCGGACCAGCACCAGGGACTAAGTCGATGGTGAAGGCCACTTCTCTTTGTGGGGGTAATCCTGGCAAACCTTCCGGAAACACGTCCGGAAATTCTTGCACCACTGGAATGTCTTCTATCTTAGTGTCCTTTGTTTCCTTAACTGTGACAAATGCAAGGAAGGATACACATCCTTTCCTGACGAGCTTGCTAGCTAGGAGAGCCGAAATAAGAGGGGAATTGCTCCGACTCTTGGGGCGAGTAAAGACTAATTCTGGAATATCTTTGAAAGTAATTTGGCTATTGCGGCAATCAACCATTGCCTGGTATTTGGATAACCAGTCCGCTCCTAGTATAACATCATACTCCTTTAGATCGAGGCATATGAGATCTATAGGTAAATTCCTACCTTGAACTATTACCTCACAGTTTTGGTAGTGATGAGTAATATCATTTTCACTTCCAAGAGGAGTAGTTAGAACTATTTTTATCCATTCTGGTTCTAACGGTAACGGGTCGGCAAACTTCTTAGAAATAATGGAATGCGATGCACCCGTATCAAATAAGACATAAGCACTTTTGGAACAAACTGTTAATGTACCTTCTACCAGTCCACCTTCTTCTTGCTCGGTCTCCTTTATTGCATGAAGTCGAGCGTTCTTTGTCACCGGGCGTTTACCATCACCGGCTTGGTCATTCATTAATGGACACTCGGGAATCCGATGCTCACGGCTTCCACAACGGAGACATGCTCCTAACTTCCTCCAGCATTCTTCTGTCTTGTGACCAGCCTTGTCACAATGCTTGCATACTGTATTAGAAGGGGTAGTTGTGATAGAGAAAGGCTTGGTCTTTTTGAACTTATGGTCTTGAGAGGAAGAACCTCCATTGTTGGGCCTCTTCTTGAAATTGGGTTTGAAAGAACCCGAACCCGTGACTTGTTCCTTCTTGTCTTTTCCACGGATCCTATCAGATAGTTCCGTGGCATCTTCAAGTAATTGAGCTCGGCGCACTATTTCAGAATAAACTTGGATGTCCATAGGCGCCAGTTGAGTAATATAGTGGGGCCTAAGCCCATTAAGAAATCTACGGCTTTCATCTTCTCCGTGCTAATAAGATGCTTAGCATATCTAGACAACCTGGAGAACTGAGCTTCATAATCTGCTAATGATAAAGATCGTTGCTTTAATGCAGCGAATTCTGCAGCCTTCTTTTCTTGGACTCGGTCCGAGAAATATTTAGTATTGAAGTATTCCACAAATTCTTCCCATGTTACTTGAGTAGGATCTATGGTTGCTTCAATAGACTCCCACCAACATCTAGCATCCTTTTCTAACTGGAAAGTAGCTAGTAAGACTTTGTCCTGATCCGTGCATTGCATAACACGGAATATACGTTCAGTCTCCCGAACCCAATGCTCGGCATCGTCCGGATCGGTCGATCCCATAAACTTCGGGGGATTCATGCTCTTAAAGGCTTGGTGTAAGCTTCCAGCTCGTGGAGCATCACCCTGTGCTACATGTTGTAGCACTTGAGTCATTCCTTGAAGGGTACGCTGCATGTTGCGCCATTGAGCACGTTCGGCAACCATTATCCTACAATTACAATAGCTACGTTAGTATTATGTCACTGTGATCTTATTAAAAGACTCATTGACTCTTAACCCTTGGTTCTACCCAATCTCACTGGTAAAAGGTTTATACTTATCCTTGGACTTGGGTTTTTCCTAGGAATTGAATACCTTAGGCTCTGATACCACAAAAACTGTCACGCCCCGAGCGCGGAAGATACCCGGAGACGCGTGACGAGTTTATATCAATCATGTCAATCAGAGTGGTCGTGTATTCGACACAAAGACAGAGATGCGCAAAATAGCAAGATAACCCAATCCTTTATTTCATAATAGACTATTACAAATCTAATACTCTGTTTAATAAAAAGGAAAAGAATACATATTTGACTCAAGAAACTATAGAAAAGACTAGATGACACTTGAGCAGCTCTATCACTTTCACTCTTGACCATTCTCATCCAATTCAGTCTCGTCATCGGACTTACCTGAAAAGTAAAAAGGGACAAACGGAATGAGCGAACGCTCAGTAGGAAATTATATCTCAAGTACTAGCAAGGGGTTTAAGTAATTACATCTTTCATGAATGCAATAAAGCTATGCATGCTCGCATAAAACGACAAGATAGAGAGAATGTAATATCAAGAATTAAGATGGACAAATCATGAACTTTCAACAAGATACTCAAGATATTCAAGCAAGTACATTTAACAAGTCATGTCAAGAATTTTGGCTATCATGTATCAAGCAAGTAAGTAATTACCCTTTCTCGGGCCACACATTTCATGTCAAGTCAAGTACGATTCAAGTACAAGATTTATGTGGAATGTCCAATCTAGAAAGTAAAGTACTCGGTATAATGCCAAATACCTTATCATTTTAACTCCCATGGGCAGAAGTACTTTCGGGTGCTCCTCCCAGGACCAGATCGGGCCCTATATGCGCAGGCATTTATCATGTATTTTGACATCCACTTTTGTTTACATAGCCAATAAAGAATTTCAATAATCAAGCTTGTAGACGTGTATGACAACTTTGACAGAATGGAGTCCAAAAATATGACAAAGGATATAGAATGGCGATAATAACGGTATAATCATGATATCGATAAAACTAGGTGGAATATGGTTCCCTTAACTTGGGTACCATGACAAATCATTATGGACATTCTTTATATAGAATTGAGGTCCACATGAACAATATATCAAAGGTAAGATACCCTCATTCTTATCATAGAATTGAAGTTTACAAGAATGACATGATATGGCATGATATCATCATCCCATTAAGAATTTCTTATGATATACTCTTTGTATAATCATAAGGGCCGGTATACCATGTTTCTTTAGAGTGACATGGCATCAATGGTGTAATGGGTTTTTAGGGTACAACCAGCTCAGTCGGCCTTGAGGGAATCCAAGGCTACGAGGAGTCTTACGGAGGTCTCTATGACTAACTCGCTAGTCCAAAGGAACGGAATGTCCAATGGAGAGCTTGTATGTCAATGAGAATTGAGTGTGATCGATAAAATAATCGTGAAACGTGGGACTATACTCACGGAATGGAGAATAGTGCCGATATATATATTATATAACATATGAAACCATCGGTTAACAGAATTAGGATAAAAATATCAGTTTACAGAAAATAATGACTTAGGTAAAGTCGTTTCTCAATTAATTAACGCCTATCAGCAGGGCGTTTACATATGTTTCCATTTTGGCAGAATTTTCAATAATTCAGAAATTTATCTAAAACGCGCCCTGGACAGGGGCGTTTCTTTGCAATGAGACGACTACAGTAGCAGGCGTCTTTTTATTTACAATATTTTACAGAACATATTTATTTTCAGAAATTATCAAAAACGCGCCCTTGGCAGGGGCGTTAATCATTAAATTCTTATTTTTACCGAATATATTGTTCGGGATTTTTAACAGAAATGCGCCCTATGAAGGGGCGTTACTTTTAAATTCACGCCCTAGTATCGGGCGTTAGTCCATTGAAAGACGACCTAGCCACGGTCGTGAATTCAAGAAATACCATGAATTTTCATGGACAGTAATAATTTCAGGATAATAGAATTCATGGAGAACGAATGTATGGTCATGACAATAAAATTAACAGGTTTGAAGACATATGATCATGCATTATTGTAGAATCATGATTTCATAGATAATCAATTCTTAACATGGGTGATTAATGATTAAATGAAATTAACGCCTGTGTACAGGGCGTCAAATCTAAAATTGACGACCTGATCAAGGTCGTTTCTTGTGAATTAGCGCCCTTGACAGAGGCGTCTCTTTCAAAATATTGCAAAAACGTATTAAAACTATAATAAACCAAATGCATGTCATGCTTATATATATGTATATCTTGCATTAATTTTGTTTGGGCTACCATAACTTGAGAAAACCTACCTTAAGATAGTCGATTGAAGATGAACGTGAGGGATTTTAACTAGAAGAAGATGCTGCTCTGTTAAATTTCCTGAAGCTTCTGTAGCAACAAAGTCACAGCAACCTAGATGAAGATGGACGACCTACAGAGGATAGAATACGAAGGTATTATGCTTCGTAATAACTTAACAGAAGATAAAGGAGGAGAATAACTTACTGGTTCTCCTAGGAAGACAGGGCTCCTTATCCTGTAGAAGAGATATAGATGAAGAACATTAGTTCTTCACATACTACGTTCGTAATGAAAGAAACAGAAGAAGAAAAAATAGAAGAACTTGATGTTCTTCACGTACCTGTGAAGTTCGATTGGTCAAATAGGTTTAGGGTTTAGATCGAACGATTATTTATAGGATTTTGGTATTTCTAATAGGGTTAGTGTTCTAGTGGAAGTAAAACTTCCTTGATAGAGTCCTTACCACCTTTTAACTCTTTCTAATACTTATCCATTACCCTGGATAAGCTCCCGTGTCGAACGGAACTCGAATGGAATTAACGACCTAGGTCAGGGCGTCGATTCCTGAATTGACGACCTGGTTCAGGTCGTTTCTTAAGAAGCGCCTGATATGAAGGCGTTCTTTGTTTTAAAACACGCCCAAGCTAGGGGCGTTTCTTGGCCTTACCCTTTTTGACGTTGGAATTTGACGCCGTGTTATCAGGGCGTCACTTATTGAATAACGCCTTATCTAGAGGCGTTTCTAATTTGAATAGCGCCAGAGGCGTTATTTTATATGGTTTTATTTATCTATTTATTTGATTTATTTTAAAATCTTTATTGTTATTAATATTTTATCAGGGTTGCTACACATAACCTACCGTGTTATCGATCAACACATCAATGTGAGGCAAGGGAAAATCATCCTTTGGATACGCGCGGTTAAGGTCCCGGAAGTAGATACAAATCCTGACTTTCCCATCTTTCTTCATGACCGGGACAATGTTCGCCACCCATTGAGGATAAAGGACGACTCTAATGAACCCGGCTTTGTGGGGCTTATCGACCTCTTCTTTCATTTTCAAAGCCATTTGAGGGTGGAAACGCCTTAACCTTTGTTTTACCGAGACGGACCCTGGTTTTAGGGTTAAACGGTGTTCGACCAAGGTTGAATCTAGACCCGGCATATCCTCGTAGCTCCATGCAAACGTATCCTTATATTCCTTGAGAACTTCAATTAATGCCTTTTCTTCAGAGGGTGGTAGATTGTCGCTTATGAGGATGATCCTAGGGTCTTCCTTAGTTCCCAAGTTGACTTCTTTGGTGGATTCTTCTACGGCGGTTGACGGCTCGTCGAATCTCTTTATTCCACTAGCGTATGCGCCCGCCGCATCCTCATATTCTTCATCCTCATCGTCAGTGGGGCATTCTTCATCCGTGATCTCGTAGACTCCACACCCTTCATCAAATGCACAGTCGCCCTCACATTCTATTTCCGGTAGCCGGATGGGATTTTCTAACAACTGGGGGATGGCAAGGAGGGCTTGACACGTGGCGGCTAAATCCAGAAGGAATCGACGAGGGATCTGCCTACCCTTGGATTTCTTCCTAGGTACTACCCTTGACCTATCATTCCTAGATTGACTGACAATATTTACAGAAGAAGAGGAAGATGAAGAGGATGGTGTAGAATGTACATGAGAAGATCCCTCAGAGGAGGGGTAGAAAAGGTCGCTCATCGGACCTTGGACGGGTGGTCCGCAGGGCGGGACGCACCCGTGGGAGATGTAGGAGGTTTCCTCAACGAAGATGTGTTGTTGAGGAGTTTGAAAATTGACGTTTTTTTTTTTCATTTTCATTTTTGATGACAAAACAGTGAAAAGAGATCAGAGGAGAGAGAAAAGTGGTTATGGCTAGAGGATTGCGAGGCTCATAGAGCAGATCATGGTTGAAGACCTGGCGCAGGTTGAAAAGCCCGCGTAGGTATGTAAGCAAAGAAGGGGACCTGGGAAGATCATCAGACAACTGTCTGGCCCAGGAAAAAAATATCAGCAAAGGCTGAGACGAGTGGATGGAGAAGATGGCGGCTAATGAGCCGTCGACGGCAATGTTGAGGACGGATGAAGATCCGTCGATGATAGGGTCCTTCTGGCGAGGACGAGGATAGTTTGGAACCTTGGCAAGAGTGGTAATATTCTCTTGTATTCCGGAGATCAATGGTGGTCCTTCAAGCTGCGGAGACGAGAACATCCTTTCCAGTGCAACGGAAATGTCCCGTATGTCGAACCATTTGTTCCACTCGCATTCTAGATCTTTGATCTTGCCTCTTTTGGTGATCCTCAGACATTTTTCAGCCAAATATACAGCATGTGATTCCCCATATGCTTCTCGTGGGTAATCTCCCATCTGAACAACGGGCCCTCTGTTGAAGTGGTTTGATAGAGTCCATGTGAGGGGCTTCCAATCCGCCTTGAATGGTCCTTTGAAGCCTAGGCCAAACCTGCGGTTTAGCCTAATTTTCTTTGGCGGTTTGAGCCTACCCTGTAACTGTGCGCCCAGACCTTTACCCTGTTGGTAGCCGATGTTCCTCATAATCTCCCAATCTTTGGAGTGAAAAGGGAGACATGATGTTGCGGTTGTCCTGACCGGCTCCTTTGGTGCTAGTGGAACGTGAGATGAATCACGTACATCCAGTAGTGACAATATGGGCCGATGAGACGGCCAAACAGAGGGCAGAGAGGTGTTGATAGCATCCACTGTGTGAAGGACAGGTGTACTGACCACTTTAATAATTCTCCCATTGTAAGGAAACTTCATGCACTGATGGTTGGTGGAAGGCACAGCGTCCATGGCTTCGATGTAAGGGCGACCCAGTATAGCCTTGAATGTGGGGTCCATGTCGAGGACATGGAATTCCTTGGGAATTGACATGGGGCCTAGTTCTACCTTCAGAATAATCATCCCTTGCGGCGGCCTTTTGCTATTGTCATAGGCCGTGACTGTGATCGAGGAAGGTCTTATTTGTTCCTCGTCTACCCCACACAACTGAAGAGTGCTCATGGAGATCACATTTATGGACGCACCCGTGTCTACAAGGCACGGGTTTATGGATACCCCATTAATTTTTATTGAAATGCACAGTGCATATTTTTGAGCTTCCTTGGGAGCGAGCTCGTAGTTGTGGAACATGATGGCCGGTTGTGTGTCCGTTGGGGTCAGGACGGTAGAGATTTTTTCCACAGGGAGGTCCTCATTCACCATGACCTTTTGAAGATACTCCATTAAGGCTGCCTGATGGGATGTGGATCTTTGAAGCAGCTCCAAGATGGAGATCCGAGCAGGCGTCTTGTCCAAGTGTTTCAACAGATCATACTGTGTCCCTGGGATAGATTTTTCCGGTTGTTCTCCATCGTTCTTCTCTGGCTGAGACTGCCTGGGATTCTGACTGTTCTGGGGGACAACCCTGTGGAAAATCCTTCCACTCCGGAGCACCATTGCCTGCGGCTTTTGTACCTCTGTGGGGGTAGCAGTGGGTTTTAACAGGGATTTGAGGGGTAGTGGTGGAGGAATGGTTGATGAAGCAGGGGTGATGACGGGAGCAGGGATTCTGATGAGGGGTTTGTTAGGTGGAGGCATGGTGGAGGTAGAGGGGATATCACACGGATTATGAAGGATAAGGGGTCTGGAAGGTGGAGGTGGAGACGAAGTAGAAGTGGTAGGGCTTGAAGCGGGCAATGATTTTGAGGTGGGTGATGGGTAATGAGTGATTTTGAAGGCATTAGTGGTGATATGGTGGAGAAAGACGGGGTTATGTATGGTTGACGGATGATAAGGGGTTTAGAAGGCGTAGGGGTAAATGTGGTAGAGGTGGATGGTAAAGTGGGGGAGTGAGAGAAGATGAGAGGGTGTGAAGGCGTAGTGGAGAGTGTCGGTTGATAGGAGATCGGGGTGCTGATGAGAGGGCGTAATGGTAGTGGAAATGGTGAAGGCGATACTGACGCGGGTTGATGAGAGAGAGGTGCTACCCGGGTAAGGCAAGGGTGTTGCGTGATGATAGGATTGGCGGTAGAAAGAATGGAGGTACTTTTAGGGTGCCACACCTGCTCTCTCCCGACTTCCGGGAAGGAGGAGATGGGGTTAACCTGATGATTGGGCTGTTGGTGCTCCGGTAATGGATTCTGGATTATGCCCATGTTGGGATGTTGTTGTGGGGCCTGCTGAGGCTGTTGTTGTTGTTGTGGTTGCTGCTGCTACTGCTGTTGTAACTGTTGCTGTGGCCTATGAGGAGGTCTCCTAGCCTTGAGAGCGGCGACGTATCGTCTCATTTCATCCCAATCTATTTGATGTTCACCATTCATATCGTGAATGTAATCTTTGAAATGGAAGCAGTAATCTACTGTGTGTCCTGGCTGCCTGTGGTAGACGCAATATTTGGAGGTATCAACATTCGGGGGCCATACGGGCCTTTCCCTGGGTAGCACAAGTATGTTTGAGGCCATGAGGGCGTTGAAAATATCCGCCAGAGTTTCTGGCAACGGTGGATAGTAGGCTCTCTTGGGACCGACCGGCCTCCTTTGTTGCTGTTGGGGACCATAATTTCCCGGGGGTGGAACTTGGTTGTACTGAAGTGGTGGTTGTTGTTGCTGAGGTTGTGGTTGTTGTTGCTAGGGTTGACGTAATGGAGGCATATTATCCTGGGGTGGATTATTTTGGGGTGGAGGACGAAGAGGGAAAGGACCTGGTTGGAGGGGAAGTCGGGGCATTTGTGGAGGCCTTGGGTTGACTGCATAGTTGGCATTGTTGACCGCACCCACTTGCTCATTTGTCACGACCCCTTCTGTGGCTCCGCCCGGGACACCAGCGCCTGTCTTTCTGACCACTTTGGGCTTCGGCGACTCAAACATGTTCATAATGGGGGAGTCTTTTAACTGGGTTTGGATGTACCAGGCCCTTTCATAGAGTTCCTCCATTGTAGTAAGTTTATTCATGGCCAGGACGTGTCTGAACTGTGGGGTTGCATTAGACACAATCATCTTCACTTGTTCGGGCTCGGAGAGGGTATCCCTTATTCTTTCCGCCAGTGGCCTCCATCTATCAGCATAGCGGACAAAATACTCGTCGGGCTTCATCTTTTCGGCCACTAGGTCGGTAATGGAGAGTGAGGGACCGACCCTATCCCTATATTTCTGCAAGAACCTTCTCTGGACTATTTCAAAATTCTCGGCCTCGCGGGGCTCCAAAGAATAGAACTACTCTAGCGCGGGACTATCCAATGATCTCCGAAAGAGGTATGCCAGGGACCTCTGATCGTTTTGCCAATAGGAGGATTCATACATGAAATCCTTGAGGTGAATGAAGGGGTTGCCGGTACCATTATATTTGCAGTACGTGGGCATTTCGGAGGGAGGAAGATGAATGACGGGAAGGATTGGCCAAGCAACCTCCGGGGTGGCTTTCACGTCCACCATTCTTCTTAGATTTTGAAACTACTCGTCCATGCGATTGAACCTATTGAGGAGCGATTGGGCGAGTGCCTCTAGAGGTGAAGGTGGCACTTGCCACTGGGGGAGAAACTGTCTCCCGGAGACTTGAGGGGGGAACCCCGAATGAGAGGGAGCTCTCGGACCGCCGACAGTTGGCCCTGGCTGAAGCGGTATGTGGGGAACAACGGGGGTTTGAGATTGTGACGGGAACTGCAATGAGGGTGGTTGTTGGCTCGCTTGTCCTTGAAGCGAGGGAGACTGGATGGCTTGCGCCAATGAAGGAGATGGAATGGCCTGCACGGACTCTTGGAGAGGTGCGATGGCCAGAGTTGATTCCTGGGGCGTGGGGGAAACAGATTTCCCCTTCAGAATGGCCTGGAAGGCCCGGAGCTGTTCAGAGGTAAGCTCCGTGTTGGCGAGGACGCCCAGTAAGGAAGAGATATCCTATGGTGGGGACGTGTCCCCGGCAATAACCTGCACCTCATGCGAGGGCTCATGAGAAGGACCCGAGTCCATAGCATAGACTCGCGGGTCGGCTGACAAACCACGACTAGGGTGGTTCTCCTCAAAAGACTCGTGAACCATGCTCACAGTTTTCCCAGAACGCAAAAACATACACTAGCAAGCATGTAGCAGAGATTATCAAACAAGTGGATGCCTTTACGCCTTTTTTATGTTTTGATTTTGATGATTTTTTTATGTTTTTAGCGAGATCCGAAGTTCACACAAAATAGGGACCCTAGTTTATTTTTGTTTCACCGCCGTGTCAGCTAGGGTCTCTCATCTCACCACGAATGGGATGACTAACTCCGGGGAACTTCAATGGTACAACCAGCCCAGTGAACGAAGAGGAGATTCTTCGATGTCGGGGACTTACGGAGGTCCCAGTGGAGGAGATTCTAGTCCGTTGAGAGGAATTCTCAAACGGAGAGTCCTTTCTTCACCGGGAAAGGGTGATCCTTAGAAAAAATGAAAAAGGATATAAAAGAGGGATGGATGTATGCAATGGAATGCTGACAGAGATATAGAGTAAGAAAATAACAGAAATAACAAACATATAATAAACACCCAACCAATCACAACTGATAGTGCTGCCGTGAGCACAACGGGGGCGCGCGAGGGCGCCAAGGTGGAGAGGCACGGGCGGTGCCGAACTTGCAAGGGTAGCCAAAAAGAAGCAGTAGATGTCCCACCGTGATCGCCAATCTGTAAGCGACGTCACGCGGTTCGGGGAGCGAAGAAGACGCGGAGCGCGCGAGCTCCTTTTGTTTGCTGCAACACAGAAATAAGAGAAAAGAGAAGGGGCCACCACGGGAGATTGCTCCGGCGGGGCGAGCGGGACAAATGTAATATAGCAAGATATGGGGGTTAAACGGCCATAGCGGGAAGTGACTCGCCGCAGCCTCGGGGGGACGGGAATGGTGCAGAAATCAAATAGCAAGAATTGAAACGGCCATTGGGGAAGTGACTCACCGCGGCCTCGAGAATATGAGCAGATAAGAATATAACAGAATATAAGGAGAATATAAAGAACGGAAATTTAAACAGTCATTGGGGAAGTGACTCGCCGCGGCCTCGAGAATATGAATAGATAAGAATATAACAAAATATAAAGAGAATATAAGAACGGAAATTTAAACGGCCATTGGGGAAGTGACTCGCCGCGGTCTCGAGAATATGAATAGATAAGAATATAACAAAATATAAAGAGAATATAAGAACGGGAATTTAAACGGCCATTGGGGAAGTGACTCGCCGCGGCCTCGAGAATATGAGCAGATAAGAATATAACAGAATATAAAGAGAATATAAGAACGAAAATTTAAACGGCCATTGGGGAAGTGACTCGCCGCGGCCTCGAGAGTATAGCAGAAGAGAGATATGGCAAAATATAAGAGATATAGCAAGATATATAGATGACAGAATTCAAACGGCCATTGCGGGAAGTGACTCGCCACGGCCTCGAGATTATGATGTGATCGCCAGGGGTCGAGGACTCCAAACTGAAAGAGTGATCGCGCCTACCTCACTAGCAGGAAGTGGCGGGTTGCTTCTTCCTCCCCCTTCGGCCGGCCGACGGAGAGGGCTTTCTTCAGTTACCCTTGTAAAATAACAGACAGTAAATAGACGGAATTAGGAAATGGCAGTGTAGTATCAATCCCTTGTGATGAAAATAACGAAATCGCGGCAGGACACACACCTGGTTGGTGTGGTTTTAAACCCCTCTCGGACTCGAGTAGGAGGAAAATGAGATGATGGATGCAAGAAGTATATAAGAAGAGGCGCCCTTATGAAGGGGGATAGAGGATGCGAGATGATGAATGCAAAAGAACTACGAAGAAAAGGAAAGGATTGGCTTATTGGATGTGCCGATGGTGAAATCCGGCGGAGCTCCGGTAGCGTAGGGACGACATGGAAGCGCGGTGGATGAAGACGACCTTCCTCTCGCGAGCGTGGGCACCCGAGAAGCCGGCGGAACCTCCACCTACAAAAGACCCCACGGGTTAGTAATGACTCCGGTAGCCTCTGGGCTCTGGCAGCCTATCGGATCTCTCCTTTGCTCTCTCAGAACTGAGGGGGGGGCCTCTATTTATAGGGCTCCGGAGGGTGGAGGCGTCTAGGACCCTGGACACCTCCATCAGGGCCGAAGTAATATTTTATTCTATTTTTATTTATTTTTTTTGAATATTTTCGTGGAGGCGTCCAGGGTCCCGGACGCCTCAATAAAGGCCCACCGAATTCCCATCGAAAGCCGCACGCAGTTTAGCACGACGCGTGGTTTTGAACGGCCCCCGTGATTCAGAAATGGGCGCGTCCAGCTGGCAGGACGCTTCCACAATTGGATTTTTTCGCACACGATAAACCGTCGATCGATGGACGGGGCCTGGTGGGCAAGTTGATGGAGGCGTCCAGGGGCCTGGACGCCTCCAAAAAAATATATTTTTTATTTTTGTTTTGTTTTTATGCCAAAGTTGACATTTGTATATTTTTTATATTTGTTTTCATGGAGGCATCCACGGGCCTGGATGCCTCCATTAATTATTATTATTTTTATGTGTTTTTTTATTTTTATATATATTAAAGTCATGGAGGCGTCCAGGAGCCTGGACGCCTCCATGAAGACCCCCCCGGGTCCCCTGAAAAGGCGTCGGCAGCCGCCCGGCAGACACTCTTCCTGGTTTCGAAACCTTCCGGTGCGTCCGATTGGTGTTGATGCCATCCGAATGCCGCAACGAGATGATTTCCGGATGCCGAAAAGGCGGAAGAAGACTCAAGAATAGGAAACACTCGAGCGATTCAAAATGCGAAAGCCAATGCGGGGCGTCGTATAGTAATATGAGATTTTCTCGAGAGATGTCAGGAATGGCGTGTCTACACCCTACTCCATCCAGGGAGCAGGAACTACTTGATAAGTGGGCCGCTATGCAACAACATATTGATTTCCTGCAAAAATGGGTTGGCCCACAATCCTTGGCAGATGTTCCAGTCCCCAGCTTCCAAAACATCCGATTCCCTCTGCAATCCGAGCTCCCTAATTACCGCAAGTATGATGGGAACGGTAATCCCTTTATTCATGTGAGGGACTTTTTATATGAATCGGCCCAATTTCAGTATGATGATCGCCTCATGGCGTATTTGTTCTGCCGATCACTGGATGGCGTTACATTGGAATGGTTCTATTCCCTGCTGCTAGAGGATGCCGAGAGCTTCAAAATAGTGAAAGACAAGTTCATCCAACAGTTTCAAGATAGGGTCGGTCCAGAAGATTCTTTCACAGACTTGGTTGCCGAGAAAATGAAGCCTGATGAGGAGTTTGCAACTTACGCAGACAGATGGAGGTAGATGGCTGCCAGGGTGCCAGGTCATATTCCAGAGGAAGAGAAGGTCAAGCTACTTATTTCCAATGCTACCCCGACCTTCCGAAACATCTTGGCGATGAATGATATAGCAAACATGCACCAACTCTATAGCCGGGCACGGTTCATTCAAACGCAAATCAAAGACTCCCCTATCCACTTGCTCTTTGAGAACCAGAAGCCAAAATACCACAAGAAACCTCAAGGGCCTGTCACCGAGGGGGTTCAAACCAACGAGCAAGTTCAAGCCGTTACTTTCCCTTTCCAAGCCGTACCTTTCCGCTTTCCGTAAAACCCCTGCACTCCGTAAAACCTTGCTCCACAAAACTTCCCAACCATTCCACAAAATCCTTCGCCTACCTTTGCCACTCCACAAAATACCTTTACTACTCCACAACAACCTCCACAGCCTTCGTAATACTATAATGTCCCTCCACCCAACGGCTACAACAACAACAACAAGCTCCCGGCTCCTAAAAGAGCGCAGTACCCAACCCTGCCAGAAACCCTCACGGATATCTTCTCGGCTCTCATGTCAGTTAGTGCTATACGACTCCCTTCGGAACGGCCCAACTGGAACCTGGCCGTTGATCAGACAAAGTACTGTATGTTCCATAGGCAGCCAGGACATACTATTGAAGGGTGTTTTCAGTTCAGGGATTTGGTCTATGACCTCCATGAAAGACAAAGGATTGATTGGGCCTAAATGCACAGGGCCATTACGAAAATTAAAGAGAAGAGAAGGCAGCCGCCGAGGCAGCAAGTGCAGCAACAACAGGCACCGCAGCCACAGCAACAGTCGCAACAGCAACAGCACCCGGTTCAAGACTTGGGGATTCATCAGAACCCAATGCCCAACCATCTTCCCGCTCCACAGCCTCAGCCACCGGCGCCGGCCCAGGTCAATGTAGTTCAACCCCCAGCCCCTGACGCCAAGTGGTCCTTTGATGATGACAGCTCTACGCCACAAGTTATGGCCCTTCACCACAACTTCCGCACTCCTTCCGCTCCTACCATCCTTACATACTAAAACCCTCCTCTGCCTGCTACACCGCTAGTCCTTTCATCTATTCCTACTCTACCGCCCGTCTCTCACACATTACTCACCCCCGCTATCACCGTACCTCCATCTAATCCTCCACTTATTACGCCTCCGCCTACCTTTATATCCCCACTTCCGCTCACACCCGCTACCACCAACCCCTCACCCATCATCCTTTCCACCACACCCTCTTCCGCACCACTCATCCAACTCACCGGGCCTACTAAATCCCTTATCTTGAGCCCATCCGAGGCTGCGGCAGCCTATAACTTTGCCTTGCGGAGCGGGCGCATGTTTCACCGCAATTATCCTTCCACCTCCAACCCCCAGTCTTCCCAACCAGCTGCTGAGCAGGAAGAAGCCGATGTTGGGACGGTGCGATTGATACAGAGGGGGGGTGAATGTATCCCCTTCCTGAATATTGCCCAAATTAAAAGCAATTCGCCTGCTACTAGATACAGTTGCAAAGTAAGGGCAATAGCGTTCAAATAGACATTTGATCGACCAGATGAGTTGCTGACTATACTGGTGGAACCAGAGAAAGTCTAATGCCAAAGGACAGAACAATGAAAACTAAACACACTCAGAAAGATGTGAGGCACAAGGCCACAGCAGATCGAAACAAAACAATTCAAACAACCTGTGAAATAGATAGAAGATATGGAAGAACACACCACAAGCAAATCACAGAACAACAGGTTTTTAGGTGGTTCGGTCCACAGACCTACGTCCACCCCTCACTCCCAACCGGAGTGAGGCTTCCACTAGCACAAGCTAGAAACCACAGACTCAGTCTGCAACAGGTGCTGCCACACAGCTTGACCAGGGGAACAACCTCCCCTCTTCCTCCCAACCGGAGGGACACCCCAAGTGACTCCCAGCCACTTGGAAACCAGAGACCGAAGTCTCTCTTCCTCCAGTCCCGGAGGGAACCCCTGGACTTGCTACCCACAAGCCCAGAACCGGAGGACAAAGCCTCCCTTCCTCCAAACCAGAGGGGAACCTAGAGACCCAAGTCTCTCTTCCTCTGAACCCCAGAGGGACACACAAGTGACACCAAGTCACCTGCAAACCAGAGGTCTCGGACCTCTCTTCCTCTGACCAGAGGGAACCCACAAGTGGCACCCAGCCACTTGCAACCGGAGATAGCAATCTCCCTTCTCCTGAACCAACAGGAGGGACCCTGACCTCTCTACAGAGAATCGGACAAACAGCAAGAAAATAGTTCAAAGAAAAAATGAAACTCAGCAACGGAAAGCTGAAAAGATAAAAACAAATGTGGCTCTCGCAGGAGCTGGCTGGCCTGGATTTGATCCACGGTCCAGCAGGAGCTTCTTCTACTGCTTCTCACTTTCTCCCAGCACGAACTCTCTTTTCTTCTTCTTCTTCTCACTGCTTCTGCCTCCTCCTTCTTCTCACTCTTTCTATCTCACTGTCTCTCTTTCTTTTTCTTCTTCTGCTCTCTCGATCTAACTCTCAGCTTTCTCTATCTCTTCTTTCTCTTCTACACTGCTATCTAGACTGTAGAAGCTCTCGACTGCTCTCTATTTTCCCATACTCTCACGATTTCTCTATTTTTCTTTTCTTCTGCTGGATCGAGCTCTCTACAGTTCTGCTTTTTCTTTCTTGGCTCCGATCTACTTTATCTGTGGTCGAAGGCTACATTATATAGCAGCAGCAGCAGGTGGATAGGGCACAAAATGCGTGTGCCTCCCGCGCTCGATCCAGAACCTTCCTGCCACGTGTCTTTATAGCATTGGTTTCTTTAGTATCGGATCACGTGCAGCCCAGACACAGGTGAATGTTCTTCCTCGGACCTGCAAGGAGATAAAAACCATTAACACTGAGGGCCACAAGAACTATAGCTGCATGAGGTATGTGGAAATGACAAGAGGTGCACTATACAGAGAACGACACGAGATACAGTGGTGACAAAACAGATACTATAAAGGGAACGACACAAAGTAGAAAAGATTACTACAGTACGAGACAAGGAGAGCATGGCACGAGGTCAGATGAAAGCAGCACGAGGTAAAGAGAACGACACGAGATACGCAATAATAACGCTAAGACATGAATACAAAAATAACACGAAGACATGAATACAAAAACAACACGAAGACATGAATACAAGGGTAACACGAAGACACCTCGAGTACAAAGCTACTCGAACATTCGAACGACTCAAGGACGAGGACGACACGGGCTGAAAGCAACCCGAAGATGAGAAACAGAGACCGATACGAAGTGTGGTCATGAGGCGAGAAAGACACGAAGATGAAAAACAGGAATCGATACGAAGTGTGGTCAAGGCGAGAAGGACACGAAGACTAATGAGAAAAACCAACATGAAGACAGAAGACAGAGAAACGACTCGAACTAAGGACGACACGGAGACAACACCGTCACACTCAACTTGAGATACTTAGAGCTTGAACTTTAGAGAAGACTGCACGAAGTGAAAACAACACGAAGACAGAAGATGACACGGCTATCACGACCCGTGATGAAACAGTGAGACCAAGAAGAATCGACTCGAGGAACAATAGTAAGTGACACGAAAGCACACGAGCAAACAAAGAAGATGACACGAGATGAGCAACTTAAAAACAAAGAAAATGACACGAGGTTCACAGGGAAACGACTCGAAGTTCGTTAGAACAGTTCGAGCTGGTTCAATAAACATTACGAGGACAGAAAGTGAAGCTACACGAAGTTAAACAGCCGAAGATAAGACTCGGAGACTGGAAGACAAGGATGGAACAACACGAAGTATTGTAGGGACAAACGACACGACATGGACACACGACGTACAACCTCATAGCAGTTTACCTGGTAGCCATGAAAATTAACACGAAGACCAGATACACAGAATAGCGTGAAGACACAATTGTGAGAACACCACGAGGTGAATAGACTATGCACGGACATTGTTCAAAGCAAGAGATGCACAAACTTCTGGCAACAAAAATGTGCACGGGGTTAAGTATGCACGAACCAGTATAAGCCAGAACCTGCACGAGTTTCCATTCGTGAAGAATATGCACTGATCCTTGAAACCAGAGAACCTGCATGAAGGCAAGAACTTGCACGAGCCAAGTCTTGCACGAACCCACTATTCTTGCACGGACTTGTGCACAAAGAGTAATACAGCACGAACGCAAGTTCTGCAAGTAGCAGAACTGCACGGACTCATGCTACATGAACTATGAAAACATGTCCTAACAATGCACGAGCTACAATAAACCACATGAACCTCCATAGCACTCTTACCTGAAGACTTGCCAAGCCTACTTGTTCACGAACCTGAGACATGAACTGAATGTATGCAGGAGAACTAATTAAAACATTAACTGATCTAAGCATTCACCTTACCTGTCATGATTTGTCTTTAACTTGGTTTACCTTCATGACATGTGAGACATCCTTAAACCTGTTCTGGCAATTTCTCATAGTGCAATAGGATTATATCATCAAGAATGTAGACATAATGAGGCATAATATCTGTCATCATCAAAACTCTAGAACCACAGGGGACACATCAGCCGAGCCGTTACCAGGAACCCAATACGATCTATTACATCACTTGGATCGTGTTCCGTCTAAGATATCCGTGCTGGAGCTTATCAAATGATCTACCCTTCACCAAGATGCTCTTAGGAACTTCCTTCAGAAGGTGATGGTTAGTGAAGATGTGGCAGCCGACAGTTTACCTACGACATTGGCAACTATTTCAAAGGGACCAGCTATAACCTTCTCCGAAACCGAGCTAGCACCACCAGAAGCTCGGCAAATGCCGCTTTGCATCACCGTTATCTTGAATAAAATCAGCATTGATGCGGCGTTAGTTGATACAGGGGAATCTATCAATGTGTGCCCGCTCAGTACTCTCAGGGCCTGCAATCTGTCTGAAGAACTTCTACGCCCGACCCCCACTACTATAGCTGCTTATGACAATTCTCGGAGGGCATGTCACGGGATTGTTACTATTCAAGCTGAGCTTGGGCCTCTCACCATGCCCATTGAATTCTATGTGCTGGACATTGACCCCATGTTCAAAGCTATCTTGGGTCGTCCGTGGATCGACACTCTCAGTGCCGTACCCTCCACTGCGCACCAATGTCTCAAATTCCCTTTTCAAGGGAGGGTGGTTAAAGTAAAAAGCTCATCCACGGTCCAGTCTGTCAAAGTTATTTCAGAGAAGATTCTACCCACATTATGGCCCAGCAGCCGGCCCGTTATTTCGGTACTAGATCTGGATTTCCCTTGGGCCTATACACCACGCAAGCCCGCCGCTGCACCCGTCAATATCAAAGTGAAACTCCAAATCCGAGATTCCAAGGGTTGGGACATCATATTGAAGCTAGGTTATCAACCAGGGAGAGGCCTCAGTGCACAGTTACAAGGGCGAACTAAGCCAGTGCCCAAAGGGAGAAAAATGAGCCGGAGAGGTCTTGGTTATCGAGAGTCCGCACTCTCAATGATGGGATACTCAGGGCCACTTACATGGGATTATCGCAAACACTTTATAAAAGGACCCCTCCAGCCGGGTACACTAAACCCACCACCAGTACAGTCAGAAAAGAAAGATACAACTTGCACAGTTTCTAGTCCACCTCTGCTACCAAGAGGGCCTGTTGATGATATGCCAGATTTCAGTCAGTCATTTGCCAGAATATTCAGCGAGCCAGACAGTTATGGTCAGAAGAAGAGTCAGGAAGTGCGGCTCGTTCAATGGAAGCCGAAGCCACTTGGTCGTCTACAGAAGAAGGGGAGCTCGCCCATCATCATTTCTTGGTCTCCCTCCCGTCTCGCATCTCTATTTCAACAATTGAAACTCATTCCCCGTTCACCCCCGATTATGGTCGATCCGTATCTTACGGAAAGATCACCCGAAATCTTGTTTGTTCCATGTGCATGTGGGCGTTGCCCACCCATTGATCTATCAACCCTATTCACTCCTCCTTCCCCCACCGCCCAACTCCACGAGATGTGGTTTCGATCCTCTGATCCATTCTTCGATTGCATCTTCCCTGATTTATTCCCCATGTAACTTCCTCCTCCTCCATCTTGCTATATGATCTCCGCTGATCTCCAAAAAAAAATGTCAAAATTGAAACGGAGATTTCGGTGGAAGATTACGCTATCTTGTCTCCATCCTCCTCCCAGGGGCGCGAGTCCCCTGCTCCTTCCTTTCCACTAGATTTCCTTTCTCCTAGGTAAGGCGTAGGATCCGTCGAGTCTAGGGAAGTAGGGTCGATTAGAACTAGAGAAGTAGGGTCCTCTTCTAGGTCGTCCAATCCTTCCGAGCTTGAGCTACGCCCGCTTGCGCGTCCTTCCAAATCCATTCCTGATAGGTTCTTGTAGGATCTGGCTCAGTGATGTCATGCTCTTTTGAAGTGTCCAGAGTTTGTCGCCACGATAATCATGATAGAGGACGAAGAGGAAATAGAAGGGGTGCGGAGCGATGACGGACTCCGTGTCTATGAAGTCTTGGATGAGAAAGACCCGATTGATGATGAGGACATCAATGTAGATGACACTGCCGATCTGTATGCGCAAGGATTAAAGAGATTTGACGAGCCATCATCGGCAGTGGATGAACCTACGAAGGAAATAAATTTGGGAACTGAAGAAGACCCAAAGCCCATCATTATTGTCGCTAACCTCCCTCCGCAAGTGGAAGAAGATCTAGTCAAGGTTCTAAGGGAGTATAGTGATTCTTTCGCCTGGTCTTATGAGGATATGCCGGGTCTTGACCCCTCTTTAGTGGAACACCGACTCGTACTTAAACTAGGGGCAACACCCGTAAAACAGAAGTCGAGAAGATTTCACCCCCACATGGCCTTAAGGATCAAAGAAGAAGTTGACAAATTATACAAGGCCAGGTTCATTAGAGTTGTTCTATATCCCCAGTGGGTGGCGAACATAGTCCCTGTTATCAAGAAGGATGGAAAGGTGCGTATTTGCATCGATTTCAGGGATCTTAATAAAGCATGTCCCAAAGATGATTTCCCGCTGCCTCACATAGACGTCCTAGTCGATAACACCGCCGGGTACGAAGCTTTGTCATTCATGGATGGTTACTCAGGTTATAATCAGATTCGTCTCGCTCCGGAGGATCAAGAGAAAACTTCCTTCACCAAGCCCTGGGGTACGTACTGCTACGTGGTTATGCCGTTCGGTCTGAAGAATGCAGGTGCCACCTATCAGAGGGCAATGATGGCCATTTTCCACGACATGATGCATATTTACATGGAAGCCTACGTGGATGACATCTTGGTGAAGTCAAGAACCAAAGAAGAACACCCCTTTATTCTGGCTAAGGTGCTGTAGAGTGCTAGGGAGTACAAGCTGAAAATGAATCCGAAGAAGTGTGTTTTTGGAGTCTCTTCAGGGAAGTTGCTAGGCTTCAAAGTTAGCAAACGGGGGATCCAGATTGATCCTAATAAAGCAAAGGCCGTCATGGACATGCCTCTGCCAAAGAATATTACGGAACTTCGAGGACTGATTGGTAGATTGCAATTCATCAGAAGATTCATATCCCAACATTCTCAGAGGTGCCGCCCGTTTTATGAATTGCTAAAGACGGGAGTCAAATTTGAATGGAATCAAGATTGTCAAAAGGCCTATGAGGACCTAAAGGAATATCTATCCAATCCCCCAGTTTTGCAACCTCCTGTCCCTGAGAAACCCCTAATCCTATACATCTCGGTTATTTAGGACTCCTTAGGGGCGGTCTTAGCACAAGTAGACGATGAAGGAAAAGAGTGGGCAGCTTATTACCTCTCCAGGTTGTTCAACTCGGCCGAGGCTAAATACACCGCTATGGAGAAGACTTGTGCCGCCTTAGTGTGGATAGCTCAGAAGCTCAAACACTACTTCCTTGCCCACCCAGTTAGGCTGATCTCTAGAATGGACCCGATCCGCTATCTCTTAGAAAAGTCTGTCCTCTCTAGTAGGTTAGCTCGCTGGCAGAGCTTCCTATCTTAGTTTGATATCACATTCGTCGTTCAGAAGGCGGTCAAAGGATACACCATCGCTGAGCATCTTGCCCATCTCCCGATTCCCTGCACGGATTCTATTCAGGATGACTTCCCTGATGAGCATCTTTCTGTCTTGACTCATCATCCCTTCTGTTCGCTGCACTTCGACGGTGCACTCAATTCTCAGGGCCGAGGGATTGGCACTGTTCTGCTCACTCCGGAAG
Organism: Amorphophallus konjac; assembly: GCA_022559845.1. Taxonomy (NCBI): domain Eukaryota; kingdom Viridiplantae; phylum Streptophyta; class Magnoliopsida; order Alismatales; family Araceae; genus Amorphophallus; species Amorphophallus konjac. Next base: position 355,476,549 of record CM040121.1, read on the forward strand.
GAGTGACGATTCCTTTTGCTTATCAACTTCAATTTCCTGCTACCAACAATATCGCCGAGTATGAGGCTCTCCTAGCTGGTTGAAGCACGCCTACCTTCTAGGTGCGCGTTACTTGAATATCATAGGGGATTCTCAGCTCGTCCTGCGGCAAGTTCTGTCCACTTACCGCACCCGTGACCCTAAGCTTAAACCATATGAAGATTTGGTCATGCTCCTTGCTAGGCAATTCCGCAAGTTGATCTACATCCATACTCCTCGGTCTCAGAACATTCTAGCCGATGCTTTAGCATCCCTCGCTTCCTCTCTATCTTTCCCTCTCAGTCGGAGTACTGAGACTATCGTCGTTCAGAGATTGGATGCACCCTCTCTTCAAGATCCTTGGTATGTCAACCTTAAGAAAACTGTAGAGGTGAGGGCTGAGAAGGAAGAGTTGAAGGAAGTATCTTTGACAGAGTTACAGGAGATCTTGGAAGAGGAAGAGTTGCCCTAGTATCATGAAATTAAGTTATTTTGTGAAGATGGATCGTTCCCGGAAGGGGCAAATGCCGAGCAGCGCAAGTCAATAACAAGAGCCGCCTCAAGGTATACTATCGTTGCTGGAGAACTATACAGGCGCGCTACTAACGGGATGCTCATGAGATGTTTAGACGATGATGAAGCTTGGAAGGTGGCCGAAGCAGCCCATTCTAGTGAGTGTGGAGGTCATGTTAATGGCCAGGCTCTAGTAAAGAAGATCCTTAGGCAGGGTTATTATTGGCCCACTCTAGAGGAAGATTGCTCCCTCTATGTCCGGAGGTGTCTTAAATGCCAACTCCATGCTGATAAAATTCATGCTCCAGCTTCATCTCTTCATCCTCTATCTGCTCCTTGGCTGTTCTCTATGTGGGCTTTCGATGTTGTCGGCCCGCTCGGTGATCCCAATTCTCAGATCAAGCAAAAATCCTTCATCCTTACCGCCATTGAGTACTTCACCAAGTGGGCTGAAGCCGAAGCGTACGCAGAGATTAAAGCTACCACGGTGTGCCGCTTCATCATGAAAAACATTATCTCGTAGTTCGGAGTGCTAAGCAGCATCGTCACCGACAACGGACCCCAGTTCGTTTCTCAAGAGCTCAAGGACCTATGTAAGAAGTTCAATATCATATTGCATCACTCATCTCCATATTACCCACAAAGCAACAGCCAGGCCGAAGCCACTAACAAAACCCTTCTCAAAATCATAAAGAAAACATGCGAATCTCATAAGTTTTCTGATTGGCCAGAAAGATTAGTGGAAGCTCTATGGGCTTATCGCACCTCCGTTCGTACTCCTACGGGGCAAACTCCCTATGCTCTCACTTACGGGACGGAGGCGGTACTCCCACATGAGATTTTGATCCCTTCCCTAAGGATACAGCTCGATAAGGAACTTAATCTCGATGAACGTCGAGAGGCGTTGCTCATCCAGCTGGAACTCTTAGACGAGAAGAGGATGAATGCGGCCGATTATGTATCTGTTTATCAAAAGAGAATTTCACGTTATTTTCAAAAGAAGGTAATTGAGCGCAAATTTCAAAAAGGTGATATGATTTTGAAACGCAAATTCATTCAGTCTGTAGGTCCTAGGTCTAAATTGTAACCTAACTGGGAAGGGCCGTTCGTTGTGAAAGAGGCTTATCCAGGGAATGCTTACCGCTTAGTGAACGCAGAAGGTGAGGAGCTCTCTCACGCTTGGAATGGGTTGTACCTTAAGCATTTTTTTCCTTAGAATCTAAACCAGTGCCACCCCGGTAGCGAGGTGTCCGTTCCCTTCCTTGCGAGAAAGAGGACCCCGAGCACGGAAATCACACACTACATGACGTCCCTGGTCGGGTTTCCCACTTTGTAGACACCGTTTCTCCTTGGCCATGCTTTGGGGGGGAAAGTCAAAAGTCCCTATCCGTCTCTTTCTTCGGCTGAATCCAGGGGCAAGAGGTGAATAAGGAGGCGACAACCAATCCAGGCACCTTGACAAGAGGAGGTCTCAAATAGGGGCAGTCCGTTATGACCTGACGTCACAAGGAAAAGAAAAAAGCAAAGAAAAGGAGCAATCTTCTTGACAAAAGCAAAAGTCTATCTCGAAAGTCCATCGATTATCAATTCCAAAGCTCCAAAAGGGAAATAATATAAGCTAGGCATGGCAAGAGTGACAGTACAGTGTCCCCGCGGGACGTTATGAGCCTAGTCGTATGCGTGCCTAGAGCGGACAAAGGTTCGATGACGGACACAAAAGCCCCGGCACAACAGACCAAGTCTCTGAATAGGTTGACTGGAGAGGAACTCAAGTCCTAAAAACTTCTATATCTGGCCTAAGCTTATCCCCGTGTTCTTTTTTTCCTTTTCAGGACTAAGACAAATACCCTGGGTATGGCCTTGGCAGAGATACTGTCACGCGAGTTAGGCCCTGGCCAAGGATTGTCACCCCCATTACACGCCAACCTCGGAAGCTCTGAACGGAATTGGGAGGACCCTCATTCCGAGGGAGGCACTGGTATTTCAAAAATAAAAAAAATCATATATTTCAAAAAAAGATAAAAAAAATCATATATTTCAAAGTCCAAAAAAAATCATATATTTCAAAGTCCAAAAAAAATCATATATTTCAAAACCCAAACAAAAATCATATATTTCAAAAAAAAGATAAAAAATCATATATTTTAAAATAAAAAAATCATATATTTCAAAAATCCAAACAAAAATCATATATTTCAAAAATTCAAAAAAAAGCATATATTTTGAAATCCAAAAACATCAGATATTTTCAAAAACTCACAAAAATCCGAATGATTGCAAAAATTCCTAAAAATACCATCATATGCATTGCATGCATTGCATTTGTTTCTCATATTCTTCGCCTATTTAATAAGGCTCCACCCCTTGACCAAATATCAAGAAATGGTCAAATTCTAACTTGCTTTAGGCAAGGGGTTGAGTCTAAGAACATATCTAACTTATTTATTGTCTAAGTGTGTGCAGAACGCAGGTTCAAGCCCAAGATTACAAAATTCTAGGTTCAGGTCTGTAACGCATCAGCATCGGACCGTCACAGCCTTGTAACGGTCACCCTTCGACCGTCACAGAATTCTGAACTTTGAAACCCATTGGTCTTCAGCAAACACTCTGACGCATCCACGATCGACCGTTACTTCCCTCTAACGGTCTGTCTATGACCATTACATTCCACGGAGATCAGAAACTCAGTTTTCTGAGTTAACTCCTTCTGACGGCTCATCGTAAGACCGTCAGACGGATGTAACGGCCCTATGTAGGACCGTTATAGACTCCAGAAACTCTGCTTTTAGCCCAAGTCAAGCAACAAACTCATGATTCCATCAAATAACGCACTTCTATATCATTCCATTAAGTTCAATAATACATAAAATTGATTGATAAAACTTCAAGTTCTGAAACATCATAAGAAATCGCAAGCTACATTCAATTTTCTGTCCGCGAGAGGGCGGATCTTGCGCAATTCTTTCACGTAGCTATGGCGTCTCTCGTCGTCCTCTTCCACTTCTTCTTGCCACGGGCGCACTTTACTGATTTCCCACATGGTTAGTGCACTCCGAATCGCTCTCTCATCTTCCTCGGTCCCCATCTTCCTAGCAAGAAGGGGAGGGTTGTATGATAATGCAGGAACTTCGGTTCGGGGTAGCCCAATTTGAAGATAGCATCGGTGTGGGTTGTAGATCGCCAAGGTAGTATTCCCTACTAACTGTAGATCAAGGCCTGGTCACCGTGGTACTTTAAGCAAGGTGCTCCGCAAAACTCTTGGACGCATCATGAACTTCTCTATTGGCAAAGTGTTAAGGAAGAGGCGCCATTCATCTCGTGTTTTCTTGTCCGCCGTCTTGCACTCAACCTGTGAAGAGAAACCGAAGGCACCTCCAATAAAGAACAAGGGGTGGCTCCCCAAGATCCGGCTGGCTGAAGGTATGTCTTCCTTGGGTTGGAATTTGATTCTCACGCCCATCCAACACTCAAGGAGTATCATAGAGCCGAAAAGAAGTCCTCCTAAGCAAGTTGAATCTAGTCCTTCATAAAGAAATGAAAGGACCGCTTGAGAAATACACAAACCCTGCCACAATCCACTGATGATGCTAAGGTTTTGGATATCTAAGAGGTGGTCGGTGGTTGTAAAAAGGAAGACTCCGCACAAACAAATTGACACGGCTTTGGCTATGGCTTCATATCTCTCCCACTTGTTCTTACAATGAGAGGCTATCCATTGAGCCATGGGTATCAAGTGAATATGGTTTAGGCTGATCATGGTCCTTACATCCTTCGGGTTGTGTATGAAATCGCTTAAGATCAAGGATGGGTCAATAGGCTCGACTGTGTGACACACTAGATCTTCATCCCCTATTTTTATCTTAGGAAGGGCTAGGTATGTCTCTACCTCCTCCAATAGGACTGTAGCATCAAAGGATGGGAAGAGGAAGGTGTGTGTTTGTGGATGCCATAACTCTATAAGGGCTGAACTGCTTGCCCAATCTAAAGACAATTTCTGGAAATTCTTGGCCAAAACTAACAAAGGTTGGAGGTGCCATGCCCTAAGGATGGATAAGACTTCTAAAGGGAGTTCTTTAACCATGGGAGCCACCCACTTTAAGTTGGAGTAACACCTTGGACCAGGAAGAAGCTAAAGAAGAAGAAGAAGGAGAAAGGAGAATCATGAGTGGTGTAGAAAAGTGCAGAAATTGATGAACTCTTGAAATCAATTAGAACTTACCGCTCTTTGGGCACTTGAACTCAGATGCTTGGGGATGGATGTCAATCTTTGCAGTTCCCTATGCTCCTTCTTGGTTGCTTTAGGGCCGGTGTAGACTTTCTCCTCCATGCCCATCGCTCCGAAGCTTCTCTTCATGATGTTCCTTATCCTTTGATGGAATTTTCAACCCTTGTAGCAGAGAATTAGTGAAAGCTGTGATTTTTGGGCTTATTCCTAGTTTATAAAGGCTTGATTGTGGTGCTAGAACGATAAGATTGGGGTTAGAAAGCCTTATCCTAAGCCTAGGAGGGTTCTAGTATGAATTAAGGTCTTCTTGTCTCGAGGTTGGGCTCTCACGGTAGAATCCATCTCGGAGTACAGTTTGTTCTCTGACGGTCTATCGTAAGACCGTCACATCATCCTGACGCTCCATCTCTGGACCATCACATTTCCTACTATGAGTTTTTAGCTCGACCTCGTTCTGTCATGTCTGACGGTCTAATATTAGACCGCCACAGATCCCTGACGCTCCATGCCTGGACCGTCACATTTCCTGCTACACAATTTTAGCCCAATATCATTCTGTCATGTCTAACGGTCTAGTCTATGACCGTCACCTGATTCAGAGGCTCCATCAGTGGACCGTCACATTTCCTACTATACGATTTTTAGTCCACCCTCTGTCGTCTTTGACGGCCTGATCTTGGTGCGTTACATGGGTCTGACGCTTCTGCACTAGACCGTCACACCTTCTGCTGCAGGTTTCTATTCTTCCCCTTCTCCCTTTGGTCTGACCTGCCGGTCTTACACTTTATCCCCATTCATTTACATTCCCATCCACGCATTTATTTTCACCCATTCATTCACACATCCATACTCGCATTCATCCATCCATTCATACACATAAAATAATAATAAAAACACAAAAAAGATTTTCATTCCATTTCATTCACATAAGTCATGTACAAGTTTGGGTGTCAAAAGGAGAAAAAAATACGTCACTCGGCCGGTCTATCTCCCGGGCCGTCACTATCACCAGCACCCTCCTGCCGCTTGGCTGGTGGCTCCATGGCACTATGCTCCTCCTCTTGATGTGACATAACTAAGGGGTATGCAGCAAAATGGACACGGGTCCTTGGACCTATTCCGCAAGTACAAACACAAAGCAACAAAGTACTAGATTGGGCGGAATCACCGTCGCACACACACGAGCCCGGGTGACTTGATGATGCCAAGTGGAGATGATGGATCAAGGGCCTTGCTGGTAGAGTGCCAGCAGGGCTAGGGTTGCCCTCCCGAAGGTACGAGGCCCACACTTAAGGGGCTGGCCGGGTGCCAATTGGGGCACTAGGTCCCTCTCTCACACAGCCCACGGTGACCGCTCGTAAGTGGATCACACGGGGTCGGGCGCTCTCTCTCTTGCTCAACGGAGCAATGCCACGGATATTAGCTGAACAAGTACTATTGTTGGAGCAAAGTTCAGAGCTTACCCTGGTTGGTTTGAAGAAACCAACCCCGTTCGGAGACAAGGGCGAGTAGGGAAGTGTGGGTTCCCCGCACACTACGCCGATGAAGCTTGAACCTTGTTTAAATTATACAACCACTATGCCTCACACAGGAGGGTGGACTTGGGGTGGGTATATCTGTATTACAATTCAAACACTACCTCCACACAGGGAGGGGCGTTAAGCCAGCCAGGCGGGGAGGGGAGATTCGCTCGAATCGCGCAGACGGATCACCCGACCGAATCTGCCCGTGTCTTGGGCAGCAGGACAGGGGATCGATGTTGCTGCCGCTGTGCGCTCCTCCGGACTCCAAACTTGATGAGACTGGCGCTGAAACGACGCTGACAGACCCAGGTACGCTTGTGAATTTTGGTGGGCAGTTCCCACGTAACCTCTGGTCGGAGTGGACCCCGGAGAAGGTGCTCAGAGTTCTGGTTCAGGCTGGTCCAGAGTGTTGCAGCTGCTTGTCGAAAGTGCCACGGTCACTCCCGAAGTCCGAATGAGGCGAGGCCAAGTCGAGGACGTCCGTGGACGAGTCTTCTTTGAGCAGAAATGAAGAACAGCACCAGGTAATGTGGGGTGGCGAGGAGGAGCCCTTTGAGTGAGGCAGTGTCGGGGCATGACCCAAACAGACTGTGTGCGCACCCGGTGGAGAAAATTTGGAAAAGACACTTCCTAATGCCGAACGTGACACTTCTTGTTGGTGGTGGTGGTAGCCTTGTGGTAGAAGCTCTCGGCCATGTGGCGTCTCCAGAAGTTGAGAGTTGTGGCCGTGGGAGCTTCTGCAAGTCACTTCTGGCTGTAGAACGGATTGGATATGCACAGTTGGCAAAGAACAGCTCTCCCGGGCAGCTCTAGCCTCAGATTGAGACGAGACCACCTCGCCTACGAAGACGACTGGAAGAGCTTTCCGACGGTGTAGGCCACACCCCCATGAGCTCCGGGATGTGGTCGCTGGTGGCACTGCAACAGGATGTTGATCTGCAGGGCTTCAGCTGCACACAGATTTGAAGAGAAAGGGGTTGAAGGGGGGGTTTCGTTGGTGGAAGGGTAGGGGAGATGGTTGCTTTGGTGGTGGGAAATGGTTGGGAGGTGGCAAGGGGAGGTGAGGGAGAAAGGTAGGGGCGGAGCTAGCAGGGGAGAGGGATGGGTGCGCAAGAGGCCTTGGAGGAGGTGGGGGCACAAATGGGTTGGGGGAGAGGGGTGGATGTTCCTTTGATTTGGGTGGAGGGTTAATGGTGGTGTTAATGGAGGTCTAGGGAATAGAAAGGGGTTGCTTTGGGGATGGGAAGGGTTGCATAGGAGAAGGGAGTCTTCCTTGGGAAGGTGGAAGGGTGTATGGGGAATGGGAAGAGTTGCTTGGGGATGTGGAGGAATTAAAGGGAAGTGAAGGCTCTTGGGGAGGTGAAAGGGTGGGAGCTGAGGTGGCGGATGATGTGGCAAGGGGGGTGGGGAAGGTGAAGGGGCAGGTTCGCCCAAGCGAGAGAGAGAGAGAGGAGGGGAGAGGGAGGGGTTCGCCCCCTATAGAGAGAGAGAGAGATAGAGAGTAAGAGCTAGAGAGAGAGAGGAAGACAATTCAAGTGGCTATAATTTCTCAATACTTCATTAGCTTCTCCAAGTGGGGATTGGGGTCCTATTTATAGGAATCTCAACTTTTACAAAAAGTCCCTGAGAAAAGTACTAATAACAGATAACCGAAGGAGCTGGGGAAGGGAAAGGGCGCCCCTGGGCCAGGCCCATCTAAATGGGCCCAGAAGCCACTCAATCCCAACATGATGAACATGAAATTAGACACATAACATAATAACCTAGGGACCAGACTCAAAACAAAGGAGAAATTACATCAAAATGACTCAAGAAAGATATGAAAATTACATAGCTAGACTCAGAAAATCAAGATGAACATAATGGCGAGCATCAGGACCCTTGGAGAAATGGGAAGTGGTAAGCGATGTCCCCATCATACTCCCGGGGTGCAGAGGACTCGACTCTGTCGAGTAAAGATCCATCGTATGCGGAGGAAGCCACGGCGGGGTTGCCCTCAAGTCCACCAAAGGTAGCTGGTCCTTTCACCAAGCGAGGTAGTGCCCATACCCTTTTCTCCAGATGACAGTGACCTGTTCATATAATATCCGCTCCAATTGCTCACGTTGGCCCCTCTGGGCTGGTGGAACTCTCTCATGGGTGGTGGCTCTCTCAAGGGGTGGAGCAAGCTCAATTTCCTCACTAGGTGTCACCGTGGGACCCCTATATGGCACCAAGTCAGCCACGTTGAATGTGGGACTTACTCCGTACTCCTCGGGGAGGTCCAACACGTAAGCATTTGTGCCGATCTGCCTCAGAACCTGGAAGGGACCTGATCCATACGACCTCAGTTTGGAGACATTCCCAGGGAAAAGTCTCTCAATTCTCACCATCACAAAGTTACCTATACGAAATTCCTGGTGGCGTCGGTGGGAATCGGCCGATTTCTTATACACCTCATTGCTTTTGTTGTTGTGTTTGCGGATGGTGCCATGCAGTGTCATGAATGACGATCCCCTAGAGATGAAGGGAGGGCTCGGACAACCAAATGCAGTCCTATCAAGTGTTAGATTGGTTTTGACGGTCTTAGGAGGACCATGGCATCCATGAATTGACCTATCATGCTTAGAAGCCATGTGGACCTTGATGCACTTAGGTGGACCGGGGCAGCCACAAGTGGCCCTATCATGCATGAGATGGATGAAGAGTGGGGGAGGACCAGCTTGTCCAAATGTAAACCTATCGTGCACTGGACCTAGTGTGTATGTGACACAAATGACGTGACTAGCCTTACCACATGATGCAAAATGTTGTGACACATGCATTCCTATCACGATGGTCCCATCTTTAGGTGGGGGTTGATTTGGGGGTTTCCACTCATGGGGGTCGAAGGGGTCCAAGAAAGTGGACATCTTGGGATGGGTCAATTCCTCATTTCCTAGGTGGATGTCACCCATGGTCATGGCTCTCATAGTGTGGGCTAAGTTTTGGAATGGGTGGGTTAGGTTCGACATGATGGGTGAGGGTAGGAGAGAGTGGGTGGTGAGTGATGAGTACTCGGAAGCCCATAGGAAGTGGCCAAAAGGTTCGAGATGGGTTAAGGGGTGGGTGATGTGGAGGTGGGCTTTAATCCAAGTGAACGTCCTAGGGTCCCTAGTACACATAGGGAAGTGGGAATCATGAACCTGGTGGGACCTATCGTAATGCTCCTTGCAAAGGGACGAGGGGTAGGGAAAGATGTAGGAGGGCAAGGAGGTGGGTTGGTAAATAAGGGCTAGTGGGAAGGGATCATGTGGATCTAGGAGGACTTGGGTTGAGGAGATTGAGGCTTCTTCCTATCCTAGACCTGGAGCAATCCAAAGCATACACTCCCTAGTGTGGGCTAGGCACTTGTCTCCTAATGGGGTAAGTACCAAAGCGGATTCCCTAGGTTGAGTGCCCTTTTCTTGTGGTAGGGGGGTGGTGTAAAACTCATCGGGCTCGGGTAGAAACAATACGAGCTCACTCATGCCAGGACCCTTGGTGTAAATGGAGATGATGGACCTGATAGAGGGGTGTGAGAAACTAAGGTACCCCGTATCGCTCACTCCTAAGGCCAGCATGTTTGTCACCTCTATTTGCCTTAGTATGCCTTTAACCAAGTCCCTTATGGCTCCTACAAAGCAAGACGAATGATAGGTTGTGTGGAATGGTAGGGTGGGCTCGATTGGGTTATGGTGATCCATGGAGGGGCGCATGATGTGAAGGAGGAGGTTTTGCTTAAGCCACTCAATGAGGGGTTCCCCAAGAATCACAATTCTCATGGAGGGAGGGGTGGAGGAACTTGGTTGGTCATCATGTAACTCATGAGGGAGGGTGTACCCAGTTAGGCTCGCTGTGGTCTCTTTGGATAAAGATGAGCCTTCTTGACCCAACCCTTGGCATTGGGCTTCATATTCTTCCTCCCAATCTAGGGGAGCCTCATATTCTTCGGTCACCTCCTTAAGTTCCTTTTGGAAAGGGGTGGGAGGAGGATTTGTGGAGGCTTGTGGGGTGTGGATTTGATGGAGAACTTTGGGTTGGGGAATGGTGGCTGTCACGGGCCTCGGTGGAGGGGTGGACATGGGGTCCACGTGGGTTTGAATGGTGAGGGTGGAGTGAGCCATGATGCTTCTTCCACATGGGATGGGCACTTCTCGGCCTAACCCATGACATTGTGACTCGTATTCTTTTTCACAATCGGGGGAGGCCTCATGTACTTCAATTACAATCTTATCCCTTTGGGGTGTGGGGGTCTTACTCTCTAAGGGAATGGGAAGGTCTTTTGGGGATGGGGTGATGAAGGTTGGGGCATGGTGCACCCGGGGTGGTGAAGTTTGCACCCTGAGGGAGGTCTTGGGTTGACTGGGAGGGAAAGGGGGAGTGGGAGTGCTCCTCGGGTTATGGTTCTCAAGGTAGGAGTGGGAAGGTCGGGGAGCGTAGATCTTCCTAAGCTCGATCTTCATCTCTTCCCATGATCCTACGGGTTCTTGCCTCCAAATCCTTCTTAAGCCCACTATGCGTTCCCACTCCTTCTTGGCTTGTCCCCGAAGCCGCCCTGTGGCCCTGCGGACTCTAGCGTGTCCATAGACCCTAGTCCTATCAAAGTGTTTATCCATGGTAGCTTCCCACTTTAGGTAGGCATTAGGACTAGATCCGTCAAAACTAAGGTCCCCTTCTAGGATGATGTCCATGAGGAGGGGGTCAATCGGGCTCTTGGGGAAGGCCGTGTTGAGGGGACTTAACCAATGTGGAGTGTACATGATGATGCACTGGGTGGCCCGATAAAGACTCTAAATGCGAATGCGCCCTAGGACCAACTTGTAGAGAGACAAGTTGTGAACTTGCTCTGATACCACTTGATGTGACACAACTAAGGGGTATGCAGAAAAATGGACACGGGTCCTTGGACCTATTCCGCAAGCACAAACACAAAGCAACAAAGTACTAGATTGGGCCGAATCACCGTCGCACACACACGAGCCCGGGTGACTTGATGATGCCAAGTGGAGATGATGGATCAAGGGCCTTGCTGGTAGAGTGCCAGCAGGGCTAGGGTTGCCCTCCCGAAGGTACGAGGCCCACACTTAAGGGGCTGGCCGGGTGCCAATTGGGGCACTAGGTCCCTCTCTCACACAGCCCACGGTGACCGCTCGTAAGTGGATCACACGGGGTCGGGCGCTCTCTCTCTTGCTCAACGGAGCAATGCCACGGATATTAGCTGAACAAGTACTATTGTTGGAGCAAAGTTCAGAGCTTACCCTGGTTGGTTTGAAGAAACCAACCCCGTTCGGAGACGAGGGCGAGCGGGGAAGTGTGGGTTCCCCGCACACTGCGCCGATGAAGTTTGAACCCTGTTTAAATTATACAACCACTACGCCTCAGACAGGAGGGTGGACTTGGGGTGGGGATATCTGTATTACAATTCAAACACTACCTCCACACAGGGAGGGGCGTTAAGCCAGCCAGGCGGGGAGGGGAGATTCGCTCGAATCGCACCGACGGATCACCCGATCGAATCTGCCCGTGTCTTGGGCAGCAGGACAGGGGATTGATGTTGCTGCCGCTGTGTGCTCCTCCGGACTCAGAACTTGATGAGACTGGCACTGAAACGACGCTGACAGACCCAGGTACGCTTGTGAATTTTGGTGGGCGGTTCCCGAGTCGCCTCTGGTTGGAGTGGACCCCGGAGCAGGTGCTCAGAGTTCTGGTTCAGGATGGTCAAGAGTGTTGCAGCTGCTTGTCGAAGGTGCCACGGTCACTCCCGAAGTCCGAATGAGGCGAGACCAAGTCGAGGACGTCCGTGGATGAGTCTTCTTCGAGAAGAAACAAAGAACAGCACCAGATGATGTCGGGGTGGCGAGGAGGAGCCCGTTGAGTGAGGCAGTGGCGGGGCAAGACCCAAACAGACTGTCTGCCCACCCGGTGGAGAAAATTTGGAAAAAACACTTCCTGATGCCGAAAGGGACGCCGCTTATTGGTGGTGGTGGTCGCCTTGTGGTAGAAGCTCTCGGCCAAGTGGTGCCTCCAGAAGTTGAGAGGTGTGGCCGTGGGAGCTTCTGCAAGTCACTTCTGGCTGCAGACCGGACTGGATTTGCACAGTTGGCAAAGAACAGCTCTCCCGGGCAGCTCCGGCCTCAGATTGAGACGAGACCACCTCGCCTACGAAGACGACTGGAAGAGCTTTCCGACGGTGTAGGCCACACCCCCAGGAGCTCTGGGATGTGGTCGCTGGCGGCACTGCAATAGGATGTTGATCTGCAGGGCTTCAGCTGCACACAGATTTGAAGAGAAAGGGGTTGAAGGGGGGGTTTCTTTGGTGGAAGGGTAGGGGAGATGGTTGCTTTGGTGGTGGGGAATGGTTGGGAGGTGGCAAGGGGAGGTGAGGGAGAAAGGTAGGGGCGGAGCTAGCAGGGGAGAGGGATGGGTGCGCAAGAGGCCTTGGAGGAGGTGGGGGGGCAAATGGGTTGGGGGAGAGGGGTGGATGTTCCTTTGATTTGGGTGGAGGGTTAATGGTGGTGTTAATAGAGGTCTAGGGAATAGGAAGGGGTTGCTTTGGGGATGGGAAGGGTTGCCTAGGAGAAGGGAGTCTTCCTTGGGAAGGTGGAAGGTTGTATGGGGAATGGGAAGAGTTGCTTGGGGATGTGGAGGAATTAAAGGGAAGTGAAGGCTCTTGGGGAGGTGAAAGGGTGGGAGCTGAGGTGGCGGATGATGTGGCAAGGGGGGTGGGGAAGGTGAAGGGGCAGGTTCGCCCAAGGGAGAGAGAGAGAGAGGAGGGGAGAGGGAGGGGTTCGCCCCTATAGAGAGAGAGAGAGATAGAGAGTGAGAGCTAGAGAGAGAGAGAGGAAGACAATTCAAGTGGCTATAATTTCTCAATACTTCATTAGCTTCTCCAAGTGGGAATTGGGGTCCTGTTTATAGGAATCTCAACTTTTACAAAAAGTCCCTGAGAAAAGTACTAATAACAGATAACCGAAGGAGTTGGGAAAGGGAAAGGGCGCCCCTAGGCTAGGCCCATCTAAATGGGCCCAGAAGCCACTCAATCCCAACATGATGAACATGAAATTAGACACATAACATAATAACCTAGGGACCTGACTCAAAACAAAGGGGAAATTACATCAAAATGACTCAAGAAAGATATGAAAATTACATAGCTAGACTCAGAAAATCAAGATGAACATAATGGCGAGTATCAGGACCCTTGGAGAAATGGGAAGTGGTAAGCGATGTCCCCATCACTTCTCCTGATCGTCTTCGATCCGCCTCCTCGTTCCTCTGCCGATCGGAAGAACTAGCCAGGTAGTTTCCTACCGATCCGCTCGGTACTCCACTTCGTGTGCCTCCCGCTGCAGCGCTCCGGGATGCACTCAGCACAGGCCCCCGGCTGATCATCCGGACTGTCCGCTCCACGGCCCGGAGTTCTATCTTTAAGTCATGCACCTGGAGTCGCGCCGCCCGAGCCTCGGTCCAGTATCTATCAAGGTCTACAGTCTGGGTGGCTGCCCGCTCCAATTCTCCGCTCAGCCGTGCCACCTCTGCCTGAAGATGCCCTGCTTCAGCTTGGGAACGGTCCAGTTCTGCTCGGGTCCGCTCAGTCTCTATTCAAGCTCGCTCTATCTCGGCCAAGGCCACGGTCAGTTCTCTCGCCTACATTTTGCATTTTTGTCAGTCTATTAAGCATTTAAGTCTAGAAGAAGCATAAGGGTTTAGATTCTTACCCGCTCTGCGAGTGTGGCCTCTGCCTCCTCGGCCCGAGCTATCGCCTGAGTAAACTCTACATCTCGCTCAGCCCGTCCCCCGGAAGGTTGTGAAGAGGAGGACGGTGCGTCTGGTCCGGTCCTCTGGGCTCCTTCGGCCCGCTGCATTTAGAAGTTAAAGCTAGCCGTTTGCATCATAAGCATTTAAGTCTTAAGTGTAGAAACTCACCAAAAGCTCTAAGGCAGCCCGATACTCATCCTGCTGCTGGATGGTGGCATGTAGGAGTCCCTCGAGCTAGGCTATTCTTCCCTGTGGGTCTAGCTGCATTTAGAAAGCATATGTCAGTGCATATAGAAGCATTAATTTAAATAGACGGAGTTTTTGGGTTTAGAAGTTCATACCGACCGTCGAGTGCCTCTGAACACCTGGTCGCCATACCGGTGGGAGTAAGCCTTGAGGTATGTCTCATCGCTGTCCGCCCGGTCTTTCACCACTCGGCCTCTTTTGTTCCAATCATGCACATATTTGGCCTTTCGGGTGCACCAGTCGACATCACCGCTAATGCCCTTTGAAGACTTGCCCGGGCGTTCATCGTCACGGCGGGGGAAGGTCACCTCTGGCTGATGAAGTCCTCGAGTCCTCAGGATCAACCGGTAGTGCAAGGGCTCGATCATGTTGATGCAGTGAAGCCATATGTCTCGCCCACTATAGGCTAGGGACGCCTTCACCCAAGACTGCCCCTCGTAGCCCTCATCCCAGTATGGGGTCCATTTCACCTGAAAATGTCATATTAATTTATTCAAAAATCATTCATAGGCGTTTAGAAGCATTCACATGCAATCAAAACCCATTTTACATGCATTTAGAAGCATTTAGAAGGTTTAAGTCCAGAGCTTACCGCTGTGTGCGGGAATGAGTCGAGATCATCCTGGATGGCCCGGGTCAGCCTGTTGATCGATCCACTATCCCTCGCGATAACCCACCGTCTCGCGATGGGGATCCGCTCGGGATGTAGCTGACTACCTCGCCCAATCCTCGGGAGGTACATGAAGCTCTAGATCTGCATTTAAAGACGAGTGTCAGTAAATTACATCATTTACATTTGCATAATCATAATCATATAGAAAGCATCTAGAGTTCAACATTTACCAGTAGAAAAGGCGAGAAGCCACCCAGCATTGTCCGTCGATCTGTGGTGCTGAGCGACTCGAAGAGGAAGGCAAGCGCTGTCGCTCCCCTTGCGTATTTTCCCACTCTGCCCAAATCCTTTAGCAGTGGCAGTAGCCTGCAGCTGATCACGTCGGCTCGGGTCGGAAAAAGTAGCTTTCCGAACAACAGCATCAGGAATTGTCTCAGGACTCGGTCTCCCTCCTGTCCTGCCTCTGTCGCCACTCGTGGGCGTACCTGCTCTATCACTCGGTCTATATGCTGCTCGAGGAGCTCACCGACTGCTATAGCCTCTCCTCTCAGTCCCAAGCTGTCCTGTAGTCTCGACCTCGAAAGCTGGGATGATGTGTGCCCCGGCCTGATCAGATCTAAGCCCAATAGCTCTTGGGCCATCTTATGGTAATCTCCGAATGTCCACCCGGTCACTGCTGCTCTGTGGACTCGCAATCCGGTGATCCTCGCCATGTCTTCTAATGTGGGGATCATGTGGCCCCATGGGAAGATGAAAGCCCGACTCACGGGATCCCACCTCTCGTGCAGTGCGTACAAGAGCGGGGTATCTGTCCTCGTCACCTCGATGCTAAGCACCTCGGCGAATCCCATCTCGGCCAATCTCTCCCGCTGGTACTCGGGCAATGCCTAGTATACTGCCCGTATCTGGAGCCAAGAAATCATGGTTCTCCTTTTCCCCTGCACAATAAGAAGCATTAAGTCAGTCATTTAATCATAGTTTCATTACATTGCATAAATAAAAATGAAAACAATAAAAATTAGAAAATTGAAAAATCCCAAAAATTGTTTCTGTCTCTGATTACTCTGACGGCCCTGAGGTGATGCGTCACAGATCTCTAACGCACCTGCGTCAGGCCTGTGACGGTCACTGCAACGACCGTCACGCTCTCTGATACGGGGCGTTGTCCCCTTCACTTTTTTGGCTCCCAAAAATGGCCATAGGAGGCCTACAATCATTCCTAAGGGGTCCTCAGACCCATTTCTACCCTCCAAACGCACATGGATACAACAAAAATTAAAAATTGAAGTTTTTGAGAAAATCGGCCTACCTCGGGGTCGCGGTCCTTCTTCTTCTTCTTCTCCTTTGAGGTGGTTGCCTTCTCGCCAATGGTGTAAGACCCCGAATTATTTAATTGAGCCCAATATATTTATTAAGCTTTTATTAATAAAGAGTTGAATTTTTATTGAACTAATAATTGAATTTTGGATTTAGTAATATTTAATTCATTAGAATTAGTATAAGTGAAAATCCGACTACCTTATAAAAATCCATAAAAATAGTAAACAGGTTAAGGTTGATGTAGATAACAACTTTGCCTTCTGGCATTAAGCCATTATAAATCCGTGGTAAGATCTATTTAGAGATTAAGCCCAAAAGTATACACTTTTTGACCCTTACCTAACCTTGGATTAAAACGTGAAATTCGACCTTAATACGCAACCAAATGAGCTCAAATCAGTGGCAAATGGAAGGCCATAATGTAAGGAACATTTACCCTCAATCAATTTGAGGTAAACCTAGCCCTAAAACGTGCTGCCGACATAGCTTTGGTCGAGTCAAGGATTCCGGCGCCGTTTCTAAACACGTAACTTGCAGCACCGAATACTCCCAACTCCGAAGGCTCCAGAAGCTCCATGACCTATAGAAACGTAGCTCTTCTAGTCTACTTTCATTTGGTGGCTGTGGGGTTCACTGAAGTTTCAGATCTAGGAAGTTCTTGCTCGATTTGTGAAGGTGTGTCGGCAGGCCGTCAGCTTCCTTCTTCCTTCTTGGTTTCTTCAATTGAGGTAGGAATTCTCAACCAAAATTCGAACATGAATATAGCAAATTGTTCCTCTCGACGAGATCTATCATTGGGACTGAAAGACCTAATTTTTATCAGGTATCTAAGGAGATATCGTGGGTTTTCTAAGGTGCTGTCAAACTTGTTCTTCATTCTAGGGTTTCGAGTTCTCTTTTCGATTTGAGGTAGGTTTAACAGGCCAAACTCTAATTAACTTATATGATGTAATCAGCATGTTGTTAGCTTTCATTTAACGTAGAAAGCCCCAATTTTAATTGAGCATGCTTGGAGAATTTCGATTTTTAGTGAGAGCATGTCTAGAACTTGATTTATTTTGTGACCCTTTTGGGTTAGAGCTTGATTTCGAGCTAATTTTGAGTTAGATAACTTGATCCACATATAGCTTATAATACATGGTTGGATTCAGCATCAAGTTAGCTTTCTTTTGACACCAAAAGCCCCAAATTTCGTTATGTATGTTGGGAGAATTTTAAGATTTAGTAACAGCATGTCAAGAATTAGGTCTTCATGTGTTCTTCATAGAATAGGTTAAGATTTAATTAATTTCTGTTGGAATTAGTGTTTCAAATCGCTTGCTTAATGACCCTAGTATGTATATTAATCACCCTAGATCATGTGGTTATGATTTAAACTCAATTGGACCTTAATTGGGTGAGTTTATGCGTTTTTCGGAGCAAAGGCCGTTTCAGTTCTTGCAGGGGTCGACCCCTGGGGTCGACCCGTTTTCTGGGTATTCTGGCAGGCCCGAGGGTCGACCCCAGGGGTCGACCCATCCTGTCCCTGCAAGGGGTCGACCCCTGGGGTCGACCCATCTGCAGAAAGTGTGGGGGTCGACCCCTGGGGTCGACCCATCTTCAGAAATTGGTGAGGGTCGACCCCAGGGGTCGACCCATTCAGCTGCCAGACCCCATTTTTACAGGGGTCGACCCCAGGGATCGACCCATACACCAGAAAACTAGTTTTGTCATTTTTTGACCCAAGGATCGATCCGGACTATTAGGGGATCGACCCATTGAGCATAGACCAATTGAAAACTATACTTTTGAAGAATCAGTGACCTATTCTGGAAACCTTATGATTTCAATTTACATTGGTTCCTACTTGCAAACATAGTGTAAAAACATGCCGTTTACCATCTTCATTTCGACGCATACATTGGTTAAATAGAAACTTACATAATTAGTGGTTAATGGTGTAACTAAATTTCTGATTAATGCATGCTACTTCATTCCTGTGAGCTTGTTCTTTACCTTATCATCTTGAATCTTCTTTTGGCTTATGCTTAATGCAAAAGATAATGGATAATCTTTGACATACTAACTTGGTAATTAGGATTAATATGTTGATTAGCTTGCTGGATAGCTGCTGCACTACAGTAGCGCATCACGATTAACTCTTATTGTGACTTGGTTTTCAATCTTCTTGATGATTGTGCTTACCTTGAAATTCTGAAATGAATCTCCTTCCTACTTGAAATTGTTATTGCTACATAGTTCAAACCTTGGAATTCTGGCCATAAATTGTGGAAGTCTAGATTCGTGGGATCTTTGATCCAAAGAAATCAATGCCTGGCAAACAATTAAGGGCTCGGTCTAGTCCTGGGAGGAGCGCCCGAACACTACGTGTACCCCCGGGGAGGTGATTGACTAGGTGTGGCATTTGGCACCAGTACTTTGACATGAGTTAAATCTAGGACTGTCCACTACTCTCCACTACTCTCTACTACTTTTCACTTTCCACTCTTCACTGTTCTATACTCTACTTGTTGTTACTTTACTTGCTGTTACTTGGACGTGGAAATAAAATTACATGCGTGCTTGACATAACTTTAATTGTCTCGATATGGCCAACTCTTTATCGTTATCTCCTACAGTAAATTCTTATCTTTGTTATTCCTCTTAAGTATTACTATTCTGTTCCTTTATATTTCTTGACCTTGCAAGATCTTTAAATTTTGTTTCATGATATCATCATTATCCTTTTATTGCATTATCCTTTGTAGCATGATATTTTGAAAATGTAATTAAATTGCTAATCACTTATACCTATCTGTTATTTCCTACTGAGCGTCAGCTCATAGTTGTTGTTTCCCCCCTTTCCAGGCTTTTCAGGTGACGCGTTTACCGATGGGGGAGGGTAGGAGTGATGTTTTGAGTGTATCAGTTAGTTGTGTTTAGAATGTGTTGTGCTTCAGCTATGTTATTGTGGTTTAGAGTTTGTTATCCCAGTTGTACCAAGTTGATTTGAGGATTGTTGTACCAGTTATGTTTTGTTTAATGGTCAATAAGTTATTTCCATTTCTTAGCACTTGTATATATTTAGATTAGTTCTCTCTCTTGCCAACTTGTTTCTGACTGTACGTCCCGATATTCCGCGTCGGGGCGTGACAATTTAGTTGGTATCAGAGCCCTTGGTTTCACATTCCTAGGCTCTCCTAAGTCCTAGATTTTGTTTCAGCATCCCAATAACCCGGTATATCAAAAGGTGTTGTCCGAACGTTAGGCTACGCCTATCGAGAAGGTCGCACACTTGCGCGAGTGGTCTTCGGATCGGTTATCTCCGCCAGGTACCGAGTTTTGGTCATGTCTAGGTGCATTAGACCCCTAACCGTGTTAAAGTCTAGAACCTGACCTGGTGAGATTGGGTAGAAACTTGGGTTGAGCAATACCTCGATTGTTGTATTATCTATCTTAATAACCCTAAATGATTTACTCTACTTGTAGGTAATTGCTACGGCAGCCGAACGTGCCGAATGGAGGAACCTGCTGCGCACAGTTCAAGGCCTGACTCAGGCATTACATCAGGTAGCTCAAGCTGGAGCAGCGGGTCATGGCACCGGTGACTTATACCAGAACTTTCGAGGAATGAACCCACCAAGATTTGCTGGTTCGACTAACCCCGACGAGGCCGAGTATTGGCTCAACGAAATGGAGAGAATTTTTGAAGTCATGCAATGCACCGACCAAGAGCGTGTCCTTCTTTCTACCTTCCAATTGGAGCGGGACGCGCGTACTTGGTGGGATTCCGTCAAGGCAACTCTAGGCGATCAACAAGTCACTTGGGAAGAGTTCGAGGAATTCTTCAACGATAAATATTTTTCTGATCGTGTACAAGAGAAGAAGGCGGCGGAGTTCGCGGCTCTAAAGCAGCGAAGCTTATCGGTGGCCGAATATGAAGCACAGTTCTCTCGACTTTCGCTCTATGCTAGTCACCTTATCTCCACCGAAAAGATGAAAGCTAAGCGATTTCTCAACGGGTTGAAGCTTCACTACATCAATCAACTAGCACCGATGGAGATCTCTACTTATTCTGAGATGGTAAGAAAGGCACAAGTTCTAGAAGATACCTTAGAGATGACGCAGAGGATCCATGGGAATGGCATGAAGAAGGAACACTCAACTCCTAGACCCGGACTTGGCACTAGCAAAAAGAGGCCCCTGAGTGGGTCTAGCTCGTGGATCGGATCGGGAACGTGGAAAGGCAAGATGCCAAGAAATGAAGAGAAGAAACCCGGCCCTATTGTTCCATTCAAGGGCAAGTGCAAGTATTGTGATCGTCCAGGTCACAAGATGGAGGAATGCTGGCGCAAGCTAGGTGCGTGTTTACGATGTGGGAGTAGGGAACACCGTATCCCTGACTGCCCTCTTCTATCAGAACAAGCTACACCGGCAAAACCTCAAGTTACCAAGAAGCCGCAAGGAAGGCTCCAAGCTTTACATGCGGATGAAACTGGGATTTCTGTTGAGGGCGGACTCGTCGAAGGTACCCTTACTATAATTGATAAGCCCGCATTTGTTCTCTTTGATACTGGTGCAACGCATTCTTTTATTTCTCAGAAATTTACGAAGTCGTTATCTGTGGAACCTATTTTGATGAATTCTCCATTAGTTATATCAACTCCTATTAGTTCTGGAGCGTCTATTCAATATTACTATCCTTCTAGTAAGGTTATTATTGATGAACGGAACTTTCCAGCCGACTTAGTTTTCATGGATATGAAGGATTATGATGTAATCCTTGGAGTAGATTGGTTGGCCAGGTATGAGGCTAGTGTTCACTGCAGTTCTAGCTCAGTGTCTTTTACTAGGCACCCGAGACTTTCTTTTGTGGGAGTTAAGCACCATAACTCTGTATCCCTTATCTCGGCTCTTCGAGCTAATAAGCTGATGAGACGTGGATGTGAGGCTTTTCTGGCCTTTGTCTGTGCAACTCCTGAGCAGCAGATTGAGATCAAGGACATTCCTGTTGTCCGAAATTTTCCTGATGTCTTTCTAGAGGAATTACTAGGACTTCCGCCCGAGCGGGAAGTTATCTTTTTTATTGATCTTATTCCTGGCACATTCCCTATTTCCAAGGCTCCTTATCGTATGTCTCCTGCGAAACTAAGGGAATTGAAGCAGCAGCTGATGGAATTACTTGAGAAGGGCTTTATTCGTCCTAGTACTTCTTCGTGGGGAGCCCCTGTGTTATTCGTCAGGAAGAAAGATGGTTCGATGAGGCTGTGCATTGATTATCGGCAAATAAACCAGCAGACTGTCAAGAACAAATATCCATTACCGAGGATTGACGAGTTATTTGACTAGATAGCGGGAGCTCAATATTTCTCTAAGATCGATCTTCGATCTGGATATCACCAGTTGCGGATTAAGGAAGAGGATATCTATAAATCAGCTTTCCGTAGCAGGTATGGTCATTTTGAATTTGTCGTTATGCCTTTTGGTCTAACGAATGCACCGGCAACTTTCATGCAGTTGATGAATAATGTATTTCGGCCCTATCTTGATCAATGGGTCGTGGTCTTTATTGATGACATCTTGATCTATTCCAAGAATGAAGTGGAGCATGCTGAACATCTGAGGATGGCATTGTAGTTATTGAGAGATCATCAACTTTATGCCAAATTCAGTAAGTGTGAATTCTGGCTGCAAGAGGTGTCCTTTCTCGGACATATCATTACGAAGGACGATATTTCTGTTGATCCTTCGAAGGTTGAGGTAGTGAAGAATTAGGAACAGCCTACCAGTGTGACCGAAGTTAGAAGTTTTCTAGGCCTGGCAGGCTATTATCGAAGATTTATCCAATATTTCTCTAAGATTGCGGTACCTATGACAAGATTAACCCGCAAGGAGAACAAGTTTGATTGGTCAGATGATTGTCAGCAAAGCTTTCAGACTTTGAAGGAGTGTTTGACTACTGCTCCTGTATTGGCTTTACCTTTTGGTGAAGGAGGTTTTGTTGTTTATACTGATGCTTCAGGTATTGGCTTAGGCTGTGTGCTCATGCAGCATGGGAAGGTGATTGCCTATTCTTCTAGGCAGTTGAGGAAGCACGAAGAGAATGATTTAGAACTGGCAGCAGTTGTGTTTGCTTTGAAGATTTGGAGGCATTACTTGTATGGAGAAACCTTCACAGTGTTTTCAGATCATAAGAGTTTGAAGTATTTATTCTCTCAGAAGGAACTCAAGATGAGGCAGCGGAGATGGTTGGAGTACTTGAAAGACTTTGACTTCTCGATTGAGTATCATCCTGGCAAGGGTATGTTGTGTTCGGTGCAATGTATTCAGAGGGGGGGTGAATGAATACCCTTTAAAAAACTTTCTTCCAATTAAAATACTAGTGCTCAGAACTGCGGAATAAAAGCACTAAGACTAACTGAAGAAAAACTAATCCAGTCATCTACTGAACCTGTATACAAATATGAAGTACGCTCTTAGCAAACATCTAATGTGGGCAGCAATTAGACAGATCATGCAAACACGCAAAACCACTGTCAAGCATATAGAATGCGCATCAATGAAATGAACATATATGGAAGATCAACCTATCTCGACCCTACGCATTTATCTAGCGCCAAACACACAAAGAAGACAAACCACTGCACAAAGGGTTTTTAGGTGGTTCAGTCCAACAGACCTACATCCACCCCTCACTCCCAACCGGAGTGAGGCTTCCACTAGTCACACTAGCACAGCAGACTCAGTCTGCAACAAATGCTGCCAAATAGCTTGACCAGGGGAACAACCTCCCCTCTTCCTCCCAACCGGAGGGAACCACTAGTGACACCAGTCACTAGCAAACCAGAGACGCAAGTCTCTCTTCCTCCAGACCGGAGGGAACACCTAGTCTTGAAACCCACAAGACTAGAACCGGAGGACCAATCCTCCCTTCCTCCAAACCGGAGGGGAACCTAGAGACCCAAGTCTCTCTTCCTCTGAACACCAGAGGGAAGCACAAGTGACACTACGTCACCTGCAAACCAGAGGTCTAGGACCTCTCTTCCTCCCACCCGGAGGGACTCCTGGACTTGAAATCTACAAGCCCAGAACCGGAGGACGAGCCTCCCTTCCTCTAACCAGAGGGAACCCACAAGTAGCACCCAGCTACTTGCAACCGGAGATAGCGATCTCCCTTCTCCTGAACCAACAGGAGGGACCCCGACCTCTCTACACAGAATCGGAACAACAGCAAATGGATAGTTTAAAAGAAAAATGAAACCAGCAACAGAAAGCTGAAAAGATAAAAACAGATGTGGCTCTCGCAGGAGCTGGCTGGCCTGGATTTGATCCACGGTCCAGCAGGAACAAATCTTCAGTTGAAGCTTATATCACTCTAGCTCACTCTTCTTCTCTGTTCTCCTTCCTCTACTACTCTTCACACTTCTGCTATCTCTATCTCTTGCTCAAATCTCTCTTTCTCACTCTCTTTCTCTTCTTCTTTTCCTTTTCTTCTTCTTCGTCTGGATCGTGGCTCTCTGTATTGACTTCACCTTTCGCCCATTCGATCTCTCTTCTTCTGTGGAAGAAGGTTCATATATATAGCAGGAGCAGCAGCAGCAGCGGTAGCTCCATTGTGTGACCTCCACACTTTCAGCCCTAAATATTAGGACCACGTGGCAGTCTCTCAGCAGGCTTCATTCCAGCCTCGGATTCACGTGCTGCCCAGGCACTTGGAAATGTTCTTCCTCGAACCTGCAAGGAGATACAAACCATTAACACTGAGGGCCACAATAACTAAAGCTGCACGAGGTATGTGATAGCAGTTCTAGATGCTCTAAGAAAGACACGACATTCAGTGGTGACAAAAACAAACATTACAAGGAGAACGACACGAAGTCACTGTAACAAAACAAGCACTACGACAAGAACGACACGAAGTCACTGTAACAAAACAAGCACTACGACAAGAACGACACGAGGTAGGATGAGAACAGCACGAAGTGAGAAGGAAACAACACGTGGACATAATAACTAAGAACGACACGAGTACACTGTAACAGATCAGACACAACGAAGGGAACGACACGAAGTGAGGTTATAAAACACAAAAAGATACGAGGTCTAGAAAAAAGCAACACGAAGATACGAAAATAAAAACAACAAAAACACAAATACTAGACCAACACGAGGTTACGAGATGCAAAAACAACACGAGGACAAACACGGGCTAACAACAGAAACCGACACGAAGTGGTTGCAAACAAGCAAGACACGAGGTCTACGTAAAGCAACACGAAGTGTGGTCAAGGCGAGAAAGACACGAGATCTAATGAGAAAGACCAACACGAAGACAGTGAAAATATCACGAAGTAAAGGACAACGATACAAAGTGTAGTGGTGACAAAAACATACACAACAAGGAAAATGACACGAAGACACAACAAGGAAAATGACACGAAGACACAACAAGGAAAATGACACGAAGACACAACAACAGCAGTAACCGACACGAAGTGTGGTTACTAAACAGGAACGACACGAGGTCTACAGGAAAATGACTCGAAGTTCGTCAGAACTATTAGAGCTGCTTCAGTAACACGACACGAAGACACAACAAGGAAAATGACACGAAGTGAAAACAACACGAAGACGAAGTTGACACGTAGTGAAAACGACACGAAGACGAAGACAGAAGTTGACACGAAGTTAAAGAGAAAACAAAATAGCACGAAGACGATGTATGCAACAGTGCAATGTCTAGACTTGAAATCCAATGCAAAAGGCTGTACAGACTTGAAGAATAAGCCAATGTACAGACTTACTGTAACAGTCAGATGTACAGACTTTGAAGAACAGTCCAATGTATGGACTTGAAATCGAAGACCAATGTGCAGACTTGGTTTTGAAGACTAGTGTGCAGACTTCAAGTTTAACTGTGGATGTACAGACTTGAAGCTCCTGAAGCAGTGTACAGACTTCGAAGTTCCAGTGTGGATGTACAAACTTGATCATCTAGCAATGTATAGGCTTTCAATGTGAAGACTTGAATATGTGGAAGCTACAGTGAAAGAGTGTACACACTTGACCGTGATCTCTGCAGCGAATGTATAGACTTTCAGTGAAGGGCGTTATGTAGACTTTGGCTTGGAACGAAGGTAGGAATGAGGCTGTATAGACTTGGCCAGAACGTAGGGAAAAACACCAATGTGCAGACATGAACATCTAGCAGTGTATAGACTTCGTGAACAAAATGCAATGCTGACTGATGTATACACTTGGCAAATAGAGTAATGCATGAACAAACAATTAGCCACTATGTTAACCCAATCTAGCCATATTCATGAATTAGCTATTCAAGCAAACAGTCAGATATTCAGGCAGTCAAACAGTCATCTATAAGAATCTAGCACACCTCAGTGTGACTCATGGTGTGTCAGCCATCATCAAAACCACACAGGGGCACAACAGGGTAATGTTGTGGCAGATGCATTAAGTCGGAAGCCGGTAGCTAGATTGTCAAGTCTTATGTTACAAGAATGGAGATTACTGGAACAATTGTCTAGTCTGGATCTTAATATTGACAATGATCGGGTCTTGATTGCTCAGATCCAACTTAAGCCCGAGTTGTTGATGGAAATCAAGTCCTTGCAAGATAATGATCCCGAGTTGGTAGAGATCAAGGGAAGCTTGAGCAGCAGACCTGACTTCATGTTGGCCGATGATGGTAGATTATTATTTAATGGCAGAACTTGTGTACCTGATGAGGCTGCAATAAAGAATAAGATTCTCGAGGAAGCTCATAGATCCAGATACACCATTCATCCTGGAGGCACTAAGATGTACCGAGATTTGAAAAGGTCCTTTTGGTGGCCGAATATGAAAAGAGAAGTTGCAGATTTTGTGAGTAGATGCTTAGTATGTCAACAAGTTAAGGTCGAACATTTCAGACCGGCAGGGAAATTGAAACCACTCGACATACCCCAATGGAAGTGGGAAAGCATCGGCATGGATTTCATTATGGGTCTACCTAAGACTCGTGGTGGATTTGATGCGATATGGGTGATTGTCGATCGATTGACAAAGTCAGCTCATTTCTTACCATTTAAGTCCAAGTGGACAGTTGATGTATTGGCTGCTTCATATTTGAAGGAAGTGGTAAGGCTCCATGGCATTCCAATCAGCATTGTGTCTGATAGAGACCTCAGATTTACTTCACATTTCTGGAAGGGACTGCAAGAGTCTTTGGGTACTCGTCTGAATTTCAGTACTGCTTTTCATCTGCAGACAGATGGACAGACTGAAAGAACCAACCAGATAGTGGAAGATATGCTGCGAGCTTGCATGATTGATTTCGATGGTAATTGGAGTGAGCATTTGGCATTAATTGAATTCGCCTACAACAATAGCTACCAATCCAGTATACAGATGGCTCCTTTCGAAGCATTGTATGGTAGGAGTTGTCGTTCTCCGTTATGTTGGGACGAGGTAGGTGAGAAGCAATGGCTTGGACCGGATCTTGTCTCAGAATCTTTACAGAACATACGTATTATCCGAGACCGGTTACAAGTAGCCGAGTCAAGACAGAAGAGTTATGCCGACAACAGGAGGAGAGCATTGGAATTTTAGGTTGGCGAGCATGTGTTCTTAAAGGTCTCTCTGACGAGAGGGATTCACAGATTTGGCATTCATGGCAAGCTGAGTCCAAGATACATTGGTCCATTCGAGATTCTAGATAGAGTGGGAGAAGTGGCATACAGACTGGCTTTACCGCCGCAGTTGTCTGGCGTACACAATATTTTCCATGTGTCTATGTTACGGGAATATGTGTACGAACCCACTCATATCATTCAGTAGGTGGATTTTGAGTTGAAGGAAGATTTGACCTATGAGGAAAGACCTATCAAGATTCTGGACCGGAAGCAACAGCAACTCCGGAATCGTTCTATATCGATGGTCAAGATTCAGTGGTGTCGGCGTGGGACCGAAGAAGCTACATGGGAGTCTGAAGAGACTATGCGGAAGCGGTATCCCGACCTATTCTAGGTGAGCGATCTTTTTCCCTACTCTCAGTTTTAGTGCAGTGAATTTGGAGGACCAAATTCCTTTAAGTAGGGGAGGGTGTAAGACCCCGAATTATTTAATTGAGCCCAATATATTTATTAAGCTTTTATTAATTAAGAATTGAATTTTTATTGAACTAATAATTGAATTTCGGATTTAGTAATATTTAATTCGTTAGAATTAGTATAAGTGAAAATCCGACTACCTTATAAAAATCCAAAAAAATAGTAAACAGGTTAAGGTCGATGTAGATAACAACTTTGCCTTCTGGCATTAAGCCATTATAAATCCGTGGTAAGATCTATTTAGAGATTAAGCTCAAAAGTACACACTTTTTGACCCTTACATAACATTGGATTAAAACGTGAAATTCGACCTTAATACGCAACCAAATGATCTCAAATCAGTGGCAAATGGAAGGCCACAATGTAAGGAACATTTACCCTCAATCCATTTGAGGTAAACCTAGCCCTAAAACGTGCTGCCGACATAGCTTTGGTCGAGTCAAGGATTTCGGCGTCGTTTCTAAACACGTAACTTGCAGCACCGAATACTCCCAACTCCGAAGGCTCCAGAAGCTCCATGACCTATAGAAACGTAGCTCTTCTAGTCTACTTTCATTTGGTGGCTATGGGGTTCACTGAAGTTTCAGATCTAGGAAGTTATTGCTCGATTTGTGAAGGTGTGTCGGCAGGCCGTCGACTTCCTTCTTCCTTCTTGGTTTCTTCAATTGAGGTAGGAATTCTCAACAAAAATTCGAACATGAATATAGCAAATTGTTCCTCTCAACGAGATCTATCCATTGGGACTGAAAGCCCCAATTTTTATCAGGTATCTAAGGAGATATCGTGGGTTTTCTAAGGTGCTGTCAAACTTGTTCTTCATTCTAGGGTTTCGAGTTCTCTTTTCGATTTGAGGTAGGTTTAACAGGCCAAACTCTAATTAACTTATATGATGTAATCAGCATGTTGTTAGCTTTCATTTAACGTAGAAAGCCCCAATTTTAATTGAGCATGCTTAGAGAATTTCAATTTTTAGTGAGAGCATGTCTAGAACTTGATTTATTTTGTGACCCTTTTGGGTTAGAGCTTGATTTCGGGCTAATTTCGAGTTAGATAACTTGATCCACATATAGCTTATAATACATGGTTGGATTCAGCATCAAGTTAGCTTTCTTTTGACACCAAAAGCCCCAAATTTCGTTATGTATGTTGGCAAAATTTTAAGATTTAGTAACAGCATGTCAAGAATTAGGTCTTCATGTGTTCTTCATAGAATAGGTTAAGATTTAATTGATTTCTGTTGGAATTAGTGTTTTAAATCGCTTGCTTAATGACCCTAGTATGTATATTAATCACCCTAGATCATGTGGTTATGATTTAAACTCAATTGGACCTTAATTAGGTGAGTTTATGCGTTTTCCAGAGCAAAGGCCGTTTCTTTTCTTGCAGGGGTCGACCCCTGGGGTCGACCCGTTTTTTGGGTATTCTGGCAGGCCCGAGGGTCGACCCCAGGGGTCGACCCATCCTGTCCCTGCAAGGGGTCGACCCCTGGGGTCGACCCATCTGCAGAAAGTGTGGGGTCCTGTCCCTGCAAGGGGTCGACCCCTGGGGTCGACCCATCTGCAGAAAGTGTGGGGGTCGACCCCTGGGTTCGACCCATCTTCAGAAATTGGTGAGGGTCGACCCCAGGGGTCGACCCATTCAGCTGCCAGACCCCATTTTTACAGGGGTCGACCCCAGGGGTCGACCCATACACCAGAAAACCAGTTTTGTCATTTTTTGACCCAAGGATCGATCCGGACCATTAGGGGATCGACCCATTGAGCATAGACCAATTGAAAACTATACTTTTGAAGAATCAGTGACCTATTCTGGAAACCTTATGATTTCAATTTACATTGGTTCCTACTTGCAAACGTAGTGTAAAAACATGTCGTTTACCATCTTCATTTCGACGCATACATTGGTTAAATAGAAACTCACATAATTAGTGGTTAATGGTGTAACTAAATTTCTGATTAATGCATGCTACTTCATACCTGTGAGCTTGTTCTTTACCTTATCATCTTGAATCTTCTTTTGGCTTATGCTGAATGCAAATGATAATGGATAATCTTTGACATACTAACTTGGTAATTAGGATTAATATGTTGATTAGCTTGCTGGATAGCTGCTGCAGTACAGTAGCGCATCACGATTAACTCTTATTGTGACTTGGTTTTCAATCTTCTTGATGATTGTGCTTACCTTGAAATTCTGAAATGAATCTCCTTCCTACTTGAAATTGTTATTGCTACATAGTTCAAACCTTGGAATTCTGGCCATAAATTGTGGAAGTCTAGATTCGTGGGATCTTTGATCCAAAGAAATCAATGCCTGGTAAACAATTAAGGGCTCGGTCTAGTCCTAGGAAGAGCGCTCGAACACTACGTGTACCCCCGGGGAGGTGATTGACTAGGTGTGGCATTTGGCACCAGTACTATGACATGAGTTAAATCTAGGACTGTCCACTACTCTCCACTACTCTCTACTACTTTTCACTTTCCACTCTTCACTGTTCTATACTCTACTTGTTGTTACTTTACTTGCTGTTACTTGGACGTGGAAATGAAATTACATACGTGCTTGACATAACTTTAATTGTCTCGATATGGCAAACTCTTAATCGTTATCTCCTACAGTAAATTCTTGTCTTTGTTATTCCTCTTAAGTATTACTATTCTGTTCCTTTATATTTCTTGACCTTGCAAGATCTTTAAATTTTGTTTCATGATATCATCATTATCCTTTTATTGCATTATCCTTTGTAGCATGATATTTTGAAAATGTAATTAAACTGCTAATCACTTATACCTATCCGTTATTTCCTACTGAGCGTCAGCTCATAGTTGTTTTTCCCCCCTTTCCAGGCTTTTCAGGTGACGTGCTTACCGATGGGGGAGGGCAGGAGTGATGTTTTGAGTGTATCAGTTAGTTGTGTTTAGAATGTGTTGTGCTTCAGCTATGTTATTGTGGTTTAGAGTTTGTTATCCCAGTTGTACCGAGTTGATTTGATGATTGTTGTACCAGTTATGTTTTGTTTAATGGTCATTAAGTTATTTCCATTTCTTAGCACTTGTATATATTTAGATTAGTTCTCTCTCTTGCCAGCTTGTTTCTGACTGTACATCCCGATATTCCGCGTCGGGGCGTGACAAATGGCTCCTCCCATAGCTTCTTCAGCTTCTTCCACGGTCATTGGAGGAACTTCTTCTGTTGGTTCGTTCGTCGGAGGGCTCGTCGTCGGTGGGGTTCCTTCTCGGTCCACCCGAGCCCTAAACCGGCGGATGGCCATCTTTTTCTTCCCCTTTTCCGTTCTCTTCATTGGCTGAGACGGCTCGTCGCCGGCCATTACTCCGGTGGATGAGGTGGTCGACGGTGGGGTTTTAGGGTGTTGAGGTTTTTTTGGTTTGTTTAGCGTTTGTGAACGAATGAAGGAAACGACTGTTCCATTTTTTTTTTTTGAACGCTCAAGAAAAGTAACGGTCTATCGTAAGACCGTCACACTACTCTGACGCGCCCTTTGTAGACCGTTAGGTCATTTGAAATGATGTCTTGGAGGATGTGAACCGCCAGACTCTGACGGTCCAAGGTGGATCCGTCAGGTACATCTAACGCACCCTTTCTGGACCGTTACATGCTTCAGAGTGTTTGATGGATGATAATGCTTTGTTTATCAGAAATTCATGCTTATATGATTATCTTGTCTATGCAATTCATGCTTATTGATGGTTATGCCTGGTTCTATGATTTATATTGTTAATGGCTAACCCTTTTTTGTTGCAAAGTTTAAGTCATCATATTTGTCATCCGCTCGCCAGGAAGGTAAGTCAGGTATTGTATCCCTATCTTTTGTCCCTTTATGCATTACTATATGTTATATATATACTATCTTGAGAACCGGCTGGTCACTCATGTGTTCTGGGATCTGATGTTCCCCTTAAATAAAAATGATGATGATCTAAGTGCACATGTTTAATCATTGGGTAGGCCGTTAGGTTGGAAAAGCTTGGGGACGATGGTTCTGTCTTGCACGCCGTGGTTGCAGATGGTGTCCTGACCCTAGTTTCTCCGGTCTAGCAATACTATTCTCGAGTATCTTGTTATTCTATCTTTCTTTGCATTCGTTTTGATGATTTCTTTTCCTTTAGCCCATCATGCATCATACACATCTTTTGAGCATTCATGAATCTTCATTTTTCTAGGTGTCTCGGTAATGGTGAATAACTATGTGTTTAATGATCTCGAATAAGGAGAGTCATTCCTCTCTAAATTGGAAGGTTTCCTTCGGTTTACTCGCTTGATTTGGTTAGCTGAAGATTCCTGTCTGGTGTTTAGTTAATCGTCTCTTTCCTTTCCGTTGCTCCGACCGCTGGCCGTGTTTTCCTTTCCTTAGTTATTAGTTCCTCCAGACATGTGTCCTTTGGTTACCTTTCCTTGTGATTAGTTCGAAGCTGTTTGGAAAATTCTTGTCACTTATTGGTTGAAAACGGGTGTCGTTTGCCTTAACGCCCGCTTTTTAGTTCACTCCGCTTCATCTCCGCTTCATCTCCATGTTCCATCTTCGCTTTCGCTTCACGTCCGCTCGCTCCCCTGCAAAGAGGACGTTAAGGAGGGGCATCTGTTGACACTCATTTTATGACCGATAAGTCGGGTCATCTCCTTGTTCATTCTATATGATGCTATGAGTTGTTCACCTTTATTGAGCCTTCTTGGTCAATTTGAGGTCTATTTCGTGAATCGTATCTCCTTGGTTGGGTTTGGTTCCTTATCCCTTTCCGCTAGACGAATCTTGGCAAGCTCTCATTTTTTGAACTTTATTATCTCTAACGGTCCATCATAGGGGCGTTACAGTCCTCTAACGCATCTACCCTGGTGCGTTACATCCTTCCAGAGTCCTTAAGCTTGGGACTTCCTTTCAAGCTTATATTTTGCCTATCCGTTGAGTGTGACGGTTTATCGTGCAGCTGTTACATTGGTTGTGACGCATCTACCCTAGACCGTTACGTTCATCTAGAGTCCTACGTTTGTAAACTTTTCCCATTGATCTTATCTTATAAAGGATAGGGTTGTGTGACGGTTCCTCCCTGGAGCGTTACATCAGTGTGGCGGTCTATTGTGCGACCGTTATATCCAACATAGAGTCCTGCCAAGCCTGGCCTTTGCTCTACTATTCCGTGGTCGAACTAAGAGTTTGATTCTTTGGTTTCTCTCTCGATACTCATCCTAAGGAGCTTCCGTTTGATTCTGTGGACTCTTGGGAGTATTATCTTCAAGAGTTTGCCAAGAAACGTCATACTTTCTAGTTGGATTATCCTCTACTCGAACCTAGACTTTGAGGGTCTATAAATAGAACACTTGACTTCATGGCTTGAAGGAGGAGACATCTGGAGTTTGCGTCGAAGTGCTGCCGCATCCTGGAGCTAGAACCAACCAAGGAGAGCTGCTTCCCACGTCCATCTACTTCCAAAGTTCAGGGAGTATCGTTTCCAAGGGTTTAATTCAGTCAAGTCTTGTTCTTAGTGTCTTTTCCCTCTTTTCAAACATCATAGCATTGTCCCTCTCCATCTCCCACGTTCTTGCACTTGCTGCATTCATTTAAAACATCCTCCCATCTTTTAAAGCATCCCAGAGGGATTAAAAAACCAACCTCCCCGGTATTTCTTTTTCCTTTTACATGTTCTTTAGTTTCTTGGATTTATTGATACTACTTTATCTAAGGGCTAATCTGGGTTATTTTTCTTGTGTCCTACACTCTTTTGCAGGTTTACAAGGTCCATATCACGAGGCCCAAGCTCTCTAGCCGGCTGGAATGCTTGGAGATCAAAAGGTCCCCAACTTCTTATTCTGCAGAAGCTCTGACGGTCTGGCACAGGTGCGTTAGAGTCTTGTAGCGGTCTATCGTAAGACCGTCACACTTGCTATGGTGCACCTTCCTTAGACCGTTACATCTGACGGAGCTGCAGTTTCCTGGTTGTTCTCTCTCCCGTGGGTGGGTGCATCATCCTCCTATTCCAAGGTATTTATCAGGTCTTTGACTTGTTTCTACATTGGTGGCGATCACACCTTTCTTTAGTTTGGGCATTAGCTTTCTCTTTCATCATATCTCTTCTTTACTTTGCTTGTTCCACCTATACGGTGTGTTTTCTTTTATTCCTTATTCCACGCTCCGGTGTGTGTTTTTCTTTATTTGCTTAGCTTAGTCTTGATTGAGATAGCATGCCCATGCTAGAGCTTGTGTTGGTTGCCTAGGTTCATGATTCGCATGTTCATAGGTTGATTGATTTCATTACTTGGCTCATTATTTGCTCATAGTTGGCATCATAGCCCATCTTGCAAAAGAAGGGACACATTAAAACTGTTGGCAAACCCTTGACTTCATCACAGAAGGGACAGTACTTTCTACGATGAAATCTGTCAGTGCCGGTCCCTTGATGGCCGAGCGGGGGCGATAGGAGATATCGTAAGCCCCGAGCATTATAGCCCACTTGACGAGGCGACCCGAAGCTTCAAGGTGAGCAAGGATCCTCTTCAGGGGCTCATTGGTCAACACGACGATGGAGTGCCCTTGGAAGTAGGGCTGGAGGTGCTTGGCCGAGATTACCAACGCTAGCACAAGTTTCTCGGTTGCGGGGTACCGTCATTCGGCCTCGTTGAGCACCTTGCTGGTGTAATAGACTGGTCTCTGCACTCCTACGTCATCTCGAGCTAGGAGCAAGCTTACTGTGGAAGGAGTCGTCGAGAGGTAGAGACGCAGAGTTTCACCCGAGACCGGCTTTGATAACACCGGGGGCAAGGCCAAAAACTCCTTTAGCTCTGTAAAAGCCTTCTGACATTCCTCGTCCCAGGCGAACGTAGCGGATGCCAGTTTGGGCCCTCTCAACAATTTGAAGAAAGGTAGGCATCATTCGGCCGCTCGGGACAAGAAGCGGTTGAGCGCAGCAATTCATCCAGTCAGGCGTTTGACGTATTTGACACAAGCGGGTGACTGCATGTTCAGGATGGCCTGAACTTTCTCGGGGTTGGCCTCGATCGCTGAGTGACTAGAAAACCCAAGAACTTTTCGGTTCGAACCCCAAAGGCACATTTAGCTGGGTTGAGCTTCATGTTGTACCTCAGGAGGGTGTCGAAGGTTTTCGCTAGGTCGGTGAAGTGATCCTCGGCCTTGGGTGTTTTGACGAGCATGTCGTCGATGTAGGCTTCGACGTTCTGACCGATCTGTCCTTCGAAAATGTGGTTGATCAGCCTTTGATATGTTGTGCCAGCGTTCTTCAGCCCGAAAGGCATTTGGGTGTAGCAGTATACGTCGAAGTCAGTGATGAAGGCTATCTTCTCGATGTCTTTAGGATCCATTCAGATCTGATGATAACCAGAGTAGGCATCCAGGAAACTGAACAATTCGTTACCGGAGGTTGAGTCGACTAGCTGGCCGATGCTCGGTAGTGGATAACAGTCTTTTGGAGTGACTTTGTTGAGGTCGGTGAAGTCCACGCACATTCGCCATTTGTCTGAAGTTTTTGCTACTAAGACGACATTAGCGAGCCATGTCGGGTAAAGGACCGGTCGAAATAGGCTGGTGTTCTTCCCCTTAAGAATTTGCTCTTTAATGATCGTTTGCATCTCTGGGGCGTGCTTTCTTCTGCGTTGCTGGGCGGGTTTCACCGATGGGTCAAGGTTGAGCTTGTGTGCCATCGTCTCCCCAGGGATCCCGGGAAGGTGCTCATCAGACCATGCAAAGACTTGGATATACTCCGAAAGAAAATCTCGGTATTGCTTTTGCACATCAGATGGTAAATCAGCTCCAATTTTTACTCTTAGGGCCGGGTCATCTTCGAGGAAAACCGTCAACAATTCGCCCCCAGGCTCGGACGTTGTTGGTTCATCCTCGACTCCCTTGCCCTTATTCTTTTTTTCTTCTGGCCTTACGGCTTCGACCGAGATTATGTAGCACCTTCGAGCTATTGGCTGGTTACCTCAAACTTCCCCGATACTGTATTTGGTGGGAAACTTCATTTTTTGGTGATAGGTGGAGGGCACTGCCTTTGTCCGGCTGAGGATACCTCGGTCGAAGATGGCATTATAGGCCGACATCCCCTTGATGACAATGAAGTCAACCATAATAATAACGATTTTGGGAGGGGTACCGATGGTGACCGGTAGGCTTAGGGCTCCCTTGGGATAGGATGCCTGGCCGTTGAACCCACAAAGGGGGGTTCAAATTGGGCAGAGCTTGGAGGGGTTTTCACCCATCTTGAGGAAGCACTCGTACGAAAGTATATCAGGGGCACTACCATTGTCAACCAGTATCCTATCTACGTTACAATGGTTTATAGTAGCCGATACTACAAGAGCGTCATCGTGCGGGATAGATAACCCTTCCAGGTCTTGGTCAGAGAATACCAGGGCCTACTGTTCGCTCGCCGGTGGGGCTTTGGGGGCCTCGGAGGCCCTACTCACCCGTTCAGCGTGACGCTTCCTTCCTCGGCTACTGTCTCCTCCTGATGCCGGGCTACCAGAAATAACATTGATGTGGACTCCGTGAGGTTGATTGTCAATCTCTTCTAGAATGCCGCGGTCCTCCTTCTAGCGCTCGGACACGTACCGAGATAAGTTTCCCTAGCGGACGAGACGCTTGATCTCGTCCTTGAGCTGGTGACAATCTTCGGTGCGGTGCCCGTGGTCATTTTGGAACTTGCAATGCTTGCGGCAATTGCGGCGCTTGGCCTTCATAGGCTCGGGTTGGCAAAGAATGCCCGAGCCCTTGATGTCTTCATATATCTCATAGACGGGAGCGGATAGGGGAGTGTACCGCTCGTATTTCCGAGGGGGTTCCCTTCGGTCTCCATCTTGATTCCACCGTTTTCCTTGGCCTGAGCCTTGTTCGGATGGTTGCTTCTTATCCCCCTCCCGACCCGAGCCTGTTGGGCCGCGGAAAGTGCTGAGGACTTCCTCGCATTCTGCGTGGCTCAGGGCTAGGGTCACCAGATCGGCAAGGGAGGTGGGGGGATGAAGGACCAGTTCTCATCAGAGGTTCTCATCGCGGGTGCCTCCGGTCAGCGCGGTGTTGGCTGAGGCAACGTCCAAGTAGGGGATACGCAGGGCCTCCGATTTAAATTGGTTGATGTAGGCCCAGAGTTTCTCTCCATGTGCCTACTTTAGTGCCAATAACCCCGCTACTGACCTTGGAGGGCCGCTGCCGGTGAAGCTTTCCTTGAATACTCGCCCGAATTATCTGAAGTCATGAATGCTACTGGGGGCGAGTGCTCGGAACCAGGCTTGAGCGTCTTGGACAAAGGTGGTCATGAACACTCGACATTTGACAGCGTCGGAGGCCCAGTGCAAGGTCATCAGGGTGTCGAAGCTGTCGTAGTGGTCGGCTGGGTCTCCCTGGTCGTCATACGACTTGAAGGTTGGCAACAAGATTTTGGGGGAGATCTCGGCCTTCAAGATATGGTCAGAGAATGGGGATTGCTCCTCATCTTCCTTGGTGGAAGTTTTCTGCAGGGCGCGGAGGGCACACTCTTGTTCCGTAAATCGTCGCTCGAAGTCCCGCAACTAGAGGGATAGCTCCGGTTGCCGCTGAACCGAGGGGCTATGGGGGCGTCCCTGCGGGCTTCCGTGTCATCCTTCGGGGGGATCCATTTTCAGGAATTGCCATCGTGTCCCAGTCCCTTCTCTCCTCGGGGTGGAGGAGGCTTCTTGTTCTGGAGGAGGGGCGTGTGAAGGTCCTCCCGACCGATTACGTATGAGCCGTCGCCCTCAGAGGATGAAGCGGCCTCCGACGGTTTGTTGGGAAGCTCCACCACATGGGGGGGGGGGGGCTCTCCCCGGGAAGTCGTGACTTCTCTTCCGTAGCCGCCTGGGTCCTCATCAATTCGATGAGGATGTCCAGTTTTGCATTGAGGGTTTGGAGAGCGTCAGAATTCTCAGTGGGGGATTGCACCCTCGAGGGCGGTGGAGGCGGCTCATTGGCTTGACTGTTGTCATTGGAGGGGAGGTTTTCCGCGGGGTTGGGAGGCACAGGTCCTCCATCTATCGCCACGGTCTTTCCATTATCGCTGGCGGTTCTTCTACCAGAATTTCTTCACACCATGATGGCTCTTTGCTCGTTTCCCACAGACGGCGCCAGATGAAGAGGCATAATCTCGCGCTGATCCTGAGCCGTGAGATTCAGGGAGAATCTTTGACCACGGTCACCCCATTTGTATGAACTGCAAGGCAGGAAACGGATCAGAGGTGCCCAGGGGGGAATCCCTGGGGAAAACCCTCCGATGCTTAAGTCAGCAAGTGTGATAGAGCAAGGGTGTGAAGAGAGATGGTAGGAGAAAGAGAGGACGCGAGATTATTCTCCACCAAGAGGGGTGGTGGTTTTCTCTCAAGATTCTTGCTTACCTTCTCGGAGGGTCTTCCTGGAGTTTGTATAGCAGTCCATTTAACATAATAGTCCAAGGAGGTGAGGGGATTTCGTGGAGGTTACGTCCTTGTAGTGGGCTATTTATGGCGTAAGGACTCTTGCTATCCCTTATTCCTTGGAGTTCCCTGCTCCTGCTGGATGCGTAACGGACGCTCGGATGAGCTTCCGACAGTCGGTCCGAGCTAGAGGTGCTTGCTCGGGCTTTTATACTGAGCGATAAGCGTATAGCTCGGGTAGGCCATATCGGGTCCCTGCAGGGGATCTCTCGACCGATCTGTCGCTCGGACTTCCAGACCTGAGGGCCGCCTAGGAAGCGCTGCTCCGAGTGTGTTTTGGGCTTGAAGAAAGTGGGCCCGAGATGGGGCTGTCACTTTGGGGAGCTGGGCCTAGTTTGGTCGAATTGGACCTAGTTGGGCCGTGCTCTCGGGGTGTAGATTTTCCCCCTCTCCAATACCTACTGAGCAAGTGTGCTCATTACCCTACTTTTCAAATCTTTCCAGGAAACTCTAGTGGATCGAATTCCGAGTATTCCGATGATGGGTCCGAGAGTGATGATTGAAGACCCGAGAGAAAACTTAGCATGTCACAAGTCCTTATGTTAGTCTGGAGTTATATGATGTAATTTTTACTTTATTGAGTCATACTATGTAATTTTCATTTTTGTTGAGTCTAGTTGTCACTATGTCAAAAGAAAGTCAAACATTCATGTACTTTGATTATTTTCAATAAAAGTTAGATTTTGGTCAATAATTGTGCATTCCTCTTTATGTGGATGTTTATTGCGCTCTGACTCATATTGCTAGCTTGAGGCGTATTGTCGACTATCCACGTTCCCTGATTTGCTTCCACTATACATATATGGCTCGGGACGTGACAATAGCCATCAGCAGAATCATCTCACTCCATATTCACCACTCCTGCCAATTCTTCGAATGAGTGAGGCACATAGAAATAGACAAGTCTGGTGTCACCTCAACTACATCGAAATCTCAAAGATACAAATAACACTTGATACATCCTCGCGCCTCAAGGAGACGTGACCCGTGCCATGAACTCCAGCCACCACTAGGGTAGCCATACTCAACAGGCCAATCGAGACATCAGCTTCCACGTCTACCCACTAGCCTTACACCTTCACGAAACTCCATTCCTTAGCTCAGCTTAACTCACGCAGTCATCTTAACTGACCGCAACTCTTCCTCTGGTTTCACGCCACCAGCAACCTCTACCTTGCAAGCTGAAACACCACTGAACATTACTAGTCCAGCTCTGGTCCCAACACCAACTTCTCCTCAGTCCCCATCTACATGCGTGGGACACAACACAATCGGCCACCTGAGGCCCGACAAATCCATGGCTCACCATTCTCGAACTTATCTCAATTGACAACAACCTGACTGCAGAGATCCATTCGATAACTATAGGCCACGCCAACCAAAATTTCTCTCTACTCTAATCTTTCCTCTGCTTCTCTATAAGAACCGACAACCCATCATTTCTAGATCTTAGCAACTCATCTGTCAACTCTAACATCCGCTATCTACTCACCGAGTCATTTTTCATCTGGATACCATTTCTGGTTCCAACTAAACTTCTTTGCCAACTCCATCCACTCAAAGGGAGTATGACAAGGTTACTCAAATAAACCTTGTAATCCTCAACCCACACCAACTCAAAATCTATAGCTTTAGGGTACTCCTTCAAATTTGAAACAACACAGGGGCCTCCATCTAACACCATCACTTCATAACTCAAAACTTCATTCTCAACTAACCATCCAACACTTGCCAACATCCGACGCCCACACACGTTACAAAACTACAAGGACCAGAAGGCAACTTACATTTTACAATCTTTGGCGCATATCCATCCAAACAAGAGAGTGCCTTCCATTATAGTAGTCTGGTAGACGGTGCCGTAATCTACACTATACCTCACGCATACCCGACCTTTGCCACAACCAAGTCATTCTTCCAACAACCTCCACATGAACCTCTACTGGGTCCCCAGACATCATCTCCACCGCACACCTAGCACACCAATCCACAAAATTACCAGGGTGCTAATTAGCCCAACTGGTTCACCAACTACTCATAGCATCTCCACTAGAAATCGAGAACTACTTCCTCAACACACATATCTCTTAAAGCCCGAATCGATGTCGAGAACACCACCTTGACCGAAGCCGGTGAAACAACTCATCAATTCTGGGCAATGAATCCTCTCTTCCAACATAACTAATCCAATTGCTCACAACTTACACACAACGTCAACTGCCAACTAGCTCCACTACAAGCCACACAAAAAGATTTACGGAGAAGACTAGTGTGAACATAGTCCTCATCCAACAACCCTCGCAGCTGAAGTATCTAATCCTTGACTCTGTTGACACTACTCAGCACGATGCCTTAGACAATGGCACAACAACTGACATGACCTCCATGGCCAACACAATCTCATGTTGAGGGACAACCCTCCACAATTGACCAGAAGAACTCTAAAACTCTACTCACCATCGGGGTATTCTTCAATCCTTGCTACCATTCGATCCTGGAGCCCATGGGTCACGGGCCCACCATGCTTCTACTGCGCAACTTTACACAACCCATATAACCGAAGCAAGAAGATTATGGCATCAACCATGCAACAATCTCCAACTCAGTTGGCTAAAACCAGAAAAATAGGGTGAGAAAACTCAAACATTTTAAATCTGGAGCACATACCCTCTCGCTAGGTCTAGAAATTCACCCAATACACTGAAAATCTTAGCCCAAAACATACCGAAAATCATGACATCAGCCACACAATGCAGCACATGCAGCCCGGCTGGTAAGTATACCCTCTTGCTACAACACTAACATGCCTTACCACAACAAGGGATGAGTAACCAACTCCTACACGCAACTCCACTGCCGACACATAGGACACCCTTACTAACTCCTCGACACGCTCGAGGAGGTTCACGGATATAAATAAAATGAAAAATAATAGAATTTAATAAAGACACACAACACATAATTTGAATAATTCAGAATTATACCTTCTACGAGGTCGGATACCCCCACGCCTACCCGGCTAGGCATCTCACGTGACCCGAGAACCCAACCTTGCCACATCGAAAGGCCACTGTTGCTATTGGGGTGGCCTCTCAGGGCAATCTTGTGCCAAATATCTTGCCTGACCATACCTGTAGCATCCCCTACCATTTAAACAAGGCCTGCTAAGTCTAAGGTGATTCCCAGATGCACACCCATACACACATATAATCTATAATCTATATAGAAAAGCACGAGAAACATCGGAAGTAGGAAAAAAATCCAAATGATACAACTAGAAATCACAATCATATCTTCTATGAGATGGCATGCTATCGCCTTTGCCCGGGTCAAAATATGTCGCATGCCTTCGGGGCCTCCACCTTACTAAGGCCATGACTGAGACTACTGTGACTGAGGTGGTGTCTATAGACACGTCAAATTGACGTCTCATCGAGTAAATCTCATGTTGCACCATAATGCCCCGAAGTGGCTCTCATTATTAGTTTATTAAGATTATTTTTCTATTTTTCTAGATTTTTGTAATTAACGTCTTCAGCGTAGACACCATTTCTTTGAAATAGCGCCTCAATGGAGAGGCGTCAATTTAATTGACATCTTTCTTAATGACGCAGTTTTGGGAGATTTTTCTTGCCTTATTTAGGATTTTTAATTTCGTCCAAAACTCTTATTTCTTGGAAATAGTGCCTGTATAGAGAGACGTAAATTTAATTAACACCTTTCTGGAGTGACGTGTTTTTTCTTTATGCTTTTGGAAATCTTATTCTTTCCTTATTTTAATTTCCAAATCTACGCCTTTGTATACAGACGCTATTTTAAATAACATCTTTCTGGTCATATGTGAATTTTGTTCCGTATCATAAACAAACTCTGCTACCACTTTCCATCTTTTGAAGCTGAGATTCCGTCGAGAAATGATTTTTATAATAGTCAGAACTCTTTTTGGAAGGATTTTCTTCACAGAATCCCATTAGAACTTCCATTTCCCTCTTAGGAGCTTGGATTTGTGGTCTATAAATACCGCGAGTTAGGGTTGCTCAATAAATACCTTATAATTTGAAGGGTTGAAATTCTGCAT
This sequence comes from Amorphophallus konjac, assembly GCA_022559845.1. NCBI lineage: Eukaryota > Viridiplantae > Streptophyta > Magnoliopsida > Alismatales > Araceae > Amorphophallus > Amorphophallus konjac. The sequence goes on from CM040121.1 coordinate 355,518,376, forward strand.
CTCCAAAACTCTGCACCTTTGAGGGCCGATCCTCCCAAAGCTGGAACGCTAAAGTTGCCACTACCGTGGGGGTCTTCATTTGCCAGCACTGCTCCCTGTTATGCAGAGACCGGAGACCACTCCATCCCTAACTCCTTCCCTTGCTTTGTTTCTTTTATTTCTACAGTTTCTTTCTTTTAGATTGCATGCATTTATCTCTTTTCCTTTCCCCTTCCCCTTCCTGCGTTCCTCGCTTTGAGGATCTTTGTTAGTGCACTGTGCACCCTCTCTCAATCATAACATAGCATTCATTTATCTCTCCTTTACTCTAAAGGGGTTTTTGCAAAACTCACACATAAGTTGTGTCCTCTTCTATGTTCTCTAATTTTCTTTGTATTAGATCTTGATAGTACACTGCTGGTTACTAATCCACCTCTCTTTTGGCCTTTATTTGTGTTCTTTTTCAAGGGTAATCAAAATATACTTTTTTTGTCGGTCAACCAATTGGAAGAGAAAGGTGAATCCACACGTCTCCCAAAATCTAAGATATTTATAACGCAATCACCTCCTTTTATTTATTTATTATTTATCTTTGAGATCTACGTGTCTCTGGTGATCACCTTCCATTAGTATCTATATGCTCCCAATTACTCCCTCCTCTTAAAAACAAATTTTTATTTTTATTTTATCCTCTTTTATGACATCCACAAATTGGCGATCATGGTGGGACCCATCTTATTTTTATTTTGATTACTCCCCGCCATTGGCACCCACGTATGTCCCTCCCTTTGGCACCCACGTGTGCCCCTCCTTTATGCTCCACGTAACACACTTTTTACTTCATCATCCCTTGTGCACCACGTGCACCCCTCTTCCCAAGTGTTACCAATTTGAGTTTGTTTCAAAAGAAATAAAATAAATAAAAAAGAGAGAAAAGAAAGAAGAAAAAAGAGAGAATAGAGTGAGTAATTACGCATTGATTATGTTCCCCTTAGTTATCTACTTGTTGTGGTTGTGATTTGCCTTCTATCCTTCGTTCTGTTTGATCTGTTGGGGTTCTATTTACTGTGAAGAATTAGCGTCTGCTCAAGTAGTTGCTATTTTGAATTCTGCGTCCCTCCAAGGAGATGCCAATTTTCTGAGTTTCTGTTACTGTCTTATCAGCGTCTTCCCAGAAGATGCTATTTTATTATCTACGCCTGACTGCTTAGACACCAATTTTCCTGTTTCACAATATACTGTTTGACCTGATTCATTGTTGATATGATTGCTTATATTTCTATCTCGCATTAGATTGCATTCAAGTCATCCCTAGTTGAGAGACCTCCTCTCTCTACACCCTTCGGACCCCTCACACTTTCTTGGGAAAGGAAGGAGCCTCCGATCGAGTATTTCTCTCATCAGATTAGAAGCTCCTTGACTAAGGCCTCCGTAATTCCCTGACATTAAAGGGTTCCCTCTTCGGTCACTGGACTGTTTGTACCTTTGAAGCACCCCAGAGATTAGTTGGCCCATTCATTGTGAGGAGAGAGGAAAACTTAGTTGTCCCAGAGGATAAATCAAATTGAAACTAGGTCCTACCTTGTCGAGAGAATCCATAACTTCATAAAATGCATCTAGCTCTTCAAAGAAACCTTAACCTTGCGTAATCATCCACTTGTTTGCCCAATTCATTGCTTGTTTCATTTTTGCAAACTTGTGTGAGTAGTTATTTGATTAGATTTCCATCATGATGCTACATTCAGATAGAATTGTTAAGATGGCAAACTATGGTTATGATAATTATGAGGGTGGTCAATTCGACATCTCTTCTGATTCTCTTTCTCATGAATCTCTCCAATATGATGAGTACTATCATTCTACTCCACTTGATAACTCTCAGGTCCACATTGTGGACTCCAATCAAGTTATTGAATCCTCTCCTCAGGTTCAACCTCAAGTCAATTCTAGGGTAGCTTCCCCTTCTCTTGATTTATTTGCCTTGGTAGATGTCTTGACTAATCTTACCCTCAACCGTTTCAAGCAGTTCAAGCCCCTCTCAAGGGGAAGTCCATCCCATCTTCTTACCAAGATCCCCCTCTAGCCATGGGTGACCTCAATGCTAATACTTCCAAAGATCAGGTGGCCCAGCAGCAACCACCATCATGCCATCCTTCACTGTCCCAAACACCTATTGCTCCCCCTGTATCGGTTCATCCGAGCCATTCTTTTGTTAGGCCTCAATCTCCATCTCATGCTTCAAGAAGGTCTTTTCTTACCCAAATGCCAATGCTAATGCCAATAATGGTGGAACAATCGAGGGTGTAGTGACTAATGAGCAAGTGGGGGGGGGGTTGACAATCCTGCACCTTTCCACAACCCCCCAACCAACCAAAGTGCCCTGCCACAACAAGCTCCCTTCAATGCCCAGGAGTTCCACCAAACAAATAATCCTCCACAACTATTCCAACTTCCATCTTAAAATTAACCTACTCCACAACAAAACCCTCAAGCTCCTCCCCAATACCATAGTGCCTCCTCCCGCCAATTATGCTCCCCAGTAGCCAAGGAGACCACCAGGCCCCAAGAGAGCTCAATATCCTCCACTATCGGAAACCTTCCCGACATTTTTAATACTCTCATGGCCACCAACGCACTCACTTTGCCAAAAGAAAGGACAATCTGACCTCAAAATGTGGACATCACTGGCTATTATGTTTTCCACTAGCAGTCGGGGCACAATATTGATCAATGTTTCAACTTTAAAGATTATATTTATGACATGAACGATCATGGAGGTATTGACTAGGATGAGATGTGAAGATATATCACTACATTGAAGGCCAGAAGGCCCCCCAGGCAGCCGTAAGTTCAGCAGTAGCAACCACAATAGTAGATCCAACAACATCCCCCTCAATAGCAATAAGCTCCAATGCCCCAACCGAACATGGGGATTGTCCAAAATCCGCTATCGGAGCACCCCGCACCGAACCAACTTGTGAACCCCGTCACCTCTTTACGGGAAACCGAGAAAGGACGGGGTTGGCACATGAAAAGTGCCACCATTCTCTCTACTAACCATACTGTTGTGTTCAGTGTTTTGATGATGTCCAGCTATGACTGACAAAATAACAATCTGATCTTGTGCGTGTAACTTAGACAAATATGTCAAGGTCAGGATGTATGAAGTCTTCTAAATAATTTACGAAGTGTCTGATTCCCAAGATATTTAGTCGACCAGAACAGTCTTAAGTTGACAGACATCAACAGAAAGGCAAAGAGAATGCTGAAGAACTTGAGGATTAAGGCAAGACACAAGAACATGGAACGAGAAGCTCAAGCTGCCATTTCGTGTGACAACAAAAATTGGATGAAGATGGCCAGAGTGTGGAAGATAGCAATTTATCCGCAGAGATAGAGTCGACATAAAAAGGTAACATTAGTCGACCTAATCCATATTCAGTCAACAGAAGTTAAGTCAAGTCGATAGAGGCAATAAAAGAAACACCAAATTCAACACTGTATTGACCTCAAAGAAAGGTATATGAAGACTCAGTCAACAGTGGTTGAAGATCAACTTGGCCCCCATCAAGTCGAAAGACTTGCTCAGCTATACTGAAAGGATGATCTAGCAAGTAACTACTGAGTCGACCTACCAGCTACCTAGCTCGACTGATATCGTCTGAGATCACAACACGTGCAGATTTTGAGCGGGCCCCGCGGTCATGTGGTCACTTATTCCCAATCATTAGCACACGCCTCTAGGACACGTGGCTCTATTTTTGGAACAGTCCAAAGTAAGAATATTCCATTTTTGACATGGACCAATTAGAAAATAGCTCAAAAATGGAGAATTATCCATTATTCTCTACTATAAATATCAACCTTTGCCCTGGAGAAGACAAGAGACGCCCTGAGAATTTTGAAGAGCATCTGAGTAGAGAAAAAGAGAGGAGAGCATCCTAGTAGTTGGCCTGAGCGCTCCTAGTTCTGAGAGGGAAGATCTGAAAGCAATTCGAGAGAGTCTTCTTCCCCATGTCACATTCTGGCCATTGAACAGAGAGGCGGAGTAGTTCCAGATCTGAGTCCAGATCTGCATCTTACAGCTTCTAGAGTTCTATCTGAAGCTACATTTGCGCTTTATTGTTTCGATTTGTTATTTTCCTTTTGAACCTCTTCTTCTATTTTCCGTGTGTAGTAGTTGTGGTTTTAGCATCTTCCGGTACCCTGTTTTAGGGATCGGAGTGTGCTTGGCTACTGAGCAGCCGTGTGTGTGGTCGAGGAGCCTATTCCTCGAGTCAAGCTATCTGTCAGCGTATGTAGCAGACTAGCTCCGTGTGTGTGTGTGTGTGTGTTTCACTCTAGCCAAGAGTGAAATCCTCAGCGGGTTGGTGGGGAGTGGATGTAGGTCTGCTAGATAGGAGCCGAACCACATAAAAATCTCTGAACAGTGGTGTGCATGCTTATGTGGTTTGATCCACCTCTTCTACCCCCTTCACAGGTTCAATCATTTAGTCTATGCTTCATCTTCTATTCTATTCACCGTCAATTCTATTTCTGGTATGCAATCTAGTTTAATCTTTTCTACTGCATTTCTGAATTTTTAATTGGGCAAGTTTTATTGGTGCCGATCTATTCACTGCCCTCTAGATCCACACATATAACTCATCACATACTACCCACCGACCCTCTCGCCTCCTTAGAACCATACCACCCATGCCCCAACTTATCCCACAATCTGCTTCTAGACCTCCTCCTTTGCCACAACCTTTACACCCCCTCATCTGCCACCCTACCAACCAAACACCCTCTACCTCTGCTAATCCTCTACCATCTAGACCCCTCCTCATCCACCCTTCATCCTCATCCCCCTCTCCACAAACACCCGACACACCCTCCACCTCCACTCATCCTCTACCCACAAGACCCCTCCTCATCCGCCCTTCATCCACATCCCCTTCTCCACCAACACCTAACACGCCCTCTATCTCTACTACCCTCCTACCGTCAAGACCTCTCCTAAGAACCACTCCACCTACCCTTATCAACCCCATTCCTCCATCCATGCCATATCCCCCCATCATCAACCTTAGTATACCATCCACCTCCACCAACCCTATCCCTTCGTCCATACCATCTACTTCTAACCCTCCTTCATCACAACCAATCATAAGAACCCCTCACCTCCGCTCTCCCTCCACCCAGCAAATCCCTTCCTACCAACCCAATGGAGGCGCATGACCCACAAGCCATGGTGCTCCGAAGCAGATGGATTTTCCACCACGTGTTTCCACAAAGTCAGGAGCAAATCCCTGCACCGGCACAAGAAGAGGGACAACGAGAATAAGAATCTATCATCGACACTCAATATGACCTTTTGAAGCATCTAGACAAGACACTGGCGAGAATTTCCATATTGGAGCTGATCAAAAGGTCCAAGACCCACCAGGAGGCACTAATGTAGTATTTGCAAAGGGTCATGGTGAATGAAGACCTTTCAGTTGAGAGGATTGTATCTGTTTTAACTCCTACAAGTGAGCACCTGGCCATAACATTCTACGACTATGAGCTTGCTCCCAGGGAGGCTCAAAAATACACCTTGTGCATCACCGTCAACATCAACAAAGTGGTCGCGAGCCAAAGTTTGGTGGATACTGGAGCATCTATTAATGTACTCCCTCCTAGCACCCTCAAGATGTGTGGAATTTCTGAAGGAGAGCTGTGGCCTTCAACCATCACTGTGACTACTTACGACAATAGCAAGAAGCCGCCGATAGGAATGATAACTTTAAAGATTGAGTTGGGCCCTGTCATTCTCACAATGGATTTCCATATCCTTGACATGGACCTAACAATTAAGGGCATCTTAGGTAGACTATACATCGAAGCATGTGATGCCGTCCCATCCACCAATCACCAATGTTTAAAATTTCTATGCAAGGGACGGATTGTTAAGGTCACAAGTATGCCCATCCTCCCTATGGTAGATGCCCTCTCGACCACTTCATTGCCCTCCATCTGGCTGACTCATAAGCCACTATTATCTATACTAGATGTTTATAATTCGTGGCATGATCTCTTACTTCCACAACTGCCAGCTTCCATGCCAACACCACCTCCACCCTCGAAGAACAAGAGAAGACAAATGATGAATACTAAGAGGTGGCAAATTATGATGAAAATGAGCTATACGCCTGGTAAAGGCCTGAGAGCACTGCTACAAGGAAGACTAAAGCCGATAAAGGATAAGAAACTCATTCCCCGAGATGGCCTCGACTATGAGGGACCAAATAAGAAGGAAACTGAAAAGAAAGGAAGAGAGGAGGCAAAACCTTGGGCCACTATGGTCTCAACAATGAAAATGGATAGGCAACCTCTCACATGATCACTCTATTATCAATTTGTGAAAGGGCCTACTGAGCAGATTGGAGAACAAACCACAGTGGTCATGGCAAGTTTAGATGCACAAGATGTCCGCGCCCGACAGTTTACTCGTCATTTGACACCACAGGTCACCTACAAAGCACTAGAATCCTTGAGGCCATTAAAGAGAAGGAAAATGGATGATCCCAAGTGTGAGTAGTACTGTCACACCCTGACGCAAAAATTAGAATGTAGTAGTTATAACATTCATGTCAATCAGAGCACGCACATAGAGAACCATCCACAAGAGATAATGCTAATAAGCCTCAAAAGTTGAACATTATTACTAAGGAAAATTAATACGAGTTTACATTCCAAGACTCAATCATTCACTATCACGACATTTAACAAGACATCAGGTCGACAATTCTCTCTCACTAATATAATGTTCCAATATCATTCTCACATCAACCAAAAGAAAAAAAAACTAAGAGACACGACTCAACTTCTAGGCTCGCTGGGATGCTCCAGTCACTCACGCCCTTCCCCTTCAGTGTGCGGGTCCTCGTCAGACTCACCTAAAAAAATATTAAGATAAACTGAGTGAGCGCGAGCTTAGTAGAAATTATATCTCCAAGCCCAGGCTGCTTTAAATAATTACATATTAAATGTGCAATGTGAGAAAGGAAGTAACTGGATATAACCATATTGGAAGTAGAGGCAAGAAGTTTGTGAATAACTCAAGAGAATAAGCACTAGTAGATTGAAATTAAATTGCGCAATAAATAGATGTAACGAGGACAAGAATAACTGGAAATAATTATTGAGAATGAACACGTGTAATAAGCAATATATCAAGTGATTGGCCATCTCATACAACAAGCTAGTATATCAAGCACTCAAGTCATGTCAATTCAAGTATTTCATGTAAGGAATGAATGTCATAGATTAATCTAGCAAGTCATGCACTTTGATGTAATGTCACACCGTGGTCAATCAACTCCTATGGGCACAAATACTTTCGAGTGCTCCTCCTAGGACCAGACCGGTCCCTTTAATTGGCGCAAGGCATTGAGGTCATGGATCATGGATCCTATGTATAAGTCTAGACATTCATGTTTAATGGCCAAACAATTCCAATAATACACATGTAGCCAAGGAGATCAAGAGTTAGAACGGAATATTCATAAATGATTTCCAACAGTTAGGCTTATAAGACCAAGGTAGTGGGTTATTAGAGAATGACTTTTGGAATGAGAATCCAAAGTGTATACGCTCATTAAATAAGCATGTACCAGAACATGTTGAGTAGTGGATGACGGATCTAGAGGGGAGGGGTGAATAGATCTGTCCCTCTTTTTGCAGAACACCCCTCTTTAAGGCTAGATAATGAGAATAGCAGTGGAAAATAACTAGCTTAACGAAAGACACAATGATTTGCTTAGCCGGATGAACAAGTAGAATAAAGATTGAACCTAAGCATGCATCTAACACAAATCAATCGCACAAGCAAACCACAACACATGAGATTTGGAGGTGGTTAGGACTGAATCCCCAGTCCTACGTTCACCCCTCACCAAACCCGGTGAGGCTCCACTAGTGCAGCGCACTAAATCGCAGATCGAAGAACTTCCGATTGCCTTCCTACTAATCACCAGTAGGGATGACAACACCACAGATTGGATCACCTTCCAACTGCCTTCCTACTAACCGCGGTAGGGACGATTCTCAGTTTCAATTGTTTGAACAAAATGAAAAGATAACAAGATAAAAATGCTCAAACAAGATATGGCGATATGCTAGAATCGAAAAGATCTTGTCTGAAATGTGATGTAGATCAGCAGCAGAGGCTTCTTCTTCTTTGCAAAGCCTCCTCTTGGTTCAGCAACAATGGTTTGTTCTTCCTTGCGAAGTGTTCTTCCTTGGATCCTCTTGAGTTGATGAAGAGGATTATGGATGCAGATTTGATCTCTCTTGAAACCCTTATGAAATGAGCTTCCTTGGATCCCCTTGATAGCCTTGCTTGCTTCTATTCTTCCTTGGAGGTTGCTGGCTTGAGATATATGCTTGAATCACCTTGAATTGAATGAAGAACTCTGCACGAAGTACTGTTCACGGCTACAGTACCTTCTTCTTCCTTAGACCTCCTCTAGCCTCCTTTGATCTCTCTTGATCCCTCTTGATGCATTGGGATTTCTAACCCTCTTGTGTTGGTTTTATTTCTTTTGAATGGTCCATAGACACCCCCCAGACCAGATCCACAAATCATGGGAGATTGGGTGACTTTAGGATTAAACAAATCCAAGAAGAGGGGCTGCCCATGAGGTGGAAAACAAAGTCAAAAATAGCTGCATCGGGGCTATCGGTCGACTGGAGGTTGGTGGTCGGTTGACCGGAACTTTTACAGAATTGAAGAATTCGTTGCTGGCAAAATCAGTCGACCGGCAGGATGGGGGCGGTCGACCGGACCTTGGGCTGGTCGACCGGTCCTTCTGGGCGATCGACCCCTACTGAAACTTTCTATGGCATTTTCATTTCTGGCAAATCCGGTCAATCGGTATAGACCGTTGGTCGACCAAAAACTTGATTTTTCACAGATTTTACTTCAATCAACCCCTTAAACCTGTTTGCAGTCCATTCAAGTCTGTGGCATCAAACTCTTTAGACCTTGAAGATGTCTACTGAGTATTTGACCTTTCCTTAATGAATGCTCAGACCTTGGACGTTGAAACCAATTGTGTTCTTCATTATGCATCGACCTTGGCTATGTGAAGTGTCGACTCTTGCTTCGAAGGGATTTTAATCCTTACTTTGGCGCGATCATTGGTCTTTCACTTTTGCCATCTCCACTCCATTCCTTGGCTTATCTGTCATGAAAAAGTATCAAGTGTATCAGTCATATGAGAGTGGGAAACATCAATGACTTATAGTGTTTAGCCATTATCAAAACTATGATTTATAAAATGACCACAGGGACACAACATTCTCCCCCTTTTTGATGATGGCAACACTGTGAGTCATTATCTGGCAGTTATGTCCAAGATGGCAAATCTTATAACATATGCAGCTCAAGATACATGATGATGATGATTATGCTATGCATGAATGATTTTAACATATGCAGCTTCAGATGTAGAGTGATGATCGAGCATGTGAATGCGGATATGTATGTATGGATGATCAGAGCATGTGAATGCCAAGTTCCTCCTGATTATGTCACAAAGTTATTCTCCCCTTTCTCACAAAGTTATTCTCCCCCTTTGTCTCAAAGTTATTCTCCCCCTTTGTCTCCCCCTTTGACAACTCACTCACAAAGGCAACTCAACTCACAAAAGTATTCTCCCCCTTTGACAACAGCAAAAAGGAGGGATAAGGTAGAGACCGTGACAAATGTTTGAGAGTGCAGAGCTGAATAGGAGTTTAAAGCAAGCCATTATATGAAGACCTGAAACATGCCGTGAGCAAGATACATTGTTCAAAGCTAATGAAATTTAAGATCAACAATAGAGTTTGAAAAGCATCTACATCCATGTTTTAATAGAAATGAACCAGAAGTGCATATCATGGCAGTGGTTAACCTTCCTTTGTCTTATACATTCATATTCAATAACTTCTTCGGGAATAGTACAAACTAGTATTGAGGTTAAACAAACATGACTAAAGCATGAAATTTTATGACTACAGCATTATTTTTTATGATCATTTGCATTTGTATGCACATGAGTCATATTTTACGAGCAATCGAGTCTAGTACATGCCTCCTATCCGTAAGAATACACGTTGTTTAGACGTCAGTATTCTTAGGTATTTGGTAAGACTGACTGTTATGCTTCAGATTGAACAGAGATAGCAATTCACCTCATGACATATCTGACCTCATTTCTTTGATGAGGAGATATATTTCTCAGCAATTATGTCATTACTCTGCCTAGAGTCCAATTTAATTAAGACAGAGATAACAGGGGCATATCATGACATATCATTCGTCACTTGTTTTGAGGACGTGACATATTTCTCCATGCAACAATATCATTGCTCTGTCAAATTGATTTTCAGGAATTCCAGCTCATCAAGGTGTTTAACAATAATACTAAGCTTTAGCATCTCAACCAACGTTACAATGATGTTTGAATTTTTAGATTTCAAGATAGTCATTCAAGGCACAACATGTAATCTCTAGTTAAAGTCTATTAACATCACGGAACATAGATGATTTTAAAAAAATATATCAGAACTTCAAGGAAATCATTAAATCTAAACCATTTTAATTGGATGGACAATCATTAGTGCAGATAATAGAAAGCTCTTACACCATAGGTCTGTCTGTTTCATGATCACATGTTCAGACTGGAAGCCATTGAAGTTCAGTTTGCAAGAGATTAAGAGAAGCATCATAACTCCCACTAAGGATATGCAGTGGATGCATTCAAGGAGTTATGTTTGCAATCAAGGGGAATGATCAGAAATGAAATGCATGACCCGGCCCATGGTTGTACACTTATTAATGGTAACAAAATAAAGATGAAACATATGCATGAATGCTTCAAAGAAATAGCTCCCCCTTACTGTATGGCCCATATGCGACAGTGATGCATGGTACTTGACAGAGGTACATCCTCGCGCATGGTGAGTTTTTCTAGACAAGCATAACCTGCCTTTCCACACTTCATCATTTAATATACCATGGCCATGCAAGAATGATGCTACACCACATGCAATGCATCGTGAACATGAATTCAACTTTATTATGCAACTACATGCAATGCTATACCACATGCAGAATGACATATTTAAATATAAACAATGCTTGGAAACAAATCTGTAAAAACACAAAACCAAGCTGAAGAAGATCATCATATCAAGTTTTATTAGCTTGAGGTCTGCAAAGACCAAGCTCCCTTCTGAGTGTTGTAAACCTGCCATTACACAAGGGCTTGGTGAATATGTCAGCAAGCTGATTTAGTGTATCAACAAAATACAGTTCAAAGTTTTTCTTAAAGACCTCATCTCTAATGAAGTGATGTCTAATCTCAATATGTTTGGTCCTAGAGTGCTGGATTAGATTTTTTGCAAGGTTTATAGCACTTGTGTTATCACACAGAATCGGGACACAACCAAGATCCACCAAGTAGTCTTGGAGTTGGTGTTTAATCCACAACACTTGGGTGCCACAGCTCCCCGCAGCAACGTATTTTGCTTCTGCAATTGAGAGGACAACCGCGTGTTGTTTCTTGGAGGCCCAAGAAACTAAACACCCGCCCAGAAACTGGCAGTAGCTACTAGTACTCTTGCGATCCAGCTTGCATCCAGCGTATTCCGCATCAGAATAAGAAATAAGAGATAAATCACATGATGACGGATACCACAATCCCAAATCTTGAGTTCCGATAAGATATCTAAGGATACGTTTGATGGTAGTCAAGTGGGATTCTCAAGGACTAGCTTAAAATCTAGCACAGAGGCAAACACTAAACTGGATATCTAGTCGGGATACAGTCAAATAAAGTAAGGAGCCAATCATACCTCTATAGATTTTTGCATCCACTAATTTACCATTTTCATCCCAATCCAGTGATGTTGTGGTGTTCATAGGAGTTGTAATTATTTTGCAACTTGTCATGTTGAATCTTTTCAGCAGCTCCTTGATGTATTTAGCTTGACTTATGAAGCACCCATCTTCTCCTTGGTTTACCTGCAAACCAAGAAAAAATTGGAGTTCTCCTATTAGGCTCATCTCGAATTCACTAGTCATGAGGTTAGCAAATTCCTCACACATTTCAGATTTTGTAGAACCAAACACAATATCATCAACATAAATTTGAACAATCAAGATGATGCGGGATGGACCATGGACTCGACTCCAATTGAAATGCGATCCTTGGACTTTATGCAAACTCGCGATCATCCCTTAGCGAGGGAAGCGTCGGACGTGCACGGTTGAAAAACCGGTAGTGAGCTAGGGTGGTCGGCTCTCTTTTCGTGCCCGGATCGGGTCACGAGACGGTATCTCTCTCTCGCTCGCAGCAGTGAATAACAATAAATAGCGAGCTAAGTTACCCTATCATGCTCTCTAGCAGCGGCATATAAAGCATATACGAACTAAGCAAAGTGCCGAGTAAGGAGCGAACGCGATACCTCCACGCTCTCGGCGTGGGGAAGACGACCCCGGCCGAACTGATACTCCCGGAACAATTATTACACAAATATTACAGCAATGAATATGAATGCCCACTCTACGTAGGGAGGTAAAGGGTGACATAATGGGACCCGGAAGTAGCGGGTTCAGGTTGACGGGCAGCTTCTTGTGGGGCTTCGGCGGCACGCGTACTCACGACCGTGGGACCCATGTGCTGGTCCGAGGGGCCGTGTGGGACCGGGGTGGCACCACTGTGGTGGGGACGCCTGGAGGGGCGCTCTCTGGGATGGCGGTACGCTGGTTCGTCGGTCGGAGGCCGGGCGGCTCCGATCTTCACTCGTCGGAGTTGCTGCCCACGGATCTGAACTACTGTTTCAGACCCGCGCGTCCTGACGAAATCCGCTGCTGCGGTCACTCCCGACGTCGGATCGATGCATAAGAGGTACTGATGGAAAGCTGACTTGAAATCCTTCGATCTATGGCAGGAGAAAGAACTTTGAGTTTCCTGTTGATGGCCTTTGTCGAATTTTCAAGCTGCTGACTCACAGGATCTGAAAACTCAGGGCAGATTTGAGTTTTCCTGAGAGTTGGCGTTGACTGCGATGTAGATCTTCGATTCAGCTTTCGATCCCTTCACAAACGTTGTAGAGGCCAAAGAGAGGAAAACGGGGATATATCTTATGCAAGATTCGGTGGAGATTTGACTGGGAAAAATTATTTTATAGTACCGGGTGGTCAGATCTAGACAGCAGAAACAGAACTAAATTTGGGGGAAAGACACAATTTCTAAAAATAGGTAGAGGGCCTTTGAAATTCGACAAAAATTTTTGGAGGATGGGGATGGTGGACAGATCCTCCAATAAATTTGGGGATTCAAACAAAAATCAAGAAGGGGGTCGAAAGGGGGAGGAACTAAGCTTCTGTTACACAGATCTGAAAAGGGGCAGATCAGGAAGACAGAAATATACGAAAATGGAAAAATATAAAAAGAAGGTGAAATGACATGATAATTTTACTGGAGGTTGGGGATCAAGAGAGGGGAACCAACCCTAAAAATCGCAACTCCAGATGATGTCGGAGTTGGGAGTTAAAAATCCCGGAGTGAACCTCTATCCAGTAGAACAGAACCTTGGATAGCACTTCGGAAGTGGCTTCGCGGCGACTCGATGGCGGCACGAACGGCGGCGGTGGCACCAAAGATGAATCTAGAGATAGAGGGGCTGAGATAGAAGGGGTTTCCACCCTGAAATCTTGAAGGAAGAGGAAGGAATCAGAGGAGAGAGGGGGGGGGGCGCAAATATGCTCCAATGCACATTCAATTTTTTCTTCTCATTAATTCACACAAATGGAAATTACATGCCTTATATAATAAATGGAAAATGACCACTAATGCCCTCAGATCTAGGGTTGGGAGGAGTATACAAGGTATAGAACTAATTAGTTCTAATAGCATTTTTTTTTCAAAAATAAAAATGGGGGGGGGGGGGGCGCCCCCTTGACCAAGGGGACAAGGTAGGTAAGGTAGGTGGCCTCCCTTGAAATTTTAAATCACTTGTCTCCCCATGTGTCAATTGACCTTCTAGATGCCACCTAAGACTTTGACCAGCCCCACATGGACCCAAATGGTGACACTTGGACCAATGAGGAAGGAGTGAGGGCCCCCTTGCTGGTCCTACTGACATTTTGCACAAAAACCCACTAAGACTTACAATTGTGTACCCATATAACACAAGGGTATACATACAAATATAAAAAGACATAAATGCAAACAAAATATGAGCGGTCTTGCTTCGATGTCCCCATCAATTCTTCCCGGGTGGGAAGAACTCGACCCCGTCGAGTAAAGGGGGCGACTGCTCGAGTAGCTCCGGCGGATCCGTCACCGTACCAAGTAGCGTGGGTACGCTCCACTCCAAGTGATCGTCACCTACTCATTCCGTATACACTCGATATGCACAAGCTACCGTGGGAACGAGGCTAGTGGTGGAACACTCCGGGGTGGGGTCACTCTCAAGGGGAGGAGGCGGCTCGAAGACTCACTAGGAATCACCGCTGGGTCCCTGTAGGTGACTAGATCCGGGGCATAGATGTAGAGATGATCTCATACTCGCCTCTCACTCATACGGGACTGACATCAACAAGCTTGCACAAGACACATGCAGACTCACCATGTACTAACACACGTATGCAAACCACACAAACAAGCCACACAAAGAAGAAACAAACTGACTCATGCATTACCCTAGACTTAAGGTGGTGACATCACCCACCATGTGGTCATCATCCAAGTGCCGCATCCTGAGTGTCGGTAGGCTCCTCCAGACCTTCGTACTCATCAACTAGTTCCGGGTCGGCCTCGTAGCTGACAGTCACAAGCCCAGAAGGTGAGGCTTCTCCTACCCCTAGGGCTAGAGTGGCACGAGAGGGGCATTGGTTGGCGACGTGGCCAAACCCATGACAGTGGAAACACTGTAGTCGAGACCTACTACTCTCTCCGAGAAGAGGGCCCTTACCCTTATCCTCCCGACAGGCAGGGGGTGTAGGCAACATGGGTGGAGCTGTAGGTGCCGTGGGCAATAGGGGTGGGGGTGCCGATGCCAGAGGATGGGCAATGGGTGCCGGGGGGCAAGCAACGGGTGCCGGTTGTTGGGATGGAGGTAGATCCCGTGGCGGGGGAGGATGAGGTCTAGGAGCGAAGTGCTCCTGACGGGCGGGCTCGTGAGGTCGCGTCATGGGACCCCTCGGGTATGGGCTTAAGGAGCTACGTGACTAGGCACTACGGAGAGGGACGGGGCCCAACCGTTGGATAGACTCAAACTCTCCCTCGAATTGCTCCATCTCGAGAGCAACTTGGTACGCATCCTCTAACTCGTCCACCTTGCGGCGGAGAAGTTCATACCGTAGGTGCGGTCGTAGACCACGCCGAAATCGGGAGACAGTAAGGGAATCCTCCTCCGTGGCATCACATCGCAAATAGTATTCATCGAACTCGATGATGTACTCGGAGACGGACCGATCTCCTTGGGTAAGACTCTGCCACCTATCTATGAGACACTGGCGGTAAGTGGCAGGGAGGTACTTCTTCCTAAGTTTGGACCTCATCTCTTCCCACGTTTCTACCTGGGGTTTATGACGATGAAATAGCATGTTCTCCATGTTTCTCCAAAACGTTTGACCTTGCCCTACCAATTTCATCTTAGCAAACTTGACCTTCCGTTGGTCCGACATCTCAAACCACTCAAAATATCGGTCCATACCGGCTTCCCAATCAAGATATACCCTTGGGTCTAAGGACCCATCAAAAGTGGGAGGGTCGGCACGAACGGTCCTGAGGGCCCACTCATCCTTATCACGATTCCATTGTTGAACACGACGGTCACGTCCATATCCCCTATTTTCATCCTCGGACTCATAGTCTAGCACCTCAGGAAATTGACGCCTCCTAACATCTATCCCTTGAACCCTTGGGATAGCAGGTTGCTGAACCGGTTCCCGTTGACCATGTGTAGGTGGGGGGGGGGGGTGCCTCAACTGGGGCTCTCGGGGGTGCATCGGCTGCGGCTCCCTCTAATGTGGCAACTCTCCCTACCAGGCCCTGAACGGACTGGTCCGACTCGACGGCCTTATCCTCTAAGACCTTCATCCTTTCTTCCAGACCGCTGCCTAAGCCATTCATCCGTGTACTCAACCCGTCCATCCGATCTACCCATGTAGTCAACGCATCCATGCGTGTACCCAACCCATCCATACGTGTAGTCAACCCTTGCATTTAACCCATTAGGGTTTGGAACATTTCGACCACCGATGACGCATCGAGACCAGGGGTTCGGGGATCCGCCATAGGTGGTGATGGAGGTGAGTACTGTGTACCTCTTCGAGTGGGCATGCAAAGACACACGGAGACACCGACTAATGCAAACACAGACTAAAGCAAAGATGATGCACCTAGACTTAACCAAGACTCGGTACGTGGCGGAGTTAATCGATCCGAAGATCACTCGCGCAAGTGTACGGCCTTCCCGATAGGCGTAGCCTAACGTTCGGAAAACACCTTTTTATATACTGGGTTATTGGGATGAAATGCAACCTAGACCGACTTAGACAATGACTAATGACTAGACGTAAATGACACTTTTTTTTAATTTTGGACACCCTAGACTCAAGCTCGCTCTGATACCAAATTGATGCGGGACGGACCACTGACTCGACTCCAATTAAAATGCGATCCTTGGACTCTATGCAAACTCACGATCGTCCCTTCGCAAGGGAAGTGTCGGACGTGCACGGTTGAAAAATCAGCAGTGAGCCAGGGTGGTCGGCTCTCTTTTCGTGCCCGGATCGAGTCATGGGACGGTATCTCTCTCTCGCTCGCAGCAGTGAATAACAATAAATAGCGAGCTAAGTTACCCTATCATGCTCTCTAGCCGCGGCATATAAGGCATATACGAACTAAGCAAAGTGTCGAGTAAGGAGCGAACACGATACCTCCACGCTCTCGGCATGGGGAAGACGACCCCGGCCGAACTGATACTCCCGGATCAATTATTACACAAATATTACAGCAATGAATATGAATTCTCACTCCACACAGGGAGGTAAAGGGTGACACAATGGGACCCGTGAGTAGCGGGTTCGGGTTGACGGGCAGCTTCTTGTGGGACTTCGGCGGCACGCGTACTCACGACCGTGGGACCCACGTGCTGGTCCGAGGGGCCGTGTGGGACCGGGGTGGCACCACTGTGATGGGGACGCCTGGAGGGGCGCTCCCTGGGACAATGGTACGTTGGTTCACCGGTCGAAGGCCGGGCGGCTCCGATCTTCACTTGTCAGAGTTGCTGCCCACAGATCTGAACTGTTGTTTCAGACCCACGCGTCCCGTTGAAATCCGCTGCTGCGGTCACTCCCGATGTCGGATCGATGCAAAAGAGGTACTGATGGAAAGCTGACTTGAAATCCATCGATCTATGGCCGGAGAAAGAAATTTGAGTTTCCCGTTGATGGCCTTTGTCAAATTTTCAAGCTGCTGACTCACAGGATCTGAAAACTCATGGCAGATTTGAGTTTTCCTGAGAGTTGATGTTGACCGTGATGTAGACCTTCGATTCAGCTTTTGATCCCTTCATGAAAGTTGTAGAGGCCGAAGAGTGGAAAACGGGGATATATCTTATACAAGATTTGG
Organism: Amorphophallus konjac; assembly: GCA_022559845.1. Lineage (NCBI taxonomy): Eukaryota > Viridiplantae > Streptophyta > Magnoliopsida > Alismatales > Araceae > Amorphophallus > Amorphophallus konjac. The sequence continues at coordinate 355,536,012 of CM040121.1, forward strand.
TGGAGATTTGACTGGGGAAAAGTATTTTATAGTACCGGGTGGTCGGATCTGGACAGCAGAAATAGAACTGAATTTGGGGGAAAGACATAATTTCTAAAAATAGGTATAGGGCCTTTGAAATTCGACGAAAATTTTTGAAGGATGGGGATGGTGGACAGATCCTCCAATAAATTTTGGGATTCAGAAAAAAATCAATAAGGGGGTCGAAAGGGGGAAGAACTAAGCTTCTACTACACAGATCTGAAAAGGGACAGATCAGGAAGACAGAAAGACACGAAAATGGAAAAATATAAAAAGAAGGTGAAATGACGGGATAATTTTACTGGAGGTTGGGGATCAAGAGAGGAACCAACACTGAAAATCTCAACTCCAGATGATGTCAGAGTTGGGAGTTAAAAATCTCGGAGTGAACCTCTATCCAGCAGAACAGAACCTTGGACAGAACTTCGGAAGCGGCTTCGCGGCGGCTCGATGGCGGCACGAACGGCGGCGGTGGCACCAGAGATGAATCTAGAGATAGAGGGGTTGAGATAGAAGGGGTTTCCACCCTGAAATCTTGAAGGAAGAGGAAGGAACCAGAGGAGAGAGGGGGGGGGGCGCAAATATGCTCCAATGCACATTCAATTTTTTCTTCTCATTAATTCACACAAATAGAAATTACATGCCTTATATAATAAATGGAAAATGACCACTAATGCCCTCAGATCTAGGGTTGGGAGGGGTATACAAGGTATAGAACTAATTAGTTCTAATAGCATTTTTTTTTCAAAAATAAAAATGGGGGGGGGGGGCGCCCCCTTGACCAAGGGGAGAAGGTAGGTAAGGTAGGTGGCCTCCTTTGAAATTTTAAACCACTTGTCTCCCCATGTGTCAATTGACCTTCTAGATGCCACCTAGGACATTGACCAGCCCCACATGGACCCAAATGGTGTCACTTGGACCAATGAGGAAGGAGAGAGGGCCCCCTTGCTGGTCCTACTGACATTTTGCACAAAAACCCACTAAGACTTACAATTATGTACCCATATAACACAAGGGTATACATATAAATATAAAAAGATATAAATGCAAATAAAATATGAGCGGTCTTGCTTCGATGTCCCCATCACAAGATGTTCTTACCTTGCTTCTTGGTGAAAAGTGTTTGATCTACCTTACCTCGCGTGTACCCTTTTTCAATGAGGAGTGAGCTTAGTCTCTCATACCAAGCTCTTGGTGCTTTCTTCAAGCCATAAAGTGCCATGTCTAGCTTGTATACAAAATATGCACAATTAAAGTTCTCAAAGCCAGGGGGCTGCTCCACATAGACTTCTTCTTTGATCAAACCATTTAAGAAAGTACTTTTTACATCTATTTGATACAACTTTATTCTAAGGGAGCATGCAAAGGCAAGTAAAATTCTGATGGCCTCAAGTCTAGCTACTAGGGCATAAGATTCCTCAAAGTCTATCCCAAACTCTTGATTATACCCTTGAGCCACCAATCTAGACATGTTTCTTATTATCTTGCCATCCTCACTGAGTTTGTTCCTAAAAACCCATTTAGTGCCTATGACAGATTGTGATGATGGTCTAGGAACAAGATGCCAAACTTTATTTCTTTCAAACTGGTTTAATTCATCTTGTATGGAGTTTATCCAATTTTCATAATTTAAGGCTTCTTCAACATTTTTAGGTTCCATTTGAGAGACAAGAGCAAGATGATCTAATTCTTCCACAATTCTAAAATGTGACCTAGTTCTAGGTGGATCATTCAAGCTTCCAATGACATTTTCTAAAGGATGATCCTTAATAATTCTAATGTCTGTAGAATCATTACCTTCTTCTGGAGCTTGATCCCTTGCATTGCTTGATTCAGCTAGGTCACCATCTTCTCTTGGTTCTTCTTGTGGAGGATTATTCTTTTCCTTCATGCTCAGGAATTCTCCGTCTTCATCATTTTTCCTGCAATAGTTATCATTTTTAGAATCATCATGATATTCATCAAAGGAAACATGGGCTGATTCTTCCACAGTATGACTCTTAATGTTGTAAATTTTATAAGCCATAGATCTATTAGAATATCCAAGGAATATACCTTCATCGCTCTTGAGCTCGAATTTAACTAATTCTCTTTTGTCATTATTATGGATGAAGCATTTAGACCCAAACACTTTCATATGTGAGAGAGAGGGCGTGTTACCTTTCAACAACTCATAAGGAGTCCTTTTGGTGTGTGGCCTTACCATAGATCGGTTGATAATGTAACAAGCTGTGTTTACCGCCTCAGCCCAAAATTTCCTTGGGAGTTGCCGTTCAGCAAGCATTGCTCTTGCCATCTCTATGAGTGTTCGATTCCTTCTTTCAATTACACCATTTTGCTCAGGGGTTCTTGGTGAAGAAAATGGATGTGAAATGCCTTCAGCCCTACAAAGATTATAGAATTTAGTATTTTTGAATTCACCACCATGATCAGATTGAAGGTTGGAGATTTTAAACTCACCATCTCACTTTATCTTCATATAGAGTGCCTGAAACTCATCAAAAGCATCATTTTTATGTGTGAGAAAGAAAACCCATGTGAACCTATAGAAATCATCCACTAAGACATATCCATATTTTCTACCACTTAAACTAACAGTTCTGGTTGGACCAAACAAGTCCATATGACTCAGCTCGAGTGGTTTGGATGCCATATTTACAGATCTAGCCTTGAAGGATTTTCTTGTTTGTTTACCTAGGGCACATGCATCACACAATTTGTTTTCATGTTTAAAAGATAGTTCAGGCAAATATTTCACCATTGAATGCTTTAACTGTTTATGTAAGACATTGTAGCTAGCATGTCCTAGTCTACGATGTCATAACCATGCAAGCTCAGATTTTGGTGCAGCAAGATAGAGGTTTATATGTGCAGGATCATCTAAGTCAATCATGTAAATATTGTTGACTCTTTTACCAGAAAATTTTACCTTGTCAGACTTTGGTTCAAGGATTCTACATTCATGAGAGTCAAACAACACTTTGTGACCTTTATCACACAATTGACTTATACTGAGTAAATTATATTTCAAACCTTCAACTAGCAGCACGTTTCCAATGGAGTTGGAGAGGTTCTTACCTACATTACATGTTCTAGTGATTCTTCCTTTGTTGTTCCCTCCAAATGTGACGTGTCCTCCTTCCTTTTCCATCAAGAGATAAAATTGTATTTTGTCTCTAGTCATGTGTCTTGAACAGTCGCTATCAAGGTAGCACCGATTATGCATGGCTGCAAGACACTCCTGCACAAGGAATTAAGAAATGGGATTTGTAACCCAACGAACTTTGGGTCCCATCATGCTCTTCAGATTTTCAAAACGTGATACCATATCTTTTGGAATCCAAACCTTCTTTGAATTCATGTTTTCTTTGCTTAGTGCAGGGATTTAGTTTTTCTTTGCAGCTTTGACATTCACTTTCTGTTTAGAAGCTCTTTGTTGTTGTTGAATTTGGTGGACATTTAAGGAAATTTACTTCTTAATCCATTGAGGCCACTGGTTGGTTTTGGGTTGAAAATGATTATTTTGCCACCTAGGGGATTGAGGCTTATAGGATTGGTGCACAAAGGAATTACAATTGCCCCAAAAATAAGGTGGTGTCGACCTACATGAATGGGAGTGTCGACATGTTCTAGGTGCAACCCAGTTATAGTTGCTTCTGGATGGCAGAGCGGGTGATGGCCAAGGAAGTGTCGATCTATGATGTGGGGAAGGTCGACTCTTCTGAGATTTTTGAGCAATCTTTTTGGGAATTTCAGTGGCTTCCTCTTCAACCTTTTCTTTTCCTTTATCACTTTATTTTTGTTGATTTTGATTGGGTGTTGTGTTTGAGGTAGAAGCATCAGAAGAGGAAGCAAATGTGACAGTTTTTAACCCAATTGACCTTTTGTTTGTGGGATTAAAATCTAACCCTTCCTTGCTGAAATTCATTCTAGTACCTAGCAATGAATCTAGGTTTTCTCTTACATCTACAAATTTTTCTAAAGATTGTTGTTTATCCTTCAACTCTTTTTGTAGGTTTTCAATGTTTTGAAGGAGTTGAATGTTGACTTGTTTGACAACATCACACTTCTCATTACTCAATTTGATGTCCTTTTCATAGATTTGCATTTTTAGCTTCATGCTATCAATCTCATTTCTCAAGTCTTCATTTTCAGTTTCCAAGTCAGCCATTTCTTTTCTTCCCTCTTAAAAGTTCTCAATCATTTTCTTAAGGTCTTCAATTTCAGTTTCAAGTGAAGCAGTTTTATGATTCATATCATGATCATGCACAAACGAGTTAACTTTCTTTTTCAATGTTTATTCTCCTTTTTGTACATGTCATATTTTTTCATGAGCTGTATATAAGCTTCCTCCCAATCATCAATTGTGAAATTTTCAAACGGAGAGTGTACCTCAATTTCTACGTCACCTCTGGCCATCAGGCAAAGATCTTCTTTTTCCTTGTCTGAGGAGCTGGTTCCATCATCACTTTCATCTTTGTCGCTTCATGTGGACGCCATGGCCTTGTTCTTCCTCTTGCCCTTCCATTTGTCAGCTTTTCTGAATTTTTCAAGACATTCAGTCTTGAAGTGCCCTGGTTTGTTGCAAGAATAACAAATGATCTTATCAACTTTCTTAAAGTTTTCAGAATTAGATTTGAAACCTTTTCTTACCTGTGACCTTCCTCTCATGAAGCTCTTACCTTCCTTTCTCAGAAATTTTCTGAACTTACGTGTGAGTATGGCTACGTCATCCTCATCTCGCTCACTTGCAGAAGCCTCACCTTCATCAGAAGTGCTTTGACCGTTGGGTCCTGCTTTTAGAGCTAGGGACCTTTTCTTAGGTACCTCAACCTATTTATTCTTTAGATTGATCTCATAGGTCATCAATGACCCGATGAGTTCATCTACCTTAGTAGTTGCGAGATCTCTGGATTCTTCAACCACAGTAGCCTTCGTGTGCCATGCTGGGGTCAGTGATCTGAGAATCTTCCTTACAATTTCCTGCTCTGAATATTTCTTTGCAAGATCAGTTAGACTATTAGTAAGCATAGTTAATCGAGCATACATGTCTTGAATTGACTCATCAGACCTCATCCTGAATATTTCATATTCAGAAACTAAAATGTTGGCTTTTGTTTCTCGTACCTGAGAGGTTCCTTCATAAATCACTTCTAACCTGTCCCACATTTCTTTTGCAGTTGCGTAAGTAGCTACTCTTGAGAATTCTATTGGATGGAGTGAGCATTGCATGAAGCGTCTAGCACTCCAGTTGACAGTAGATTTTCTTATTTGTTCTTTGGTCCACAATTCCTCATCATCCGTAAGCTCATACGGACCTTTGCTGATCACTCACCAGAGTTCGTAATCTTGGACGCGAATGAACACCTGCATACGTTGTTTCCAATAAGGATAATTAGATCTAGTAAAATAAGGAGGCCTATTCACAGAATGTCCTTCAGGTAATAAACCCTTGGACGACAATCCACCATTTTTCTCAAGATCGTTGGACCCCATAATGAGAGATTAGGCTCTGATACCACTTGTTGAGTAGTGGATGGCGGATCTAGAGGGGAGGGATGAATAGATCTACTCCTCTTTTCGTAGAACACCCCTCTTTAAAGTTATATAAAGAGAATAGCAGCGAAAATAACTAACTTAACGAAGGACATAATGATTTGCTTAGCCAGATGAACAAGTATAATAAAGATTAAACCTAAGCATGCATCTAACACAAATCAATCGCACAAATAAATCACAACACACGAGATTTTAAGGTGGTTCGGATTGAATCCCTAGTCCTACATCCACCCCTCACCAAACCCGGTGAGGCTCCACTAGTGCAGCGCACCAAACCGCAGATCGGAGAACTTCCGATTGCCTTCCTACTAACCACCGGTAGAGACGGCAACACCGCAGATTGGATCACCTTCCAACTACCTTCCTACTAATCGCGGTAGGGACGATTCTCAGTTTCAATTGTTTGAACAAAATGAAAAGATAACAAGATGAAAATGCTCAAACGAGATATGGAGATATGCTAGAATCGAAAAGATATTGTCTAAAATGCGATGTAGATCAGCAGCAGAGGCTTCTTCTTCTTTGTAAAGCGTCCTCTTGGTTCAGCAACAATGGTTTCGTCTTCCTTACGAAGTGATCTTCCTTTGATCCTCTTGAGTTGATGAAGAGGATTATGGATGCAGATTTGATCTCTCTTGAAACCCTTGTGAAATGAGCTTCCTTGGATCCCCTTGATAGCCTTACTTGCTTCTATTCTTCCTTGGAGGTTGCTCGCTTGAGATATTTGCTTGAATCACCTTGGAATGGATGAATAACTCTGCACGAAGTACTGTTCACGGCTACAGTACCTTCTTCTTCCTTGGACCTCCTCTAGCCTCCTTTGATCTCCCTTGATCCCTCTTGATGCATTAGGATTTATAACCCTCTTGTGTTGGTTTTATATCTTTTGAATGGTCCATAGACACACTCCAGACCAGATCCACAAATCATGGGAGATTGGGTGACTTTAGGATTAAACAAATCCAAGAAGAGGGGCTGCCCACGAGGTGGAAAATAAAGTCAAAAATAGCTGCATCTGGGCTACCGGTCGACCGGAGGTTGGTGGTCGGTCGACCGGAACTTGTACAAAATTGAAGAATTCGTTGCTGGCAAAATTAGTCGACCGGTAGGATGGGGGCGGTCGACCGGACCTTGGGTCGGTCGACCGGTCCTTCTGGGCGGTCGACCCCTACTGAAACTTTCTGTGGCATTTTCGTTTCTGGCAAATCCGGTCGACCGGTATAGACCATTGGTCGACCGAAAACTTGATTTTTCACAGATTTTGCTTCAATCAACCCCTTAAACATGTTTGCAGTCAATTCAAGTTTGTGGCATCAAACTCTTTAGACCTTGAAGATGTCTACTGAGTATTTGACCTTTCCTTAATGAATGGTCAGACTTTGGACGTTGAAACCAATTGTGTTCTTCATTGTGCATCGACCTTGGCTATGTGAAGTGTCGACTCTTGCTTCGAAGGGATTTTAATCCTTGCTTGGGCGCGATCAGTGGTCTTTCACTTTTGCCATCTCCACTCTTTTCCTTGGCTTATCTGTCATGAAAAAGCATCAAGTGTATCAGTCATATGAGAGTGGGAAACATCAATGACTTATAGTGTTTAGCCATTATCAAAACTATGATTTATCTAATGACCACAGGGACACAACAGAACATAACCCCAAGAAGGGTCGAAGGTGGCAAGGAAAATAGCCGTGAAAGACTGAAATTAAAACAAAAACTATAATTCCCACATTGCAATCACAGAAATAGAATTTCATGAAAATTGGGTTGAACGTAGTCGGGGTACACACTGCAATTAGCTGAACGCAGTCAGGGGTATGGCTGCGTTCAAGATAGAGACGATAGAGCGTTGACAGTGACGATCGGCCAGCCTAAGATGAGACGAAAATCGGTCAGAATGCGGTCGTGTGATATGCCACGATAATCATTAACGCGGTTATGCCAATGGCCACGTTCAAACAGAGTTCGTGGTCTGGGTGCCAGCCACCTTCTCTCATAAAACCTGAATGCGGTGCCTTTAGAGGCCGCGTTCAGAACAATCATGGCAGAAACTAGGACAAAACCATGTTCTGCCCTTGAAAAGGCCGGTGGAACCTCGTACTATGCAATAGGATGAAAATTCGAAAGTTTTTTTGGGTTTTTATGATACAACCTGCTCAGCGTCCTAGTGGGAATCTCATGCTCGTGGAGACTTACAGATGCCTCGATGTAGTAGTTCCAGTCTAACGAAATAAATTTCTGACGGAGGGTTCTAGCTACACAAAGAATTGAGTTGGGGTAAAAATCGGAAACCAGTAGTGGCGGTAGATCTACGCCACCAGAGTGACCCGACCTTTACACAGAAACAATCATATATTCCATTCGCTAAAAGCGCTGATCATATATATATGAATATCATGGTGAGAATAAAATAGTAGATCCTGCAATAATGTTTTTAATAGGTGCATAGTTAACTTCTACTCTTTTTTTTAACTAAAGCAGTACCTGAGAGTGGTGGTAGGAGAGCGCTCACCCCCTCAGAGAGGGAATGAGTTGTTCGCTCCACCACCAACCACTAATAGGTAATTTTGTTAATATGATAAAGGGAAGTTACAGAAGGGAAAGGAAAAGAGAATACAACAGATCAGGGCCTGATAGTAGGGCACCCTATCTTGTCAAGACGATAGGGGCCCTTTACGGAAGGGGGGAGATCAGCCCAAGCATCATACAAAATAGGAGACACTGACAAAAAGCACCCAAGACCAGAAAGAGAATCCGCGACCTAGTTGGCCTCCCTGAAGATGTGAGTGAAGGTGACCTAGAGCGCCTGAGAGAGGGCAGCAATGTCATGGAGAATATAAGTCAAATGCCAGGGCCGTGAGCAGCCACCCTTCATGATCTGAATGAGCACAAGAGAGTCCGACTCAACGGAGACAATTGAGAGACCTTTGGACCGGCAAAAGAAAAGCCCATCACGGAGGGCCAAGGCCTCGGCTTCAAGACTGGAAGATACCCCATAGTAGGCAGCAACAAAAGCAAATAAGAGATCACCACCATTGCTGTGAACAATACCCCCGCCACCAGCAACACCACAGCTAGACTTGAATGCACCATCTACATTGAGTTTCAGCCGTCCTGGAGGAGGGGCAAGCCACTGAATCACTTTAGGTGGAGGACGGTAGGCAGGGGGAAGAACCATGCCCCAAGAGGCCAGCATGTGACGCAGCGAGGGAGAGATGTCTCTCCCTTTGAACTTGATAGATCAGACAATCGGGCAAACAACAAGCATGACCCGGCAAAGGATGCGCCGAGGATGATGTGTCCCCTATGGTTCTGGAGTTTTGATGATGACAGATATTATGCCTCATTATGTTTACATCCTTGATGATATAATCCTGTTGCGTTATGATAAACTGTCAGAACAGGTTTAAGGATGACTCACAGGTCATAAAGTTAACCCAAGTCAAAGTCAAATCATGACAGGTAAGGTTAATGCTCAGATCAGGTAATGCTCTATTAGTTCTCCTGCATACATTTAGTTCATATCTGCTATATGCATTCACTTCATCGGTCCATGTTCATTGTGCCTGAAAGTCTGTACATTCTCCAGTGTTTCATTGCATCAGTCATACAGTCTGCACTCTTCATTCATGCCATAGTCTATACATTGCCTTGCCTCTCCATGCATATGCAAGTCTATACATCAGTCAGCATAGTCTAGACAGAAGTGGGTCGACCCCCCAGATTCGTAAGTCTGTACATTTCCCTCATGCATACACAAGCATCCTGTTTGCATTTAAGTCTGTACAACACACACACACCCAAGTCTACACATCATTGTTGTATGCATGCTTAGTCCATACACTTGTTGACAGCAAGTATATACATTGTCACCTGCATGCATTACTTCAAGTCTATACAGCCTGCCTTCATGGTATTGCAAGTCTATACATTGTGCGTGGTTCAAAACAAGTCTGCACAGTGTCTGTCGCATGTCACTCATTCAGAGTCTATAAATCAGTTAGCATTGCCTGTTGCATTGTTCATCAAGTCTAGTTATTGTGCATTCCTTCATATCAAGTCTAGACATTGCATGCCACAAGTCTGCACATCCTGTTTGCACTAAGTCTGTACATTGTCTGTGCTTTCACGTGTCTGGTTGCATGAGTCATTGAAGTCTGTACATCGATTGGCGCTCACCAAGTCTGTACATCGCCCAGTCGTGTGAACATTGCACTGCAAGTCTATACATCGGCCTGGGGCTTGCCAAGTCTGTACATCACTTTTGACGAAGGCATTGGAAGTCTATACATTGATTCACTATTCATGCATTCATCGAACAGGTCTATACATTCATGGCATATGTGTAACGTTTGTTCTGCAAGTCTATACATTGATTCACTGTTCATGCCTTCACTCAAAATCTGTACAGCCATTCCTTGAGATCAAGTCCATACATTGCACTGTAGCTTGCTTAGGTGAAGTCTGTACATCCACCGCTGAACCTTCCAAGTCTATACACTGTCCTGTTGCTTTCAAGCCATTCATCAAGTCTATACATTCCCAGTCTTTACCTACGTTCAGAACCCCAAGTCTATACATTGGTAAAGTCTGTTGCTTTGAAGCTGCACCAAGTCTAGACATTGTCCTGTAGCTAGCACGAAGCCAAGTCTATACATTGTCTTGTTCACATGCTTCAAAGTCTATACATCGTGGGCTTCGAGTCTTCAAAGTCTATACATTGCCTTTGGGCATCAAAGTCTATACATTGGCTGCTGAACTGTACAAGTCTATACATTGCCTTTGGGCATCAAAGTCTATACATCGCTTGCATCGTTAAGTCTATACTTTATCGCTTGCATCATGAAGTCTATACATTGACTGCCTGCCCTGCACACACCAAGTCCATACAATGCATCAAGTCTATACAACAAAGTCTGTACAGTGTCTCATATTGGCAAAGTTTGTACATCGTTTGGCCTGTGCATGCTTCGTCTTCTAAAGTCTATACATCCGTCACACTCCAGCCTTTGCATCAAAGTCTATACAGCATGTGTATGCATCAGTTCATAAGTCTACACATTGTAGCATGCTCGAACAAACAGAGACTGTACACACTTCAGCACTTAAAGTCTGAACATCTTTCAAGTTAAATTCTATACACTGAGGTCGCATGAAGGCACTCAAGTCTACACATTCTCACATTGTACACACTTGCTTATATGCTGCATCTAAAGTCTGTACACTGAGGTCGCATGAAGGCACTCAAGTCTACACATTCTCACACTGTACATACTTGCCTATATGCAGCATTCATGTCTATACACGCTTTGTTAAAAGCCTTAACCAAGTCTATACATCCATCTGATACTCTCTTATGACTGTGTCACAGGTATACACTTCGAGAAGAAAGATGGCTGGGCACGTGATCCGAGGTTGGCACCTGGCACGTGATTCGAGGATAAGAGGGCACAAGCCCTACACATGCCCTAGCTGCGGCTGGTATAAATATAGAGCTTCTTCCACATGAAGAAGACTGAGCAAGATCAAGCAAGAGTGATCGAAGGAGAGGCAGAGAGCAGAAAAAGGCAGAAGAAGAAAAAGGAGAGAGCAGCAGCAGAGAGGCTAAAAGCAGAAGAGGAAAAAGAAAAAGAGATTGAGATCGAGAGTGAAGAAGAAGAAGAATAGTGTGAGCCTGATACTGAGAAGAAGAAGAGAGAGAGAGAGAGAGTTCGTTGAGAAGAAGAAAGAAGCCTTCATTGAAGATTCGTCTGTTTGGCTTTGGATCAAATCCAAACCAATTTTGCTCCTGCGAGAGCTACTTTGTGTGTCTCATTTCCAACTTTACGTTGCTGTGTTTTTCCTTGTGTTTGTTTTTATTTTGTTCCTTCCATCTATTCACCTTGTTCTTCCGATTCCCTTGTTTGGGATCGGGGTTCCTCCTGTGGTCTCAGGAGAAGGAAGACTTGTTCTCCGGTTTGCTAGTGACTGGGTAGTCTCTAGTGGTTCCCTCTGGTATGGAGGAAGAGAGGTCCGTGACATCTGGTTTGCAAGTGGCTGGGAGTCACTTGTGGGTTTCCCTCTGGGTTGGAGGAAGGGAGATTCGTCTCCGGTTCTGGTCTTGTGGGTTGCAAGTCCAGGTGTTCCCTCCTGGTCTGGAGGAAGAGAGACTTCGGTCTCTGGTTTGCTAGTGACTGGGTGTCACTAGTGGTTCCCTCTGGTTGGGAGGAAGAGGGGAGGTTATTTCCCTGGTCAAGCTATTTGACAGCACTTGTTGCAGACTGAGTCTACGGTTCTAGCTTGTGCTAGTGGAAGCCTCACTCCGGTTTGGAGTGAGGGGTGGACGTAGGTCTATGGACCGAACCACCTAAAAAATCTACCGTGCAGTGGTTGTTTGATTTGTGTGTTTGCTCCTTGCCTTCTACCTCTTTCACAGGTTGTATGAACACTCTTGTTTCTATCTGCAGTGACCTTGAGCATTACATATTTTGCTAAGTGTGTTTGGTTTCCACTGTTTTGACTTCGACATTAGTCTTCATCAGGTTCCACTAGTATAGTTAGCAGTTCATCTGGTCGATCAAATGTTTAATTGAGCACTATAGTTCTTATTCCGCAATTGTATCTAGCAACAGGCTTATTGTTTTTAATTTGGGCAATATTTTTGGAAGGGGATACATTCACCCCCCCCCCTCTGTATCCATCGCACCGTCTCAACAATTGGTATCAGAGCAGGTTGTCTGCATAGTAGGTCCAACGACCTGCAGATCCGTTCCTGCTGTCTTGGTGCTATCTAGCTTTTAGTGCATCATTATTCCTGTTGCATTTATCTGATCAGTTTTCATGGGTGATCCATCGGTTTTCAACGGCTCTAATTTTAATGTGTGGTTTGTCAGTCTGCGCAATTATGTTGATGCAGTTAATCCTGATCTGTGGAAGTTAATTTCACAAGGTCCTCACACATTACCAAAGAAAGTGTCCAAATGGACCAACAGCCACAGATAAAAGGATGGAGAAAATTAGAAAGCCTTCAATATGATGAAAGCAGCCACTGACAGAGCCTTACACTCTTGTCTTTATGATTGCAGGTCAGCTAAAGACATCCTGGAGAAGCTGAAGCTAGCTCACAGGATAAATGAAGACAGCTGCATGAGGGCTAACAGAAGTAATCAAAGTGGCAGCAATCAAGGCAGCAGCCAAAATGAAGAAGAGGATGATGATGAGGAGGTAAATCGTTTCGAGAATTTTTCTTTAGATGATTGGGAGAATGCATATGCTGAGTTGCTTGAATCTCATGAATAATTAAGAAAATAATACAAGAACTTGAAAAAGAAAAGTGATCGGGGTAATTTAAGTTCACCATGTGAAACTTGTTCAAACATGGAGCAATCTCATGATGCCTGTTTGTCTGATATCCATATGCATAAAAATCAGAATAAAAAATTGATGAAAGAATTTGAATGTGTTAGCTCTGAATTGGCTGTTCTGAAATCTGAAAATGAATGTCTTAGGAAACAATGTGAAAAACTCCAGGCTCAAACAATATGTTCTGGTAAATCTGCTTGCAATGAATGTGCATTCTTGAAGGAATTGATTGAAGACTTAGATTCTGATGATAATATACAGAAGAACTTAATTACTTCCTTGAAGGAAGAAAATGATTCATTGCTGACTCAAAAGAAGAAAACTGATAAATTACAAGATAAGCTGATTGAAGAAAACATTTATCTGAAGGAACAAAACAAAAAGCTAATGGTTCTTAACACAGTTTTCTCTGAAAAATGGCTGACGGTTAAAAAAGGGAAATCTATCTTGAAAGAAAATGAAGTGAATATTGAATTCAAATTGACATATGAAAATGAGACTCTGAAGAGTCTGAATGATGAATTGCAAAATCAAGTCATTTCGTGTGAAGACTACATTGTGTCTTTGGAGAGAGATATTGAAGATCTAAGAAACTCCCTGTCAAAATTTGTTAAGGGAAGAGACAATTTGAATAAGCTCCTTGGAGCGAATGTGAATGTTCAGAAGGAAGGACTGGGTTACAATCCAGTCATGAAGAAGGCTAAGAAGGTTGATGGAGATAAATTGAAAACTATTTTTGTTAAATGTTCAGAACAAGAAAAGCCTTCTACCTCATCTTCACCTCAGTACAAAAATTAGAAAGAGACTGAAAAATAGAAAATAAATAAAAAGGATTCTTTAGTGCATGTTGATCACAGTCCTCACACACACTCACATGCATCTAGAAAGAAAATGATTTGTCACTACTGTCACAAACTTGGACATCTGATGCATGAGTGTAATTTGATGGAAAAGGATGATCTAGTTGCTATACAAAACAATCAGGGTAGAAAGCATGTCTTTAAGGAAAAGAAAATTCATTGTTATAATTGTGGAAAAATAGGACATGTTGCTTCACAATGCTGGTTAGGTTCTCATAGAAAAACCTTCTCTATCTGCTCTCATTGTGGAAAACATGGCCATACAGTCAAGGACTGTTGGCATAACCAGGATAGGAATGTGAATTTCAAATATGCTAAATTCCCTACAAATAGAAATGATTTTGGTAGGAATAAATCTGTTTTTAAAGAAAAGATTCTTGCATGCTTTGAATGTGGAAAACTTGGCCACCGAGCTTCGGAATGCTGGTGGGCAGGTAATGGTAAACCAAAATTTCATGCAACTAACAGAAATTTCCATGCCAATGCACATAAAATTCATGTTCATAATGATGTGCATAAAAGGAACCTAAAATCTGTTTCTTCATGCTACTACTGTGGAATATTTGGGCACTCCATGAATCATTTTGCTTTAATGATGAATGATGATAAACATGCCCAAAGGTTGAGGAAAGCACCAATCAGAGGTGTTACTAACAATGTAGGACCCAAGAAGTCTTGGGTACCTAGAAACACAAAATGAGATCTGTGCTTTGCAGGTATGCCTTGGGGATGAGGAATAAAAGGGGGTCAAATAAACCAAGGCATCCAAAGTTTGGTAAAACCCCAACTCTGCTGTTTAAATGCTTGTACACCAGAATTTTTCTTTTAGCTGAACATCATGCTTAATATGTCAATTAAGATCTCATGCATACATGTCCATAACTGCATCTGCCATTTGCATTCTTTTCTGATCATGCACTTGCTAGGTGATCTGTGCATACATGAGATTAAAAGGTTGTCTGCATTTGATGCATACATATGCCAATTACAGTTGGTTGATATTTGTTAAATTGCATTCTGAAAAATCTGAAAAGCTGAATTGAATAAATCTGTTGCTTGGACGATCTCTCATGCTTAAAAATGTTCACCTGTACATTTGACATGTACATGCATTCATAATTGCATATAAGTGGCATATTGTTAGCTTAAGATGCATATAGAACTGCATCTGCATTGGATTGTCATGCATGACTGTTGGTATATGAATAGTGAGTTACTAAAGGGCAGATGAATTCTGTCTGGAAGTGCTTGCTATGTGTGAGGTGGTCTTTAGACCAAGTCCTCCGCCTGGTATGTTGAGCCTTTACATGTTTTGAGGATGACAACACTATGAACCTTAGTGGAGAACAAAAAATATTTCTCTGTGAAAAATAATCTTTCGAGTCACTTCAGTTATTTTCAGGGGTTGTCTTCGTGTTGTTAATTGTTCCATCGCGTGCTGAACACTGCAGCACCTCGTGCTGCTTTCTGTGAACCTCGTGTCGTTTCTTCAGTCTTTAGTTGCTCATCTCGAGTCATCCTTTTATTTTTGCTCTTGTGTTTTCGTGTCATTTACTGTAGTTACTCGAGTCGTTTTCCTGCTTTCACTGTTTTATCACGTGTCATTGTAGCCGTTCCTGTCTTCTGTCCTCGTGTTATTTTTCCTAGACCCCGTGTCCTTTTTTGCTTTGTGACCACACTTCGTGTCAGTTTCTGTTTTCGTCTTCGAGTTGTTTTCAGCCCGTGTCGTCCTCTTTTTCGAGTCGTTTTCCTGTGTCTTCAAGTTATGTTAGTGTAAAGTGTCGTTTCACTTTGTGCAGTTCCCTTTGCTGTTTGATATTTCGTGTTGATTCTCGTATTGATTCACCGATGACCTCGAGTCAACTTAGTCGTTTTGATTGGTCATTCTTCGTGTTGTTTCTGTGTTTGTGTCTTCATGTTATCTTGTGTTTGTGTCTTCGTGTTATCTTTTGTGCTTGTGTCTTCGTGTTATTTTTGCGTTTGAGTCTTCATGTTGTTTCTGTATTTGTATCTTCGTGTTGTTTTTTTTATCTTCGTGTTAATTTTGTGTTTGTGTCTTCGTGTTATCTTTTGTGCTTGTGTCTTCGTGTTATTTTTACGTTTGAGTCTTCATGTTGTTTCTGTATTTGTATCTACGTGTTGTTTTTATGTCTTCGTGTTAATTTTGTGTTTGAGTCTTCATGTTATTTCTGTGTTTGTGTCTTAGTGTTGTTTTTATGTCTTCGTGTTGCTTCTTTCTATCTTCGTCCAGGTTTCCTCTGATCGCGTGTTTTACTACCATTTTACTTCATGTTATTTCCTTCTCACCTCGTGCTGTTCTCATCTGACTTCGTGTCGTTCTCTTTGTAGTGTTAGCCGTGGTGCTGTAGTCATCTAACCTCGTGTCATTCTCTCTTTATTTCGTGTTGTAGTCATCTTGTGTATCTCGTGTCGTTCTCAGTATAGTGCATCTCGTATTGCTATCACATACCTCATGCAGTTTTAATTTTTGTGGCCCTGAGTTTTAATGGTTTTAATTTCTTTGCAGGAGAAGAAGAAAAACAAAAAGAAGAAGGTGGTCCGAGGAAGAATATTCCCCAGTGTCTGGGCTGCACGTGATCCAATACTAAAGGAATCTATGCTATAAGGGCACGTGGAAAGAAGGTTCTGGATCGGGTGTGGGAGGCACACGCATTCTGTACCTTATCCACCTGCTGCTGCTATATATTGAAGCCTTCGTCCACAGATGAAGGTTGATCTAAAGGGAAAAAGAAAAAGCACAAGTGCAGAGAGTTTCGATCCAGCAAAAGAAGAGAAGAAAATAGAGGGCAGAAACTGAAGAAGAGGAAGAAGAGAGAATAGCAGAGAGAGTGAGAGAGAGAGAGAGAGCTCAAAGCTGAGAGTTCAGAAAGAAGAAGAAGAAGAAGGATTCTGGTTTCAGGATCAAATCTGAACCAGTTTGCTCTATTGTGAGTTGTATTCCGTGTTTCATCGTTTCCAGTATTCAGTCTGCTGTATCTTTTTAGTTTCTTGTTTTTGATCTTTCTTTACTGTTCTAGTTTTGTCTCCGAGTCTCAGGTTGAGATCGGTGGTCCTCCTGTTTTGTTGGTTCAGGAGAAGGGAGACGCTGTCTCCAGTTGCAAGTGGCCGTGTGCTGCTTGTGGGTTCCCTCTGGGCTTCAGAGGAAGAGAGACCTTGGTCTCTGGTTCTAGTGACTGTAGATCACTAGTGTTCCCTCCGGTTGGAGGAAGAGGAACTTGTTTCCTAGTTTCTAGGGACTTGGCGTCCTTAGGGTTCCCTCTAGGTGTGGAGGAAGAGGGGAGGGTGTTCCCCTGGTGAAGCTGTGAATCAGCCGTTGTCGCAGACTGAGTCTGCTTGGGTAGCCGGTGCTAGTGGAAGCCTCACTTCGATTTAAAGTGAGGGGTGGACGTAGGCAGACTGGAGGTCTGACCGAACCACCTTAAAAATCCCTGGCGCAGTGTGTTTGGTTTCTATTCTGGCTTTGGATCTATTCGGTAGATGCTTGTCTAAGCCGATCCATCTCTATCTTCCTAGCTGATCGTTCTGCGCGGTTAGTGTTTGACCGTTAAGATCTCTTTCGGAAACTCCTAATTGAGAACTTATTTTTTTTTAATCCTCATTGTTTTTACTGGTAAAGGTCCATTCACCCCCCTCTGGACCTATCAATTGGTATCAGAGCGGTCTCTGGTTCAGAATCCAACGATTCTCAGAGGATCCTCTACGTGTTTCCTGTGTGCATTGTTTTGCTTGTGAGTTAGTGTTTGATATCTGTTCGTTTGAACTGATGGCAATGGCTAATCCACCGATTTTTAAGGGACCTGATTTTGACATATGGTTCAGTGTTTTTCGCATGTTTGTTAAACAAGCTGATAAGGACTTGTGGAAGTTGATTTCACAAGGTCCGTATGAACTGCCCAAGAAAAGGTCCAAGTGGACGGACTGTGAGAATCAGATGTTCCGAGAGAATCAAAAGGCCTTAAACCTAATGTTAACAGCGACTGATAAAGCCTTGCATTCTTGTTTCCATGATTGCAGATCCGCCAAGTATATTATGGACCAGCTGAAGCTAGCCCATAGGAGAAATGAAAGCACATGCATGATGGTTAGAAGAAGTGACCACAGTACCAGCCAAGAGGTGGAGGAGAATGAAGAAGAGGTAAACCTCTTCGAGAACTTTTCTATAGAAGATTGGGAAAATGCTTACAGCGATTTATCTGAGTCATATGAAAAATTGCAAAAATGATATAAAAAATTGAAAAGAAATAAGGGATTAGATAATTCAATGTCTGACTGTAAAAAATGTGCTGAATTGAAGAGTTCTCATGATGCCTGTGTGTCTAATCTACAAATGTTGAAAAAACAAAATGATGTGCTAATCAATGGAAATAAGAATCATGTGAGTGAGATTGATTCCCTGAGAAAATCCTCAGCTGAAAGCAAGGAAAGTTTAGAGAAGCTCAGGATTGAAAATAAAGTACTTGCTGAAAAATCTGAAGCCATTAAGTCTGTCAACTTTGAATTACAGAAAAACATTGAGAAACTGCAAAAAGACTTGAAAACTTTTAAGGATGGAAGAAAATCTGAAACTGACTCTGATGATCAGATTTTGATAAACGAATTAATTCAGAATGACAGACTAATAGAAGAAATTGAGAAACTAAAACAGTTGAACACCATCTTGTCAGAGAGATTGCTGACATTTGAAAAGGGTAAACATGTGGTGTCCAATAATTCAGAAGAAATTGATGAGTTGAGAAAGGAAGTTGAGAAATACATAATTGCCAACAAAGTCTTGAATGAGGCTGTCAATTGCAGTGAACAAGAGACTGCAAGTTATGAGTTACACATTGCCTCTTTAGAAGAAGAAATCCAAGACTTAAGGAAATCTTTGTCTAAATTTGTTGATGGGCAAGAAAATCTGAACAAACTGCTGGGAGTAAAAGTCAATTTTCAGAAGGAGGGGTTAGGTTATAACCCTGTAAATAAAAAGACCTTTGAAAATAAAATTCAGACATATTCTGTTTCTAGCTCTACTTTTAAGAAAAAGGGACTGGGCTATAGTCCAGTCATGAGTAAGGTCTATGGATCAAATTTGGAAACTATTTTTGTTAAATCATCTGAATAGGAAAAACCTTCTACTTCTTCTCCACCTCACTATAAGGCTAAGAAAACACAAGAACAGGATAAAAAATAGAAAATGAATAAAAAGGGCTCATCTGTGCATGTTGATCACAGTCCGCACACACACTCATCTAAAAGGAAAATGTCATGCCCCTACTGTCATAGACTTGGACATTTAATGCATGAGTGTAAATTGATGGAGAAAGATGATATGAGGGCCGGGATAATGAATGCTAAGAAACTTCATGATAAAAATTCTTCATTCCATAAAAAGAAAATTGAATGTCTGCATTGTGGCAAACTAGGACACAGCATCGCACAATGCTGGTTTGTAAATGGTAAGAAAATGTATTCTTCACATCATGCTAAATTTCCTGCAAACCATAATGATGTTGATAGGAATAAAATTGCTGCAAATAGAAAATACTCTGCATGTTTTAACTGTGGAAAGCCAGGTCACAGGGCTGCAACCTGTTGGCTGGCAGGATATCAAAGCAATGCTGGTTTTGGTAAACAGAATGTTAATTTTGTTAACAAAAATTTTCATACATATGTGCATAAAAATCATGTTAATAAGAATGTGCATAAATCCAATCTGAAACCTGCTGCATTTTGCTATTATTGTGGTACAATTGGTCATTCAATGAATAATTGCTATATGATGCAATCTGATGACCATGCTGCTAGGAGATTGGTTAGAAAACCTGCTAAGAATGTCACTGCTAACTCAGGACCCAAGACTTCTTGGGTGCCTATTCGTGCAAAATAGTTTGCTAACCTGCAGGTGTGCCTTGGAAGCTGAAGAATAAAGAGGAGTAATAAGCCAAGGCACTCGAAAAGAAAAAAAAACCCCAGGATCTTAATATTCAGGTCAGTTCCCAATACCTGCTTTAATTCTGTTTTATTATGATTTAAATTTGGTTCTGTGATGTAGTCTGTGTGCAACTAAGTATTCCATGATCACGAGTGTCCTCCTCTGACTACTTTGCTAAAATCTCTCTTGGATGGATACTTGGTATCACGCTGTAATTCATGCTCATAGTCAGGGGGAGGCATACAATTATTGTGTCAACTTATTGATTCGTGCTCATTGCATCACATTCCATTTATTTGAAAAACCATAAGTTTGCTTCAACGTATTGCATTTCAGCTAATAGCATGTATGTTATTCAATAAATAATTAATATTTCCAAGAGTTGTGTGTGAGATGTCCTAGCGTGGGCTGAAAAAGAGCTTGTCAAGTCATCTGGTATCTGAAGAACCTTTGTCTGCCGATGTGGTTAGTTGGTGTTGAGTTCAGACATCTCATGAGGTTGCAGCTTATTGCCCAAGAAGCATTCTCTGGTTACGAGATTGAATTTCCTCAGGAAGATTTCATTTGTGAGCTCCTTGGTCTTTACTTTCTAGAGTAATCTCTCACTTGCTGCTTTGCTGTAAGGAGTGCTTCTCATCTCATCTCATCTCTCTCCATTCTGTTTGTCACCTTCTTATCCTTTTCTTATCCCCTTTGGTTCAGGAATATTCTTGAAGAAAAATTCCTTCTTATAGCTTTGTTACTCTTATCAGATTTGATCAGAATACCTTATGTTAGGGTGCTAGGCCTGGATACAGAGGGGGGTGAATGTATTCTTCTATGAATAATGGCCAATTAAAAACTCAGATGCTAGACGTAATCACAGAATGAAACGAATTCAATTAAACTTATGAGCAAACACATAGAGCGCGCCTATCCAAGCATCTAGCGGAAGCAAGCACACAAAGCAAACCATTGCTCAATAGACTTTTTAGGTGGTTCGGTCCTCCAGACCTACATCCACCCCTCACTCCCAACCGGAGTGAGGCTTCACTAGCCAATGCTAGACAAGCAGACTCAGTCTGCAAACAGTTGCTGCCACACAGCTTGACCAGGGGAACAGCCTCCCCTCTTCCTCCCAACCGGAGGGACCCCTGGACTTGCAACCCGCAAGCCCAGAATCGGAGACAAGTCTCCCTTCCTTTGACCAGAGGGAACCCACAAGTAGCTCCCAGCTACTTGCAACTAGAGATCAGATCTCCCTTCTCCTGATCCACAGGAGGAACCCGACCTCACTACTGAGAATCGGAAGAACAAGGATAACCAAATAAGAAGGGGAAAAACAGAAACACGAAATGAAAATAACTTCAGCAAACAGAACGCTGAAAAATGAAATGCACAATGTGGCTCTCAACAGAGCTGACTGGCCTGGATCTGATCCACGGTCCAGTAGACAGATCTTCAGGTAAGCTTCTCTTCCTCTTCTCTTCTCTCTCACTTTCTTTTTCTCTTAACCCTCACGAGCTCTCTAACTCTCTCTTTCTCTTCTTTTCCTTCTGCTTTTCTTCTCTTTCTTTTCTTCTGGATCGAACTCTCTGCACTTCTCCTTTTTTTTTGCTTTTTCCTTTCGATCAACCTTCATCAGTGGACGAGGGCTTGAATATATAGCAGCAGCAGCAGGTGGATCAGGTGCAGAATGCGTGTGCCTCCCACACTTCATCCAGAACCTTCTTGCCACGTGCTTTTAGCATTGGTTCCTTTAGCATTGGATCACGTGTAGCCCAGACACCGGTGAATGTTCTTCCTCGGACCTGCAAGGAGATAAAAACCATTAACACTGAGGGCCACAAGAACTAAAACTGCATGAGGTATGTGATAGCAATACGAGATGCACTTTACTGAGAACGACATGAGATACACAAGATTATTTCAATACGAGACAAGGAGAGAATGACACGAGGTCAGATGAAAACATCACGAGGTAAAAAGAGAACGACACGAGATACATACTAATAAGACTAACATTACAAAGAAAATGACACGAAGTCAGAAGAGAACAGCACGAGGTGAGAAGGAAGTCTCACGGAGTGAAAAGGTAGACAAACACACGATTAGAAGGAACCTGGATGAAGATAGAAAGAAACAACACGAGGACATAAACACAAGAATAACACGAAGACACGAATACAAAAGCAACACGAAGACATGAATACAAAAACAACACGACATAACAAACAGCAAAGAGAACGGCACGAGGTGAAACGACACTTTACTAAAAAGACTTGAATACACACGGAAACAACTTGGACTGAAACCAACTCGAAGATGAAAACGACACGAAGACAACATGGACTGAAACAAGTATAGACTTGCCAAAGAACTGGATGATGTATAGACTTGGACAAGGCAAAGTCTGTACAGACTTGAGGGTTCACAACGTATATACTTTGGCAAGACAATGGCTGTACATAGTTGAAGTGAAGACCAATGTATATATTTCAAAGTTCAGCTGCCAATGAATAGACTTGGAAAGCTTGAAGGCCATGTACAGACTTGGGAGCTTAAACGAGTATGGACTTAGCTTCGAACATGCTACAGTGCATTGTATGGACTTTGAAGACTGATGCATGACGCTAAGCCAATGTGTAGACTTTGGCTTGAAACGAAGGTAAAGATGAGGCTGTATAGACTTGGCCAGAACAAGAGACTCGAAGACAAAGGGGTGACACAGATGGAACGACACGAAGTGGCACAGAAAGTAGCACGAGGTACTGCAGTGTACAGCACGCGCTGGAACAAAACACGACACGAAGACAACCAACAAACATAGTTGGAACAACACGATGTTTAAAAAGATAACACGAAGTGAAGTGAACACAACCAACACGAAGTATGAAAGGAACAGTACGGACATGCAGGGTATTATCTCATAGCAGTTTTTCTTGTTAATCATGGAAAGTTTGAATGCATAACATTACTCATGATATCTGATTAAAAATAACAATATTTAACATAATGATGCTCATCATCAAAACACTAGGGAAGTCACAAAAGTCTAACACCTTAAACCACCCAAAATCTATTGTAACAAGTTACACATGTTAATAAAGAACTTTAATGTATGGGGGTTATATCTTGTCCTTTAATCCTTCTAAGTTATCCTCTCTATTGTTGGTCAACATATTGTAAAACTTTCTGTTAAATGGAAAAAACCTTGCGGAGGATTTCGTTTTAACTGAAACTTATGTGAAGAGGGCTATGAAAAAAAAATTGTGTTAAGTAAGGGCTCTGTCTTTTGTCCAAGATCATGAGAGGTGTTACCAGGGAATACACCATACTTTGTGGCAGAGCAATGGCAATTGTGGAGAAATAGATATTCTAGATCAAAGAAGTCTAGAGTTTCTGTCATGATACAATTAGCTATCTCTGTTTCTTATAGAAAAGTTAAAATAAAAAAAAAAGGGAAAGAAAAGTCAACAAAAATTCATTAGTTTTCATTGGCATAAAGGTAGCCTGTCCTGAGTAACTAGGGATTCTAGTGTCTTATAAACATGTCTCCTTGTGTAAAAAGGGACAATTCTACCTAAGTGCTCAACAAATTGGTTGACTCTGTATGCCCTCTCTTGTCCTTTAAATAAAGTAATGAACCCTACTTGACTATCTATTTGTTATTTCTTTGCCTGACAAACATAAGGAGTATTTTAATCGTGACCTTCTGTAGGCTAAGTACCTTTAACAGCTAGTTTTGTGATCTTGTTGATTTAATGTCTTGAGGTAACTGACCAAGGTATTCGGAAGAATATAATAATTCCATATATTGAAGAGCGAACTTTAACGGGCAATGGCTGTGTTACATATTGAATAAGGGTAGTCTGGGTATTTCCTGAAAAGTTCGATAAGAGTGAAAAGTGACCCCCCAAAACCCTTCTTGTTCCTCAAGGTTACATCCAAAAACCCTCGTGTGCCCTTGCCGCTTCCTGTTCCTACTTGTGCCGATACGTCTCGCTGCTCCTTCAAACCCTTCTCTCCCGCTCATTTTTCTTCACGAAAATCTCATCTCCCCCACAGAGTTATCTTCCGTTCTTGGTTCTAGCTTCATCTCCAGCAGCAACCAGCAAGAAAGAGTTGATACTCTGGGAGTTACGGCAAATGGATCAGCTAGAATCCGTCGCTCCTGTTGAAAGGAAGAGGAAGGGAAAAGAAATAGTTGAGGAGCCTTCGTCCAAGCAGCAAAGATGTCTAGAACCAGAAATAGCTGTGGAAATTTCTTCTGCATAAGGTACTAGGCCTTCTCAGTCTATCGTGTTTTTAGAGAGTGGGAAAATTATTCCTCCAAGGATAATAGATTTCGGCGATGAATCCATGGTTTTGAAGTTTCCAGAACTTTTGGAGATTTTTGAGTTTCAGGATTGGAGGAAATTCCTAGAAAATCACCGTGTCTACTACCCTAGTCTGGTAATGGAATTTTATAAGAATTTGTCTTTGAGCCGAGATAGGTCTGCTCTGATCTCGTCTGTTAAGGGGATTGAGATAGCAGTAACGTGTGACTCTCTCCACAAAGCTCTCAGTATTCCAGAAAAAGGGGAGGTGGAAAGAGGGTTTAGATATAGTCTGCATGAAGCCTTTTCGGTCATTACTGGTAAACCCAGTAACATTCATGACAAGGGGCAATTGAAGCTGAAAGCTTACCAAACCTTATCATTTCCCCCTCTTCACAAGCTTTTTCAGAACATCATTGCCTCTATAGTCACCCCACAGACTGGAGCTAGAGGAAGAATCACAGACACTCAGAGATTTCTTTTGTTCTGTCTGATTCAGCATGTAAAGATCTGTCTGCCTGAAATTATTTTTTCTGTCATGAAGGGGTGTATTGGGTCCAAAAGACACCTGCCCTACGCCGCCCATCTGACAGACATCTTCAAGTATTCAAAGATTTCCTTGGATGGAGAGGCCATGTCTGAAGTTAGGGGTCGAAACATATTTAACATGAATTTTGTTTCAGTATTTTTGGGCTTGGAGGGTTCTTCTCTCATGGGGCAGGTTAAGGCCCAGAAAGTCAAAGAATCACAAGCTCAGAGAGAGCTTCTGGAACACCCTCAAGAATCTGCCCAAACAGTTTTAGAATTAGCTTCTGAGGCTGCTTTACAGGAGACACCATCTGAACAACCACTGTCTGCTACTTCTGCTGCACCTACTGAAGCATCTCTATCTTTTCAGAGGCTTGTTGAGATTGCATCTGAAGAAGTTAGGATGTCTGAAAACAGCATTCAAACTGAACTAGATACAAATATTGATGGTTTGTTTGATTCCTTTGGGAAGACATCAGAAGAAGTGAGGCTGCCCGTGGAACAGCCTGCTCAAGAGCAAGAAAGTGATGAGCAAGACCTTGCTGA
Organism: Amorphophallus konjac; assembly: GCA_022559845.1. Classification (NCBI taxonomy): domain Eukaryota; kingdom Viridiplantae; phylum Streptophyta; class Magnoliopsida; order Alismatales; family Araceae; genus Amorphophallus; species Amorphophallus konjac. The sequence goes on from CM040121.1 coordinate 355,561,097, forward strand.
GTTTGTTAATTTCATTCTTAGAGAGACTGTGGAGAAAAGCTTGGAAGAGGCTGACAACGTGGTTACAGCTGAAATTATAGAACATGCACCTGTTGAAAACTCTGCAGATGATGATCTCATGGAAGAAAGAGTGAATGAGTGTCAGGAGAAAGTTACTGACATAGAACAAGAAGCAGAATCATCAAGTGAAGAAGAAGCACCTGAAAATGTATTTCCTGAAAAAGAAATCCAAGCTGAAGATGAAGATCGGGTTCCAGCAGGAGACAGCCAAACGCCAGTACAAGAAGAAGCAGATGAGAGAACAGCACCTGGCTGTGAATCTTATGGTACACCCCTAGGTCAACCTCGACTTCTATCTGCTCGGGCGCCCAACATTGAAGAACTCCTCATAAATTTTGTTGTGCATCCCTTGGTTTTGATGATGACAATAGGATATGTTTGATTAATCAAGTTCTATATTGTTTCATAACAAATACAAGTGGTTTGATTGTTCCTTCAAAGTATTGGACTCATGACTATTTGATGATGACAAACAATGTTTCTGATCAACTCAATATAAATCTGATAGTTCAATTTATTTCTGATAAGTTAAGTAATTTCAGGTCAACTAAAATCCAAGTGGAATCAACAAATCAGAAGAAGTGTCAAAAGGCCGCTTGTCGACCAGGGAAGTGGTTATGGTCGACCAACGAACCCAGCCAGAAACATCTCAAGTCATCCGTCTTCTGCATGTGCCTTGGTTGTCGACCAAAGCCCCACTTCTGGTCGACCACAGAACAGCCAGAACATCAGACAGAACTGACGGCTATCTGTAATTCGCCCTTGTCGACCAGCGACAAGGCTGTGGTCGACCATGGGGGACGCGAGTGTCAGCCAGAATGGAACCGCCATCAGGACACTGCTTGTTGTCGACCAGGGACAGTGTCATGGTCGACCACGGGCGTTATAGCGTCCAGAACCGAACTGTAACCGAATTCAGTTTTGGTTCCTTAAAACCTGCAGATTGTTGTTGCAGGTTGTTGGGCAGTTCAAATGATGAGATTCCGCACGGGAATCAAGGAGAGAATCGTGCTTAGAAGTGGTCAAACTTATTGTAGTGATCGGATTTAACCTTCTCCCTGCTTTTTAGCAGATTGATGCGCGATCTGAATTTTGAGCGGGAAAAGCTTCAGACTTGGAAAAGAATCTGCATAAAAGTAGAAGGCCACGGATCGCGAAGAAAAGCACACAGAGGGAGCATAGAACCGAAGCTAAGAAACACACCTACATCACAGGATGAAGTAGCTCACCATCAATCAGATATCTGCAGAAGACTGAAGGCATTCTCATTTGCTGCAGAAGAAAGACTGGGCTTCAAGCTGTGCGACCTCTAGCAACAAAGCAGCTGAAGGCATCCGATTGGAAGCTCTACAGGGAGTCTAGTCTTTTTATTCATGTGATTAAGTCCCAGGCTGAATTCTTTACTTTGTTACAAAAGTCCATATTCAGTCCTGTTGCATCATCCCACCTTCACATCATTTCTATTCATCCTTACACCAAGTGTCAAGCTGTGAGGCAGCGGATTCAAGCTGTGTGTCAGCTGGTACAAGTTGTGTGTCAGCAGGAACAAGCTGTGTGACAGCAGTGTCTTGTGTTTTGATTGAGATCAGAGGTTCTCATTAGTGAAGCCTTGCTTGAGTTAAGCAAGGGGTGGATGTAAGTCTCGGGAAGAGACTGAACCACCTTAAAAATCCTATCTTGTGGTTTGCTTGTGTGTGTGTGTGTGCTTTTCTATGTGTTTGTTTTCTTCACTGATATCAACATCAATTCTGTAATTCGTTAATCACCTGCAACTCACTTAGCCAATAGATATTAAATCTGAAAAAGGGGGAAAGATCTATTCACCCCCCCTCTAGATCTATTCAGTCCGTACTCAACACGTGGTATCAGAGCCAAACTCTCCAAAAATGTGGTCTAACAACCAGGAGAGGCCTGCCGGACTGAACTCTAGAAGTTTAATGGCTGAGGGACACTCAGTAACTAGACCACCATATTTCGATGGAAATGATTTCTCATACTGGAAAAATCGTATGCAGGTGTTCTTGAGAACACAAGATCATGAGATGTGGAGAGTAGTAAGCCGAGGACCCTACGAGCTGCCCGATGATGAGGATACCTGGACCAGAGAACAAGTCAGAAAATCAACCATCAACTGGGGAGCCATGAATGTAATGCAATGCGCACTACACCCCACGGAGTTCTCACGAGTTTCACAATGTGCAACGGCCAAGGAAATGTGGGATCGACTAGTAGTAATCTATGAAGGTACTTCAGAGGTAAGGGAGTCAAAAGCAAATATGCTAGTTTCAGAATATGAAATGTTTAGAATGAAAACTGACGAAAATATTTCTGAAATGTATGCTAGACTAGTGCAATTAACGAATAGTTTAAAAAGTCTAGGGAAAACCTACAAGGAACAGGAATTAGTAAGGAAGATCCTAAGATCCCTCACTCCTATGTGGCATACCAAGGCCACAGTAATTGAGGACTCAAAGAACCTCACAACTATGACTGTGGATGAACTGGTAGGTTCCCTAATGGCATATGAGGTCAACCTAAAGAGAAAGGAAGATGAGGGCAAGAAAAAGAAGCAGCTCGCCCTGAAAACTAAAGTAGGCACCTCTGAATTATCTGACACTGATAACTCATCTAGCACAGGTGATGAAACTGGCGAACTAGCCATGTTAACAAGAAAGTTCAGAAGGTTCCTGCGGAAGGAAGGTAAGGGATTTAAAAATCCTAAGGGCACGGTAAGGAAATCATCCCGGTTTAAGTTTGACAAAAACAAAGCTTCATCTAACAAGCTTGTTTGCTACAACTGCAGGAAGCCAGGACACGTGAAGGCAGAATGTCCAGAGGCTCCTAAGAAATCAAGCTACAAGTGGAAAGGCAAGAAACCAAAGGCAATGATAAGCACATGGAGCGAGGAAGAGGAAAGCAGCGAAGAGGAAACAACCTCCGAAGAAGAAAAAGGAAACACATGTTTAATGGCCAAAGGAGACAGCAACGATCTTGAGGTAACCTCCCCTTTTCAAGATTTTTCTAGCTCAGATTGGGAAGAAGTCTACTCAGACTTACTTGATGCATATGAAAGAATTAGAAAGGAAAATAAGAGTTTGAAGAAAAAACTTAATCAGGTCAACAATGACAGCATCCCATTTGTCAACAGAACTGAACTAGAATTAGAAATCACCACCTTGAAAAATAAGCTGAAACAATACGAGACAGATGAAGAAACTGTCAAAGGGCTGTTAGAAGAAAATGAGTCACTGAAAAACACAATTGATGAGGTAAAATTAAAGACTCAAGAAAGTGAACAACAAACTAAGGAAACTCAAGAAAGAAACAACTCACTCAAGGAGGAAAACTGTAAACTTCTGAAAGAAATAGAAAGAATCCAGAGTGAACTGAAAAACAAACAGGAAACCTTGGAAAAAATGACTAAAGGTCAAGAGAACTTAAATGCTGTCTTGGGAATAAAAGTAAACTTTCAAAATGAAGGATTAGGATACAATCCTACGGCTAAAAAGGAATTCCAAACAAAAACCATAACTGGGACTGCTGACTCAAAAGGAAAAGGGCCCCTAATCAATCTATATCAAAACAAACAAGAGGATGTAGCTGAATTCTCCTCCAAAAGGAATAATGTCACCAAGGAAGAGAGAAACATTAAAGAGAAAACAGTCAATCAACATAAGTTCAAAAATAATAGACAAGAAACTCAAATTCACAGAAATAACCAAACAAACCAAGCACTAAATCAAGTTAAAAGACATAAATCTGAAAAACAAGGTGTCTGGAGACAGGCTGGTCGACAACCGACCCCTCCTCTGTCGACCAGAGGATCTGCCAGAACAGGCGCTGGCGTCTGGAGAAGCAGTGGTCGACCACAGGCATACCAGATGTCGACCAGAGGAACTGCCAGAACAAGCGCTAGCTTCTGGAAAAGCGATGGTCGACCACAGACACACCAGATGTCGACCATGACCAGACACGTAAACAGAAACCACAGATTTTCTAAGGTGAAACAAAATGAAAATTGGAAATCAAAAAGGTGGATTCAGATTAAAGAAACATTAGAACAAAAGCCACCCAATCTGAACAAGTTCAGAAACGAAAAATTAAAAAGCTCTAACAAAATCTGGGTTCCCAAAGGATTGTTACAGCAATTTCATAATTTTACAAGGTATCTTGGACCCGGGTATCATTGGGGTCCAAAAATTTCTGTGTAATTCATGATGCAGGAATGTCTGGCAGCCATGCACAATAAATGGTACTTAGATAGTGGTTGCTCAAGACACATGACGGGAGACAAGACCAAGTTCTTCCAACTAAGCTCAAAAGATGGAGGCTATGTGACCTTTGGAGGAAATAACAAAGGTAAGATCATTGGGACAGGTAAAATAGGTAAGAACTCCTCTAACTGTATTGAAAATGTACTGCTGGTAGATGGACTGGAATATAATTTGCTGAGCATCAGTCAGCTTTGCGACAAAGGCCATAAAGTAGTATTTGACTCCAAGATCTGCAAGATTATTGAACCAAATTCAGAAACAGTCAAGTTTATGGGCCAGAGAGTAAACAATGTCTACATAATAGACTTGGATGATCCAGCCCACTCCAACCTGTGCCTAACCGCCAAGAAAGAGGACCTGACCTGGATGTGGCACCGAAGGCTAGGGCATGTTAGCTATAGGGTGTTGCATAAACTTGTGAAGAATAAGATGGTTCTTGGTTTGCCTGAAATTTCGTTTGCTCAAAATGTCAAAGTATGTGAATCATGTACCCAAGGTAAGCAAACAAGAAAATCATTCAAAGGTAGAACTGAAAGTCAATCTTCTAGACCACTAGAACTTGTGCACATGGACCTTTTTGGCCCAACAAGAACTGCTAGTCTTAGTGGTAAGAGGTACGGTTATGTACTAGTTGATGATTTCTCTAGATTCACATGGGTAATATTTCTATCTCATAAAAGTGATGCTTTTTCTGAGTTTCAGGAATTCTACAAAAGAATGAAGCAGGATGGCAAGTTCAAAGTGTGTACAATCATATCTGACCATGGGGGAGAGTTTGAAAATTCTGACTTTGATCTATTCTGCAGAAACAAGGGCATAACCCACAGATTTTCCTCACCAAGGACTCCAGAACAAAATGGAGTTGTGGAGAGAAGGAACCGCACTCTTGTCGAGATGGCTAGAACCATGCTGGTTGAAGCTAAACTTCCAAGGAGATTTTGGGCAGAGGCAGTCAACACAGCATGCTACATTGTAAACCGAGCAATGGTAAGACCGGCTAGTGAAAATACACCATATGAAATGTTCAAAGGTAAGAAACCATCCCTAGCCCATTTTAGAATTTTCGGGTCAAAATGCTTTATCCATAACAATGATAAAAGGGCCTTGGACAAATTTGAACCGAAGAGTGATCCAGGAATATTCTTGGGCTATTCGGACCGATCAAGAGCCTATAGGGTCTTTAACACCAAAGATCAAGTTGTTGAAGAATCCCCTCATATTTCATTTGATGAAATCAATGATTTTGGCAAAAATGAACAGGGTTGCAAGGAAGAAGAAGATGGAGAATTTCTGAATGACAAAGAAGAACCGATGGAGAATGAAGAAGCACAGAATCAAGAAAGCAATCAAGGTAATTCCAATGATCAAACCGAAGGAGAGGTCAACTCAGGTAACAATCTTGAAAACTTAAGACTTCTTAGAGATCATCCCATAGAAAACATCATTGGTGGAATTCATGATCCTAGGAAGACTAGATCTCAATTAAAAGAAATCAATGAACTAGATCAACTTGCACTTGTGTCCCAAATAGAGCCCAAATCAGTAGAGGAAGCATTAAAAGATGACTCATGGATAAATGCTATGCATGAAGAACTAAATCAATTTGAAAGAAATCAGGTGTGGAGTCTTGTCCCTAGACCTTCATCTCACCCCGTTATTGGAACCAAATGGGTCTATAAAAACAAGCTAAGTGAAGAAGGGGTTGTAATGAGAAACAAGGCTCGGCTGGTGGCTAAAGGGTACAACCAGGAATTTGGGGTTGATTTTGAAGAATCATATGCTCCAGTTGCTAGATTAGAAGCCATCAGGATATTGTTAGCCTTTGTAGCATCTCATGGAATCAAACTACAACAAATGGATGTAAAAAGTGCATTTCTAAATGGAATAATAAAAGAAGAAGTCTATGTGGAACAACCCCCTGGTTTTGAAAATGATGAACTTGCTAATCATGTTTTCAAATTGCATAAAGCTTTGTATGGATTAAAGCAGGCTCCGCGGGCTTGGTATGAAAGGTTGAGCTCCTTCCTCACCAAGAAGGGATACATAAGAGGTAAAATTGATCAAACATTGTTTTCCAAGACCCAAGGTAAGCATATACTAATTGTACAAATCTATGTGGATGATATTGTGTTTGGATCTACCGAAGCTTCTTTATGTACTGAATTTGCAAACTTAATGACCAATGAGTTTGAAATGAGTTTAATGGGTGATTTACAGTTTTTTCTTGGATTGCAGATCGTACAATGTAGAGAAGGATACTTCATAAATCAATCCAAGTACATAAAGGAGATGCTGAAAAAGTTTGGCATGGAAAGCTGCAAACCAATTGAGTCACCCATGGGTACAAATGCAACATTGGAAGCTGATGTAAAAGGTAACATGGTAGATGCCAAGAAATACAGAGGTATGATCGGGTCCCTGCTATATTTAACTGCTTCAAGGCCAGATATTCAGTTTAGTGTATGCATGTGTGCTAGATATCAGTCTAGCCCTAGAGAATCACATTTAGGGGCTGTCAAGCGTATCCTTCGATACATTGCCGGCACCCAAGAATTGGGTTTATGGTATCCTACTTACTGCAAACTAGATTTGATTTCATATTCAGATGCTGATTATGCTGGTTGCAAAATTGATAGGAAGAGTACTAGTGGTTATTGTCAAATATTGGGTGGATGTTTAATATCATGGGCTTCTAAAAAACAGCATTCTGTGGCACTCTCCACTGCTGAGGCTGAGTATGTCGCAGTAGGGAGCTGTGGTACACAGGTTTTGTGGATAAAACATCAACTCCAAGACTACAATGTAGATCTTGGATGTGCACCTATTTTCTGTGACAACACTAGTGCTATTAATTTGTCTAAAAATCCCATTCAACACTCTAGGACAAAACACATTGAGATCCGTCATCACTTTCTAAGAGATGAGGTCTCCAAAGGAAATTTCATGCTTCATTTTGTAGAAACTGAAAAACAACTGGCAGACATTTTCACAAAACCCCTTAACAATGACAGATTTTCAACTCTAAGAAGGGAGTTAGGAATTTGTAGAATTTCTCCTGAAAATTCTTGAAATAATCATATTCATGTGTACACTGCATAGATTCTGTCATTTCTGTCTAAGTTATGTCAACTAGGTCTCTAGTACTAGTCAGGTTTTTGAGTTTGGAAGTCTAGTGTCGGGTGCTACTTCAGCAAGTTCTACAGAATACTGGTTCTCTACGGCTCATCTCTTGTGGTCGACCACAGACAAGGCGCTGGTCGACCAAGGCATCAGGACAGGAAATAGTTGGTTCTGTGACTTCGCAGTTGTCGACCACAGGCAAGGCGCTGGTCGACCAAGGCATCAGGACAGGAAATAGTTGGTTCTGTGACAGCACAGAGGTCGACCAAAGGCACCTCTATGGTCGACAGAGGATCTGAACAAGGGAAAATGGATCTAAAAAGGCTACTGGTTCTGCTAGGAAATCCTCTGATCTAAGTGAACTTTTGTGCTCAGTTTCTTCACTCATTCATCCTTATCCATACTTCCCATCCCTTGTGTCTCTATATCTCTTCATGGCCAACATTTTTTTTATCTTCAGCAAGGACTCATAAATTGAGGGGGAGAAAAAGTGTAAACTCATTCCTTGATAAAACATTGAAAAACCTAACCATATCCTTCAATAAAATCACCAAGGTAATCATTAAGAGTAGAGGTTGAGTGTAGTAATGAGAATTTGAACTGTACTACTGCAATAAATTCAAACCATAACTATGACTCTGTCACAAGATTTTGAGGACTTATGATTTTTAGTAATGAGACTGTTTCTCTACCTGTGTTTGTGCTGAACAGTAAAAATAAACTTAAATTTAACATGTATGTACATGGAATACGCCATAATTCTGCCTTCATGGTAGAGCAATGGATTGAGGTCTGAGAAACTACTGTTCTCCATCTCAAAGTAAAAAAAAAAATTAGCTGAAAAATAGATGGGAGACCAGTGTGTCATGAAGATCCAATCTAACTCTGCTGATATTGATTGGGCATACTGAGTAACTGGGGATATTGGCGTCTGATAAATGTATATCCTCACGGATAAAAGGTGTGTCCCAGTCATTTGTGGAATGGTTAGGCATGCTAAGTAGCCGGGGTTTCTGGCGTGTACAAAGCGTGTCTCCTCGTGTAGAAAAGCATGTGATCAACCTGACCACAGCTCTCAAATGATTCAAAAAGAAAAATTTAAAGCATCACAAAGGCAGAGAAAATGGTTGACCTAAAGCATTGCATGCAAATACAAGTTTAAAAACACTGTTCAGCTAGCATAGTTAGTCCAATTATCTCTTGAAATATATTATAAGTTCAAGGAGCCATGTGAAAGAAATTGGATATGGGGAGTCAATTTATTGGTGCAATACTTTCAAATTCATTGAACCACTATACCCACTCTATTTGGTCACAAGGTGGTCTTTGCATAGGGTGGAAAGGTTCCATAAGTGTTCTGTTAAAGAAAGGGCGTACACTTTAATACCTTCCAAAAAGTTGAGTAATGCTGATTAAATCCTGACCGCTCGTTTTCTGCATCGTGATGGTTCACTGTCCCAGTTCTTTTAAGACCCAGCCCTACTGCCCTATCCTATAAATTGCCACGGCTGGGTCCCTATTTTTTTCTCATCCGCCGCCCTGTACTTCATTCGCATTCTTCCTCTCCCGTTCTCTCTCGCCTTTCTCTCGCATCCCTCCACCATGTCTCCAAAGCACGCTCCGCGGTCTACCAAGAGATCACGAGAGAAGGCCCCTGCTGAATCCTCGACGCCGTCCAAGCGTTCCAAGCCAAGGGCTGCGCAGGGTCCGCCATCGGCCCCTCAAAAGTCGACCACGGCTGAGGCGGCTGACTCAGACAGGAAGGTACCAGCTTCAGAAGAACCCATCGTCCATCCAGTGTCAGGAGTTCTCAAGCCACGGACGGTTCTGCCACCAAGGATTGTTGATTTCTCTGATGAGAAGCTGATGGAGATGTTCCCAGAACTACTGCCAATTTTTGAAGCTCAAGAGTGGACAGCGTTTGTCTCGGCACATACTCAGTATTCGCCTCAGCTTGTGCAAGAATTCTACCACAACTTGCAAATAGTGGATGGTCAGGTCTACACCGTAGTTCACGGCATCGTCATCCGCCTCGACGTCAAACTGCTCCACAAAGCGTTGAAGATTCCCAGACATGGCGCCGTCTTCAATCCTGAGGATTTTGACTTCCGAGCTGCGTACACCGTCGTCACTGGCCAGCCAGCTCCTGAGGTTCTCCCTAAGTATCTGAATGCCAACACCTTCCCTCCTCTTCATAGATTGCTTCATCACATTCTTACCACCATTGTCCAACCAAGAGGAGGCGCCAGAGATCAAGTAAGTCGCCTCCATCTATTTTTGCTCCATGGCCTCATCACTTGTCAACCCATTCGCCTCATCACGCTCCTCCTAAACACCTTCCAAAACATCCTACATTATCCCCAGAATTCTCTTCCATTTGCTGCCCACATATCTGCCATTCTGGAAGCAGCAAAAATACCATTTCCCCATGCTCCGCGCATTGTAATTTCCAAATGGCACATCTACAACTTTCACTTCGTGACCACATTTTTGGGGTTTAAGAAGGTAGGAGACCAAATTCAGCGCACTCTACCATCCAAGGGCAAATCCACGGCTCCATTGCCACCCTCTTCTCCACCACATACACCTATACAAGTTAGTCCTACTGTCACACCTTCACCTGTGGTGCCTCAAGCTACCCCTACTACCACCACTACTGCCCATCCTTCAGCTTCTCTTTCTATAGTGCCCTGGCATCCAGGCATTGCTGCCACTCATGCTCAATCTCCTTCTGTTCCACCTACCCAAGTTCCATCTCACTCTGTTCCACCTACCCAAGTTCCACCTACCTCCACTCCTTCTACTTTTGCTCCACCACCATCCTTCACATCCAACACTGAGTCTCACGGAGTGCTTCTCCAGATAGCATCTCAGTTGTCCTCTCTCACCACCCAATTCCATTCCTTTCAAGAGAATATGAATGCTGCCACCGGGCGCCTGGAGCAGAAAGTCCAAAGGCTGGAACAACAGATGGAGGCCAGGTTCATCAAGCAAAAGGAATACACTGACCATGCTAGTTCTCGGTTCAACCGACTAGTTGGCACCTTAGGTCAAGTGTCAGAAGAAATGGGAAACCGCATAGAGTTCACCACCAAGCAAAATGAAAAGTATCACAATGCTACTATCTCCGAGATCCAGAAGCTCAGGCTCTCTTATGCCCACATTGTTGACAAGCTGGATCGCATGGCAGAGAACGTGAAGCCAGAGACCTCCTCATCCTCCTCAGAGGGATTGTTCAAATGATCTTCTTTTTGCTGTTGACAAAGGGGGAGATAGGACTTTATGTGTCATTGTGTGTCTAGTTGTGTGTCTAGATGTGAGTCTAGATTGTCAAGTTTACTTTGTCTACGTGTCCTTAGTGTCTTAATTCTTTTTTGAGTCTCTCATGTAAGTAGTGCTATAGTTTTTGAAAGGCACATCAAACGAATTGTCTGAATGAAATCTGTGCTATGATAGCCTTGAATGCAATATCAAATGAAGTTTATAGTCTGTTGTTTGTCACAATGACTCATGGTTGTCATCATCAAAAAGGGGGAGAATGTTGTGCATCCCTTGGTTTTAATGATGACAATAGGATATGTTTGATTAATCAAGTTCTATATTGTTTCATAACAAATACAAGTGGTTTGATTGTTCCTTCAAAGTATTGGACTCATGACTATTTGATGATGACAAACAATATTTCTGATCAACTCAATATAAATCTGATAGTTCAATTTATTTCTGATAAGTTAAGTAATTTTAGGTCAACTGAAATCCAAGTGGAATCAACAAATCAGAAGAAGTGTCAAAAGGCCGCTTGTCGACCAGGGAAGTGGTTATGGTCGACCAACGAACCCAGCCAGAAACGTCTCAAGTCATCCGTCTTCTGCATGTGCCTTGGCTGTCGACCAAAGCCCCACTTCTGGTCGACCACAGAACAGCCAGAACATCAGACAGAACTGACGGCTATCTGTAATTCGCCCTTGTCGACCAGCGACAAGGCTGTGGTCGACCATGGGGGACGCGAGTGTCAGCCAGAATGGAACCGCCATCAGGACACTGCTTGTTGTCGACCAGGGATAGTGTCATGGTCGACCACGGGCGTTATAGCGTCCAGAACCGAACTATAACCGAATTCAGTTTTGGTTCCTTAAAACCTGCAGATTGTTGTTGCAGGTTGTTGGGCAGTTCAAATGATGAGATTCCGCACGGGAATCAAGGAGAGAATCGTGCTTAGAAGTGGTCAAACTTATTGTAGTGATCGGATTTAACCTTCTCCCTGCTTTTTAGCAGATTGATGCGCGATCTGAATTTTGAGCGGGAAAAGCTTCAGACTTGGAAAAGAATCTGCATAAAAGTAGAAGGCCACGGATCGCGAAGAAAAGCACACAGAGGGAGCATAGAACCGAAGCTAAGAAACACACCTACATCACAGGACGAAGTAGCTCACCATCAATCAGATATCTGCAGAAGACTGAAGGCGTTCTCATTTGCTGCAGAAGAAAGACTGGGCTTCAAGCTGTGCGACCTCTAGCAACAAAGCAGCTGAAGGCATCCGATTGGAAGCTCTACAGGGAGTCTAGTCTTTTTATTCATGTGATTAAGTCCCAGGCTGAATTCTTTACTTTGTTACAAAAGTCCATATTCAGTCCTGTTGCATCATCCCACCTTCACATCATTTCTATTCATCCTTACACCAAGTGTCAAGCTGTGAGGCAGCGGATTCAAGCTGTGTGTCAGCTGGTACAAGCTGTGTGTCAGCTGGAACAAGCTGTGTTACAGCAGTGTCTTGTGTTTTGATTGAGATCAGAGGTTCTCATTAGTGAAGCCTTGCTTGAGTTAAGCAAGGGGTGGATGTAAGTCTCGGGAAGAGACTGAACCACCTTAAAAATCCTATCTTGTGGTTTGCTTGTGTGTGTGTGTGTGTGCTTTTCTATGTGTTTGTTTTCTTCACTGATATCAACATCAATTCTGTAATTCGTTAATCACCTGCAACTCACTTAGCCAATAGATATTAAATCTGAAAAAGGGGGAAAGATCTATTCACCCCCCCTCTAGATCTATTCAGTCCGTACTCAACAAATTTGACTCAGCAGATGCAGAGACAGGATAAGAAAATGGATGATCTGCTCAAGTATGTAACTTTAAATATTAATCAAGTTCATTCCAGGCTACTGAAGCTTGAAATTTCTCTCCTGATTGAATGGAAAAAGTTCCTGCTAAACAAGAAAGCTTCAGATGATGCCACCAGGTCCTCGATGGAAAGCTTGCAGGTGGTATGTTCAAAGATAGCAACAGCACTTCGTGAATTACAAGATGCTCATATTTCCTCCTTTAAGTCATCTGCCAGCATTATAGATCATTGTTTTGAGATCAGGACATCCTTAGAAGTTTTGAAGGGGTCATCTAGTGCCCTAGGTCCAGATGTCCAGAAGATCTATGACAGATTGATCGCTTTCTTAGCAGAAGTAAGAACTCTGACTGACAGATATGAATCTGTTAATATTCACCAGGAAGACATCATTTCAGAAGTGGCACATGTCAGAAGCTCCGTTGTGTATTGGCTAGCTGAATTGTCCAATGACTTGAAGGATCTTCACTCTGCCTTGGGTTCAGCCCCTGGTCAGGCATCCTCCAGCAGAGGTCCAACTCAAGATTTCTCCTCTGCTGCTCCTAGGGGTAGACCACCACAAGACAGGCCGCGTGGCCCTTCCAGCAGACATGCCAGATTCTTTTCTCCTTAAAAAATAGTGTTCTGTATTTTTTTGCCCATTTTGAAGCTCTCTCACACTCTTGGACTTGTTAATTACATCTCATATCATTTGCATTTCTGCCTCCTTTTGTTTCTTTCTTTTTGATGTTGACAAAGGCGGAGAACTCAAGTCTTTGCTACTACTACGATTGAGAATGATTTTTTGTTGTTAATGATTCTTTAATATTCTTTAATGATGATTAATGATGGTGCTGATGATGTTTAGCTTCGAACAGGTTGAAAATTATTCCTGCAAAGACTCAAGACTCTTAGTGTTGCCATCCATCAAAAAGGGAGAGATTGTTGAGTCTTTACATATTTTGAGGATGACAACACTATGAGCCTTAGTGGAGAACAAAAAATATTTCTCTGTGAAAAATAATCTTTCGAGTCACTTCAGTTATTTTCAGGGGTTGTCTTCGTGTTGTTAATTGTTCCATCGCGTGCTGAACACTGCAGCACCTCGTGCTGCTTTCTGTGAACCTCGTGTCGTTTCTTCAGTATTTAGTTGCTCATCTCGAGTCATCCTTTTATTTTTTCTCTTGTGTTTTCGTGTCATTTACTGTAGTTACTCGAGTCGTTTTCCTGCTTTCACTGTTTTATCACGTGTCGTTGTAGCCGTTCCTGTCTTCTGTCCTCGTGTTATTTTTTCTAGACCCCGTGTCCTTTTTTGCTTTGTGACCACACTTCGTGTCGGTTTCTGTTTTCATCTTCGAGTTGTTTTCAGCCCGTGTCATCCTCGTTTTCGAGTCATTTTCCTGTGTCTTCAAGTTATGTTAGTGTAAAGTGTCATTTCACTTTGTGCCGTTCCCTTTGCTGTTTGATATTTCGTGTTGATTCTCGTATTGATTCACCGATGACCTCGAGTCAACTTAGTCGTTTTGATTGGTCATTCTTCGTGTTGTTTCTGTGTTTGTGTCTTCGTGTTATCTTTTGTGTTTGTGTCTTCGTGTTATCTTTTGTGCTTGTGTCTTCGTGTTATTTTTGCGTTTGAGTCTTCATGTTGTTTCTGTATTTGTATCTTCGTGTTATTTTTTTTATCTTCGTGTTAATTTTGTGTTTGTGTCTTCGTGTTATCTTTTGTGCTTGTGTCTTCGTGTTATTTTTGCGTTTGAGTCTTCATGTTGTTTCTGTATTTGTATCTACGTGTTGTTTTTATGTCTTCGTGTTAATTTTGTGTTTGAGTCTTCATGTTATTTTTGTGTTTGTGTCTTAGTGTTGTTTTTATGTCTTCGTGTTGCTTCTTTCTATCTTCGTCCAGGTTTCCTCTGATCGCGTGTTTTACTACCGTTTTACTTCGCGTTATTTCCTTCTCACCTCGTGCTGTTCTCATCTGACTTCGTGTCGTTCTCTTTGTAGTGTTAGCCGTGGTGCTGTAGTCATCTAACCTCGTGTCATTCTCTCTTTATTTCGTGCTGTAGTCATCTTGTGTAACTCGTGTCGTTCTCAGTATAGTGCATCTCGTATTGCTATCACATACCTCATGCAGTTTTAGTTTTTGTGGCCCTGAGTTTTAATGGTTTTAATTTCTTTGCAGGAGAAGAAGAAAAACAAAAAGAAGAAGGTGGTCCGAGGAAGAATATTCCCCAGTGTCTGGGCTGCACGTGATCCAATACTAAAGGAACCTATGCTATAAGGGCACGTGGAAAGAAGGTTCTAGATCGGGTGTGGGAGGCACATGCATTCTGTACCTTATCCACCTGCTGCTGCTATATATTGAAGCCTTCGTCCACAGATGAAGGTTGATCGAAAGGGAAAAAGAAAAAGCACAAGTGCAGAGAGTTTCGATCCAGCAAAAGAAGAGAAGAAAATAGAGGGCAGAAACTGAAGAAGAGGAAGAAGAGAGAATAGCAGAGAGAGTGAGAGAGAGAGAGAGAGCTCAAAGCTGAGAGTTCAGAAAGAAGAAGAAGAAGAAGGATTCTGGTTTCAGGATCAAATCCGAACCAATTTGCTCTATTGTGAGCTATATTATGTGTTTCATCATTTCCAGCATTCAGTCTGCTGTATCTTTTTAGTTTCTTATTTTTGATCTTTCTTTACTGTTCTAGTTTTGTCTCCGAGTCTCAGGTTGAGATCGGTGGTCCTCCTGTTCTGTTGGTTCAGGAGAAGGGAGACGCTGTCTCCAGTTGCAAGTGGCCATGTGCTGCTTGTGGGTTCCCTCTGGGCTTCAGAGGAAGAGAGACCTTGATCTCTGGTTCTAGTGACTGTAGATCACTAGTGTTCCCTCCGGTTGGAGGAAGAGGAACTTGTTTCCTAGTTTCTAGGGACTTGGCGTCCTTAGGGTTCCATCCAGGTGTGGAGGAAGAGGGGAGGGTGTTCCCCTGGTGAAGCTGTGAATCAGCCGTTGTCGCAGACTGAGTCTGCTTGGCTAGCCGGTGCTAGTGGAAGCCTCACTTCGGTTTGAAGTGAGGGGTGGACGTAGGCAGACTGGAGGTCTGACCGAACCACCTTAAAAATCCCTGGCGCAGTGTGTTTGGTTTCTATTCTGGCTTTGGATCTATTTGGTAGATGCTTATCTAGGTCGATCCATCTCTATCTTCCTAGCTGATCGTTCTGCGCGGTTAGTGTTTGACCGTTAAGATCTCTTTCGGAAACTCCTAATTGAGAACTTATTTTTTTTTTAATCCTCATTGTTTTTACTGGTAAGGGTCCATTCACCCCCCTCTGGACCTATCATGGTACCATAGGTCAGTGTTGCACGAAGAGCAGTCTAAATGTTCATGTGATCATTGCATATATTACATGCTGTCAGCTCACTGCACTTACACTTACTGGTTAGAAGTGTCGACATCTTGAGTGCTAGCTCATGCATACATTTAGGGGGGAGCATTATTCATACTCTTGAAATCACATCTGACCCATGCATTGCAACACCTTTCAGCTTCCTGCTTCAACTGTTATCAGCCATTTTCACTCATACTATCCATTGGTATCTGTTTAATTGGCTGCTCCTTAAAATGATTCGGCCTTCCTTGAAAATTCAGAAAGACTTCTCTGTGCATATCCTGATCATAAATCTGAAAACAACTTAAAGAGGAATCTTCCATTGTATAGGACTATGAATGTCTGATACTTTCATCCGGTTGAAGATTCATGTATGTCTTGTGTTTGTTTATGAACATATCTTGAAAATATCTGAGTTAGTCTTAATAAACTTTAACCAACATTTTCATATTGTGTTTTTTAAACTCTTCTGAATTCTGAAAATTCTGAAATCATGATGTTCCTTGATTGATATGTATGAAATTAGTATTGATTTTTAAACATCTGAGAATATGGAACATGTCTAAGGGTAAATCCTGTCAGAGCAATGACTTTGGTCACTGGGAAACCATGTCCAAAGGACTGTGTCATGAGGTGCCATAGTTAACTCTGCTTAAGAATGATTGATAATCTGGCAGAGCAATGGCATGCACACTGAGAAATACATCTCACTCATCAAAGAAATGATTTGTAGTGTGTCATGAAGTGTAAATGCAATCTCTGTTCCTATGAAGCATGACAGTTAGTCCTTCCAAGTGCTTAGGGATACTGGCGTCTAAACAACGTGTATCATCTAGTTACAAGGGTGTACTAAACTCAAGTGCTCATGAAGAATGTTATAAAAAATTGTTGCTGATCTAGTGTATCATTTGAAAATGTGTGTAAAAGAAATATTCTATTGGAACCCTTTGTGAGCGACGTCACGCGGTTCGGGGAGCGGAGAAGACGCGGAGTGCGCGGGCTCCTCTTTTTGTTTACTGCAACACAGAAATAAGAGAAAATAGAAGGGGCCACCACGGGAGATTGCTCCGGCGAGGCGAGCGGGACAAATTTAATATAGCAAGATATGGGGGTTAAACGGCCATAGCGGGAAGTGACTCGCCGCGACCTCGGGGGACGGGAATGGTGCAGAAATTAAATAGCAAGAATTGAAACGGCCATTGGGGAAGTGACTCGCCGCGGCCTCGAGAATATGAGCAGATAAGAAGATAGCAGAATATAAAGAGAATATAAAGAGCGAGAATTTAAACGGCCATTGGGGAAGTGACTCGCCGCGGCCTCGAGAATATGAATAGATAAGAATATGACAGGATATAAAGAGAATTTAAACGGCCATTGGGAAAGTGACTCGCCGCGGCCTCGAGAACATGAATAGATAAGAATATAACATATAAGAACGGGGATTTAAACGGCCATTGGGGAAGTGACTCGCCGCGGCCTCGAGCATATGAGCAGAATATAACAGAATATAAAGAGAATATAAGAACGGAAATTTAAACAGCCATTGGGGAAGTGACTCGCTGCGGCCTCGAGAACAAGATATGATCGCTAGGGGCCGAAAGACCCCAAAATGAAGAAAGTGATCGCGCCTACCTCAAGAGCGGGAGATGGCGGGTTGCTTCTTCCTCCCCTTCGGCCGGTCGACGGAGAGGGCTTTCCTTGGGTACCCTTGCAAAACAACGACAAACAAGTAACAAGTGGATTAGAAAGATGAAGGTGTAGTATTCAAATCCTTGTGATAAAAATGACGGAATGATGGCAAGACACACACCTGGTTGGTGTTATCTTTTAAACCCCTCTCGGACTCGAGTAGGAGGAAAATGAGATGATGGATGCAAGAAGTATATAAGAAGAGGCGCCCTTATGAAGGGGGATAGAGGATGCAGTATGATGAATGTAAAGAACTATGGAGGAAAAGGGGAAGAAAAGGCTTATTGGATGAGCCGAGGGTGAGATCCGGCGGAGCTCCGGCAACGTAGGGACGACGTGGAAGCGCGGTGGATGAAGACGACCTTCCTCTCGCGAGCGTGGGCACCCGAGAAGTTGGCAGAACCTCCACCTACAAAAGACCCCACGGGTTAGAAATGGCTCTGTAGCCTCTGGGCTCCGGCAGCCTATCGGATCTCTTCGAAGCTCCTGCAGAACTGAGGGGGTGGGCCTCTATTTATAGGGCTCCGGAGGGTGGAGGCGTCCAGGACCCTGGACACCTCCATCAGGGCCGAACTAATATTTTATTCTATTTTTATTTATTTTTTTGGAATATTTTTGTGGAGGCGTCCAGGGCCCCGGACGCCTCCAATAGGTCCACCGAACACCGCCGACGGCCGCACGCGGTTTGGCACAACGCGTGGTTTTGTGAGCGGCGCCTCGTGATTTTGAAATGGGCGCGTCCAGCGGGCTGGACGTCTCCATAATTTGGATTTTTTCACACACGACAAACTGTCGTTCGGTGGGCGGCGCCCGTGAGGGAGTTGATGGAGGCGTCTAGGGGCCTGGACGCCTCCATAAATATATTATTTTTTATTATTTTGTTTTGTTTTTATGCCAAAGCTGGCATTTTAATTTTTTATACTTATTTTTATGGAGGCGTCCAGGGGCCTGGACGCCTCCATTAATATATATTTTTTATTTATGTTTTGTCTTTTATGCCAACTGGCATTTTACACATTTTTTTATATTTGTTTTTATGGAGGCGTCCAGGGTCCTGGACGCCTCCATTAATATATATTTTTTATTTATTTTTGGGCTTTGAAAAACAAATAAAATAAATTAAAAGAATGGGGGCGTCCAGGGACCTGGACGCCCCCATTAAGATCCACCAGGGTCCTCAGTTCAGGCGTTGGCGGTCGCCCGGCAGACACCCTTCTTGATTTCGGAACCTCCTGATGCGTCTGACTTGTGTTGATGCCGTCCGAATGCCGTGACGAGACGATTCCGGATGCCGGAAAAGGTAGAAGAAGACCCAAGAAAAGGAAGTATTTAAGAGATTCGAAATGCGTAAGCCGTCGCGGGGCATTGTATAGTAATATGAGACTTTCTCAGGAGACGTCAAGAATGGCGTGTCTACAGCTGACCCGCCTTGGCGTCTGCTTTGCAAGGGAGCGACACGTAGTGGAATGGTATCGAAGTGGAGTGAAATGAAGTGGGAGCGGACTGATAAGTTGATGTCAAGGTGTGATGAGACACGCTTTTG
This sequence comes from Amorphophallus konjac, assembly GCA_022559845.1. NCBI lineage: Eukaryota > Viridiplantae > Streptophyta > Magnoliopsida > Alismatales > Araceae > Amorphophallus > Amorphophallus konjac. The sequence goes on from CM040121.1 coordinate 355,580,241, forward strand.
ACGTTACTGTCTGTAATCTTTCTTGAAGTTTCAATGAGGCGACCTTGAAGAAGGACTTTGAAATATTGACGATTACTTGGACGGAGGTCAAATAAGTGAGGGTGAGATGTGCACTCAGGCACGAAACAAAAAGAGACCAACTTCTCGGTGTGGAAGCACCTGGGTCATAAACCTGCAGGTTTCACCTTTGGGGAGCGGTTACCAGCCAATGTAGAAGTGCTACGGCCAAGGTGGGTCAAACAAGGTAAAAAGGAATATCTGAGGGTCTGTCCAAACAAGGGTCTCCTTTTGGAAGAGCAACGTAGGGCCGTTTCGAGGAAACTCAGTATTTCATTCGGAGTGGAATATCTCATATTTGTAGGAATTGAAGCACAACGGCCTTCGCAATCGAATCACTTGAATGATCTTCCGTAATAAATCAAAGTCCTATATGAATGCATGCTGGGTTAAAATAAAAATTTAAAACAAACTAAAATAGAAAATAGCCAAGGATATTATTGTCAACTTGTTAAGAACGGGTCAGGATACCGATCCGGTGAGCCGACACTGGGCTGGGGCCCGTTTATCCGCGCACTAACTCACCGAATGGAACCGTCATCCCCATGCTACCACAAGTTAACGGCCTATCCGTACAACCCAAATTCTTCCGGGATCATCACTGTTTTTGTTGAAGGGGAACTCAAATCCCAGATTTGTTCGGGCCGCAAGGTCCTTGACATGTTCTAGTAGCGTAGGTATCGTATACTATGATGCATGACATGGTGGGACCAACCATTGAAAGGTGGGACAGGACACAGGACAAAGACGTCCGTTAGTAAAACCTACACAGACTAGCAAAGGTTAGCAACATCAGAAAGTAGCAGAATCATAACAGAATCGCACCATAATGGAAAGGAGATCTAGCCAAAATCCTGACATTGACCGCTGATGTGACATATTCCGTCCTGTAGTGCCCTACCCTTCCTATAAGAACTCCCCTTAGGCTAGTTCATTCAAAAGCATCAAGGTGGGTTTTGGAAGCTCAGGAGAGGAAAGAGAGGAGAATCTAGAGATTTTAGGATGGAAGGAGAGTCTTCCCGCGTTATGAAGAGGAGCAGGCCTAGCAGCGAGATCAGGCGACTCTCCGACCTCGAGGGTCATCTGAGTGGGACGATCATGTCGCATATGGTAAGCTGATTCTTTTCAAATTTCTCCACGTGAACCTTCTTCTTACTTCCTTCCTTTCTTCTTCTTTCTTTTCTCTTCCAGCCATATCCACTCTTCCCGGGCCCGAGGAAGTTTTCCAAACTACCATGGCTTTCAAAGCTAACTTCCAACATCTCCATCGGCATGAGGGCCATACTCTCGAAGTGGCATCTGCAGGGGCTCCTTATTCACGCCAAACACTATGAGAAGATTCGTATGGACTGGGCGGCTATGGGCACACTAGTGGAGATCTGGCATCCCCAGACCCACACTTTTATCTTTCCGACCTTCGAGGTGACCATCCTCCTCGAGGAGGTGGAACTTCTGCTCGGATTGAAGAAATTCAAGAGTGATGGGAAGGTGAAGGCTATGCGGATGCTGACACGGGGGACTTCCGAAAGCGTCCTTGGAAGCTTCATGCCACCCGACGCAGCCCGAAAGGTCCGTACTCAAAAGGGGATCGATCTCTAAAAGCTCGCGGAGTGGGTCATGGACGCCCTGAGAGGGTCACCAGACGATGACTATTTGGAGGGAATCATGAAGGGGTTCACCATTTGTCTGGCGGGTGCTCTCTTGTTTCCTTATACCGACAACATGGTGGAGGAAGACCAACTAAGTGCCATCTGCGGGATCTGGCGTGGAAAGAGGGTGGGACCCGCTGTTCCTGCCTACCTTTACAGCGGTCTTACCGCCTCGAGCATGGGTAAGCCTCCATTTGGTTGCGCACTTGTCTTGAATTGCTGGCTTGATTTGCACTTCAAATTCGACCACCGCGAGGGAATGCCGACGGCTTCGAAGCTTTTCCAACAAAGCCCGCTTCACCACATAGCCGACGTGTTAGGCTTTGGTGGCACTGTAGCGAACCGTGTTCCGTGGCTGAAGAAACGTGAAGACTGGCGGTCTCACTTCCGCACCGTGACACAAGGCTTCTTTACTTGCGCACCGGCATGTTTGCTTTCGCTTGAGCTCCTCATGAGGCCTTCTCCCGAAGTTGATCTTCAACTGATCGGTGCGACCGAGTTTATCCTTTATAACGCGCATCGATGCTGCCTCCAGGTCAGCATTCCACGCCATTCGTTCCCACTACCGACTGGCATCGTTCTTTTGAAGAAGAGAGAGTTGGGTACTGAAGCGGATGTGAAGGAAGCGAAGGCCGTCAAAGCACCCTGGAAGACAAGTGTTGCGGGAAAGGCCTTAGCGCACGTGGGGGAAGAGTGCGAGCTGTGGAGGGCTTATGTAACCGAACTGGGGAAGTTAAGGCCTAAGGCACCTAAGCCCCTGATGTAGTTCATTCTGCTTTTCTGATGGAATAAAATCTGGCATTTGGATGTTTTGGACCATTGTCCCCTTAATTATTATTTTTTTGGTGATTTTTCTTTTTCTTTGTGTTTTTATTTTGTGCTTTGGATTATATACATTTATCTAAGATGCTTTTTTTATTATATATATATATATATATTTTTGAAAATTTTTTATCATGGGGGCGTCCAGGGTCCTGGACGCCCCAAATTTTTTTATTTTTGAAATTTTTATTATTATTTTTTTATTTTTGGGGGCGTCCAAGAGCCTGGACGCCCCTACTTTTTTTGAATTTTTGAAAAAAAGAAAAGTGTGGGAGCGTCCAGGCGCCTAGACGCCCCAATGAAAGGTAAATCTATATATAGGGGGGGGCTCCCCCCTACTCACTTACACTGTTCATCCTGACCGTCCAGCCACTTCAGACGACCCATTCTTAGTCCCAATGGAGCAGGGAGGCCCGAGCCAGGGTGGAGAGAAGCGGAAACGACGGGCTCGTCGTCCGAGGAGGCTGAGGGATGATGCCGAGGAGGCTGCTGCGGCGGAGGAGATTGCCGTGGAGTAGGAGGCTCCTCCTTTGGCCGTGGAGGCCGCTGCGGGCGCTGGCGACGTGGGAGAGGACGATCACGACCCGGTAAGCCCTTCGGAACTCTCACTTTGTGGTTCAATAGGCTAAACGGACGGGCGAGAGGCTGTGAGAGAAGGCCGGGGAGTGGGGGAAAGGAGGCGTCCAGGGACCTGGACGCCTCCACATTTTATTTTTCTTTTTGTTTATTTGTTTATTTACGTAAATAATAAAATAGGATTTAAAAATAAGGAGGCGTCCAGGACCTGGGACGCCTCCATAATAATATATATATATTATTAATATATATTTTTTTGGGTTTTTCTATAAAGAAAATAAGGAAAATAGAGAGGAGGCGTCCAATGTACTGGACGCCTCCACAAAAATCCTAAAATTTTTTAAAGATAAGATAACATAAAATAAATAAGTAGAATATATAGTGTTATTGCTTAATATTATTCATGATGCTGATGTGTTCTTTGTTGGTTTTGTGGTGTGCAGGGCGTGATGAAGGGCTGGATCAGCTGGTCCCTAGTGGTGGCAGCATACCGTGGGCTGCCAGACTTTCAGAGGGCGCGTGTGGACGCCATGGGCTTTGGAGCCTTCCTCAGGATCGAGCCCTTTCGGCTCGACCTTCCTCTTATCCAGGCATTGAGAGAGCGGTGGCACGCACCGAGCCGGGCGTTTCTGATGCCCTGGGGGCACATGGTGCCGACGCTTGAAGATGTGGCTCGGATCACCGGGCTACGAGTTGACGGAGAGGTGGTGAGCGGGGTCACCTACCCCGACTACCGAGAGAGTGCCCTGGACCTGCTGTGGTTAGAGATGAGCGTGACTGATAGAGACAGCAGGGTAGTCGGCCGAGTGGAAATCATGGAGGCACTCGGATTCGTCGACCCGCGCCAGCGGGTTAGCGAGACTGGAGCGGAGTTTCTGGCACGAATGGAGGGAGATGCCCGTGCAGCTTTCACCCAGGACCCGAGCGAGCGGGAGCTGGTGGATCTAGACCTCCGGAGGTTTCTTATCTTCTTCTTGGGCCACCTTCTGCTGGGGACGAAGGGGGATGGCATCCACTGCCGCTTCCTCGGGATCCTGGCGGACCTTGACAGAGTGGGGCACTACGCGTGGGGGGCGGCTCTGCTTGCCCATTTGATTGCCGATCTCTCCCAGACTTCAGAGAGGGAGACGACAGTCAGTGGCTTCGCACCTTTTCTCCAGGTACATAATTTATTTATGCATTTAACCGTAGTTAAATATGCAATTACTCATGCTAATGATGTATGATGGATGCAGGTATGGAGTTATTACTACTTCCCTATGGGGAGGGCCAGGCAGGGGAACAGGAGAGCCGTTCCTCTAGCGCGACAGTGGAGGCCGATCGTGGTAGCGGAACCACACAGCTACCAGCTGGCGTCACTTCGTCGGGAGCTGAGCGAGTATCCCGAGGCCATGGTATGATGCATATGATTTTTTTGTGTTTTTTATGCATGTGACTGAATGGTAACTATCATGATGTATGTATGGTGATGCAGGTGGTGTGGAGACCCTACCTGGGCATGGGCGATGCTGGCCAGCCTTGGGTTGTAGCGGGTCTTCCTCGTTTCAGGCGGGACGTGTGGGTCCATTGCCTGAACGAGATCGAGCCGCTTCGGCTGAGGCTGGTTATGAGGACGTTGGGGCTAGCCCAGTAGTGGGTTGATGTAGAAGAGCCGGCCCGCATCGGGCGGAAGACCAAGGGGAAGGCAAAGATTGTGGACTGGCGCACGCGCTTCCTAGCACAGTACCAGGACTGGCAGTAGGGCGGGGTCCCAGTGGTGTCCCATGTACAGGACAGCACAGACTACATGAGACGGTACCGAGCTACGTACGGGGACCGCCTCTCCTTGGGTGGTATGGCAGGGGTAAGTGAAATGAAACTGCTTCACCCTTCTATATGTATATGCATGTGGCACTAACTTATGTGCAATGCAGGATGCTCGTGACAACATGATTGTCGACCTGCGGGCCCAGCTGCCAGACGCCAGGCGGCAGTTAGTGGCCATCCGACAGGAGTTGGAGATCCTGGTGAGTCTATGCAATGCATTTTTTTTGTGACCTAGATTTTTGATGCTTAGCCTTTGACTGACGTTTGCCCCGTGTTTCAGCGGGCCCACCAGACAGCGGCAGCCGGGACGGCTGGTGGAGCGGGTTCCAGTTCGCGGGGCCCTCCTCCGGAGGTTTCTGCCCTCCAGGAGCAGCTGGCGTATGCGGTGGCTCGGGCTGAGGAGGCCGAGCGTGACCGCGAGGCTCGAGTGAGTGCTTGCTTGGCCCTGACCCTCTTCTAGCTGCTTTCCTTCTATCACTGTTCTCTTACGGTGCATGCATGCTTTGACAGGTGGCCGAGATTCGGGAGGCCCTGGCCCGTGCTGTTCGTGCTGAGCAGGAGCGCGATGCCTGGGTGGCAGAGCGTGACGCCTAGATTGCAGAGCTTGAGGAGGAGCGGCGACGGGAGGCTGAGGAGCTTCCTCGCGACGTAGTGGATCTGTGGATCGCCCTCGAGCTGTCGAGGAGAGAGGCGATGAGGGAGAGAGAGGAGAGGGAGAGGGATAGGGAGAGCGTGGAGAGAGAGAGGGAGAGGGATAGGGAGACCCTAGAGAGAGCGAGGGGGAGGGATAGGGAGACCATAGAGAAAGAAAGGGAGTACAGGATGGCAGAGCGATATCGAGATTGGGACGAGAGGAGAGCTCTGGTGGCCCAGGTGTCGGAGCTCCGGCTGAGTCTTGGCACGGCGGAGCGGAGACTTCTGGAGAGTGAGGAGTGGTATCAGAGGGTGAAGGAGCGCGGGGCGCGACTTCGTCAATCCGGTTCCTTTTCTGTGGGCAGCTTTCTAGTTTCTTCGGCCGAGCAACGTCGCCGCACCTTGGAGGCTGGCATGGTGCCACCTGGAGAGGCGAGCACGGCTTCTCACGGTTCGCAGAGGTCGCAGAGGCCCCCTAGGGATCCCCGTCAGAGGAGGGAGGAGAGAGATGACCAGGAGGGTGGTGGTGAGAGTTAGAGAGTTGTTTGTACACCCCACCGTCCTCACTGTATGATGTACTTTTGACTATTTGTATGAAATGGATTTCGTGTGGTTCCTTTTGTCGTGTGCCCATTTCCTTCCTGCACTTTCTTTCACACCACGTTATTCACGCTTCACGGGACTTTGCCCTGGACAGGAGGGAACTACTTTGCATGGAGGGTTTTTTGTTCCTTTTTTTTTCGCTTTCTTTTAGGCGCGTCCAAGAGCGAGGACGCGTCTTAATCCTCGAATTCAAATTTAAAGCGACGGGTGGCCTTTCTTCTCCGTGCCTTACCCGCAAACGAGCCCGCCTTCCGCCGAAACTTGCTCGCCCGTCTTTATCTTCTTCCCCTCGATCGATGGAGTTCGACGGTCTGGACCACGGCGAAGGTGGAGAGGGACGCGGGATCCCTCGCCCAAGGAGGGACGCGCCAGAGCACGGAATGGCGTCTATGGAGGAGGAAGGGCCGCTTCGGGCCCCCGAGAGACCCGAGGGGCCCGATGTCGCGGAGGGAGGTGAACACAGTCTGGTAGGTGCTTGGTTTTCCCCCTCTTTGATCCATTTTGAGTTTTGAAGCAAGCCGTGCGAGGGGGGAAAGGGTTCGGCGAGTGTTGCACTAAAATGATGGACGCGTCCTAGACAGGGGACGCATTCTTTTTGACTGATGTGGGACCCCTTTCTTGGTGCAGGACATGGCGAGGACCCTAGGCCTGGCCGATGAGTGGGCGAGTGCGGACGAGCCGAGCCGCGTCAGGAGGGAGTGTCGCGGAAAGGCGAGGCTCGAGGACTGGCACGTACGTCTCCCTGGACAGCAAGGGAGTGTATTGGTGCAGGACAGTGCCGACTTCCTGCAGTGGCAGAGAGAGAGTTATGCGGGGCTTCCCCAAGCTGGGGACACGCGTGGCATCGGCGGCTCGCGCGCCCAACTATCAGAGGCTAGGCGGCAGCTGGCCGTCGCTCAACATGAGCTGTCGCTCTTGGTAAGTTATGTGCTGCACTTTTATCTTCAGATTTTGGAGTTTCACTGACGGCCGTTGTTTATTTTGTTCCAGCGTGCCCAGCAGACAGCGACGTCGGGGATGATTGGTGGCGCATCTTCCAGTTCCTCGGCCCCTTTTCTCGAGATTACCTCCCTCCGGGAGCAACTTACCGATGCGGTGGCCCGCGCGACCCGGGCGGAAGAGGAGCGTGATGCCTGGGTGACGACTGTAGCAGAGCTGCGACATCGCGGTGAGGAGAGACCTTCTCCTGACATCCTGGAGTTAAGGGTTCTTCTGCAGATGATGAGGAGAGAGGCAGAGAGAGAGAAAACCGAGAGAAGGTCCGAGCGACAGTGGGATCAGACCGAGAGGAGGGCCTTGGAGGCCCAAGTGAGGGAGCTCCAACTGGGCCTTCAGGCCATCGTGCAGAGGCTAGGAGGGATGGAGACGCGCTACGAGAGAGCGCGAGAGTTCAGGGAGCGACTGCGCCTGTCTGGTCGCTTTGCCGCTAGTGGCTTCTTTGCCACGCCAGGGGAGGAGCAGCGAGTCATTACTGTGGAGCCGACGTCACGAGGCGAGGCGGGTGCTACTGCACGGGGATCCCAGAGGCTTCTGAGGGACCCTCACCTCAGGGGAGAGGAGAGGGACGCCTAGAGGGACGAGCATGAAAATAATGGCAAGAGTTGGCGAGCTAGTGGACCCTCCAGCTCTATATGATTGTGATGTTTATGACAGCTTATGTAGAATTATGAATGGAGTGATTTGGTTTTCTGCTACTTATTTGTTCTCTTGTGCGTTCCTTCTTCCCTACACTTCTCCTCCTTTGCACTGTTCCCATGTGATGGGTCTGCCGAGACTCCGCCCCGAGCGGAGAATCGCGTCTTGTTGTGACCATTTTTCACAGGAATCTACCGTCGAAGTCAATAATGATGGCCCTAGTCCCTTTTCCCGGATGTTGTGTCAAGTTTTGCGGACGTCCTCCAAAACATGAAAGGGTATCCCTAGACAACATAGGGTGCTAGTCGTCATATTCTTCGTCCAATCAATCACCCTGTGCGAGCGGTGAAGTGACACACGGGACCGCATGGTAGATGCCTCATCGTGAGGGCTATCATTAACAGGTGATGGAGGCAATCTTGGCCTGCACTCCTTCCATTTCTATAAATTCGTGTCCCTTTTATCCTCCCAGGTATATCAAGAGCTAACTCGAGGAGCACAAGTTCTCACGGGAGAGGAGGAGTTCAAAATTCGAGAGTTGGATGGAGGGCGAATCTTCCCACTCCTCGAAGAGAAGCAGATCCAGTGGTAGTAGTTCCAGGAGGCTTTCGGACCTCGAAGGGCACTTCAGCAAGAGGGCCCAATCACAACTCGTAAGCCAAGTTTTCCTACCCTTTTTCTATTCTTTTTCTTCCTTTCTTTCTGACCAAACCTCCTCTCCATTCCCTGCATGCATAGAGTGTGATGAAATCACAGATCTCATGGGAGTTGGTAGTGGCAGCGTACAGGGGCCTCCCAGATTTTCAGAAGGCCAGGCTAGACGTGATGGGTTTTGGCACCTTTCTTCGGATCGAGCCGATCCAGCTCGACCTGGTCCTGATCCAAGCCTTGTGTGAGAGATGGGACCCAGTGAGTCGGGCATTCCTGATGCCCTGGGGGCACATGGTGCCCAGCTTGGAGGATGTGGTCCGGATCACAAGCCTAAAGGTGGAGGGCGAGGTAGTGACCGGGGTCACTTACGCGGACTACCGAGAAGGTGCCCAGAAGTTACTGGGTTTGGACCTAGATGGTCGAAAAAATAGGTCGGTAGCTAGGGCGTCCCTCATGGATGCATTACGGCTCACCGACACTCATCGGCGGGACGACGAATCCTCAAAAGAGTTCATGGATAGGATGTCGTGCCGTGTACTACACAGAGTTCGGCAACTGGGAAAGATGCAACATAGATTTGAGGAGATTTCTCCTCTTCCTTTTGGGGAGATTAGTACTGAGCTCGAAAGGGGACGGTATCCAATGTCGCTTCCTGGAGCTGCTATCAGACCTTGAAAGAGTAGGGTACTATGCCTGGGGAGCCGCCATGCTGGCACACTTGTTTGCAGGCCTGTTCCAAGAAGCGGATCGTGAGATGACTGTGAGTGGTTTCACACCATTCATCCAGGTATTTTTGGTTTTGCTTGTTTTATATTTTTGTTTTATTTTTGTTAGGTACTAATGACCTACGCCGAACAGCTGTGGAGCTATTATTACCTCCCCATGGGGAGAGCTCGACATTGGCGCCCCGCGATGGTGTCGCTAGCCAGGCGGTGGGAACCCATCATGAGTGCGGCACCCCTAACGTACCAACTGATGGTGCTAAGGCGGGAGCTACAGGAGTTATCTGCAGCAATGGTAAACTGGAGACCCTACTTAGACATGGTCGATGCCGACCAGCCGTGGGTTCTAGCAAGTCGTGCCCGGTTTGGACGGGAACTGTGGATACACTGCCTGAATAAAATCGAGCCGCTTCGGCTACGATTAGTTATGAGGACTTTAGGACTGGCTCAAGAATGGGTAGATTCAGCTGCGCCACCTCGTGTCGGGAGAAAGACGCGGGGACCGGCGACCTGCATTGACTGGCGCGTGCGGTTCCCTGAACAGTATGAAGACTGGCAGCGGGGTGGCACGATTGTAGAATCACATGCGCGGGATAGCGAGGACTACTTGCGTCTATATAGGACAAAGTACGCAGAGCGGCTCCAACCCCGGGGACTTGTGGAGGTAGGTTTCCCCTTTTTCTCTTTTCTTCTTTCTCCTTTTTTTGGTTTTATGGTGAAAATGATGACTTGTATGGCTGCAGGATATCCATGATACGATGATAGCGACTTTACGAACTCGCTTGGCAGAGATGGAGCAACAGTTGGGCGATGCCCACGGAGCTACGAGCGCCTTGGTAGGTGTACAGTGCTTTCCTAATTAAAACCCCAGATTCCAGATGTTGGCTGCTAATTCACACGGTCGTAGCATGCCCAGATTGGCGTGGCTTCCCCAGCGATGGGAGTAGGTGGTGCCTCTTCCAGCTTGTGGATTCCCACCTCAGAACTTGACTTGCTTCATGAGCAACTTGCTCACGCCACGCAGCGTGCTGCGGAGGCAGAAGGGATGCTCTTATACAGGTAAAAGTTTCAGTGTTGAGTTCTCTTTGTTTACGCCTTATCGCGTATCTGAGATGGTACACTCGGCAGGAAAAGGAGACGGAAGAAGCGCTTGCCCAAGCTGCGCAGAAGGAGGCTAGGATAGCAGAACTGGAGAGGGAACTGCGGCGTCATCCTGATGACGACTCCTCTAGGGATGCGTGGAACTGAGGATCACTCTCCAGTTGGAGAGGGAAGACCCGAGAGAGAACGTGCAGAGAAAGAAAGAGACGCAGAGAGAGAAAGAGCCAACAGATTGACTGAAAGGGAGGAACGAAGGGCCATGGAGGCCCAACTATTCGAACTCGAATCAGCCTTGGTCTTGCTGAACAGTGGCTGAGAGATGGTGAGGAGCGCTACCGAAGAGCACGAGAGCGTGGCTTTCGTGTTGGTAGCTTCTCTGCTGCTTCCGTGGATCAACGCCAGGATGTGGGAATAGGAAGGGGAGTACAAAGCGGTAGGAGTACTGCTTTTCGTAGTTGGGTAGCACCTTTGAGAGCGTTGTGCCCGGAGAGTAGTGGGACGAGTAATACAGAGAGAGAGGGTGAAACTTGATGTAATTTTTTATTTTTTGGAATAAAATACAAGGTTCGGTTTGTTTGGTTTTCATCTTTGCTTCTGTTGCCTGAATCCCTGCACACATCACTGAAACAAACAAATCAGAATTTCTGTTCTGACTTGGCCCCTTGCTCAATAAGTAAATGGTCACTGTGACTGTCCTTGATAACTGGTCAAGGGGCCAAGCCTTTATTTAACGAAGGCAAGGGAAAGATGCGGTGATGATAAATGCGACAGGCAAGCACACGAATGCAAGCGGTATTAAAAGTGAGATGCTGCACACAAATGCGATCATGCAAAATTGATTTGTTTTCTTTTTTACATTTGACATTTTTTTGTTTTATCATAAAAAAGATTTTTTGTTTGCAAATATGTACATTTTCTCTTTTCCATTTTTTTTGTTGCTAACGCCCGGCAAGCACCCAAATGGCACCTAACCTACGTGAGAACAGGGGTTTCTTACTAACCTCCCAGGTATCCTAAGTGCACATCTAGGTTGATTTGGGCCTCTAGACCCCTCGAATGATGATCCCGCCGGCTAAGACTTACCCTCATGACAATACCGTCATGCCATGCTTAGGCTCCCAGTTACTTCCGACCACAGGGATTCACCCAAAAGATGTTTGAGGTAAATGATTCGCCCGACCCGGGTCTATTTCCTCACAACTCTAGATGGTATATGATGGAACACCCTAGAACCCTAACGACCAACCGCGCGACGCTGACCCGGAATCAGACGCCGTCGCACCCATAGGTGACGCGCTTGCATTGGCCTAAGCCCGAGGTTAAACAAGAAGACATCAAGGTGGTAAACAGGGGTCTTGACCAGCTAGAAACACGGAGACTCCTTCGCAGCGATAGCTTTTGCTTTTAAAGTAGGCAACCAAATGTGTATATTAAAATAAGGTCGCAGACCCTGGGCAGTTTTCACCTTTCAGAAACTCCATCGAATCTTCATCTTTTGAGGAAGAAGGAAGAGCGTGGGGGGATAAACCTCCTGAGAGGATCGGCAAAATCGTTAACCCGGCGAGCGAATAAGGGCCCATTAACTCTTTCCTTTCAGACAACTTCGGACCAATTCTCGAGCATTTACATTCCACGGCCCCTTTTGTGGATTCAGACTTTTGCTTTGAGGGGTTCCGTTTATTGCAACAGGCACGGTCACGACCAGGCTTTTCTCTTGATTTTGACTTTGTATTTCTTTTTGTGAGGGAGATATAGTCGTTTGACGTTTGTGGGCTCCCTTTTCGTATGCCTACGGGGACACTGCCCTCTTCTCGTGCTCTGATCGATGCTCGAGGAAATGGATCCTACTCTTGCCTTTGGGGTTTGAGTTTCGGTTTCTCATGCTCAGCGTTTTAAGGGCGCCGACTGTCTCATTTGGTCGAAGAGAAAAGAATAAAGATTACAGCTTCCGGAGATCTTCTGGGTGACGCTCCACCGTAGGTGATGCTACCGACTTTTTTGAATAAAATACATAAGTGAGCACATGTTAGCTTCCTTCGAGCGAGCATAGGCCGACGTGGCCGGACAGGGATCTCCACGGTTCTGGCAAACCAAGACCCGGTGCCTACCAAGCCTTAATGGGCCCTATCCTAACATGAAGGTTAGATGCAGGAACTTAACTACATGGTGACTGCCAGGCATCGGCATTTTGAATTTTCCATATTTTTAGTGGTTTTCGGTATTTCTTTGTTTTTGATGTTTTTTATCTTTTCATCATTTTTTTGTTTGTTTTGTGCTAAGGGTAGTATTTCTTAAGATAAAGCCCATTCCAAGGGTGGGATAACTCGGTCCCTTCGGCGTTGACTAGCTTGTAGGCGTTGCCAGGGTACACGGCTTGAATTACAAATGGTCCTTCCCAATTGGGTTGGAGCTTAGAACGCGGCCCTCCAGGTTTGACAAAAATTCTTTTTACGACCATCTCACCGACTTTGAATTTTCTCTCAACGACTTTCTTTTGGTAAAAGCGAGCGAGTCTATTTTGATACACACGCGCGTGTTCGGCAGCGGCCAGCCGCTTCTCATCCAAGAGTTCCAACTGGGCGAGGAGTGAATTACGACGATCGTCGAGGGGAAATTCCTCGTCCAATTGTACCCTGAGAGAAGGGATCAGAGTCTCGTACGGGACTACCGCTTCCATACCATAAGTAAGGGCAAATGGAGTCTGCACGGTGGGGGTACGGATTGAAGTGCGATAGGCCCATAGGGCTTCGATAAGTTTTTCTGGCCAGTCTGAAAACTTACTAGACTCGCAGGTTTTTTTGATGATTTTGAGCAATGTTTTATTGGTGGCCTCTGCTTGGCCATTACCTTGTGGGTAATAAGGCGATGAATGATGCAATGCAATTGCGTACCTTTTGCAGAGGTCCTGTAGGTCCTGAGAAATGAACTGTGGCCCATTGTCGGTGACGATCGTGCTTGGGACGCCAAATCTGGCGAGGATGTTCTTTATGATGAATTTGCAGACTGTTGACGCCTTGATTTCCGCGTAAGCTTCAGCTTCGGCCCATTTGGTGAAGTATTCCGTCGCAGTAAGGATGAAAGATTTCTGCTTGGTGAGGGAATTGGGATCACCTAGGGGACCAATGATGTCGAATGCCCACATGGAGAAAGGCCACGGGGAAGATATTGGATGAAGTGAGGAAGATGGTGAATGGATTTTATCGGCGTGAAGTTGACACTTGACACACCTACGGACATAGACAGCACAATCTTCTTCCATAGTGGGCCAATAAAAGCCTTGGCGAATGATCTTCTTGGCGAGCATCTGACTATTCACGTGGCCACCGCACACGCCCGAGTGCGTCTCCTCTACACATTTCCAAACCTCATCGTCACCAAGACATCTTAACAGAATACCAGTAAGGCTTCTCCTATAGAGTAGACCTCCAACCAATGTATATTTCTGAGCCACCCTTCTTATGGCTTTCTTGTCCTCTGTGGTGGCCCCTTCAGGATAAGACTGATCTTGGCAGTATTTGACAATTTCATAGAACCATGGTTTCTCTTCATCAGCCAGTTCTTCTTCGGCCTCTGCCAACATGATCTCCCTCTTCTCAAGGATATCTTCCTGCAGGATCTTTCTTGCTATCCTGTCTTTGATGTTTACGTAGGAAGCATCATCGATTGCAGGGGCGTGAAGTTTGTAGATGGAAATGGACTTAAACCATCTTCCTAGAGGGAACCTTATGGATGATGCCAATGAGGCGAGGGCATCGGCGAGAATATTCTGATGACGAGGGACATGAACAAAGATCAGTTTGGCGAACAGTTTGGCAAAGGCAGCAGTGAGTTCTTGGTATGGCTTGAGTTTGGGATCGCGAGTGCGATATTTAGTGAGCACCTGGCGAAGGATGAGTTGACTATCACCTACGACTCGCAACTCAGTGATACGAAAAGAATGGGCGAGTTCTAGGCCAGCTAGAAGAGCTTCATATTCGGCTATATTGTTGGTAACTGGAAATTTGAGCTGGTATGCCAATGGGAATGTGAGGCCTTCAGGTGACAGGAGGGCGACGCCGATTCCTCTCCCTTGAGAATTCAGAGCTCCATCAAAATATAGCGTCCACATTGGCTCATCTGATTGGTTGACGGACATTAGTTCCTCATCTGGAAACTCTGATTGGACGGGATCGAACTTGGGAAGAGGATGGTGAGCGAGATGCTCGGCTATGGCATAGCCTTTAATCACCTTTTGCTGGATGTAGGTGATGTCGAACTGAGAGAGAAAACTTTGCCAGCGTGCTAGCCTATCCGTAAGGACGGATTTCTCCAGAAGGAATTTGATGGGATTTATTCGAGCAATCAAGTGGACCTCATGAGCCAAGAAGTAGTGCTTCAATTTCTGCACTACCCAAACGAGGGCAGCACAGGTTTTCTCCATGACGGTGTACTTCTGCTCACAGGGATTGAGAAGTTTGGACAAGTAATAGGTTGCCCGTTCCTTGCCTTCTTCATCAGCTTGTGCGAGGACGGCTCCCACGGAGTCATCCAAGACTGAGACGTAAAGGATCAGAGGTTTTTCTGGTTTGGGTGGAATGAGAACGGGTGGACTAGCCAGATATTCCTTCAACCCTTCAAAAGCTTTCTGACATTTAGAATTCCAGTGGAATTCTACTCCTGGCTTGGTCAACTCGTAGAGAGGTCTACACCTTTGTGAATGTTGGGACACAAACCGACGAATAAACTGCAACCTCCCGATTAAACCTCGGACTTCCCTCAAATTCTTGGGAGGCGGCATATCCCTGATAGCCTTAGCTTTGTCGGGATCTATCTCGATCCCTCTTTTGCTCACAATGAACCCCAGCAATTTACCTGACGACACACCAAACACACACTTCTTCGGGTTCATTTTCAGTTGGAACTCCCTTGACCTCTGCAAGACCTTAGCCAAAACTTCTGGATGTTCCATCCTGGTCCTTGATTTTACCAATAAGTCATCCACATACACTTCCAGATATATGTGCATCATGTCATGAAATATGGCCATCATCGCTCTTTGGTAAGTAGCTCCAGCATTCTTTAATCCGAACGGCATGACCACGTAACAATATGTTCCCCAAGGGGTAGTGAATGACGTCTTCTCCTGATCCTCTTCTGCCAAACGAATTTGATTGTATCCTGAAAATCCATCCATGAAAGAGAGGGTCTCATAACCTGCCGTGTTATCAATCAACACATCAATGTGAGGTAAGGGAAAATCGTCCTTTGGACACGCGCGGTTAAGGTCCCGAAGTCGATGCAAATCCTGACTTTCCCATCTTTCTTCATGACCGGGACAATGTTCGCCACCCATTGAGGATAAAGGACGACTCTAATGAATCTGGCTTTATGGAGCTTATCGACCTCCTCTTTCATTTTCAAAGCCATTTGAGGGTGGAAACGCCTTAACCTTTATTTTACCGAGACGGTCCCTGGTTTTAGAGTTAAACGGTGTTCGACCAAGGTTGAATCTAGACCCGGCATATCCTCGTAGCTCCATGCAAACGTGTCCTTATATTTCGTGAGAACCTCAATTAATGCCTCTTCTTCGGAGGGTGGTAGGTTGTCACTTATGAGGATGATCCTAGGGTCTTCCTCAGTTCCCAAGTTGACTTCTTTGGTGATTCTTCTACGGCTGTTGACGGCTCGTCGAATCTCCTCATTCCACTAGCATATGCGCCTGCCGCATCCTCATATCCTTCACCCTCAACGTCAGTGGGGCATTCTTCATCCGTGATCTCGTAGACTCCATACCCTTCATCAAATGCACAGTCGCCCTCACATTCTATTTCCGGTAGCCGGATGGGATTTTCTAACAACTGGGGGATGGCAAGGAGGGCTTGACACCTGGCGGCTAAATCCAGAAGGAATCGACGAGGGATCTGCCTACCCTTGGATTTCTTCCTAGGTACTACCCTTGGCCTATCATTCCTAGATTGACTTACAATATTTACAGAAGAAGAGGAAGACGAAGAGGATGGTGTAGAATGTACAGGAGAAGACCCCTCAGAGGAGGGGTAGAAAAGGTCGCTCATCGGACCTTGGACGGGTGGTCCGCAGGGCGGTACGCACCCGTGGGAGATGTAGGAGGTTTCCTCAACGAAGATGTGTTGTTGGGGAGTTTGAAAATTGACGTTTTTTTTTTGTTTTCATTTTTAATGACAAAGCAGTGAAAAGAGATTGGAGGAGAGAGAAAAGTGGTTATGGCTAGAGGATTGGAGGCTCGTAGAGCAGATCATGATTGAAGACCTGGCGCGGGTTGAAAAGCCCGCGTAGGTATGTAAGCAGAGAAGGGGATCTAGGAAGATCATCAGACAATTGTCTGGCCCAGGAAGAAGATATCAGCAAAGGCTGAGACGAGTGGATGGAGAAGATGGCGGCTAATGAGCCGTCAACGGCAATGTTGAGGACGGATGAAGATCCGTCGATGACAGTGTCCTTCTGGCGAGGACGAGGATAGTTTGGAACCTCGGCAAGAGTGGTAATATTCTCTGGTATTCCGGAGATCAATGGTGGTCCTTCAAGCTGCGGAGATGAGAACATCCTTTTCAGTGCAACGGAAATGTCCCGTATGTCGAACCATTTGTTCCACTCGCATTCCGGATCTTTGATCTTGCCTCTTTTGGTGATCCTCGGACATTTTTCAGCCAAATATACAGCATGTGATCCCCCATATGCTTCTCGTGGGTGATCTCCCATCTGAACAACGGGCCCTCTGTTGAAGTGGTTTGATAGAGTCCATGTGAGGGGCTTCCAATCCGCCCTGAACGGTCCTTTGAAGCCTAGGCCAAACCTACGGTTCGGCCTAATTTCCTTTGGCGGTTTGAGCATACCCTGTAATTGTGCGCCCAGACCTTTACCCTGTTGATAGCCGATGTTCCTCATAATCTCCCAACCTTTGGAGTGAAAAGGGAGACATGATGTTGCGGTTGTCCTGACCGGCTCCTTTGGTGCTAGTGGAACGTGAGATAGATCATGCACGTCCAGCAATGACAATATGGGCCGATGAGAGGGCCACACAGAGGGCAGAGAGGTGTTGATAGCATCCACTGTGTGAAGGACAGGTGTACTGACCACTTTAATAATTCTCCCATTGTAAGGAAACTTCAGGCACTGATGGTTGGTGGAAGGCACAGCGTCCATGGCTTCGATGTAAGGGCGACCCAGTATAGCCTTGAATGTGGGGTCCATGTCGAGGACATGGAATTCTGTGGGAATTGACATGGGGCCTAGTTCTGCCTTCAGAATAATCATCCCCTGCGGCGGCCTTTTGCTATTGTCATAAGCCGTGACCGTGATCGAGGAAGGTCTTATTTGTTCCTCGTCGACCCCACACAACTGAAGAGTGCTCATGGAGATCACATTTATGGACGCACCCGTGTCCACAAGACACGGGTTTATGGATACCCCATTAATTTTTATTGAAATGCACAGTGCATATTTTCGAGCCTCCTTGGGAGCGAGCTCGTAGTTGTGGAACATGATGGCCGGTTGTGTGTCCGTTGGGGTTAGGACGGTCGAAATCTTCTCCACGGGGAGGTCTTCATTAACCATGACTCTTTGAAGGTACTCCATTAAGGCTGCCTGGTGGGATGTGGATCTTTGAAGAAGCTCCAGGATGGAGATCCGAGCAGGCGTCTTGTCCAAATGTTTTAATAGATCATACTGTGTTCCAGGGATAGCTCTTTCTGGTTGTTCTCCATCATCCTTCTCTGGCTGAGATTGCTCAAGATTCTGACTGTTGTGGGGGAAAACCCTGTGGAAAATCCTTCCACTCCGGAGCACCATTGCCTGCGGCTTTTGTACCTCTGTGGGGGTAGCAGTGGGTTTTAACAGAGGTTTGAGGGGTAGTGGTGGAGGAATGGTCGATGAAGCAGGGGTGATGACGGGAGCAGGGATTCTGATGAGGGGTTTGTTAGGTGGAGGCATGGTGGAGGTAGAGGGGATATCGCGCGGATTATGAAGGATAAGGGGTCTGGAAGGTGGAGGTGGAGACGAAGTAGAAGTGGGTAGGGCTTGAAGTGGGCAATGATTTTGAGGTGGGTGATGGGTAATGAGTGGTTTTGAAGGCATTAGTGGTGATACGGTGGAGAAAGACGGGGTTATGTATGGTTGACGGATGATAAGGGGTTTAGAAGGCGTAGGGGTAAATGTGGTAGAGGTGGATGGTAAAGTGGGGGAGTGGGAGAAGATGAGAGGGTGTGAAGGCGTAGTGGAGAGTGTCGGTTGATAAGGGATCGGGGTACGGATGAGAGGGCGTAATGGTAGTGGAAATGGTGAAGGTGATACTGACGCGGGTTGATGAGAGAGAGGTGCTACCCGGGCAAGGCAAGGGTGTTGCGTGATGATAGGATTGGCGGTAGAAAGAATGGAGGTACTTTCCTGGTGCCACACCTGCTCTCTCCCGACTTCCGGGAAAGAGGAGATGGGGTTAACCTGATGATTGGGCTGTTGGTGCTCCGGTAATGGATTTTGGATTATGCCCATGTCGGGCTGTTGTTGTGGGGCCTGCTGAGGCTGTTGTTGTTGTTGTGGTTGCTGCTGCTGCTGCTGTTGTAACTGCTGCTGTGGCCTATGAGGAGGTCTCCTAGCCTTAAGAGCGGCGACGTATCGTCTCATTTCATCCCAATCTATTTGATGTTCATCATTCATATCGTGGATGTAATCTTTGAAATGGAAGCAGTAATCTACTGTGTGTCCTGGCTGCCTGTGGTAGACGCAGTATTTGGAGGTATCAACATTTGGGGGCCACACGGGCCTTTCTCTGGGTAGGGCGAGTTGGTTTGATGCCATGAGGGCATTAAAAATGTCTGCTAAGGTTTCTGGCAATGGTGGATAGTAGGGTCTCTTGGGACCGACCGGCCTCCTTTGTTGCTGTTGGGGACCATAGTTCCCCGGGGGTGGAACTTGGTTGTACTGAAGCGGTGGTTGTTGTTGCTGAGGTTGTGGTTGTTGTTGCTGGGGTTGGCGTAATGGAGGCATATTATCCTGGGGTGGATTATTTTGGGGTGGAGGACGAAGAGGGAAAGGACCTGGTTGGAGGGGAAGTCGGGGCATTTGTGGAGGCCTTGGGTTGACTGCATAGTTGGCATTGTTGACCGCACCCACTTGCTCATTTGTCACGACCCCTTCTGTGGCTCCGCCCGGGACACCAGCGCCTGTCTTTCTGACCACTTTGGGCTTCGACGACTCAAACATGTTCATAATGGGGGAGTCTTTTAACTGGGTTTGGATGTATCGGGCCCTTTCATAGAGTTCCTCCATTGTAGTAAGTTTATTCATGGCCAGGACGTGTCTGAACTGTGGGGTTGCATTAGACACAATCATCTTCACTTGTTCGGGCTCAGAGAGGGTATCCCTTATTCTTTCCGCCAGAGACCTCCATCTATCAGCATAGCGGACAAAATCCTCGTCGGGCTTCATCTTTTCGGCCACTAGGTCGGTAATGGAGAGTGAGGGACCGACCCTATCCCTATATTTCTGCAAGAACCTTCTCTGGACTATTTCAAAATTCTCGGCCTCGCGGGGCTCCAAGGAATAGAACCACTCTAGCGCGGGACCATCCAATGATCTCCGAAAGAGGTATGCCAGGGACCTCTGATCGTTTTGCCAATAGGAGGATTCATACATGAAATCCTTGAGGTGAATGAAGGGGTTGCCGGTACCATTGTATCTGCGGTACGTGGGCATTTCGGAGGGAGGAAGATGAATGACGGGAAGGATTGGCAAAGCAACCTCCGGGGTGGCTTTCACGTCCACCATTCTTCTCAGATTTTGAAACTGCTCGTCCATGCGATTGAACCTATTGAGGAGCGATTGGGCGAGCTCCTCTGGAGGTGAAGGTGGGACTTGCCACTGGGGGAGAAACTGTCTCCCGGAGACTTGAGGGGGAAACCCCGAATGAGAGGGAGCTGTCGGACCGCCGACAGTTGGCCCTGGCTGAAGCGGTGTGTGGGGAACAACGGGAGTTTGAGATTGTGACGGGAACTGGAATGAGGGTGGTTGTTGGCTCGCTTGTCCTTGAAGCGAGGGAGACTGGATGACTTGTGCCAATGAAGGAGATGGAATGGCCTGCACGGACTCTTGGAGAGGTGCGATGGCCGGAGTTGATTCCTGGGGCGTGGGGGAAACGGATTTCCCCTTCAGAATGGCCTGGAAGGCCCGGAGCTGTTCAGAGGTAAGCTCCGTGTTGGCGAGGACGCCCAGTAAGGAAGAGATATCCTGTGGTGGGGACGTGTCCCCGGCAATAACCTGCACCTCATGCGAGGGCTCATGAGAAGGACCCGAGTCCATAGCATAGACTCGCGGGTCGGCTGACAAACCACGACTAGGGTGGTTCTCCTCAAAAGACTCGTGAGCCATGCTCACAGTTTTCCCAGAACGCAAAAACATACACTAGCAAGCAGGTAGCAGAGATTATCAAACAAGTGGATGCCTTTATGCCTCTTTTTTTGTGTTTTGATTTTGATGATTTTTTTGTGTTTTTAGCGAGATCCGAAGTTCACACAAAATAGGTACCCTAGTTTATTTTTGTTTCACCGCCGTGTCAGCTAGGGTCTCTCGTCTCACCACGAATGGAATGACTAACTCCGGGGAACTTCAATGGTACAACCAGCCCAGTGAACGAAGAGGAGATTCTTCGATGTCGGGGACTTACGGAGGTCCCAGTGTAGGAGATTCTAGTCCGTTGAGAGGAATTCCCAAACGGAGAGTCCTTCCTTCACCGGGAAAGGGTGATCCTCAAAAAAATGAAAAAAGGATAGAAAAGAGGGATGGATGCATGCAATGAAATGCTGACAGAGATATGGAGTGGGAAAACAACAGAAATAACAGACATATAATAAACAAACAACCAATCACAACTGACAGTGCTGCCGTGAGCACAACGGGGGCGCGCGCGGGCGCCAAGGTGGAGAGGCACGGATGGTGCCGAACTTGCAAGGGTAGCCGAAAGGAAGCAGTAGAGGTCCCACCGTGATCGCCAATCTGTGAGCGACGTCACGCGGTTCGGGGAGCGGAGAAGACGCGGAGCGCGCGGGCTCCTCTTTTTGTTTGCTGCAACACAGAAATAAGAGAAAAGAGAAGGGGCCACCACGGGAGATTGCTCCGGCGGGGCGAGCGGGACAAATTTAATATAGCAAGATATGGGGGTTAAACGGCCATAGCGGGAAGTGACTCGCCGCGACCTCGGGGGACGGGAATGGTGCAGAAATTAAATAGCAAGAATTGAAACGGCCATTGGGGAAGTGACTCGCCGCGGCCTCGAGAATATGAGCAGATAAGAAGATAGCAGAATATAAAGAGAATATAAAGAGCGGGAATTTAAACGGCCATTGGGGAAGTGACTCGCCGCGGCCTCGAGAATATGAATAGATAAGAATATGACAGGATATAAAGAGAATTTAAACGGCCATTGGGGAAGTGACTCGCCGCGGCCTCGAGAACATGAATAGATAAGAATATAACATATAAGAACGGGAATTTAAACGGCCATTGGGGAAGTGACTCGCCGCGGCCTCGAGCATATGAGCAGAATATAACAGAATATAAAGAGAATATAAGAACGAAATTTAAACGGCCATTGGGGAAGTGACTCGCCGCGGCCTCGAGAACAAGATGTGATCGCCAGGGGCCGAAAGACCCCAAAATGAAGAAAGTGATCGCGCCTACCTCAAGAGCGGGAGATGGCGGGTTGCTTCTTCCTCCCCCTTCGGCCGGCCGACGGAGAGGGCTTTCCTTGGGTACCCTTGCAAAACAACGACAAACAAGTAACAAGTGGATTAGAAAGATGAAGGTGTAGTATTCAAATCCTTGCGATAAAAATGACGAAATGATGGCAAGACACACACCTGGTTGGTGTTATCTTTTAAACCCCTCTCGGACTCGAGTAGGAGGAAAATGAGATGATGGATGCAAGAAGTATATAAGAAGAGGCGCCCTTATGAAGGGGGATAGAGGATGCAGTATGATGAATGTAAAGAACTATGGAGGAAAAGGGGAAGAAAAGGCTTATTGGATGAGCCGAGGGTGAGATCCGGCGGAGCTCCGGCAACGTAGGGACGACGTGGAAGCGCGGTGGATGAAGACGACCTTCCTCTCGCGAGCGTGGGCACCCGAGAAGTCGGTAGAACCTCCACCTACAAAAGACCCCACGGGTTAGAAATGGCTCCGTAGCCTCTGGGCTCCGGCAGCCTATCGGATCTCTTCGAAGCTCCTGCAGAACTGAGGGGGTGGGCCTCTATTTATAGGGCTCCGGAGGGTGGAGGCGTCCAGGACCCTGGACACCTCCATCAGGCCGAACTAATATTTTATTCTATTTTTATTTATTTTTTTGAATATTTTTGTGGAGGCGTCCAGGGCCCCGGACGCCTCCAACAGGTCCACCGAACACCGCCGACGGCCGCACGCGGTTTGGCACAACGCGTGGTTTTGTGAGCGGCGCCTCGTGATTTTGAAATGGGCGCGTCCAGCGGGCTGGACGTCTCCATAATTTGGATTTTTTCACACACGACAAACCGTCGTTCGGTGGGCGGCGCCCGTGAGGGAGTTGATGGAGGCGTCCAGGGGCCTGGACGCCTCCATAAATATATTATTTTTTATTATTTTGTTTTGTTTTTATGCCAAAGCTGGCATTTTAATTTTTTATACTTGTTTTTATGGAGGCGTCCAGGGGCCTGGACGCCTCCATTAATATATATTTTTTATTTATGTTTTGTCTTTTATGCCAACTGGCATTTTACACATTTTTTTATATTTGTTTTTATGGAGGCGTCCAGGGTCCTGGACGCCTCCATTAATATATATTTTTTATTTATTTTTGGGCTTTGAAAAACAAATAAAATAAATTAAAAGAATGGGGGCGTCCAGGGGCCTGGACGCCCCCATTAAGATCCACCCGGGTCCTCAGTTCAGGCGTTGGCGACCGCCCGGCAGACACCCTTCTTGATTCCGGAACCTCCTGATGCGTCTAACTTGTGTTGATGCCGTCCGAATGCCGTGACGAGACGATTCCAGATGCCGGAAAAGGCAGAAGAAGACCCAAGAAAAGGAAGTATTTAAGAGATTCGAAATGCGTAAGCCGTCGCGGGGCGTTGTATAGTAATATGAAACTTTCTCAGGAGACGTCAAGAATGGCGTGTCTACACCCTTGACAGAAACAAATATTTTCTTATGTGTTTAACTTCATTACTATTGATTGCATCTCTTAAAGGAATCTTTGAAATTGAGTGAGTAAGAAAGAAGAAGATCAAACAAGACTTTCAATATGAAAGCTAGGTTCACTTTTATTAAAACTGATTTTAGATATGAGAACAGAATGCTAATGAACAAGCCTTGCATACATCATATTCTGATCTGACTTGTCAATGAAGATCATTCATAAATCTCTATAATAGAAGAGTCTGAAATACCTATTTAATCAGATTTATGAAATTGATATCCCATTGAAAACCTTTCTCATTCATTCTGAGTGCTTTCATTCTCACAGTGGACTCCATTACTTCAGACCTGACTGTTGACTTCTTTATGTCCTGAGCTTCAGTCCAATCACTATCCATCTAAGGGGGAGAATTCTTGCATGTCCCTGTGGTTCAATGTTCATTCAGGAGAGTATCTTGTCTGGGGGAGTTTTTGATGACTGTAACTCACAGCATTGCATAATAGCTCCTTCAACAGTCAATGAACATTCCATTCTTTTTGATGTTGTCAAAGGGGGAGAACTTTTGTGAGTCATCATTTGCATCAATCAACACTTGCATCACATGGTGTTTTACAATGCTCACTTCTGACTGAGCTTTTTTGTGGTGCATGTTCATGAACTTTGTCATATCTGTGGTGCACGTTATATGGTATTTCATAATCATCATGATGAATCTATTGCAATGACTCATAATATTGCCATCATCAAAAAGGGGGAGATTGATGTGTCCCCTGTGGTTCTTGAGTTTTGATGATGATAGATATTATGCCTCATTATGTTTACATCCTTGATGATATAATCCTGTTGCATTATGAGAAACTGTCAGAACAGGTTTAAGGATGACTCACAGGTCATAAAGTTAACCCAAGTCAAAGTCAAATCATGACAGGTAAGGTTAATGCTCAGATCAGGTAATGCTATGTTAGTTCTCCTGCATACATTCAGTTCATATCTGCTATATGCATTCACTTCATCGGTCCATGTTCATTGTGTCTGAAAGTCTGTACATTCTCCGGTGTTTCATTGCATCAGTCATACAGTCTGTGCTCTTCATTCATACCATAGTCTATAAATTGCCTTGCCTCTCCATGCATATGCAAGTCTATACATCAGTCAGCATAGTCTAGACAGAAGTGGGTCGACCCCCCTTCCAGATGGGTCGACCCCCCAGATTCGCAAGTCTGTACATTGCCCTCATGCATACACAAGCATCCTGTTTGCATTTAAGTTTGTACAGCACACACACACCCAAGTCTACACATCATTGTTGTATGCATGCTTAGTCCATACACTTGTTGACAGCAAGTATATACATTGTCACCTGCATGCATTACTTCAAGTCTATACAGCCTACCTTCATGGTATTGCAAGTCTATACATTGTGCGTGGTTCAAAACAAGTCTGCACAGTGTCTGTCGCATGTCACTCATTCAGAGTCTATACATTAGTCAGCATTGCCTGTTGCATTGTTCATCAAGTCTAGACATTGTGCATTCCTTCATATCAAGTCTAGACATTGCATGCCACAAGTCTGCACATCCTGTTTGCACTAAGTCTGTACACTGTCTGTGCTTTCACGTGTCTGGTTGCATGAGTCATTGAAGTCTGTACATCGCTTGGCGCTCACCAAGTCTGTACATCGCCCAGTCGTGTGAACATTGCACAGCAAGTCTATACATCAGCTTGGGGCTTGCCAAGTCTGTACATCGCATTTGACGAAGGCATTGGAAGTCTATACATTGATTCACTGTTCATGCATTCATCGAACAGGTCTATACATTCATGGCATATGTGCAACGTTTGTTCTGCAAGTCTATACATTGATTCACTATTCATGCCTTCACTCAAAGTCTGTACAGCCATTCCTTGAGATCAAGTCCATACATTGCACTGTAGCTTGCTTAGGTGAAGTCTGTACATCCACCACTGAACCTTCCAAGTCTATACACTGTCCTGTTGCTTTCAAGCCATTCATCAAGTCTATACATTCCCAGTCTTTACCTACGTTCAGAACCCCAAGTCTATACATTGGTAAAGTCTGCACATTGTGCTTTGAAGCTGCATCAAGTCTAGACATTGTCCTATAGCTAGCACGAAGCCAAGTCTATACATTGTCTCGTTCACATGCTTCAAAGTCTATACATCATGGGCTTCGAGTCTTCAAAGTCTATACATTGCCTTTGGGCATCAAAGTCTATACATTGGCAGCTGAACTATACAAGTCTATACATTACCTTTGGGCATCAAAGTCTATACATCGCTTGCATCGTTAAGTCTATACTTTGTCGCTTGCATCATGAAGTCTATACATTGACTGCCTACCCTGCACACACCAAGTCCATACAATGCATCAAGTCTATACAACAAAGTCTGTACAGTGTCTCATATTGGCAAAGTCTGTACATCGTTTGGCCTGTGCATGCTTCGTCTTCTAAAGTCTATACATCCGTCACACTCCAGCTTTTGCATCAAAGTCTATGCAGCATGTGTATGCATCAGTTCATAAGTCTACACATTGTAGCATGCTCGAACAAACAGAGACTGTACACACTTCAGCACTTAAAGTCTGAACATCTTTCAAGTTAAGTCTATACACTGAGGTCGCATGAAGGCACTCAAGTCTACACATTCTCACATTGTACACACTTGCTTATATGCTGCATCTAAAGTCTGTACACTGAGGTCGCATGAAGGCACTCAAGTCTACACATTCTCACACTGTACATACTTACCTATATGCAGCATTCATGTCTATACACGCTTTGTTAAAAGCCTTAACCAAGTCTATACATCCATCTGATACTCTCTTATGACTGTGTCACAGGCATACACTTCGAGAAGAAAGATGGCTGGGCACGTGATCCGAGGTTGGCACCTGGCACGTGATTCGAGGATAAGAGGGCACAAGCCCTACACACGCCCTAGCTGCGGCTGGTATAAATATAGAGCTTCTTCCACATGAAGAAGACTGATCAAGATCAAGCAAGAGTGATCGAAGGAGAGGCAGAGAGCAGAAAAAGGTAGAAGAAGAAAAAGGAGAGAGCAGCAGCAGAGAGGCTGAAAGCAGAAGAAGAAAAAGAAAAAGAGATTGAGATCGATAGTGAAGAAGAAGAAGAATAGTGTGAGCCTGATACTGAGAAGAAGAAGAGAGAGAGAGAGAGAGTTCGTGGAGAAGAAGAAAGAAGCCTTCATTGAAGATTCGTTTGTCTGGCTTTGGATCAAATCCAAACCAATTTAGCTCCTGCGAGAGCTACTTTGTGTGTCTCATTTCCAGCTTTACGTTGTTGTGTTTTTCCTTGTGTTTGTTTTTATTTTGTTCCTTCCATCTATTCACCTTGTTCTTCCGATTCCCTTGTTTCGGATCGGGGTTCCTCCTATGGTCTCAGGAGAAGGGAGACTTGTTCTCCGGTTTGCTAGTGACTGGGTAGTCTCTAGTGGTTCCCTCTGGTGTGGAGGAAGAGAGGTCCGTGACCTCTGGTTTGCAAGTGGCTGGGAGTCACTTGTGGGTTTCCCTCTGGGTTGGAGGAAGGGAGATTCGTCTCTGGTTCTGGTCTTGTGGGTTGCAAGTCCAGGTGTTCCCTCCTGGTCTGGAGGAAGAGAGACTTCGGTCTCTGGTTTGCTAGTGACTGGGTGTCACTAGTGGTTCCCTCCGGTTGGGAGGAAGAGGGGAGGTTGTTCCCCTGGTCAAGCTGTTTGGCAGCACTTGTTGCAGACTGAGTCTGCGGTTCTAGCTTGTGCTAGTGGAAGCCTCACTCCGATTTGGAGTGAGGGGTGGACGTAGGTCTGTGGACCGAACCACCTAAAAAATCTACCGTGCAGTGGTTGTTTGATTTGTGTGTTTGCTCCTTGCCTTCTACCTCTTTCACAGGCTGTATGAACACTCTTGTTTCTATCTGCAGTGACCTTGAGCATTACATATTTTGCTAAGTGTGTTTGGTTTCCACTGTTTTGACTTCGGCATTAGTCTTCATCAGGTTCCACTAGTATAGTTAGCAGTTCATCTGGTCGATCAAATGTTTAATTGAGCTATATATTTCTTATTCCGCAATTGTATCTAGCAGCAGGCTTATTGTTTTTAATTTGGGCAATATTTTTGGAAGGGGATACATTCACCCCCCCCCCCTTTGTATCCATCGCACCGTCCCAACAGAGGAATCATGGGCTGGTCACCATAATGGGATGAGTTCCTGCTATACCATAGCTCCCAAATCACAGCCATAAAGATGCATTTGAATATGCGTCCAGCCATGGAGGAGTGGCCGCTGTCCATTAGGTAATCAAGAACCCCATTAGTTGTAGTCAAGACCGCACGGTTGTCAAAGTTGAGGACTGCATACAACGCAGTCCAAACCTCATTCGCAATATGCCCATGGAAGAAGAGATGCAAATCTGATTTAATGAATGGCGTAGGGCAGCAAGAGCACATGGAACATATAGGAATACCACATTTCTGAATGGCGGCGTCAGTAGGGAGGCAGCCACGAACAATTCTCCACGTTAGAACCGACCATTTCAAAGGGAACAGAGGGGACCATAAACCAGACCAGCAAGAAGAGGACCTCCCTTGGAGCAGCTCACGGACTGATTTAGAGGTAAATGCACCATTAGAGGTGAGGCACCACATCCATTGATCATTGCTATCAACCGAAGATAAGACGTAGTCAAGGCAACCAGCTGGACAAAAGTTCCGAACTGTGTCGATATGAGAATGCAACAGATCAGCAAGAGATTGCTGGACTGAGCAATGTTTATCAACCAAAGTGGACCATACATGAGAGGGAAGAAAGCTATAGAGAGGAGCAGCACCAGTCCACATATCCATCTAGAAGATAGTATGAGTTGATGTAGCCGTGATCAACACACGATGGTTTTCAAAAACAAGCCTTGCGGCTTGCTGCCATATCTTGCGGTCTGTAGCAAGCATCAAGGGAAACCAAGCCTCAGAATAGTGGGTATTGTACAAGTGCTAGGCCCAAAAAAACCTGGCCCAAAGGGAATCAATAGAGATAGCAGCCCATAACATTTTGGTCCTTAAAGCAACCTGCATAAGATGAAGATTAAGCACCCCCAAGCCTCCATTGTCAACGTGCTGAGAAATGGAATCCCAGGAGATCCAATGCTTCTTAGGAGACCCCTCATATGATCCCCAGAAAAAGTTAGCAAGGAGTCTGTGGAAAGACTTCATAACAGGGGCTGGAATATTGGTGGCCGACATAGTGTAAATTGGGAGGGCTGAAAGAACATGCCTGATGAGAACAAGTCTGCCTCCCGAGGAAAGGAACTTAGTCTTCCAAGCCAGCAATTTAGTAGCCGTCTTGGAAAGAATGTGGCTGAAGTAGGAGGACTGCTGTCGTCCCGAGTATAGGGACATCCCAAGGTAGAAGATGAGCAGCTTGCCCCTAGAGAAACCGGTTGCCTCTTCGATAGATATACATGATGCCTCAGGCATGTCTTTGGAGACAATATAGGAACTCTTGTTGGCATTGACGAGCTGTCTAGAAGCAATTTCATATTTCCTCAAAAATGTCATAAGTTTGCGAATATGGCGAATAGAACCATTAGAAAAGATAAGCGTGTCATCAGCAAATAGCAGGTGAGAAACCATGGGACACCTCTGGATCGACTGATACAACCCTCCATGGCTGCGAGAAAATAGAGAAGACAGTCCCCGACTGAGTGCTTCCTCGGCAAGGATGAACAAGGCCGGGGCAATGGGGTCCCCTTGACAAAGGCCTCTACTAGACTTAAAATATCCATGCACGCTGCCATTGAGAAGAATAGAAAACCAAGAATTAGATAATAATGGCTCCAGTAAAGAGATGAATGCTAATGAAAACCCAAACCGGCTGAGTACAGAATAAAGGAAGTCCCATTCAAGCCGGTCATAAGCTTTGGACATATCCAATTTAAGCACAATGTTCCTGCC